>JANUYF010000002.1:270718046-272004546 GCA_026167975.1 Phrynosoma blainvillii
GGAACTGTGCCATGATGTGTTTCCCTTCCCAAGGTTTACTATTCTCCCTGTCCTTTCGACATTATTCAGATCATCCTTGAGGATAGAATGTGGAATGAAAATGTGAGAAAATATCATTATTCTCCAGCATGAGAACCTTTATGATAAATTGATTAGGAGATTTCTTTTTTAAAAAAATAAGTAAATAACTATTAAACAGTTTCCCCCAAGAACAGTTTAAACTGCTTTCATTTTCCATTGTTGACTGTTAAACTTTGTATGCTGGAGAGCATGGAAAAGTTACACTTTTGGACTGTAATTCCCTGACCTCTTTGGCCCGCATGGCCATTAATTCTAGGAGCAGTAGTCCAAAGCCTAAATTTGGGGCACATCTGCTGTACATACTCATGTAAAAGTCTAGAAACTTTAGTAAAAAAAATTGACCCAAAAATTTGACTTATCCATGGATGAATAAAGTACTGTACATTAACTTTTATTTTAAAAGGAACCATCCCCTGATGAATGGCAAGAGTGTAATCTGTCCTGGAAGCACTAATCCTCCTCTAGTCTGTCATCCATCCAGCCTGTACTGTGAACCTGCTAGAATTTTGTAAGGTTTTTTTTATTGTTTTCCTTTGCTTTATCCTTTAGATCCTTTGTTACATGCCCCTAGGTTTTACCTTTGACTTCTCCACGGGTCATATCAAAATTCATAATTTTGGCCCTCAAACCTGCCCTCGACTTATACATAAAATTGACTTATAATCAAGGACAGTGGGCCCTTCTTATCCATGAGGTATCTCTTCTGGACCTCCCCCACCCCCCCACCGGGCAGATGGCAAAAACCACAGGAGGTCCTGTGGTATTCAATGGTGGCACACACATGGCCATTTTCCTGGGGCTGCATGCATGCACAGCCATTGAAATCAATGGGGCTTGCTGTCCGTGGATGCTCATATCTACAGATGGCAACCCTGCGGTTGGGGCAGGTGCACTGTATATACATAGGTTGTAAAGATAACAGCTGAACCAAGCAGCTACTGAAGACTCCACCTAGAACAAACAGACCAGTTTAGTACCTCTTCTATGAATCATGCTATTTCCTTCTCAAGTTGGATGGTGCTAAAAGCTGCAGGGGAGCAAGAATAGGGAGGGGTGAATAAGCAAGACAGAACAGTTGACAAGAATAAGTAAGACAGAACAGTTGATTTCTCAGACTCCAGACATTTGGGATGTGATGTATGGTAAAGGATGTGTCCTATCTCTATACTGCATGGAATGTAACCTGGAATATCTTTTCTTGAAAATGTTGGCAGCTCTTATCTCTGCAACTGTGGTGAATCATTGAATGAATTGTCCATTAGCCAAATATAGCTTTAGAAAACCAACTGGTGTACTGCACCATTTTTTTTTAACTTGGCTTACGTACTAACTTGAAAGCAGTTCATTATTGGTACAGAAAGTGCCAGGACTTCCACCATGTAACTACTTGCTCTTCCACAGAGTATTAGGTTTGGGTGTAGGGGGAAGGTGGAGAAGACCCTGCATTCTTATACTCACCTGCTGTTAAGTGCCTCTTGGGTGGTGGTCTTGGGCAAGTGATGGATTCATCCTAATATGCATCACACAGTGGCTAAATAAATAACTGTAGAGTGTACTTATATGATATTTTATCAGCACTAAATCTTGTTCTTCTGCTTAACCCTCTCATACATTTTACTTATTCCTTTAAAAATATTCTTGCAGGTATATTTAAAATTCTATATAAATTGAGTCTCCCCTATCTGAAATACTTGGAACCAGAAGTGTTTGGGATATCAGATTATTAATTTATTTATTTATTTTGGAATATTTACATATACATGATGAGTGATCTGGAAGATGGGACTAAGGTCTAAACATGAAATTCATTTATGTTTCATATATACTGTATAAACATAGCCTGAATAATTAAATAATTTTGTGCATGAATAAAGGTTTGTATAAACTGCATCATGCAACAGCAAAGGTGTCACTATCTCAGCCACCCATGTGGACAATTTTTGATTTTGGAGTTTTGGGATTTCCGAATTTCAGATAAAGGATACTCAACCTGTGATTAAGAAAGTCTCATATTTACTGGAGCTTTTTCAAAATTGTTACTTGTCACAATATAAATAAATATGAAAGGTAGATTGGATACCATCCACAGAGAAATACTGCCCCAGATTTGGATCTAGATATTTCTTTGCCTTCAGGAAAATGGACTGAGCCAAAACGACAGTTTCAGTTCTAGAATTTGGTATGTTGTGTGTTGTCAGCCCTTGTTGCACCCATTACTGGGAACAGATATAATTCTTCAATTGGACTCGAGTTCCAATTAATAGCAGCCAGCATGTCTAGTGGTCAGAAATATAAGAAGTTACTGTCACAGCCTTCCCAAACTTGATCTGTCCTATCCAAAGCCTTAATATGTATATTTAGATAAGAGTATTGTAATACTATGGTCTGAAGCCAGGGACATAATACAAGAAGAATGCAGGCAGACACTTTCAATAAACTGAAAGGGAAAATACCATGGATGACAGAAAAAACAGTACAGATAATAAAGAAAAGAAGAGAAGAAACGAAAAGAAAAGAAAAGAAAAAGGGAGCTAGGAACAAACTAAGAATTATGAATGCAACAGTACAACAGCTTGTGTGGAAAGATAAAATTACTACAACAGCCAATGCAGAGAAATAGAAGACAACAACAAAAAAGGAAGAACAAGAGATCTATTTTACAAGATCCGAGAAATCAAAGGAAAATTCAAACCAAGGTCTGGGATGATCTATGACAATAAAAAATAACATAATTCAAGACCAGGAAGGAATAAAAATATATTGGATGCAATACACAGAAGAATTATACAAAAGAGATGACAAAATGAAGGACACATGGAATAAAGAGCCATATGAAGATGAACCCCAAATTCTAAAAAGTGAGGTGGAAACTGCAATAAGAGAAATAACAAAAAAAGAAATCACCAGGAACAGATGATAATCCAATTGAACTGCTGCAATCCACATTGACAGAGTCAACTCTAGTGCTAATTAACATATGTCAACAGATATGGAAAATAATACAATGGCCAACAGATTGGAAGCGATCAATATACATCCCCATCCACAAAAAAGGAGACACAAGGGACTGCAGCAACTATAAGACCATAGCACTGATCTCCACGCAAGGAAAATCATGCTCAAAATTCTGTAACATAGACCCCAACCATACATGGAGAGAGAAATCCCAGAGGTTCAAGCGGGGTTCAGGAAAGGAAGAGGCACTAGGGACCACATTGCAAACATACGATGGCTAATGAGGTGCACTAGGGAATTCCAAAAGAAAATCACCATGTGTTTTATAGACTATAGCAAAGCCTTTGACTGCATAGATCATGAAAGGCTATGGAATGTCCTTAAAGACATAGGAGTGCCAGCACATCTGATAGTCCTGATGAGGAATCTGTACTCAGGACAAGAGACTACTGTCAGAACAGAACATGGAGAAACAGAATATTTCCCAATTGGCAAAAGGGTCAGGCAAGGCTGTATCCTTTCACTCTATCTGTATTTGTATGCAGAACATATAAGAAAAGCAGGCTTGGACCACAAGAAGGAAGAGCGAAAATAGGAGGAAGGAATATCAACAATCTAAGATATGCAGATAACACCATAGTGCTAGCAGAAAACCTCACAGACCTGGAACACCTTCTAAGGAAAGTCAAAGAGGAAAGTGCAAAGGCAGGCTTAATGTTGAACATAAAGAAAACAAAAATAATGACCACCGAGGACCTTCACAAGTTCAATTTAGACAATGAGGAAATAGATACAGTATAAGAATTCCCATACCTGGGATCAGACATTGATAGAAATGGGGACTGCAGTCATGAAATCAGAAGAAGACTATGAATGGGGAGGGTTGTTTTTACACAGAGGTGCTGCAATGGAAGGAAAGCAAGCCCTGAGGAGTGGAAAGGAGAGGAGATGAAAACCCTTAGGAGGCTTAAAGTACTTGGCCCTCCATGTTTGTGGTTTTGATTTTTTGATTGTATGTGGTTTTGATTAATATGTTCTCTCCAGGAATCTCCAGTATACCACAAATCTGCCAGAAGTTGACCATAGAGTTGTACTGGAGGACCTGGAGATTCCTAGAGAGGTGTTCTCTTAGGTATAAAGAATAGGTTTTTTTAAAAAAAAATGTGATATTTTTTTCCCACATTCACAGGGGTCCTTCACCCCTAACCACGTGAATGTGGAGGGCCACTGTACTGTGAAATCTGTAAATTTGTTTTAGTGGATTCTCCCCTCCTCCCCCCCCCACCACCATTTCTCAGCCTCATATACTAATTGCAATCAAGGTTTGATAGTAAAATTCCTTTAAAGTGGGTGTCACCAGCTGCCGTCTTTTGTTATGGGGGGGGACCTGAAAGTGGCCTATGTTAAGGAAAAAGCAACATGGGATATACAGTAATAGAAATAAAAATATGTATGTGAATGTCAAAGTGACTAAGCAGGAGCAATCAGGAAGATACACAGGTGAAAAAGATAATATAATTAAGAAGCCTTGAGAGCCAAGGACAAAGTTATAGAAGGTATATTGAGAACACCTGTGATAGATTGCAAACACCTGAGACTCATTAAGTGGTCAAGGTAAAGTGATGAAACACTTGGGTTGATCTTAGGTATGGGATGATCTATGTGGACCAATCAAGATGTATGTACACACCCACTGGGTGGAAACTGACTGGTGGGTGGTGTCTAACAATGGCTATAAATTGCAATGTTTGCTAATGTACATTGTGGTGTAGTGTGGAGTAGAGATTGTGATTTGTAGGGCATATAGTATTTATATATAGTAGAATAAAGTAGATCTTTTATATAAGACTACTGAGTTGTCTGGTGTCTTGAGGGAAGATACAAGAGCCAGAAGAATCCTGGAGAAGTTTGGAGACATCTCAGGAAGAAGGGTGAGAAGGCTTGGAGAGTTTGTCAGGGTCTTCAGCCTATTCTCTGAAACTCTGCTGCTTGGGAAAGAAGCATCAACCACTGATCAAAGCTGGTCAGCTCTGCTGCATAACAAGATGGTGAGTTAGAGCCAGAGGTGAAGAGCTACAACTCCCATCATCCCTGACAGCCTATATGGACATTTTAGTAGCAGCTAGATGTCATTTCAAGTCTTTCATCAATATAAGTCCTAAAACACTATCACATGGGGGAAATCCCGTGCAGAAATGGGGCTTTAAATTGGGGGAAAAATGCAAAAGCGGTTAGATTTTCAGACGACATCGCTGTTAAAATGGGGTTAACCTGAACAGAAAGTAGTCAGAAACGGCTTCTTTTTACTTTCAGAAAATCCCAAAAGTAAAAAGAAGCAGTTTCTTACTACTTTCCATTCAGGTTAACCCCATTTTAACAGGAATGTATGTGAAAATCTGCCCACTTTTGTGGGTTTCCCCCACCTTTTAAATCTCATTTCTGCACGGGATTTCCCCCGTGTGATAAACTCCCTAGATGCCTCATTCAGCATTAGACCATTCTGGAAGAACCCTATACATGAATATCATCATTCCACCAATTTATCATTTACTTCTCTGAAATCTGGTGTCAAAACCCATAACTTTAGACTGGAATAATAATTAATAATGAGTTACTTTTCTTAGAAAAGGTTTCATGAAAAAAGAAAGCAGCCAGGTGGTCATAAGGACTCTGACAGGGCTACTCAAAGAGTTTTGTGGTACTTGAGCCAAATGCAGTGCATGAGCCCTGACACTGCTCCCTACAGGGACACATGCCCTCTGGGAGCCTCGGGTAAGCAATATAGTGAGGGACAGTGTGGTGTAGTGGTTTGAGCATTGGATTGTGACTCTGGATTCCCTACTTGGCCATGGAAACCCACTGGGTGACCTTGGGTGAGTCACACACTCTCAGCCCCAGAAAACTCCATGATAGGTTCGTCTTAAGGGCACCTTAAGTCGAAAACAACTTGAAAACACACAACAATAACAAAGAGCCCTTGTTGTGTGATGGGCCCAAGGCAAATTGCCCCAGTTGCGCTCCCTCACTTGGCAACCCTGAGGTCTGGCTGGCTAAGACTCAAAATGCTCAGTTCATTTTTTCCAGAAGGTTCTCCAAGACTGTAGCATCAGCCTGGAATCATCACAATTGTTTTTTGTATGGCAATAGTGCAGGAACATTTAATCAGAGTTATAATTCCATTATAATTCATTCTTTCCAAATGAGTCAGTGAGCAAAAGCAAATATAAATGGATGTAAATTTAAAATATGATTTTTCAAATGTTTTTGTTCAAATAAAATGTATCTGTTACCGCTGTATGTCAAGATGATGGGACAGTTGCCAATTGTGAAAAAACTGTCAACGGTTTAATTTAGAACCTAACAGCTGGCTGTTTCTTTTTCATGCTGGAGAGGTACCCACTTGTTTGCTGTCAGCAGCTAATATATGCTACACATTTACTTGGATTTGCTACAGTGCTCAAGAAGACTGGAAAACATCTGTAAAACTTATGTAAACCTCTCAACAGGTTTTAAATCCTAGCATTTTATACCTTGTGAGCCCTGTGATATTAATAAACCACAGCAACTCATTTGCCAATCTAAAGAACCTTTGTGATTTGGTACTGATTTATCCCATGTGAGTAATAAAACAAAAGCTGTTTAAAACCCCATTGTTGTTATGTGAATGACTTCAGAGCAAGGAAACCACATCAGATTGATGGGACCCTGGAAATCGTTTAGCAACAACTTGAGACAGAACTTTTCATGCAGCAGTTTCCCTGTGATGTGCCCCCCCCCCATGCACCAGTACAAGGAACTGTCTCTCTGCTCCCCTACATTAATGTCTTCCTTTCACATTGATAACATCAATTATTTGAGGTTATTACATGAGGTGCCAGAACAGTGTAAGAGATGCCCACTGCCTGCATTACATTTAGGTCAATCTATGCAATACCACACTGCTGACTGAATAAAAATGATGTTAGTTGAATGGATGCAATTAATGTGCATGTTTCTGTTTTGTAGGAGCCGCAAATCTGTGCAACCTCAGATTTACATGAGAAGAAGAGCATAACTTTTTCACACTTTGCCATTTTTCTAAAATTGCTATATGCAACTTTCATTCATTTATCCCTTCAAGTTATGATTCTGTTGTTGTTAGTATTATGCCTTCATTAATAGTTTTTTCCTCCAATAAGCTCAAGGCAAAATAGATGGCACTCTCCCTCCAAGCCATGTTTATCTTCTCAACTTCTTTGTTCAATAGGTCAGGATGAGAGAGAAAAGCTGCCCCAAGGTTACCCATAGAGTTTCATGGCTCAGTGGCAGGAAGGGATCTTTTGGTACTCTGACAAGAAGAGAGAGTTAACCGCCCCTTCTCCAACCTCTTCAATCCTAAGGCTGCTTGGGCTCCCTCCAGATACTATTTACCTGTTCCAAAACTGTTTAATTGTATTCACTCAGTCAATGCCACATTTGCTGTGGTTTTCACCCCAAAGGCCAGAAGTATTTATTTCCCTGATAATTCTCTACAAAGACCTAGTTGGTGCATACCTAAGCATTCTGTCTGTACCTTTCATATTTTTCTGGGGCTCTTCTGACAAATGAAAATATTGTGAGTTTCTCATTACATGGTAATTTTATGATAGATGACAGATATATAGATGGGTAGACGGACAGATTTTATGTTCAACTTAAGATGCATTGAAGAACAGGCTATACATGACAATGCCAAACCTTTGATAAAGAGCAGATCATAAATAACATTATGAACTTTATGATCTGTTTTAACTTGTGGAAGCTATTTGCCAGCCTGTGGTATAACAATACATTTTAAAATCCAGGCACTCATCATGATAGTCATGACAGTTGTGGTGATGGTTGTTTGTTTGTGTGTGTGTATAAATACTGAAAGTATAACACTGAATTTATTAGGATCATCTGAGAGTTGTAAAATAGCAATCTAGCAAAGGGAAGTCTAGTAGTTAGCATGGTGAACCTTGGCTGGAGACATTATCTGAGATTACATGTGTCCACAAAGAGCCATCAGTTCAAAAATTTCCAGGAATTTCTTTCCCCTGTACCAGAAAGAAATACTCAGTCCCAAAGTCCACACACCAGATGTCATCTCCATCAGAAGCAGTTGTCTGGGGGCAGGGATTACAAAGTAAAAAGGGATTCTCATTCCTGTGTTTTTTCTCCCACACTTTTTTAGCAGCCTAATTTACAAGGCTCATTGCTGCTGTTAATGTGGAGATGGAGCATTTTAAGAGTAATTGAAGCAGTTAACTGAGCAGGGGGGAGAGGGGGGACATGTCTTTCCCAGTAGATGCAAGCAAAGCAAACTGCTGTAGCCTCTTCTAGCTTGACTTTTCTTCCTCAATAATAATTTTTGCCATCTTGACCACATTATGATGTTGCTTGTGTCCTGGTTTTCATCTCTCAGATATTTAAGGGCATGGCACTTTGTCATTTTGTTTGGAAGCCTGAGGACTGACAGCATACCTTTTATCCATTTAGGTTCAGTATTTACGTCTATAGATGCTCTAGTAGAAATAATTCATCATTATGAGTAACAACAGTGTGAATATTCTTACAAATTACTCAAGGGAGTTAATTTCATTTTCACTCTGTCAAAGTGAGCACTCATAAGCTTTCACTGATGAATGCATGAATTAAAATAAAGGACTCCATAAAATGCCAAAAAACTACATGGGTTCCAGCAGGTTAATTAGAAAAAATGAGATGAAATCATAAAGGCAAGGAAGTAGGGACAATGCATTATAATTCAATTATTATGAAACATAAAATGCATCTCCCGTTGATAAATGCAGAAAGATTATACAATATTCAAATCACACATTGTCGGGGGTGGGGGGACCTCTTCATAGATTTATTAGAATTTTGTCTCATTGAATGTTTTTATTTGTAGAGGAAGGTAGGTAATTTTCTGTACATAATTTTGGAATGACCCCAAACATAGCCTTAGTTCTTTTTAGGAAATACACAGAATGCAGCGATCAGCAATGAGATTGCAAGACAGATCCTCACTCCCACCCACCACACATGCAAATTAACAATATGTGTTGAGTCTCCATATACTATTCTTCCTGAAGAGTTCCAGTTTTCTGGAATTACTCAACATGAAAAGGCACTATATGGGCTCATTCCCACTTGCATTTAAATCGCTTTGCGAGTCACATTGACACCGAGTCTCTGAATCGATTCATGCCGATACATAGTTCTCATTATAAAAGGATATTATTTCATTATTCCATGAATTTGTGTCTTTTTGGACAGATTGTCATTCCCACTTGATTTGCATCACTGTTAATCAAAGTCTCCACAGCACTCATGGGTCCCTCTGAGGGGGCAATGCTGTTCCTCTCTTCCGCCTTGGTGGCAGTGGGAGAAAGTCCAGATGCAACAGGAGCAGTAGCAGGATACCTCGGTCCTCCTCTTCCTCCTCCGCCTTCACTGCTGCTGCCACCACCCAGTCACTCTCTGTTAGAATATAGATGGGTTATACAGTCAAAGGGGAAATGTAGAGATGTGTGTGTGGAATTTTCCTCATGAGAACAACATCTAGAGCAGGGGTAGGCAACCTTTCCCCTTTAAGGGCCGAGGGACTTCAGCTCCCAGAATCCCAGGAGCTATTGGCCAACATGGGACTATTGGCCAACATGGCTGAGGCTTCTGGGAGCTGAAGTCCTTCGGCCCTTAAAGGGGAAAGGTTGCCTACCCCTGATCTAGAGAAAGAAAGTGAATCCAACACCAGATGGCTACACAGACATAAACATGTACTTTCCCAAAGATACAACTCATAGACACAGATTTTGTTATGGAAAGCAAGAGATATCAAAAAGATAAACAATACAGCAACTTCATTAGGTCATGGGAAAGGAGTCACATGGGGGATGATGGACAGCAAGAGAATGGGTTAATACACATCATACATGCATTATCCAATCAACATAAGGTTAACACCCAGAAGGTGGAATATGGGAAGGGCCTAGAAAATCCTTTGTTTACGAATGTTTATAATTCAAGATGTGAGTGTGCATGAGTGTGCCTGGCAGTGATGGAGCTTTAACCATGGAGCTAAGTGTTAGCTTGTAGCTGTTAGTATGTTTATATTGTTTTTACAATGTAACTCCTGGATCTGGAAAGATGAATCTGTAACTTCTTTTTAACTTTCAACTGCAACAAGTTGGGATCCTAAGCTTTTGGGATTGTTAAAGATGTGATCTTTCATGGCTGAACTGGAAAAGTTGATCACAATGGATTTTACTTAGTTATCTTATTTTTCTTTTATATGCATTAATAAAACTACCGGTATGCTTTTGAACTTTACAATGTGTCTTCTTGACTGAGGAAGACAGGATCCTGAAGAAGGGAAGCTGAGCCAGTTGATGGTAAGAGTTACAAAGTGGTGGTGGATCACAGCAGCCAGCTTGTCCTGGTGATTCTGCTGGGTGTCAAAGAGCATCACTGCAACACCCATCATCCACACACTGACACTCTCAACAAGAGGAAGAGCAAAGCATATCCAGAGAAGGAAGAGCCTTGTCCTTCTTGGTAGTGAGGACATCGGGTCACCCTGGTTACAAGGTTGGACCCAAATTTTAAAAATTGGGGCTCCACCCCCTCCACACACCTGTCAGTGTTTTCCCCCCACTCTCACAACCATCATTTAAATGGAAAAGCTGGGGAAATGACTCTAGGTCAGGATGAGTGCTTTATATACGAGTGCTTTTAGCGCCAGAGCTCTTGTATTTGCATTTAAGGCTGGCATTGCATGAAGTCACTGGGAAACCAATGGCAAGAGATCTGACTCACTGCGGATGGGCCTGAGTTGAAGGGAGCCTCTCCTTGCCACCGCCACCATTCAAGCCAAGGCTGGCAACCTCCAAGCGGCCTTCTCCTAACCAAGAGGCCAGCCTTGGCAGGGCTGTTCCGAGATTTGGCTTTTCTGTGGGTGGGGTAGGGACTCCCGAAGAGACTCCAGAGCCCAGGGCCAGGGTGGACGGATGCCCTCACCGCAAATGAGGACATGGCACCACCAAATGGAGGACATGCCAGCAAAAATGGGGGACATCACACACACATGCGAACACACACACACACACGCTAAAAACACAGCATATAAATTCATGCTTCCTAGTTATGTTCAGAATGGAGGACGTTTTTGAATTCCTCCTGAACAGAAGGTTGGAATGTAGGATGGGTCATAGAAACATAGAATCATAGAATCATAGAGTTGGAAGAGGCCACAAGGGCCATCCAGTCCAACCCCCTGCCATGCAGGAACTCCCAATCAAAGCATCCCCGAAAGATGGCCATCCAGCTTCTACTTAAAGACCTCCAAGGAAGGAGACTCCACTACTCTCTGAGGAGTGTGTTCCACTGTCTAACCACCCTTACTGTCAGGAAGTTCCTCCTAATGTTGAGGTGGAATCTCTTTTCTTGCAGCTTGCATCCATTGTTTCGGGTCCTAGTCTCTGCAGCAGCAGAAAACAAGCTTGTACCCTCCTCAATATGACATCCCTTCAAATATTTAAACACGGCTATCATATCACCTCTTAACCTTCTCTTCTCCAGGCTAAACATTCCCAGTTCCCTAAGTCACTCCTCATAGGGCTTAGTTTCCAGACCCTTCACCATTTTAGTTGCCCTCCTTTGGACACACTCCAGTTTCTCCACATCCTTTTTGAATTGTGGTGCCCAGAACTGGACACAGTATTCCAGGTGAGGCCTGACCAAAGCAGAATAGAGTGGCACTATTACTTCTCTTGATCTAGACACTATACTTATATTGATGCAGCCTAAAATTGCATTGGCCTTTTTAGCTGCTGCATTGCACTGTTGACTCATGTTCAACTTATGGTCCACCTGGATTCCTAGATCCCTTTCACACATAGTCTCATTCAGCCAGGTGCCCCCCATCGTATATCTGTACTTTTCATTTTTCCGCCCTAAGTGCAGTACCTTACATTTCTCCATGTTGAATTTCATTTTGTTAGCTTTGGCCCAGCTTTCTAGTCTGTTCAAGTCATTTTGAATTTTGATCCTGTCCTCTGGGGTATTAGCTACTCCTCCTAATTTGGTGTCGTCTGCAAATTTGATAACTGTGCTGCCAATACCGTCATCCAAGTCATTAATAAAGATATTGAATAGCACTGGGCCCAGGACAGAGCCCTGTGGCACCCCACTGGTCACTTCTTTCCAGGTTGAAAAGGAGCCATTGTTGAGCATTCTTTGGGTTCGGCCAGTCAACCAATTACAAATCCATGTAACAGTTACTTTGTCTAGCCCACATTTTACCAGCTTGTTTACAAGAATGTCATGGGGAACATTGTCAAAGGCCTTACTGAAATCAAGATATACTATATCCACAGCATTCCCTTCATCTACCAAGCTGATAATTTTTCAAAAAAAAGAGATCAGATTTGTCTGGCATGACCTGTTTCTCTGAAACCCATGCTGACTTTTTGTGATTATGAAATTACCTTCCAGATGTTCACAGACTCTCTGTTTAATGATCTGCTCCAGAATCATTCCGGGTATTGATCTCAGACTAACTGGACGATAATTGTTGGGATCCTCTTTTTCCCCTTTTTGTAGATGGGGACAACATTTGCCCTCCTCCAGTCCGCTGGGACTTTTCCTGTTTTCCAGGAGTTCTCAAAGATTATTGCCCTTTTTATTGTTCTTAACCTCTCTAGCAAGCCTGAGTTCATTCTGCGCTTTAACTTTTCTGACTTTACCCCTACACGTGCTAGCTATTTGTTTGAATTCCTCTTTGGTGATTTCCCCATTTTTCCATTTCTTATACATGTTCCGTTTAAAACATAGTTCAGTTGCAAGTTCCTTCGTCATCCATCCTGGTTTCTTGAGACACCTCCCATTTTTCCTCCTCATTGCCACGGTTTGAAATAGTGCCTTCAGTATCTCCCGTTTGAGAAACTCCCATCCGTCTTGAACTCCCTTCTCTTTTAGTATTCCTGTCCATGGGATCACCACCAGTATTTCTCTAAGTTTAGTAAAATCAGCTTTCCTAAAGTCTAGAATGCGTGTCTGACTATGCCTGGCTTCTCCTTTCCACTGTATAATAAACTCCAGGAGGACATGATCACTCCCGCCTAAGGATCCAACCACTTGCACCCCATTAACTAGGTTTTCCCTGTTAGTTAGGATCAGATCCAAAATAGCTGACTCCCTCGTTGCCTCTTCCACCTTTTGGACACTGAAATTGTCTTCGAGGCAAGTGAGGAATTTGCTAGACCTTGAGGATTTTGCTGAGTTTGACTTCCAGCAAATATCAGGATAGTTGAAGTCACCCATCACTACTATATTTCTCCTTTCTGAGTGTGTGGTCATCTGTTCTAGAAAGGCATCATCCAATTCCTCTGCCTGATTTGGGGGTCTGTAGTAGACTCCCACAATAACATCCCTGTTGTTTCCTTCCCCTTTAATTTTTATCCAAATGCTCTCCACCTGGCTTCCAGGATTGATGTCCTGGATTTCTTCACTGGTGTAAATATCCCTGACATATAATGCTATTCCTCCTCCTTTCCTGTTTGGCCTGTTTCTCTTGAAAAGTTTATACCCCTGTATTTCTACATTCCTATCATGAGACTCATCCCACCAGGTTTCAGTGATGCCTATTATATCATATTTGCTTTGTTGTACTAGGAGTTCAAGTTCATCTTGCTTATTTCCCATGCTCTGTTCATTAGTGTAGAGACATCTAAGACCATATGTCTCCTTTACTTACTGCCTGTGCATGTTTTTTTGCCTCCCACTGTTGGGTCCCTGTACTGTTTGCCTTGTTTCCTCTATGACAGTTTGACTATTTTTTCTGGGGAAGGAGAGGGGGGAAATGGCAGATTTCCCAAAAACCAGGGGCAAGATGGGTTAAACCCTTTGCCATTAGTCCCTCCCCTCCAGTGTGATTCAGGTCCATCGTTCCCACTTACTGAACACACTTGCTACTCAATTCTTTTCAAAAGAACCACCAAAAAATTACTATTTAAAAGGGCACATTTTTGTATTTGTCTCTCTTCAGAGTCCGAATGATCACAATCGCATCTGAAACCAAATCCAGTGTGAACAAGGCACATATAAAGCGATCAGCAAATCACTTTAAATCATAGTGGGAATGAGTCCTATGTCTACGTATACATGAAGAATCTCAGCAGGGACAGTGCAAACATGCCTCATTTCCATCCATCTTTACATTCAGTCCAAACTCCAAACAAGACCATTAGGCAGAGTGAGGGTGTTATGTCAGGTAGCAGATGATAGAGCAGTGGCATCTTCTTTCCATCTCCATGAGCTGATGTCCTTCTGGTGACAATACTTGTTTGCTTCTGGCCTGGTTAGCTGGCTGTTGTTGCCTCATTGTTGTTGAATGCCTTCATGGTGTTTCTGGTTTATGGCAACCATAAGGCCCTAACATGGCAAGATTTGTTCAGGGGAGATTTGGCATTGCCTTCCTCTCAGACTGAAAGCATGCAACTTGCCCAAGCTTACCCAGTGGTTTTCACAGCCAAGCTAGGAATCAAATCCTGTCTTCAAAGTCATAGTGCAACATTCAAACCACTACACCATACTGGCTCTCTTGTTGACTCATTACTATCTCTCAATATGCCAGAGTGAGTGTCACTGCGGCGGAAAAGTCAGTGAAAGTGTGCCCGACGCTTTTAGGGTGCACTTTCACTGACTTCTGAAAGGAGCGCTATTTTTGCGCTCCTTTAAGAGGCGCCGACGGTGCGCCGCGGTGCGACTGCTCCAGTCCCGCGGCGCACCGTCGCAGGGCGTCTTGGACGCCCTCGTCTGCTTCCCCCCTAAGACTAGATCCAACCTAGTCTCTCCTGTTATCACAGAACTGTCATTCTTTTCTTTCTAGAATAGTAATACATTTAGTATTACACTTAGTGTAACTATTAGTAAATAGTAATAGTAGCATAATAAATAGCAGTAGAATATAACCATTTACATTCTTAGTCAATGTAATTCTCCAAACAGGAGAGAATGATGGGACAATGAAGCTTCCCCTTTCCCAAAGAAGAATGCTGTGGGTGTACATCTGTATCATTTTAAAAGGGCTGCTTCACACAGCTGCTGAATATCTTCTTGGCAGGAGGTATGACTGGTGCATGGCTGCATAATCCAACTCCTCCCCTCAGATTTTCCTCCTTACAGGTTGACATACCACCTTTAGACATAAAACATCATTTCCTATCAGAAGCAAGAGTTGTAGGAAACACCAATATGATCAATAGTAATATGAGAGGCAGCTTTGAGAGTTGGGAGCAGTCAGAAAGTTGCCACTTGTGTCTTCAAAACGCTTCTAGACCCATTCTTGCATTCATGCTATGCACATGCAGGATCTAGTGAGCACTGAAGCACAACAAACAGTTTCTGAATTGTTTGTATGAATTTACTGTTCTGCTGTTCTGTATGAATTTACTAATATTTTTTCAGGTTCCATCCAGTTCTCAGTTAATATTTCGGAAATTTTAGGTCAGGGGTAGGCAACTTTTGCTTACCTGGGGCCAGTCCGCTGGTCCCGAGGTCTTCCGTGGGCCGAGGGGGGAGAAATGGCACCCCGCGCGCACACTCACTCACGCATACGCAGTACTTCTGGCGTACTGCGCATGTGCAAGTGAGTCACGGCCACCATTTTGTTTTCCAAAATGGCACCGTGATTCATTTGTGCATGTGCCGGAGTACTGCGCGTGCGTGAGCGAGTCATGGCCGCCATTTTGTTTTCCAAAGTGGCAGCCACAACTCCTTTGCACATGCGCAGTACTCCGCTGCATGCGCAAACGAGTCACAGCGTCATTTTGGAAAACAAAATGGCGGCCGCAATGCGCGCGTGTGCACAAAGGCAACAACGGGCGGCGGGGGCGGTGGCAGGACCAGGCTGGGGCCAGTCCAAAGGCCTCGGGGGGGGGCAGATCCAGCCCCCAGGCCGTAGGTTGCCAACCCCTGCTTTAGGTAATGACCAAGACACTATTTCAAGCTCCACCTGTGCACTTTTGTGTCTTCTCTCCACCCTAGGATCTGTCATTCTCCAGGAGGGGTCCCCGTTGCTGCCACTGCTACTTATTGGAAGAGAGGCAATGAAGAAGATGAAGCTGGTCTCAGCTCAGGGGGGAAGAAATGAGGGGCACTCAGAAAGGGGATGTATATTCTGTCTCCTAGACCAGCCATATTTGAATTGCCTCCCCTCCCCTCCTCACTATTAAGTAGCAGCAGTGGCACAGATGGAAGTCACTCCCAGGACTTCACAATTGTGGGAGGTGTTGGTTTTGGACAGGACACAAAAGATTAGAGAACCCTGGACTCCATCCAAAAAAGGACATATGCGCACATAAGAAACACACACACATAAGTCACTAATAGGATTCCACTTAATGATTCCATCTGATTTTCATCTGATCTTGCTGTTTATTTTTTCCAGTCTATTTCCATGAATATATAAATCTACAAACTGAACAAAACATATCATGCATCTTATGAAGCAGTAGTGTATAAACCTGAGATGATGATGATGATGATAATAATAATAATAATAATAATAAGTTTTATTTATAACCCGCCCCTCTGCTCGGCAATCGGGGCGGCATACAACAAATTAAAAATACAACAGGTAAAAAAATTCCATTCTCCCACCTCTAACCACCCGCCCCTTAAAACAGGATTAAACTTTCATGGAGTTAAAATCAGATTCACTGATAAAAAGATAAAAAGAAAAACAATACAGTCCCATTGGCCTGCTAATGAAAATGGTGGGAGGGATAAATGGTGGATCACCCCCAATTTTAGCTGGGTAATTATTCCGGGAAGGCCTGCCAGAAGAGATCCATCTTTACTGCCTTTTTGAAGGCAGCAAGAGTGGTAATCAGACGGATCTCGTCCGGCAGGTCGTTCCACAGTCTGGGAGTGGTTGCAAAGAAGGCCCTCTGGGAGGTCTGCAAAAGCCTGGTCTTTATTGGTTGCAGCAGATTCCTCCCAGAGGACCGAAGTGCGTGGGGGGGATCATACGGGGAGAGGCAGTCCCTAAGATAAGATGGACCCAAGCCATGTAGGGCTTTAAAGGTTAAAACCAACACCTTGTACTGTGCCCGGAAACTAATCAGCAGCCACTGGAGGGATTTGAGCACCGGTGTTATGTGCTCCCTCCTAGATGTTCCAGTAATTAACCTGGCTGCCATATTTTGTACTAGTTGCAGTTTCCAGGTTAAGCACAAGGATAGCCCCATGTAGAGTGTGTTGCAGAAATCCAAACATGAGGTTACCAGAGCATGTACCACAGTTTCCAGATCCCTCATGTCCAGATAAGGGCGCAGTTGGCGTATCAGCAGAAGCTGATAACAGGCACTCCTGACCACCGCATTCACCTGACTAGTCATGTGAAGCGATGAATCTAGGAGTACCCCCAAGCTGTGAACACAGTCCTTAGAGGAGAGTG
Source organism: Phrynosoma blainvillii (assembly GCA_026167975.1). Classification (NCBI taxonomy): domain Eukaryota; kingdom Metazoa; phylum Chordata; class Lepidosauria; order Squamata; family Phrynosomatidae; genus Phrynosoma; species Phrynosoma blainvillii. The sequence goes on from JANUYF010000002.1 coordinate 270,735,544, forward strand.
TGACTCCATCCAGGACCGAAGACTGTATTCCCAGATCTGGTTTTGGGCCCGTAACTGTCAATACCTCCGTTTTGTCTGGATTTGTTTCAATCTGTTTTTCCTCATCCAATCCATTACCGCTCTGAGACAGTCATTAAGAGAGATGCCATCTGAAGTCTGAGCCAATGATCTAGTCATGGAGAGGTATATCTGGGTGTCATCAGCGTACTGATGACACCGCGTTCCATGCCTCCAGATGATCTCACCCAGCGGCTTCATATAAATATTAAATAGCATTGGGGACAGGATGGGTCCCTGAGGGATGCCACAATTAAGCTCTATTTTGGAAGAGCAACTGTCCCCGAGCCTTACCCTCTGGGATCTGCCCAAGAGGAAGGAACGGAACCACTGCAAAGCAGTGCCTCCAATTCCTAACTTTCTCAGGCGATCCAAGAGGATGGAATGATCTATGGTATCAAAAGCTGCTAAGAGATCCAAGAGCACCAAAAGGGTCACACTACCCCTGTCAATGCCCAGGCGGAGGTCATTGGTCAGAGCAACCATGGCACTCCATAACCTGTCCTGAAGCTGGTTTGAAATGGATCAAGATAATTGGTTTCATCCAAGATTGCTTGGAGTTGGGAAGCAACTGCCCTCTCAATCACCTTGCTTAAAAAAGGAAGCAAGGAGACTGGTCTATAATTATTTCTGTCCAGGGGGTCCAGGGAAGGTTTTTTCAAACACGATGGTACAATACCTTTCCTGAAGGACGCATTGATTGTATCCCATAGGAATACTCTCAACGCATCCCCCCCCCCACAGATGACCAGCCAATATGGACAAGGATCAAGAGGGCAAGTCGTCTTCCTTATCCTTCCAAGAAACTTGTCCACGTCATCGGTACTCACAGATTGAAACTGATCCAGTAAATTTCCATCAACAGAGTTGCTGGATGCCTCATCTATGGATTCTGTCGAAACAATGGCGTCCAAGTCAGCTCTTATCCGAGAGATTTTATCTACAAAGTAGGTATTAAACGCGTCACAGCAGGCTGTTGTTGGGTTAAGTAGGGGGCTTGGCACCGGAGGAACCCTTGTCAATTCCCCCACCACCCTAAACAGCTCTGCTGGACGGGACTCTGCAGACGCAATGCGTGCAAAGCAGAAGGATCTCTGCGCTGCACGCAAAGCCTCCCGATAGGAATCAAGATGCTTCCTATGGCGAGTTCTATCGGATGGGAGCCAAGTCCTTCGCCATTCGTGCTCTAGTGAAGCATGCCAGGTCAGCCGCCTCATCCACTACAAGGTCATGGATAATATGGGTATTATTCTTAACCGACCTGGCATTGCAAAGGAGCAGCGTAAGGGTCTGTGGAATGGCTGATACACTCTCCAAGTTATCCCGGGAAACAGAGTGAACGGAAGAAGGGATAGGTATTACACATCTATCCCTTCTTCTTTTGTAACATTTCTTCACTCTGTTACTGCCATATCTACCCTGCCCCCCCACAACCTTAATGCCTGCCCCCAGACTTTTCCCAGCTCCAATATATGATGACAATAACAGGTGATCCAGCTAATGAAAGGGAGGGACTGGGGGAAACTGGCCAATGATGACGTATTCCAGTCCTGTCAATTTCCACTGTAAGTGTAATAGGGAGGCAGAAATATGTATCTTAAAGGCAATTCTGACAATGACTGAGTGAGCCCTGCTCAGTCCTCCATGGCCCCCAAAACACCGCCACCGCCGCCGCATGTATGCCGGGAGAGAGGTGGAAAAACTCCTCCCGGCTTGGCACAGCTGCAGCAGGTCCAAGGCCGCCTCCGATGTTCTCCTGGCAGGGCTGGACAGGGCTGGATGCAGTCCTCCTCCACGGCCCCCAAAACACCGCCGCTGCCGCGTGTATGCCGGGAGAGAAGTGGAAAAACTCCTCCCGGCTTGGCACAGCTGCGGCAGATCCAAGGCCACCTCCGATGTTCTCCCGGCAGGGCTGGATGCAGTCCTCCTCCGCATCCCCCAAAACACTGCCGCTGCCGCGTGTATGCCAGGGGAGAGGTGGAAAAACTCCTCCCGGCTTGGCGCAGCTAAATTTGTTACCTGAGTTATTGCTGCAACAAAGTAATGCTAAATCTGTTACCTGAGTTATTGCTGCAACAAAGTAACAATATTACCCCCCCCCCCAAAAAAAAAAAGAAAAATGCAAATATTCAAGCCCTATTGGCTTGAATTGAGGTGTGTCTGTGGGGGTAAGTGGGCCACACCACAGGCACGTGCCCCATTTTATCCCCCTCCATTCGTCCCTCACAGATAAGCGAGGGTCACAGATTTCAAGTCCACGAAAATGGAGGGAAACTGTAATTTTCATTAAGCTTCCTCAAAATCCTCAGTCATTCCCCAAAGGAATAGAGGTGTTACCTTAAATGGTAGCGCCACAAAGCAATTCAGAAAGGTGCATGGCCTACTAGGATAAATTAATTGCATTTCCTGGGACTATCTTAGTTTTTCTGGCATCTCATCCTAGATTGATAATGAATGATAGAGCAAAATCTGCCTGTCTACAAAATTTCCATCAAAGAAAGTAGGATGGTCAGTCAGGAAGGATAATTAAAGATTGCCCATTTCTCAACAGAATAAACACTGTGAATTGATTTTATATGACTTGTCTCATATTCCACATTATTTATATCACTGAGGTTGCAAGCCTTTACACATTTACCTGAGACAAAGTTTCACTGAACACATGGCTTACTTTTAATTAAACATAGATAAGGTTGCACTTTTAAGATTCTTTAATAGATTTTGCATACTACTTCCTTAAAAGTAGTATAGTTTTATGTGCTACAATGGGAACTCACTTTAAACATTTCACTCCTATTTCAGAACTGTTTCTCCACAAATGAAGCCAGAACATACAAATCAAACTGTTGAATGAATCCTTCATGATCATGCAATCTAATCCCCTACTCAGTGTGGGATCTACAAAGTAGGAACAGCCTTGACAAATGGCTTTCTGTCCTTTGCTTAAATAAAATCCCATTATCCCCCAATGTAATACCATATATACTTGACTATACATTAAAAAAAATTATGCCCAAACATTGATCCTAAAATCCTTGATTGACATATATAGGTCAATACATTAATACAAGGGGGTATCATAAAGTTTTAATTATCACCTTTTAAAAAATTTGACCGAATTTGTTTTGATTTGTAGTTGTTAACTTTTCTCTATGTAGTCATCATCCAGATTTATACATTTTTCCCAGCATTTCCTGACCCTCCAAATAACGTTATTGTAGAAGTCTGAGGATTGCACCTTAAACCACTCTTCCACATCATGAATGACATCATTTGTGTTGTCAAATTGCTGACCCCACAACGGATTCTTCATTTCTGGCAACAAGAAAAATTCACTTGGTGTAAGGTTGGGAGAATAAGGCAGATGCTGCAAAATCTCAAAACCACATGCACTTGTTTTGTTAACTGCAACTTGAGATGAGTGAGCTGGTGCATTGTCAGCTAGGAGAAAAATACTTCCGGAGATCATACTGTGACATTTCAGAGCATTTTGCAACTTGTCCAGAAGATTGCTATAGTATGTGCCAGTGATGGTTTGTCCCTTTGCAAGGTAATCTGTGAGCATGACTCCACGACAGTCCCAAAAAACTGAGAGCATGACCTTCCCTGCTGACTTTTGCACCCTTGCCTTTTTGGGGGGAGGGGAATCAGCATGCTTCCACTCCATGCTTATGGTTTTGATCTCTTGATCATACTGATAGATCCAAGGCTCATCCATGGTTACTAGATAACCCCAAAAATCCTCTTCATCTTGTTCCAACAGTGTCAACATCTGTCTTGAAAGATCACACTGTGTTTGTTTCTGGAAAGGGGTTAGCACACATGAAACCCAGTGTGCCGACACTTTAGACATGTGCAGTTCATCATGAATAATTTTCCACACACTACCATAACTGAGACCAGTTTCATTCATGATCATTTGGATGGTTGCTCATTTGTGTTCCAGGATTAAACACTATGTTCTTCACTGTGGCCGCATCGTCCATCAATGATGGTCTTCCAGGTCTTGGCTCATCTGTGAGAGCCATGTGACCAGTTTGTGGTTTTTTGTTTTTTATTATAAATTTTATTTATTAAAACAACATAACATTAATAAAACATTACATTCAATCAATTTTCATTACTCAGTTATACAATCAAAACAGTCCTTTCATCTTCAAACTTACATACTTTACATAAAAACATAACAATCTTCTTACATTCAAACTACTTCCTTTTGTCCACCCTCCACCGATTCATTTCTACATTTTTCTTATCTGCTTATCTTCTTTTAGATACTATTTTATTTTCCCTAGACCCACCTCTTATCCTTTCATTTTACAATTTATTTATACTCATTTTATTATGTATAAACTTCAGTGCTATTACATCTTTTATCTAGGTTCCTTCTTCTCCTTCATTTAACTTATACTTTGAATATTCAGCCACATTTCCTTTATATATTTATATAAATCTTCCCAATTTCTTTTCTTATTGTCTGCATTGCTATCAATATCTTCTAAATCTTTCCTGTTTTCTTTTAATCTTTTTGTTATTATATCTATCTCCATCTTATCCAATAATTTCAATATCCATTTTTCAATTTGCATCTCCTTTTTTATTTTCCAATATCTAGCATACACAAGTCTAGCTGCCATCAGCATGTAAAAAATTATTTTCCAAAATCTTTTCTCTTCTTCTTTTTCCACCATATTCAGAAGTAACGTCTGTGGACTAAATCTTAATTCTATCCCCAATATTTCTGTTATCCCACTATGTATAATCTTCCAAAAATTTTACGCTTCAACGCATTCCCACCATATGTGAAAAAAAGGTCCTTTTACTTTCTCACATTTCCAACATAAATTTTGACTATTCCCATAAATCATACTTATTGGACAAATGCCATCTATATATTATTTTGTAAAAGTTTTCTCTTATATCATGACTTAGCGTATACTTTAATCTTTTGTTTCATGATCACTCCCACTGATCTAATTCTAATGCCTTCCCACAATCCTTTGCCCATTTAACCATGTTTTCTTTTATTATATCTTCTTCCAAATAATATTCCAATAACTTCTTGTATAATCTTGACAGTAGTGCTGGTTTCTCCTTCAATATAATTTCTTCTAACTTCATCTTTTCCTTTGCCATACCAATAGTTTCCTTATCCACTTTAAATCTCGATTTCATTTATGACCTTCTAATCTTATCTGCTCTAAAGATTTCATTTCATACTGATTTTGTCTCTAATTAATATTTCCTCATATTTTAACCATTTATTTTATTTTATTTTTTTGAGGATCAGTATTAAATAATGCCTCATGTGATGATGGTCTTCCAGGTCTTGGCTCGTCTGTAAGAGACATGTGACCAGTTTGGAAATTTCTTTTCCACTTCACAATAGTGTTATAAGATGGGCAATAGTTTCCATAAACTACCATCATCTCATCATGAATTTGCTGGGCACTATTACCCCTCAAATGCAAGAACTTTATTAGGCAGCAAGCCTCAATCTTCCCCATCTTACACTTTAGTCATTTCTGGCACAACCTGTAACAAAAATAAAGAACACAATGAGCTGAATTTCTCAACATTATGCACTTAGGGATCAATGATGACACTGATAAAATTTCATCAATATACCATAACTTCCAGGTGATAATTATTAGTTTAAGATATGCCCTCTTACAGCTCAGAAAGATCCTGAAAGAACTGCCCCGATTCCCCATTCTCCTTGCCTTGGCAATAATAATAATAATAATAATAATAATAATAATAATAATTTATTCATATTTCGCACCTCTCCCTACGGATCGAGGTGGGATTACACAATTATATGAATACAATATGCAAAATACAAATAATAAAATAGTGAAATCAAACAACAGTAATATAATATAATATAATATAATAAATAAAAATAAAATAAATTAAAATAAAATAGCCAATCATAGTCAGAATCTAGAAATCTAGAAGATCAGATGAATAGGCCCACCAGAAGAGCTCCATCTTAAGTGCCTTCTTAAAGGCATCTAGCATAGTAATAAGACGAATCTCTTCTGATAGGCCATTCCATAACATGGGAGCTGCGGCCGTGTAATAATAATAATAAGAAGAAGAAGAAGAATTAAAAAATACGATCTTTGGGAAGTCGTGTTGAGTTTGGTTCTATGGTGTTCTAATAAGTTCTTCCCAGATGTTCTGAGAGTGCAGGGCGGATTGTGTGGGGAGAGGCAATGATTTCTGAAAGAGCTGCCAAGGCAGGAGTGTGTGTGTGTGTGTGTGTGTGTGTGTGTCTATGTGAAAGAGGTGATTTGCTTCTCAATCTGAAGTTAAAACCTCCTCTCATCCTCACCCTCCTCTCTCTCTGGATCTCCCCTGCCCATCAAACACTCCATTTCCCTCCAGTTCCTTCCTTCCTTCAATGTTAAAACCTTCTCCTCCCCTAGGTTTTATTCTCGACTTATCCACAGGTCATATCAAAATCCCTGATTTTGGCCCTAAAACCTTCCCTTGATTTATACATCAGGTCAACTTGTACATGACTATATACAGTATGTCCTGCTGTAAACAATTTAAACTGTTATGAATGTTTTCATGTTCAAACAAAATCTGCTTCTCTGGAGTTCCTGCCCATTGGTTCTAGACCTGCAACTGATAATTAGTTTGCTCCTGTTATCATCTGCTCTTGTGTATCATTACCTAGTATCCATAATTGATAATATACACAAACGGAAGATAAATAGACCATTGATCAAAAATCAATCTATGTCAGTTTCCTGTGTTTCTTTTACCCTTCCTTAGATTTGTAATGAATGCTTTATTATTCATATTATTCTTTTCTTGCATATTTTATAAATGCAATACACAAACACAACTTCTTTGTTGTTATTTGCTGTCAAGTTGAATTTGATGTATGGTGAACATATCAATGAGACACCTCCAAGAGCCTCAGTCATCAATTGCCCTGCTCAGTTCTTGAAATGTCAGGGGCATGGCTTCCTTGATTGAATCAATCTACCTGTATTGCCATCTCCCTGTTTTCCTACTGCCTTCCATTTTGTTGAACATTATCATCTTTTCCAGTGAGTCACCTCATCTCATTATATGTACAAAACATGACAGCTTCAGTATAATTATCTTAGCTGCTAGTAAGAGCTCTAGGACTCATTCATTGGTCTTTTCAGTAGTCTGCGGCAGTGGCATCCCTATCCCTGGTGTCAACTCCAGGGACTGCCAAGTGGATATGGCTAAAATGAGGCCCTGGGTACTCTTCTCTGCTGTGGCAGTAGCATTGTAGAAAGCTGGGAAGGCACAGCAGCAAGAGGTGCCAAATGGGTGTCATCCTTCTTTCGGGGTATCACCCAGTATGGACCACATAACCCACACCTCCCAGTGACATCACGGGTCCATGGTATCCATAGAACTCTCCCCAATCACCACATTTGAAATGAGTTGATTTTCTTCCTCCTAGCTTTCTTCATTGTCCAGCTTTCACCATCATACACAGAAATCAAAACTATTATCTCATGAATGTTCCTGACTTTAATATTTAACAATGCAGCTTTACGTGTTATTATGGTTATCAGCTTTATTTATATGAATCGCCGGGGGGCGGGGGGAGGGGGGAATCATCACTCACCTCAACTATGATAATCAAAATAGCAAAGCAATAGAAAAACAATAATAGAACAATGGAAAACTAGCAAAAATCCCACTAAGTACTATTTATGAATGCAGTCTATTGGATAATGTATCACTCTGTAAGTTTGTAGATATGTATTGTAAATACCACCAACTGTAACAGGGGTAGGCAACCTTTCCCCTTTAAGGGCCGAGGGACTTCAGCTCCCAGAAGCCTCAGCCATGTTGGCCAATAATCCCATGTTGGCCAATAGCTCCTGGGATTCTGGGAGCTGAAGTCCCTCAGCCCTTAAAGGGGAAAGGTTGCCTACCCCTGGTACAGTAGAACTGTATTACGATAACTATGCAAACTAATGTATACATAATACAATTTGTCATAACATAGCCAAAAAGGCATAGGGAAGAAAGAAAAACTAAGACTACCGATTACAATATAAGTGCTTCCAAAATAATAATACAAATGATAATCTTGCACTGAACCCCAGATAAATGTAGAATGCATGAAGAGTACAAAAATCCATTGTTGCAAGTCTCTGCTCAGTTTCTTCAAAAAGTCCTCCAATTATATCAAACAGCTATAAAATGTGCAGGAGGAATCACATGTTGCCTGGAAAACACAAGAAGGAAGGACAAGATGGCAAATTATCAAGTCATTCCACATTTCTTTTCCAATCCTTATTAACTGCAGCATTCAGTACAAACTAGCACTCCATATTGACTATGATTAGTAACATTCCTCATCTGATTATGTATTCAAATGATCAAGTATGCTATTTTATAAAAAATACTATTCAGAAAAAAATTAACAACTGATCAACAGCATTCAATATACAGTTACTTTCCTCTCTTTCACAAATATTTTCTCCCTCACTCACTGACACCTTGTTTTAACATGTGCCATCTACATCCTGTAGTAGCTTTATATATTCTACTGTGGCCCTAATGAGGTGGTTAGGCACAAGAGCAATGTTAGGTGACCTCAACTGACATCACAGGAAACACTAATAGGGGGGATGATACAATCTAAAGACAGCTTTTCATTCATTAAAATAAAATTAGAATATTAACAATATTTACAACCTAAAAATTAAAAATGCATTAAAAATTGATAAAAAGCAGTTGTTAGTGAAATTTTAATCACATATAAACTCAAATTGAAATAGTTTACATAAATAATTAGCAAAGTTATTTAGCAAAGTTATTCTTTAACTAAGATGAATACATCCTAGTACATCCTAGTATCCTTAACTAGGTTAGTCCCACTGCAAAACTAGATCTGCCAATTCATCTCCATGCACAAAGACCAGTTTCCCATGCCTTTGTACACTAACAACCATCATTAAAACTGGATCTGCAACTTCATTTCCATAGACAAAAGATTTTGAATTTGAATTGACATCATCACTTACCAATGGCATATATATTTCTGTATCTGCTTTCACTCTACCAAATGCATTTGAGGAAGTAGACTGAAGTTTATGAATGCTCATGCTGCCAATTTCTTTCTGTTAGTCTCAAAGGTGCTACAAAATCTCTCTACACATAGGATTAATACACTGAGCACACAATAAAATTAAATTTCAACCCCAGTTTGGAAATTAAGAAGACAACTTGACTCAGTGCGGACTGATTCAGATTCCATCCAGTATTCTTATTCCAAATTTCAGTTCAGCAGTCAAAATCTTTTTGTCTTCTACTATGGAGTTTATCAAACAGGGAAAACTGGAAGTTTAAACAGGTCAGAACCCGCAGTTATCCAGCGTATTAGGCCCATTTACTAGAATGGTTTCACACAACATTGTGCGCAAACCTCTTGGAATCCGAAAGGAAAGTGACATGAACCAGCAAATAGCATTTTCAGGAAAATACCATAAATACATTTCCATTTCATTCATGAATTCACTTTTTTTTTTTTTTTTTTTTTTTTGGTGCAATTGCTACCTATTTCTCTACTTATTGCCAGATTTCTCATGGTTCTTTGGGGTGAGTATCCAGGGTCCTTAAATGAACAGTTGCTGAGGCAAAGGCAGGGACACAGAGAAAAAGCTTGCTTCTCCCTAGTCTGTATGAATGTCCCTTCCCCATTAGCTGGGGCTCTTAAAGGAACAGCCGCTCAAGGAAGACAGGGACACCGGTTGCCCAGAGGGACGCAGCCTTTTATGCTGTTTTTCTACCTTTCCTACTTCTTTGGGTAATGTTTTGTTCTTTTCATTTAGGTTGGATACCATTTCTTGGAAAGTAAGGGACAGTACAATATATTTTTATAAAGAAAATTCTGTAAATAAAATTGTTTTTTGTTTCTCTGGGTGACTTCCAGTGACACAACTAGTTCTTCTGTGGGAATGCACAAAAAAAGTGATTCCCAAACCATTATCGGGGTTTACATACATCTGTGTGAAAACCAAATGTGCGTTCTACCCTCGTTCTCACTTTAGTGATGAGCTTCTAGCGCGTTATTGTGTTCTACATGTGAAAATCATTCACGCATTGCACACTTTTATGGGCTGCGGCCACTTTAATCAATATCGAGATGGAGGTACATATGGTCCCCATTGGATAAAATCCTATGTATCATTGAAAATAAACAAACAGCCATAGCTCCTTGCTATTTGTCAGAACTAGACACACAGTAGCATCTGGTGAAAGGATTAAAATTAATTAATTACAAGAGGTGAGGAAGATTTTGTGCTACATTACTTTAAAACTGTTTTTTAAAAGAGGAGAAAGAATTGTCAGTACCTTTTTTTATTTCCTGATGGAAATGAATGAAATTTTCAGGGCTAGTTAATCCAAATTTGAATTACCTTTTGAATATTCCCTTTCAAATCTTTGAAGATCCAAACAAAAAAATCTCTGAAAATCACAATCAATTTTCAAGTAGCATCCCAAACTAACTCAGGCATCCTAAAAAGCAGGACACTTTCATCTATCCTGTTCAGTTTCTATAGCTGCTGTGAAAACCTAATCTTGTAGTGCCACTTACAGGATAGTTATATTAACTGTGAACAAATTGGTTGTGATGTTTAATGCATTTATATTTTCTTGTGTAAAAACACAATAGAGTAACTTACTATTTTTGGCAGATCGTTTGACTCCAGTATTTAAATAATAATAACAACAACAACAACAACAACAATAATGTATAGCCCGCCCCTCTGCCAAGTAATCGGGGCAGCTTACAATATTAAAATCCAACAAATTACAACATACATAAAACCTAAAAATCCCCAAACCCACCCACCTCTTAAAAAATATTAAACACATAATGTATTAAAATATGTAAACTGTATTAAAACAGCTCGAACATCTCAAACAGCCTATAACAAACAGCAGCGGCAGTTCTAACCAAGGTGGGGAGGAAAGGGGACACTCTTAGAGCCAAGAATCTAATCAGGAAAGGCCTGCTGGAAGAGATCCATCTTAACAGCTTTTTAAAAGCTGGTTAAGGTCGTGATCTGATGGATCTCGTCCGGCAGGCCATTCCATAGTCTGGGAGCGGTTGCCGAAAAGGCCCTCTGGGAGGCTGCTGACAGCCTAGTTTTTATTGGCTGCAGCAGATTCCTCCCAGAGGATCGAAGTGCATGGAGTGGATTGTATGGGAGGAGGCAGTCCCGGAGATAGGTTGGACCCAAGCCATGTAGGTCTTTAAAGGTAATAACCAACACCTTATACTGGGCCTGGAAACTAATAGGCAGCCAGTGGAGAGACCTTAATACAGGTGTTATGTGATCTCTCCTAGATGTACCCGATATTAGTCTGGCTGCCATGTTCTGCACTAATTGAAGTTTCCGGACTAAGCATGAGGGTAGCCCCATGTAGAGCGCATTACAGAAGTCAAGATGAGAGGTTACCAGCGCGTGTACCACAGTTTCAAGGTCCCTTATTTCCAGGAAAAAGCGCAGCTGGCGTATCAGCCAAAGCTGATAACAGGCACTCCTGACCATCGCATTTACCTTATTAGTCATCTGGAGTGACGGATCCAGGAGCACCCCCAGACTGCGAACACAGTCCTTCATGGAGAGTGTGACCCAGTCCAGGGCTGGAGGTTGTATCCCTATACCTGGTTTTGGGGTTGCTACTGTGAGTACCTCCGTTTTCTCTGGATTCAGTCTCAATCTGTTTTTCCTCATCCAGTCCATTACTGCTTTAAGACAGTCATTGAGGGGAGACATGCCATCAGGAGCCAAAGCTGAAGACCAAGACATGGAGAAGTATATCTGAATGTCATCAGCGTACTGATAACACCCAGCCCCATGTCTCTGGATGATCTCTCCCAGGGGCTTCATATACATATTAAACAGCATCGGGTACAGAATGGCCCCTTGAGGGACATCGCATGTAAGCTCCCTTTTTGTGGAGCAATTGTCCCTGAGCAACACCCTCTGGGATCTGCCTGTGAGGAAGGAGCGGAACCACTGCAATGCAATGCCTCCGATTCCTAACCCACACAGGCGATCCAAGAGGATGTTATGGTCAATTGTGTCGAAAGCCGTTGAGAGAGCCAAAAGCACCAACAGGGTCACACTACCCCTGTCGATGCTCAAACATAGGCCATCAGCCAAGGCAACCATGGCAGTCTCAACCCCAAATCCCGTCCTAAAGCCAGTTTGAAATGGATATAGATAATCGGTTTCATCCAAGACAGCTTGGAGTTGAAGAGCAACCGCCCTCTCGATCACTTTACTCAAAAAAGGCAATAAGGAGACTGGCCTGTAGTTATTCATATCCAGGGGATCTAGGGAAGGTCTTTTCAGGAGCGGCCTAACCGTCACTTCCTTTAAGCAAGGTGGAACATGACCTTCCCTAAGGGGTGCATTGATGACGTCCGTGTTTCTAATCCTGTTTCTACAAATGAGCCTCCCAAAAGGACTTATTGGTACTGGTTTATGAGGTATCCATAAAGAACTGATGGTATAAAGAAAGTAAAGAAGAGGAAGTGGGCTAGTTTCAAGGTGGTGGAAAGATACTGAAAAAGGGGAAGCTATATGAACCTCACCATCTGAAACATAATAGAATCACAAAGTTGGAAGGGACCACAAGGGTCATCCGGTCAAACCCCTACCACACAACTAAAGCACCCCCTAACATATGTCTATCCAACCTCTGTTAAAAGACTTCCATTGAAGGAGAGTCCACCATCCTCCAAGGCCATCTATTCCACCACTGTCAAATAGATCTTATAGTAAAGTTCTTTCAAATGTTTAAGCAGAACCTCTTTTTTTACACAAATCCTTTGGTTGTGTCTAAATCTGGAGCAGCAGAAAACAAGCTCACTTGCTCTTCTCTATGACATTCTTTCAGATATTTACAGATGACTGCCATGTTTCCAGCCCACCAATAGCACTACCTTCTGTGGTGGTGAGACTCTGTGCTCCTGTGAGTCAAGAGGCTATGCTGATAACAGCAGTACTGCTAATAAAGTTTCCCATGTCAGACAGGCTTTTGCTGAGGACCCAAACTAAATGTGTCAAACAGCTATTGGGCAGCAACATCAGTGGGCATGAGGGTGAGAGGTTGACACTGGTGGAAGTTGTCTCAGAAACAACAGGGATGGCACCATAGTTAACACTTGTTAGTACTGCACACAAGGAGGCATGGTAAACCCTTTTTGGATGTCTTTTACCATGAAAATCCTATGATGAGTCAATCCAAAGTAAAGTAAGAGATAGTGCTCCCAGGTCCAAGGGCATTTAATAAACTACTGAGGTAGAGCAGAGGACAACTACAAGTAGTGCTGTAGCTATTGACACAAATAGACTCAAGCCGAAGGGACATTCACCTGCTGACATGCTCAGAGATGAAAGGAAAGTCCAAAGCTGCACAACACATACTATAGGAACATGGACTAAATGTAAGAAGCATGAATCAGATGAAGCGAGACATAGCAAAACACAAAATGGAATGTATAAATATTGTAATACTTGGAGTCAGCAAGCTAAAGTGGACATGAGTGGAACATTTTGACTCAGATAGTTTTACTTGGGAAATGAAAATCTAAGAAGAAATGGGGTGGCATTAATAGTAAGGAGAGATGTAACAAAAGCAATCAAAGAATATAATGCAAAGTCTGACCAAATCATACCAATAAAACTTCAGGGAAAACTCATCAATATAACCATAATCCAAGTTTATGCTCCAACTACAGAGGCAGAAGATGAAGAAATTGAAAGATTCTGTGCTCAGCCCAGGAAGAAATTGGCTACACATCGAAACAGGACTTCCTGTTAATCATAGGCAACTGGATTGCAAAAAAAGTGGGGGAAAGGAACCAGTAGAATCAAAGTTTGTAGGAAAATTTTACCTAGAATCAGGAAATGAAGCAGGAGAGTGACTGGCTGAATTTTGTGAGGCCAAAAGTTTGTTCATCAAAAATTCATTCTCCAAGTAACGCAAAAGGCAACTGTATAAATCAACATCACCTGATGGCCAGTATAGAAATCAAATAGACCACATCACTAGAAGCAGAAGATGGAGAAGCTCCATATTTTCTGAAAAAAACAAGATGAAGAGCAAATTGTGACATAAGCTATGAACTTCTAATATCAAAAATTAATGTAAAGCTAAAGAAGAACATAACACCAAACCACCATGCCAAAATACAACCTGAACAACATCTCCGTAGAATTTAAAGATAATATAAAAATAGATTTGCACTATTAAGTCTAATTAACTGGGAGTCAAAAGACTGAAGCCAGGGATATTGTCTGGAAGGAATGCAAAAAGAATTCTGCAGCAAAAAAGAAAGAGAAGCCTCAATGGATGATGGATGAAACTCTTCAAGCAGTTAAGGACAGATGAGAAGCAAGAGTAAAAGGTTACAGAAATAGAGTTGGAACCTTGAATGTAACTGTTTAGTGACTTGTGCACGGTTGATGCAGGGGAACAGAAGATGACAACAAAAAAAGGAAGAACAAGAGACTTATTCCACAAGGTTGAAAAAAATCAAAGGGAAATTTAAACCAAGAATGGGGAAGCTCTACAACCAGTAGGGGAACACATTCTATGACAAGTACAAACAAGATGATGGAACAATACACTGAAGAACTATATAAAAGAGATGAAGGGATGACAGATTAATTCAAGGAAGAACCATTTGAAGATGAACCTTCAATTTTTGAAAGTGACGTGGAAGCTGCACTCAGAGCACTTGAGAGAAATAAATCATCAGGAACAGAAGGCATATCAATAGAGATGTTTCAAGCTACAGAGACAGAATATACTGTAGTTCTATCTAAAATCTGTCAACAAATATTGAAAACAAAAGCATGGCCCACAGATTGGAATATGTTCAATATACATTCCAGTCCCCAAAAAAGAGTACACCAGGGACTATAGTAACCTTGGACCATTGCACTAATCTCCCATGCAAGCAAAGTGATGCTCAACATTCTACAGCAAAGATTTTTACTATATATGGATCAAGAAATACCAGATGTCCATGCTGGGTTTAGGAAAGGAAGAGGCATATTGGAATCATATTGGAAACATATGTTGGATAATAGAGTGCATCAAAGAATTGCAGACAAAAATCAGACTGTATTTTATAGATTGTGTAGATCAGGGGTAGGCAACCTTTCCCCTTTAAGGGCCGAGGGACTTCAGCTCCCAGAATCCCAGGAGCTATTGGCCAACATGGGACTATTGGCCAACATGGCTGAGGCTTCTGGGAGCTGAAGTCCCTCGGCCCTTAAAGGGGAAAGGTTGCCTACCCCTGGTGTAGATCATGAAAAACTGTGGATTGCTATTAAACAAATGGGTGTTCCACAATATTTGTCTGACCTGGTGTGTTACTCAAGACAAGGGGCTACTATCAGGACAGAATACAGAGAAACAGAATGGTTTCAATTGGCAAGGGGGTTAGGCAAGTATGCCTACTCCTCTAAAACTTAAAATATCCAGTTCCTTAAATTGTTATTTAGACAGATTATTTTCCAGACCTTTTACCAGTTCAGCTGTGTTATATGGTGCATAATTTAAACTTGATGTGGGGACCAAATTCAAATTGGGAAGGGTCTCAGGTGAGCACATTCCTTCTGCAGGTGTGGTAGAGGGCATGAAGCAAGACCAAATGTAATTCTTATCTGTTTATGTGCCCCACTAAGAACACAAAACGAATTCTATGCATGTACATTCAATAATAAGCTCCAATCCTTCCTCTAATATATTTGCTAGTTTTCAAGGTGTCATCAGACTCTTGATTGTTTTTCCTGCAGTAATTTAAGACTCTGCACAGCAATGAAAAATTGATCATCAACTATTACCATGCTGAGACATAGATAAGGTGGTTTTTCTGCATGTTAATTTATCTTGAGATGCAGGCTCGAGGAGGAATCGATTTTTCCGCAGCTCCTTACTGAGCAATGTATATCTGACTGTGCAGTCATTTACACTTTTACACATTCAAAAATCATAAGCCTAATTTCTCCCCCACCCCTACACACAGAGCTTTATGTCTCAGCACTTACATTTCGATTCCACTGCAACGCTGGGCATGATTCCTGTCTAGTTTGCAACAGTGGCACTGGTTTTCTGACTTGCAGTAATTCAGCAGATTCAAGCAACATAAAATTGAAACCTGCTGGTGCTGCACACATTTGTAAGACGGTCATCACCTTTTCTAACTAGTTACAAAACAAAGTGGAGCTTATGCAAGACTGTGACACACTAGTTTGGACTGACTTTCCCTTTGTCCTTTTCACAGAGTCATCCCCAGGTGATGTGATGCTATTAGCAAGGAAACTAGCAATCATTTCTTATTTCGCTAGAAACTATTGATTCCATTTGCATCATTTGGGATTATAAAAATCCACTTATTTATTTCTTATGTGTCTCTTTTGAACAGAAGGCACTCCTTAAATGAAGGCCTTAAAAAAAAAAGAATGCAAAAGTTAAAAAAAAAAAAGGTATTTTATACAGAGTGGAAAAAATCATCAGCTCTTTCAAACAACTCACACACACACATTCCTTCAGTGTGATGCCCACAAATATCTGGATTTCATTGGTAGGGCTGGATTTCCTTATACTAGAGTCCAAAACACACTGCAGAAATAATCTCATTCTCAGAAATAATACCCATCTGAGGTAACACATTTTGGTACATTACTGATATGCAGTGACAGCAGCCATATACTGCCATATCATAAATCTGCAATCCTACGCTCCTAGGACATCTGTGAGACTACAGGATATATTGGATTCACCTTCTAGAGTGGAAATGGAAATCCTCCCCTTACAGGGGAAAAGAGTCAAAGAAAGCTTTTCCCAGTATATCACTGACTGGTTGTTCTGCAGGGTCAGATTTTCATTACCAGAGTTCTGGTCTAGACTTCTCTTACCACCACTGCTCCATCCCCAAGATGTAGCTGATTGATGCCAGTCAAGAAGAGAGAAATTTCAGGGAGAAAGATTCCAAACCTTCTGTACTGGGGGGATGGGACAAAAAAAAACCCTTTTGTTTAAAGGGGTAGAATTCAGAGACATAGCCATGTTAATCTGGAATATCAGAATGCAAAGGGATCTTGTAGCACCCTTGAGAGTAACTGAACAAAATACATTGTAGCATACTCTTTCAGAGATACATCTGAGGAAGTAGACCAAGTCTACTAAAGCTTATGCTCCCAGCTTATTTATCTCAATTGTCTCAAAGGTGCTGCAAGATCCCTTTGCATACTCTTGCCTAAAATTCATCTTGCCCCAGAGGGAATGTCTGTGACTAGGTGACCTGTGTAACTTGCTCAGGGTTATTTTATCTGTCAGTCAGCTTGGAATAGCAGCCCTTCAAACGGGGACCTCTTTCAAAACAAGGACTGTCCTAATGATGGCACATGACCATCCTCAGAATGTAACTTTGTAAAAGGAATTAGTAACTTTGCTCATTAACCACAGTCCAGAAAGGACCTGAGTTACCTCATACTAACAAATTACCTTGATGTTCCTATTGGGCCACTAGAAAAGAAAAACATGTCCTCTGTTTCCCTCAAGTAGCCTATTCATATATTTGTTGTTGTTATTAACGGCCTTCACGTTGGTCTCGACGTGGATGAGACATCTCCAAGCCCCCCTGTCCTCTACTGCTCTGCCCAGCTCCTGCAAACTCATATTTGTGGTCTTTAATAAAGTCCATCCATCTAGCATCTAGCATGTGGCCTTCCCCTCTTTCTATTTCCCTCCACTTTTCCTAACATTACTGGCTTTCCTAACAATTCATTCCTTCTCATGATGAGTCCAAAGTACGACAGACTAAGGGCCTAAGCAGACTGCCAGAAATAATGCACATTAAATTGAGGCACTGCCCTGGCTCAGTGCTAGGGAATCATGGGAACTGTAATTTATTGTGGCACCAGAGCTCTCTGACAGAGAAGGCGCAATGTCTCAGAAAAAAATACAATTCCCATGACTCCCTAGTACTGAGCCAGGTCAGTGCCTCAATTTAATGTGCACTATTTCTGGCAGTCTGCTTAGGCCTTCAGTCTTGTCATCTTGGCTTCTAGGTATATTTCTGGCTTGATCTGTTCTAGGACCCATTTGTTTGTCCTTTTGGCTGTCCATGGGATCCTCAGCACTCTTCTCCAGTACCACATGTCAAATGAGTTGATTTTCCTCCTTTCTTCTCTCTTGACTGTCCAGCTCTCACATCCATACATGGTAATAGAGAATACAATGATTTGTATGATTCTGACTTTTGTGCTGAGTTATATGTCTTGGTGTTTTAGGATCTTTTCTAGTTCTTTCATAATTGCCCTTCCCATTCTTAAACTTCTCCTGATTCTCCTACAGTCCCCATTCCCATCAATGTTTGATCGTAATATCATAGAATCATAAAGCAAAGCAGCTTCATTTATATACCGCTTCATACCGCGCTATGGAGTGTCTAAGCAGTTTACAACTGTAAGCTCATTGCCCCCCAACAGTTGGGTACTCATTGTAGCGACCTCGGAAGGATGCAGGCCTGAGTCAAACCTGAGCCCTGGCTAGTATTGAACTCGCAACCTTGTGGTCTATGAGTGAGCGGCTGCAGTACAGGCATTTATAATAATAATAATAATAATAATAAATTTTTATTTATAACCCGCCCCTCTGCGCGGCAATTGGGGCGGGGTACAACAATATTAAAATAGAACAAAGTTAAAAACATTCCATCATCCCATAGTCCCACCCTCCCATCCCCTTAAAACAGAATTAAACAAATGACCAATTAAAATACAATATTAAAAACATAATGACAATAATATAAGGAGTCAGATTTACAAGTCAGGGACCCATCCCTAGGCTGAGAGTTATTCCGGGAAGGCCTGCCGGAAGAGATCCGTCTTTACTGCTTTCTTAAAAGCAGCAAGAGTGGTAATTAGACGGATCTCATCCGGCAGGCCATTCCATAATCTGGGAGCGGTCGCAGAAAAGGCCCTCTGGGAGGTCTGAGACAGCCTAGTTTTTAGTGGCTGTAGCAGATTCCTCCCAGAGGACCGAAGGGCATGGGGGGGTTCATATGGGGAAAGGCGGTCCCTAAGATAGGATGGACCCAAGCCATGTAGGGCTTTAAAGGTTAAAACCAACACCTTGTACTGCGCCCGGAAACTAATCGGCAGCCAGTGGAGGGATTTCAGCACAGGTGTTATGTGCTCCCTCCTTGATGTTCCTGTAATTAACCTGGCTGCCATATTCTGTACCAGTTGAAGTTTCCGGGTTAGGCACAAGGGTAGCCCCATGTAGAGTGCATTGCAGTAATCTAGTCGCGAGGTTACCAGGGCATGTACCACAGTTTCCAGATCCCTCATGTCCAGATAAGGGCGCAGTTGGCGTATCAGCCGAAGCTGATATCAGGCACTCCTGACCACCGCATTCACCTGACTGGTCATGTGAAGTGATGAGTCAAGGAGCACCCCCAAGCTGCGAACACAGTCCTTAGAGGAGAGTGTGACTCCATCCAGGACTGGAGACTGTATTCCCAGATCTGGTTTCGGGCCTGTGACTGCAAGTACCTCCGTTTTGTCTGGATTCAACTTCAATCTGTTTTTCCTCATCCAACCCATTGCCGCTCTGAGACAGTCAGTAAGAGGAGAGGCGCCATTTGAAGTCTGAGACGATGATCTGGTCATGGAGAGATATATCTGGGTGTCATCAGCGTACTGAAGACACCGAGCTCCATGCCTCCGAATAATCTCCCCCAGCGGCTTCATATAAATATTAAACAACATCGGGGACAGGATGGCACCCTGAGGGACGCCACAATTAAGCTCGATTTTGGATGAGCAACTATCCCCGAGCCTCACCCTCTGGGATCTGCCTGAGAGGAAGGAGCGGAACCACTGCAGAGCAGTGCCTCCGATTCCCAACTCTCTCAGGCGATCTAAGAGGATGGCATGATCTATAGTATCAAAGGCCGCTGAGAGATCCAAGAGCACCAACAGGGTCACACTACCCCTGTCGATACTCAGGCGGAGGTCATCGGTCAGAGCAACCATGGCAGTCTCCACTCCATATCCTGTCCTGAAGCCGGTTTGAAATGGGTTGAGATAATCAGTTTCATCCAAGACTGCTTGGAGTTGGGAAGCAACCGCCCTCTCGATCACCTTGCTCAAAAAAGGGAGCAAGGAGACTGGTCTATAGTTGTTTCTATCCAGGGGATCCAGGGAAGGCTTTTTCAGGAGTGGCCTAACCGCCGCCTCCTTTAAACAAGATGGTACCTTGCCTTCCCTGAATGACGCATTGATTGTGTCCCGAAGGAACACCTTCAACGCGTCCCCCCCGGACAACCAGCCAGGATGGACATGGATCAAGGGGGCAAGTCGTCTTTCTCACACTTCCAAGCAGCTTGTCCACGTCATCGGTACTCACAGATTGTAATTGATCCAGTAAATTGCCATCAACGGAGTTCCTGGGTGCCTCATCTACAGATTCTGCTAAAACAATGGCGTCTAAGTCGGCTCTTATCTGAGAGATTTTATCTGCAAAGTGAATATTAAAAGCCTCACAGCAGGCTGTAGTTGGGTTAAGTAGGGGGTTTGGCGCAGGAGGAACCTTTGTCAACTCCCCCACCACCTTAAACAGCTCTGCCGGGCGGGACTCTGCAGACGCAATGCGTGCAGAACAGAAAGATTTCCGCGCTGCACGCAAAGCCTCCCTATAGGAATCAAGATGCTTCCTAAGGCGAGTTCTGTCGGATAAGAGACGAGTCTTTCGCCATTCGCACTCCAGTCGTTGTCCAGCTCGCTTCATCCTCCTAAGCTCCTCGGTATACCAGGGCTTACGATTCGAAGCGGGCTGGAAAGGACGCTTGGGAGCAATTGTGTCAATAGCCTTGGTGAGATCGGTGTTCCAAGTGTCCACCAAGGCTTCGACAAAATCACCGGCGTTACCAACCATTAAACCCTCTAAGGCTTTCTGGAAACCAATTGGCTCCATTAGCCTTCGAGGGCGGACCGTTCTAATAGGTCCGCCACCCCCGGGAGGGTGGATAGTAGCCTTTAGTTCTGCCCTGATCAGAAAATGATCCGTCCATGACAGTGCGGAGGTGTTTTTGACCTCCGCCCACGGATATTTAACCACTGCGCCACCAGGAATCATGGAAGAGACCACAAGGGCCATCCACTCCAACCCCCTGCCATGTAGGAACTCAAAATCAAACCATCCCTGACAGATGGCCATCCAGCCTCTGTTTAAAGACCTCCAAAGAAGGAGACTCCACCAACCTCCGAGGTTGAAAAAGCTCTCACTGTCAGGAAGTGCCTCCTAATACTGAGGTGGAATCTCTTTTCCTGAAGCTTGCATCATTGTTCCAAGTCCCCAATATGACATCCCTTCAAATACTTAAACAGGGCTATCATATCCCCTCTTAGCTACCCAGTTCCCTAAGTCATTCCTCATAGGGTATGGTTTCCAGACCCTTCGCCATTTTAGCCACCCTCCCCTGGACACGCTCCAGTTTCCCAACATCCTAATGACTCACGGGGCTACATCTCTGCTATCCTTAGTCCAGGGGTAGGCAACCTTTCCCCTTTAAGGGCGAGGGACTTTAGCTCCCAGAAGCCTCAGCCATGTTGGCCAATAGTCCCATGTTGGCCAATAGCTCCTGGGATTCTGGGAGCTGAAGTCCCTCGGCCCTTAAAGGGGAAAGATTGCCTACCCCTGCCTTAGTCCTTCAGGGTTTGGTTGTTGTTTTTGGACTCCCACTCCCAGAAGCCTTTGCCAGCTTGGCCAGTGGTCAGGAAGTCTGGGAGGTGAAGTCCAAAACATCTGGAGGAACTAAAGCCTGGGACCCGAAGGGCCATAGAGACAGGATAGAGGGGGAAACGGGCTGAGGGGGCTGAAGGTCTGTATGTGTGTGTGGGGGGGTCCTGCTTTAGCAGAAATTGGGGAGGAATCCAGAGGGCCCCCTTAACCCTTTTCCCTCTCAGGGGAGTGAGTGCCTGCAGCTGCCTCACCTGTTGGATGGAGAACACACACTCCGCCCTCAAGGGTGCCTCCTCCTTCTCTCCTTCTCCTCTCCTCCTCCTTCCTTCCTTCCTTCCTTCTTTCCTTCCTTCCTTCGGGGGTGGGGGGCGGTCCGGACCCTGCGCCCCTCCCAGCTAGGCCTCTTTCGCCTTCCCCCATTTCTTCAAGCCCTCAAGAGCCGAAGGAGGCAGCATCCCCAGCATCCCCAGCAGCAACGAGAGAGCCCCAGCAGCACCGTGAGTAGCCTCCTGTCCTCCTTCTCCCTTTGCTTGCCACGGTCTCAAGGGAGGACAAGCCACTGCAAAACGGAGGAGAGTCCAGGAAAACAAAAATGTCGGGCATGACTATATAAAAAGCTTTAAAACACACACACACGTTGAAGTGCGTGCCCCCTAAACCCTGCTCACAACGGAGGACCTTTTGGAATTCCTCCTGGACAAAGTGACCAGGCGTCGTCCTCCTCCTCCTCCTCCTCTTCCAGGACCTGTCCTCCATTCCAACCTTCTGTCCAGGAGGAATTCCAAAAGGTCCTCCGTTGTGAGCAAGGTTTAAGCGGCATGCATTTAACGTTGATATGAGTGGTGGTAGTGGTTTTTGTTTTTAGCTGTTCTTTGGCCGCGTCCTCCTTTTTTCCTTGAAGGACCTCCATTTTGCGGCGCCTGGCCCTCCTTTGCGGTTTTGAGGGACCTCTGGTCACCCTGAGCAGGATGGAATGTAGGACGTGTCCTTGAAAAAGAGGACGCCTGGTCACCCCGAGCTTTCAGTCCAGGAGGAATCCCCAAAGGTCCTCCATTTTGAGCAGGACTTAGAAGCATGTATTTAACATTTATATGAATGTTTTTAGCTTTTATACGGTCATGCCCGACATTTTTTTCCCCTGGAATGTCCTTCATTTTGCGGTGCCTTGTCCTCCCTTGAGTTTATGACATCTGGTCACTCTGGAGTTGCTTCTTTTCATGTACTCCATTTCAACCTTCTGTCCAGGAGAAATCCCAAAAGGTCCTCCATTTTGAGCAGGACCAAGAAGCATGAATTTACTATTGATGGGACTGTTTTTAGATTTTCTTGGGTCATATCCTCCCATTTTCTTGGAAGGTCCTCCATTTTGTGGTGTCTGGTCCTCTTTCGTGATGGTCACTTTGGGTTCCTAAAATGGCCTATAAGAATGTGGGGGAAGAGGAGGGCTGTTCGGTTTTTATTGCTGTTGTTGTTATTGTTGTGTGCCTTCAAGTCATTTCTGACTTACGGTGACCCCAAGTCGACCTTATCATGGGATTTTCTTGGCAAGTTTCTTCAGAGGGGGTTTCCCATTGCCATCCTCTATGAGGCTGAGAGAGTGTGACTTGCCCAAGGTCACCTAGTGGGTTTCCTGGTATCCCAGTGTCCTAGTCCAACACCCAAACCATTATGCCGCTCTTGCTCCTTTGGAGACCATTTCCCTGTCTCCTTAGATTTTTTTTGTGTTAGATCAAAAGCGTGGAGATGGCATAGTTCAAATGAGGACATTCACAAAAGTATGTAGGCTTCAGAGGTTTGGTTTTTAAAAAATCGATGGATCTTTCCAAGTAGGAAGAGGGAGGGCGCCACTGTTCTTCCAGAAGCCTAGCGGTTTCATTCAGGGAATGAAACTCATAAAGAGGTCTGTAAAGTGGCTTCTCTCTCTCTCTTATAGGGAGCTATGGAAAGAGAATGGGGCATTGCAGAATCTGGGACCAAGAGGGCTGGAAACTGCTGCATTGGCAGCTGTAAATCTCTGTTAACATCTGGAAGTGGCTTCAGCGTGGCATGATGAAATCCCTGGCTAAGTTACACGTCAAAGATGGCTGCTCAGATGCAGAGGCTGTCTCAATAATAAGCTTTAACCATGAGCTGTATTTTTTTGTTGTTGTTGCTAGGTTACATCAGGACTTATTTTCTCCCAGACACATAGAAATGTATCTCGCTGTGTTGATGTTTCAGCCCCCCCTCCCCATGACTTCCACACTGGTGGATCTGCTTGTCCTGGCGCATTGTGGGAAAGTCGATATTGCAGACAAACCTGACAGTGCAGATAAATGCCAATACAAGAAGTGGAAGTAAAACATGACAATGCTGTCCTCTCGTTTGATTGATGTGTTGCGTCAGTCCTAGTAGCTCTCAGCCATCAGATGCACCTATGTCTCTCTCAGATAGGGACTTTGGACAGAGTCTACACACAGAACAATTGAGCTTTGGAGCCTGAAATCCTCTGTCTTTGAAGTTGGTATTGGTATTGTTTCCAAAATCATCATAGATGGAGCTGGGGGCGGGGGGGAGCTCACACAAAAAGCAAAAGTAGTTTCTTCCTGTTTCTTGTGGAAGCTGATGCATGATTCTTGTGGTTATTGCATGCAGTTTTCCAGTGTTATTCAATCCATTGTTTAGGCCAGAAGAGTGAGTGCATTTCATGTTAGTGGTGTGTTTAACTACTTAAATTTTCTCCTCGTTGATTCACATGAATAATCAGTGTAGTTCTGGAGTACTTTCATAATAACTTCATGGCAGTTATTAATAATAACTCCAAGGTTTGACCTTTGGATAGCACACTTGGAACAGGTTTATTTACAGTTACTAAGAAATGCCTTGGTACCAAGAAATGCCTTAAGTCCAGTAACATTAGACACATTAAAGGGCCAGTATTCAATTGTTACACAGTGATGTGTTGCTTGCTGTACACTGGAGCTGGTTAATCTAAAATATGTTTGACAAGCTCTATATGGGAAGCCTGGTAATCCAGTAACAGGATTCATAATGCAACATTTTAATTATTAGGAAAGTCAGGATTTCTGTGCTCTTAGTGTAAGATGACTTTTTCATAAGGACAGTGCTAAAGATGAATGGAACAGCAGATAGATTAAACAGGTTTGTATATAAGAGCTTGTCAAAGCTATTGACAAACATGATTTATTGCAAAACAACAAAATGCTGCAGCACCTTAAAGCAGGGATAGGCAACCTTTCCCCTTTAAGGGCCGAGGGACTTCAGCTCCCAGAAGCCTCAGCCATGTTGGCCAATAGTCCCATGTTGGCCAATAGCTCCTGGGATTCTGGGAGCTGAAGTCCCTCGGCCCTTAAAGGGGAAAGGTTGCCTACCCCTGCCTTAAAGGCTAACAGATTTATTGTGAATATGGTATGGGGAGATAGGGACCAGAAGAAGTACTGATAATTGTATATACAATTGTATATAATGCCAGAACACAGAGCCCTTCAGCTATTGCAGGATTCCAAATCCCATCATCCTCAAGCACTGGCCATGCTGACAGGGATGATGGGAGTTGTAGATCAACGACACCTGGAGATTACAGTTTCCTCACTTCTGATGTAAAGATTCAAATGAGCAAAGTAAATCAAATTGTTGTTAATTGGAAAGCATGATTAACATAGCACATGGTGGAATACCCTAAGGCAGTAATTCCCAAAATGGGTAGTGCGCCCCCACCTGGAGGCAGTGGGAAAATCCAGAGGGGCAATGTGGGGGAAAGTGGGCAGCAGGAGGGCTTTCGGTCAAAATAGTGGTGCACAAGAAAGATAAGGGGAAACATTAGCCTTTAGGACAATGGTGGGAATGAAGGCTGCATTAAACTTCTTTTCAGGCTTCCTTAAAACCACCACACACCTTTGCTGATGGCTTCATGTGTTGGTGTCTCCCAGTTTTCACCTCCCCACATGGGTTTACTCCTTTAGCTACGTCTTTTGCTAGTAGTGGCAATTGGGAAATTCTTGCAAGGCTTGAGTGTAGGGCATCACTTCTGTGGCTTGGAGCAGCATGATTTTGGGACAGACTGACTGACTGACTGATTGATTGACTGAAGTAAGGTGTTAGAGCATGTGGCAGCAGGGGAGAAGTGGCAGGAAAAAGGAGCTTTCAGATTTGGGGCCTTGCTTAAACTTTGCGAGCTTTGCCAGGATTTGGCTGGTAAATCAGAGTTGCACTTCTGTTTCTGCTCTCTGTCCTTGTACAGGCCAAGAGAAAAGGTAGTAGAAGAAACAATATTTGGGGGATGGGGAGACACTTGTGTAGGGAAGACACATCTCTGTGGGAGGGGGAGGAAGAGGAGTCTTGCGGGTCAAATCTTGGAAAGAGTCCTTTGCCTTGGAGCAGCTCCTGTAGTTAAAATCTTTCACTTTCCCCAATCCATGCCAGTCTCCAGTCCAGAGCTTGTGGCCTCTGTAAACCCCCTAGTCTACACACACACCAGATGTGCCCCTCTTCTTCCTCCTTTCTCCCTTTGCACCTGGTCACCTTGGGAACTGCAACTGAGCAGCGGGCTGAGCAGCAACCAAGAGGCCTCTTGCTCACACTGACCTTAACCTCAAGGAATTGGTGTCACTAGGATTGATATCACCTGTTGTGAAAACTCATTGAGTCATCCGCACCCATTAACCTCTGCCCCTACCAGACCATACAGCAGGGGTAGGAAGCCTTTCCCCTTTAAGGGCCGAGGGACTTCAGCTCCCAGAAGCCTCAGCCATGTTGGCCAATAGTCCCATGTTGGCCAATAGCTCCTGGGATTCTGGGAGCTGAAGTCCCTCGGCCCTTAAAGGGGAAAGGTTGCCTACAGCTGCCATACAGAATACTTAGTAATTATTTTTGTACTAATGTTACACCTTAATAATTTCATCACCAAAAGTAATGGCAATAGTTGTGACATAAACAACTCCTAAACAACTTCTTCATCCTCCTAACTTCTTAAGCTGAAGACTGCTCTTTCATTCACACAAGAGTCCCTTCATGAGTGGGGTGCAGGAGGAATCCAGGGATTTGTCCTCCTCTTAACTCCCAAAGCAGGAGGTTGGTGCATCAGTGGGAGACAGCTGCCTCCAGCTCCCAAAACAAAGCAGAATTGACACACAACCTTCTGCTTCTGGGGTTAAAAAGAGGAAGAATCCCTGGATTCCTCCTGTGCCTCACTCCTGAAGCTGGAGGCTATTGTGTCAATGGGAGATAGCAGCCTCCCTCATACTCACTCCATGATTCTCTTGCCTGCTTCTCCCTCTCTCACAGATGGGGCCAGGCCATACCAGGCAGAGGAAAAACCCAGAAAGTCCTGCCCTGTCTCCTCCTCTTCTCTCAGAAGGTATTTGAAATTCGGTGGGCAAAGAAAGGAGAGGCCTCATTTGCACCACTTTCTGACCACACCTTCTCTTCCACTCTGCTCCTTGTGTCTTACAAGGTACATTAATGCTATGCCCCCTTTCTTCCAAGAGTCAGACATTTAGGGAGCAACAGTGGCATTGCTAGGGGGGTGGTCATGGTGTCATCCCACTTACGTACAATGTCGCCCTTTGCAGCCTGCATCCCCCATTTCCCCTAGCGATGCCTCTGCCATAAGGCCAACATGGGCAAGAGGCTTCTCAGTCACTGCTCAGCCAGCTTTGTTGCTTTTCCCAGGGTGACCAGGTGGCAAAGGGAGCAGCAACTGAGATTGGTTGTTCTGAATGTGCAGTAGAACAGTAGACCTAATATCAAGAAATATATGTTGGGGAGGGGGTGCCAGGATTGTCATTTAGCCCCCAAAAGATTGGGGATCACTGCCCTAAAGGATCATCGAATTATTAGCCCAAAAATGTACTTAAATGTGGGTGTTTCAGAAAATAATGCCCTCTTTTAACTTATAACATTAGTTTTGCCATTGGTATCCAGAACACCACCAAAAATTGGAATTATTTTGCAGTGGAGTTTATGGTTATAATTAGATATTGGCCTTGGGCCAAGGTCTGTGAAGCACTTTGAACAGATAGTGATGTCAGTGCTAATACTTACTGATAAGTGCCAATTTTGTGGACAGTTTGGTCATCCTAAATATTTAGGGTTATATTCTTAGGCAGCCAAACAAGCATTTGTAAGCAAATCTCATTTCAGACTACCAATGATATTTACAACCCAAGTGCATTCATCTGATTTTCTTCTACAATACTACTACAGCCTGAAATTAGGAGCTGAAGCAGACAGTTTGAATATCTTGAACCTTAATAATGCATTGTTTTATTGCTGAAAACCATGCCTTTTGAGGTACCAGCAGTTTCCTGCAAGTGGACATTGTTTCCAGGGAAGCTTGTATGAGGATACTATAAAGGTGTAATTCAGTGGAGTTGGCATCATCCAGTGTGCTAAATCATGGTGTCTCCCCACCACCACCATTGACCTCCTCTCATCCCACACCATACAGAATCCTTAGTAATTTTTTTTTAACTATATATTTTTTAAAACCCTGAGGTCTCTTTCTCCTCCCATTGAGCTCACCTCACTCACACCATCACTTCAGCATTTTAAAGGGATGCAGATGTACATGATAGCCCATTTCTGCTAGAAGCCAAGTGTTTGGGTGGGCATTGGTATCAACTTTTCGCCTTCGGGTATCACCTGTTGTGGCCTGCACCCCTCTAATGATGTCTCTGGTGCAACTACATGAATGTATTTATGCCTAGTCCCTTTAACTTTAGGGAGTTTTACCTGTACCAGCCAGGATGTGCATGAGAGTGTCTCCAAATTTATTTCCACACTTCCATATGCATGCATACTATATATTCAATATGCAGCTGCAAATGCATGGGTTTGTCCATTCAGTTCACTAGATGCTGCAGTATAACCCTCTTGCAGTATGTGTGTGGGCATAAATCCTGTTGAAGTCAGTGTGTTATGCACAGGTATGACAACATACAGGACCTTGTTTTAATGATCTAATCTACAGTCATATATGGAAACAGGGAGAAGACATGGCAGATGGGTACCTATTAAGATGAACATGTTGAGATTATTAATTGGGTTTGCTGATATGGATCTGATATTTCCAATGTCTATTATGATTTTTTATGAGCCCCCTTCCCACTACAATAGTGGAATGAGATCTTGGCATATTGCTGTTCCATTGAGCAGAGACAGAGTAGGAAGAGTAAAATACATTGGCATTCCTATTGTAGAGATGTGTGCTAATTATACGGACAGAAATTGTACCATATGCTGCTTCAGAGAACACTTGCATCCCAAAGATTCAGTGTGACAAGACTGCAAAGTCTGTATGTCAGATTTCTTTCCAATCCTACAGACAACTTGAACTGGGTTTTTTTTTCCTTTCTGTCTGTTAACTGTGCCTGTAAGATGTTTAAGAAAACATCCAAAAGATAATACTGTATCTTTGCAAAGTGTTTCATAAATTGATACATCCACAAAGAAGTTGCAAGCAGGGTTTTTCACAACTGCAAAAAGAAAATGAGATGCAGTGGGAAGCCTTTAAGATTGAGATAGCCATTCAGTAGATGCCTTGTGACATCTTGCCCTACTTTTATCATATGCCCAACTGTGTTGTTGTATATGAGCAGGTCTTTCTGTTAAGAGTGAGTAGGTACTTTTTGTAGCAGCCCTGATTCCTGGTTCATTCCTGACCATTGGCCATACTAGCCAGGACTTTGGGAAGTTTAAAGTAAATATCTGGAGGACATTTTCTGGCACAACAGTCTGCTTCCCACCACTATCTTCCTAGCTCTTTTGAGCAATAAAATATATACCTAAACCTATGACAATGAAGCTTCTTTTTACAAAGTCTTTTTACACCCAAAAACCCACCTTCTCATCTTCTGTCTAGCTTAAATTCTTTTTAGCAGCATTGGCATTGGAGGATAGTGAAGGTGGGCTGGAGAAATGTAGACTTTTTGTGTCAAGCTGCAGTAGTATGTCTGCAGTAAGCAATATACAAGTTTGAGCTGGAAAATAATGGAATTCTACTCTAACCAGCCTTATTGTAGGTGTGTAGGGGTAGGCAACCTTTTCCCTTTAAGGGCCGAGGGACTTCAGCTCCCAGAAGCCTCAGCCATGTTGGCCAATAGTCCCATGTTGGCCAATAGCTCCTGGGATTCTGGGAGCTGAAGTACCTCGGCCCTTAAAGGGGAAAGGTTGCCTACCCCTGCCATATACAGTAGGCAAGATAAATAGCAGTTAACACCAGAACCCCTAACTGAGGATATGTGAACAGCAAAACAGAGAGAAAAGCAGAGAGCATGTCTCACCAGTTATCCCTGGCATGTTAAAAAAGCATAGATCTAAACATTTGGCTACCAAAACAGAAATTATAAGAAAGGTGGAAGCAGGTGAAAGAAAAAGACATCTCTGCAGGCATTTTGGAAAAAACCTGATGGTCTCTAGAAAGTTACAAATGTTTTCATTTCTAATGAAATGTTACCTGACCTGGTTATTTCATCTAGTATTTGCATACTGTTTCGTTTTTAATAAAATGTTTGCTGAAACATGTTGACCTGCTCTTCTCTTTCGTGGTATAAGAACCTATCCCCATTCTTTCCATGTTATTTCTGCTCCTGGTACCAATGTTTTTGTTAAAGAAATAATGCCCAGTAACAAATCTACTTCATTAACTAAGGTACACATTTTAAAAGAGAAATGTAATGTTGCCATGCCTTTGTACTCTGCTTTTCTGAAGGAAACTTAAAATGTACAAAAAGCAATATTAGTGTTCCCACTCAGTACCACTTATCTGCTAGTTCAGCTAGCATCATGATAGGGGCTTTGAAAACAATCATTTCCCCATTCTGCCTTACAGTAGTTATAGATGCCTTTGATAATTTTATCAGAATGAAGCAACTCTAAAATTGTTCTGCAATTTGTCATTCTGACAAATGAAATGGGCTCAGGTTTTTAGTGGAAAAGAATTACAGTCGCCCCTCTGTCCTTGCGGAATTGAAGTCCACGGTTTTGCATATTCATGGAAGGGTGACCTCCATTGAAATCAATGGGGCGTCCTCCTGTGGCTGTGCACTCACACGTGCCCACAATCACGCCTACGGGGCTTGAATATTGGTGAGTCTCCATTTTTGCAGGGGGGTCCAGAATGAATCCCCCACAAAAACGGAGGGCCAACTGTATTATTTTCCTTGACAGCACAGAAACAATGGAAAGCAAGCACATGAAACAGATTTCTGGTAACAACTGTGCTGAAATCCTAATCACAGATTACCTGAGCCTATTAATTGCATTCCTACTACTTAACCCTTGGATTATATGTCATTATTCCACTTGATGGGACTGCGGTTAGTGACAAAATTTCAGAGACATGGTGGGGGGGGAGTGTTGGAATGCACACCCGCATGTGTGCAGTGCTTGCATGCCCCCCCCCACACACACACACACCAGCAGCCATGACCTTTGAAACTTAGATGGAACAATTTCTGATTAACAAAGTGAACTTGGCAACTAAAACATCTGAAAATGAAGACTAATTTCATTTCTGTGCAAAAACTTCTTGGATGTTTTGGAAGATATCACAGCCATGTGAATCATATTTGTCAAAAACTGCAAAAAAAAAAAACCCAATACTTTGGAAATTTGAAGTGGTAATGCAGAAAAACACCTGTCAAAATGTCCAATATTCTTCTTTAAGACATTACAGCCACAATACAACTTTACTGACAACAAAGTAAGCTTGAATAATCTACAGTAAATAACCATTTGTGTACACTGATTACAAATTCAGTAACCTGCTTGAGTTGAGGCTGTTATGTTGTATAAATTAGTGCTCTTCTAAAGCATGTAGAAAATGAAAGGCAGCTTTAGTTTATTGTCATCATTCCATAATAACTCATTAACTTGAAAAAAACCTGTAAACAAATTTCTGGATGTTAATTGGGCAAGCCTGACCTTCACAAATCCGAATGTTTACACAGGCAGTGAAGAGGAAAGTTCCTTTTTTAAAAAAGTAAAAAGGACCATCTAACCCTTAAATTCACATTTTGAGTGGGGTTTGATTGTTTGGCCTGGATTTCTGTTCCTTCAAAATGTTCTGCTACTGTATCTCACTTTGTTAGTAATGAATTGTTTCATAAGATTATTTAACAGTGTGATGAGGGGATACACTATCAATTGACCTGGACAGTTTCAAGGTTGCCACTAATCTTTTCTCCCAGGATTCAGTCATTACAAGGATGGGGAATGGAATTTCCAGGACATGTTATGTCATTAGATGTGGGGAGCTCAAGCAGCAGTTTAGGGGATTCATGAAAAGAAAGCAAAATGCTAGTTGTTTAGTTGTCATAGGGCCTTTGCAGACTGCTAGAAATAGTGCAAATTGAGTCCACTTTAAGGGTTAGGGTTAGGATTAGGGAATCATGGGAACTGTATTTTATTGTTGCACCAGAGCTCTCTGATACAGAAGGCTCAATGTCGCAGGGGGAAAAAAACAATTTCCATTATTCCCTAGCACTAACCCTAACCCTTAAAGTAGACTCAATTTGCACTATTTCTGGCACTCTGCAAAGGCCCATAGTTTCCTACTTGGGATTTCTTTGCTGGCTTTGGGTACTGTGCCATTTTGTCTAGGGGAAGGTGGAGTGTGCAATTTGCTGTTCTGTCACAGGTAGAAAAATACCTTGGTCTATCCCTGAGAGTTTCAGTTAGTCTCACACACTCTGTGTGTGTGTGTGTGTGTGTGTGTGTGTGTGTGTCCATTGACTCTACACACACACACACACACACACACACACAGAGTCTCCTCAGATGTGGTGGAAGGAAGATGAGAACAGGATTTTAAGCATGCCAGAAAGAGTAGACACAAAAAGTTTGGAAACAGGACCAGCAGCTGTGACCCCACTTCCCACTCTTTCTGTGAATATTTTTGCACATGGGTTTCTGCAGGTATTGTACTTAGTTTTATTGTTGACCTCATGAAAGCTGATGGAGCCTGAAGTGTAAGCATTGCTTCAGCATTGGTTCCTTAAAGGGAGCAAATCCAAGTTTTTTCTTATCCTAACAGGAGTTCAGAGATCAGTGTCAGACAACCAGAGTTTGTAGATACAGGGAAACTGGGAATCTCAAGAACTCTTAAACTGAAATCTATACCTGTCTCTGTTTTTCATTCAGTGTTCTTGGGAGAAAATATGTCATCTGATATATCATTAGACATCAATATCAAAGAGCCTCGCTGGGATCAAAGCACATTTATTGGACGAGCGAGCCATTTTTTCACTGTGACTGATCCTAGAAATATTTTGTTATCCAATGAACAGCTGGAAAAAGCAAGGAAAATTGTTCATGACTACAGGTATGATTTTCATTTTTAACCCCACTTGGGAGCTTAAAGTGAGTGTTGTCAGAAGTAATATGACTGGAGTAATCCCATAGCCAGAAGTAGTAGAAAGCTGTACCTAGACTACTACACCCTGTTCCTCACCATCTGTCTCCATTATCTGGTGTTTTGTCCAGAAAAATCTCTAGCTTAGATTTGGGCAAATCTTAATGTGAAGACCATTTTACAATTGTGGAACGAGCCAATAAAAACACTTCCTTTGAACATTCTCTTGTAAGCCTAGTATGTAGATAACATAGTCAAAAGGATTTCTGTGTTTATTTCAAGAGATCAATGTGGACCTAACAGTATTAGCTTTAAGAAAGGGCAAGTCGCAACTGTGGGAAGCGCAGTAGAGTTTTTCATGCAAGGAGCTGCTTCTTTTACAAACAACTGTTCCACAATCATATTGACAAAATGTTGCCAGCTCTTTTTGCGAAGTATCCATTTATTTGTAGACATGAAAAACAGAATCATATTTATAACTGAATATTTGCACATATTTCCATTTATCCAAAGAGAAGGTATTGTGGCCTCTGGATTGACAGAAGACGATCTGTGGAGGGCAAAATATATCTATGATTCAGCCTTTCATCCAGATACTGGTGAAAAGATGGTTTTGATTGGTCGCATGTCTGCTCAGGTGCCTATGAACATGACTATTACTGGCTGCATGATGACTTTTTATAGGTAAGTAATCATAAATTATCAATGTATAACACTTCTCTGGAATAAGGAATCAAAATGTACAAAAATTGTAATCTTGTTCAATGAGGAGAAAACTTTTAAAATTGTAAGCAAAGATTTACACTTCTAATGTCATAGTTGGGAAGTACTTTCTATACTGTAAATGTTTTGAATACTGCTGTTGAAATATGATTAAAATTTGGATGATGCATAAAACAGTTCAAATTTAAGGTTTGGCTTTTTGCAACATTTTCCTACTTTTCTTGATGAGAATTTTACCTTAGAATTTAGTATGATCTGAGTCTTTAGCTCCTTTTAACCATCTCTCAGCATGCCACTGAAAATAAGATTTCCAAAATCCTATATTTGTACAAATGTTATTCATGGAACAGAGATGAGGGCATTTAGACTGAGACCTCTAATAATACAGTATGTGGGATGCTGATGATAAAGTATTAGATCTTTGGCTGAATGCAACACTGGACTACCACTGAAAGAACAGAAGAATAATGCAGAAACAGCAGGGACAATCTGTCCTTCTCATTGCTTCCTGCAGGCACTCCAGAAACATTATCAAAAGGACTAGAAAGCCCTTCAGAACTAGTTTGTGGGCAGATCTGACCCTGACCCTGAAGCTATCTAGGTGTTCCCAGTCCTCTGGAAAATATTTCTGAAGTGCCTGCAGGGGAGACAGGAAAGAATGGTTGTTCTCACATCAGCATTGTAGCTGTAGCATAGCACTGAATTTAGATTCTTCCTGGTAGCCTATCAGTTGTCTGTTATCTAGCTCCATCTTTTTTCTGTCTAGTGTCTTATTTTCTTTCTTGAATTCTGGAACTTGACTTTTCTGTAAGTCTTGGCAAAATAACAGCCACCTGATATTAAGTTCATCTGAGCTTCAGAAAAATCAGAGCTAGGAAATTTTGTCAACCTAGAAAGTAGTGCTGAGCATGTCAGAGAAGCAGTTAAAGCTCTCCATTATTGTAACTGGGGATAACCATTGCTCACACAGAACAAGCCTATGGTCCATAAAAGTTTTTTTTTTCAGATTCTTTAGAATCTGTATTGCTTTGAATGAAATGAAACTCCCTTTCCATGTGCAAAATGTTGTCTACCATCAAAGACCATTAAAGACCTTATCATTGAGAAGACAAACACCTCTGGTTGCTGCTCCATCAGTTATAGTGGGGAGCTGGAGTCCTACAGAACTGCTGATACAGAAACTGCTGCTCCCAAAGCAGCCTAGAAACTACCCCGACCCTGAAACTATCTAGCATTTGCTCTAGGTAGAAAAAAATATTGTTCTGTGAAGCAGTCCTTATGATGCTTTGATATTTTAAAATGAGCTTGTGCCTTATATTCTATAAAGATTTTTGATTCACTACTTAGGTATTCATAAATATATTTTGTGATTGTGATTTGAAATGGCCCATGAATTCTTGTACATTTTGCAAGACTAGAACCTCACCTCACACTAAAATAAATCAACTAGTCTTAATGGTGCTGCTAGATTTCCCCCTTCCCCCCTTCCTGTTTCCTTTTCATTCTGTAACAGGCTAACAATGCTGTCTCTTTGAAAACTTCTAAATTGCTGTGTCACTACAAAATAATTTTTGGAGGGAGGATAAAGAATGGTAAGCTGGTTGATTGCATTCATTTTCCAATTTAACCATATTAAATTGTATTTTTCTTCTTTTAAGAACTACTCCAGCTGTAGTCTTCTGGCAATGGATTAACCAGTCATTCAATGCTATTGTAAACTATACCAACAGAAGTGGAGATGCTCCAATTACTGTCAGGTAAAGTAATCAAACTAATAAACAGAGGTGGGTGGGCACCTCTCAGGAGTGGACTAGCTCGCCCTTTTAGTCCCTTCCCTATGATTTAAATGATTTCCTATGATTCGCATTAGATTTAAATCACTATGATTCTGTAATTTCAATCTAATGCAGAACCTCAGTATCAGCTGCCTTAGCAAATGATTTAAATAATTTGCAAACATGTACAGTCATCCCTCCCCATCCACGGACTTGGAGTCTGCAGTCTGCTGACTCTTCACGGGATGACAAGCGGGAAGGAACAAAATGGTGGCACATGCCAAGGGCATGCGTGCCATTATTTACAATGGGGCTCTAATATTTGCAAGTTCAATTTTTTTGGAGGGGGGGGTCCAGAACGAATCCCTCACGAATTGGGAGGGGCAACAGTAGTTGCATCTAGTGGTGTTATTCCCCCAATGAAACTGTTTCCATCAGCAGAACCAGGAGGTGGTGACTCCTTTTCTTTGCATTGCCCCTCCCCAGCAATCATATGCACCCTCTGAAGTAAATTTTCAGGACACATGATACTGGGTTTAATCCATGAACATTTTGGGTTTTGGTTTTTTTTAATGTTCACTATACTATCATGGAGACAACATGGCATTGACAAAAGCCAGGTTAGTTCATTAAACTGGTAGAGGGATCACTCCCTCTGAAATGGAAAACTAGGATGAACATAGGTGTTGCCTCTGGAACCTAGATGATGATTACATTTTTATTATGGGTAAAATCGTTACAAATTTGAAATATTCTTGTTCTCTGCTGCTTCTGAATGGACTTCCACTCCTACTGTACTTACAGAAGCCAGATTGCTAGCTAGGGTTATTATTACA
The DNA here is from genome assembly GCA_026167975.1 of Phrynosoma blainvillii. Taxonomy (NCBI): domain Eukaryota; kingdom Metazoa; phylum Chordata; class Lepidosauria; order Squamata; family Phrynosomatidae; genus Phrynosoma; species Phrynosoma blainvillii. The sequence continues at coordinate 270,772,086 of JANUYF010000002.1, forward strand.
TTTATAATATGATCTTTATGTGAATGAATGTATTATGTGTGCTTGATATTGTGGAAGCCTAAAGAAAGAAAATTTTATCTGTTTTACTGATTTTGATGAGTTCTTCTGTATTTATTCTTTTTTGGCCTGTTTCTAATAAAGTGGTAAAACTAAAGAAGTTCCTTACATTTCAAGCATTTTTAGCTCAATGAAAAAAAAATAAAAAGCTTTAAAAGGTAATTTAGTTTCTACCTATTGTCTGTCTGACTTATATACAAAGCATGATATTTGTATGCCAGATTGAATTGTGTAATTGTATCATATTATGTATACATTTTTACTTCTAAAGTAACAAATTGGTTTTCAGCCTGTAAAGGATTCTAGTATCACCATTCTGAAAATGTCCATTTTATCCACACACACAAAAGAGAGAGAGAGGAGGAAACACCCCCCCCCCCCAACATGGCTTCAAATTTTCTGGAAATTTTCTAATGGGAACAACTAATTGCCTATGGGGGGATGCAGACAGGTGGCCCTGGGCCGCCCTGGGAAACGGAGGATTGGGGCCAAGGCTGCCCCACACCTAGGCCCAATCTACCCTTTTGCTGCCCCTGAAAGGATCGCTAAAATGCCGGTCCTTCCAGAGCCGGCAAATAGGGCACCTGAAGAGCCACCAGGCGGCTTTTCTGCATCCCTTCCAGTTCAGAGCATTAAGACGTTGCGCCAGGAGGATGTCTTGATGGTGCACACCGTGCGTAATGGCGCACGTGTCTTGATGTCCTCGGGAAGGAGTTGGGACACCCAGCGTGTGGCTGCCCCTCCCCTTCCCTGCCTCCAAGATGGCGCAAAGTACCGTCTGTAGAGGCCCTATATCTTGTCAGTGCCTGCATAAGAGAGCACCTGGGCATCTTATATGTGTGGCCTTGAACATCTTGGGAGGAAAGCAAAATCTAAATTAAATGAATAGAACAGTCTTACTTCGTAAGCTATTAAGTCATCTCTCTGCCTCTAAGAGGAATGATTGGAGATTACTCAGTCTCCTTTGCAACCTAGTCAGTCACCGAAAATTCATATTGCTGCAGACATTTTAGAAGTCAAAACTTCTAAAAAAAAAAAAAACTTATTGGATGGGGGGGGACAAATGTTCTATGTGTCCACTGTTGTATAGGACAAATGTAAATGGTTTTTATTAAAAGTAACAAAAGGCACATATTTCAGTTCCACTGCCGCTAAGGTAGTTTATGTTTACATTCTCCAACTGTCCCAATTTGGCAGGGACAGTTAATCCTGTCATCCCACTTTTTCATCTCTTATTAAAATGTCCCAGTTTCTTTTTCCTCCCATTTTCCCTTTGTCCTCAACTTACTTCAATGCTACAGGAAGGAGAGGTGAGGTGAGATGAGGTGGAATCTTGCCCTACCCACTGCACTCAGGCAAAAACAAATTGTGAGCTTATACAATCAGAGCTTATACAATGGGCCCTTGCTATCTGCTGGGGTTTGGTTCCAGGACTTGCCATGGATATCAAAATCCATGGATGCTCCAGTCCCATTAAATACAATGGCATAGTAAAATGGTGTCCTTTATATAAAATAGCAAGATCAAGGTTTGCTTTTTGGAATTTATATATTTTTTGAATATTTTCAAACCATGGATGCTTGAATCTGTGGATAAAGAATCCATGGATACAGAGGGCTGACTGTATGTTCTTCCCCTTTTAAAATTTTTGCCATGTTGATCACACTTTGATATTGGCTGTCCACACATGTCCTGGTTTTCATGGCTAAAATGTTTGGCTACATCAGCGTCACTTCTTTGGTATGCATGTGTGTGTATTTAATTTGTATCCAGCCTTTTGCCCAGTGTAGCGTCTAAGGTGGCTTACAACAAATTAAAACAGTAAAAAAGTTTTTAAAAATCTATTACAAACACAAATAGAAGAGCAAATAGTGCTAACGGACTAAAGAAATTAAACAAAACAAAACAGCATTTTCCAGAGAATGCTGGCAACAAATGTTGGCATGTGAGGGCACTCTGCCTTACTTCTAAACAAGGGGTACAGTTAAGACATCATATGCCACTTTATACCAACAGATCATTGGTCTATCTAGCCCGCTACTGAATGCACTGATTGGCAGTGGTTCTCCAACCAAGAGCACTAAAACTGGAGATGACAAGGACTGAGCCTTTGCCACTGAGCCATGGGAGAACAACCCTCACCTTAAGCACAATGTTTCCACTGAATCATCTTAAGAAAAAGGAAGCTTTAACCAACTTCAAATGTCTACCACAAATCTGTTTCTGAGGTCAAAGGAAAAAGAACTCAGGACTGTAAACAGAATGATGATTACATAATTACTGTTTAATGATGTGAACGTGTGTGAGATGTATAATTATTGTGCTCATGCAAACATTCTTATTTTTGTTTTAGCCAGCTGGGAACAGCCTATGTTTCTGCCACCACAGGTGCTGTTGCAACTGCTCTAGGACTAAATGCACTAACAAAGGTATTTCCATTCTTTCTTCTTTGTTTTGAGGCAGAAAAGTTTTGATTGTTGTGAAAACTTTTTAGGTAATGATTTGTATAGGCATCAAAAGATTAAGAAAAGGTCATGTGACACTTATAAACTAATTTGACTATTATGACCATGCATGGCCAAAAGCCTGCCTGTCTGTACATTTATTATTGATTCCTTGTGATTTAATCTTCTTTGCTTCAGTTCAGTAGTGATTCATTTATACTTCCACACAGAAAGCTGCCCTGTGTACATCTGCACACACAACAGTAGATATTGGAAGGAAAGGATCAGGCAGCTAGTTTTTCTCCTCCTTTTTTACTTGCTCACTATATACTGGGTTTGGGTTGGGGAGGATTTTGTTGTTGTTTGGGATGGAGTATTTAATCATGTGCTGTTTACCACATCAGTGTAAACATGTCATTCCCTAGGAAAATTGTCTCTCTGAACTAGTGGTGTCCAATATTACTAATATTATTAGTGTGGTGGAGTCTTCTTTTTTGGAGGTCTTTAAACAGAAGCTGGACAGGGATGCTTTGATTTTGAGTTCCTGCATGGCAGGGGGTTGGACTGGATGGCCCTCGTGGTCTCTTCCAACTCTATGATTCTATGACTATGATTCTATGACTGTTACATCTCAGGTGATGTTCCTTGAATGCCTCTTCCACAAAGTGCTTGATTATGTGTATATTGTCACTGTTCAGTTCATATATCTGATGACATATGGTTTGCATTGCAAAAACTTGGATCAGAGGAATTATATTGGCCTATAATGAACCAGAAGATAACCAGTTGCAACAGACTGAGATAGCCATGCTTCTAGAGGCTTTTCTTGCAACAGACTGAGATAGCCATGCTTCTAGAGGCTTTTCGAGAATGAGGGAGCTATTTTTGAAATAAATGTGCTCCTTTTTAAAAGGATCACATAGCTCTTTAAATGGAATCACATTTTGTAAAAACAACCTACATACTTCGCTACACACTGGGCTAGGATAGCACAGGATTTCTATACTTGTGGGGGGGGGGTTTGTGTGGGTTTGTGTTTTTTTTGGCATAGTATAAATTGTAGTAGAGAAACTGCATTTTAAAAATTACTTTTAAAAAATTTATCTACCAGCACTGAGGAACCCATGGCCTTCCAAATGTTGGTGTTACTCACTATTGGCCAGACTAGCCGAGCAAGAACAGAACTGGAAGTCCAATAGCATCTGGATGGCCAAAGTTCTCTACCTCAGGTTTTTACCAGTTATCAAGACACACTTGCTCCAGTCACATATATTTTCTGGTGTTTTGTTGTACAGTATATTCTTCCAATCAGCTTGTCTTAAAAGAATAGCTGCTATTGCTGAGTTGTAACCCATTAAGGTTTAAGATAAGGATGGAGAAAAGAAATACACAAGCTCTTATCATCTTCAAGTAACTGTCCTCTCCTTTTTTACAGCATGTCTCACCTCTTATAGGACGTTTTGTTCCTTTTGCTGCCGTTGCTGCTGCTAACTGTATTAATATCCCATTAATGAGACAAAGGTAAGATAGAAAAATAGCTTGTAACATCTTGCAGAGCTCTTTGGAAATGGATAATATCTTTAGGCTTAGTAGATGTGCTGTCAAAGTGCTCTGGAATTCTTTGAAAGTTTTTTTGAAAGCTGAGCTGAAGGAGAATTGCCAAATTTCCTTTGCTGATCCCCCTCCCCTCCAGCAAGCTAATGCAGTCACCTATTAAGCCCCATTGGTTTGCATGGAATCTGGCCTCTGAATGGACAAAATCTGGCAGTGGAGGAAAAGCCAATCCCCTTCCACAACACTTCTTTCACATGTCATTTTTGAAGCATTCCTCCTCCCATTGGGGAAGGAAACCCTCCAGGGAGAAAATAAATGGGGGCACTGCCACAGTGAACAGTAGTGGGAATAGGACTTCCTTCCCATACAAGCTAATAGAACAAAGGATCTCTATTATCTTGTCAGCCGACTCTCACACTATCCATCTGTTCTGCTTTTTCCACAGGGGGAGGGGAATCCACAGGGGATAAAAAATGTTGCATAAATAGTTAATTGAGACTTGCATCAGCCTCCCAAAGGACAAGACTTTGAAAATAATACAAAATAATATTTGATTATAATCATTGTTCAGAATTTATTGGCAAAAATTCTTGGGTTATAATTTTAGAAAAGATGGAAATGAACAGCTTGAATGTGGATACAGTACATGTAATCCTTAAGGCAGTGAACAGAGGTTGATAGTATATAAAGACTTACTGAAAGAAGACCAAGGAATGTGGAAAATTAAAAAATTGCAATAATTAGAGAAAGGAGAATATAAGATGGAATGGCTAAGTGGGATTTAAAAATCTAGTAAAATAGTTTTAAAATAATCCTTAAAGAATAGAAATTGATAATTTTTCAGCTTTTGTTTGTTTTTATTTTTGTTTTTGTTTTAAACTCAACAGGGAACTAAAGTACGGTATTCCTATTACAGATGAAAATGGAAACCGATTGGGTGAATCATCCAAGGCTGCTCAACAGGCCATAGTGCAGGTGGTTATCTCAAGGATCCTAATGGCTGCCCCTGGAATGGGTTAGTTCAACTTAAACCTAATGTGTCTAGGAGTGATGATGAAATCATGGTCTTCTAAGGACTTTTCTTGCAGTTCTGCATTTTTCTTAAGAAGACTGCCAGCTAGCTAATTGTTCCCCTGCCCCCGGGTTCTTTACTGGTTTCACCCATCCAAGAAGATGTAGAGACCATATAGCTCCCCTTTATTAATCCAGTGTATACACACTGTGAGAGCCAGTGTGATATAACAGTTTGAGCATTGGACTACGACTCTGGACACCAGGGTCTGAATCCCTGCTCAGCCATGGAAACCCACTGAATGACCTTGGGCAAGTCACAGTCTCTCAGCCTCAGAGGAAGGCAAAGGCAAACCTCTTTCTAAACAAATATTGCCAAGAAACTCCCATGACAGGCTTGCCTTATTGTTGTCATAAGTCCGATACAACTTGAAGTCACACAATCACAACAGACACATTGTCTATATCAGGGGTAGGCAACCTTTCCCCTTTAAGGGCCGAGGGACTTCAGCTCCCAGAAACCCAGGAACTATTGGCCAACATGGGACTATTGGCCAACATGGCTGAGACTTCTGGGAGCTGAAGTCCCTCGGCCCTTAAAGGGGAAAGGTTGCCTACCCCTGGTCTATATCCATGTAGTTAAAGTTCTAGCTCACAGTCCAATATACTTGAAAAGTTATATTTGAATTTTTTTGGGGGGTGAGGGTAGTTGTATTGTTTTGCAAGGAGACTTCCATACAACATAATAGGGGTATCCCTTCCTCTCCCTCACTGTAGCCCCCCCCCCATACCTTCCAGTGGCCCTTTGACACTACACAGTTTTAGCACAGTGATGCAGTTTTAGCATGGTGATTCTACTTTTTCTGCCATTGTAAATCCTGTGAACCCTGAAAGCTGCAGTTGAAGGGGGGATCATCCAGGATGCTCCTCTGGTGCCTCTGCCCAAACTACAAGCCCCATGATTCCATAGGATGCAGCCACAGGAGTTTTAAGTGGAATCATAGTGTTGTGTGAAAGGGCCCCAGATATGTTTTGTGGGATTCCCCCAGGACTGTGGAGCAGACTGGGGGTTCATGTAGTAGTCTCTAGGAAGACAGGATTTAACATCCACTGTTGCTCATTCTACTGCCAGAAAAACATTGTTGGATACACATAAAGACTTTAATTATTTATGTTTCTCTGGGTATCCTCACTTTATGTGGGTAACCATGCCATCTGCACTTCATGTGGACATTTCTCACCATTTCTAAATCATCCTTCCTTACCTGTATATTTATGAAGTGTCATGTCCACTGATGGTGATATGTAACTAAATGATGGTGGCAGTGGATGATGATGGTGATGATGATAGTGATGATGATTTCTACTGCATTCACCAAGCTGGTTGAGGCATAAAATCTCAAGGTGTGGTTATAAACTATTAGATGTGGTTATAAACTATGTATATGTAATTTTATTATACTTGTTTATATAAGAGAATTCTAAGCCTTCTCCCACTCTTCCCTGATATGTACAAATTCTAAGGCAATATAACAAATTATAATAAGGTTTTAAAGCATGTGGTTTTTATTCTCTCTCTCTATCTCTCTCTTTCTGTAGCCATTCCCCCCTTCATAATGAATTCTTTGGAAAAGAAAGCATTTTTAAAGGTAAATCTATGCTTTTAAAGAGAGAGTCATTTCTTCACTACAATTAATGTATCCATTGTACTGAAATAGCCTCAAGTGTGCATAAAATCATCAAATCTTTAATTATAAGGAACATTTTGTTTGAAAACAGGACTAGAAAAATTGTGAAAGCTTTAGTCTTTGATTTTTGCAAATTGGATCTACTCCACTATTTTCATGAATGGTAATAATGGGTTATCTATTGGTTAAAATGCTTGTGGTAATTTCAAGATCTGCTCAAGCACACTGCATTCTAGAATAAACATTATCTGCATCTGACATTTACAGCTACAGGGTAAGCATTTCTGTCAATGTAGTGAAGGCTGTTACAAGAAATAATATAAGGAAAATTCTGTATGTCAAACTAAGTCTTCATTGATTTTTGTGTGGCTTAATCAACCTGAGGATGTTATAAATTTTTCAGATCAGCACATCTGACAGAACCCTTCAGTGACTGCTCAGTGTTCTTTGACACCGTCATGATTCTCTTTATGTTTTCCTGCTCCTCCCCACCCCCTCTCTGCCTCATGGACTGTGAGTTCAGGTGAATCATTGCTCTACAGTTAGTTAATCATAAGACTTGTTATTGATCAGCCCTAACTCCTGAGCAATGGACTGCACTTTTTTAACAAGCAGCCTGTGCATGTCATCTTGAAGCTCGTCACTTGCCAAAACTGTGACACCATTTGTAGTCTGCTTTATTAATGCACATAGGCTTCATTTAGTCCTTTCTCCACCATTTCAGATAACAGTTCTTTTCTGCTTTAACCTAAGTACATTATTTTTAAAGGCTGTGAAGGCAATGGTTACTGTGTTTCATCTCTTGTTTTCTGTGAATCCTATCAGAGAAATACTGTCCTCCTTTTCAGGATTTAAGACTACTCCGGAAGGCAATTCTGGTAGTACTTCTTTAATACCTACTTCACCAGTTTAATTACAAAATCTTTGCTGAGTCATAAAAACTGTGGAAGATTCCCAAATGTGACTTGCAGCAAAAAAAAAAAAAAAAAGAAAAAGAAAAGATAGATAGAAAGAAAGAAAGAAAGAAAGAAAGTGCTCACAGTGGCTGCAGACAACAGCAGTGGTGTCTAAACTTGGGTCTACAACTCCCAGATCATTACCCATGCTGGATAAGAATTCTGGGTATCGGAGTCCAACAGTATCTGTGGACCCAATTTTGCAGACCATTGAGCTACCTCATATTAGGGGAGGGGGGGAGAGATGGCAGCACAAGAAAATATTTCAACCATTTTAATAATGCAGTTTAATATACTGAAACAACATTATGAGGGCAGGTAAAAAAAATGCCATCCAATTTCAGCACCAGCAGGTAGCATCCAGTTTTGTCCTCAGCCTTAGATATAAAGAAAGAACAGCACAAAGGCACTACTAGTTCAAAAATAGTAATGAAAGGTGGCTTTTGGGGCAGATTCATGCTTCTTTCTCTATAGGCCCTATATAAAAATCCAAGTGTCCCGAGTAGACCACATGACAGTTTCGTACAGTGTTTATGTGAAAATTCTCAGCTACTGTGAAAATGACCTATAGGAATAAGGGGATCAAAATTACCACTGATCCGTTAGTTTGGAGCATTCTTCTTTGGGTGGCTCCTGGGAGATATGTACATGTGTGTCCACAGATGGTAGTTCATTGGAATGATGTGATGCTGATTAGTGTAAAGCAGGGGTGAGCAAAGTACAGCCCAGGGCCCCTCAGGGATCCCCTAATTTTGTTTTCTCTAAAATGGCTTCTGGGGCATTTGAAGGGTATTTTCACAATGTTTTAAGACACCCCACACACACCCTGCCTCATCCACAGGTGTCAAAAAACATTTTGTGATCTCCTCCCCCCTCCCCCCCGATATGTTCTAGAGGCCATGATGGGTATTTCCACCATGTTGGGTGGTTTGGCTTGAGCCAATTCAGACACCAAAGAAGCCTTTTTCACTCACACTAGCTTCCTATTATTAAAAAAAGGAAGCCATAGTAAAAATATACCCCACATACCCCACACTTGGTGGGGGCAACATACATTTATTTATTTTTAATCTATCTATCCATCCATCCATCTATTTTACTGAACTAGGTGAGCCAGGATGTGTGGCCCTTCAAGGTCTACTGGACCACCAGTGCATCTTCCTAGCCTTCCACAGTTGCCCACCCCTGCTGTAAAGACATAGAGATGAAGAATTAACAGTGTGATGTGGCAACTAAAAAAGTCAATGCAGCTCTAAGCTGTATCAAGATGTATAGTGTCTAGATCAAGAGAAGTAATAGTACCGCTCTGTTCTACTTTGGTCAGGCCTCACCTGGAATATTGCATCCTGTCCTGGGCACCACAGTTCAAAAAGGATGTTGACAAGCTGGAGCATGTCCAGAGGAGGGCAACCAAAATGGTGAATGAAGGGTCAGGAAACCATGCCCTATGAAGAGTGACTTAGGGGGCTGGGTATATTTAGCTTTGAGAAGAAATGGTTAAGAGGTGATATGATTGCCCTATTTAAATATTTGAAGGGGTGTCATATTGAGGATGGAGCAAGCTTGTGTTCTGCTGCTCCATAGAATAGGACCCGAAGCAATGGATTCAAACTAAGGAAAAGGGATTCCACCTCAGCATTAGGAAGGACCTCCTGATAGTAAGAAATGTTTGAGAGTTGAACACACTACTTCAGAGTGTGATGGAGTCTCCTTCTTTGGAAGTTTTTAACAGAAGCTGGATGGCCATCTGTCGGGGTACTTTGGTTGTAAATTCCTGCATGGCAGGGGGTTGGACTGGATGGCCCTTGTGGTCTTTTCTAACTCTAGGATTCTATTCTATGATTCTATCATTGTCATTTCCCATTGTGTCCAAAAGACATTCTTACATAGTACACTTCTTCATAATGCAATCAATATACAGTCGTCCCTCCATATTCGTGGGGGATCCATTCCGCCCCACCGCCCCACAAAAATGGAAATCCACGTATTCAAAGCCCATTGATTATAATGAGTGTGTGCTCCCGTTCATGCACCATTTTAATTCCTCCCTGCTTTGCCATTGTGAAAAGCGAGAGCACAGACTCCAAGTCCACAAATTAGAAGGGACAACTGTATTCTATTAGTAACCAATGATGAGAAATTGTCACCTGTACTCCTACACCCTAATATATAAATCTATGTTTTAGTTGCTTTGTTTCTTCAATGAGCTAAATCTTTTTAAAACAAATAATTAATTAATTAGTCTTTCCCATCTTGTATTCCCATGTGCACTCCAAATGCATGCATACTTCTATTACTTCCTTTTGCAAGAATAATATTATAGTCTAGCATAAGAGATTACGCATACAATTTATCCCAATGGGATAGACATGCATTTAAATATCAATGATGGGTCTTAATGCATTTTCTCATGGCCAGGCACATGCAGCTGAATGCAGCCCAGGCTTATTCCACAGCTTTTCAAGGACAGGAAAATCCCATTCTTGAAAAGCTACAGGACAAGCATGGGTTACATACAGGTTGCATGCGGGCTGCATATGCCTGGCCATGAGAGAATGCGGTAAGATCTGTCATTGACAGTCAAACACATGTCTATCCCGTCAGGGATGGGATAAGTCATGTGCGATAATCTCCATAGTATCCTGCTGTATCATATTCTAAAGTTATGACCGCTGTGTTGGTTCTCATTTTCCTTGGAAAACTTAGTGCAGCACATCAATCTTTTGTTTCTTGTGTATGAAAATAAAATCTGTCTCAGCAGCTTCTAGTTCTGCTGACTTTTTGATGAATGTTAATAGTTCTGTATCTCTGGAAACATCCTACATAAATCTTCTAATAGTGAAAAGAAAGCCGTTACAACCAAAATGTATTCCATCCTTTAAAATGCGAAAAAGTAGAACTACATGGTAAGTCAGAGACCAAAGGTATCTCTCCTTCAGCACTGTCTCTCATCATTGGCCAGGCAGGTGGCTCAAGGAGGAACCAGGAGAGAAATTTGGAGAAGCAATATATGAGAGAGATGGCTGTCCTGCCTTGTTTACCTCTGCATCTCAGAGACATTCTATCTTTTGGACCTTCCACATTTAGATATTAATGGGAGCTATTGGAAAGCCTGTTCTTGGTGAACATAGTGGCAGCTTGAAATTTGATCATCATCTCACCACTGCAAGGTGGCCTCCCCTGCTACTTGAACTGCAGGCCATTGGTAGATTAACTTTTCTGATTAAGCCATTTAGGCTGCAACACTATACCGGAGAATAAGCCCTATTGAACACAATTGTAGCTTGCTTCTGAGTAGATGAATATTGTAAGGGTAGAATCCTGTACTCAAATATGCAAGCTAGGAGGCAACAGGATACAACACTAGCATAGTGGCATCTTTTTCTCCAAACATAACTCCAGGTATAGTTGATGTATAGGATTGCTTAGTTAAGCTAATGGTGCCCTTCCCAGTCTACTTGCCTCTAATATGATTTTGACATTTTTCTGTGAAGCTTTAAAATAAGGTTGCTGCAGAAAACATTTTAAATAATATTTTAATTAATTCAGGAATGTCTTCTTAGATTAATAGCAGCATTTCTACAACTAAATTATATGGTGATGTTATTTTGGTTGGAGCTTGGGAAACAAGATAGAGGAAACATGTATTTTGCATGGGGCATGTGGAAGAGACAAAATAAAATGAGCTTGTGTCTTTTGGGTTAAGGCTTGCTGTTTGGCTTGTTAGCTGAGTTGATGGGAGAATTGCTTGTTTATTTTTAGCTGTGTGCTTTAAACAAGCATGGCATAGTGGTTTGATTGTTGGACTATGACTCTGGAGACCAGGGTTCAACTCACAGCTCAGCCATGAAACCTATTGGGTAACCTTGGACAAGTCACATACTCTCAGCCTCAGGCAATGGAAAACTCCATGGTATTTTCACCTTAGGGTTGCCATAAGTCAGAAACAACTTGAAGGCACAACAACAAACAGAACTCTAAACTTATAGTCTAAAGAGATGACTCTTCTATTGAAAGGAAGTGAATGCTGAGAGGAAGTGAGTCACTGATTTTGCTTTTTGGAGGGTGCTAACAGCTGCTAATTCTTTACATAGCTGCTTTGTCAGTCTTTGGAACTCATGAAGAAGAACCCAGGATACAGGAAAACAAGAGTTTCATGTGGTTATTTAACAGGCAATTCATGTGAGCATTTGAAGTGGGGACCTAGAACATATATTGTGAGGAAGCTGCTGCAGTTACACATTTGTGCTGTTTTTGTTTTCCTTCCTGAGGATGTGGGAAGCTATACCTTCAGCAAGTGCAAGTAGATTGCCCTGCTAGAAGACAAGGCACAACAGCATGAGACACTTATATCTCTACTGAAACTTATCAGAGAAGAAGAAGCACCCCAAGGCAAAGAAGAGCAAACTGTTCTGGAAAGCAACACACAAAGAGGACAATCTAAAAAAGAAAAAGGAAAAAAAGAGAGAGAGAAACATGGAGGAATGTAACAACAAGAATTGAACTATGAATTTAGAGCGACACAATTGATTCCAAGCATTCCCCTTGATCAATGATTATGAGGCAAAGGAACAGGGACAGCAGTTTTAATTCTCAGAGTGCATGGAGATGGGCTTGGAGGGTTCTCTGCATGAGTGATTTCCTACTAGTTCCCAGAAGAAGAATAAATAAATGCATATGAGATTCCCTAATGAGAGGAATAGAAGCAGTGGTAATACATGCCTGACAGGATGTCTTGCAAGATGTTCTCTCTTTCAGGGAGAAAATCCATGACATAACAGAGAGGTAACAAGACTCATTAAGCCCACCCACCATTTTCTCTTTCTTCTGATCCATATGGGAACAAATGATACTTCAAGGTATAGGCTTCAACACATTTCAAGAGATTATGAGGCTCTGGGGAGGAATCCAAAGGATTCATATTCCAAGAACAGAGATTCCTTGTAAACACTAGGAAGAACTTCCTGGTGGTAAGAGCTATCTGATAGTGGAATGAGCTGCTGGAGAGTATGGTGAACTCTCTTTCATTGGAGGTCTTTAAATAGAGGCTAGATGGCCATCTCTTAGGAGTGTTTCAGCATGACACTCTTCCTGCATGACAAGGAGTTAGACAAGAGGGCCCTTGTGTCTCCTTCCATTTCTAAGATTCTGCTTGTTTGTCTGTGTTCTCTTTTCCCTATTATTTATTATTTATTTATTTACTTTATTTATATGCCACCTTTCTTCCAGGACAGGACCCAAGGTGGCGTTGTTCTTGCGCATTCATCTTGTTTTTATTCAGTCTTGTTTTTAGTACTCATAAAATTCATGCAGCCTTAAGTCTTCTAATCTTTCTTAATATGAATGCAGTTTTATGGCAGAATCTTCCACAAATTATGTATTGTTAACCAAAATATCTGCAATGTCAGCATGTTTCACCTTTGGTATTAAACAACTTGTGGATTAACAAGTTTTATTTTATTTATTTAGGTTTTTAAAAATCTGAACACAAAAAATGTATAAATTCAGAAATAAACACCTATATAATATAAAAGAATAAAGTACATCATCACATGAGCAAATGACAACAAATTTTATGTTGTTGGCATGCAGCTTCAGTTGTGTTTGCACTAATGCAAATCCATATTTTCATTTTCAACAAGTAATGGACATATACTGCATCATAGAGCTGTTGTTGATCATAAGCTGCATGGAATAGTAAGTAAATAAGAGACCAACTTAGTGTCCTTTTGGAGAGATGGAAGTGCTGTATTGTTACATAATCAAACCTGTCATGTCTAAAGTGACTGTGTACCTTGCAGAGCTAAGAAATAACATTATTTTTGTATGTAATGAACCAACAGTCTTTCTTTTGAAAGTAGCATAATAACTGGAAAGATTGTTATTTTTCATTAAAAAGTAGCATTTATTTGCTGTTTTGGTTATTATTAGTGAGACAAACTGATTTCACAGGCACTTTGATGTTACATACCCACAAATTTTAGGGTATTTTTTTTCTATCAGCAGAAGATCTACCCCCATAGCACACAGCCAATATAACCAAGCAAGCCTCCAACCAGTTCAGCCAACCAGCTGGTCTTAATCTAAAAGACACACGCTCATCTGTCTCTTGTACAAATGGATATTTCAGTGGATATCTTCAATGAAAGGGACTAAAAGTAGTTAAAATTAATTAGCAACATAATGAGTCACTTTGGATTGTCTCATCAACATCAACAATTTAAGGTACAATTTAAAATATGCAGATTATTTGCAGAAAACAGTAAAGAATTGGAATGACTATTGAAAGTTTAGGAAAAAGTGAAAAAGCAGGGTTACAGATAAACATTAAGAAAACAAGAATAATGACCACAGATGATTTATATAACTTTAAAATGGGTAATAAAACTATTAGGAGTTAGTGTGGCATAGCGGTTTGAGTGTTGGACTATGACTCTGGAGACCAGGGTTCAATTCCCAGCTCAGCCATGTAAACCCCCTGGGTGACCTTAGGCAAGTCACACTCTCTCAGCCTCAGAGTAAGGCAATGGCAAACCTCCTCTGAACAAATCTTGCCAAGAAAACCCCTTGATAGGTTCACCTGATGGTCACCACAAAAATGACTTGAAGGTACACAACAATAGCAAAGTGGGTAATGAAATTGTCAACATAGTTGAAGATTGTTTATAACTAGGCTCTGACATTAATCAAAACAGAGAATGTAATCAAGAAGTCAGAAGAAGACTAGGACTTGGAAGTGCAGCTATAAAGATAGGATCCTCAAGATACTAAAGTCAGAATTATCCCAACCACAGTATTTCTGATTTCTGTGTATGCAAAGCAAAGCAGCTTCATTTATATACCGCTTCATATCGCGCTATGGGATGTCTAAGCGGTTTACAACTGTGAGCTGATTGCCCCCCAACAAGCTGGGTACTCATTTTAGCGACCTCGGAAGGATGCAGGCCTGAGTCGGGCCTCAGCCCTGGCTGGTATTGAACTCGCAACCTTGTGGTTTATGAGTGACTGGCTGCAGTACAGGCATTTAACCACTGCGCCACCAGGGCTGATCTTTCATGGGTGTGAGGGTGGACAGTGAAAAAGTTGACAAGTAGTAAATCAGCATATTTGAAGTTTGATTCTGGAGGGGGGGTTCTACGGATACAGTTTTAAAATTGTTGCCTGTTTTCTTATACAGCCATTTCTGAACCTATAAACCACTCTAGATGAAAGAGGAAATATCTGCTCTCTTTTCTCTCCAGAGATAGACAGAAAACTTTGTGCAGTCACCCCTCCATTCTCACAGACTTGAGGTCCACGGTTTTGAATATTCACGGAGGGGTGACCTCTGTTAAAATCAATGGGGCACTCCCCATTCAAACCTCTGAGGCTTGAATATTGGTGAGTGTCCATTTTTGCAGTGGGGGGTCCAGAACAGATCCCCTGCAAAAATGGAGGGCCGGCTGTATTTTCTCTCGTCTCTTGCCTCATTTCTGACTCCTGATGAACAAAATCTATAGTTCCATGTTGCTTGTTTACATCATTCCCTTATATGTGTTTAATACTCCATTTTGTATTCAAGAGTTATAGTCATTTATAGAATGCTTTTTTACTCCCTTTTGCACCCAACAAGTTCAGCTCTTTATAGAGTGCTTTCATAATTGCACCCAACAAGTTCATCTGTTTACAGAGTGCTTTCATAATTTCACATATCACCTGTAATTCTAACTAACAACTATTTACTTTTAATCTTTATAATATCAGATATCAGTATAAAATGTATATATTTCATGTTTTGAAAGGAATACTTTTTTTTAGTGACTAAGACAATTCAGTATAGAAGGATCTCACTATGTCTGATTTCATTAGCATTTATTTTTAATTTGATTTATTGCAATATCTTTCAAATGTTGTTTTTTCCTAAATTTGTTTTCCAGGCTTACTTGATAAATGAAAATAGGTGGCAAACAGGATTTGTAAAAGATGATAAATTGCAGTGGATTTTTTGGGGGGAAAGATGCGAACATATTTAAAGTTGGATAGCTGTTGTTCATTGACATGAAGAGCAAGTAATAATGGAATGAAGTTCAGAGCCAAAGTTTAAAAATCAGTTTTGATGCTGTTGGTGGCAGGTAGAATTTAAAGACAAATTGAATCAGAATGCTGTCATCCTGTATCCCTTGAATTTCTCTCTAAATGACAGTTGCATCAAATCCCCCTATTCTTTTTAAAGGCTTGCATATTTTATTTTTAAAAATGCACCTTGTAACATAGTTATACTTTCCCATTATTTTAATAAATGCACTACTGAGTCGCATGATATCAAAAGTTCAAACACTGTGAGTATTGTTTATGTTTATTTCCCTATACTTTTTGACCTGTGCATTTTTAACACACATCTATAGCAATACAGCTAGTAGCTGTTTTTCTTAGTGATTGTAGTATTTTCAATAGCAGTAGCAAGTACATTTCTATACCGTTTATCAGTGCACTTAAGCACTCCCTAAATAGTTTACAATGTGCAAGCTAATTGCCCCCAACAAGCTGGGTACTCATTTTAGTGATCTCGGAAGGATGCACGACTGAGTCAAGCTTGAGCCCTTGGCTGGTATTGAATTTGCAACCTTATGGATTGTGAATGAGTATCTGCAGTACAGGCATTTAACCACTGCACCACCAGGGCTCCTTTTCAATGGATTTTTACAAAAAGATAAGTAATAATTGCCATCATAGAAACCTTTGCTATTGTGGAAACTTACAAGCCTGATATTTCGAGTCCACCATAGGTATCAGAAATTCATTCTACCATTAAGAACCCATAGGTAGATCAACAAACAATGACTTTGTTGACTTAAGAGTCTATTTAAGCAGACTCTATATTTAGGAATGTTTGCAGTACCCAGTACTCAAACATACCCTCATTGTTTGACATTCATATAGTTTTTCAACAGTTTGTTACTCTGATACTTGAGTAGGGCCTACATCTTTTTAGTGAATATATTGTTTCATCATGTCACTGTTCTTTTTAACACAGAGGTTCCCATGGATGAGTGCCCCCATTCAAGTGGGTTTAGTTGGCTTCTGGTGAGTAAAAATTCCAAAAACTTTCCTTACTGTAACAGTCTTCAGTGTTATCACAAATGTTCATTTTTAATCTTCAGTTTTACCATAGTAAGGCAGTCCAAGCCTCTCTAAGACTAAGCAAATAACAAAGTGAAAGTGATGTAATATGCTTTTACCTAACTACGAACAAAGCAAACAAAAGCAAAGCTTGAGCTTCAGGAATAAGTTAATCTCAAATATACATTCGACCTTGTCTTGGTTAGGAACTAATACATCAAACAAAAGGGAAAGAATGTCCTAATACAATATACTGTATTGCAGTGATCATTAAATCCAAATAGTTCTTCTGTAATTATTCACACCTATTTAAAGAAGCTCAGCTTGAACTCTGAGAACACTTGCCCCCAAATAACCTAATTTTCTGTTTGTTGTTCCCAGTTTAGTGTTTGCAACCCCATTATGCTGTGCTCTATTTCCACAAAAAAGGTACTGTGTGATTCTTATTCTACCGTGTCTTTCATTCTTGTAGTACTTTGATTTTTAGAATACTCTTCTTGTGTTAGGTGAGTGCTAAGATTATTTCAGACTCATTGCGAAAATGTGAGAAAATATCTACCCTGCTTTCCACTTCAGGGCAAAGTCACCACCTCACACTTTGGAAGGATAAAAATCATAAGGTATATATCTGTAGTAGGTATCTGCCCAAATCCAGACTGCAAATGGGCCCCATTCATGTGTGTTCTCTCTATCTATCTATTGTAATGTGGAGATTCTGTCCAAGAGAACGGTTGGGCAAGGGAATTGTCTTTTCTCTGAACAATGATTGGCATTCCAAACCTGTGGTAGTCAGCCTGTTAAAATAGAGGGGTGACAGGAAGTGGACTGAAATAAGATATATTTTTCTTCTCCAATAAGTTGGACAAGGTGCTAAACCAGGGGTAGGCAACCTTTTTGAGCTGGGGGCCGGGTTGCTGTCCCTCAGACAATTGGGGGGCCGAAGCACCAAAAATAAATAAATAAATAAAATTTTAATTTAATTTTTTAAAAAAAAATATGCATGCACACTCTCTCAGCCCCAGAAAAGCCATGGCAAAGCCCCTGTGGAGATTTTGCCAAGAAAACCCCACGAACAAGTAATAACAACAATAATCAATGTCATCATGGCGGGCAGTGGGGGGCGGTGGTGGCGGCGGCTGCAGGACCGGCCTGGGGCCGGTCCAAAGGCCTCAGGGGGCCGCATCCAGCCCCCCGGGGCTTAGGTTGCCTACCCCTGTGCTAAACTATGGAAAGTATGACTCCCATGTGCTGTAATGAATAAGGAAAACTTCATTTCCTGGAATGGTCAGAATTTTTTTATATAGCTTTATTGTTATTAACAAATATACATTAACAGATACACACTGTGACTTATCATAAGTTACATAAAATATCAACTATTAATGTAAAAGAAACTAATAAATTATCTTTTTCTTCCATTACTATTTATACTTCCTAAGTTAGCATCTGTGTTGTGAGTTTATTCTTGACCTAATTAGTTTCACTTCAGTTTACAGTTTAGATAGTTATTAACTTCTGTATTCTATTGCTTATCTTTCCCACTCTTATTATCCTTATCTTATCTATATCTAAATATTGTTAAACTAGGCTTTATTTCCATCTGTTTTTACAATAATTAATTATCATTATCCACTGGTCAGAATTCTTAAGCAAAAGTCCCCCTACTTTTTCTCCATTAAGAATCTGATAGAGTTTTAACTCAAAATAATATAATTGTTAACATTACTTGCCCTCCTGGCTTAAAAAAGGCCAAATCCATACTAGATTGAAGTAGATCAGCATTCATCTTACCCAGGTAGGTATTCTTTAGTCTTGACAAATGTTAATGCTTTTGCTTTTATGCATTCTAAACTGTTGTTGTTGTTGTTTTTAATTATTAGGAGTTGATACAATTGAAATAACAATACATTTCAAGACCTGTTGGTGAATCATAATCTTTTAATTCAATTTTAATTCATGTGTTAAAGATTAATGGTGTGCATTTATCTGGCTGACACATTAACCTATCACTCCAGCTAACATTAGTCAGCAGAACATGAAGCTTCTGTGGGCCATGTATAGCTTCTAATATAGGACAGATACTATTTGGCGTACAAGAAAGAAGCAAACCATGTTAAAGAGAATGCCAAAATTTATAATCCAATCCCCATTGCACAAATCATATGAAATATTCAGTCTAATGGACTTAAACATTTTTGTATATAATAGGTCATAAACCTTTGTTATTTATACATATGAAACCTGATCATGGGTTTTTACTTCTTCTTTTTTCCTTTTGCTCAGTTCTATGTCTGTAACACGTCTGGAGCCTGAATTACAAGCCAAGATCCAAGAAATCAAACCTGAATTGAAGTGTGTGTATTTCAACAAAGGATTATAGAAAGCGTGGCAGAAAACACCAAAATATCTCTCAATGGCAATTAGGTGAATTTGTTTTTTATTGTGACATCCTTAATGAAGACAACTCAGTCCTGACATGCTTATTCAATTTCACACACTTTTGGACAGTGATTATTTAATTTTACAAGAGAACTATCATAATTATTGTTTCAGATTGTTGTCAGTTCCATTATTCAGATTGTCTACTTTGTTCACATAAGATTTCTTCAGCTGCAGTTATTCTAAATAATTTCTGTTAACCTTTAAGTTGCTCGAGGACTAAATCCAATATTAATCCTATCCTGCCAACATACAACAAGTACTGTATTTCAGAGGAAGGAACTGGCAAAACCACCTCTAACTGTTCCTTGCTTTAAAAAAAAACCCTATCAAATTCATGGAGTCAACAGGTAATTTGAGGGAGCATAAACACACACAAAGTTTCCCTATTGCAATCATCATCACCCAATGAGTTATTTGTGACTCACAAGGCTCTCTTGTTTCATAGGGTCTGCTCAAGGGAGGATCAATATTGGACTTAGTCCTAAATTTCTTCAAAAAGGTCACAGGCACAATGAAATCACATAATGCTGTCTTACATTAGGTGTCTATTTTAAATTTTTCCTATACAGGAGGAGAAAGGACAACTGCATATTTACTATTATATTTGTATCTACAGTTTAGACAATTTTAGTCTATTGGATTATTTTCTGAGACAGTGCAAGTGTGATGTTGTGGTGTCTACTTGATAACTGGCTTCATGGGTTGCCTTATCTCTATGTGAGAGAATCTGAATGCTATGGAGCAAAGGAAAGACATTTTCCCAAACTGCCTCTGGGGTGACTTTCCTTATCTCTATCTGAGAGAATCTGAGTATTATGGAGCAAGGGAAAGACATTTTCCGAAACTGCTTCTGTGGTGACTTTCATTACTTGTTTATCCTTGACTATTATAACTAAAACTATCCCTTGAAATTTGTATGGAATTGGTAATCATAGATCAACTATTTATGTGTTGAGCGGGTTACTTGTCTCAGGACCATTATAATACCTCTTCATGTATACAGCACATGAAGAATTGTATGTTTTTTAGTGTGTTCTCATGTTAAAATTTCCCTGCACATTTGAACCTAGCCACACCGTACTAACTCTGCAAGAGCAAGAAAATGTTGCCCCGTTCAACACTTTGAATTAGCTCTTGTCATGGTGCTTATATTCTGCAGCAGTGGACAAGATCCTATAGATATTTTCTAACGAGTGCCAAACCTTATTTGTGCTGCCTGTTAGAGATAGTGTTGAAATGTGGAGTGCTGAGATTATACATTTTGTTAATGAGTTTCAACTGCCTTGCCTAGAAGCAGGAATATGTTCATTTTCTATTCTGTTCTTATTTTTACATATCAGATTATAATCAAATTTCTTGCAAGATTCTTGAGGCAAACCCCCCAAAATCCAGTCAGGCAATACCTTTATTAGGACCAGCCAAATGGCAGAAAGGTGTGCAACTTCATGACAGAAATCCTATTAGAAAAAAATAGATGATAGAGTGCAGGTCCAGGTGGAGTTTGCAGACTGAAAGAATCACTGATAGGTATTACATCGCATCTAACAATTCATATGGAGAAAAAATTGTTATTGCTTCAGAATTCTGGAGAACTTGAAAGATTCCACAGATTGATTTGTAGAACTAATCAAGATAATTTCCCATTTATGAATTTCATTGCTATTCTTGTGACAATTTTTTAAAAATCCAATTGTGTGGAAATGCATCCCTGCTCCATGCTATTATGTAAGTATTCTGTTTGAGGCATTTTCCCCTCCCAAGTAAGATAGTACATAATTTTAAAAATATACTGATAGTTTTTGATCAGTGGTTTCATTCTCTTACGAAACACAGGCAAAGCATCCATTCATGGCACTTTTAATCCATTGCTTATAGATTTAACATTTTAAATATGTTCTGTCATCCTTATGTATACAATTGTCCTGGGAGGCAGGGTGCTATTGTTTCCCAGATGTTTTACAGATGTGTGAAATGAGACAACAGACTAGTGACTTGCTCAGAAAAAACCCAACTGGCAATTAGTATCTTCCAAAACTCTGCCCAGTGAATTATGCTGGTGCATTCAGCCTCCAAAATTAGGATATTATCTCTGAACATTCAACTGTAATTTTATTTTGTCTGATCTACATGCACTTTGACAATTATTATTTAAGGTACAGAATTCCAAATGTAAGGTCACCCCCTTTCACTGATATGACTAGATCTAGCTCTGTACTCAATAACATCAGTATGAAGTATAAACCTTGAATATCTCTCTACATGTCTAAAATAATATAAACAATCAATATGCCTTGTACTACCAGCGTAGTAGCAAACATATAGTTTAGTTACTGTCCAGATGTGTTAGACACAGTATAAAAGTTTTTAAAAATGTGATTGTAGTACTGGACTAAAATGTGCCATGCAGCAGCAGCTTGCTTGGGTAGCAGTCAATGCTTAACTTGGAACTGGAATAAAAAGAAGATCTAATGCTAGAGCTCAACATTTGTTTTAGCTGATAGTGAAGTTTAGCAAGGCTTTTAAATTGCATTCTGGGCACGCCTAAGTTCCACTGGAAGTTTATGAGCTCCTCATTGATAAGATCAATGAAGCAGACATGTTTTCTTGAAAGATAGCTTACCAAGCACTGTTTGTTATAGCATGTCATGTGCAGCCACTGGAGGCAATACTGGGACTGTTTTTGTGTTTCACTCAAATCTCACAGGACAATAATGAGGGCCAATAGGCCTGGCCAAATCGCCCCCCCCCACACACACACACACACACTGTATGCCTCAGAATAAATGTGAGGAATATTGGGTCCTTCAAATGTTTTAGATTATGACTCATGTGATCTAGGTTCAGTTATCCGAGGGCCCAAAAGCTTGTCCCTTATTAGACTGTCAGATGTCCTTTATTATATATCTTGTCCCATATTTGAGGGTTAGAAAGCATTTCCTTTTTAGATAGACTGAACAATTTGTGAAAAAAAATCCTTTATTTTGGATTGTGGGCCATTTATAAAGACAGAAATATGTGTGTCTTATAATTTATGAATATGGACAATACATTAATTTTACAGAGACATGGCTAGGTTAATTGAAATCAGTATTGTCATTTGGTATTTTCAGTAGGTAGAACCCAAAATGCAAATAGCTACTTCCAATTGTGAGTCTAGTATGTCACAAATTTTGATTGTTGTCTTATTGCTGTTTTGAAAACCTAGCAACACTAGGTGAAATTGACGGGAGTTGTAGACCAAAGTTAGTGGCAGGGTCAAAGAATACGTCCCCAGATCTTCATACGCTGGAAGTTGAAAACACTGAGGAGAGAATTGTGAGCTTGGTAGTTGGTGTGTTGTTGTTTTTAAGCCCCTTTTCATCCAATATTGCCAGAACTCTCCTGTTGTTTTCTTAATTTGCATCTACAGTAAGGGTAGGGAACCTCTGTTAGACAAAGGGCCAATTTGGCTCAGGACAAGCCCAGTGGAGGCTACATGTTAGCAATGAGTGGAACCACATCCCAAAGAGGATAGGGCTGCCGCAGTACTGGTCTGTGCCACCCACAACATGATTGCTCAGACCACATTCACATACATAGAGCCTCAGGTATACACTCATAGGCTTGTGCACAAGTGCACACACAGACAGAGTAATTAAACATTTAAAAGCCTGACTGCAGATGCCCCTGATTCAAGAGGCCATCATGGTGATGAGGAGGGAAAGGCTGTTCTTTCCTTCCCCGACAGAGACACATCCTTGAGCTGCATTTAGGCCTTTAAAAAGCATTCACTGGCATGAATTGCAAAATTTTAAATGGCTAAATACAACAGGGGAGAGGGAAGAGCAGAGAAAATATCTCAAATCGTTGATTGGAACTTAAAGAGATTTTCCCCCGATTAGAAGACCAGAGTGGGACCTGAGGAAGAAACTGGTAGGTTAATAGGGATCACCTGCGGGTCAGCCATTCTCCTTCATTTTACCTTCACTACTGCACTCTTCTTCCTTGGCACTAGAGTGGAAAATGAGAACTTTTAATATCAATTGCCTTTAAATAGGAGTGATGTGGTAAGAGTCAGTTTACTCCTGTGACAATGCAGGCAGGGTGATCTGTACTTGCCTCTGCATTTTGCAGGGAGGGGGCAATTTTGCGGAATGGTCAAATGGTTGTGTATGTTAGATGTGCCTTGGACCAGATTTTTGCTAGTATAGATACAGCCTTCTACAAATTTTCTTAACAGCCTCATCAGATCATATCTACTTAAAAGTAAGAACCCAGTCAGTTTCCTCCTAGTAGTGGAACAGCTTAAGTCTTTGTCTGAGGTTGCACTGAGGTTTTCTGGTTTCCCTAAAAAAATTTGACAAAATGATGGCAATGAATATTTCTGTAGAAGAAATAATGGGAAATAAGAACTTGTTGCACAGCTGCAGAGACCATAGGAAGGAATGAGATGGTTTCAAACTCTTGTTGAAAGGGCTCAGTTTTTTTTAAAAAAAGAAATCTGTACTTTTCCAGTGGTTTTTGTTTTTTGATTGCTGTAAATCAGATCCATTTTATCTAATCTCAGTATGCTTGCAGAAATTGCATGTTTCCATGTGGCATACCTGGAAGAATGTAGAACAGAGCACAAAGAGATTTACTGATAGATTTTTACCAGGATAAAAGAGGATTCTTCAAACTCATCAATGTGCAGTTTTTGTTTTTTAAACAAGAATCTATTAATGCTTTATTACCAGATGAATAATCATACATTTTTCTTGGTGGTATTGAGGAGAACAAAAAAGTATTAGATCAGCCAATCTGATCTGATAGAGACAGAATGTTTTTAAAATATTTCCAATAAAGTGCAATAAACTTACATAACTAGCGAAATGAACCGTTATATTTCCATTTTTGGAAAATGATTCTGGATTATATTGTGAGTTAAGTACATTTTTAATGTAAGTATTAGCACAATGTTTTGCCAGACTTGATGGCATTAAATGTACTATTTAAATGAATCAGACGAAATATTAAAATTGGTGATTGAAATGATGTGGCATTCCCTCTATGTGAAACAAATTTTAAGGAAAAAGTGTCTACACTCATGGGACCATGTATAAGAGGCAGTAGGTATATCATTTCCCATTATACATTTTGTTTTTGAATATAATCTATACACTCAAGTGGGGGAAAACATAGATATGGGTGTGGGGGGGATGCATGAGAATAAACAGCAGTTTTCCTTTTAATCACATGAGCAGGGAAGGATCAAATCTCTGCCTTAGATAGAAATGAAGCAATATATTCATGCTGTTGTCTGTCATATTATACATACAGTGGTCACTCCAAATTCACTGGGGTTATGTTTTTATCTGAGAGAACACCTCTCTAGGAATCTCTAGGTCCCTTCAGTGTGACTTTTGGTTAAAAGTGACCATAGAGTTGCACTGGAGGACATAGATATTCCTAAAGAGAACATAGTAATACAATTCATGAATAATCATATCTGCAAAAGTCAAATCTGCAAATGTGGAGGGACAACTGTACTGCAAACATATGTTTGTATGTATTCTATATGAATATACAACCTCCTTAATTTGATAATGGAATACATTTTGAGTCAGGCTTCCTGTCTATCCAACCCATTTCCAAGATTCCAGAATGTATTATGGGAGTTTCAAATAAGGAGAATGGCCTCCTTTTCTCGTGTCATTTTTTCCCTTCTCCTTTTTATGGTTCCACTGCACGTTCCACTGAACACCATAGACACATATGTTTACATAAAAGAAATGAAGATAATGAATCTTGAGATTGCTTCAGTTTGCCAGCATTAGCTTCAAGTGCTGATGTCTCTTGGGTTTGGGAGGGAGAAATAAACTTTAGAGGAAATTTCACCATTTTGCATGTGAGATGCAGAGGGAAGAGAATACAACATGTTCAACTGCTCTTCATCAGATACTTCAATGAAAATTGATTTTAAAGATCCTTTCCCTCATTCTACAGATTTTCTAAAGTGAACAGCCAATGTAACTTTCCAATATATTTCTTACATTTTCTGTGAAATTCTACAATATCTGCCTTTCCTACAATGTCACAAGTGTTTGTGTGTGTGTGTGTGTGTGTGTGTGTGTATATCCCTCTTTGGAGTACATTTTAGACAGGATGTCCTCATTTAGGATGAACACAAGGTGGCAGCATCTTCCCAAAACAAATGCGCCTCCTTATCTATAGTCTTGCCTGGTGTTTGCATTTTTTAGTTTTCCCAGCCTTTAGGGAAATAATTCTGAATGTTTTATTATTGCTAATAACAATTCTCACACTTGCCTACATCTTGAGGGAGCAAGTGATATGTAGGCACAGTCTTACACAGGAGATTTATCTGTGCCCGTTTCTTCATACATTTTAGATTCCTGACCAAGGCTGTGCTCAGAGGTTTAGGGGTGTGCAGTAGTACAATTAAATAGTGCTCTGGGGGGGAAATGTGTAAGAGGATCTTAGCATTACCAATGACGAATGGTACATCCATGTAAATTAGTGGAACATTAATTTCAGCTGGCCATGATGGCCATTTTGCTAAGCAGTGTCTAAACAGCACCTTTAAATAAAATGCCAATAATGTATGCATTTCTTTATTTGAACTAAGTAGGCCAGTGGTTCTCAAAGTGTGGACCCCCAGCGAGGGTCTAAGAGTTGCTCAAGGGCAGGAACATGAGACTGGAGGCCTTGATCCTCCCTTCCTCCTCTTTCCAAACTTTCTGTCCTGGAGGGGAAGAAAAAGGCAGATGCTTGGAACGTCTGCCTGAAGGAGGAGGAAGAGAGCTATTTCCTTATAAATTGTTAAAATATGAATATACATGAATGTGTAAATGAAAGTATGCAAACAAAAAAACCACAATGTTTTTATTTATATACTATAGCTGGGGGTGCACAACATCCATATGTAGATGTAAAGGGGGTCACAAGGATAAAAAGTTTGAGAACCACTGAAGTAGGCAAAGGTTTCATCTATTTAGTTCCACTGCTGCTTTGCAAAAAGGACTGATGAGGGGCAGGGGAGGCTGGTAACACATCCCAGGGACTGAGAACCCCCCTGGGTAACATATCCTTTATATGGCTCAGTGGTGGCATTATTTGTTGATTGTTTTTGACATCCATTGTAAATCTGGTGAAGAAGAAAAAATAAGAATTTTAGCTGGTCCACTAGGGCCTCCAAAATGCCACTGAATGGGCCAAAAAAGGAAGCCAGATTCCTTGGGAGTCATTCCCACAGCCTCCAAATGAAGCTATAGGACCATGGGAGCCAAGTCCTCTAGGGCTGGACACTCTCCCCCACTTCACCCCACCACCACACCAAACAGATGCCTTTTTCTCAGATGCCCAGCCACCCACCTGCCACCTTCCTTGCCACCCAGAACACCATGGGCACACTCTCTAGGAAGCTCCCAGGGCAGCAGATCTCTAAGTCTCCACCTGGCCCACAAGATGTCAGGGTGGGAGGGGAGCAGAAAAGAGTCCCTTCCTCTGATTCCTCCCCTTCATGCAAAGCCAAGGAGCTCCTTTCCCACTTAGCCCAAACATGCCATCCCAGTCCAGAAGTGCTTACCTCTTTGACATGCTAATATCAGGTTTCCAAATGTTCCACACATATGTGCCCTCACATGTCCTTTTCCCATGTTATACAAACCAAACAGTTGAAAGCATTTTTTCCAGGCAGTCATTTCCAGTTTCCTGAATCATAAGTCTGATTTTCTAATTAATCATGTCCAAAATGATAATACAGTTGGCCCTCTATATTCACAGATCCTTTACCCACCAATTCAACCATCCATGGCTTGAAAATATTTTAAAAATATATAAGTTTCAAAAAACAAAGGTTGATTTTTGCCATTTAACATAAGGGACACCATTTTATTATCCCATTATATTTAATAGCACTTGAGCATCTACTGATTTTGGTATCCATGGGGGGTGGGGGGAGTCCTGGAGCCAAACCCCAGCAAATACATAGGGCCCATTGTATGTGCTTACCATTTTCACAAAGAGGAAATACTGTTACTAAAACAGTTTTGACAACACAACAGTTTCAAATGCAGCTATTAGCATAAGCCTGTGCTTGATGTTCACCAGATGGCAGAATGATTTTTCTGATTATATGTAGGAAGGCCAGCCATTTTGCAAGTGTGTAACTAAACTAAAATCAAGATGCCATTTTGAAACTACATTTTTAAAATGAAGAATGCCATAAGAAGACAGAGTCCTCTTAGTCTCTAAGACTAAGACAGATTCCTCTAAGAGCATAAAAAAGAGGAAGGAAAGGGAAAGGAAAAAAAGGAAATATGGCAGCACCTTTAAGCCTAACTGGTTTTAATTTTTGCATGACCTTTCATGGATGTAAACCAACTTCTTCAGATGCAGTATTAAGGCCTTAGGCATAAAGCATATCTATACAGTTGTGGGGGTGAGATAGAATGTAATAGAATCCCAAAAGATGCAAATGTTGACTCTTACCTTAAATTTTCAAAGGTGTAAGATGATAATGGACTTTCAGATCATTACAATGGTGAGTTAGTGTTGGCATGTGAAAGTAATAAATATGCTTACTAAAAGTCAGTTTCCCAGGGTTCAAAATTCTATCTGAGAAAACATTCTATAGCCCATAACCTGATTTATAAATTGCCAAGGGCCAAGTTATCAATTGGTTACAAATCATCAGTACAAGTGGCAAGAACCAAATAAGGTATCTACACCTATAGGTTGTATTCGATCAGAACCAAATAGTAGGTGGAAGGTTTTATTTATTTTATTTTATTTTACTATTTTATTTTATTTTATTTCTATGCCACCTTTCTTCCAGAAAGGGACCAAAGGTACCTCACAAAGAAAAACACATTAAAAACATATTACAACCATTAAACCTACAAAAAAGCATAGTACCCATCCCATGTATAAACACCTAATATAAAAAGCCATCCCATGGTCACACATTAAAAGCCTGCCTGAATAAAACTATTTTTGCTTACTGACGGGAGGCAAGCAGGGAGGAGGCCAGCCTTACTTCTCATGGAAGGGCATTCCAGAGGGCAGGAACAGCCACCAAGAAGGCTCTCTCTTGTGTCCTGTGATGGGGTTGGGACTGAGATAAAGCCTTCTCCTGAAGATCTTATGACTCTGATAGGTTCATGTGGGAAGATAAGGTTTCTCAGATAGTCTGGACCTAAGCCGTGTAGCACTTTATAGGTCATGACCAGCACTTTGAATTGTGCCCGGAAACAAAAATGGATAGCCAGTGAAGCTGTTTCAACAAGAGAGTTATATGCTCCCTATAACTGGCCCCGATCAGCATTCTGGCTACAGTGTTCTGAAACCACTGATGTTTCTGAGCAGTTTCCAAAGGCAGCCCCACATAGAGTGTGTTACAATAGTGAAATCAAGGTGTGTTTCACTGTAGCCAGATCTGATGTCTCAAGGAATGGACACAGCTGGCATACAAGTTTTAGCTGTGCAAATGCACTCCTGGCCACTGCTGAAACCTGAGCATCCAGGCTCAGATCCAAATCCAGGAACACACCCAAGCTATGAACCTGAGATTTCAGGGGCAGTGTAACCCCATCCAGCACCACCAGGGAGTGGTGAATAGTTTTTTTGTGGGTTTTTCAGGCTGTGTGGCCATGTTCTAGAAGAGTTTCTTTCTGATGTTTTGCCAGCATCTGTGGCTGGCATCTTCAGGTGCCAGCCACAGATGCTGGCAAAACATCAGAAAGAAACTCTTCTAGAAAATGGCCACACAGCCCAAACAACCCACAAAAAAACTATTCACCACTCCCTTTACCCCACTTGGCCAAGCCTGCTTTCAGAAGCCAGGAAGCGTCCACACACGCTGCAGCGGAATAGTCACCGAAGGTGCGCCGACAGCCTTTTGCTGCGCACCTTCGGTGACATATGGAAGGAGCGCTATTTTAGCGCTCCTTCCAGGGGCGGCGAAGCTGCGCCGCGGGGCCGAGGTGTGGGGATACCTCGGCCCCGCGGCGCAGCTTCCTGGGGCAGCCCACGGCCGCCTGTCTGCTTCCCCCCCAAGTCAGAGTGAATCTCAGCAATTTTATCTGTAAAGTATCTTGCAAATTCTTCACAGCAAGCTGTCAAGTGGTCTTTGCTTTCTTCTTGGAGAAGAAGGTCCCTGACCACTTGGAACAGCTCTGCTGGATGACACTGTGCAGATGCAATGGTGGCAGAGAAGTATACTTTCTTTGCTGCCACCATTGTCATGGCATAGGCCTTCCAATGGGTCCTAGCCCACGTTTGGTCAGACTCATGTCACTCCAAGTCTTCTGCCTTCATTGCTGTAGTCTGCATCCCAGTCGTTTCATCACCGCCAGCTCCTCAATGAATCAGGGGGCATGTCGGGCTCCACCTCATGAGAGGGGGTGCTCAGGGGCAATTGTGTCCACTGCCCTGGCCATTTTCCTGTTCCAGAGATCAGCCAAAGCTTAGACAGGATCACCTGCCAAGGCAGCAGGGAACTCCCCAAGAGCCATCAGGAATCCATCCGGATCATAAGCCTCCTGGGGCAGACCATCTTGAATTGATCCTCCACCCCTGCAGAGGGTCTGAGTCCCAGTGAATCTAAGCCCTACCAGGTAGTGATCAATCCATGACAACAGAACTACAGCGAGTTCCTCCACTCCCAGATCACTGTCATCCTTCCCCAAACAGAAAACCAAGTCCAGCGTGTGTCCTGCAACATGGGTGACACCAGATATTACTTGGAACAGCCCCATGGCAGACATGAAGTCCTGAGTCACTCCTGACAAAGCAGTCTCTGTGTGTATGTTGAAGTCCCCCAGGACAACAAGCCGAGGGGACTCCAACAGAGACCAACTCAGCCAGCTCAGACAGGGAGACTCTTGTGCAGCGGGATGGGTGGTACACCAACAGAATCCCTATTCTGCCCCAGCCACCCACCTTTAAGTAAACACACTCATACCCAGTAGACTTTGGGACAGGTCACCTGGTAAGAGAGATGGAATCCTGATAGAACACTGCAATTCCGCCCCCCAGGCCTCACCTGCTGCTATATGGAGAACCCAAGTGGACAAAACAAGTATATTGATGAGTGATTAAGATTCAGAGAGGTTCTCTTTTTTTAAATAAAGAATCATGAATAGAGAAACCCTTTTTTTAAAAAAAAAATCTATATTGTACTTCATATGTACAAAACTCAAAAGAAATACATAAACCTAGATAATAGGTTGTAGTAATTTTAGTAAAATGCCTTTTTAAGTGTTTGCTTAGTTTGTAAACTGCACAGTACCTGATGCTAAAGGTTCATTTCTCAATTATTCTTGCTTGGAGATAAAGGTGGGTGTATATTTAAAGGATGGGTCTTATGTTTAATATCAAATGACTTAGAAATCTGGAGGCTAGTTTGCTGCATAGGATACAGCACTAACCCAAAACTTTTTAATGCTAAGGTAAAAATCAAGATAGTACCTTTTCCTCTTCTGTGTACAAAAGCTGAAGGCTAATACTTGAAACTTTCTTCAGGATCATTGATGGAATCTTAACTTCTACTACACCTGACAGTACTAAGTTAGCTTAGGGGATACAGGGGAGCCCAGGTGCAACAACAGTCTTCTTTTCCAACTCTTAGCTTCTGCTGTTTCCCCCACATTGGTTATCAGAAGTAACTGCTTTACCTTGCCTAATGGTAGAGCTGGCCCTGCTGGCCCAAGTGGCTTCTCTTTTGTTAAATAAAGTCTTCATTGCTATTTAAAAATATATATACCTGAGAATTTAAAATGCCCTAATTTATTAAATTATAATTTGCTATCCAAGCAGACAAAGGGTCTGTTTTGCCCTAGCAGTGAAATTATGTTGGAGTTAATGCTATTACTTAGAGGCATTTGGTTAT
Organism: Phrynosoma blainvillii; assembly: GCA_026167975.1. Classification (NCBI taxonomy): domain Eukaryota; kingdom Metazoa; phylum Chordata; class Lepidosauria; order Squamata; family Phrynosomatidae; genus Phrynosoma; species Phrynosoma blainvillii. Next base: position 270,803,206 of record JANUYF010000002.1, read on the forward strand.
GTACTTTTGCAGGGGTAAAAATCTGCACATTTGAAAACATAGGTGTGTTCATGTATGCCAGCAGCGTCCCACACCAGGGTGTCACCTGGTGCAGGGGGGCAGGGCAGAGCCAAAAGGGCACACTCCCAACTCTCTGTCCCACATAAGTAAAGCCACACAGGACAGGACGGGGGGAGCCAGGCCCTCTCCCTCCCTGCCGCATGCCATGGCACATGGCAGGGAGGTGGGGGCACTCATCAGGTGTCACCCCCTTCTGTGGTGTCACCCAGTGCAGTCTGCACCCCCTTGTTACGCTACTGATGTATACAGGGCTACACATTGTAAGTATACAGGAAGCACACCATTTAGAACATACAAGAGCTGTTTTATTCTGAGTCAGATGGTAACTCTGGATCCACCAAGCAGCACTACTCCAGCAGTAGCACTTCAAAGTCTCAAGCAAGGCTTCCTAGTGCTAAGTTGAATATTTCCATATAGGAAATATAGGATTCGTTTAGTTTATTTTAGGGTTTATAAACCGACTATCAGGGCAAACCCTTCCCCTCCCACTCCCCCACTGCAACCACCAATATTTGGCTCATATCAGAATAATGCATGAAACAAAACTATCCAAAGGTATCGCCATACCTATTTGATACGTCACCATCCAAATGAAACATAAATTAAAACAACAGTTTAAAGCAATACAATTCACTACACACATTAAAATAGCCTGACATAAGAAGACATTCAGAACTATTTAAATGCCATCAATGAACACCAGGTGCTATAAGCTATATTTAAGAGAAAGGAACTAGCAGAACCATCTCTGATTATTCCTTGTTTAAGCAAAATCTATGAAATTAATGGGGTTCACATACATCGGGAGGGAACTTGAAAGCACATATGTACACATACAATGTGGGGACCATCTGCCTCTTTGGAGAGAATTCTAAAGTTATTATATCATCACCCCCCAAAAGCCCTGTCTCTGGTGCCTGTCAATCTAAACAATGCTGCTGTTGGATCTCTTGAAGCCAATCTTAAGGCCATAGCAGGTTTGTACATGGATGCAGGTTATTCCTCACATCCAAATATTGCTTTAAAGGTCACCAGTCCTTTAAACAAACAAGCAGCCAAAACAGACAACCAGTGCAGCTGACATCGGATGGGTGTTATATATTCCTACAGATGTCTCAACAAGCCTCCAAGTTTCTGCATGCTGTAGCAGCTGTAATTTCCAAAACAACATCAGAGGTAGCCTCAAATAGAGTGCCCTGTAATCATCTAGTATGATGTATTGAGAACATAAGCAATTAATGGCATTACTGCACACAACTTTTAAACTGTAAGAACTGGAAAGGTCGCAGCTTTGACGATATTGATTGCATGATGGTGCCCCCAAACTATATCTGCCTCCTCCCCAATGTACCCCTTTTGATTCATGGGGAAAACATGTGACCAGGTAATTGCTCAAGTCCCCTGGTGCAAAATGTCACTCCCAGGGCAGTTGTGTGATTGCTAGTCATCTGGCATCACAGTGTCCCTTCTTCACCCCATCTCACCACCCCCTCACTATTCCAAAGTGTCCTAAGGGCCTTTGCAGACTGCCAGAAATAGTGCACATTAAATTGAGGCACTGCCCTGGCTCAGTGCTAGGGAGTCATGGGAATTGTATTTTTTTTCTGAGACATCGAGCCTTCTCTGTCAGAGAGCTCTGGTGCCACAATAAATTACAGTTCCCATGATTCCCTAGCACTGAGCCAGGGCAGTGCCTCAATTTAATGTGCACTATTTCTGGCAGTTACCTTTATTCCTATTTACTTCCTTCTTTTTTACTTCAATGAGGCAGCAGAGCTCCAGACTTTCATGGAAAAGGGGAAGAAAAAAAATCCCTAAAGGCACACTATGTAGGGAAAGGCAGGGAGCCAGAATTAAGGGGTTTAAGGAGAGTTCAGGAAGAGAGTTCCTAGTGTGATTGCTACAAGAACAAGTGTGGTAATTTCCTATGGCAAAGTCTGGTTTTTCTGATAGAACCACAGCTAGCAAAGCATCCAAGCTGTGAAAAGTCCTGACAGCTAGTGATCTGGGCCTTCACAGATGGCACTGGATCCAGGGGAATCCACAGTTAGTTTGGTCCATCAGGGGACTATGGCCCTGTTCAGAAACAAGTTGCAAACCTCCAAATCAGCAGGCCTCTGCACCCACAGTGGCTGCATCCACACTGTAGAAATAATCCAGTTTGACACCACTTTAACTGCCCTGGCACAATGCTAGAGAATTCTGGGAACTCTAGTTTTGTGAGACATTTAGCCTTCTCTGTCAGAGAGCTCTGGTGCTATAACAAACTAATTCCCAGAATTCCATAGCATTGACCCATGGCAGTTAAAGTGGTGTAAATTGGATTATTTCTGCAGTTCGGATGCAATCATCATTCTTATCTGGATTATACTTCCTGTTGAACAGTCCCAAAACTGTCAATAGACAGATGCTTAAGGTTTCTATAGCCATCACAGCATCATCCAAGATTGCCTGGAGGTGTATAGCTACCTTTCTCCAACAATTTACTTAAGAATAGTTAAGTTAGACCATGGGCAGAAAATGTCCAGAATTCTTGGCTCAAGTCTGGTTCTTTCTGCCAGTAAGCCTCTTAACTAGTGTCTTGTTAAAGGCATTAAGAACCATCATCTCCCTCGAGATATTAATTACCTCCATACTACAAGTCTAGTCCTGACCAATATCAAAAGCCAAGACAGGCAAAAATCTGAAGGAAAAGGTGTAAACTGTCTGTTCTCCAAGTAGATTGTCCACATCCTCTAGCTGTAAAAAGCTGAAAAGTATCCATAACAACATGATCAGACTTCTTCCTAGCTGAATCCATCTTTGACTCTGTACTAGTTATTATATCCAGCTTGGCAAGGATACAGGCAATTTTGTCTGCAAAATGTAATGCAGATTATTTACTGTGGGCTCTGATTCATTTGCCCCCACTTCAGACTCCATGAAGAAGGACTTAAACACTTAAAATAATCTCCACTGGCCAATACTGTGTGGACATAAAATGGCATAATATTTTTTACAATATCATAACTACAGAGTAGACACTATAAAATGGGTTGGTTGGTTGGCTGGTTTTATTAAAAATTACATTCTGTAGTATATTAAAAGATCTAGGGGTGAGGTACAGGCAACAAAAGCAGCAATTTAAAATAGTCTACAACCATATAAAATAAAGAATGTACAAAAAGGACACTATGGAACCAGCTTGGTGTAGTGGTTTGAGTGTTGGACTATGACTCTGGAAACCAAGGTTCAATTTCCAGCTTAGTCATGAAACCCAGTGGGTGGCCCCAGTGAACTCACATTCTCTCAGCCCAAAGGGAAGACAATGGCAAACCTTCTCTGAACAAATCTTGCCAAGAAAAGCCCTGTGATGGGTTCGTCTTAGGGTCACCATAAGTCAGAGGCAATTTGAAGGCACACAGCAACAGCAGCAGCAACAACACACTGTACATAATATCAGAGCTCCACAGCCTAGTCAGGTCATGATCTCTAGACCCCAAATGTTGTGAAAAGCCAAGTTTTAACTTGATGCTGAAATATAGCCAGGATCCCTGCCAAACTGATCTCCACAGGAAGGGTACCCCACAGGTGAGGTGCTACAGCATATAGTTTATTGATCCCACAGTAGGACACAGGGAAGCATCTCTCCAACAATTTTCAGTGGTCAAGGAGCTACATATAAGGAGATGTGCTCCTTCATGTACTGAGGTGCCAAAACAATTAGGGCCGAAAGTTGTTGATTTCAGAAAGGAAGCACATATTCAGACACTTTCTAGCCTGTCTTTGATCATATTCACTGACATAATTCTTCTGCTAGCTGTATTCCAGTTTTCAGCCACATAGTTCCATTGGAATTGGATTCTTTTTAACTTGGCTCAGTCCTCATTTAACAGGGTCACCCTAAACTATTTTCTGACAATAATATGAGGGAAAGAGGAGGGGGAAGGAATGTAGCAGCACCTTTAAAACTAACTGGTTTTTATTTTAGCATGAGCTATTCTGGATATAAACCAGATTTTTCAGATGGGATTTATTCCATGGATGTTCCATGATTTATATAATTTCCATCTTTCTGGATCCTATTACATTCTAACCCATTCCCACAGCTGTATAAATACAGTGAGCCCTTAGCATATGCTAAGGTTTGGTTCCAGGACCCCTCACAGATACCAAAATCCATGGATGCTCAAATCCCATTAAATACAATGGCATAGTAAAATGGTGTCCCTTATATGAAATGGCAAAACCAAGGTTTGGCTTTTGGAATTTATATATTTTTTGAATATTTTCAAGCCATGGATGCTTGAATCCGTGGATACAGTTGGCCTATTGTATGCTTTTTAACCTGAGGCTTTAATATCACTCTGTGCCACATTTGAAGAATTCTGTTTATATCCACAAAAGCTCCTTGGTACCCCAAGACCAGGCCCCCAATCACTCCTTATATTTAACATCAATTCAATATTAAAAGGGAAGCTGGATTAAGTGACCTGGGAATGACTCCATTGCAGAAGCATGGTCACACTACTTGGAAAAGTGGTTGGTTACAATAGGGGAGTAAGCAATGCACCCACCACATGAGATCACCCAAGACATCAGCATAATCCCTTTTTGTCTATTGAGGGTGATGATGGGATCATGGCCAAAGAGGGTGACTGACTGTGCATGCACAGACAATGGATACTCCATCAAGGAGTGCACGATTTCCTTTGTGTGAAATATTCATGCCAATCACCCAAACATTTATTACTGCTCCTGACCATTCTTATACTCCTGGAAAACCGTTTAGCAGGAATTCTATCCATTCAGTCCTTGACCTCTGCCCCAGGACATGAGTTTAGGAATATATATCACTGCCTGCATACTAGCAATTTGGTCTAGTTTGGTCCAAACTGGTCACATGTCCCTCACAGATGAGCCAAGACCTGGAAGACCATCATTGATGGAGGATGCAGCCACAGTGAAGAAAATGGTGTGTTTAATCCTGGAAAACAGACAAGCAACTGGTCTCAGTTGTGGTAGTGTGTGGAAAATTATTCATGACAAACTGCATATGTCTAAGGTGTCTGCATACTGGGTTTCATGTTTGCTAACCCCTTTCCTGAAACAAACACGGTGTGACCTTTCAAGACAGATGTTGATGCTGTTGGAACAGGATGAAGAGGATTTCTTTTGTCATCTGGTGACCATGGATGAATATTGGACCTATCCGTATGATCAAGAAACCAAAACCATGAACATGAAGTGTAAGCATGCCGATTCCCCTCCCCCCAAAAAGGCAAATTTGCAAAAGTCAGCAGGGAAGGTTATGGTCTCAGATTTTGGGGACTGTCATGGAGTCATTCCCACAGATTACCTTGCAAAGGGACAAACCATCACTGGCACATACTACAGCAATCTTCTGGACAAGTTGTGAGATGCTCTGAAGAAGAAATGCTATAGTATGATCTCCAGAGGCATTCGTCTCCTAGCTGACAATGCATTAGCTCACTCATCTCAAGTTGCAGTTAACAAAGCAAGGGCATGTAGCTTTGAGATCTTGCAGCATCCATCTTATTCTCCCAACCTCGCACCAAGTTACTTTTTCTTGTTCCCAGAAATGAAAAATCCATTGTGGGATCACCAATTTGACAACACAAATGACATCATTAATGAAGTAGAAGAGTGGTTTAAGGCGCAATCTGCAGACTTCTACAATAATGGTATTCGGAGAGTCAAGAAATGCTGGGGAAAATGTGTAAATCTGGGTGGTGACTACACAGAGAAAAGTTAACAACTACAAATCAAAACAAACTTTCTGTCAATTTTTTAAAAGATGATAATTAAAACTTTACGATACCCCCTTGTATCACCATTAGAAAGCCTCAATTCTTCATCTTCTCCCACCTTCACTTCATTTTTGTGTCTGTGTGTGAGTGTGTGTATGTGTTGATTATTTTCTTAATAAAACTACAATACCTTTTTGGATTTGCCTCTGGAGTTCTGTTTGATTTGGAACTGGTATAAATACGGTTAAGATCCCAAGACCATCTGTTGCTCTAGCCAGAAAAATGTAGCTATTAAAATTCTCCCAAACATATTAATTTGTGGATGCCCTCCTGGGACCCCAGCATTTGGGATAACATCATGATAAAAATTAAAAAAAAAAAAAACAGTTAGTCTTAAAGGTGCTGCTACATTCCTTCCCCCTCCCTTAGCCTTCTTTTTATGTTGCAAGAGATTGACATGGCTACTTCTGTGATAATTTCTTTCCAGGCATTCTGAGACCAGTCCTTGGCTAGTAACTAAATTAGATTGTTCCTTCCTAACCCCATGATCCCATGACACTTATTTTATGAATAACCTAATCAGTGAGATAATTTTATACTACAGAACTTCCCAGAAGAAAAACATAATCACAACTATCTGTTTCTCACATGTTCCAAAGACAGAAAGACTGAAAGGTTTTTGTCACTGCAGTGTAATGTGTTCCAGCTGCATCTAATTCAAAGGGAGGAGAAGCCTCTATTATAGCACTGCTGCTTTAATATTTACTAGACAGTATTTTAGGCATCTCCAAATTCCCTACACACTGCATAGTGGAAGTTTTGACGCAGCTAAGAGTCTAGGTTACAACAGCATGGGAAAATACACAAGAGGAAAAAAATTAATTATGTACCTCCAACTAGCCACTTTTTCAGCTTTCAAAGGCATCTGAGCTCTTGAATTATTCATTGCAAGTGTATACTTCAGATAAAAACAATTTGGCTTTGCACTTCGTTATAATGCCATCTTGTCCACAGCAGAATTTCATGGAAGGAACTAATTTGAGGCAACCCAAGTTGGCAAAGGGAAATTGAAATGAATAGGCATAAACATACAGCTTGCTCAAATAAGATAATTTTTAAAGGCCCAGGAAACAAATTCAGGGGTAGCCATGTTGGCCATATAGCAAAGTACAAGAACATCCAAAATCCACAACGCAGTAATACCTTTATTTGGCCTATCAAAATTGTTCAAAATACATGATGCAAGTTTTCTATGCTCCTCTGGCTTCTTCATCAGGCAAAGGTGTTAAAAATCATACAGGATGGGAGGGGATAAAAAAATAAGACTATGTGATTCACAGACCTGCATTTTGAATTTGTTGTTCTGTTGTTCTGTGTTAAGATGTTGTGGAGAAAGGGATATCTATACAGGCATCCTCCTTCTGGCCACGTGACACAGCATTCCAGAATCCAGGAGATAAAATCTGAATTCCAGTCACAACACAAAAAGGGACTTCCTCTGAGATCCAAAATGTTTCCATTCCATTCCAACAGCACCTAATTTTTCCTGATGCAAAACCATGGAGGCTTCTCTAGTGTAACAAAGGGGGTTGTGATGTCAAAAGGAATGGAGACATCTTGGACCTCAGAGGAAGTACTTTTTTGTATTGCTAATGAAATTCAGATTTTATCTCCTGGACTTTGGAAAGTTTTGTTCCCAGTGCACATGGTCAGAAGGAGGAGGGGCCTGCCTGCAGAGATATCCCTTCACACCATCTCAACTCAGAACAACACCAACAACATTTTGACAAAATGCAGGCATGTGACTAACATCATTCCCTCCCCCTTTGCCTGATGAGGAAGCCAGTGGAGTCTCGAAAGCTTGCAACATGTATTTTGTGCATTTTGGTTGGCCAAATTATGACTATATTGTGGATTTTGGAGGCTATTGTACTTTTAAAGACTCATTTATTAACCACTTACACATGCATCTAGTTTACTGTGAGGAACAAGGTTGTGTGTTGCTTTCTTCCAGATTGCTGAAAAAGTAAAATTTGTTTGGTTGTAGAGGTGCAACCCAGTTCTTGAAAGGTACTGTTCAGTGTGAGAGGGACAGATATGGTAAAAAGTATACTTCTCTTACCCCACCAGCCAGTGGCAGCTGGTGGCTTCCAAGTCAGTGGGTGATGAAGTCACTCTATGGGCCTTTGCAGACTGCCAGAAATAGTGCAAATTGAGTCCACTTTAACTGCCCTGGCTCAGTGCTAGGGAATCATGGGAATTGTAGTTTTTTTCTGAGATATTGAGCCTTCTCTGTCAGAGAGCTCTGGTGCCACAATAAACTACAGTTCCCATGATTCCCTAGCACTGAGTCAGGGCAGTTAAAGTGTTCTCAGTTTGCACTATTTCTAGCAGTCTGCAAAGGCCCTTAAGTTTTAGTTGAAAACTTCAAGGAGCTGTCCAAAGTGCTGAACCTTCTTCCTTCAAAATAGGGTCAGCACCAAGCCCAAGAGTGGACCCACTGACATGGGACCTAATAGCTACCACTGCCCCCAGCCCCAGCTTGCCCAAACGTTTGCTTCATATGGGAATTCATGTAATTAATGTAAAGGGAGAATGGTCTGGGCACCAATACAAGTCAGACTGTCAAATATTGAGCAGTTATATATTCAAAACAAGCAAATGATGAAACAGAGATATGCCTAAAATCATTGAATAAAATGTATTGGCTTCTGCTTTCTTCAATGAATAAGGATTTGTGGCATGTGGTATCAGATAAGACACCCACCTAGTTTAGTATTGTATTCCCAGTGGGGTGAACCAAATGCTGATGGGAAGCCCACAAGCCACACATGAAAGCAAGAGCACCCCTTTACTCACATTCTCCAGCATCCTGCTTCTGATAGTGGAAGTAACAAACAGCCACCAAGAGGAGTAACCACAGATGGCTTTATTCTCCATGATAACAGTGCAATAAAACACTTTGTTAGGAACCCTATTGGGGACTTACAGCTTTGCAAGTGGACTTATGCCTGTGGGAATTAGAACTCAGCAGTTCCGTAATGTCTGTATCCATAGTAATGTCCATCCATATTCAGTAATGGATTGCTGTTATGTTACTATGTAGGAGAGCCAGCAAAGTATCCAGTGTACAACAGGACTGATGCATATCCATTCCATTATGTACCTGTCCTGTTGTGCATGAGGAAATATCTAGGGTGTGCCAAAGCACATTGGGATACTCTTGCTAGTGTCCCACTAGAATCATAGAATCATAGAATCATAGAGTTGGAAGAGACCACAAGGGCCATCCAGTCCAACCCCCTGCCATGCAGGAACTCCCAATCAAAGCATCCCCGACAGATGGTCATCCAGCCTCTGCTTAAAGACCTCCAAGGAAGGAGACTCCACTACTCTCCGAGGGAGTGTGTTCCACTGTCGAACCGCCCTTACTGTCAGGAAGCTCCTCCAGATGGCACTACATATCTTTACAATCCACTAACAAAGTTTTGTAGTGTATACGTAGCTACAGATACCTAAATTTACACAATGCAGAATGTGATAGAGGATACCAGCCATCATTTCTATCTAGCATTTGATTTTCCTGTTTAAAAAGAGATTCTGCTGCAATATGCCACATTGCTTATATTAGTCCAGTCTGGCTGTTCCAAAAACTGTCACCTTTGCTCACAGCATTCATTTGAGATCCTAATTTGGTTTAAAATTGCATAGCAGTTTTAAAAGTGGTAGTTTTCTCTTCTGTTGTATTTGTCACACTTGAACTATGCACTGAGATAAAACAAAATACCAGAATCCAGTTATTGTTCTAGACCCCAGGAAGAGACATTCTGCAATAGAAAGATGCAAAGCAAAAGACAGTATACACAAAACTGGAATGTCTCATTAATGCCATCTGGACACTAATGCAAGCAGAACAGAAAAATACTCTTCCTCCTTGTGTGTGGATTAAAGTTTTAGAACATTTAAAGTGGACTTAAATTCTTCTGGGGGTAATACTGTAGAAAGCTGTTCTGTCTGAAGGCCACCTGTTTCATTTTTTCTATTATGACCCCCCCCCCCCCCCGCACCCTGCGGTCCTCTGGGAGGAATCTGTTACAGCCAATAAAAACTAGGCTGTCCCAGACCTCCCAGAGGGCCTTCTCCGCAACCGCTCCCAGACTTTGGAATGGCCTGCTGGATGAGATCCGTCTGATAACCACTCTTGCTGCTTTCAAGAAAGCAGTAAAGACGGATCTGTTTCGGCAGGCCTTCCCGGAATAACGGTCGGCCCTTAAAGGGGTCCCCACTTGTCTGTCTTCTCGGAAAATCTTGTTTTTAATTTATTGATTTAACTAATATTGTATTTTAATTATTCTTTGGTTTAATTCTATTTTAGGGGGATGGGGAGGGGGGATGTAGGGGTTATGGGGAGAGGGAATGTTTTAACGTTGTTCTGTTTTAACTATTGCTGTCCCCCGCCCCGATTGCCTAGCAGAGGGGCGGGCTACAAATAAAAATTTATTATTATTATTATTATGCTTGAAATAAAATCCTTCTTAAGTTATCTGACAGGTATCTGGCTGCTATTCCACACCTTAGTCAGCTGTACAAGGAATAGAGAGTATACAAGGAAGCTTCTCTGCTAGGTTAAACTATTTGTTCATCTATTCTAGCCCATTACTGGCTATTTTTATTGGCCTTGCCTTTTCAGCATCACTTGTTATCTGATTCTTTAATAGAAGATGCTAAGTATTCAACCTGAAGCCTTTGGCATTCAAGCGAGACAATCTCCTGCTAAGCTGTGGTCCTTCTAATAGTTAGAAGCTAACATCAAACATATATGTTGTGCTAGTGGAAGTGGTCAGGTGGCAGTAGTACAATCCTTTAGCTATCTTCAATCCAGCCTTTTCCCTTGGGAATGCATTTATATGCTGAGGAGTTAAGAACTGACTCTCTGGTGATGACTAGATAATGTCCCAAGAGTTAAATGGACAGAATATCTGTCACAATCTCTCATTTTACCAGAGGTTGCTATAGAATAATTTACACTGAGCCACAAATGTTTAGCCAGCCTCAGGTGTTCAGCCACAGGCTTTCTACAGCTGGCTAAGGCAGGTGTGTAGAATAGCAGATATGAATCTCACAGGGGAATATAGGCATGGTTTCTTTCAAGCATGACGGGAGCAAAGAGACAGGTCAGATAGAACCATCTCCTGTACTATTACTACTAATAAATATAATAAATTTTATTTATATCCCGCCCCTCTGCTGGGCAATCGGAGTGGTGAACAAGGTTAAAACAGAACAAAGTTAAAACAATTCCATCTCCCCCCCAATCCCTAACCCACCCATCCCATAAAAATCAAATTAAACTAGTATAAATACTATTGGTTCACAAAGCCTCAGTTCTGTCAGATGTTTTAAAACCTTCTTACATCAATGCAGAAGGAATGAGAGTATAAATGAGAGAAAATAGATAGGGAGAAACATGGTTTAATTGAATCTCATCCGTGCAAGCTGAGATTTTGGGATAGAGAAAGAACCCATTACCACTCACTAGTCCAGGGCCCACCATGGTCAAGATTCAGTTTTAGCACTCCTGAGAGTCTGAGTTATTGTGTATGTAGCAAAGCAATCAAAATTAAAGGGGACTGTGAAGGGAGTCCAGAGGTGTGTGGCAAAACACATATTGACAGCACCCTTCCTCTCTCTTTACAGTATTTGAGGAGCTTATTCACAATCTGGTCACATCTAGGGGATCTCTGTAAACGGTCTTTTCTATTTAACTGAATGTTTTCTTGTTTGTTAAACCACAAACAATTGTACCAACTGGAGCTTTGTTACAGAACAAGACTGCATTCTGAGGAATGGCAGGGGGAAAATTAAGAGCCTATCTGCCAAGATACACACCACTAAGAAGAGTAACCCTACTTGCAGACTGCTGGAAATGGTGCAAATTGAGTCCGCTTTAATTGCCCTGGCTCAGTGCTAGGGAATCATGGGAATTGTATTTTTTTCTGGGACATGGGAGCCTTCTCTATCGGAGAGCTCTGGTGCCACAATAAACTACAGTTGCCATGATTCCCTAGCACTGAGTCAAGGCAGTTAAAGTGGACTCAATTTGCAGTATTTCTGGCAGTCTGCAAAGGCCCTAATTAAGTGTCAACAATGAAAATCATAAAACCATTTCACACAGTAGGCAGAGGTAGGTCACTGGACCCATATAATGCCCATATATAGCATATTTATAACATTCAAAGTTTAGAACACCCCAGGTTTACACATAAAAACACAGCATGTGAAGTAGACCTAATAAAGTCTTATAAGATGGGTGATCAGCATTTTTATAGGTATACTGATATATACCTATAATAATATTCCTTGTAGTGCACAATCTCAATATCATTTCATCAGCTAAAAGCACGTGCACACACACACACACACATTCTTGTTTCATTTTTTGCTTATTGTTTTCAAGTTCAGCAAACCCCACAGTTTACAATGAAGCAAGGCAAATGACTTTAAAAACTTCATTGTTATTGCTGTTGTTAAATTCCAATTATTCTCCCTCTATGCTTACTGCGGTCTGAAACCAACAGCAACTCCAAACTGTGAAGGGCTAGGAAATGTCAATTCCTCTCTGCCATGTATTCTCCCCCCACCTCTACCTGAGTTGAATCGCTCAGTCCAAGTAGGGTTGCCAAAATGAAAACTGGAGACGGTTAGTATGCCTTTAATGGTAGTGCAGAAGAGGAATTTCAGTAGGTATTGCATGTCACACAACCTGGTAAAATTTCCTCTTCTACACAACCATTATAAGATACAGGGGCCTGATCCAGTTTTCACTCTGTCAATAACAGAGCTGGGTCCACACAGGACAGAATACTTTGCAAGCAGCCCAGAGTATTCTAGCCCCAGAGCCCCACATCACCTGCAGCCCTCCAGAGTAATGCCAGGTGGCTGTTTTCATAGACATCCTGCTGTGCCACCAATACTGGCACTAGTCACTCACTCTGAAGTAAAAATAAAGTGCCCAGCATCAATCACATGGCTGGGCACCTCATTCTGACCTCAGAGCGAGCAACTCACCCCAGTGGTGGCACAGCAGGATGTGTTGCAAATAACTGCCTTCTGTCACAACAGAGGGCTCTGGATTTTCCTAGAAGATCTGGAGCAAATAGTACATTATTTTAAATCATTTTAAGGATGCCTTAGGTTTGGCACTGAACTGGTTATATGTGGTAGGAAGTTCATAGCAGAATTAGGGATTGGGCCCTGTGTAATCCAAACTGATTGGCGTGGGGACAGGGGGAAGATGGGTTATTTGACCCGGGCAGACAGGGCCTAAGTAAAGGCTAGTTTATGGAAAACTGAGAATCTGTTCATATTACCTCTACTTAAAGCAGAATATGAATTGAACTAGAGTTGTAAGGTCTCAGAGTACCACCTGAAATCTCAGGGAACTGCTATGCTTTACCAAGGGCTCATTCACACTATACAGTTATAATGCTATTATTTCACTTAAACACTCATGGCTCCATTCTACAAAATCATGGGATTGGAAGTTCAGTCCAGTGGCTCTACAAACTATAAACCCCAAAATGGAGTCATGGCAGTAAAATGGAATAATAGTCGTGTAATGTGAGTGGGCCCCTAGTCACCAGGTGGGGAGACCAATCTAATGTTGACTGGTACTGGAAGAAAATAATTTGGTTTTATTGTGTGCAGTGGTTTTGAAACATGGGAACCCATCTTGTCTTAATGGCACACATGAATAGATGCAATACCAGTTAAACCAGGGGGTTTCTAAGCTGTACTTAACTGTATGTAGCGAGATCCTGTACACCTTTGAGACAAACTGAAAGAATTTGGCAGCAGGAGCTTTCCTTGAATTAAATCTATTTCTACAGATGCATCAGAGGAAATAAGCTATGCTGCCAACTTCTTTCATTCAGTCTCTAAGATGATCTCTTAACCATTTTCAGGTAACAATAATAATAAAAAATATCAATAGCTCTTATAGGCTGTTTCCATACTGCAGAATTAATGCAGTCTGACATTGCTTTAACTGTCTTGGCTCTATCCTATGTAGTCCTGGGATTTGTAGTACCACAGCTCTCTCACAGAGAAGGCTATCTCAAAAACTACAAATCACAGAATTCCATAGCACTGAGCCATAGTGGTTAAAGCATTGTCAAACTGCATTTATTCTACAGTGTAGATGCAACCATAGTCACAGCTCTCTGGGCAAACTAAAAGTCGCATGTATTTTTTTTTAGTATTAGTAATATTAGCTTATATGTGACTAGGCCTTCTTAATGTCTATATGCGACATCCAATTTTTTTCCAGAAGGTTCACATTGTCTGCCCCACTCTCTAATACATGCACGCACACACAACTATACACATACATACATTATTTTTCAATTGTTCTGTAAGGGTTTGATACCCCACACTCAGGTTTTGACTCTGAAATCTAAGGGAAAGGGAAGCTGCAGACACTATAACAGTAGTTTTACACTGTAGCTCATGTGGCTTGTTCATTCTCTTGCTTGCTTAACCACCCTTAAGTGCCCAGTGAGGGTTTTGTTTTTTTTAAACTGGGATTTTATAAAGCCAATAAATCAAACACAGGTCTAAATCCAAACAAATAAGCAAATGGGCCCGGTGGCCACTCAGCCTTTCCTCCCACCCCCAGCTTAGGACTGCTCCCTTTCAGAAAATACACAATGCTGCATTTTCCAATATGGACCTAGTTATTACTATAAATTGCTGTATTTACAGTAATTTACTTCAGTACTGTAAATTACTGTATTGCAACATTTTACTGCCAAAATGGGGGCAGGGGTCTGCAATGGATAGACAGCCTTGAACACCAGTTAGGACAGGAAGGTGGGGTATAGATAGTATACAAACAGTACATAGTGCAAATGGTGCACACAGCAGCCAAGAAACTCTTGGTGTTACTGAAAATACAGACCCCCTGGCCACAGATAAACACTCGTGCTAAATGTATTAAATTATTTCTGGTGACCCAATTATTACTTTTCTTCCTGCACTTTGAAGTCAAGAAGCACAACATTTCAGTAGGGCACTTTGTGTAATTTCATGAAGGATGCAAAAAGTCCCCATTCATTTAAGGAGAGTTGTTCTTCCAGCTGCCCTCAACCTCATCTCCACATGAATGGAAGCCTTTACAGTTTGAACTGCAAATAGACCCTGTGAAGTTAATTATCCTACCTCCATGAAAGAGAATTAAGAATTAAAAATTAGTTCCCATAAAATTATTGGAACAGAAATCAAGTGCCCGGGTATTATCAAAAGATCAACATTATTGGTGCTAAGAAGACAAACAGGAGAAGGAAAGTGGAAATATATAGGCACTTTTATTATAAAAATATTTTAAAACATGTTGAAATAGTGACTTAGCACAGTGTGTACCAAATTACTCAATCAGCTGGTAATCTACATTACAGTATTTTCCCAAATTGCGAGGGGGATTTTTTTTAACCATAGTTTCCTATAATCAGATACATTTTTAAAAACAGATGAACAATGGAACAAAAAGAGCAGAACAAATACTGTATGAAGTATTTGATGAGGTGATATAGCCGTCTTATCATGCACCTAGTTCAGGTGTCTTCAGTCAGGATCTTCAATATTTTATTTTATTTTTGAACTACAACTCCCAGAGTCTTCCAGCCCACATGGATAGGTGCTGTGCCACCTGGGGCATCCTGAGAGTTGTAGTCCCAAAATAACTCTTCTAACATATGCTTCCACCTTATGTGTTTAATGATGATGTGATGTTAACTTTATAAATCATCACATCATAATGAGGAGCAGATACAGGCTTCAAGCAGTTTAAATAAGCATAAGAGCACTTTTCAAAGTGAACATACTGGCACAAATCAAGCAGAAATATGTCCGCTTCCCCATACAGAAGCACTAATTTAGGGAGGGATATTTAGTATTCTGCTAGAGTGTTGTACTGTCTCTGACCAAACTGCAAACCTCAGGAGTAGTGGAGTCTCCTTCCTTGGAGGTCTTTAAGCAGAGGCTGGATGGCCATCTGTCGGGGATGCTCTGATTGGGAGTTCCTGCATGGCAGGGGGTTGAACTGGATGGCCCTTGTGGTCTCTTCCAACTCTATGATTCTATGATTCTAGGATATCATAGGATGAAGCCATGGCACTTAAAGAGGAATCAAAGTGCTATTAATTGTATAGTGTTAAAAGGCCTTCAAGCTTTGTAGCAGTTTATATGTCTGTTTGAGGCCACACAGCAGTCATTACTTAGGAACAAAAGAGCCCTATTAAACCAAAACTCCTATTAAGTCTAACTTTCTGTTCCTACAGCAGAGAAAGGGAATGAAGGCAGCAGCACCCAGCCTTACTGCTACCAATACTGGAGGTAATATAAATCCATCGTGGAAAACAGCCCATCCTTCATATCCATAGGGAATCCATTCCGTACCCCCCTGCAGATAAGAAAAAACATTGTACTTAATGGCAGCCACAGCTGTGTGCACTCATTGAGTCAATGGGACTTGCTGTCCATGGATGTTTAAATCCTCAGATGGCAAGCCCACGGATATCAAAAGCATACTGTAATAGCCTTTGATAGCCTTAGTTATCATGCTCTTATACAAAACCAAGTTTGTTTGTTGTTGTTTTGTGAAAAAATAAAAGAAATAAGTACTCCTCTTTGTTCCATAGGGGGAAAATCATATAGAACCGCTAGCCTCTATACATAAGTCATAGCAAGTTGAGAATATTGCATTTCCCACATCATTAGTATCAATGTTGTGTTTCCACATCATCATTATGAAAATCTGAAGCTTGTCATGGGCAGGGAGAATTCAAGGCACCAACCCCTACAACCTGAAATGGTACAGTCCTAAATGGACTATGACATCCTTAACTTTTTTTTTTTTAATGCATAAATTAAACATTTGGTATCCTAGTTAAAGCCTCAGCTTGGTCAAAAATGAAGAAGATGGTATTACTGATTGTCAATAGGCAGTCCTATCCAGGGTAAGTACTGTACAAAGGTGCACCATTCAGTCCCAGATTCAGAGACAGAGGAGCAGCCTATCGAAGGATAAATATAATAAATTTCATTTCTGGCCACAGCATCTTCCAAACATATGCTAACACTGACCTTTGCCATAAGTGGAGAAAACACTTGTCTCTTGAATGGAATTTGCATTCTTTCTTTTTTTACAGCCATTCTCTGTGAGAAGTCATTCAAGTGAGCGAAATGCAACCACACATAAAATTCTCTCCTATTTGGTAATTTTAATAAGACATACAAAGTTTTTAGATACTGGGGCCACTGAAGTCAATACACCATCCTAGAGTTCATGGTCTACTTAACAAAAACTAACCTATAGGGAAGATTAGTAAATCATTCCTAAACTCTTGTGGGAGAGTGACACAGCAAGGTGTGGTCTTTTTAAAAATGAAGAAAAGCATTATGGGGCTTTCTCACAAGAGAAGAGCAATGGACATGAGTGCATGAAACAGATAGCAAAAATCAGACCTATTAGAAAATGTTGCAGTATCAAATTCTCAGAAACTGGCAGACTTACTCAGGGAATGCAGCTACCACACTGCAATAGCAAGAGCATTTACATTTCTATATTGCTTAATTGTGAACCCAGCACTCTCAATCTGTAAGCCAGTTGCCTCCAAAAATCTGGGTACTCATTTTACCAACCTACAAATGGATGGAAGGCTGTGTCAACCTTGGAGCCCTGGGGTAGAACTCACAATGTTGCTGCTGCGTTACTGGCATCTAACCACTACAAACTGTATTAATAATGTCAAACTGGAGTAACTGCAGAATTAATATAGTTTGAGACTGCTTTATCTGACATGGCTCCATCCTATGGAATCCTGGGATTTCTAGTTTGTTGTGCCACCAGAGCTCTCCAACAGAGAAAGCTAAATATCTCACAAAGCTACAAGTCCCAGAATCCCATAGCACTGAACCATGGCAGTTAAAGCAGGGTCAACCTGCATTAATTCTGCGGTGTAGAAGCAACCAGAGATTCTGTTCAAGAACGGCATAATGCAAGCCATATGACTATGATATTATTTATTATAGGGTACCAACTCAGATGTAAATGAGAGTCAGCATGGCATAGGGGTTTGAGTGCCAGACTAGGACTCTGGGAAACCTGGATTTGAATACCCATTCCAGCGTGGAAATCCACCAGGTGATCTTGATCAAGTCACACTGTGCTCTCAACCTAAGAGGAAGGTAATGGCAAACTTACCTTTAATAAATGTTGCCCAAGAAAATCCCATGATTGGTTCACATTTGGCTCTCCATAAGGAAGACATGACATGAAGGCACACAACAACAACAAAAAATATCTCTGATCTGTGGGTAATACATGAGGCCTAAGCTCCAAGACTTGCTGACTCACATAAGGTTTGACTTACCATCCAGCAGTTGATTCAAGCAGTCTAGTCCAATTGGGATTAGGAACTGAATTTAGGTCTCAGAGTTTGAAATTCCAGAATGGAATTCATATCTGATTCTGAAAAAACATAAATTATGTATGCATAATTATACAAAGTAGGTACATTTACTTAAGGGAGTTGCAGACTGCCAGAAATAGTGCAAATTGAGTCCACTTTTAGGGTTAGGGTTAGGGTTAAGGAATCATGGGAACTGTAGTTTACTGTGGCACCAGAGCTCTCTGACAGAGAAGGCTCAATGTCTCAGAAAAAAAACAATTCCCATGATTCCCTAGCACTAACCCTAACCCTAAAAGTGGACTCAATTTGCACTATTTCTGGCAGTCTGCAACCCCCATGAGTTTTTCAATTTTATTTCTATTACAACCCACCTTTCTTCCAAGGGGTTCTGGTTACAATTACAGTTGCCCTTCCATTTTTGTTCCATTCCGGACCCCCTGCGAAAATGGAAAACCATAAATATTCAAGCCCTATAGGCTTGAATGGCAGTTGGTCCCCCTCCATTTGCCACCCGCTGGCAGATCCTGCCTCACATCATTAGTCACTTCTTTAAGTCAAAGGTGACTTTTTTAGGTCAAAGGTGACTCAGGGGCCTGGGAGTGCCGGATTGGGGCCGCAGCAACCACACACCATGGCCCCGATCCAGCTTTTTGCCACTCCAAAAAGATCTGGCAAATGCTGCTCCTGTTAGGACCGACAAAAAGCTGCCCTTACCATCCCCACCACGGCTCTTCTACACTCCTTTGGTTCAGTGTGTCTACATGCTGCACCAAGGGAGAGCCCTGATGCCACATGTCATGCAGTGGGGCATGCAGCATGATGGTGGGGGTGGGGCGAAGTTGGGGCAGCCGGCGCGCGGTCACCCTGCCCCAACTCTACCCCCAGGCCGGTCCTTATGGCTGGTCTGTCCAGGCCCTTAATCAACTTTGGAGGATGATTTGAAATGGTTCTCCACTCAGTGGATCTTCTCTTTCTAGAATCTATCCACCCATTTTAATTAAGTGGGGGAAACTGGATTCATGTTTGCATAGCCAGGGGAACAGAACCTGAACAATTTTGGATGAACAGAAGAGCTTGGGATCCATTAGCTCCGTAGCTACTCCCCATTCCCCCAATGAAAAGGTATTCTCAACCCATTCCAAATCCCATAGACGAGTATGCTTAGGATGCATTGTTAGAACCTGAAAACTTTGAGAGATATTTGAACAATTTGTTCCACCATTTAAATACAAAAAATGAAGTAAAAATAATGGCACTTCCTTTGTAAAGAAGCATTTATCAGCAATTCTCCAGATATTTGGTGTTATCACATTTTTAAAAATATATATTTTTATATATATATAGTGCCATCTATTTGTGTGGTGCTTTTGTTGTTGTTGTGTGCCACCAAGTAGTTTCTGACTTATGGTGACCCAAAGCAACCCTATCGTGGGGGTTTCTTGGCAATTTTCTTCAGAGGGGTTTGCCATGGCCATCCTCTGAGAAGAAAAGATTGTGGCTTGCCCGAGGTCACCCAGTGGGTTTCTATGGCCAGGCTGGGATTCAAACCTTGGTCTCTACAGGTTTAAATAACAAAAAAGTGAGTCCTACCAAAGACATAGAATCAAAGTTGTAGAATCTAATTGTTTTAATTTGGGAACAAAATAATCTGTCCAAGGATAGTTGCATATAATTAAGCGCAGTGACAGTGACAGTGTAGGTGGCAAGCACTGTATAACACACATACCCAAAATGTGTAGGCACTAATCTCTCTCATTAAAAGCTGGGCAGCAAGGTAATTTTTTAATGGTATATGTACTGGCAAAGAGTCTTGAGATTTTCTAGATAGTCCATCTGCAAATCTCCAAACCTCATCCAGCTGGGACCTGAGGAAAGGCCTTCTCCATGGCTATGTCTGGGCTCTGGGACTGTCACCTTCCAAGGAAGAACCACCTGGACCCATTTCTGACAACCTTGGCTGACAGGCAAGAATGGCTTTTAGACAGTCCTTTGGCCTATGGTTTTACCTGATTTTCTTGCTGCTCACAATGATTTCAATCCAGTGCTTTTTTAGGGACTGTCTATCTGCTCTTTTACCTGCTTTCTTTCCATGTTGCTTATTTCAACAAGATTGTTTTATTATTGACTTTAGCTGCCTTGGGCACTGTGTGGAAAGGGAGGACAAAGCTCTAAATAATAAATAAAAGAGACCACAGGCAGGACATTCGCCTTCATCCTATGGCTGATGAGGACTGGATATTTATGGCCTATTTGCTGTGTGGACTGGGGAGGGGTAGGAGTCTTACCATAAAAACTGAAAGAAAATACAGAGAGGGTGGATAGTGCAATAACACACAGTATGTATTTTCCTCTGGTCCACATTTAAATATTGTTTATCTCTCCCTTTTTTTTCAACAGCCAGTGGATTGCCAGACCTTTAAGCTCCTTCAGCAACCGTGTCCTTCAGACTGCTTTTTCTAGGGTTGAATTTAACCCCTGTTTCTCACTGCAGGCAGGGCTGCTCATCTGGGATGTGGGAGCGGAGCAGCAGGCCGGAAAGACTAAGGGAGTTTCCTCTTAATAAGAAGGTGGATTAGATGGGAAGCCTTGCTCTGATCTCTCTTGGGTGAGAAATTCAGATGCAGCCACCTCTGAAGTGATTTGCTGGCCTGTCAAAAACAGCTTCTCCTCCCTGGCAAGAGCCTGAATGAATCTCTCTTCCAGTGCCCCCCCCCCATCTCTTTCTCCATCTCCATCTCCTTGCTTCCCCTCCATCTTTTATGGCCGTTGCCATGGTGCCCAGGGAGAGCAAAGCACCGCAGCAGGGCAGGGGGAGAAGGAGGAGGAGGAGGCGGTCCATGCTGCAATTTCCAGGCTCTGCCTCAGTGAGCTCATCAGCCTCCTCCTCCTCCTCCAAGGAGGGATGTGGCTGAGCCTCTGTCTCTTGCTGGTGGGTGGGTGGTTGCCATGCTCAGCATCACCAAGCAGGAGGGAGGGAAGGAGGGTGGAAGGGAGGGGTGAGCAGATAGATGCTGATGTTGTGCTCCAGAGAAGGGAAAATGGATCCAGCTCGCCCATCCCTCCTTGCCTTTCAGCATCTTCCCTTAGATTCAGCATGGTGAGCATGATATGACCCTGAACCATGGGCTCCACTGCTGTTTTGAGTGGGTGGGTGGAGGGATTGCAGTTTTTCTCAGGCTGAGGAGGCAGCTGATTCAATGGCCAGGGGCATTTGCTGTCCTTCTTTCAGTCTCTTGGCATTTGCATCCTAATCATGCAACAATGACTTTCATCTGAGCCTCTGGAAAGGATGAGGGTGGAAGGGAGGGGAAAGTGAAGGGGAAAGCAAAGATGGACTGAAGGCTGATCAGGAGCCCTCTTACAGGGAATGGGGCTCAAGGATTACTTGGAACTAGCCTAGGGCGTGGGGATGCTTTTCGCTGTGGTCCTTTCCATTGGAAGAAAAAACCCAGGGTGTGCTGTAAATGGCTGTCAGGCTGGCAAAATGCAGTTGCTGTTTCTGGTGGGATTTTAATTTTACCTTGCAATTCCCGAATACTGGGCTGGGCCTTCATGGAGTCCAATTTGCTGTAACCGGCTGAAGCAAAGCCAGAACTAGGCAACCTCAGATCCTGTCCATGATTGATCTGTGAATCAATTAACAGTGGAGGTTTAAATATTTGGTCTTGTGTCATTTTTTTATTATTATTATTTTTTGTCGCATTACTTAAAGATCTGGGTCAGATGCAGTTTACATGGAAATGTGTGTGCGTGCATATTCAACATGCATCTGGAGCTCTTTGTAGCTTTCTATATCCAGTACATGTGCCATTTTCATTGGCAGGGAGTGACTGACAGCACATTTCACTTGAGCTGGTATGAGCGATTTATAATGGCTAGGTTTCATTTCAGCCACTTAAGACAGATCTATATTGTTCATTTGGAATGTTGTATGGCACTAATTCACAATCTCTTTCCATTAACTGACATGGCTACTATGTTGCCCTCAAGTCCTACTCTATGAGCTTTCTAGATACATCTGTGTAACCACTGTGGGAACCAGAATGCTAGACTAGATAGGCCTTTGGTGAGATACAAATGGGCTCTTCCTATATTCTTTTCAAATGAAAGACACTAAGACACTGTCTATTTATTGAATAATTTGTTTATGGAAGGCTGAAAATAATAACAATGTGTATCTAGCAACCTTCCATTTTGATATTTCAGAAATAAGGGAATCATGTCACCATTTCTGCAGATTTGCCTCTCCTTTCTGTGGCTCACATACTCCCTAGATGGCAATTCATCTTCTGAAATTTTAGAAAACATGTTATTTGGAAGGGGGGGGAGAATCATCAGCTTAGTCCTGCAATGCTCAACTTAATCGTAGAATCTCAATAGGTACATCTACTATTGTGTTATGTCAAGAATGGCCCTCCAGATATTGGACCCATCACACATCATTGGTTATACTGGCTAGGGCTGATGGAAATTTTAGAACCTGAAGGGCCTTACGTTTGTCACCTCAGCCATGCCAGTACAGAACTGTCCTGATATATGGTCTGGGCCCATTTGTCATTCCAGCTTCACCAACAGAAATAAATCCAAATGTCAAGATTATATGATACCATGTAAACACCATGTACTGAGGTAGCACTCATTTTCAAGTAGATTCAGAACATGGCTTTCTACTTAATAGCTCTAATATCCTATGGAGGCCACTAACATTCCTGACAAAACATGATACTAGACATTAACAGTGATGGCAGTGATTGTGTTTTTGTTCCTACAGAAAACTCTGTGGTTTTAAAAGGTTATCATTTATCTTCAAGGAACAAATGCCCCTTTTATTACTTTCCTCTGTTTAATTAGGAGGTAGAGAACTGGTGGTGTTCCTGATGCTGGACTGCAATTTGCACAATCCCTTACTATTGGCTATGCTGAATAGGGTTTATGGGTTACAGTCCAACATCTGGGAGACTATGCATTGCCCATCTTTGACTAGTTAATTAAGTTGGATCTGATCATTTATCTGAGATGCAAATGTGTTTGTTTTTTTAAAAAAAAAATAAGGAAATAAGCCATAAAATCAAGAGATGGTTTGGCACTCTTTTCACTTCAGGAGAACTAGTTCTACAAACAATCCCATAACTGGTTTATTGGTTTCAAGGAGGACATCATTTAATAAAAGAACATGAGAGTGATTTGAGATGATGATTTGATAAATTTAGGGCCTTTGCAGACTGCCAGAAATAGTGCAAATTGAGTCCACTTTAAGGGTTAGGGTTAGTGCTAGGGAATAATGGGAACTGTATTCTATTGTGGCACCAGAGCTCTCTGACAGAAAGGGCTCAATGTCTCAGAAAAAAAAAAACACAATTCCCATGATTCCCTAGCACTAACCCTAACCCTTAAAGTGGACTCAATTTGCACTATTTCTGGCAGTCTGCAAAGGCTATTAGTATTTCAATCTTTAGTGCCAATGATGTGGTAAGTGAGATACAGACAAACAAGTACCGCTATATGGTTCATGTGTACTGGGCTTACACTAAAAAGACAACTCCAGAGAATTTACTGCACAATAAAACACACATGTATATCTAATTCACAGCACATAGCATCTCAAGGTACTACATTTTCTCACAAATGCATTGGTATTTTTTTTTTTAAAAAAAAAGAGTACTCTTAAAATTGGAGAGTATGAATGTGACAATCAAATGCTTTAGCACATGTGCATAGTATACAGATATGTATTTAGAAAAAAGTCAAGATTCACTGAAGGACTGTTTAAAATTGATAAACAAACTAGGTTTGTTACTACTGTCTTTTTACAGGAATTTTAACAGGATAAAAAAATTAAATTGTCCATCTCTGATAACACTGAACAGGAAATATAAGCAGCACAAACTGATGACAGTATAGAAAAATAAAAAGAATAGACTGATTGAGAAATTAAATTTAGCTACTTTGCTTTTGTCATTCCTAATGCTATTAATGTTTAAAATGTTTATGATGCTGGGAGAGGATGAAGGCTCTTGTGGATAGGAGGCATATAGGGTAGGACATGGAAATCCATGCCCCCCCCATCTTTCTATAAAACTAGCATCCCAGAAAAAAAATCTATCTATCTATCTATCTATCTATCTATCTAATGTTGTAAAATACAATTCTTGTCCCAGCTGCTGCATATATTAGTACTAGCAAGTGTGTGGAATATAATTTATATGTATATAACAAGCATCAAGCAGTGACTACTTTTTCGGGTAAATGCTGATAAGTCAAGGATGCACTTAGCCACAGCTGACTGCAGGGTTTAGGGGGGTTGGGCACACCACTCTCTGTCCTTTTCCAGCAAACAAACACATAGAGAATGATGCTGCTGTACTCACCACCAGCCCTTTCCTCTTCCTCTGAGCTGGTGGGGTTGAAAAGCATTTTGAGAGATAAAATATGACTTCCAGATTCAGAGGAGAACCAAGAAAATATGTGATGGGGCAACATGAAAGCAATGTTGCTTTGAATCTTTGGACATCTCTTTGCAAGTATTCCCCAGTTTTTAAAGTTTCCAAGGAGGGGATCCAAAAGTGACATCCATGACACTATACCCGAACTGTCCTGGTTTGGCAGGAACATTCTTGATTAATCCCTCTCTCATTCCATACACTGATGTAACTTGGCCAGTTGTGTCCCAGTTTTCATAGGTGAAATGTTGGAAGGTATGTGTCAATCTCACCGATGAGTGCCCTTCCTTGGGCTGGGATGTGCAGGTTGTGGTGTGCATATTGTTACTGTCTTGTGAGGATAATATATTGCTAACTCACTTCTTTTTAATGATGAAAGGATAGAATGTGCATGCTGCATAGTGGAGTATCATATACATTGCTTAAAAAGATGAAATGCAACCATTTATATAAAAATGTACAGTCCTCCCTCTGTTTTTGCAGGGGATCCATTCCAGACACATACACACACGCGTGAAAACAGAAAACTGAGTATATTCAAGCCCTATTGGCTTGAATGGATGCCCGTTCCTGCGGGGGTGGGTGGGTGTGCACCGTGGGCACATGCCTCATCGTCCCCCTTCGTTCACCTCCCACAGATAAGCAGGGGATGCTGATCCTAAGACCATGAGAACAGAGGGAAGACTGTATATGCTAACTGCTAACTGCCTTGTAGAAGATATAATTTAAAAAGAAATGCAGTATAGCTCACAATAGTGGGGAAGACAGTGAACAAATTGTACATGTGCCTGCCCAGTCAGCTAAGTGCTTTCACATTACACAGCTATAGTGCTATGATTCCATTTTAATTGCCATGGCTGCATCCTGTGGAATCCTGGGTTTTTTATTTGGTCAGGTGTACCAGAGGAGCTCCCAGGCTTAGAATTCTAAATGCCTCTCCCTAAACTACAAATCCTAAGATTCTATAGACCAGAGCCATGGCAGATAAAGTGAAATCATATCACTATAAATGTGTAGTGTGAAAGGGCCCCATGTTCTGACTGTGGATGGGAGTCTTCCGGCCCGAGCTAAATTTCCCTTTTATAGTGTGTGTTTTTGTTGTTGTTGTTTAAATCTATAGACAGGAGTTGAACTGGACAGCTTTTCAAACAGAGGATGTTTCAAATACAGTGGATCCTTGGTATCTGCTGGTGTTTGGTTCCAGGACCCCCCTGTGGATACCAAAATCCATGGATGCTCAAATTCCATTATATACATTATATACAAAATGGTGTCCTATATATAAAATGGCAAAATCAAGGTTTGCATTTTGGAAGACAGTATAGGAATATTTTCAAGCCATGGATGCTTGAATCTATGGATAAAGAATCTATGGATGTGGAGGATCAACTGTAGTAGACTCTCTTCTGACAGTTCTTCAGTACATAGCTCTCCCCAACAAAGCAAGGCACATGACAGCCTTAGTTCTCAAACAGGAAAGAGGGAGTACATTCCTTCCAAGATTCTAGGAAGTAGGGACCATAGCTTTGGTCAAGTCCTTAAATAGCCCCACAGCATCCCTAACCACTTTCATCCCACCTGAAAATGCATCAGGCCTAACAAACTAATGGACCTAGAAGAACAAAGGGTTAGCTGCCTTTTGAATGAGGTTGCAAACATGTCATAGATATATTTAATAATATTTACTGTCAGAGTAGGAATATAATTGAAGCAAAATATTTAATTGTTAATTTTTACTCATTTCATGTAAATCTACTTTGTTTATATTTTAAAAATAGAGTAGAAAAGCAAACATTTTCCCAGCACAGGATGGTGTTCTTCCTCTGCATGGCTATTTCTATTCTCAGGACATGTTGATGGAATACCTAGCTTTGAGTATTGCATCTGCTTCTTCTGACACCTCCAGGCCAATGAATATGTCCTCACTGATCTGCTTCTATTTTTCTATTCACTAAGAGAATACAGTAGGCTGAATTAAGAAAGTGCCTATGTCATTCCTTACAAGCATGGTAGGCTCTCTCAGGTGGCATTTACACTTCAGAATTAATGCAGTTTGACACTGCTTTAACTACCATGGCTCAATGCTATGGAACTCTGGGATTTGTAGTTTTGGAGATATTTATCCTTTGTCAGAGAGCTCTGGTGCCACAGCAAACCACAAATCCTAGGCCTCCACAGGATGAAGCCATGACAGTTAAAATGGTGTCAAACTGCATTATTCTGCAGCATGACAGCAGCCAAAGTATTTTAACTGTTATTATTAAGACTGTAATCCATAAGGGGAAAGGATTAAAGTTGTTCATTGCTGCAAAGGTTTATGTTAATAAAAGACAAAAAGTGATCCAGCAGCACTTCAGATGGTGAAATGTATTGTAGTCCATGAAAGATTTTGCTAGAAACTTGTTTTTCTCAGTTAGGTGCTATAGGATTCCTTTATTTTCTTGATCACTAATAAGTTCATAGTACTTGAGTTATAAAAAATATATGTAGCATTACTAACAAAATTAGAGAAGCAGCATGGTGTAGTGGTTTAAATGTTAGACTAGAGGACACTGAGAAACCAAGGTTCAAATTCCCACTGAGCCATAGAAACCCACTGGATGACCTTGAGCAAGTCACAATCTGTCTCAGCCTCAGAGGAATGGAAAGGCAAACCTCCTCTGAACAAATCTTGCTAAGAAAATCCCATGATAGGTTGCCTTAGGTTCGTCATAAGTCAAAAATGACTTGAAGGCACACAACAACTATTAAAATTGATTTATTTAGCTTTATTCTTCTATGATCACATCAGATTACTTTATCCTATTATGTTGTAATTAACAATAAACTTTGGCATATCAATATAAAAAAAGTTATTTGTAAGAAAAACAGGCAGGTCTCATATTTTTATAAATGCTAAGTAAGTGGAATGAAATCAGTAAATTTAATACCTCTATACATTCAGATGTGTTGTATCAATATAATGCAGAGGGAGAACATCTACAAAAACAATTGTCATATGTGGCTAATAGTACCAGTTCTTAATTGTTAGTCTATTTATATGTACACAGACACAGACATACACACAGACACACACCATACCCTTCAATATTTCACAGATGAAAGTTGAGACACATGTGGCCAAGCAACATCAGTGTGTGATCAAGATACCTCCTACCTTGATCATCTGACTATAGATGGTCATTACACTCAGGGTCATTTTGGGTCTGCCAGAAGTAAAATAATAAGAGTATGCTCACCTTTGTGTGCAACACAGCTCATGACAGCATATGTGTAGAGAGAGCCAAATGTTTCCTAACAAGCATCCACCTGGAGAAAGGAGTGGTAGTGATGGTTGCAACATCAGTTATACAGCAAGATACAAATAACAGGTCTCTTTGCAAAGAGAAAAGGAGCCAATAGGTTTTGATCTGAAGGAACAAAATAGTGCCCAAGGGCCCTTAAAATCATAGAGCCAGCTTTGTGTGTATGCATGTACATAAGAATCTCCCTACCCAGAGGGGATAATGATACCCATTTTAATGATACACATTAATTCCTGGTTTTCATATTGGATTTGTTTGTTTAAAATCTTTCTGTTCTACCCTCTTGTCAGGAGCAGCATACAATAATCTAAACTTAATATAATGCAAAACAATTTAACATTGACATGGTAAAAAATGAGCACATATTCAACAGTATAGAACAAGCTGAAACAAATTATAAAACCATGCATATGTAAAAGTTGAATAAAATAATTATAGCTCTAAAGCTTTAATAAAAAGAAAAACCCTATGTTTTAACTTGCCACTGAAATGAAGTCAAGATTGGTGCCAGTTGGGCCTCTAAGGGGAGGACGTTCCATAATCAAGATCCCACAACAAAGAAATTGGTGTTTGCCTTCAAGTAATTTCTGACTTATGGCAACTCTAAGATGAACCTGTCTCAGGGTTTTCTTTGCAAGATTTGGTCAGAGCAGGGCTTACCGTTGCCTGCCTTTGAGACTGAGAGAGTGTGACTTGCCCAAGGTCACCCAGTGGGTTTCTATGGATGAGCAGAAATTTGAACTGTGGTCTCCAGGATCCTAGTACAATGTTCAAACCATGACACGATGTTAGTTCTTCAACAAAAAAGACCCACTTTCATATCCATCCACTCTCGGTCCTTCATACTTCCTGAGCTGCAGCAGGGGAAAGAAGTGCCAAATGTTATAACCAGATTCTGCCTCCCTTAGCCTATAGTTACAGAAAGAATAATTACAGTATAAGGAAAGAGGGTCTTTGGAGGAAGACCAGGCAACAGGAGGAGGGAGCAAAAATTGACCATCAAAGTCTCTGAAATAAAGCAAAAGACTCCTCAGCGCTCTCTTACTTCAACATTTCATTGTTCTTCACCTTACAGATATGGCAATTTGCCAGATGTGGCCCAATATAGAGGCACATAGTTTAATAATACTTGTCCCTCCACATTTGTGGCTTTGATTTTTGTGGATTTTATTATTCATGGATTTTATTAATATGCTCTCTCTATGAATATCTAGTTCAGTGATCGCAAACCTTTTAGGGGCTGAGTGCCCAAACTAAAAGGCCTTCCGGCACCGGGTGTTACCTGGTGCCCAGGGCAGGACTTCTGACCTCTGGGGGCAGGACTTCTATGGCAGGACTTCTTCCCCCAACCCTTCTGCCCCTTCAGCTGAATTTCTGGAGACAGCTGAAGGCCTGGGGGAGAGGGGAGAAGAGAAACAAGTGTGCACCTGTTCCTCCTCTTCCCCCCCCCCCCCCCCTGCACCATCCTGGGCCTTCAGCAGACTCTCCAGATGCAGCTGAAGGCCTGGGACAGCTAGGAAGGAGGACAAACAGGTGCACACCTTTTCCTCCTCCTCCTCCTCCCCCTCTCCCCCCACCCTCTGCATGCCACAAAAATGGCTTTGTGTGCTATTTCTGGCATGCATACCATAAGTTTGCCACCACGGATCTAGGTCCTCCAGCACAACACTATGGTCAACTTTAACCAAAAGTTGCACTGAAGGACCTAGAGATTTCCTAGAGAGAACACTCCACTAGGCATAGCTCCTCCAGCACAATGTCTGGCAGACGTTGACCACAGAGTCTGTACTGGAAGACCTAGAGATCTGTAGAGAGGTGTTCTCTCAGGTAAAGACATACCACTTTTGTTATTTGCAGTTTTCCCACACTCACAAGGATTCTGTGCCCCTAACCCCAGCAAATGTGGAGGGATGAGTGTAAAAGATTTAAGAGTATGGGGCTGAGAAGGAAGGTTCTCACACTAAAAGCCTTGGGAGCTTTGTACCATTTCCTTAAATACTCTGCCTCCTAGAAAACAAAAAATATAATGATGTTGTTTACTATAAATGGCCTATATAAAATTACTATATAAAATATAGTAACTATATACTATATAAAATTACTATAAAATTAACAGTGCTGCAGTCTATGAACATTTATTTCAGTTGACATCAATGGGACTGCTGCTTCTAGCATTCATCTGTATTGGCTGATGGGAGTTGCAGTCCAACATTATCTGGAGTGTTGCACTTTCCCTAATCCCAATCTGTCAGCATCTTTAAGAGTTGTTCACTTGAGTACATTCCTGTATATGTGTACACAAAAGTAAGCTTCACCAAGATCATTGGGATATAATCCCACAAAAGATTGCAACCTCAGTCACTGTGGCTGCACCTGCACTGCATAAATAATGCAGTTTGACACGACTTTAACTGCCATGGCTCAATGCTATGGAATTCTGAGATTTGTGGTTTTGTAAGATATTTAGCCTTCTCTGTCTTATTTAGCCTTCTCATGTTCTCTGTACACAGTTACCTGGAAGTATGTTGTCTTAAATTCAGTGGCAGTTTTGAGGGGACATTTACACTGTATAGTTTATGGACATTTATACTGTACAGTTTATGGATGCATCTGCCCTGCACAAATAATGCAGAGGCTGGATCAGGGACGGGTGATCATCGGCCAGCAGTGCAGCAGCAATTTCAGGTGCGGTAAAACTTGTTTTTCCCCATTCCAGCCTGATTCTGTCCCATGCACAGATCAGGCTGAAAACTGTGCGATAAACTCCTCAATCTCATTCTAAACAGCCTTCCCCACCTGGAGCTGCACAAGGGATAAGTCTGATAAAAGATGACTGCTGTCGCATGCGTTGCAAAGCCACTGAACTCCATCCTGCAGGGACCACTTGAAAATCAGGATGCCTTTGATTTTGTAGTCATTCCTGCCAGCCCTCTTACAACCTGCAAATCTCAAACTGTAACTGCCAAAAATATATTCATAAACCCTGACCTTCCTCTTCACCCTCTTTAACTGTTGGGATTAAGCATCACAGCCACAAGAAAAAAGTGCAGAAAGGAATAAGCCTCATAGGAATAATCAAAATTACATATACTTTCTAGAAATACTCTCTTGGTTTTGTTTATATTCATATTCATGAATGTAATCATATTCAGTATCTATAATCTGCCTTTTAGCACCAATTAGGGCCCCTGGGAGGATAAAAAATAAAACATCAAAGCAGATTTATACAGATTTTAAATTGTTTGGTTCTTGATTATTTTCCCTTTTCAAACTAGATTTTTCCCTTCACTTTCCTTCATGGATAGCATCAAAGTACAGGACTGATTAAGGCAATAATCCTCTACACAGTTACCTGGAAGTATGTTGTCTTAAATTCAGTGGCAGTTCTGAGAGGACATTTACATTATTACGCTGTATGGCTGCATCTGCCCTGAAGAAATAATACAGTCTGACACCACTTTAACTGTCACGGCTCAATACCATGAAATTCTTGGATTTGTAGTTTTGTGTGAAATTTAGCTTTCTCTGTCAGAGAGCTCTGGTAGCGCAACAAACCACAAATCCCAGGATTCCACAGCATTGAGCTATGACAGTTAAAGTGCTGTCAAACTGCATTATTTCTACATTCAGGTGCAGCCCAAATCTGCTTTTTCCTCCATTAACACTTGTGTCATCAATACAAAAAACATGACTGAGGGATGTGTGGGGAGCAGTTTGAAGG
Organism: Phrynosoma blainvillii; assembly: GCA_026167975.1. Lineage (NCBI taxonomy): Eukaryota > Metazoa > Chordata > Lepidosauria > Squamata > Phrynosomatidae > Phrynosoma > Phrynosoma blainvillii. Next base: position 270,834,952 of record JANUYF010000002.1, read on the forward strand.
AAAGGAACTGGTAGCTACGGATTTGGCATGTCTCAGGATGTTGGTAAAAACTCTGTGCTTTTCCCCAGGTTTTCAAGTGTAGAGAGTAGTCTCAGAGCAAGCAGCAATGGCAGAAGAGAACATTTGTTTTTCGTATTTAAGGTGGCTTTAAAGCCTAGACCTCCATCTTTATCCATTCCCAGTTAGTGTCAGAGCCCTCCAGCCAAGCATCAAGATGTTTGTAGAAGTGTGGCATTTGTGCAATTTTGATATATCAAAAAGCCAGGAGTAAGGGGGAGGACTGGAAAAAGTGGTTCATGCACTGGTACTATTTGGAGCAAGGTGAAGCAGCAACATTGCAACACTTGTAGTGCGAGGCTTGGAACTGATTCCCTATGGGCTAGCAATGAACCTTCAGTAAGCCCCATAAGCAACACTGGGCCTGGAAAACGCTCCACATGGCATATGTACTTTAGGTGAGACTACATAGGATGCAAGACCTAGTAGGAGTGGAGGCAAGCAACAACTGCAACTTGTTCTTGGAGTTTATCGCATTTTTTAAATAAGCTGACTTACCTCTTCCGTTTTATAGTCAAATGCAGGATGCAGCTGGGTATTATCATACAGAAAATGCTGCCAGTGCCACAGCCGGGCTGCATCCCACCTAAAACCCAGCTAAAAGCTGCACTCAGATGGCTGATTGGCAAAGTTGAGAAGCTCCCGACTGCAAATCAGCCATCTGAGTGTGGCTTCTAGCTAGGTTTTAGTCAGGATGCAGCCAAGTGACAGCATCAGTGGCGTTTTCTGTGTGATCATGCCTGGCTGCATCCCACATTCAACTTTAAAATGGAAGAGGTAAATTGGCTTATTTTAAAATGTGATAAATTCCCTTCTTCTTGTTGTTGTGTGCCTTCAAGTGGTTTCCAATTTATGGAGACCTAAGGTGAACTTATCACAGAGTTTTCTTGGCAAGCTTTTTTCAGAGGGGTTTTGTCTTTGCCTTCCTCTGAAGCTGAGAGAGTGCCCAAGGTGACCCAATGGGTTTCCATGGCTGAACAGGGATTTGAAGAGTGTTCTCCAGAGTTATAATCACTCAAACTGCTACACCACACTGGGTCTCAACAGCTACAGCTACTAGACAGATTTTGGGGGGTTGCAGACTGCCAGAAATAGTGCAAATTGAGTCCACTTTAAGGGTTAGGGTTAGGGAATCATGGGAACTGTATTTTATTGTGGCACCAGAGCTAGGGTTAGGGAATCATGGGAACTGTATTTTATTGTGGCACCAGAGCTCTCTGACAGAGAAGGCTCAATGTCTGGGGGGGGGGGACAATTCCCATGATTCCCTAGCATTAACCCTAACCCTAAAAGTGGACTCAATTTGCACTATTTCTGGCAGTCTGCAACCCCCCTTTGTTGTCTGCCTGGTTGCCCAAAATGCTTTTGTGTTTTTATGGTACTGAGTTACCATACTGCCTGTTTAGCTGAGCTTTACCCATATTTGGGACCCATTTACTCACACTGTTTTGTTGCCCAGGTGCATAATCAGATGACCCAGAAACAGTTCTTCCTAGCCCTTGTGTATCCTACCTTTGCAACATCACAAGGACACACTCATAGAATCATAGAGTTGGAAGAGACCTCAATGCAGGAACACACAATCAGAGTACTCCTGACAGATGGCCATCCACCTTATTTAAAAACCTCCAAAGGTTTTTCACTCCTGTGACATCACAAATTTCAGGTTTTGAACCTGAAATCTCAAGAAACCTTTTGTTTCACCTAGTTTCAGGTTTTGAACCTGAAGTCTTAGGACAGGGGTAGGCAACCTTTCCCCTTTAAGGGCCTAGGGACTTCAACTCCCAGAAGCCTCAGCCATGTTGGCCAATAGTCCCATATTGGCCAATAGCTCCTGGGAGTCTGGGAGCTGAAGTCCCTCGGCCCTTAAAGGGGAAAGGTTGCCTACCCCTGTCTTAGGAAATGGGATGCTAATGGCCTGGCATTCCTAATCCATATATGTGAGTTGTATTTATTTATTACTCTAAAATTGATGACAGTTTCCCATACACATATGCACAGAGAGAGAGAGAGAGAGAGTATATAAATGGCTTCGTAACATGTATATTTAAGCTATAAATTTCCCACATTCTCTATGGAGAATGGGGGACTATATAGTCGCTTTGTTAATTAGGACTAAAAATAGCTCATAAAAACATGTGGGTTTTGTTGACTGTTACTGTAGTTCATGCTTAAGAAAATCCAACAAGTGCATTACTTGTTTTCACTGAATTTTAGCAGTGCTGGAATGAAGGTACTTGGAATTCAATAAACACATACGTAATGGCTTGAGTTTAGAATCAGCAAGCTAACTCCTCTCCATCCATTGCTGCCCTCGTTGCTCTTCATGTTCTGTGAATCAAATTCTGCAGCAAGAAAGCTATTACATCTGTGCCGGTGCTCACCACACAAATACAGAGGTCTCCCCATGACAGATATTCACCGCTAATGCACGGACAATGACAAGGATGGCAATGAGGGTGAAGGTTGAGGTAGCATGCTCGTTCTCCAATGTTGATTATAGCCAAATGCAAAACAGCTCAATGAGTTCAATTTCAGGTTTGTACAACGGTAAAAAAAAATTAGTATACACAAATATTATATATATATATATATATATATATATATATACATACACACTAATATATATATATATATATATATATATATACATATATACACACTAATATATATATATATATATATTAGTATATATATATATATATATATACACACACTAATATATATATATATATATATATATATATATATACACACACACTAATATATATATATATATATATATATATATATATATATATATATACTAATATATATATATACTAATATATATATATCCTATACTAACATATCCCTAGCATTAGGCACAGAGAGGCAGTTACCTCAGGTGACAAATACAAGGAGCTGTGGAGAGGCCAGTAACAGGAGGCCCCTGTCAATTCCTTTCTGCTGGAAAAGAGACTAGCCTGTTTCCAGGCAGCCTACCAGACATATCTTATGCCACCCAGAAGTCCAGTAGAGGATGGTGTCCCATCAGTAGTTTGAAATGAGATTCAATTGCTATCTTTCAGGAAGAACAGAAAACTTTTTGTCTTGTCCTTAGGCCTTATTGCATCAAGTTCTTCTCTTGCTAAAAACATTGTCTTGTCCTTTGCCTCAGGGCCTTATAGCATCAAGATCTTCTCTTGCTAAATACTGTAATGCTGTTTTCAAAGGCACAATGTTCTCTTCCCTATTGCACATCTGGAGTCTTCCCACATTGCAGCCTTTATTTGCACTAAAAATCTATTGCACACAACATTTAGCACTGTCCATCAAGTACTGCCCCTTTTCCTATTTGGCACACACATATAGATCCCTTTTCCAAAGTAATATAAACTACAGTCTTTAGAAAGCCCCCCCCTTTACATCTCCATGTGTGTGTGTATGTGTGTGTGTCCCCTCCCCACAAATCAGGATAGTTCACAATAGCATTATAGTGTTCTACCAACAGTTGTTGCTGTGTGCCTTCAAGTCATTTCCGACTTATGGGGACCCTAAGGTGAACCTGTTACAGGGTTTTCTTGGCAAGCTTTTTCAGAGGGAGTTTACCATTGTCATCCTCTGAGGCTGAAAGAGTGTGATAGTAAAAGGGAAACAGCTAGATTTAAAACAGTTTTCAGATGATTAGAATGAATTGTATGAACACCTGCACAGAGCCACATAGGCTTCCAAAGTCAGCTTCTATAGTTTCTAACTCTGGAACCCTATGCGAAATTGGGCTTTTTTCTATGGATATGTAAGCATTCAGGATTCATACCCAAGGCTTATTTCCTTCTGTATTCCATTCTTATTCACACAAGGCCTGCCTGCACTGAGACTTTCTGGGCCTGTCCCAGAAAGCACATTAAGCCACATGAATGCAGCACTCACACATCCACACATATCCCAGTTACACTGGGCCTTTACAGACTGCCAGAATTAATGCAGCTTGAGGCCACTTCAACTGTCCTGGCTCAGTGCTAGGGAATCATGGGAATTGTATTTTTTTCGGGGACATTGAGCCTTCTCTGTCAGAGCTCTGGTGCCACAATAAACTACAGTTCCCATGATTCCTTAGCACTGAGCCAGGGCAGTTAAAGTGGCCTCAAGCTGCATTGTTTCTGGCAGTCTGTAAAGGCCTACTGTGGCTCAGTCTTCCTGTTTCCCTTTTACTGTCATATATTGACGAGGCTTCATGGAACATGGGTATATATTTTTCCCCAAAAACAATAATGACGGGCGCTAGTTTTAGTGCCCCCCACACACACAGTCCACCACTCTTTTACAACTGACTTGAATTCGTACCAATGAAAATAGCTGAACAGATAGAGGTCTAGAATATCTGAGGAGAGCCCGCTATTTGAACTATTTCATTAGGCTGCATACACTGTTTAGTGATTGCCATTTTGCCTGGTGTGCTGCCCTTGCTAAGCCTCAGTGTAAGAAATCATTACACAAATGAATGCTATTGAAATAACTCTCAGTGCATCAGATGGTCTTCATCTTCATTGTATCCCATCCAGGTTGAACCCAGAGCTCCTAAATATCTCTCTCTTATTATACTGCTGTCCTAATGTTCTGTGTTTATTTTGGCTTTCCAGAGCATGTTTTCCTTCTGCTTTACATTCATGGGGGAGTGGGGGAGGTGGCCACCATTGTACAAGTTATATTTTGGTGGCTACAACTCCCATAATCCTGCAGTCATCAACTTGCAGACAAATTTTCTTTCTAGCGGGGGGGGGGGGTCCCTGCAGCTTTTTGTTTCTCTGACCAATGAATGGTGCCAGCCAGGCTCATTTTTATCTTGCCATTATGTTCTTCTTAAGAGGCAGGAGTTGTATCATCCCCACTGGCCTCGTTCCTTGATACTTGTCAGAGGCCAGAGTGTGCTTCCCTTCAACTCTTCAGTCTTCAGGAAACTCAGGGTCCTATCATTTCACCAACAAAAGGCATGGTGGGAACTGGCCGTGTGCATTCTTTCTTTTGTAGCTTGTTATAATTTTTACTTCTGTCTGCATGATGTCTTTATTATTTATAATTAATATTCAGGGAATTTAATTGCCTTGTTGTGTTCTATTGATTTGTTTTTTTCATTACTGCATTGAGGAATGCCTTGAAATGGATTGTGTTATTCTTCTGATTGCCCAGAGAGAGGGTGGCCAGGCCAGTTGATCTCCCTCTTTCTGCAGCCTGCCTGTCTTATTTGTTAAAAATGGGATGTACCACTAAAGCCCCATTGTGAAAGCAGAAGTGATTCTTGTCTCTTGCACTCTTAAAATTACTCAGAGAAATATGCCATCTTTATCTAGGGTATTTTTTCATTTATAATATAAAAGTGAAGATAATTTTTCCGAAAAAAACAACATAAATGCGCAAATGCTTTCACAACTGCTGTCTAAAGGCGATATTAAAAATTAGAGCAATGACCACTAGAATAACATTCTAGGATATTTATAGCTGTAAAAATGTGTTTCAATGGTTCTTTGTAAGACAGGAGTGTGTTTAATGAGTATTTTCCCATGGTATACCAGAATCAAAAATAACTGGTAACTAAGGGGGGTTGCAGACTGCCAGAAATAGTGCAAATTGAGTCCACTTTTAGGGTTAGGGTTAGGGAATCATGGGAACTGTATTTTATTGTGGCACCAAAGCTCTCTGACAGAGAAGGCTCAATGTCTCAGAAAAAAACCCAATTCCCATGATTCCCTAGCACTAACCCTAACCCTAAAAGTGGACTCAATTTGCACTATTTCTGGCAGTCTGCAACCCCCCTCAGGAAGGCTTCTTAGTGTTTCCACTGACCAGAGATAATCGTCACCCACTCCCTGAGCTTTTGAACAGCTTCAGATATTTTTTGTAGGTCACAGCCTGATCTATGATTTTTCTCCATTCGTATAAGCCATCGGCATCTGTCTCCAATGCATTTGTGGGGATGTTACAGGTTTTACAGTAATCTAAATAAGGTTCTAGATAGATAGATAGATAGATAGATAGGTAGATAGATAGATAGATAGATATTGCCAAATATTTTACAAGCTATATCATTTCAGTTTATTAATATTTTTTATTTTCCATCTTTTGGACTACAAAGAAGTTAGGCTGTACAGCCTTGTTATGTGGGCCAGAGCTTGGATGTTTCAAAAACAGAGAACCTGTGGCCTTTCAGATGTTGTTGGGCTACATCTTCCATCAGCTATGTTGGCTGAAGTTTGAGTTCAATAACATCTGGAAATCAATAGATTCCCCACCTCCCAGTCCATGTAGTCCATGTATGATATAAACCAATGTAATATAAGTAAGGTTTGGTGCCTTTGTAAGCATAACTGTCCTCTATTTAGATGTGCTTTTGGTGACAAACAATAGGTCCTACTACTACAATGTGTTGTTGACTTCACTGTGACCCAAGTAGTGCTCAAATGACTGGACTCCCTTTATTCTTCCTTAGTAAATGACAATGGCCATGATCCAAAGGCTGTTATCCTCTTACTCCCCTTCTCATTGCAGCATGTTGCATCTCCCCACTCCAAGCTGCTCCTAAGGACAAAGGGATGATCCAGATTGGTGCATTTATGTCCCCAAGGTAACAAAGCGAGGAAGACATTTCTGGTCTCCTGTAGTAATACAGAAGTGCTTTCTCCTCATTTGGGGGGCTCTATGGATCTTGGTCAAAAAAGTATAGAGGCATAGGACAGAATCATCTTGGGGCTTTTCATTAGCATAAGTGGAGTATGGTGTGGTTGGCCTGAGTGTTGGATTATGACTCTGGACACTAGGGTTTGAATCCCTATTCAGCCATGGGTCACCTTGGGCACACTCTCTCAGCTTCAGAGGAAGGCAAGCAAACCCCCTCTGAAAAAATCTTGCCAAGAAAGCCCCATGATAGGTCCTCCTTAGGGTCGCCATAAGTTGGAAATGATCTGAAGGCACACAACAACAATAATGTTGAGGTAACTACATTTACCAATGTCACAGTATTTCCTTATGCAGTAGCTTTGTCAGACTGTGCACTAGCTACCAAACAAAGCCCAGGTGCAATTTGGAGGCTACCTAATCCTCCAAACATCCACTGATTTGCTACATGGATGTGCCAGGAGAGCTCCTTCACAACAATGCCTGGTTGGCTACCTTCACCCTCCCATACCTCTCATAAGTATGCTGGTGGAACTCTATGCTCTCTACCTGCTTTATATTGGATCCCAGCCCTAGAGGCTGAGCTGTGAACCTGTGCAAATACCTCATATGAACTGGTGCTTTGCTCTGTAATCTTTAGTCAAGCTTCTTTCAACCTCAGCCTTCCACTTTGCTAACTGTAATATAGAGATAATCAAAATAATGACAGGCTTGACACAGGTGTCAGAAAAACAATTTTATTACAATGAGGCACTACATGGAACACACATAAATTAAGTACAGTGGACCCTTGGTATCTGCTGGAATTTGGTTCCAAAACACACACTCCCATGGGTACCAAAATCTGTATGTTCAAGTCCCATTAATGGTGTCTCATATATAAAATGGCAAAAATCAAGGTTTGCTTTTTGAAATATGTATTATTTGGGAATATTTTCATCCTAATGGTTCAATCTGTGGATAAAGAGTCCATGGATGTGGAGGGCCAGCTGTATTCAAGTTCTTGTAATCATTATGGGATTACAGGCAAAACTGAGTTTTGAAAACAAGCATCCATGTTTTTAACAATGCATCTGAAATATTATCCCTGGCTAGATTTCTGTAGGGGACATTCACAATATGGCAATGCAGTGCCAATCCCTACTAAATCCAGTGGTAGCTGGTGGCTTCCACCTCACAGGGGTGGTGATTCAGCTCCAAGTTTTACTCTAAACTTTAAAAGAACTGATCAAGATTATCCTGTCAACAGATAAAAATCTAGAAGGGAGAGAAGCTGGGGCCTTGTCCCCAATATACAGCTGGAACCTGGTGATCTTTCATGCTATATAGTTATAATTCTATTCTACTTGAACTGCCATGGCAGCATCCTTTGGAATCCTGGGATAAGCAGTTGAGGGATTGCCTTTAGAATTTTCATCATAGAACTACAAGACCCAGAATTCCATAGGATGCAGCCATGGCAGATAAAGTGGAATCCATGCTATACTTATGTAGTGTAAAAGGGCCCCTAGGCTGCATTGACAGTGCAGAATTGATGCAGTTTGACAGCACTTTAACTGCCATGGCTCAATGCTATGGAATTATTGGATTTATAGTTTTGTGAGATATTTAGCCTTCTCTCTCAGAGAGCTCTGGTGCCAAAACAAACTGCAGCTCCAAGAGTCTGTAGGATGGAGTCATGACAGTCAAAGTGGTGCCAAACTGCATTAATTCTATAATGTGGCAGCAGCCTTAGTTATTGTCTTATAATTTCGACTACATATGAACATGAGGATTGGCTCTAAGGCTATAATGCTTAACACATTTCATAGAATCATAGAATCATAGAATCATAGAGTTGGAAGAGACCACAAGGGCCATCCAGTCCAACCCCCTGCCATGCAGGAACTCCCAATCAAAGCATCCCCGACAGATGGCCATCCAGCCTCTGCTTAAAGACCTCCACGGAAGGAGACTCCACTACTCTCTGAGGGAGTGTGTTCCACTGTCGAACTGCCCTTACTGTCAGGAAGTTCCTCCTAATGTTGAGGTGGAATCTCTTTTCTTGCAGCTTGCATCCATTGTTTCGGGTCCTAGTCTCTGGAGCAGCAGAAAACAAAGTTGTTCCCTCCTCAATATGGCATCCCTTCAAATATTTAAAAACGGCTATCATATCACCTCTTAACCTTCTCTTCTCCAGGCTAAACATTCCCAGCTCCCTAAGTCATTCCTCATAGGGCTTAGTTTCCAGACCCTTCACCATTTTAGTTGCCCTCCTTTGGACACACTCCAGTTTCTCCACATCCTTTTAACTAGGGAGATCATTCCACTGTTCTGAATTAATATTATTCATGTTCTGAGTTTATATGAGAGTTGTATTTTGACATACTGCAAATAACCAAGCAACCATTCAATCTGATATTATTATTATTATTATTATTATTATTTCAATCATAATCTGAGATGTTGTCAAGATATCACCCCAGATTCAGAAGAACATCAGATATTCCCATTTTTAGTGAATTATCCGGTAATTGAATTCAAGCTACTTCTAAATAAACTACTCATATGTGTGAATGCTACATTTGAAGGAACAAAAGGTACAATTTTATCTCAAGAGACCAAACTGACATTTCTTTGGGTGGTAAACTCCAACAAGAACACTAGCATAATAGTTCAAGAAAGTCTGCTTTCTCAGAGTTGCTCTTGCTAATGATAATGCTCCTGTTGGCTTTGACAGTTTCCATGGTGCTAGAACCAGCTCTGAAGGCTTTGTATTGCCATTGTTCCCATTTTGGAGAGGGAGCCAATGATGATCCAAATATCTATGGCTTGGTAAACTTTTTTTTTTAATGACCAGCCTTTCACAGAGCAATGAATAAGGCAAGAAATTGTAAGTTTTCTAGCAATGAACCATATCTGAAGTGTTGTTGTTTTCATATATATGTGTTAATAGAATACAGTGTTTACAGGAGTTCCTTTCACTGATTTCGAGTGCTCTTAGTAAGAATAGTTTTGTCTGTTCCCAGTATTAAGAAGTGATTAAAGAGAAGGAGTGGTGTAGGCTAGAATGCACTGTTGTGTAAACTATAATATCAAATTGTATGCATTATCCCTTGTTGAATTTAGACATCTGGTCCAGTTGCTGATTTTGAACTTGTAAGAGCTGGTTTTGAACTTGCAACTCTTAACTTGTAACATTATGGCTTTACAATGATTCCTAGAACAAATCATGCCTGATCTCTCCCTAGATGTGAAAATGACAACACTGAGACTGTCATACTTTGCCCTTATCAGGAGAAGACATGACTCACCAAAAAAGACAATAATGACTGGGAAGGTAGAAAGCAGTAGGAAAAAAAGATTTCTCAATCTTAGGGTTGCCACAGGTTGAGATCATTCTTATGGTAAACTTTCTTCCCTGACTTGAACCCATTTTTCCCCTCTCTTGGCTTTGCCATCACTAAGAAAGTCCTCAAAGCTGCTCTGTCCTAGTTTGGGATTGAAAACTAAATATCTGGATAATAAGGGGGCTCACATTTCATCTTGAAGCCAAAATCATACACAAGCCTAAATCCAATTGCTAGTCTCAGTTACATCAGATCCATTGACTCAATGGAAACTTGGGTCAGCCAATAATTCTATGGGTTCAAATTATTTATTAGCTCTGCTGTGATTAATTTTAAAATCTAATAAAAATATGTTTGAAAGAGCATTTCACCTTTTCACAAAGCCATTTCAACAGCAGGAGGGAGCCAGTAAAGTACTGGAGCAGAGCAATCCAGCAGCCACCAAGAATACTTCATGGAGAGGATGTGCCTCGCACCAGTTGTGGCAAAATGGCTCACTGGTTTTTCTTTCATTTTCCTTTCTTTGTTTTAAATTTCCCTCACAGTGGGTTCAGTAAGCATTCCCACCTTCTTTCCTGGAAATGCCAGCTATGAGAAGCTTTTTGAACATGTTTTGGTCCACACCAATTCTTGCATTAATGAGACGGAAAATAACATTTTGTGTATTGTCTCTAATAACTGACCATGCAGAAAGCCTTTTTTTTCCATCATGGCTTTCTTTAAGAGAGTGCTTCTCAGGCCATTTGATGTGGGGGACGGGCAATTGTTTATTTCCCTAATGTTTTAGGGACCAGCATCAATCCAAGGACCACTGCTTTGAGTTGCACTGCTTTAGGGCACAGAGAAGCATGCATGCACAGAGAAGCATGTAATTGTTTTACTCCAGGAAATGTGTATATTTCCAGATTCCACATATGAGTAACAGGAAATCCTGTCCTCTGTTTCATCAGCCTCTGCATTGCTGCATGATACTGAGTGATTTGTGAAGTCATTCAGGATGTTTTCTAAAGAAGCTCTAATGGAAAATTGATTGTCTTCCATACATAAAACATGGAAGCTGGGATCATTTTCTCATTCTCAGACAAGATTGTTTTAGCTGCCTTGAATCCCTGTACTGGGAGGAAGGGGGGATATAGATGATGATGATGATGATGATGATGATGATGATGATGATGATTTTACTGATCATGGAATACACTTCTCTACTCCCACCCCATCCCACCATTTGAGAAGATGGCAACCCTCAGGAAATAGGAAGGATTGTCAAACAGTGGAGACTTCCAGAAAGAGAGCTCCTAGTCCTACCAATCAAAATGTGTTGTGTGCAGCTGTGGTGTAGTGGTTTGGGTGCTGGACTGTGATTCTGAAGACCAGGGTTTGAATCTCACTATGGAAATTCATTGGGTGACCTCCAGCAAGTCATTCTCTTTTTGCTTCAGAGAACAAATCTTGTCAAGAAAACCTCATGGTGGATTTACCTTCAGGTTGCCATAAGTCGGGAAAGGACTTGAAGGCATATGACCTCCCCCCTTTAACAGGTTTTTTTCTCTAGTAAGAAAAAGAAAGGGAAAAGCAGTGAGAAAAATCATTACAAAAGCAGGTGTATATTGTTTTGCATCCCTGTTAAAACCCCATGAATGCAGCAGGGCTATTGCACAATGAAAGTCCATACAGGCTTCTAGTGATTTCATCTCCTGATCTGCCATGCTTCTCTTGTAAATGTGTAACTCCAACAGATATTACAATCACATGACACTGAACACTTCCAGTGGCTTCTTTCATCCAAAAGAAGCTAAGCTCTATAGTGATCCTGGCTGCTTCATTGCTTGGGGAAGTGGGGAATACTTCCCACTGGTGTCAAGAGTGGGATTTACAGCTTCCTTAGGGAGAAGTTGAGACTTGAGAGCTAGTGAATGAGTCAAGATGGAGTGAATAAGAGCACTCCTGATAATCAGAGCATTGCAGCTGTAATTTTTAGGAGAAATTCAAGTAACCATGGATGAGAGTCTGGAAGCTGCAAACCTGGAGACAAGCCATGTTTGATCTGCAGCTGTAAGAAGTCAAATATGACCTGGAAGCTCAACTGTACAGATCCCAGCCAAGCCCTGAGATAACTGAAGAGGCCAGTGAGGTAGATGAGCAGCTGGCCAACTTGAATTGTGGAACATTTTGGTGATGGAGATCATGGTTGGCCATTCCAGGGAAAGGGAAACAACAGCTGTAACTGAATACCTCATTAATCAAGAATCATATTCTATTTTTAATTTTAATTTTTATTACCCTGTCTATTCATCTTTTTTTTTTCTTTTCTTGGATGAGGTATATTGGGTGAATTCAGAGGTTACAACAATGCAGGAAGCCATGGGAAACAAGGCTGGCCGAATGTGTACAGTGTGCTAGCCATACTTTTGTTTATCATTCCACCCATATAGCAGTACTTTCTCTTCTCTGATTACTGTGGCTGCAACTACATGCCACATGCCACAGAAGTGAAGAAGACCCACGGTGGCAGTGAAAGGGCTGGTTTTATTCTGGTGCAAAATTTTGCCACTTCTTTTTGCACTGGAAAAATGCTGGATCAGGGCCATGGCATGCGGTTGCCATGGCCCCAATCCGGAACTCAAAGGGGCACCATTAAACTGCCCCTTACCCACCGTCTGTTTTGGCCCATAGTCTTCTTAAGCCAGGTGGGCCCTATCCTATATCTATGCATTTTATTTTTTTCTGCCTAAGTGGAAGAGGCAACAAGGGAGTCAGTTATTTTGGATCTGATCCTAACTAACAGGGAAGACCTAGTTCAGGGGTAGGCAACCTTTTTGAGCTGGGGGCCAGGTTGCTGTCCCTCAGACAATTGGGGGGGGGCCAAAGCACAATAAATAAATATAAAAATAATTTATAAAAAATTTAAAAATATATGCATGCACACTCTCTCAGCCCCAGAAAAGCCATGGCAACCCCCCTGTGGAGATTTTGCTAAGAAAACCCCAAGAACAAATAATAACAACAATAATCAATATCATCATTGTGGGCGGTGGTGGCAGTGGCGGCAGCGGCGGCAGGACCAGCCTGGGGCCGGTCCAAAGGTCTCGGGGGGGGCGCATCTGGCCCCCGGGCCTTAGGTTGCCTACCCCTGACCTAGTTAATGGGGTGCAAGTGGTTGGATCCTTAGGTGAGAGTGATCATGTTCTCCTGGAGTTTATTATACAGTGGAAAGGAGAAGCCAGGCATAGTCAGACACGGATTCTAGATTTTAGGAGAGCTGATTTTGATAAACTTAGGGAAATACTGGGGATGATCCTGTGGTCAGGAATACTAAAAGAGAAGGGAGTTCAAGATGGATAGGAGTTTCTCAAAAGGGAGATACTGAAGGCACAATTTCAAACAGTTCCAGTGAGGAAGAAAAATGGGAGGTGCCTCAAGAAACCAGGATAGATGACTAAGGAACTTTCAACTGAACTAAGTTTTAAATGGAACATGTATAAGAAATGGAAAAATGTGGAAAATACCAAAGAGGAATTCAAACATATAGCTAGCATGTGTAGGGGTAAAGTCAGAAAAGCTGAAGCGCAGAATGAATTCAGGCTTGCTAGAGAGGTTAAGTCAAGAACAATAAAAAGGGCTTTTTGGGGTATGTCTGCAGCAAAAGGAAGAAGAAGGAAATGGTAGGGCCACTGTGTGGAGAAGATGGCAAAAAGTTAACAGGGGGCAGATAAAAGGCAGAATTACTCAACACCTTCTTTGCTTCAGTCTTCTCAGAAAAAGCAAAGGGTGCTCAACCTGAGGATAATGGAGCAGAGGACAGAATAGGAGAATTTCAGCACAGAATAAGTAAAGGGATAGTACAGGAATACCTGGTTAATCTAAATGAATATAAGTCTCCAGGACCAGATGAATTACATCCAAGGGTATTAAAAGAACTGGCAAATGTAATATCAGAACCATTGGCAATAATCTTTGAGAACTCCTGGAGAACAGGAGAAATCCCAGCAGACTGGAGGAGGGCAAACATTGTCCCCATCTTCAAAAAGGGGAAAAAAGAGGATCCCAACAATTATCGTCCAGTTAGTCTGACATCAATACCTGGAAAGATTCTGGAGCAGATCATTAAACAGAGAGTCTGTGAACATCTGAAAGGTAATTCCAAAATCACAAAAAGTCAACATGGGTTTCAGAGAAACAAGTTATGCCAGACAAATCTGATCTCTTTTTTTGATAAAATTACCAGCTTGGCAGATGAAGGGAATGCTGTATATATAGTATATTCTTGATTTCAGTAAGGCCTTTGACAAGGTTCCCCATGACATTCTTGCAAATAAGCTGGTAAAATGTGGGCTAGACAAAGTAACTGTTACGTGGATTTGTAATTGGTTGACTGGCTGAATCCAAAGAGTGCTCAACAATGGCTCCTTTTCAACCTGGAAAGAAGTGACCAGTGAGGTGCCACAGGGCTCTGTCCTGGGCCCTGTGCTATTCAATATATTTATTAATGACTTGGATGACAGTATTGGGGGCATAGTTATCAAATTTGCAGACGACACCAAATTAGGAGGAGTAGCTAATACCCCAGAAGACAGGATCAAAATTCAAAATGACTTGAACAGACTAGAAAGGTGGCCAAAACTAACAAAATGAAATTCAACATGGAGAAATGTAAGGTACTGCACTTAGGGCAGAAAAATGAAAAGCACAGATATACGATTGGGGACACCTGGCTGAATGAGACTACACGTGAAAGGGATCTAGGAGTCCAGGTAGACCACAAGTTGAACATGAGTCAACAGTGTGATGCAGCAGCTAAAAAGGCCAATGCAATTTTAGGCTGCATCAATAGAAGTATAGTGTCTAGTTCAAGAGAAGTAATAGTGCCACTCTATTCTGCTTTGGTCAGGTCTCACCTGGAATACTGTGTCCATTTCTGGGCACCACAATTCAAAAAGGATGTGGAGAAACTGGAGCATGTCCAAAGGAGGGCAACTAAAATGGTGAAGGGTCTGGAAACCAAGCCCTATGAAGAACGACTTAGGGAGCTGGGGATGTTTAGCCTGGAGAAGAGAAGGTTGAGCGGTGATATGATGGCCGTTTTTAAATATTTGAAGGGATGTCATATTGAGGAGGGTACAAGCTTGTTTTCTGCTGCTCCAGAGACTAGGACCCGAAACAATGGATGTAAGCTCCAGGAAAAGAGATTCCACCTCAAGATTAGGAGGAACTTCCTGATAGTAATGGCTGTTCGACAGTGGAACACACTCCCTCGGAGAGTAGTGGAGTCTCCTTCCTTGGAGGGCTTTAAGCAGAGGCTGGATGGCCATCTGTTGGGGATGCTTTGATTGGGAGTTCCTGCATGGCAGGGGGTTGGACTGGATAGCCCTTGTGGTCTCTTCCAACTCTATGATTTTTCCCTGTTGAGATTCATTTTGTTAGTTTTGGCCCAGCTTTCTAATCTATTATGGTCATTTTGAATTTTAATCCTGTCTTCTGGGGTATTAGCTACTCCTCCTAATTTGATATCACCTGCAAATTTGATAAGCATGGCCTGCAGTGTGGCACCAGCTTACATCTCCCCATAAACTATAGGGGGAAAGGCCAAAAACAAACTGTGGATTCTTTCTGCAGTTTGCCGGGAGACAAATGAACCAGAAATAAGAAAGTACCTAATTTAGCTGAGAAGCAAAGCATATAACAAAGTTCTATGGTTAATTTTGCTGCTCTCACTGCAAACAGGGGCAGCAACCTAGGGGGGATGCAGACCAGGGCGTTTGGAGCGCCCTGGTCCGGAGCGCCGCGGGGCTATGGCAGCCTCACCGCGGCGCCTCCCCGGCGACCCTGAAAGGAGCGCCAAAAAGGCACTCCTTTCATAAGTCGCAAAAAGAGCGCCCTAAAAGCGGCGGGCGCCCTTTTTGCGACTTATCCTCCACAGCGCGTCCGGACGCTGTGGAGGGAGGTCGCCCTGAACGCGTCCGGCGTGCGGTGGCCCGGAAGCGCTCAGGGCGACCTCAGGAAGAGGAAGGGCCGCCGCGCGTGCGGTGGCTCCTCCTCTTCCGGGCCTCCAAGACGACTGTTTTAGTCGTCTGCTTAGGCCCTTAGCCAGGGTTCCTGTGCTTCCCTTAGTTTATCATGTCAACATATCTGGAATGGCAATCATGACCCATTCTCCAACAAACTGGGGCATGTGTGGCCAAGCAACATAGAGTGTAGTCATTATAGGAAAAGTCATTAATGAAGAAGAATACACAAGTTAGAAAAGGCTGCAGTAGTTTGCATTGGCCTCAGTCTACATAGCAGGATTCCACTCCCTCCTCTCTCCTCACTTGTTAAAAAGATTGCTCATCTACAATCAGTTATAACAGGTGTTTCGTAAGTGGAAATCTCTCTTTCCTGCCTTTGAGAGGTAATACTCTAGTGAGTGAGAGGTGAAAAGAAACAGTGGCCTTGCAGTTCATAGCATCATACAGCTGGAAGAGACCTCAAGGACCATCAAGTCCAAGCCCCTGCCATACAGGAATATACAGTCAAAGCACTCCCAACATATGACTATCCAGCCTCTGTTTTAAAACCTCCAAAGAAGGAAACTCCACCACACTCCACTGTTGAACAGTTCTTACTGTCAGGAAGTTCTTCTGATGTTGAGGTGAAATCTTTTCCTGAAGTTTGAATATATTGTTCCATAGCTTATTAGTCTCTGGAGCAGCAGAAAACAAGCTTTCTCCATCCTCAATTTGGCACCCTTTCAAATATTTATACATGGCTATCATGTCACTTCTTAACCTTCTCTTCTCCAGGCTAAACAAACCCAGATCCCTAAGTCTCTCCTCATACGGCATGCTGTCTGACCTTCATCATTTTGGTCGCCCTCCTCTGGACACACTCCAGCTTGTCAACATACTTAATCTCATGACTTCTCATCTAGAAGTAGCTGTTATCTAAATCCTGTAGCTCTGCTAACATACAGATGCTGCTTGCCACAGAAAAACAATTAGCTTTCTGAGGAGACTCAACAGAAACACATTTATTTGCCATCCATTCATTTCCTTGCATTGTGCATGTCAGTGACATGTTGATTTACTCAGGAAATAATGCCCAGGAAGAGCAGCTAATGGCCAGCTGAGGTATTTGTTCTTTTTTTCATTATGCATTCCAGTACACTTTTAAAAACACTGCATGATACTTGGAAACATTAAGGGGTGGGCATTTACTTCCCAAAATTTCTGTTTTGAGAGACACAATATTTAGCAGATATTTTGGCAAAAAGTGATTTGTTTGATGGGAGAGTCTATTTCAAAGGTTAAAAATAACAGAATTGGACAATATAGTGGGTTCATTTGCATGGGTATTATTCTTCCTAAGAGGATATGTGTTCATTTGCGTAGTAACATTGCTACATCCTCTAAGGTATATATAGGTAACCCATGGCTTATGGACTTAACAAGACCTGCAGGAATGTTCATTGTGGACCATCGCAAATGTCTGGGCTCCTACCATGGCCCCACTTAAATCCCAGCGCTGAACCCTCTTTCAGTTTCCATTGTCCACACTCCATGCTGCCAATGCTAGGATCATGTTGGGGAGGAGGACGTACAGTGGGCCCTTAGTATCTGCTGGGGTTTGGTGCTAGGACCCCTGTAGGTAACAAAATCCATGGATGCTCAAGTCCTGTTAAATACAATGGCACAGTAAAATGGTGCCCCTTATATAAAATGGCAAAATGAAGGATTGCTTTTTGGAATTTACACATGTTTAAAAATATTTTGAAATCATAGATGATTGAATCCATGGATAAAAAAATCAGTGAACATGGAGGGCCAACTGTGTTAAACAAAACTTGACCTGGGAAGAAGTGAGATTCTACTGTAGACGATCCTACTGTAGCCATGTGTGCCTGCCTGCAACAGCCAAGGTAAACAATAGTAGCATCCAGAATCCCTAACTGAGGATGCCCAAATAGTAAAATGGGAGAAAGAGAAGAGCAGACAAACATGCCTCACCAGCTACCTTCATACAGCATGTTAAAAAGTGTAGATCTGCAAGTTCAGTCACACACAAAAATGGAAATCATAATAACATGTTTTTATTTATCAATGTAGGACTTATCTGACCTGATTGTTTCTTTCACATGTGCATGTCATTTGTTGTTGTTAACTGCCTTCACATCAATCTCAACCCATGGTGACCCTGCTGATGAGACATCTCCAAGACCCCTGTCCTCCACTGCTCTGCCCAACTCCTGCAGATTCATACTTGTGATCTCTTTAATAGAGTCCATCCATCTAGCATGCACCCTTCCCCTCTTTCTACTTCCCTCCACTTTCCTAGCATTATTGTTTTTTCCAGTGATTCATGTCTTCTCATGATCTGTCCAGAGTATGCCAGCCTCAGTTTTGTCATCTTGGCTTCCAAGGAGATTTCTGGCTTGATCTGCTCTTTTTCTTTATATTCAACCTGCCTTTGCACTTTCTACTTTGATCTTCCTTAGTAGTTGTTTGAGGTCTGGGAGGTTTTCTGCTAGTATTATGGTGTCATCTGCAGATCTTAGAATCATAGAATCATAGAGTTGGAAGAGACCACAAGGGCCATCCAGTCCAACCCCCTGCCATGCAGGAACTCCCAATCAAAGCATCACCAACAGATGGCCATCCAGCCTCTGCTTAAAGACCTCCAAGGAAGAAGACTCCACTACTCTCCGAGGGAGTGTGTTCCACTGTCAAACCACCCTTACTGTCAGGAAGATCCTCCTAATGTTGAGGTGGAATCTCTTTTCCTGGAGCTTGCACCCATTGTTCCGGGTCCTAGTCTCTGGAGCAGCCGAAAACAAGCTTGTTCACTCCTTAATTTGTCATCCCGTCAAATATTTAAACAAGGCTATCATATCACGTCTTAACCTTCTCTTCTCCAGGCTAAACATCCCCAGCTCCCTAAGTCGTTCCTCATAGGGCTTGGTTTCCAGACCCTTCACCATTTTAGTTGCCGTGAAGGGTCTGGAATCTTAGATTGTTGATATTCCTTACTCCTGTTTTCACTCCTCCTCCTTCTTCTGTGTCCCAACCTGCTTTTCCTACAATGTGTTCTGCATATAAGTTGAACACATAGGGTGATAAGATACAGCCTTGACTAACCACTTGGCCAATTGGGAACCATTCTCTTTCTCTGTGTTCTGTTCTGACAGTAGCCTCTTGTCCCAAGTATAGATTTCTCATCAGGACAATCAGATGTGTTGGCACACCCATGTCTTTAGTTTTGAATAAAAACTCTGCTGAAACATGTTGAATTGTTCTCTCTTTTTATTATTTATTTATTTTTAATTTTTGTGTATAGGAACTGATTTCTATTCTTTCCATGTTATTTTTGTTTCTGGTACAAAATTTGCCGATGTAGTAATACCCAGGAACTTAGCTGTTAACTGAGATTTACCTGTAAAGGAGAGCTTTAGCAATCATGATTATGATAGCTGATTATAGCAGAGAACTGCAATTCCTGAAATAGAATTTAGGAGGCAAAAGTATGGCATTGATTAAGTGAAAGCTTTATCCCTCTCTCAGTGATCCTAATGAACTGTGCTGATTAGCCTTCAATGTTGTTGGTTTGTGCCTTCAAGTTGTTTCTGACTTATGGAGACCCTAAGGCAGAAACTTAATTAAGGAACATATAACTAGCAAAAAATTCAGATGGTGGCATTTGATCCTGCCTCTTTAGAAAACACAGAAAATATAGAGATGAAAATTCCTTTATTTTCAGAACTCACAGACATATTCATTTGAAAGGAGCTATACAGTTTATTAACTTTCATCTTTAAATCATATATTTCCTATTGTATCCCTATATTTTCCACAGGCCTAGTAAACAGGTAAAGTTAATGACTCAATTTTGTCAGATGTTACAGTTGGTTGATATTGTGCAATCACTTTTGTTATTGACAGACTGAACTCTTCACTGTAGGAAAAAACTCCAGTTTTTGAGCTTTTAAAAGAAAATAATCTCTCCAGAAAGAAGGTATATATACCAATGCATCATTCTTTGCTTTGGTGAGCTGACAAGAGAATTGATAAACTATATGGAGCAATGGAAGGAATCATTGTAAAAGAAACATACAGCTGAGACAGGAAAGGATACTAAAGGCCTAAGCAGACTACTAGAAATAGTGCACATTAAATTGAGGCACTGCCCTGGCTCAGTGCTAGGGAATCATGAGAATTGTATTTTTTTCTCAGACATTGAGCCTTCTCTGTCAGAGAGCTCTGGTGCCACAATAAAATACAGTTCCCATGACTCCCTAGCACTGAGCCAGGGCAGTGCCTCAATTTAATGTGCACTATTTCTGGCAGTCTGCTTAGGCCCATACATATCAAATAGAGACCAGGAAATATTTGCTAGTAACAGTGTCTGCCCCACCATTGGACAGAGTGAAGTAGCTACCTTAGGGGCTCTGCAATGACCCCTAAGGAATGGCTCTGTGCCGTCTCTGGGAGCGCTGGATTGGGGCCACAGCAACCGCATGCCGTGGCCCTGATCCAACACATTGCCACTCCAAAAATAACTGGCTAATGCCACTCCTTTTTGGAGCAGCAAAAAGCCATCATTTCCACCACGGTGGTGGCTTTTCTGCACTCCTTTGGCGCAGCATGTCTAAACACTGCACCAAGGGAGTGCCCTGATGCCACCTGCCATCTATTTGAGCGGGCGCCATGAGGACAACGTGGGGGCAGAGTTGGGGTGGCCAGCATGTGGTCGCCACGCCCCGACTCCACCCCCTGGCTGCCCCTTGTGGCCTTAGACAGCATATTTTCCAACTGTCCAGGGTTGGCAGAGACAGTTTCAGTTAATCCTCTGTCATCCCACTTTTCCAGCTGCTTTTCAAATGTCCCATTTCTCTCTTTTCACCTTCCCCCTTTGTTTCAGAAAAAAGCAAACTGCTGCAGCCTCTCCTAGCTTGTCTGTTCTTCTTCCTAAACTATTTTTGCCATCTTGACCACACTTTGATGTTGGATGGCCACATGTCCCAGTTTTCATTTGTAAAGTGTTAGAGGGTATGAGAAGCTGGTTTTATATGTCATGATGGGCCACCAAATGGTTGCTTATCTTATTGTTGTTGTATTTTTACTAACGGGGAATGGAACAGATGCTTCAGGGATTTCTTTCTTTAGGAGAGATGATAACTTGGCAGAGGTAGGCTAGCATGAATTTTGCTGAGGGAAATCTTTTGCTGCTCTACCTTGGGCAGAGAATGATATCTCTGGATGTCATTTCTCAGTGTACTGTATCAGATTTTTACATTTTGGAACTATATTTTAAAAAACAGAAGGACTCTTATATGTATGTCTATATGTGAGTACATGTATATGTACAGATTCCATAAAGGAATTCCAAAAGCATAACATTTGCTTTTGCACTGCTGTTCAATTGGGTGAGAAACAGGAGTTCATAGAGTTAATGGAGAATTCTTTGCTGGGTTGTTTATAGGCTTCAGCCCCAGAAATGACCTCATGGCACTGGTCTTTAGTTGAGCAATATATGTTTGTAGAGGTAGTCACAGTGTGGCCCTACAGTTGTTCTTGGACTGCAAATCCCAACAGTTACAGACCAACTTGCCATTGACTCTTCCAAACAGGGTTGATGTGAGTTGGAATACAACATCTGATCACATTTTGCCCACATCTGTGTTAGAGCCTAATCGATATAGGACTGAGGAGTCTATAGTAAATAATGCTAATAGAAGTTGGAGGTTCAAGAGGAATTTGGAGGGAAAAGATAAATTGATATGGAATCTCTCTCTATTGTACCAGCATGACATTACAAAGCTCTGGAGTATTAAGAGCCTTCTCAGCTCAGAGGAAGGCACTGACAAGACTCCCTCTGAACAAGCCTTGGTGAGAAAAAACCCATGATAGGTGCCAACTAAAACATGTCACCTTAGAGTTGGCATAAGTTGGATATGACTTGAGGGCACACAACGACAACAGCAAATGAAAAGCCTTTATCCTCTGCAGTCAAAAGCAATAAGCTTTCACGTTTTGGGGCTGGATGAACAGGAAATTAAAAATTTAGGCCTGAATTTTAATGATCTGGTGCATGATAGGCTATTATACATTTTACGTCTCCTCATGGTGCTCTATGATTCCGTGGAACTTTATTCCAAGTAAATGTGCCTAGGATTACATCCTCAGTTTTAGAGGAAAGCAACCATGCTGAGTCCCATCACAGACAATTCAATCTGCACTCTCAAGGGCTAAAACTATTGTTTATAACAAGATGGAAGACTCAGTCCTGGCATGCGTGTAATATATGTAAACAGCATAGAATAGGTCAGCATAGCACCAATTTTAGATGGTCTCATAAAAAATGTGATTATTCCTAAAACAACCATACAACAATGACTGCAGAAGAAGAAAAGTGTTTACACATAGATTCCCAAACTATGGTGCACATATTTGAATTTGTGTAGGAGGTATTTTCTTAGCACATCTTAAAATATTTTTAAATGGCAGGAGAGGCCAGATTTACATATTTAATATCCAAAATACACTCTTCTGTGGGTGAAGTCATTTCCGATCTGGCAAGAGGGTACCTTTTGCACCATTTTAGATATCCTTTCCTTCAAACAAGAACCTTAAATAGACTCTTCATGTGAAATCAACTACAATTAGATCTCAACTGACGCATGCAATCATATTTGAATGGAGTCCTCACACCCCATAGAATAAATTATTACTAAAAACTTTTCCTCATATTTTATTGCACTCAGAATGTTTGTTACAAGACACATGAAAACTGCAAACACATACACACACAATGAAACAATGCTTTACTGCAGTCCTAAATCATGATATGAAATAGCTAAAGCCATTTAGAAAGGGAAAACAGCAACAGTATGAAGAGTCAAAAACAGCAACACCAGAAAAAGTTATTTTAAAACAATAATCTCCTGTCTCAGTCTCCATATAACTGGGTGTTATCAGTACGCTGATGACACCCAAATCTATTTCTCCGTGTCTCGTTCGTCGGCCTCGAATTCCAATGGCATATCCTCTCTCAATGAATGTCTTCGGGCGGTAATGGGCTGGATGAGGAAAAACAGATTGAGGCTGAATCCAGACAAGACGGAGGTGCTCACGGTAGCGGCCCCAAAACCAAGAATTGGGTTGCAACCTCCGGTCCTGGATGGGGTCACACACTCCTCCAGTGACTGTGTTCGCAGTCTGGGGGTGCTCCTTGACTCGTCGCTCCTGATGACAAATCAGGTTAATGCGACGGTCAGGAGCACTTGTTATCAGCTTCGGCAGATATGCCAGCTGCGCCCTTTTCTGGAAGTAAGGGATCTCAAGACCGTTGTGCATGTGTTGGTAACCTCACGCCTCGACTTCTGCAATGCACTCTACATGGGGCTACCCTTGTGCCTGGTTCGGAAACTACAACTGGTGCAGAACATGGCGGCCAGGCTCGTAGCGGGAACATCTCGGAGGGACCACATTACCCCGGTTCTGAGATCCCTCCACTGGCTGCCTATTAGTTTCCGGACCCAGTACAAGGTGTTGGTCATTGCCTTTAAAGCCCTAAATGGCTTGGGTCCAAGCTATCTCAGGGACCGCCTACTCCCATACAATCCTCCTGCGCTCTTCGGTCCTCCGGGAGGAATTTGCTGCAGCCTCAGAAATCGAGGCTTGCGGCTACCTCCTGGAGGGCTTTTTCAGTTGTCGCCCCCAGGCTCTGGAACGACCTGCCGGACGAGATCCGTCTATTAACATCTTTGGATAGCTTTAAAAAGGCTATTAAGACGGATCTCTTCCGGCAGGCCTTTCCGGACTAGTTAACCCCCACCCGGACATAAGCAGCCACATAAATGATGCTCCTACGTGGCCCCATCGTCAGATGGAGGGGATCATCTAGTAAGGCTTAGTTATTCTGTTTGGATCTTAAATTTTAACTATGTTGATTTTAATCCTGTTTGATTTAATACTGTTTTAAGGGGGGGGTCTTCTTGTATTATATGTTTTATTTGGATTGTATTTTTATTCTTGTAAGCCGCCCTGATTGGGTATCCATTGGGCGGGGTATAAATAAATTTTATTATTATTATTATTATTATTATTATTATTATTAACCTTCAACTCCAGCTCCTTTATAAAATAATTATAAGCTGCCCCAAAACAGATCCATGAGGAGTATCTAGTCTTCATTTCTCTATGTTGTAATCACTGCCAAATTATTCTTCTTTCATTTCTTATAAGCAGTTCTGTTTCTAATACCTTGAATGTAAAAACTTTGAACCTACTATTAAGAAATTTGGGAAACAGCTGTCTGATAATCTAAGTATGATACTTAGGGGTTTGAGTGTTGGATTAGAACTCTAGGAGAGTAGGCAATGTGACTTACCTGGGTAACCTTGGGTAAGTCACACTCTCTCAGCCTTGGAAGAAAGCAATGATAAACTTCCTCTGAGAAGTTCTTTATTTATACATCACATCAAGCTTAGTTAACTTATATATGGAATAATCTCTTTTTTACAAGTTATTTTGAACATTTAATTTCAGAGAAATAGAATCGTTGAAGAATTCTTTTATCCCTTTCTAAATAAGTGTAAAGTGTAAAGTTACCATATTGACAATATGTAATATCAAAATATTTCTGTATTAATAAAAATAAAATACCAAAAAAAAAAAACCCTTCCTTTGAGCAAATCTTGCCAAGAAAACCTCATGGTAGGTTTGCCTTCAGATCACCATAAGTCAGAAATGACTTGAAGGCACACAAGAACAAATCAAACAGATCATACCTACATTTTTGTTGATATTCTCAAAGTACTATGAAAGGTTGGTGAGAAAATTGTTCCTTATATTTAGAGAAAACATGCCAATAGGGCTCTTTCCTTTGCACATTTGTCAGCATTAGCCTACTACACCAATTTATCTGAGGTGGGAGTTGAGCTAGCATGATTATAGTTTTCTTGCTTCCTTTCTTGAACAGAGTTGCATTGACTAACTTCTAACTCTTAAAGAGAGGCTGGCAAATTGTATCTATAAACTGTCTAGTGGCACAATGTGGTCGCTCCAGGATTCATGTACAGGAGAGAAGCCAGTGTCTCAATAAGACATAACTGAATTGCTTAATTTCCTTGCTATAACAAAGTCAAAAACAATATCATTTTTATAAAGCTTTGACTTTAATCAGGTTCAGATGTTTGTTTTTAATCACATCCAATTAAACTAACACATAATGTAGCTACTTTGACTCAAGATACCAGGACTACCACATTTGAATAAAACTGATTGGGAAGTATGAGTAAGAGTTTCAGTTCATTTTTGGAAATAATTTACCAAAAATTGCAATTATTTTCATAAATGGAATGGAAAATAACCAAAGTTTAAAAAATTAAAATATGGGTGAACATCAAACTGACTCATTTAGGCAAAGGACATTGAGTATACTTGGCTCTTAAAGTATGTTATTGAATCCCTATATATTAAGACACATTTTTAAAATCTGAAGTACAGGGAATTGTTTAACTGATCAACTTCCTTATCCTTACTCCTGACTAATTTCATCGGTAACATTCTGAGAGTTGTATTAGAGACATTTATGCTGTGCTGGCTATATAGCCATGAGAAGGGAACTGTGTCTATACAGATGTTGTTGGATTGCAGCTCCCATTTTCCCCACTCATCTGATTTTGTACAAACACAACATTTCTTCATGGAAATCTCCAGTTTTGTCTGAAGTGAACTCAATGGTTTCTATCCTTTTCCAGCTTAGAAATCAACCATGAAAAGAACTCAGCTTTTTCTTCCATTCTAGCTATTTAGCAATTCTGTCGGTGCTATTCCTGGTCTAATATTTATTGATTGACAGTTGGTTCTAAAATAAACTAATCTCCTCTAAAGTTGCAAACCCATGCACACTAAACAAATGCCACTGAACTCACTACTGAACGTCTAAGTGAGCATGTATAGATTGTGCTATAAATAAATCGGCTATGCAACATGTAAAAAGCAGTTATGGTACATGTATAGGATTGTACTATAAATAAATCAGTTCTGTACAATTAAAGTCAGATTGGGTGTATTAGGTGCTTTTTTCTTTGCACACCAAAAAAATCAAATCATGAAGCATGACATGCTAAATGATGTTTAGTTGAGTCTCTAGTTTTTGTAATAAGTAAGTCATTAGATATAAAATACATTTTTGGTTGTTAAACTGAGCAAACTTGCTAGTTTAAAATGTTATATTCTTTAACCTTCTAACTTAAGAAGTGATTTAATTATACTTTGGCTTTCACTCCCAATCCTCTCCCCACAAACAAATATTATGTGTTTTGGTTGGTCAATAAAGATATCACTGATGGATTTTTGTTTGAATTTGATAAATGGCCAACACAGCTACCCCTGAATGTTTTCTGGAATGTTAAACTACTTTACAATGGTGGCTTCTGTTGCTCAAACAGGGACTTATACTAAATCATGTAGAAAAGGGAAATCTTCTCCTGTAGGATACTGCGAGGCTGATAATATGTTTGGGAAATAATTGGATGCATTCAGGTAAATATCCATGAATCCATGGAGCATCCTTAATTTTGACAATTAGGAAAGAGAAATTAAGTAAAACAAGAGTATTAAAGAAAAAGTTTTTGTGCTTCTAAAAGAAATTGTTTCATATGGATCAAATCATGACACCATTTAAACAGGAAATAGTTCTTTAGGGTTTCAGAAAGGAACTTTTTCATCCCTATCCAGAGATGCCAGGAATTCTGTCACTGAGGTGCATCTGTTCCAGTCAGATGGTGCCCTTCCTATATCCACAGAAAATCTCTTTATATTTGCAGTTTTCCAGAATGTAGTTGTATAATCAAGCCCCTTGAAAGTGAGGGATCATGGCAAAAAGATTACGATCAAGCTGAACTTTATGAGGAATTTGCACAAGTAGGTAACCACATTGGCCTAGATTGAATTGTTAGTCCCATCTAGAGCAGATTCGTTGATTCAGTGGAACTTATGTAAGTATTAATTTAACACATTCCCATTGATGCAGTGGGCCATCTCTAATTGCAACTAATAAGCTTATCGCACTGTGTTCTTGGAACATAATGAGTATGTGATGAGAACAGAATGGAACATACTTTATTGCATGGTATGATTGTCATTGAGTTCCCATTCTGTGCTCTGACAGTCCCTAGCCCATTCCAGGAGGAGAACTGTAAAAATGCGTCCTCAGCCAGCAAGAATGCTTTCAGACCGTTTGATATGATGTGTGTGCGATAATCCTACCCGCTCTCAATCTGTCCTCGTTTTCTGATTGGCTAAGACAACCTCCTCCCCTCCTGTCCTAGAACGTCCACAAATTCAACTCAACTCTTGTGGCTAAACAACCTCAGAGTGTGCCAAAATGGCAAATGTCATTAATGAGGAAAAAGAACAGAAGCTAGGATTGGCTGTAGCAGTTTGCTTTTGCCTCAGCCTAATGGGAAGGGCAAGATTCCATCTATGCCTCCTCTCCCCTCACCTTCATTGCACTTTTTAGTCAGTTTGCAGCAACTGAACTAAATGGAGGAAGAAAGGGGAAAGTGGAAGGAGGAGAGAAAAGCTAAAAGCTATTCCACACTGCAGAAATAAAGCAGTTTGGCACCACTTTAACTCCCATGGCTCTAGTCTGTGGAATCCTGGGATTTGTAGTTTGGTGAGGTATTCAGCCTGGTTCCTGCCAAATGGGGACAACTGGAGGGCATGGCATTGTCATAATATCTGTTTGGGGTTTCAGATGGGGCCTTCCCATTACTTTCTGCCTGATTCTTCAGCCAAAGGAAAAGAAACAATATGAAATATCTATGGTTTAAGCTAGACCCTTCTACACAGAAAGTATTTGTTTTGGAATTAACATTAGAAGCCACTGCATTACCTATTATTTTTGAGGAGTGACAAGGGCATAAAGATAATAATAACCAAAATCCACTAAACAGCAATACTTTTGTTAGACTAACCAAAATGCACAAAATACATGACACAAGCTTTCAAAGCTCCACTGGCTTCTTTATCTGACAAAGGTGTTAAAAACTATACAAGAGAAAGAAAGGAAAATGTTGTTGTTCTTAGTTAAAAGAACAGAGGTACAGAAGGATAGCCATATGGGCAGAGGCCACGTTCCAATTGCTAAATAACGTGAGTGGTAACAGTGTTAATGTTTTTCATAACATTTCATGCTTTGCTCTTTCTTGTTACTTTTTGTGGCATATGTATCCGTTGATAGTATGGCTAAAGTATCCATATGATACTTTTTGGGAAAGTATTCATATGATACAAAAAAGTATTGTATGGATTCAGCTGAACTCAAACTTGTTGTGTTAAAATGTAACACAATCAGTATTGCTTCTTATGTGAACTAATGGGATTTATTTCTTAACAAAAATGCAAGGGGATCTTTGAGGAGGTTTTTTAAAAGTTAGGCCATTTTTACTTGGAAAGGTTTGGTTTTTTTCAAAAAAATTTTTTAAAGTAAAGAGTGATGTTAATGAGTTACTATAAAATTTGGCAAACAGCAATACATTTTGAGTTACATGATGAAGTAGTTTTAAAAAGTAATTTTCAACCCTCTATTCTACCATTGAGCTATGCTCCCTTCCCTCCCCTTCTCTCCCCAACATCCAGTTGTCAGCATTTCTTGTAAAATACCATGACAAACAAGTAAACAGAAAAGTAGTAAAAAGTTTTGTAAATGTAATATTGATATAAATCCCCAAAGGCACACAAAATGTGGGATAAAACCAGCTTTTAGTACCCAGCATTGAATTTTTGTGATTTTGAAATCTGCTCTCTCTGTGATTCAATTACTAGTTTTGGCCCAAATTACTGGTTTTCATCCATCTTGATTATGTTAATGATTTATTAAAGGTGCTTCTCATAAAATGTAAAGCAAGGTATGAATAATTTAAGGCTGGTCAAGACATAACAAGGAAAACATACAAATCCAAAATAGGACAAAATGTGGGAAAGCATGCTGTAATGTCGTTTAAGCCTCTATTGTCCTTCAAGTCTCTATTCTCATTCTAGAATTCCTCTGGAATATAACTGTGTTTTTAGGATTGTGTATTTTAGGATGGAGAGGATTTTGGAATCAAATGAAGATCAAAAGGCATGCTTATTAACCTCAGAATAAATATTTGAAGCTTACTTTCTTTTGTATCAATCTTTCTGATGCAGTTAGCATTCTGCCTACCAAACCCATTTTCCACCTTGAGGCTTAAATTTATGTGGAATGCAGCCACACATATAGTACTTTTAATGGAAATATGGCATCTAAATTGTCCAGTCTATCTGGTGAGGAAAATGAGATTTTGACATGTCTTTTTTAAAAATATTATTATTGTTCAGGCTTTACTGTTTTATTTTTTATTTTTATTTTTGTAGACTGCTGCTTTATTTACCACTGAGTGCTGCAAGTCTTTTGTCCTGACAGTAGTCTTATTTATTTTTTAATGAGCTGTTTTGTAGATTTTTAGTGAAAAGATCTACAACTGAATATTCAAATACATGAATAATACATCAGTGAAATAATTGAATGTCTGTAACAAAACTGTTACCTACCTTTCCCCAAAGTAAATAGTTGCTATCACTGTAGCCTCATAAAAAAAATAAGTTGCCTCTGGTTGCTCTCATGTAACTTATATTAGCTGTAAGAATGGAGTTCTTGTTCACTTTCTCAAGTCTGCAGAGTAAATCCTTAAAGTTTGATGTACTATACAGAGGTATCATAGCTAAGTATCAGCACTAAGGTGCTGTGTATCTTGGGAGTGAAGAAGGGCACCATTTTCTACTCTCAGGCTCAACCATATAACTAGCATTTAGTTCTCAATCTTTGGTCCTCTATTTGTTTTGGATTTCAGATCCCAGAAACTCCAGCCAATTTGGATAATAGTCAGGAATTATGGGTGCTGAAGTCCAAAACATCTGGAGGATCAAAGTTTGGGAACCACTGCCCTAAATTAATGGAGCAGAATCATGATCACATAGCAAAAAGAATACAGCAGACCAATCATTTCTCAGATGGGTGGGGAGAATCTAATCCATAGCAAATTTCAATAGCCGCTGAGAGTGTTGGACATTTACTTGTTACGCTACAGCATAGGGGTTCACTCGGTTGTATAGGTACCCATATGAAGTCATGTTTTTAAAATGTTTTACAAAAGAAGGCGGGATCGCTGTCTAATAGCTATCCCGCCTTCTGTCCCCTCTGTTTCCCAGTATGGGCTGGAGAGCAGACCAACCATTCCACAGAACCTCACTCTGCTCCTTTGCAATGCCAGGTCGGTAAAAAATAAGACCCATATCATCCAGGATCTTCTCCTGGATGAGGATGCCGACCTGGCTTGCCTTACAGAGACCTGGCTGGGAGAGGATAGCGCAGTTACATGGGCGCAGGCCCTCCCAGCTGGGTACTCTGTCAGTGAGCAGGTGAGGGGAAGTGGGCGGGGGGGGGGGCGGAGTGGCTCTAGTTCATAAGAATCACCTGACCTTGACCAGGATACCTGTCCGGAACATGGTCCACTTCGAGTGTATATACCTTAGCCTGAAGACCAGGGATAGTTTAGGGATTCTCTTAGTCTACCGACCACCCCGTTGTCTAGCAGACTCCCTGATCGAGCTGACACAGCTGGTCTCTGAGCTATTGTTGGAGTCTCCCAGACTTTTAGTCCTGGGGGACTTCAACATTCCGCTTGAGACCAGCTTAACAGGTGCAGCTCGAGAGTTCATGGATACCATGACAAACATGGGCCTATCCCAATTGGTCAATGGGCCCACACATTGTGCGGCTCATACACTTGATGCGGTCTTTAGTACGGAACAGGAATATCCGTGGGTGGAGGTTGTAAGCACCTCCGCATTGTCATGGACGGATCATTTCCTGGTCAAGATGGAACTGAGAGCCAATGTCTGCCCCACTGGGGGTGGTGGACCTATTAGACTGGTCCGCCCTCGAAGGCTAATGGAGCCAATTGGATTCCGGAAAGCCTTAGAGGGGTTAATGGTTGGAAATGCCAGTGATCCTGTTGAGACTCTGGTTGATACTTGGAACAGCGATCTTACCAGGGCTATCGACAAATCGCTCCCAAGCGTCCTTGCCATTCCGCTTCTAACCGAAGGCCATGGTATACACCTGAGCTTAGGAAGATGAAGCGGTTTGGACAACGGCTAGAGTGCAAGTGGCGGAAAACCCGACTCTCGTCTGATAGAACTCGCCATAGGAACTTTCTTTGTTCCTATCGGGAGGCAACGTGTGCAGCAAAGAGAGCCTTCTCCTCTGCACGTATTGCATCTGCAGAGTCTCGTCCATCAGAGCTGTTTAAGGCAGTGAGGGAGATGACGCAGGTGTCCCCTGCACCAAATCCCTTGCTTAACCCGACGACGGCCTGCTGTGACGCATTTAATAACTTCTTTGCAGACAAAATTTGTCAGATTGCCACCATTGAAACAGAGTCTATAGGCGAGGCATCCAGTGACTCCGCCGATGTAGTTATACTGGATCAGTGGCAATCTGTGAGTACCGAGGACGTGGACAAGCTGCTTGGTAAGGTGAGGAAGACAACTTGCCCTCTTGACCCTTGCCCATCATGGCTGGCCGTCCAGGGAGGGGACGCATTGAGGAGTCTCCTTACAGACATCGTCAATTCATCCTTCAGGGAAGGACATGTTCCATCATGTTTAAAGGAAGCGGCGGTTAGGCCGCTTCTGAAAAAGCCTTCCCTGGACCCCCTGGATATGAAGAACTATAGGCCTGTATCATTGCCGCCATTTTTGAGCAAGGTGATCGAGAGGGTGGTTGCTCTTCAGCTCCAGGCAGTCTTGGATGAAACCGATTATCTAGATCCATTTCAAACCGGCTTTAGGACAGGCTTTGGGGTTGAGACCGCCATGGTTGCCTTGACCGACGATCTGTGTCTGAGCATCGACAGGGGTAGTGTGACCCTGTGGGTGCTCTTAGACCTCTCAGCGGCTTTTGATACAATAGACCACGGCATCCTCTTGGGCCGCCTGAGAAGGTTAGGTATCAGAGGCACTGTTTTGCAGTGATTCTGGTCCTTCCTCTCGGGTAGATCCCAGAGGGTGCTGCTCGGGGACTGTAGCTACCATAAGAGGGACCTCACTTGTGGGGTCCCCCAGGGGGCTATTTTGTCCCCGATATTATTTAACATCTATATGAAGCCGCTGGGTGAGATAATACGGAGTTATGGTGCTGGGTGTTATCAATATGCTGATGACACCCAAATCTATTTCTCTGTGTCTCGTTCATCGGCCTCGAATTCCAATGGCATCTCTTCTCTCAATGAATGCCTTCAAGCGGTAATGGGCTGGATGAGGAAAAACAGATTGAAGCTGAATCCAGACAAGACGGAGGTGCTCACGGTAGCGGCCCCGAAACCAAGAATTGGGTTGCAACCTCCAGTCCTGGATGGGGTCACACTCTCTGTGTGTTCGCAGTCTGGGGGTGCTCCTGGATTCGTTGCTCCTGATGATGAATCAGGTAAATGCAACGGTCAGGAGCGCCTGTTATCAGCTTCGGCTGATACGCCAGCTGCGCCCTTTTCTGGAAGTAAGGGACCTCGAAACTGTTGTGCACATGCTGGTAACCTCACGCCTTGACTTTTGTAATGCACTCTACATGGCACTAACCTTGTGCTTGGTTCGGAAATTACAGCTGGTACAGAATATGGTGGCCAGACTTGTGTCGGGAACATCTCAGAGGGACCACATTACTCCGGTTCTGAGGTCCCTCCACTGGCTGCCTATAGGCCAGGTACAAGGTGTTGGTTATTACCTTTAAAGCCCTAAATGGCTTGGGTCCAACCTATATCAGGGACCGCCTTCTCCCTTACAATCCTCCCCGTGCTCTCCGATCCTCCGGGAGGAATTTGCTGCAACCTCAAAAGTTTAGGCTTGCGGCTACTTCCCGGAAGGCTTTCTCTGTTGCCGCCCCCAGAATCTGGAATGACCTACCGGACGAGATCGTCACCTGACATCATTAGACAGCTTTAAAAAGGCTGTCAAGATGGATCTCTTCCGGCAGGCCTTCCCAGATTAACATCCCAGTCTTGGGTACAGCTGTCCCACCCCAGCATACGATCCTTCATGGCCCCATCTGAGGATGGTGAGGATTATTATTGCTGGGCTGATTCACCGGGCAAGTTTTGTTTTAATTTGAATTAATTGTATGGCTTTTAATAATTTCTGATTTAATACTGTTTTAAGGGGGGAGGGGTCTGTTATATTGCATATATGTTTTTATGGGGATTGTATATTTTATTGTTGTAAGCCGCCCAGATTGGTTTTCCAGAGGGTGGGGTATAAATAAATTTAATTATTATTATTATTTAATTTGCTATTGTTTAATTAATTTTTAAGGGGTGGGTGGGTTTGGGATTTGGGATTGTGCTTTTATTGTATGTTATTGTAAACTCCTGTTCAATTTTAATGTTGTAAGCTGCCCCGATTGCTCAGCAGAGGGCCAGAATATAAATAAATTATATTTTTATTATATTTTTATTATGTTTCTTTTTATGAGCTAACCAAAGTGCCACATTTGGGATTCCATCAGGTATTTGGTTGGCCATTGTGAAAAACTGGTTCCTGGTCTAGGCCAGCTTTGGGGTTGATCCAGCAAGGCTGCTCATATTGTCTAAAAGGGAAAGGGTGTGTATATGGTTTAATAGGAGATTAAAAACAAAGCATTGGAAGCAGAATTAAAAGTAAACTCTGGCAATGGGAAGAAAAAATCTGCAGAAATAAAGAAGTATAGAGGCTTGGATTCCATGGATCTGCTCAGCCAGTGACACTTATCTTTTAACATTTGATGTTAAAGATTATATTGTACTTTGCCTCAGGCCCTTCCTTCTTTTACAGTTCACTCTGCCTTGGTACCCTGTTATCTACATACTTGTCATGCTGTGGAACTAATATTTGCCTTGGACCTCTGTGGGAGAGAATAAAAATAAATTTCCTCTGCCTGTTGGAATTACAGAGCTAAGGCAGAGCTACTCCAGGAAGAGCCTGACATGCAAATGTATCTTTTAATACTTACAATTCTAATTAAATGTAGCCATAACCTCTCACTGTGTTAAATCTCTGTACTCTGAAGCTGGGTATTAATGCTCTTCCTAAGCAGCATGATGAATTCTCCAAGGGGGTTGTTTCTTGGATGCTACAGTCACAACCTTTCCCTGTCTTCTTTTCAGTCTGAGTGATGCTACCACTAAATTATTTTTGTGTAAAAATACTCATGCTACTAGATGTGTAGTCTAAACTGATCTTCAGAACTAATCACCCAGGGTACCCTATTGTCTCATGGAATAACATAGCACAGAGAACATCTCTCTCTATAGATTTACAAAATATGATTTTAAAAGTAACCTCCTATTTTATATCAAGGACACCACTTATTTATTTGCTCAGAACTGAGCTCTTAAATTTGCAGCATCAATCTAATAATGATGCTTATACATAGTGTTAGAATTCAAAGATATAGCCATGTTAGTCTGTAGAATCAGTATGTAGAGAGATCTTGTAGCACCTTTGAGACTAACTGAAAAAAAGAAAGCAGCATGAGCTTTCACAGACTGAAGTATATGAAAGCTCATGGTGCCAACTTCTTTCTTTCAGTTAGTCTCAAATGTGCTACAAGATCTCTCTACATACTGATGCTTATCCATGTTGCACTTGTATCTCTTTACCTCAACATACTGCATAATGATGGGATTCAGGGTTTATATTAATTCATTGAACCCAAGAACTCTAATGATTCCCCCACTTCAACAGTCCTAAACATCACTTGCAATAAATTTGTATTCTGCAGATACAATTGCTTATAGCTGTGAAACACAGCAATGGGCACTTGCATTGGCACCTTCTCACGCAAAACTGTTTATGGGCAAACAAGAATATAGCAACCTTAAAGAAACCAGTAACAAATCTCTTATATGATGGCAGTGCACTGGTGGAATCTTTATGATCTAGATGGAGTGTAAAGAATGCCTAGTTTAAATTTTATATCAACTCTATCCATCCCACAGTAAAAATTTACCTCTAGTGGCCCATACAAGCATCCACTTGAATCTCTTTTCTTAAATGTTCTCCTTACCATTGAGGACCACAAAATTGTCACAGACTTTTGTAACTAATGCATTGATGCCATTGATGCCTGATGCAATTATTTGTATTGGAGATCCTGCCAACCTAAACAGGTAAAAAGAAATGTTATCTACAGTTTGGCTCTGAAAATGACAGTTATCTGTAATAACAAAGGAAGTGATAATAAAGGAGTAGAGAACTTAAGGAGCACCTGCTTCTATCCTCCTCCTGTCATTGACCCTGTCAGATTATGGAACGGCCTGCCGGATGAGATCCTTCTGCTTACATCTCTAGACAGCTTTAAAAAGGCTATTAAGATGTATCTCTTCCTGCAGTCCTTTCCAGGATAAAGATCCCAGCCTCAGGAATTCCCTCTTAAGGGAAGCCCTCCAGGAATTTTCCTATTAGCCTCCTCCTAGTCAACTTGTGTCCGCTGTTTTCCTTCATTGAAGCATTGCATTGATGTTGTTTGTTTTAATTTGTTGGTTTTTAACTCTTACTCGGTTTAATACTTTTTTAAGGGGGGGGGTACAGGGGTTTGAATATATCTTGTATTTTTATTATTTGTGAGCCACCCTGATTGAGCTCAGAGGGGTGGGGTATAAATACATTTTATTATTATTATTATTATTATTATTATTATTATTGATTATAACAGGGGTAGGCAACCTTTCCCCTTTAAGGGCCGAGGGACTTCAGCTCCCAGAATCCCAGGAGCTATTGGCCAACATGGGACTATTGGCCAACATGGCTGAGGCTTCTGGGAGCTGAAGTCCCTTGTCCCTTAAAGGGGAAAGGTTGCCTACCCCTGGATTATAACATCAAGCAAACAACCTTCATTTCAATAGAAAATTACTGTAAAAAAGTAAGAGTTAACAGCCAACAACTACATCTGTGGTGGATTTGCTTCCAGCATATCTTACCTACCACAGGACAAGAAGAAAAAGCTAGGTAATTCTGAACATCTTGCTAAAGCCATCTGCAGGCCTCATAGTATAGCATTCTTGTTGTTGTTAGTTGCCCTTGAGTCGGTTCCGACTCATGGCAATCTTGTGGATGAGACATCTCCAAGAATCCCTATTTTCCACTGCCTTGCCCAAATCCTGCAAACCCTTCCCCATAACCCTCTGATTGAGTCTATCCATTTGGTTTGTGGTCTTCCTCTCTTCTACCCTCTATCTTTCTGAGCATTAGTGTTTTTCTAGTGACACATGCCCTCTCATTATGTGACCAAAGTACAATAGTCTCAACTTGATTATCACTGCTTCCAAGGAGAGCTCTGGTCTGATCTGTTCAAGAACCCATTTGTTTGTTTTCTTGGCTGTCTATGGTATCCTAAGTACTCTTCCCCAACATCATATTTCAAATTAGTTGATTTTCTTTCTGTCTGCTTCCTTCACTGTCCAGCTCTCACATCCGTACATGGTAATTGAGAATACAATGGCCTGAATGATTCTGACTTTAGTGCTCAGTTATATGTTTTTGCTCTTCAGTATCTTTTCCAGTTCTTTTATAGCTGCCCTTCCCATTCCTAGTCTTCTTATTTCTTGACTGCAATCTCCATTCTTACCAGCCTCCAAATCTATGAAGATTTGAAGAAAAAGCTTTGAAAAAGATTTGAAGAAAAAAGATATGAAGAAAAAGCTGTCTTTAAAACACTAGTCAGCAATCCAGGGTTACAAGTACAGCATCTTATTCATGTTCAAAACTGAAGCACTGTTTATTACAAGTACTTTGAAGAAAAGGGAACATTTTTGGATTCTCAGGCTGAAGGCCTCAGTATTACATGGCATTGACTGAGCAGATAACAGCCACTTCAGAGTGTTATCATAATCAACAACACGTAATCTTCTCCTTTAGAACATCCTGTCCCCTAAACTTATCTCCTACCTTGGATTCTACTCTCTTCTATTTTAAGCAGTTGAAGGAGGTGGAAGCCCAAATTTCTTTTTTCTATGTACTCTCTCTCTCTCTCTCTCTCTCTCTCTCTCTCTCTCTCCTTATATTTCTAGAACATGAGAGTGAGATGAAAGGGAAGAAAACATTCCATCTAACCTGGACCAAATGTAGTCAGTGGCCTTCCTCTTATAAAAGTGGCATTCAGAATTGTCAGGGGAAAAAGAAAGAAGTTAGGTAATGGTAAAAGTAATATATTCTATAACAAGGATATTGACAATGTTCGTGAGATGTTCAATTTACATTAAAAACAAAAGTATATCATGCATACTTTGTCTTACATAAAGAACCTACAATGCACACTTTAAGGATGCTACTACAGTGTGCCTTAAAAACAATAATCAATTTTTGTAATCATACAATTCCTGAGAGGACCAAGCCCATACCAAAAGCTTGATGGTCCTGGATAAGTGCTCCAATGTATCTCTCAGCAGAAATTCTGTGAATTCAGTCTCTAATGATCACCAGTCAGACGCGTTTTGACCTGTGGTCTTCTTTAGTGGCTTGGGTATCAGTAAGTATCCTATCCACAAGGAGTTATAGATAAATCCTAATGCTTATAATTCAATTCTCATCCAAAAGGTATTGAAAAAACAAGTTGTCAAAATGTGTACAACTTAGTGCTATTATAACAAACAATGGGGGGTTGCAGACTGCCAGAAATAGTGCAAATTGAGTCCACTTTTAGGGTTAGGGTTAGGGAATCATGGGGACTGTATTTTATTGTGGCACCACAGCTCTCTGACAGAGAAGGCTCAATGTCCCAGAAAAAAAAAAAAAAATTCCCATGATTCCCTAGCACTAACCCTAACCTTAAAAATGGACTCAATTTGCACTATTTCTTGCAGTCTGCAACCCCCCAATATGTGGAGTAAATACCATCCAAAGAATTCACCAGCCTCTTTCCTATGTATCAGAGATAAATGATTGATAGATAAATGTAAGATCTTTAAAATACCCGAGACACACCTGGTGTTTAGGAGAAAATTTACAAAGATGAAAAAGGTCCTAATCCTATCAAAACCTAGTACAATGTAATTATTTCCTGGGAATTCTTTCAAATGAAAGAAAGAACCATAACAAAAATGTCTGTCTTCAATATCCCTGTAGAAAATCTATTATCATAAATATTTCCTATTACAACAATGGCAACAAACAAAATTAATCTATACAATCCATTTCTATACAATAGATGCATCACTGAAACAATTTTTAGACACATTTTTTAAAAGGCTATGTTTGTATACATATACAACAAATGTCACCATTAATATGTAATCCAGAACCAACATGCTTGTAAGGATATTCAATATACAATGTGCCTACATAACTGTTATCCAGTCTATCTCTTCATTCAAACCAGAGGGAATTAAACTTTCCAACTGGTATATCCAACAGGTCTCCCTCCTGGTTAATGCTCTATATTTTAATGCATTCAGGACAGTGATTTGTTCGATGCACCAGAATTTGAGATCTTTGATGTCATGTTTAAATTCCAGAAAATGTTTAGCCAGTGGTGCATGCATTCTCTTATTTTTACTGCAACTTTTGTGCTCACCAATCCTGGTTTTAATTTTTCTGGTGGTCATTCCAACATAAAGAAGATTGCAGGGACATCGTATAACATAGCTGACCCCACTAGAGTTACAGGTAAAAAAAAAAAAAATAGGTGGTACTTTGTTTTATTAATGGGGTTCCTAAATGATGTTAGCTTACAACAATTGTTGTAAACTCTGTGGTTACCACAAGGGAATTGTCCTATAGGCTTTGTTGAGGAATAAGAATAAGGGGCATGGGAGAGACAAAATGATAATTGCTTTAACTCATGATTGCCAGATAGCCCAGGTTAGGAAGATTATCATGAAATATTGATTTCTTTTTAAGGACATCCCCAGATGCAGACAAGCACCCCTTATCACTACCAAAAGAGGAATAAATCTGAGAGACCTGTTAGTACACAGTAGACTGTAGAATCAATTAGTCTCATAACAGGTGCCAGCAAACCTTAAAGTGTGCATTTTAGGTTCTTTGTGTAAGACAAAGTATGCATGATATACCTTTGTTTTTAATGTAAATTGAACATCTCACAAACATTGTTGATATCCTTGTTATAGAATATATTACTTTTACCATTACCTAACTTCTTTGTTTTTTCCTGTTTATACCCAGTTAGGTACAATACCCTTTTTTGTTGTATTCAGAATTGGCAGGCCTAGAAGAACTCATTTGTTTCCCAACCATGCAGGTGAGAAATCATGTGCTCATCCCCCTGCCATATATTTGTACTACATATGTGGGTAGATAGTACAGTCCAAGCCATTATATTCCCCATCACCATGTACATATGTGAGAGCTAGATAATGAAAAATAGTTAGAAAGCAGATCAATTTATTTAAGATTTGGTGGTGGAGAAGAGTGTTGAGGCTACCATGGACAGCCAGGAGTACAAACAAATGTGTTCTAGAACAGATCAGGCTTGAACTATCCCTGAAAGCCAGAATGACTAAACTGACACAGTTGTACTTTAGTTATATGAAGAGGAAAAATGAATCATTAGTAAAGGCAATAATACTAGGAAAGGTGGTAGGCAGTAGAAAGAGAAGAAGCCCACATGCCAGATGGTTAGACTCAATCAGGGAGGACATGAGCCTGGCCTACAGGACCTGAGCAGAGAGTTTGAGGACAGGGGGTCTTGGAGATGTCTCATCCACAGCGTCACCATGAGTTGAAATTGAGTCTAGGGCAGTTAACAACAACAAAGTGTTTGTATGAGAGCCAGCATGGTGTAATGGTTAGAGTGTTGGACTGACTCCAGGAGACCAGGGTTTGAATCCCCACTCAGCCATGAAAACAAACTGGGTGGCATTGGGCAAGTTACACTCGCTCTGCTTTAAGATGAAAGCACTGGGAAACCACCTGTTTAGAAATTTTGACAAGAAAACCCCATGATTTGCTTGCCTTACAGTCAACACAAGTCAAAAAATAACTTCAAGTTATTTTTGTGGTAGACCACCCTGAGTCAGGATAGGGTGGCCTGAATCTAATTGTAAGCTGCAACTGCTGTAGATCAATGGAAACTTGCTCAGTCATCATTCAGTCCTTATATAAGTTTCATTAATTCATTGGATCTACTCTGACTAGAACTAACAATTGGATTTCAACCTATGGGTCCATTAAACTCTAATTAGAGACAGCATGGCACAGTCATGCCATGCTGACTGTGTCAGAAACACAGTCATGTTGCTTCCCAACTCCAAGCAGTCTTGGATGAAACCGATTATCTTGATCCATTTCAAAATGGCTTCAGGACAGGATATGGAGTGGAGACTGCCATGGTTGCTCTGACCGACGACCTCCGCCTGGGCATCGATAGGGGTAGTGTGACCCTGTTGGTGCTCTTGAATCTCTCAGCGGCCTTTGATACTATAGATCATGCCATCCTCTTGGAGCGCCTGAGAGAGTTAGGAATTGGAGGCACTGCTTTGCAGTGGTTCCATCCCTTCCTCTCGGGCAGATCCCAGAGGGTGAGGCTCAGGGACAGTTGTTCTTCCAAAACAGAGCTTAATTGTGGCATCCCCCAGGGCGCCATCCTGTCCCCAATGCTATTTAATATCTATATGAAGCCGCTGGGTGAGATCATTCAGAGGCATGGAGCACAGTGTCTTCAGTATGCTGATGACACCCAGATATACTTCTCCATGAGTATCATCATCTCAGACTTCAGATGGCGTCTCTCCTCTCAATGACTGTCTCAGAGCGGTAATGGATTGGATGAGGAAAAACAGATTGAAGTTGAAATCTAGTACTGCTGCTTTTGATGCATTACTGCTGTTCCCTATATTTTCCCCCCCTCCATGTTAGTTCATGTTTACAATTATGCATTTGAAAAATATATTTTTTAAAAAAATGTAAATGTGGTTGATGATGTGATCATGTGTGCTATATGTGATAACATCAAAAACCTCATTTTGAAATCTTATAAGTTCTTGTAGTCTTATATTATTCAGCCCATGGCACCATGTTATTTAGTTTGCAGGGTGATTTGTTGTGTGGAGGGAAACAGCATTGAAATATAAGAGGCTGGGGTTCAAATCTGTCTGAAAGCCATATTCTCTAATATTTTGTGTTTTATATGCAGACCTGCTGTAAGTAAAAAACACCTTACACTTGGTCAGAACTCTGTTCTCTTCAGATGCCTTGTACATGGTTGTTGCTGCTGCTGTATGCCCTCAAGTCATTTCCAGCTTATGGCAACCCTAAGACAAAATTAGGGTTTTCTGAGGGCTGCGAGTGTGACTGTCTCAAGATCACCCAGTGGATTTTCATGGTCAAGCAGAAATTTGAACCCTGGTCCCCAGAGCTGTAGTCCAGCATTCAAACCACAGGAAATATAAATCCTTTTACTAAAAAAATCAGTTAGGCAAAAAATGGCATAAATGGAACCTTGCTAGGGATAGATTAGGTTGAAGCTTGCAAGAATTTCCTATTTTCTCAGACAAATTGTTCTCTGTTTCTAATGCTTATAGGAACAATTACTTTGCTTATATCTACACACAAATGTAGAAGACAATGCAATTAAAGTGCATCTTACATGATTTTTAAAATAAAAAACACAATCTCCTCTGTTCTGCAGGTTCTCTGTTAGTCACCATCTAAAGATGCTATTTGTATTTAAAATATATCTGAGATTCTTTTGAGTCTCCAGGACAATTTAATATTTTAAAAGGCAAAGGTATTCCCCATTAACAAAGTTATCAAGTCATGTCTGAC
Organism: Phrynosoma blainvillii; assembly: GCA_026167975.1. NCBI lineage: Eukaryota > Metazoa > Chordata > Lepidosauria > Squamata > Phrynosomatidae > Phrynosoma > Phrynosoma blainvillii. Next base: position 270,876,806 of record JANUYF010000002.1, read on the forward strand.
CATAGGGGCCGGTGCTCATCTCCATTACTGAGCCGAAGAGCCATTGTTGTCAGAGACTACTCTGTGGTCATGTGGCCAGCATGATAGCACAGAACGCTGTTTACCTTCCCACTGAGAAGTGGTGCCTATTTATCGACTTGCATTTGCATCCTTTTGAACTGCTAGGTTGGCAGAAGCTGGGACCAGTGACAGGAGCTCACGCCATCATGCAGCACCTGGGTCTCAAGCTGCCAACCTGCCAATCTTGCAATCAACAGAGTCAATGGCTCATCCATTTGAGCCATAGCATTTAATATTACAGTAACAATAAAGTGTAAAAGCAAACTCTTAAGAGCTATTCAGAAATGAAAGGTTGCATTTTTTACATATTAGGGGGTTTCTGGCAATATTATTGTTATTATTGTGCCTTCAAGTAAACTGTAACATATGGAAAGCCTATGCTAAAGTTTTCTTGGCAAGATTTATTAAGAGAAGGATTAGCAATGTCTTCATCTTTTGGTGAGATGAGGAGAGGTCACCCAGTGGGTTTCCATGGCTGAAACCACTGCCATGATTCATATTCATGCTTAAGTAGAAAGGTTAAGACAGCAATAGCAATAGCAATGACAACAACATGTAAATTTCTATACCAGTTATCAGTGAATTCAGCACTCTCTAAGCAGTTTACAATCTGTAAGCTAATTGCCCCCAACAAGCTGGGTACTCATTTTACCAACCTGCGAAAGAATGGAAGGCTGAATCAACCCTGACAACAAGCAGGAAGAAAAAAACAGGCCGCTGCACCACTGCAGAATTAATGCAGTTTGACAGCACTTTAACTATCAAGGCTCCATTCTATAGACTCTTGGTATTTGCAGTTTGTTGTGGCACCAGAGCTCTCTGATAGAGAAGGCTTAATAGCTCACAAAACTACAAATTCCAGAATTCTATAGCACTGAGCCATGGCAGTTAAAGCCATGTCAAACTGCCTTAATTCTGCAGTGTAGATGGAGTCCTAGTGGTAGAGGGTAGATACAGGGTAAAGGAATAGCTTCCAGGAAATGATTCAGTACACACGCACAGTGGTAGAGAGACTGAGCTTAGAGGGCAAGAGACCGGTAGAGGTTGACAGAAGATTTGTTTAAATAAAGTTCTTTGGTTTTTGTTATTAACTCTGCTTGAATCTTACTGATAATTAGAACTATGGTACATGAAACAATGGTCTGCTGGTAATCTAGAGGACCTGCGGGGAATACAAAGATGAGAAGGGACCACATATGGCTTGCAGCTGATATATTTTTATATATCATTATATATCCTTGCCATATACCATGGCAAACAAGCTATACCAAGTTTTGGCCTTGTATGCTTTCTCCCTCCTTTCTCGCCTTTTGCCATGGAGAGGGCAAGCTAGGAATTTTCTGCTTCTGTTTTTGATTAACTACAATTTAGGGTGGTTGGAAACTGCCTTCTTTAAAACAAACCACTGTTATGATTAACCTATAATGTATATTTGTTGGATTTGGATGACACCACAAGCTGTGACTAACCAAAATGGGAAGGAGAAGCTTCCCATATTTTCCTTATGGCCATTCGAGAGTGGAGAAGAAGAAGGATGAAGGAGAATTCAGAGGTTCACTGCATCTCATTTATGACACAATAAACCATGGATTATTATAACATCTGAACTGGCCCTCAATCTTTAGGTTCAGTTAGTTGTATTTTAACTGTCAGGGTATGGTATTACACCAGAATTAAAGTAATGTAATTGAACATAGAAATATGTATTGCTGCTGTTTCAGAAATGACAGAAGGTTATTGACAGTGCTCTCGGCTGAAAAAGATTTAGAAACCTTTAAGACATGCTGTTTGTGTTTGACCTGACTGAAGAAAAACAGCTGTGCATATACATGAATCAGAGTGACAAGTTTGGAACCTGCCACTTCTCAATGTTTCATCACCTGTTGTTGTTGTGTGCCTTCAAGTTGTTTCCGACTTATGACAACCCTAAGGGCAGGCTATAACAGGGTATGTGTTTTTTGGCAAATTTCTTCAGAGGGGGTTTGTCATTGCCATCCTCTGAGGTTGAAAGAGTGTGACTTGCCCAAGGTCACTGTGGGGTATAATTTAGATTTCCAGGGTTTTAATCCTTTTTAAAGGAAACCTAAATATACAAAGATGAATGATAAAGCTGTTAGAGACAGTCTTTCATTAACAGAATAAGAGAAATGTGGCCCTGAATATTTTTATCTAAATTCTCCTTTCTTAAAGAATGAAGACTGACTCAGAAAGACAACAAACATGTAGTTTGTAGTTTAAAAAACAATAATAATGCTTTAATAAATAATTACATAACAAAAACTAAATGCAAATCTAACTAAAGATGTAGAGTTCAAAGATATAACCGTGTTAGTCTGTAGAACCAGTATGTAGAGAGATCTTGTAGCAACTTTGAGACTAACTGAAAGAATTTGGCAGCATGAGATTTCATAGACTTCAGTCTACTTCCTCAGATGCATCTAACTAAAGATGGTTTGGGTAAAGAAAGAAAATCTCACCATCTTTAAGATAGCAGGAAGATGAGGAAGAGACACGTTAGACATGTTAGACTAACAGTCAGACTCACACTAACTGTGACATTAACTGTTTAGAATCTTGTGAGAGAGACAGTCTTAAAGAGAGAGAGAGCAACCTAAATAAGAATCCCTATCTATATAATGAGGGGAAAAAGAATGCGTAAGTTACTTCCAACAATCCTCTTCTCATTCTCTTGGACCAACATCTTCATCCCATCATGTAGTCTCTGGAATTAATCTTTTGGGTAGAGGTTTAGTGGGCATGTCTTGAATAATCACCTCAGTGTTGCAGTATTCCAGTTGGACAAGTCCATTCTTACACATTTCTTTTACTTTATGAAAAGCAATGTCAGTGTTTTTCTTGGGTGGCTTTTCACTCTGAGAAATCTTGATGCAGCTTTGATTGTCTTGAATCAAAATAGTTGATTTGGGTTCTGTTATCCCAAAGTCCACAAATAATAATAATAATAATAATAATAATAATAATAATATAGTTTATTTATATATCCCGCCTCTCCCAATAGATAAGTAAGCTGTGCAGCCATCTGATTTCATCACATACTGCTTTTGCTGAAACACACACAGCACCTGTAGAAGAATCAATAATCATTGATTGCTTCTTACTTGTCCAATGTACAGCACCTCCACTACAGAAGATCAAATTTCCAATGGTTGACTTTCTGTCTGACATATCTGCAGCCCAGTCTGAATCTGCATAAGCAATCAGATGTGGTCAGTTACAGGCTGACAACATCAGTTTGTGATCTACTGTTCCTTTTAAGTATCTGGCAACTCTCTTCACTGAAATGCTAGGAGAGTTAACCATTCTGCATAAGATGCCAACAGCATTTACTATATCAGGTCTAGCAAAGTTGGCAATGTATAGGAGTTTTTCAACTGCAGTCCTATACTTGCCTCCATTCTTTAAAGGTTCTGATTTCTTAATGTCCTTTAAGAATCCTATATTCATTGGAGTTGGCATTGCATTTGCATCTTTCAGACCAAGACAGTCCAGAAGAACCAACATCTTCTGTTTTTGATTCAGGAAGAAACTTCCATCACTGCCTCTTTGTATTTGCACTCCAAGATAGTGTGAGATATCTCTCAAATTCTTGATATCAATTTCTTTCTTAGATTCTGGATTATCTCTTCACTATCTGCTTTGTCCTCACTGCACAAGGTCAGATCATCCACATAACTTGTGATGTAACTCCATTTGTTATTTCTGAATCTCTTGTATATACATTTGTCAACAGTGACTGGAGTGGATCCCTCTTTAATAAGAAGCTGGTTCAGTTTCTCACTCCATGATCTGGCAGCCTTTTTAAAATCATAAATGCTCTTTTATAATTTGCATACAAGATGTGCCTTACCAGGTATATGGAATCCTAGAGGTTGTTCCATATAAAGTTGTTCAGTGAGATCATCATACAGAAAATCTGTGTGTATGTGCAGATGCTGAACAGTCATTTTCTTGTACGCTGCAACAGTATAGCAGAAAAATGGGACAGAGAGACTCCACAGATTGAAGGAAAGTGAGTTTTATTCTGTAAAAAAACAAAATTACGCTAGAAGGCTCAACAGGAAATAACTTTCCAAAGATGCTGAGCCCAGAACTGAGCAACTGTATATCTTGTTATAGTGATCTTCCAAATATGTCCAGCATATAGGAAAACCACTCCCTCCTCCCTCTCAAGTTCAATTAGTTTCACAATATTCAACACTTTTTGCTATGCTGTTTTCAGAGCATAGGAATCTTACGTAGCATAAAGAAATCGTTTACAGTACATGATGTCTAGGGTGTTATCAATGAGAACCTTGACTGTTGTGCAGAGCACAGAGCTAAGAGAAGCAAATAGATAGACAGAAAAATTTCCAAAGTCTCATCTAGAGTCCTGGTTGATTATCTAGTCTGACCCCAAATCATAGGCAATCATGGACAGTTATTATAAAATACAATTTTCAGCTACAGGCAGTTGACTACTTCAACAGCTAAGAGAATTCTGATGGTTGTATGAGTGACTACTCCAGCAAAAATGTCATTGTAGTCCTCATCATATTTTTAAGTACAGCCTTAGCAACAAGTCTTGCTTAGTATCTTTGAATCTTCTGCATATAGCTTTGTAAAGACCCATCTACAGCCAATTGCCCCTTTTCCTTCTGGCAGTTCTGACAAAGTCCATGTCTTGCTTTTATATAAAGATTGCATTTCCTCACTAGCAGCTTGCACCTACTTCTCAGAATCTGTCTTTGGAATTCCCTTTATCTTCTTCCAATCAGAGGGTTTTGGGAGCGTTCTGACCTTCTCATCTGGATTGTGATACCTGGCTCCACTTCTTATGTGCCATCCAGTTCCTCATCATTAAGCTGGTCCACTGCAGGTGTAGCCTCTTCTGGATGCAAGACATTTGAAGGATGAAAGAACCCCACGTGCTTTGGTTGCTGGTGGGAATCTTCTACCACAAATAAATATTGATAAACATCTTGATTTTAATTAAATTTGGGCTGTGGTCTTTTATCAATATAAACAGCACTTGTTAATTTTTTTGTGCTCCATCTGGATTTAGAATTCTGTAACCATTTCTAGCATAATCAACAAAAACTCCCTCTTCACTTCCGCAGTCAAATTTACCTCTTTTCTGCTTGGGAATATATGTAAATACTTTGCTTCCAAAAACCTTCAGATGGTTTAATTAGGCTTAACTCCATGCCATAACTGGAATGAGGTTACATCTTTGGATTTTGTTGGCAATTGGTTATACAAGTATGTAGCAGTCATGATGACCAATATTGTTCAGAAATATTAGCTTCCAAAAGCATAGTGACTGCCATCTCCTTGAGAGTTCTATTCATTCTCTGTCATGCCATTTTGTTCTGAAAAATAAATCTTTGTTGTCTGATGCTCAATGCCATGTTCCTTTAAAAATTCATCACATTCAGCATTGACAAATTCAGTGCTGTTGTCTATGCACAGGCTGTTCTGTTTGTAGCCAAATTTGTTACAGACTCTATTAAAGTACTCATTGAATTTTTGAAAAGCTCAACTCTTCACTCTGAGAAGATAAGTGTATGTGTATCTGCAGAAATCATTGATAATAATCATAAAGTAAGAGTTACTTCCTTCTGACTTTTGATTCATTGGTCCAGAAAGATCAGCATGTAAAAGATCCAATGCTTTGTTGGATTGTCGCTCAGGAACTGGAGGATGTGAAGCTCTTGTGGCTTTTGCTTTCAAGCATTCTACACATTTTTCATTGTTAGAGCATCTTTGAATTTAAAGTTTCTTGCAAGCTCTTGATTTGCCAATCTCTTAATATTTTGAACATTTCGATGAGCAAATCTGCAATGCCATAAAGTTGAACAGTCTTTGCAATTACATCTGGTCACACTTTTCACAGATGAATGCAAAATCTGCATCTGATAACATCCATGAGATCCTAAGTCTGCTCTAAAAATCAAATTTTTGCTATGAATACTAAAACAGGCTTGCTTTCTGAAACTGACACAGTTGCCTCTTGATGCTATGGTTTGCACACTGTAAAAGGAGGCTTGCAAATCTGGTACATAATAAGCATGTGGGATTTGTAAAATTCCTATTCTTTCAGGACCAAGTTTTGTTTTCAAAGTCCCTTTTCCTAGTGCAAAAAGTTTTGACCATTACCAAGATAGACAGGAATAATTACATTTGCATCAAAATCAACAAACCATTTTTTGTTCCTGAAGTAATTAACATTCGCCCCACTATCAATAAACACTTGGCTTTTATATTTATCTCCAGCAATTTGAAATAATTGTTGTTGAATCAACCCAATATCAACATGACTGGAAGATTTCTATTTAGGATTAAAAGCTTCTGTCTTAAAGTTGCTTTTTCTTTTAGTATTCAGTCCCTGACTTTGCAGCTTTTGCAGCTCAGCTTTTGGCTTTGACTTGTTAACATTACTTCTATTTGACTTGGGAGAAAAGAAATCTTTTTCAAATCCTATGCAGCAAATTATCTGTCTGTTATTTTTGTATTAAAGGGCCTGTGCGGGCTGGCCTGGGGGTGGAGTTGGGGCGGGGCAACTACATGCCAGCCACCCCAACTCTGCCCCAATACTGCCGTCATGCCATGTGCCTCATTGCATGCTGCATGGCATCAGCCTGTAGACACACTGTGCCAAAAGGGTGCAAAAGAGCTGCTGCCGCAGCAGCACTAAGGGCGGCTTTTTGCCACTCCAAAAAGGAGTGGCATTTGCCAGCTCTTCTTGGAGCAGGAAAAAGGTGGATCAGGGCCGTGGCATGTGGTTGCCATGGCCTGATCTGGCACTCCCAGGGGCAGCACAGATCCACCCCTTAGAGGCCATTTGTACAACCCCAAAGTTGTCTTCCATTAAGTTTTACCAATTTTGAAATTCAACAATTTGAGCAATAGCATCTTGTAAAGAAACATCTCCTTTAACATGTAAAGCATTAATTATTGGAGGATAATATTTTGGAAGACATGCCAAAAACAGTCCAAGTTTTGCATGTTCTGGAAAAGATTCTCCAGCAGCTGTAAATTCAGACAAAGTTGTCATAAACCATTAATATACTGATTTAAATACTGAGGATGATGCAACTTGGTGTTAACAAGTTTGATCATGAGAGCTGCTTGATTAGAAGTAATTTGATAATTAAATACTTTCTGTAGTTTCTCCCATATTTGTTTTGCATCAGTTAAACCTTGAATATAGTAAGCAGTGCTGGGATCTTCAGATAAGCCAATATAAGCTGCTGCTTTCTTTGCATTTTCATTAAACTGTTGTTGATGTATTCCTGCTTCTGTCAATCTCTGCTCATTTATTGTTTTAAATAGTCCCATAGTAGTCAGGTACATATACATTTTCCATGCCCACATTTTGTAATTTGTGTAAAATGTAAAAATAATGACTCTTTACAAAATGTTTAATTACAAAAATAATTAAATAAGCCATTTGTATTTATGATCTCATACATGCTTGAAAAACTCACAATGTAGATTTATCAAAATCCTTTTCAAATTCTAGGTCTTGAAAAGGACATTTTGTAGCACCCAAGTAGGATGGCCTATGGAGCCTGTTAAAACAAATGTCCTCTTAATGGATATGGGAAATAATTGCTGTAAATTTGAGGTGGAAATCATGAAACTTTTCACAAGTTGTTGGACTGTAACCCTCAGCATCCCTCACCCTTAGTCATGCTTAGTAAGACTGCTGGGATTTGCAGTTCAACATCTGGAGGGCCACATGGGTCCCACTCTTTCTGTAGACAGAGCTAAATGGCCAGTTCCTGAATCCTGTCTCCATGGTTATGGTCAAATATTTTGCCTTTCAAACCCAAAAGATTTCAGGTTTTATATTTATGAAGTCATTTCCTTTAAGTCACAGGTTCCCAACCTGGGGTGCCCACACCTCGAGCAGGTGCAAAATGGAGTGTCAGGGAATATGACAAAGAGTGGCTTGTGTCCTTGAGTGACGAGTCAAGAGTCATCACTCATTTTTTTTAATAAATTAGAATCTAATTGCTCAATTTAGTTTTACATTTTATGCACTGAGTTGAAAGCTTTTTTTTTAAGTTCACTTTGGTCATCCACAGTATTGTATGTGGTTCAAAAATTAGAAATTAGACTTCTTCATCTTCAAATGTGGTTATTACTTTTGTAGGGAGTGTGAACATTGATTAAACATTTCCTAGGGGTGTGCAGCATAGAAAAGGTTGGGAATCACTGCATTAAGTAGCCCAGAAATGGAAGCCTGACCTTCTGTATTCTCTAACAAATATAGCACAGTGGATTTCTTTGTCATATGCACCTACCTGCTCTTTAAGATCTTCTTCTGAGGCCATTTTTAGGTGCAACATATAAGGTGTTACTGCTGGCTAATAGAGAAAGGGTTTTTCCATTGATGACCCCTAAGCTGTGAAATAGTCTCCCAAAGGAATCCCACCTGGTTGATGTAATTTTATTACCTTTTTTACAAGGATAGCGAATTTTTTTTATTATTCTTCACTATTTATTCTTTCTCCAGCCTTTTCATCTGTTGTTGTTGTAAGCTACTCTGAGAATATTTTTGTAGAAGGTTGACCTATGCAGCTCTTAAATAGCTAAATAAAGTGAATCAATGGAAAGGCTGATTACATTGATTGGCATCTTTCCTATCAACCAACTTCTGAATGCAAGCCTCCATGGTTTAGAATGAAAACTTGGAACCTGGATTGTATCCTCAAAAGCCATGGTCCAGAAAATACTAGCAATCAACAGAAGGGCTGCTTATGTGAATTACTTCTCTACTATCAGTGAACTGATGAGTCCATCTGGAGGTCCTTCTGTTCCATTCCATGGTGGGGAAAGAGCCTGGGATAGCTATTGCCCAAATCTTGGGAACATTATTGTTTGAGCCTACAGTTTCTTTTGTAGGAAATTCTGTAGGAAATTGAGAGATTCTGTGATGCAGTTTAGGAAGAAATTGACAATATACCATCACAAGATTTCAAATGAATCATTGGAGACTTGAATGCTAAGGTTGGCAACAAAGAAGAATCAAAAATAGTAGGAAGATTTGGATTAGGAACAAAGAAATAAAGCAGGAGAGCATCTGATTGAATTCTATGAGGCCAATAATCTATTCATTGCAATATATCCCTGGACTTCACCAGATGGTAAACACAAAAACCAGATAGACTATATAATTGGAAGTAGAAGATGGAGAAGCTCTATCCTTGTGGCCAAAACCAGACCAGGAGCTGATAACAAACTGCTCATAACAAAAATCAGAGATAAGTTGAAGAAGAAAGCAAAAACTATCATTATACCAAAATATGACCTGAATAACATTTCAGATGAATTCAAGGACAATGTAATAGTAATAATAATAATAATAATAATAATAATAATAATAATAATAATTTATACCCCATCCCTCCATGAACAATCGAGGCGGCTAATAACAATTAAAATTACTTACAATGTAAAACCAGAAAAACCTAATAATCACACCCCTTAAAAAAGTATTAAACCAAACACTAGCTAAAACATATAGATTAAAATGACACACAATACAAATAACATACACTACACTACAATACATCAATAATGAAATAGAGCAAACAGAGTAGCGGCAGGATCCAAGATGGGAAAGGGCAGAATAGGGGAGTTCCTGAGGCTGGGAAGTCTATTCTGGAAAGGCCTGCCGGAAGAGATCCGTCTTAACAGCCTTTTTAAAGCTGTTTAGCATTGTAATCTGATGGATCTCATTCAGCAGGCCATTCCATAATCTGGGGGCGATTACTGAGAATGCCCTTTGGGAGGTTGCAGACAGCTTAGATTTTAATGGCTGGAGCAGGTTCCTGCCAGAGGACCGGAGTGTGCAGGGACGATTATATGGGAGGAGGCAGTCCCGAAGATAGGTTGGACCCAAGCCATAATAATAATAATAATAATAATAATAATAATAATAATAATAATAATGGCTTTAAAGGTAATAACCAAGCCATTTAGGGCTTTAAAGGTAATAACCAACACCTTATACTGGGCTCAGAAACTAATAGGCAGCCAGTAAAGGGACTTTAATACCGGAGTAATATGATCCCTCCTAGATGTTCCAGAGACCACTCTGGCTGCCATGCTGTGTACTAACTGAAGTTTCCAGACCAAGCACGAAGGTAAGAAACAGATTTGAACTATTGAGTATAATCGACTGGGAACCTGAAGAACTGTGGACAGAAGTCAAGGACATAATTAAGGACAAATGCAAGAAAACACTAACAGTGGCCAAAAAGAAAGTTAAGAAACAATGGATGACACATGAAACATTTCATGTAATAAAATAAGAAAAGCAAAAACAAAAGGAGATAGGAACAAAACCAGAAAAATGAACACAACTGTGCAATGTCTGACATGCAGGGATAAGGAGAAATACTACAATGGCCAATGCAGAGAAACAGAAGACAACAATAAAAAGGGAGGAACAAGAGACCTCTATCAAGAAATCCAAGAAGTCAAAGCCAAATTCAAACCAAGGGCAGGGATTCTCTATGGAGAAAAAACATAATACAGGAACAAGAAGAAATAAAAGCTGTAGGCAATACACAGAAGAGTTATACAAAAGAGACAAGGGAATGAATGACATTTGGAATGAGGAGCCATATGAACTCCAAATTCTAAGAAGTGAAGTGGAATTTGCAATAAAGGAAATGGGGGAAAATAAATCACCGGGAACAGATGATATCCCAGTTGAACTGCTACAATGCCCACAGACAGATGCAACTTTACTGCTAACTGAAATATGCCAACAAATATGCAAAACAAAGGCCCTTATCACATGGGGTCTGAAGCAGAGCTAATCCAAAGGGCATCCACAGCTAATACATATTATTCCCCCGTGTTTACACATGACGCTGCCCCAGAACACGGAGCTAATCCGTATTGTTCCCCCGTGTCTACACACGACGCTGCCCCAGAACACGGAGCTAATCCGTATTGTTCCCCGTGTCTACACACGACGCTGCCCCAGAACTCGGCAGAATACGGAGCTAATCCGTCAGGAGCAGGGAGATTTTGACATTCGGTTTGTAGAGGATGTACCTAGGGAGCCTTCGCATTCATTGCGAATTGGTGGGCAAGGCGAATTGGTGGGCAGGGCGAAAATCCCAGCGAGGGGAAGCGATTGCCTTGGCAAAAGGCAAACCGGATTGGAAAGAAGAGGAGGAGAGGAAGAGGGAAGAGGGAAGAGGGAGGCGATCTCTCTCTCTCCATGGGCTGCCTTCCCTTCTCCAGTCCTCCAGCCCTCCTCCTCCCCGGTTCCCATGGCTGCCTTTCCTCCCGGCTTTTTGTGACGGGAGAGAAGGGAGCCTTGGTATTAATTGCGAAATGGCCAAAAGGGCGATTTCGCTACGGAACCGAATTTATTTCTACTTCTGTTTTTCTTCGCTTTTTCTTTGCTTCATGGCCAGCGTTTGATAAGGTCCAAAGAAGTGGCCAACAGACTGGAAATGCTTGATATACATACCAATCCACAAGAAAGGAGATACAAAAGACTGCAGCAACTATAGGACAATAAGACTAATCTCACATGGAAGCAAAATAATACTCAAAATTCTGCAGCATAGACTCCAACCATACATGGAGGGAGAAATCCCAGAGGTGCAAGCAGGATTCAGAAAAGGAAGAGGCACTAGAGACCACTTTGCAAACATACAATAGTTAATGGAGTGCAGCAAAGAATTCCAAAAAAGAATCGGCATGTGTTTCATAAACTACAGCAAGGCATTTGATTGTATGGATCACCAAAAGCTATGGAACACTTCTCAATAGAAATGCTGTCTGAGACTAAATTGAAAGTAAATAATCAGAAGGAAAATATCTAATGAGCACTATAAATATTTATAATGTCAGAGGTATATGGGAAGTTAAAGTATGAGAAGGATGATTGTAATTTAATATAAAAGAATGTTGGAAGATATATGTATGGAATATGGAGAAAGTAAGTTGAAGAAGATGAGAGTAAGTATAGAAGGTTGGAGTAAGTGAAAGATGAATGGAAATAGAGGCTCGTAAGAGGAAATTATGAAAGAAGATGAAGAAATGAAAGAGAAACAGTGGTGTTTAAGATGGATAAAGGAATGGTTTATAAACTTGAAAGTAAAAGAGAAGTTAAATAGAATGAAAGGGGAAAATGCATTATGTTGCTATTGTCATAATAATACTTAATGAAAGTTGTAATTGAACAAGAATGCATGGTTTTGTTTGATGGTGTTGATTTGTTTTATATTTTTAAAAATTCATTTTTTAAAAAAAGCTATGGAACGCAGTCAAACACATGGGAGTGCCACTACATCTGATAGTCCTGATGAGAAATCTGTATCAAGAAGAGGCCACTGTTACAACAAAATTCAGGGAAACAGAGTGGTTCCCTATAGACAAGGGGATCAGACAAGGATGCATCCTATCACTCTACTTGTTTAACTTATATGCTGAAAACATCATAAGAAAAGTGGAATTAGAATCAGAAAAAGGAGGTGTTAAGAGAGGAGGAAGCAACATTAACAACCTAAGATATGCGGACGACACCATAATATTAGTAGAAGACATTCAGGAATTGGAACAGTTAATAAGGAAGGTCAAAGATGAAAGTACAAAGAGAGGTCTGATGCTGAAAATAAAGAAAATAAAGATAATGACCACGGAGGAAATACACAAGTTCAATCTAGACAATAAGGAATTTGAAATAGTTAAAGAATTCCCATATCTAGGATCAAACATTGATCAGAATGGAGACTGCAGTCAAGAAATAAGAAGACTAAGAATGAGAAGGGCAGCTATGAAGAACTGGAAAAGATACTGAAGAGCAAAGACATACAACTGAGCATTAAAGTTAGAATTGTTCATGCCATTGTATTCCCAGTTACCATGTATGGATGTGAGAGCTGGATAGTGAAGGAAGCAGACAGAAAGAAAATAAACTCATTAAAAGTGTGGTGCTGCCAAAGAGTATTTAAGATGACATGGACAGCCAAGAAGACAAACAAATGGGTTCTTGAACAGACCAGGGCTCTCCTTGGAAGCTAAGATGTTCAAGTTGAGACTATGGTACTTTGACCACTTAATGAGAAGGCATGGATCACTAGAAAAAACACTAATGCTAGGAAAGAAAGAGAGGAAGACCACAAACCAGATTGATAATCTCGATCGGAGGAGTTATGGGGAAGGGCTTGCAGGATCTGGGCAAGGCAGTGGAGGATAGGGACTCTTTGAGATGTCTCATCCACAGGGTTGCCATGAGTCAGAACCGACTTGAGGGCAGCTAACAACGACAAACATTTCCTTTAAAAAAACTCCAAAACCTGGTAGTACGATGATACCTAAAAGAAAGTATGAAAATATGATGACCTCAGATACAATGTGGGGTATGTTGTGTATGCTAACAATGTCTAGTGTTGCAGCCACTAAAGTAAGTTTTCAATTAATTGCCACCAATTAATAAACACTAGAAGAGAGTGACCCCTTAGTATGTTACAACTTTGTATGGGGTTTTAAGTACAAGCAGCTTTGAGATCCAATCTTGACAAAAAATCTGGATTTGGCTGTCTTTGTGCTACTTGTTTCATCTTCTTGGTATTGTTTAAAAAAAAAAAAAGTAAATATGCATAATGATACATGGGTACTTTTCTGCATGTGATAGAACTTCACCAATCACCATTTTGTCTTCATGTCCATGAAATGTTCACCTACTTAATTTCTGTTTCTCTGAGCCCTATTTAAAGGCACAGGAAAATTATTATTATTATTATTATTATTATTATTATTATTATTTCTTACCCGCCCCTCCTCACAGCTCAAGGAAAGTTACAACATACCGTACTTAAAAACACAATTGTTACATAAAATACACATTATTATGCAACTCTACACAATATTTATATTAAAATACATAAAACAATGATTAAATATAAAATTCATGTTTAAAATTCATGATTAAAACTGCCTGGGTAGGCCTGTCAGAAGAGATAGGTCTTCAAATGGTCTAGCTGTCGGATCTCTTCTGGCTGGTCATCTCTTCCTGCTGGTCATAGGACGTTATCACATGGGGAGTTGCGGGGAGAAAGTGGAAATAAACGGGCACGAGCAGAAGTCTTTAATTTACGGGATTTATCCTGTTCCACCTCGTCTGATAACTAAATTCGAATTTAAAAGGGGGTTAATTCAAACGAAAACCTGATCTTTTCATGTTCGGGATTTTTGAGGATTTGAAAAGATCAGGTTTTTGTGTGAATTAACCCCCTTTTAAATTCGAATTTAGTTATCAGACGAGGCGGAACAGGACAAATCCCGTAAATTAAAGTCTTCCGCTCATCCCGTTTATTTCCACTTTCTCCCCACAACTCCCCGTGTGATAACGTCCATAGTTCGAAAATAGTTTGGGAAAGAGAGAGAAGTTAAGTCAAAAGGCCAGTGAATTGGAGCACAGAGGAGTTAGAAAATCTGAAGGGGACCATATGTTTCCCTGTTTCCCAGTTGATTTCAGCCCCCTTAGCTTGACAATATTAAAGGACAGATGGAGAAAGATCAGACACTACAATCAGATAATGGCAATGAAAAGATATAAAAAGTAAGCCAGCTCCTTGGAGAGAAAAAAATTATTTTTCTTCAGCTTTCATCACAGTTTTCTTCATCTTCTTCTTTTTAAGTACATTTCAAACTCAATAATGAGAGCAAAAGAGACTGCACTTTTCAGAAACTACATCACAACAGTTTGTAAAATGAAAATCTAATAATATTTCCCTCTCAGCTAAGTATTGCTGTATATAGAGCTCTGTGGCAGCTGCTTTTTGTGAATAAATTTCACAAGGACTGCCACATTGTAACACACCTCCTGCTGTGTCAGTGATTTCTTCATCCTTATGGTAGCCAAGAATTAGTACACAGTAACCTGGCCCCAGAACTGCCCCAATCTCCCCGTTACTTGGGGCCCTCCATTGCAATGCCAAACAGCTATTTGCACATGCATCTCACTGCACTGCTAACTGTGGCAGCAATGAGTCACTCGCTCTTATGTCAGAACGAGGCACCCAGTGTTGATCACTTCTCTAATATGTATAAAAGCAACGTGTACAGAGATTGGCCATACAAAGGGTATCCTCATTGCACAACTACTCTCCCCAGCAATCATTCCAAAATACCTTATTGTTATTATGATTATGTGCATTCAAGCCATGTGCCTTGACTTGAAGGCACATAAAATCCTATAATAGAGTTTTCTTGGCAACATTTATTCAGAGGAAGTTTGCCATTGCCTTCGTCTGAGGCTGAAATAGTGTGATTTGCTCAGGGTAATCCATTCAGTTTCCAAAGCTGAATAGGGATTTGAACCAAAGTCTCCAGGAGTCCTAGTCCAATACGTATACCACTGCAACATGCTGGAACTTTTCACGATGATCTACTCACATGTTTTAACGAAAAACTCTAAATGGTGCTTGTTAATAGGAGCATTTGGAATCTTTTTCAGTCTTGTCTAAAACAGTACCATGCATGCCAAATACCTGTAGATTGCCATTCATTTTTCAAAGTTTATTTAAAAAAAAAAAAAAGCACCAAATTAATGATGAAATTTTCAATGGATTCCAACCTATTTATATTGACAAGCATCAAAAGAGACTATAATTCACTCTTTCCTCTAAACCTTTTGATAATTTTTATTGTTTTTACTGGAACCTAAAATATGGGGTGATGTGGCTGTTAACGTGGTTGAAGATCCTGTTATGCCTATCAACAACATTCACCAAAACATAAAATACCAAGTGGTCAGATGTTTGGGAGACTCATAGATGAATATGGTGTGTGCGTGTCTGTAGTTGTAAGCAAACTTCACTCAATGAATAAATTATGTGTTTCAAGGTATGTACAGTTTTGATGAGTTGACTGCAAGCTCTCTATTATTAGATATGTATTCAAGGTCATTTCTTGGACTTTGCACATTGTTTTCCTTACCCTGCTTGTCCAGAACCAAATTTCACAAAAGTCTTTTAAAAAGAAGGTTGAATTCCATCAATTGGAATGTTTCAAAGAACCTTCCTCCCATAGCTCAACGTTTCATCCCTTTCAAATGTGCAAAATATAATTAAGGTTGCACTTGATAAATAAAAATATAGTTAAGCTTGAGCTTGAGAAATTCACACATCAATAGATTTTTACTGTTATATTACCAAGGTAACAATAGCACTAATCCTAGCAAAAATAATTATGCAACATACACATACTGTTTCTCAGAATGAGGTTAATGGGCATAAAGACAATAAAGTTTTTAAAAATCTGTTCAAAATAACATGTGTTTGAATTGATTTTTGGAGAGTGGAGGGAAACAGAAAGAAAGAAAAACTATGCTGTGGCAAATCAAAGTTGGATCTTTATATTACTGTGAATAAAAATGTTGTCTGGTGCATTTTACCAATGACTAGGGCAAAACGATGGCACATTCTTAAATGAGAAGGCTATCCACAGCTACTGCCATAAGTCAGAAAGGACTTGAAGGCACACAACATACACAATGGTTGTATCTCTTGTATCAGAGGCAGCATTCATCTAAATATTAAAAGCAGGAGGCTAAGCTGTACTGGCAAGAAGAATGCTGCTACTCTCATTGTTCATTTGAGGGCTTCTCAGAAGCAGCTCATGAGGGCTACTGTGTGAACAAAATGCTGGATTAGATAGGCCTCTGATCTGCTGCAACATGGCTCTTTTTATTTTCTTATGATGCTATTCTTACACTGAAGTCCCTCTAGCAGTATTGGGCCAGTGCCCAGCTCCTAAAGTAGTGAAACCCTCGAACCTTGTTGTTGTTGACAAGACAGATCACTTTGATGAGTTGAAGAAAACACAAGTTGACATTTCCTGTGGATGTTACAGTTCATTCCATCTGGTGAACTGCGCAATGTGCATCCCAGATTATAATGTAAATATTCCGTGCCATGTTAGAAGGTATTTGTTCAAGACATTAGCAGTATGGACATATGGTGAAGCACCCACACAAGTGGTCCATTATGAGAGGGAGTTTGAAATGTGTTGATTATCTGAGCTATACTAGTGGATCTGAATACAGCAAGGATTCATAGGTCACTTGGGGCTTTCCAATAGCTCAAGCATAGGTTTGGTAATGATGGCCTTCTCAGTGGCTGCCCCCAGGCCTTGACACTTGCTTTCCAGAACGGTTAGACTTGCACCCTCCTTGCTGTCCTTCCACAGGCCCTTGAAGACCAATTGCTCAGGGGGAAGGGGCCCTACACAATGTGCTGTAATGCCATCTGTTGTTTCCTTTCTAATGGTTATATTTTATCCATTTTTAATTTTAATATTCACAGTTTAATTCATTCTAAACTTTTATATGAGATGAATTTTTACTTGGTAATTCTGTTTTAATGGTTGTAAGCTGCTTTGAGTCCTGAAATGGGTGGAATATAAATCATCATTGTTGTTTTTGTTGGTATTGCTGCTGAGTATAATGCAGGGCAGGTGAGGTAAGAAAGAGAAATAATGTGTTAGAACAAAAAGGTGGCTCATGAGCAAAAACATTTGGAGATCACTGCTCCGTGAGGGAATGCTGGCTGAGGATGGTGGGAATTGTAGTCCCACATATCCAAATGGTGTCAGGCTGGGGATTCCATGTTTAGAGGCCTGTCAGCTTTGGCAAAATCTCTGTAAATAGACAGAGCGTAGCTTAGTAGCAGAACAGTCATTCCTGCTTGCTTTGCAAAACCTGTTCTGGCATCCTGCTCCCTTGGAGGTTTGAATGCTTGGCCTTCTACCATCTGCAGTTCAAGGAGAAAGAAAAGGGGAGAAAAGTGCTTTGTTAGTCAGACTGCAAAGCATGTTCCTCCCCTCTGCCTCTAGAGCCTTTGCCTGAGATATTCTTCAACAACTCACAAAAAGTGTCATTTCCAACCATTTGTTGGTGGTGAAAAAATCACCAGGAATGACAGCAGATGCATTGGGACTCTCCAGCTTTCAAATAGCCCCAAATATGTCGGGCAAATCCCTGCAGCTTTGTGTCAGAAGTGGCACAGTAGCTTCACTTAAATTCAAGTTTGAATTACAAATGCACAGAGCTAAACAAGAACTCAAAGAAATGCAAAGTGGAGCAGCTTCCACCATTTTGGGCTAGAATGGTGGCCTTAATCTTGCAATGCTACCTGGATTGAGAAAAAAGACTAATATTCTTTAAAATCTGACCCATGCCATTGCATTGCCTACATATATGGGCGCCCTGTGGTTCCATGAGGCTCACTAGAACTCCATGTGGCCCACTGCTACTCTGTGAAGCACCTTTTTCCTGCAGCCCAGCAGATCATCCATCGGCTGCACAGTGAGGAAAAGTTGACTGTTCCACTGCTGCTATTAGCAATGTTGAGATAGTTCTCTTGTTTGGGATCAATGGGTGGGGGCTTTAACCTTATCCACACTGCAGCAGTCTTGCTGCAGCCAATATCACTATTTCCCCACTATTCAAAGGTGTCTTGATCTTTACCACAACCAGGCTAATGTATCTCATTGTTCCTTGAGGAGACAAGGGACCTCTACATGGTTCCTAGGTCTAGTTTAAAAACAAAAAAATCCCCAAGAATATTCAGTCTCTAAGGGTGCATCTACACTGTAGTAATAATGCAGTTTGACATCACTTTAAGTGCTGTAGCTCCATCCTATGGAATCCTGAGATCTGTAATTTTACAAAGTCTTTAGCCTTCTTTGCCAGAGTGCTGGTGCCTTACAAAACTACGAATCCCAGAATTCTGTAGGATGGAGCCACAGCAGTGAAAGTGATGCCAAACTGCATTATTTATACAGTATAGATCTACCCCAAGAGTGCCCTATCCTAATATGCCCTACCTGTGTGGTAGTAAATCTTACTTGGACCTTACTTATTTCAGCTCAGATCATTGATTTAGGGCCTCGGCAGACGACTAATTGAGTCGTCCTGGAGATCCGGAAGAGGAGGAGCCACCGCACGCGTGGCGTTCCTTCCTCTTCCTGAGGTTGCCCTGGGAGCTGCCAGCCCTCTGCACAGCTGGCGCTTCCGGGGCAACCTCCCGCCACAGCGACCGGACGCGCTGCGGCGGAAAAGACAGGGAAAGTGCACCCTACGCATTTAGGGCACACTTTCCCTGTCTTGTAAAAGGAGCGGCAATTTGCCGCTCCTTTTAGGGTCGCCACAGGAGCGCCGCGGTCCGGCTGCCGTGGTCCCGCGGCATTCCGGACCAGGGCGTCCCTGACGCCCTGGTCTGCATCCCCCTCTAGTTCAGTACTATTTACACTGAATGATATAGTTGGCCTTCCACATTTGCTGCTTTGAGTTTTGCAGATTTTATTATTTGTGGTTTTGATTAATATGTTATCTCTAGGAATATCTGAGTCCTCCAGTGCAATTCTGCTAAAAAATTGACCATAGAGTTGTGCTGGAGAACCTAGGTGTTCCTAGAGAAAACACTTCTCGAGGCATTTGTAGGTCCTCCAGCACGATTCTGTGATCAACCTCTGACAGATGTTGACCATAGAGTTGCACTGGAGGACCTGGAGATTCCTAGAGAGGTGTTTTTTTAAGTAAAAAGAATAGTGGGTGTTTTTATTTGAGGATTTTCTACATTCACGGGGATCCTTTCATCCCTAACCCCAGTGAATGTGGAGGGTCCACTGTTTTTGCTTTCCACAAGTCTTTTACAATCCTGCTCAGAGATGGAGAGAACTGAACCTAAGACCTTTAGGACAGAAGCCAGTGTTTCTGCTTGTGAAACAGCTGCATTCTATGAATTGAAGAGGGCATAAACTCCTCATCTTCTGTCCATCCCCAAAAATGTGCTCCAAAGTGCTGAGAAACCCCCCAGAAGCAACTTTTGAGCAGTGCTGGGGGAGATGGATGGAAAGGAATTCCACATATAGCAGTGCAGCACCATGGTGTCTAACAAGAGATTTAATCCTTTGAGTGAAAAACATGTCTCCTTTCACTGAGGTACAGCCCTTCCTTCCTAGAAATAATGAAAGCAAGCTATGGGTAGTGTGGTAAGAATGGCAGAGGGATAGGAATTATCCCATTTCTTCCTTTTGCCTTGCATTGAGAGGTTTAAATAATGTGTTATCTCTGTATTTGAAAGAAGTTAATACTCTGCCATCTCTGCATTGTTAAAATGTCCACTATTAATGAAGCAAAGTATATACTCTCATTGTGTATTTCAAAGCCACTCAAAACATAGAGGGGGGTTGAAGACTGCCAGAAATAGTGCAAATTGAGTCCACTTTTAGGTTTAGGGTTAGTGCTAGGGAATCATGGAAATTGTATTGTTGTTTTTTCTGAGACATTGAGCCTTCTCTGTCAGAGAGCTCTGATGCCACAATAAAATACAGTTCCCATGATTCCCTAACCCTAACCCTAACCCTAAAAGTGGACTCAATTTGCACTATTTCTGGCAGTCTGCAACCCCCCTAAGGGCCTTTGCAGACTGCCAGAAATAGTGGACATTAAATTGAGGCACTGCCCTGGCTCAGTGCTAGGGAGTCATGGGAATTGTATTTTTTTTTTCTGGGACATTGAGCCTTCTCTGTCAGAGAGCTCTGGTGCCACAATAAATTACAGTTCCCATGATTCCCTAGCACTGAGCCAGGGCAGTGCCTCAATTTAATGTGCACTATTTCTGGCAGTCTGCAAAGGCCCTAAGTCTCAAGTTTGCTGAACATTATAGTCCTTGTGTCTCTCAGGTGGACCATATGAGGTGATGCTGGCTTAGTAGAAAATAGGTTGCTGCTATTAATTGACCTCTGGTCTGAGCCAGCATCTCTTACATTTATTTATATACCAAATAGTGTTTTGACTGCCAGCTCCTTTGAATTTTGAATGGGCTCAAAATTGAACATTTTGCTCATGTTGCCTCTTGTAGATTTTTATTTTATTTTTATGTTTTTGTCCAGAACTTGGAAAAGTTGCTTTTTGAGATTCCAGCTCCCAGATTCCCCTAGCCAGAATGACCGCTGGTATCATGCTTGAGAATTCCTGGCGCTGTAGTCCAACAAAGGAACTTCTCCAAGCTTTGGGCCTGATCCAGTCATTAACTACTATGTAGGTTGTGGCTGGTCTGTTGATTTTTTCTTAACACCCCATCCACTAGAAAAAATGAAGATGTAATTTTGTGCAGATTTTTTCACAGTGATTTCAATTAAAAAAAACATGTACACATAAGCATCCCTCTTTCTTGATAAATATCTCACATCTGCATTTAGCAGAGTTCCACACGTGGCTGAACAAAAATGTAGGCCATTGATTTGCAGCCAGGAAACCATCTACTCTGCAAGATACTCAGTTTAAACAAAGATATTAGCATAGGGAAATTTGCATCAATTCTTCACAGCCACTGCTTGAAAAATCATTCATTCTGTGCATTTTGATTCTTGAACAATTTTATAGTTAAAGTAATTAAGATGTTTGGAGGCAATTTAAATACCAACCCATGCAGGAGAATGACAAATAGAATTTGTATTGCATGACAACTGAATTGCATTTTAAAACGAATATGGTCCCTTATTCCATATAAGTATTGTGTGAAATCAAATAAAGGCAACACAACTGCAGTGGATGATGGCAAAGCACTAGGAACAGCAGTCTAACTGGAAATATTAAAAAGAATTGGTAATCTATATTCAAACAGACATACTTTATTTCCTATCTATTTAATAATGTTATTTCATTTGTTTAAAAACTTGATTTTGATCACTGAAAAATCTGTCAGCACAAGTCCTCTCCCTTGATGACAGTAATTCATGAGCAACAGTACCATTTCTATGGATAGTATATGATATATAGATATACTATACGTATATACTTACAGTCATCCCTCCCGATTCAGAGGGGATCTTTTCTGGTCCCCCCCCCCCATGAATCTGGAAAACAGCAAATATTCGAGTCCCCTTTGGTTACAATGGCAGCATGCCCCTGTGTGTACTGCTGTGCACATGCGCCATTTTGTCCCTCCTCACTTGCCAGACTCTCAGTCCACAAACAGGGAGAGACAAATATGTACAGAGAGAGAGAGAGAGAACATATATATCGTACTTGTCATGGTGTCTGGTTTCCCTCTAGAACAGGGATGGGCAAATAACTGCGACTGATGTGTGCTGGGGTCAATTTTCTGATTCTGGAATCCTCCAGGGCCACATAAACTGCCTCCAAACAAACAAAGGACCCTCCCCCCCCAAAAAAAAAACCCCAAGAAAAAGCCAGTAATCTACTTCATATTTTCAAAAATATTTTAAAATCTCAAACAATGCAAGGGGCTGCCTGCATCCAATTTGTAAGGTGGATTGGGAGTTTATTGCACAAGAAAAGAAAGTGGAAGTTCAGTTGGATAGTAGCACCATTTTACATGCCTTTTAATGCATGATGTTGTTGTTCTTCAATTCTCTTCCCATGGGAGATGGTAGTATATGCCAGCCTTTTGTCAAACTTATTTTTCCAGTGAGAAAAAAAGACTCGCTTTTACAACTGTCTGCCATGGGAAAAGAACTGAAGAACTATTATTCCATGCTGTAAGGCACATAGAAAGTCTCTACTATCCTGCTGAACCACTTTCTTTCCTCATGTGATAAACTCCTTGTGGCTCTTGGAGACTTCCAAAAAAGCTTTTCATTGGCTTGAAAAAGGGAGGTCCTGGAAGCCTTGGAGGGCCACAAGTAGTAGGGGGGTGGCGATGCTTTGCTCACCCCTGTGCTAAAAGGCCATTATTCCCAGAAAACTTAGGGGGGATGCAGACCAGGGCGTTTGGAGCGCCCTGGTCCGGAGCGCCGCGGGGCTATGGCAGCCTCACCGCGGCGCCTCCCCGGCGACCCTGAAAGGAGCGCCAAAAAGGCACTCCTTTCATAAGTCGCAAAAAGAGCGCCCTAAAAGCGGCGGGCGCCCTTTTTGCGACTTATCCTCCACAGCACGTCCGGATGCTGTGGAGGGAGGTCGCCCTGAACGCGTCCGGCGTGCGGTGGCCCGGAAGCGCTCAGGGCGACCTCAGGAAGAGGAAGGGCCGCCGCGCGTGCGGTGGCTCCTCCTCTTCCGGGCCTCCAAGACGACTGTTTTAGTCGTCTGCTTAGGCCCTAAGTCAATATCACATTCCACACATATAGCATTTTTATTTCACTTTAAATGCTATGTCTGCCTCCTGTGACATTCTGGGGTTTGTAGTTTAGTGAGCCCTAAGAACTTTCTGGCTGAGAATTCTAAATGCCCTCCTCTAAACTATAAATCCCAGGATCCCACATGAGTCAGACAAAGCAGTTAAAGCAGACTAATAGTGCTATAACATTGGAGAGTGATATTCAGCCAAAATTTCCCATGGACTCTGGTGGTGTTGGAGATAATAGGGCAGCAAAAAGATATTGTTATACCCTCCTGGTGACCTTGGGCAAGTCACACTCTCTCAGTTTCAGGGAATGACAATGGCAAACCACCTGTGAACAAATCTTGCCAAGAAAACCCCCATGATATGTTCACCTTAGGGTTGTCATAAGTCAGAAATGACTTCAAGGCACACAATAACAACAACAACAACAACAACAACAACAACAACAACAACAACGTCAACAGACCTGTGCTACCTTAGCTGAATTTTCACTAAGGAGGACCTTAATCAGTTAGGTAGTGTCTTGTTCTGGTGAGTTTTACTTGTGTTTTTAATCTGCTGCTTTAATTACATTTTAAAAAAATGTTTGACTTGGGATTTGGGGTTTGTTTGTTTGCCTGTTTTTATTTGGTTTTACCACTGTTATCTGCCTTGGGTGCCATTTGCTAGCAGAAAAACAGGCTACATATTCATCTAAATAAGTAAACCTTTAAGTCACCATCACCTCCTGCTAAACGGTGGTGTAATATTTCAGTTTTACCCCAAAATAGATATTCTTGGCTTTAGAGGGAAAGGGCTGTGTGTGTTGTGAGAGAGAGAGAGAGAGATGCAAGCATAAGACATTTCTCACAATTCTGTTCTGGATCCCAAAAGAAAGCAGTTAATCATGTAAGAGTATTGCTTTCTTCAGAATAGCTGAAGAAGGTGAAAGCCAAAACATTTTGCCATAATACTAAAATATTTCTGTTTTGTTCATCATGCTGATGTGTTTCTGTTTTGTGTCTGTGCATGTATATTATCTCTATGTAGCTTTACCTCTCTCACATGCACACAAATACCTGCACACGCACACAAATTGTTCTGCCTCAGGCTTCCCAGTTATTACAAATTTTTGCCATTATTAGTACAGAGAAATCAGGTTAGGGCTCATGGGGTGATTTAAAATGAATTGCTGTTGACAATTATTTTAAATTCAAGGGTCATTGCTTTAATTGTGTCTTTAATACATTTTATGTTCCAATTTGTTGGGAACAATGTTCCTTTAAGACATTGCAAAATAGTTTGTATGTCTGTAAATAAGTAACACCAGGTATCAACTTTTAATTATCACCACCATATATAAGTGCTCTAAAAGCCAGGGCAAGTGTGGGTAAGAAAGAAGAGTTGTGGTTAGTGGGTTGTTTGTAGAGAGTGGGTTGCTGTATATCAGGCAGTGAATGTTGGAGAGAGTTAAAAGAGAATTTGTATATAACTTTTTGCAAC
The DNA here is from genome assembly GCA_026167975.1 of Phrynosoma blainvillii. Taxonomy (NCBI): domain Eukaryota; kingdom Metazoa; phylum Chordata; class Lepidosauria; order Squamata; family Phrynosomatidae; genus Phrynosoma; species Phrynosoma blainvillii. Next base: position 270,901,477 of record JANUYF010000002.1, read on the forward strand.
AAGTGATAAAACCCTTCAAAGACTTTGGAAGAATCCAACTGTTTCTGTGCATCATTCAAGGTTGGTCAGTGCAATATTGCTAAATACTACAAACTGAGTTTGTGCTTCTGCACTGGACTGCAAATAGCTACTGTTGAGGTCAAGTACCTTAGACGGATAGTTGGTTTCTCTAGTGGGCCTAGTTTTTGTTTTTATTGCTGCATGCCTGCAGGATATAGAAGAGAGGCAACATAATTGCATTTGTTTTTCTTTGGATGTTGTGACAGTTAACCTCCTTGAGTGCTCTTTTTTGCAGACAGGCAGCTTATCATTTTAATGTAATAATTAATTAATGGTTCAATCTGGGATTTTTTGAGTCTGAAATGTCAGGACATGATTCACACAGTTTAAGATGTGAGCAGATTATCACAATGAAAAGCAAACTACCTAAGTTTACTTTCTTATATAGTAGTTCTGTTGGCTATATAACTGTCTCTCATTTAAACATTTAAGAAGAAAAATATTACTCCTAGATCATGATCTTGCTTTACAGGCTGTCTGCTTTCTTCCACCATTCACAATGATTTCAAAATATCTGTTGGACAGCTCCCAGCAACAATCCCTTTAGTTCCATTGGCAAGATAGAAAGCCTATGTCACACTTTCCCAAATCTCATGTTTTGTAGAGAGCAAATTGAAAAGAGAGGGTGGTATCAGTAAACCAATTCATAATGCAAGCTTCCTAATTTTTACCCATTATTTTAAAAGCTCTTTTCTGCTTCTAAAAAGAAATCTACTACTTTATTAATCAGACAGTGACAAGGTGAGGACTTTGAAATGGCACTGGATACTGCATGAGTTTCTCCAGGTTGATTCTTAACAGCAGTCAATCTATGAGCATATCACTGCTTGGATCAGCAGAAGTACTCCTGTTGCACTGTAAGGGTCAGTGAGTGAGCTGTGTCAAGAGTCCTTCAGCTGAGAGCCATTTCACAGTAAATTGTACCTTCTGTGACCTAAATTGGCATTTGAATTGATTTTTTGTGTCTGTGTTTCCTTCTTATTTATGGATTACTAGTTACTCACTGATGATGCACTCCTTATAACAGTGGGTTAAAATTATCATTGTGGTTTACAGGATAGAAGGAGGAGGCTGCTAGTTAATGCTTTTTGGACAGTCAGGGGTGGACTATAGCCAGGAAACATTTCTAGACAATTTTATGGGGAAAAGGAAGGAATGTAGATCATTGGTCAATCATTATTTTTCAGAGCAAATTCAGATGCATTTACATGTTCATGCTTTCTATAACAACAATTTTGGGGCATTACAAAAGAAGCTGAGCATTTACTTGTCTTAATCCATTAAAAATATTTGCCCTAATATATATCTGAGGAAAGAAAGCTTTAGAAATCTTATTCTTATTTCTAATATTTAAAGGACATGACTGTCTTACCACCCCTCAGTCTGCTTAAGAGAGTGAGTGAAAGAGAGAAAATCCAGACTAGTGGGAAATAAAATTCTGTGCATCTCAGCACAGCCTCTGAATGACAAGATATTTTTGAAGAAACACATGCAGTCGCCAATATGAGCTTTGTTGCAAAGGTAAATTTGAATCATATTTTAAAGCTGGCTCTTGTTCCTGATTTTTTCCTACTACACCATGCCAAATATTGTTCAAGTGAAGTGTATCATGACAGCTGGATTATTAAAGCATGTTTGGTTTACTCCCAAACTGGGACTTTTCCAAATTATCATATTCAAATTATCGTATTCCTGTTATACTTCTACATAAGAGTAGAGACAACATCTGAAAACAATAAAACAGGAAACAAGGACATCCAAAGAATGAAGACCTTGGGGTATTTCAGGTTTTTTGCAGAAGTATATTTTAGATTTACATAAACCAGGTCCCCTTCTACATGACACCACTTTTTGCTGGTTTGCCATGTTTTGTACTGTCTTCCCCCCACTGTAAAAGGCTGAAATGGCTTCCTTAAGGCTTAGTTACTGGCAGTAAGCACTTTAAGCCCAATATCCTGGTGGTTTTTTGGCCTCACCCTTTTGCCTTTGGTCCTGCCCATCACTGAAATGCAGCCCCTAAGAAGTGGATCATCTGAAATTGTGTGGAGTCATGGGTTGAAAGAGATTACCTACTCTTATGTCTCCAGACCTGAAAAGACATTGGCTGCAAATTCCAGGATTCCGTAGGCTGGAGCCATGACAGTTAAAGCAGTATCAAATTGCATTAATTCTGCAGTGTGGCAGCATCCTACAAAGACTCAGATGGGAAAGGCTTGAAGCCTTGCGGGGGAAATGATATGTCGGAAGACAAACATACACATGAAGCAAATTACATGGCACTCAGGAAAGGGAGAAGTGTTCATCACAATATTGTCTAGTTATGTATTGATAATGTGGCCATTTCTAAATGAACAATAGACAGGAAACCAGATGGTGATGGAAGCATTCCCCTCCTCTGCCTGTAGCCAATACATTTTTTGAAACTCTTCAACTGGATCATTTCATCCAGAATTTAATGGTTCCTCAGAATGTAGTCTGCTGGCCTGATAGAAATAGTGCAGTAAGCATTCTGTGCCCCCAAGAAATTGTTTTGTAATGGAGGTACTCAGAGGCCTTTAACAAGAAGCATTCAGGTGATAAGGACAAGAGATGATAACAGGGAGCCGAGTGTCACACTTCCTGGGCTTCCATCACCAAAGAGATGTATTTGTGTCCAAGACTGTAAATTACATCTCACTGCACAGGTGGCCAGAGGGAGTGAATATGTGATATCTGAGCTAGCATAGATGCAGAAGTCTCCACACTGAAGCAGTGAGCGAGTCCACTGAGTTTGGCAGCCCCGTGAACAGTGACTACTATCCATTTCATTAACCAGAGTTCTAAATAGGAACCTCATCTGTGCTTCAGAATACCAGCTGAAAAGTGGCTTCTGAAAGATTTAACTCCAGACAAGGAGTGTGTAATAGGAATTTTATGACTTATGAGGGAACTGTTAGGTTTTCTAATACACTGGATATTGCTTTTGGCTAAGTGAAAAAGCACTGAGTATGCCATTACTAAGCTCTCTCTCTGTGTAAATTTATTAATATTCAGTTTAAAACATTTTAGAACTGGAGATGTGAAAGGGGGGGAATGCAATCTAGAGTAGCCACAACATAAATCTGCATGAAAAATCTAAGAGTCAGATCATATTAAGACTCCCACCATCTGCTAAATGCCTTTCCAACATCCTACCCCTCCCTGATTTTGAATAGCTATTTACAATATGAGCTGAAAATTAAGCATGGTCCACAAACAGGATATTCATGGGCTTCACCTCTTTGTTTTGGTTATTTGTTTGGACTATAGAATCTGTCCTGGCTTTTACTGATAGTAGCCTACAGAGCTGTCCCTGCCTTCTTGGGTCACAAAACAGCAGAAAGAACACCCATAGTATTCATGATACCAGCCATGGAAACATCAGTGTAGTCACATGGCTACACAAAAGAGGTGAGATCAGTCTTTCAGTTACTGATACGCAGCCAGAGAGCAATTTCCTTGACTGAGGCAGAAGCTTAGATTTAAGCCTGACTTGATTTGAAGCCACAGTCTCTGCTGTGGGAAGGGCTGCCCCTTTATTTATTTATTTATTTATTCCCCGCCTCTTTGTAAAATACAACCAAGGCAGCTTACAAGATAAAACAATACAACCGAGGCAGCTTACAAGATAAAACAAACAATCCCATCCCCCAAATAACAAATAATTTAAAATAGCTATAGCAGTAATCAGGGACAGGCATAACTATTTTCAGTGGCCAGTTACCTACATAGGAAAGGCCTGCTGGAAGAGATCCCTCTTAACATCTTTTTTAAAGCTGTTTAAGGTGGTCAAGTGATGGATCTGAACCAGCAGGCCATTCCAAAGTCTGGGAGTGATAGCCGAAAAGGTCCTCTGGGCAGTCGCAGATAATCTAGTTTTTATAGGTTGCAATAAATTTTTCCCAGAGGACCTGAGTGCACGGGGTGTATTATATGGAAGGAGGTGGTCCCAAAGATAGGTTGGACCCAAGCCATTTAGGGTTTTAAAGATAATAACCAACACCTTGTACTGTGCCCGGAAACTGATAGGCAGCCAGTGAAGTGATCTTAGAATAGGTGTTATATGGTCTTTTCTGGTTTTTCCTGAGACCAGCCTGGTCGATTCCCAGACAAAGGTCATCAGCTAAGGCAACCATGGTAGTCTCCACTCCATATCCTGTCCTAAATCAAGTTTGAAATGGATTCAGATAGTCGGTTTCCTCCAAGACAGCTTGGAACTGAAGAGCAACAGCCCTCTCAATCACCTTGCTCAAAAAAGGTAACAAAGAGACTGGCCTATAGCTGTTCATGTCCAGAGGGTCAAGGGCAGGTTTTTTCAGAAGCGGCCTAACAACCGTTTCCTTCAAAGAAGCTGAAACACAACCTTCCCCAAGGGATGCATTGATGATGTCCCTCAGGAACATCCTCAAGACATCTCCCCCCTGGATGGCCAGCCACGAAGGGCAAGGGTCAAGAATCTCTCTTCAGTGCAGGCTGCCTATCCTTGCAATATGAAGGAAAATATTCTGCACATGCTTAGAAGAACTCTTGATAAAGAGAAAGATTTTACTACAGTGGCCCCTTGATGTTTTTAACCTTTATATTGTAGCAATTTTAACTTTTTTATTGTTTTGACTCTTTGTAAGCCGCTTTGATCATATCTATGGAAAGGCGGGGTAAAAATAAAATTTATTATTATTATTATTATTATTATTATTATTATTATTATTATTATTTCCAATGTGGTTTGGTTCCAGGACCCCTCACAGATGCCAAAATCCATGGATGCTCAAATCCTGTTATATATAATAATAATAAATAATAATAAAATTTATTTATATCCCGTTTATTGACAGACAATCCAAGCGGCTTACAATAAAACCCGTATAACATATCCCAAAAAGAAAAACCAACCCACCCCCTTAAAAAGTATTAAACGATAAATAGTTAAAATAGCAATAAGCATAAAACTAAAACATAACAATATAAAACATTTTACATTTAACCGTTAAAACAGGTTGTGGTGCCCTGATCAACCTCTACTGCGTTCCCCATCCATCAACAACCGATGGGGCCATGAGAGGAACGCAGGAGTCAAGGAACCCAAGGCCGGGGTGATTAGTCTGGAAAGGCCTGCCAAAAGAGATCATCTTGACAGCTTTTTTAAAGTTGTCTAGTGATGTCAACTGATGGATCTCGTCCGGCAGGCTGTTCCAGAGTTTAGGGGCGACAACAGAAAAAGCCCTCTGGGAGGTCGCCGCAAGCCTAGATTTTTGAGGCTGCAGCAAATTCCTCCCAGAGGACTGGAGAGCGTGGGGAGGATTGGATGGAAGGAGGCGATTCCTGAGATAGCTTGGACCCAAGCCATTTAGGGCTTTAAAGGTAATAACCAACACCTTGTACTGGGCCCGGAAGCTAATAGGCAGCCAGTGGAGGGACCTCAAAACCGGAGTGATGTGGTCCCTCCTAGATGTTCCAGAAATAAGCCTGGCTGCCATGTTTTGAACCAACTGAAGCTTCCAAACCAAGCATAAGGGTAGCCCCATGTAGAGCGCATTACAGAAGTCGAGGCGTGAGGTTACCAGTGCGTGCACAACGGTCTCGAGATCCCTTACTTCCAGAAAAGGGCGCAGCTGGCGTATCAGCCGAAGCTGATAACAAGCACTCCTGACTGTCGCATTTACCTGATTTGTCATCAGGAGCGACGAGTCAAGGAGCACCCCCAGACTGTGAACACAGTCACTGGAGGAGAGTATGACCACATCCAGGACTGGAGGTTGCAACCCAATTCTTGGTTTCGGGGCTGCTACCGTGAGCACCTCCGTCTTGTCTGGATTCAGTCTCAATCTGTTTTTCCTCATCCAGCCCATTACCGCTTGAAGACATTCATTGAGAGAGGAGATGCCATTGGAATTCGAGGCCGACCAATGAGACACAGAGAAATAGATTTGGGTGTCATCAGCGTACTGATAACACCCAGCACCATAACTCCGTATAATCTCACCCAGCGGCTTCATATAGATATTAAATAACATTGGGGACAAAATAGCCCCCTGAGGGACCGCACAAGTGAGTACCCTCTTACTGGAGCTACTGTCCCTGAGCAGCACCCTCTAGGACCTACCCAAAAGGAAGGACCGGAACCACTGCAAAGCAGTGCCCCCGATACCTAACCCCTACAGGCGGTCCAAGAGGATGCCGTGATCTATTGTATCAAAAGCCGCTGAGATGTCTAAGACCACCAACAGGGTCACACTACCCCTGTCGATGCTCAGATGCAGATCGTCGGTCAAGGCAACCATGGCAGTCTCGACCCCAAAGCCCGTCCTGAAGCCGGTTTGAAATGGGTCTAGATAATCAGCTTCATCCAAGACCGGCTGGAGCTGAAGAGCAACCACCCTTTCGATCACCTTGCTCAAAAATGGCAGCAATGACACAGGCCTATAATTTCTCATATCCAGGGGGGTCTAGGGAAGGTTTTTTCAGAAGTGGCCTAACAGCCGCTTCCTTCAAGCAAGATGGAACATATCCTTCCCTAAAGGATGCATTGATGATATCCGTGAGGAACCTCAACAATGCATCCCCCCCCCCCCCCCGGATGGCCAGTCATGATGGGCAAGGGTCAAGAGGGCAGGTTGTCTTCCTCAGCTTACCAAGCAGCTTGTCCATGTCCTCGGTACTCACAGATTGAAGCTGATCCAGTATAACTACATCGACGGAGTCGCTGGACGCCTCGCCTATAGACTGTTTCAACAGTGGCATCCAAGTTGGCTCTTATCTGAGAGATTTTATCTGCAAAGTAGTTGTTAAACGCATCACAGCAGGCTGTCACAGGGTTAAGTAAGGGGTTTGGCGCAGGAGGCACCTGCGTCATCTCCCTCACCACCCTAAACAGCTCTGCTGGACGGGACTCTGCAGACGCAATATGTGCAGAGGAGAAAGCTCTCTTCGCTGCATGTATTGCCTCCCCATAGGAATGAAGACAATTCCTATGGCGAGTTCTGTCAGATAAGAGTCGAGTCTTCTGCCACTTGCACTCTAGCCGTTGTCCAACCCGCTTCATCCTCCTAAGCTCCGGCGTATACCAATGCCTATGGTTGAGAGCGGGATGGCAAGGGCGCTTGGGAGCGATCGTGTCGATAGCCCTGGTAAGGGCGGTGTTCCAAGTATTAACCAGCGCTTCAACAGGATCACCGGCATTCCCAACCATTAAACCCTCTAAGGCTTTCTGGAATCCCACTGGCTCCATTAGCCTTCGAAGGCGGACCATCCGAATGGGTCCACCACCCCCGGTGGGGTAGATACTGGCTCTTAGTTCCATCTTGACCAGGAAATGATCCGTCCATGACAATGCGGAGGTACTTACCACCTCCGCCCATGGATATTCCTGTTCCGTACTAAAGACCGCATTGAGCGTATGACCTGCACAATGTGTGGGCCCGTTGACCAATTGGGATAGGCCCATGCTTGTCATGGTCTCCATGAACTCCCGAGCCGCACCTGTTAGGCTGGTCTCGAGCGGGATGTTGAAGTCCCCCAGAACTAAAAGTCTGGGGGACTCCAACAGCAGCTTAGAGACCAGCTGTGTCAGCTTGGTCAGGGAGTCTGCTAGATAACGGGGTGGTCGGTAAACTAGCAGAATCCCCAAACTATCCCTGTCTTCAGGCTAAGGTACATACACTCGAAGTGGGCTATGTTCCGGACAGGTATCCTGGTCAAGGTCAAGGTGTTCTTATGAACCAGAGCCACACCACCACCCCACCCACCTCCCCTCACCTGCTCACTAACAGAATACCTAGCTGGGAGGGCCTGCGCCCATATAGCGGCGCTATCCTCCCCCAGCCAGGTTTCTGTAAAGCAAGCCAGGTCAGCGTCCTCATCCAGGACAAGATCCTGGATGATATGAGTCTTATTTTTAACTGACCTGGCATTGCAAAGGAGCAGAGTGAGGTTCTGTGGAATGGTTGGTCTGCTCTCCAGGCCATTCAGGGAAACAGAGGGAACTGAAGGTGGGATAGCTACCAAACAGTGATCCCGCCTTCTTTTGTAACATGTGTTCCCTCTGTTACAACCATACCTTCCGTTCCCCTGCACAACTCCAATAGCCGCCCCTACCTCATTCCCGGCCTTGGGAAGGGCAGTGGGACTCCAGGCCACAGAGACTAAAATGGCCAAGCCCGACTATATAACACGATGGCAGCAGGGAGACTTCGAAGGCTTCCTCCGGCATTGGCTCCGCCCTCCTGGCCTCCACAGCTGTTCTGAGGGAGGCAAAGGGGAAGGCAAACAGTCCCTGCCAGCATTGGCCTCAGTCTCTGCACTGCTCCTCCTATAATGGCATAGTAAAATGGTGTCCCTTGTATAAAATAGCAAAATCAAGGTTAGCTTTTGGAAATGTGTGTGTGCGTGCGCATGCACGCATCCACACTGCAGAAATGATCCAGTTTGGCACCACTTTAACTTGCCATGGTTCAATGCTATGGAATTCTAGGAATTGTAATTTTGTGAGACATTTAACCATCTCTGTCAGAGAGCTCTGGTTCCACAATAAACTACAGTTCCGAGAATTTCATGGCATTCTTAAAGTGGTGTCAAAGTGGATTATTTCTGCAGTGCAGATTCAGCCTATTTAAAATATTTTCAAACGGTGGATGCATAAATTCATAGATAACAAATCCATGGATATGGAGGGATGACTGTACCTGCATTCCAAGATTTCACATTACTAATGAAAGCTTCTCCCAAGGCTCATAATGAAGAATCCATTAGCAGCATGGAGAACTAGAGAAGAAAGATTGGGAAAGACAGAGCTGTAAGAAAATGTACTCCTTCTCGTTTACAAATATGGGCCTGAAATGGGAAATGTTTATCTAGAGTAAAGCTTTTCACTCTATTAAGTTTATTTTTATTTTGTCTTGGTAATCAACAACTGATGCAGTGGGTCTACTCTAGTTGAGACTAACTAACAGGATTCCAGGCACAGTGACTCGTGCCTTAAAAAATTCAGCTTATATCTGTGGACGTCAGCAATAGCACAGACAAAAGAGGGACATTTCAGAACAGTAGACCCCACAAGGGAAGCCCTTTTCCAGTCAAGTGCCTTCTCAACTTGTTCAGTCCAGGGATCTTTCATGACTTCTAATAAGCCCTGGCCACAGTGGGAGTAACCTCTGAGAAGACATGCCAAGGATTGCACTGTGTACCTTTATTTATTTACTTACTTACTAATTGGATTTATACCACTTTCTCTTTAAACTAGGACTCAAGGAGGGTTACAACAAGATTAAAACCAAGTATAGATAAAACAATAATGATTCAAAAACACCATGAAACAAATGATGTCAAAGCACAGTTGATTTTTTTTAAAAAAACATACCATTTTTTAGAAAAGAAAAAAAGAAGAAGTACAACAACCTCCCGTTACAAGCCCCTTTCTCAGCAGCCAATTGCTAAAACAAGTCAATTGCCAAAGCTCATCGGAATGCATCTGAGGAAGCAGACCAGGTCTATGTAAGTTTATGCTACCAGCTTCTTTCTCTCAGTCTCAAAGGTGCTACAAGATACCTTTGCATACTGATATTCCAGACTGAAATGAATGAAAAGATCTTTGCCATTCTATAAGGAATGGGGAAACTGTAGTTTACCTCACACTGTTGGAATGTAACTCTTATCAACTCTGGCCAGCATGGTGGGGGATAAAGGGAGTTGCAATCCAGGAACATCTGAAGGGCCACACATTTCCCACACTTGTACTGCATGAACCACTTAAAGCTCCAGTACTCATATGAAGAAGACATTTGATGATATGTTCATTTTACTGATTATAACAGTTCTTTCCAGAGTCTTGTAGTAAAATAATGATTAGGAGAAGAGCGGTAACCTTGTCTGGCCAAGAGACCTCATGCCTCCTTTGAAGGTATTCCTTTGTTTTGACAAGGTCACTTTTAATCAGATTCATATTTTGTGGTGTGCATTTTAAGTGCTCCTGTAGACAGTCAGTCTAGCCACAGAATCATCTGAAATGGGTGTACTTACTACACAATCAACCACCTTCCATGATTAGATGGCAGCAGAATTTAATGTGCAATTAATTTATACCTGAGTTGTGACAAATATATTGGTGTTTGTCTCCTTTTGGGTGTTAAACAGAGTGACATGGTTAACAGCATTTTTTGTGTAGCTATCATTCACTGTTCTACACAGATTTACAGGCCATTTGGGGCAAATTGAGGTCTGCTGATGGAGAGCCAGTAGAATGCCATGGCTTGAATGCTGGATTAGGGCTGAGATAGACCAGGATCCAAATTACTGATCAATTATAGAAACCCACGAGACCATGTTGATCCTCACTGTTTTAAATTTGTCAGATTGGTTTCATTGTATGCTGTTCTGAGATCTCTAGAAAGAGGGCAGGCTATAAATATTTTATAAATAAATAACTCAGTGTCATGGTGATGGCCAATTCTTTTTTAAAATAAGGTTTGGAAATCCCTTCTGTACTCAAAATCTTTTTTAAAAAAACAAAAACAAAACCCACATAATCAGGCTACAGGTAAATAAAATACTGATAATTATTTTCCCTATTGCTGCTAAGAAATGCTGTTCCTTAAAGTGCATTTAGGAGCTTATCACACCACTAAAATAAAACGTCTTACCTCTCCTGAATTCAATTTTAATTTGGGCAGCATCCAGATACTATTGCAGGGATTTTGCCACCAAATCTACTGCCTGGGTCCAGCCCAGGTCCCAGGGGCGCTCAGTGCACCTCTTTTCGAAACCGAGAGTTTTCCAACTTAAAAAAATGGCCACCAGAGTGCTCCCAGGACCAGGGCTGGACACAGGCTGAATTTAGCAGAGCAATAAACTCCTTAGATTCTATGATTTGATCCAGTTGTCACCTATTGTAGGCTTTGGCTTTAAATGATACAATAATTCTGTTTCCTCTTTGTTTTTGCTTCATGTTGCTGGGGAGTGTCTAGTGGGACTTCAAGATTGTTCTGAACAATATTTACTTTCAAATAAAGACTTCATATTTGTTCCTTCAGGACATTTTCATTTCCTAACATTGAAATATAACATTTCTTTGAAATTACATTTTTAAATGCTGGGCATCTAATACTGAGAAACAGAAATGGATTCAGACATTAGGCCTGCACTTAGTGCCATCACCCACTGTGCTGAGTTTGCTCCTTGGAATCCAGTCCCTGAAAGTAAAATGTGAGCTGTTTTTCCTCATTAGAGTATACACAAGGGGCAATGATGACTTGGTATTAGGAGCAGAGTAAGAAGACAAATACTGTCATGTGCCTGATTATTGTCTGCTGTTGTGGCTGTGTGTTGAAAGAAAAATACACCTGATCTGAGTTACCTATGCAAGGTGGGAATGATATTTCTGGCAGGGAAGAGGAAAATCTAATGATCCTGGAGTTTATCACACAAGCTGATAAGCTGCAATTCCAGCAAGATAATAGCATCTTTGTCCAGTACTTATCACACAATGGCATGTCTCTCCTGTTGCTACTTCACATTTAAATTGTTTGCAGAGTGCACATTTTCAGTGGCTCCCCATATTGTTGCCTTTCCATCTCTGCCTCTGGTGCAATAGGCCCCTTCTGCTCCAGTTCCAGTACCAGTGGCACAGTGGTTAAATGCCAGTACTGCAGCCACAACATTGTGAGTTCAATCCTGAGGGGCTCCAAGGTTGACTCAGCCTTCCATCCTTTCAGAGGTCAGTAAAATGAGTACCTAGCTTGGAGGAAGAAATTGGCTTACACATTGTAAACGGCTTAGAGAGTGCTTAGTTCAGTATGAAGCGGTATAGAAATGTAAATGCTATTGCTATGTGTGATGATATAGAGAGGGACTCAGGCTGTCCTGAAAGGGAAAGAGAAAGAAGAATAGGAGTAGAGGGTATGCAAGACCCAGAAGACATGGAGCAAAGGGAGAGAACAGTTGTGGACAATTGGGAGAGCAAGAAGAGGCAGAGTTAGATCAAAGGAGATTTAAGGAGAAGGGACAGGCGGACATGAGGGGGAGGAGCATGGAGAGAAAGAGTGGAGAGGCAGACGTGCAGAGGGTGAGTGAAAACCTACCCCACCCCACTCAAGAGGGGTGCTAGTGTACTTGCAGCAACAGCCCACAACATGAAAGCTGGAGCCTGGGCTGTTTTAGGGACCCCATAGAGGAAGGGTTCCTTGGGGACTAGCCTAAAGCTACATCTGAGAAAGTTGACACCCAGGATAAAAAGTTATGCACACCTGCCCGGGAAACTTATCCCTGCATTTGTGGGATATGTGGGGGTGAAGGTAGATAGCTGGATAGCATCCTAGAGCTTGGGAAAAGGAAGATTGGGAGCCCACTGAGAAGGGACATGAAGTTCAGAGTCTTATTCTTTGTTGAATTAACTGGGACAGTTGTGAAGTAACAGCTAATTCCCCTATGAAATGAAAACAATAGGGGAATTAGCTGTTTCTTCACAACTGTCCCAATTACATCAACAAAGAATAAGTTGGTGAAGTTAATAAACTTTGATTGACGTTTAGCATCTCAATAACTTGCCAAGTATCTCCTTGCTTCCAAATCAAGATGGATCCCACGAGACACCTGGTTGATAGAACTGGAGTGCTATGGGCCCTACCACACTACGATATTGCTACCAGAAATCACATAGTGTGAGTGGACGTGATTCTTCTCCTCTCTCTTTCTCCCTTTGAGACAACAGGCTGGGGTAATAAAGCCCTAAGAAGGAACCCTATGGAAGGGAGAGAGAGGCTTAGCTCTGATTTCACTCCTTCTCTACCCAGAAAACACCTCCCTCCTTAATCCTACATGTCCTACCTTTGGGCTGATTGTTCCACACCCCTTCCCTTGCTAGAAGGTAGTTAGACTCAATGTATATTAAGTGTGTATTGCTTTTATAGTCTATTGTTTTAAAGTTATTTTAATGATAAGTTGTTATTTTATCATTTTTGCTCTTTTCTGATTTTAGATTGTACACTGTAGGCAGGTTTTATCTGTATCTTGTTTTGATTATTATGTAAAGTCTGAAAAACGTACAGTGCTATATAAATACACTTTAATAATAATAATAATAATAATAATAATAATAATAATAATAATAAGTTTCCTCCAACAGAACAAGGATTATTTTGCAAATACACCAACATTGACCTGGTGTGGGACCCATATCTGCTTCTCCTCCCAACATTTTTTTTAATTATTTTGAAGTGGTTTGTGAAGTCTGTGGAAAAGAGGGAGAGAGGAGGAGCAAGATAAGATCCAAGACAAGAAAAGAGAGAAAAGGGAAAGGAGAAGCAAAGGACATGGGGCAAATGAGTGTTTTCAGACCAATAGCACAATTGCAGAAGTGTAATAGTGAGTGTTTTCAAACCATATAGATTCCCATTTGCTTCAACAACATGATTGCTGCAGGATAATGGGTCGATGCGCTAAGGTCCACTGACACAACATGAAATCTTTTGCAGTGCTGCTGTGGAGGAGGGCCTGACACTATCAAAATTGGCTAGTCCCCTCCTCTTCCTGCCTCTTTGGATCCTCACCTCATATGTGCTTTTGCACCTCTGTTTATTGTTGGTGTGTATTTTTCACTTATTCTATACGGATACTGTACTGATGATGGGTTTTAGGGTGTCTTGTTCAGATTATTCAGTCATATTTTGTTGGCAGGTATGTATATGTAAATATCATTGGGTTCTGCATTGGTGGCAGCCTCATTCTTGGGTGACTGGTGATTTCTGAAGCTTGCCTCTAAGAGCTGTCAGACGCAGGGTCAAGATAGAGATCCCTCTTGGAACTCATCAAGAATTCGGTGGGAGAAGGGCTGTAAAATGGTGACATGGAAAGATCTTTCTACATCAATGTTAGTGGGGGGCCTGAGGTGCGGTGGATCCATACAAACCATCTGTCTGGGCCAAGGTGAGCTCATTCAGTGTCACACAGACTTTGCATGGATTTAAATGCTAGGAATGAAATTTTCACTTATTTTATTCTCAAATGCATGAATGAAAAATTAAGAAATATTTCTCTCTGCTGGCTGAGATTACAATTTTTAGCACATTTTTCAATGATTTCTCAAATTACAGAACTTTCTGTGGGACATTTTTGCACAAAAAAGGGTAAGCAGAATGAAATAGTATGCAAAGGGATCTTGTAGTGCTTTGAGACTAACTGTGAGAAAGAAGTAGCATAAGCTTTCGTAGATTTTGGTCTGTTTCCTCAGATGCATGGTGCCCAGTGCAAAACTTGTGGGTATGGTGATGAGGTGGAAAGTTCAGTTTTAATGATGGTCGTTGAATTCTACCAGAATGCTATGGTTTCTGTGCAAACGGATTTTTCATTTTAAAAGGCCTAAAATGTGAAACATCTGAGACTTTTTTAATGTGTTTTGATGCCCTTTCTGGTTGAGGACAACAAAACTTGCAAGTACCATTTACATCTTCTCCAAGTTTCTGGTTGATCCCCAATGTCATATCTCTGCTCTGTTGTCTTTAAGGTCCAAACATTCTCTCTGGAAACAGCCTCTGTTATGGTATTTATTTTTTCAAGCAAAACCTCTTCCCCCTGATGGAACTTAAACTCCTAACGCCAACTTCCAAAACCTCACACCCTGTGCAGTGAGCTACTTGAGGCCACTGCCATCTATGTATTTCTGTGCAGTCTTTGGTGGATATCCTGGATCCTGATCGCGCAGTGGTTAAAAGCAGATTCATTTATATACTGTGCTATGCATTGTCTGAGCAGTTTACAACTGTAAGCTCATTGCCCCCCAACAGCTGGGTGCTCATTTTAGTGACCTCAGAAGGATGTAGGCCTGAGTCAAGCCTGAGCCCTGGCTAGTATTGAACTTGCAACCTTGTGGTTTATGAGTGAGTAGCTGCAGTACAGGAATTTTACCACTGCACCACCAGGTTAAATGCCTGTACCACAGGAACTCACTCACAAACCACAAGGTTGTGAATTCAGTATCATCCAGGGCTCAGGCTCACCTCAGGCTTGCATCCTTCCAAAGTCGCTAAAATGAGTACCCAGCTTTTGGGGGGCAATTAGCTTACAATTGTAAACCGCTTAGAGACTGCAAAGCGTGGTATGAAGCGGTATATAAATGAAGCTGCTATTGTTATCCTGGCTCCTCTTTTCACTTGCTTTGCAGGGAATGTGCTTTCTGTCCCTGGGCCACTCTTATATCTTCATCCCAGAAGGCTTTCTGTGCACTCTGTAGGCATTCTTTCCAGGGAGTGAAAAGTAAACCTGTTAGAGTTTGTTTTTGGAGATTATCACATCAGCTTTAAAACCAGCTTACCTGAGCTGGCTTAAAATTAGAAGCAGGTGGCATCCTGATACTATCACACACATTTGGCCATCGAAATCACCACCCAGCTGCAACCCGGCTCCATCACTGCTCCAAGGGGTGCTCCTCGCACCTCTTTTTGAAGCCAGGAGTTTTCCATCTTGAAAAAATGGCCACTGGAGCACCCCTTGGAGTAGTGATGCAGCTGGGTGGTGATTTCGGTGGCTAAATGTGTGTGATAGTATCAAGATGCTGCCTGCTTCTAATTTTAAACTGGCTCAGGTAAGCCGGTTTTAAAGATGATGTGATAATCTCCTTTCATTAGCAAAACAGCAGAAGTGTGATTTTGCCTAACTATGCTTTTCTAAAGAATAAAGACTTACTCAAAAAAGACAACAAACATAGAATCATAGAGTTGGAAGAGACCACAAGTGCCATGTAGCTTGTAGTTTTTAAAAAAGATGGCTTATATATATATATGCCACATAAAAAACTAAATCCTAATCTAACTGATGATATTTTAGGTAAAGAGAGAAAATCTCACAATTTTTACGATAGCAGGGAGATGGGGCAGCAATTGTTAGAAGCTCCAGAGAGAGAAGACAATTACTCCCAAAAGACAGTTAATCTTAAAGGGAGAGTAACTAAAGTAGGAATCTCTATCTATATAAGGAGGGAAAGGAGAATGTAAACATATTCCAACAGGGAGCTGTGTGGATGCTTTGTTGTGTGGACTCTCGTTGCTCCCTCTTGTGCTCTGTGGTCCAAAACAGTGGTTGTGACAAGCAGAAGGACATTGAAACCCTCTGCCTGGAAGGGTGATGGTGAGCTTGTAGCATCAGGGTCATTGCTCACTTTGTCACTGGAGCAGACAGAGTGCTGTATTCTGGTGCTGAGGCATGTCCAGATCATTGTGAATCCATTGATTCCTTTCATATATGAGTGGCATGTGAGCATGAGGTATACCATATGGCACCACCATGCCTTGTTTGGTGGACATAGACACAAATTTCAGGAAGGGGGAGTCATTTTTACACTTTTTAATATTTTGTTGTGTGTTTCCCCTCTCCATGAGTTCCTGCATGGCAGGGAGTTGGACTGGATGGCCCTTGTGGTCTCTTCCAACTCTATGATTCTATGATTCTCCTCTCCCTTTCTGGGTTGAATACACATTGGCAGGCCTTCCAGTGGCCTGTCTCTAGTTCGAGCTTAATATAAGCATTGGATTGCTTTGTCAGACTGCCTGCGAATCCACTGGAGTGTTCTGAGAAGTGCAAAATCCAGTAAGATCGGATCCATATATTAGTCTGATGAGAGCTTTGGATCAGTTCATTTTGTGTAGGAATTTGTAAGTATAAAATTCCTCAAGCATCCCTTGCCACAACTAACAATCCATTACAATGCCAAATAAGCTTCCAGCAGTTTCTTTCAAATCAATACATCAATTCCTGGCTACTTCATCTCTGCAGCTTCCAGCAATGTGCATCTCAGTCTGCTGTTCCATCTCTCCTCCAGCCATCTTTCTCCTTCCCTCTCTGGGAGAGGGAAAGGAAGATGAGGACCTTGATTCTGGGGACAGAGAGATGGAAAGGAAAATAGTATATTCATGCATACTAGGTACAGGATATTTTCCTGTATGTTGTATGCATAAATGTGCTGTGTTCAACATTGCTTAACTGTACAAACTAGGCAAAGCTTCCCAACTCCCTTCACAATCCAGCCATGAAGACCTTCTGTCCATTTCTCTTTCTGGTGTCCTAAAGTTGGACAAAAGCCCAAGAAATGTCAAGGTGACAATTGTTTTTTGACAATAGCTACCAGAACACTTTTAAAATGCTGTTTAACCTTAGCAGTGATCTATATTAAGCAATAGCCTGCAGCAATTAAACTATATCTTTGTAAACTGTTTGGGCACAGAGACCGTTCTTTCTTCTGTCTGTTGTTGCTGCAGCAATGTAAGCAACTTTTCATCATCTACTGGTGGCTGCTGGCGCCCACCACCCTTGCAAGGCACATTGCCTGGAGCTTTGAGCAGTGCTGAGTGACTGGGTGTAGCTGCCATTTTAGTTTCCCATAATGCGAAAAAGCAACATTATAACCATGGTATTGTGAGAACTTTAACCCACACTGACGCCTAGCCAGCCACCACCGCTTGGAGCATTGCATTTGTCACTGCTGCCTACCAGCCACCTCTAGGTTATTCTGCCAAGAAATGATGGGGTTCTGGCTCAGACCTAGAGCTACGTCTGTTTTGTTCAGTTAGGAAACTCTGTAAACATAGACTGCATGATATAAAAATCTATAAATCCCACTGAAGTTAATTTGTGTTATGCAGTCATAATCTACTGAGAGTTTGCACCCTAATTATCCACTGCATATTCTGTTCTCATTACTTGTGAATTCCAATGAACTCTTACTTCAGATCATTCTGAATAGCTAATTGCCTTCAGTGGCTACTGTTTACAGTAATCATCTAGATTAATTTACATATTTGTAGGCATATGTACTGAAAAATGCAAAAAGGAGGTAACCTACTCCAGCAACTGCTAGTCCTTAAGAGTTTGTGTTAGTTGTCAGTGTTAGCTTTTGGTATGCTTTGTGCTATGCAGTGGTGTTTGTGGTTGTGTTCCTTTGGTCCTAGCCTGGATTCTTGTCTATCTAATTTATAACCTGATTAAAACTATTAATTTTAGACCACTGAGCAACTCAGAATGCCAAGTCATCATTCTAAGGATTGTAAGCAAACTGTCCCATTGCACTTATGCTAAAGCTTGTTATTTCACTAGTTCAGTGTGTCACATAGCTAGATGAACACATCTGCAAGCAAACAAAAATGCCAGACATATGACTGCCTACAGAGAAGGGGAAAATCTACATTTTAGATCTGATCAATTAAGAAGGAATTAAAAAGCCTTTTTGAAGGCCCCTCCTAGACCATCCCCCACATCTCTATAAAGATTCCTTCGCTATGCTTTTCATCTTTCCCTGTTTCTTCACATAAATGAACTTTTCTTCCCCATTTAAACACCTCACACCCTGGCTTGACTCCATACTGTCTGGATAGCACTGATGCATTCCATTTGGGTAATCAACATTCTTTATGCTTTCAGGCATAAAAAGCCAAGGTATCTTATTCTGGAAGCAAGAGCATCCATCTTTTATGGGCCACTGCTCCCCTCATTGTAGATTGACCTTAAAACAGCACATCAAGCACACTGAGCAGTTTTCAGACTGTACGGCTGCAGTTGGCGATGCGTGCCATCTACAGCATCATTAGAGAGTTCAAATTGTGATGTAACCTGCAACCAAGGAGGAGAGGCATCTCTAGAGCAATTTCTTTTCACTGCTATGAGCTCCTTGATATGGCAAAAAACATTCACTAAAATTCAAAACTTTAAAGAATTTTCTCCTGAGTGTGTGTGTGTGAGAGAGAGAGAGAGTGTGTGTGTGTGTGTAGAAGCAATGTGATGTAGTGGTTTGAGCATTGGACTATAACTCTACAGACCAGGGTTCAAATCCTGGCTCAGACTGTTAGAACAATGTTCTTTTAAACTGTGTAAAAATATTTTGTATGGCTAAGATTACTAAGTCACAGCACCTGACATGATGCAAAGGCTTGCAAAAGAGATTGCATCATGTTAAGTGGCAATAGGCTATGACCATTATGCTACTCTCTAAATAAGTGCACTGAGACTCAATGCATGTGTGGGTTGATGATAGTAGGTTGGAGAGAGTGGGTTGGAGAAGGTGGTTGTTGTTGATTGCTGGAGTTGGTTGGATTGCTATATTACAGACGGTGAATGTTGAGAGGAGAGTTTTGTACATACTAGTAAATATTGCTATTGCAACTTATGATAAATAACCTCCAAAGGCTTGGAAGGTATCAACAAGTGTCTGTAAGTTTATTCAAGTGTGGTCAGTGCATTGCCAATACTTGAAATGAAATGGTGCTTCTGTATTCTGCTACTGTTAGCTACTTCTGAGAGTGTTTACCTCAGACAGTGCTGTAAGTTGGCATCTCTGGTGGGCCAAAAGTTTTGTTTTTGTTACTGCATATCCAGCAAGACAGAAGAGAGCCAACACAGACATGTAAATCCACTATGTGACCTTGAGCGAGTCATATGCTCTTAGCCTCAGAGCATGGCAATGGCAAACTCCCCCTGAATAAACTTGCCAAGAAAACTCCATGATAGATTCACCTTAAGGTCACCATAAATCAGAAACAACTTGACGGCACACAACAACAATGAATCTGTACATCCACACCCTCTGGCTTTTATCACTTAATTTGACTATTTTTTTTTTTACTTTGTCTGCATGTAAATCCCTTGCACATACTGCTTTAAAGAAGTCCCAGCTTCATTTTTAATGATTCATTTTATCATTATAGCTTCATTGTTTATGATTAATTACTATCAGTCTAATAGCATAGACCACAGTGCTGGCAAGTAGCTACATTCGGCATCAGGACTTCTGAACAGGCAGCTGGTATTGGTATTCAACATGAATAGTTTAACAGTGAAATCGGCACTGGAGTTTATACTGAACGGAAGGGCCACTACTAATTTGCATATTTAAATTAACTTAATTGGAAATTTTGACAGTTGTCAGGGTGGGAATTGTGACAAGTCCTATCTCTCTGGCTTCCAACAGCCTTTCAGACAGAAGAAGAAAAAACACCCCCCAAAAAACAAAAAGAACCCCTTTCTCCGCTCTGATTCTGCCAAGCCCAAATGTTCAAAAACAGACTATCATGAATATCCTTTCATTTGCCTTCTGGTTTCTGAGTTTCTTTTTCATGGATTCATTGCCAGCATATTTCCTGTATCTTCACTGCAATTGACAGGTGCAACAGCTATTTAAAGGGGAAAAAATAAGATTGCTGTTTGAAAAAGAGTTCTTAGCCAAGGAAAAATATTTCATGGTATACAGATTTGCCACCCGTGTGCTAAATAAGACCTGCTAATCTAAATTGTTAATGGGCTGCACTACAACACACAGCAAACTACAAGTACCCTAGCCCTACCGTACATACTGTACTCTTTTTAAGCAGATTTTATTCCATAGTAATAATACTCCTTTAGAAATGTCTGTTTACAAAATAGAAGTCTCTTCTGTCATTTAAAAACTGTCATATAAGTGGGAAATGTAATAGTCTTAGCATCTTTCTCTTGTTTCTTCCTTTAGAGATACATTTATTACAAGAAGGAAAGAGGAGAAGGCTGGAGGGGCAGAGAGAACACAAGGAATAAGGAGCTATCATAGCTACCTTATTTTTTATTTCTCTGTATTATGTACACATTATAAAAACATTTGTAAAAATATTAATATGGTACCTATAAATTGAGAGCCAGTGTAGTGTAGTAGTTTGAACATTGGACTGTGACTCTGGAGACCAGGGTTTGAATCTCCGCTCAGCCATGGAAACCCTGTGGGTGACCTTGGGCAAGTCATAGTTTCTCAGCTTCAGAGGAAGGTAAAGTCAAACCCTCTGTGAATAAATCTTGCCAAGAAAATGTTTTGATGGATTTGTCTTAGGGCCACCATAATTTAGAAATGACCCAAAGGCATACAACAACCTGTAAGGTACCTATGGTATCTATAAGGTTCCTATGATATGAATACATAGACAATTCCCCCTAAAAAGTGGGCAGGAAAAAAACTACTGGTGTTTACTCCCTTCTTTTCTCATCATATTTCTGTATGGCTACCAGCCAGTCTTCTGAAAACCCAAATATGTTGTTCTTGAGTGCAAATTTTGCACAAAAACCACAGCAAAAAACCCACACTGCACAAAAAAAGCTGCAGTCTGTCCTCCCCACATCTCAGAACATTCACACCCAGATACCTATAGTTTTTTCAGCTGTACACCAGCCAAATTAGCAACTCCTGGTGTACCTGGGCAGGGAGTGAAAGTTCCCCCTGTCTCAAATACTTAATTTGAGTATGCAAATGGATCTTGTACACCTTTGAGATTAACTGTGCAAAAAAAAAAAAAGTTGTAGCATAAGCTTTTGTAGACTTGGGAGTCAAATAGACTGCCCCCCAAAAAGCAGCATCACACCACCCCTTTGATCACTGGGTTGGGGCTGCAGCAACGGCATGGCATGCCCTCAACCCAGCATTTTGCCACTGCAAAAAGAAGTGGCAAAAAGCTGCCCCTTTTTGCACTGGCAAAAAGCTGGCTTTTACACTGTGGCAGCAGCTTTTTGGCATTCTTGCAGCATCCAGCATCTAAACACCATGACGCTAGAGCACCAAAAAGCTGCCACCATGTAAATGGCTGGGTGGCTTCACAGCGGCCTCCTGGCAGCTTGGGGTTATGCGTCATCTAAATGACATGCCCCCAAGCCACGGGGAAGTCGCCACAAAGGGGCTGTCTGTTTTGCCCCTTGGTCTACTTCCTCAGATGCATGGAGTGGACTGGTGCCCTGGAAGAACCTTTATAATCAGACTGTATGAATAGCCATAGAAATGAAAAACTTGTGGGTATAATGATGAGATGACATTTAGTTTTACATGTGGTCCTTGAGGGATGAAGGTTGGAGGAAAGTTGTTACCTAAGGCTAGGGGGGTTGGATGACCTTGTGAATGATGGAATGAGTTTTGGCTGGGAGCCAGAAAGGAGATAAGATAAACTGATTAAGAGGGGCTTTGTGAGGCTGGGGTGTTAACCAGTTCTATAAAATGTTTAGTATGCCAGGAGACCCTTGTCTCTATTCAACCCACTGTTGATGGATTGTAATTTGTGGATATATTCTGATTCAGCTCTTTCCAATACTTCTTTGTAGGCTTTGTTTTGTTTTGCTTTTGTTCAAGGACTGCTGAGGTATGAGATGGAATACCCAGGAAGATTTAAGTGTTCTGCAACAGGATTTTGTGTATTCCCATTCCTAATATCTGATTTATGTCCATTTATCATCTGGCACAGAGTGTGGCCTGTTTGCCCAATACAGAGTGCTGAAGGGCATTGTTGACAGTGGATGGCATATACCATATAGATGAGCAAGTAAAAGTGCCTCTAATATTGTGGATTATGTGATTAGGTCCAGTTATGACATTTCCAAAGTAGATGTGTGGGCAGAGTTAGCATCTGGGTTTGGCAAGGTCTTGTACCCATCTCCCCAACTGTGTTGTGTGTCATCCTGTAAGTAACTCTTACTTTAAGATGACATGGTTATTGTCCAAAATAGATAGTATTTCAGTGATGATAAGTCTGTCTGGTCTCAGATTGGGAGCTGTATGTGATCACTAGTGGAGTTTTGCAATTTCCTGTTTTCAGTGTGTTCTAAACAAATTGATCCTGGGTACAAGTCTTGCCTTATTAATTTGTTTCTTTACTTCATATGGTGGGTACTGTAACTTGAAAAATTCTTGTTGTAATTCTGTTAATTCTGTGACCCTGTCCTGCAGTTCTGAGCAGATGCAATTGTATCTGGGGGCTTGGCTGTAAACTATGGATTTGATAGTATATTCCAGGTGGAAACTAGAGGCATGTAAATATGTGTAGCAGTCAGTGGGTTTGCAATATAGGGTGGTGTTCAGATGTCTATTGGGCAGCTGTATGGTGGTGTCCAAAAAGTGGACTTCCTCTGCAGATAGATCCAGGCTGAGATTGATGATGGGGTGGAAGTTGTTGAAATTCTGGTGGAGTATCTTGAATGAGTCCTCTCCATGAGTCCAGTTATGGAGACCTCATCAGTGTACCTCAGGTAGAGGGGAGGTTTCTGGGTGCAGGAATTAAGGAAGCATTGCTTTAAGTCAGCCATGAAGATGTTGGCATATTGTAGGGCCATTTGTGTGCCCATGGCAGCACTGTTGACTTGAAGGCATATGTTATGTAAGGTAGTTGTGTGTAAGAATAAAGTAGCAGCCTTTGGTGACTATCGTCCCATCTAGAATGATGTTCCTGACAGCTTGTAATCTATCTTTGTGCTGGATGGTAGTTTATAAGGATTCTCCATTCTTGGTAGCTAAGATGGTGTTCATCTTAGTGGCAGCCATCTAGTTAAATCAAATGAGATTTCAGCAAGTGGTGCAGGTAAATTCAGCTTAATCATTCTCCCAGAGTAGAACTCAAGGCAGCTTACAAAAAGGGAAACGATACAATAAAACACATAGTTCAAAACATACAAAATTAAGATTAAAACAATATTAAATAACAGCAGAATTAAAACAAATTAAAATCTTACTTTAAAACAGATTAAAAACAGAAGGCGCCATAAAAGCCCTTTTCTTGTTAAAATCAGTTTCCAAAGGCTAGCTGGAAAGAAAAATCTTTAGCTGCTGCCCAAAGGAAAACAAAGAAGGAACTATCCTAACTTTCCTAGGTAAGAAGTTCCAAAGTGTGGAAGCAGCCACAGAAGAGGCCTTCTATAGCACTCTCACCAACCATGCCTGTTGGCTTTTCAACAGGTGATTTTTGAAGCCACCCTTCGCATATTGCCTTGGCTCCAAACCAAGCATTGTAGAAACAGACAGTTCTCAAGTCAGCCTCTGGCTGGAGGTGAAACCTGGGTGTCATGTCCTCCTCTGGTGTAATAGGTAAGCAGGGATGCCTGCCACCATTGTCATGACCACCACAGCCACTCTTCCACTTACCCCAGGAGGTCTTGGATACTTCTCTGCTCAAGCAATGAACTTCAAACTTCTTGCACAACAATCTGTTGTGCAAATCATTTGGTAGTAGAGAATCCTGGCCCTGGTTTTAATTGGCCTCAAGCCACTAATTGGTTGAGTGCATGAATTAATTTACTAAAAACTAAACAAAACAGAGTATACATCCAGAAATGAGATCCTAAAGCCATTAAATAAAGTAACAAAAGTCTCATTGATTAAATTTCTACCTACTGTTCCTGGGCATCTGAAAGCCACATTTATTTGAGCTGGTGGCTCTCTTTGAATTGTACTTCCAATTAGAGATAAACGTATTGGCTAGCTTTTGAATTTGCTAATGTAAACTTGTACTATGTTTACTGGTTTCCAAGGAGCTTACATCACTGTTATACAGAGAGAGTGGCTTCATTCATAAGCACTCTGAATATGGGATAATTATATTATTGGGCTTTGATTGAAAGGTTATTATGAAAAAATATGCTGGGTAAGAGTAGTGTTCCTTGCTGAAAATCATTTGTATGCTTTTCCAGAAACAACTAAAAAAAGCTTCTTTTCCCTCCTAGTGTAAGGTTTTGACTACTGCTGATCCAGCACTGGTTGTATGCTACAACCTGCCCTTGTAAAGAGGGGAAGTTGTTTGGTCCAGCAGGATAATCTACAATACATACTTCCCAGGATGGGATAAAATGTTACTTTTGGAAATTCCTTTGCATTGAGAATAAAATCTGTCTCTTCCCAAAAGCACTGAATTATCCAGTCACTTTAAGGGCAGAAAGCAAAATATGTCTCTGTACAACATACGCCAACACTGTTGTTGTTGTTATGTGCCTTGAAGTCATTTCCAATTTATGGCAACCCTAAGGCAAAGCAATCATGGGGTTTTCTTGGAAAATTTGTTCAGAGGAATTTTGTCATTTTCTTCCTTTGTGTTGGAGAGAGTTTGACTTGCCCAAGGTCATCCAGTGGGTTTCCATAGCTGAGTGGGGATTGGAATCCTGGTCTCCAGAGTCATATTCCAGCACTCAAACCATTACACTACACTGGCTCTTTAGCAGTGATGTATTTGCATCACTGCAAAGGTGATTCAAAAAGCATGGTACAAAAGTAAAGCTGTTCTATTTGGTTTTGCACTGTCCTTTTTGAATCACCATGCCACTAGATTTGGGAAACACAACCAGGAATTTGCAGCTGCAGTCCAAAAAATAAAGCAACTTTTCTGTTGTATTTGCTCCTTAGTGGCTTCTACAAAGTAGTCAGGGCCTGCTCTTTAATGTGCATCACTGATCACTCTGGGCTCATTCACACTAGCGGTTTTGTGACAAGTAGCTCCGAGGAGATTCGATGATGCAATACCGAATCAAAGTTCCCACTATGTTTATCCTGATCTAATCACTCCATGGCAGTTTAACCCTGATGAAGTTCACATTACCATCTGTATCAATTTAAAATGGAGCCTCTTGGGTTGTTGTTTTTTAACTGTCAATCAAATGATGCACATCTACGTCACACAGTTTAACCAACCCCCCCCCCTCCATATCAGCCTCGGAGGATGGCAATGGCAAGCCCATCAGAACAACCCTTAGCAAGAAACCCTAGGATAAGTTAGCCTTGGGGGAGTCACACTCTCTCAGCCATATAATAATATAATCTCTCAGCAATATAATATGTGTGTGAGAGCTTTAGTTTGCACCAGCTTGGGAGCAGTGTCTATTGTGGTTTTATTTCTTGGGAAAGAGGGAAAAATGACCCCTAACCCACTGCCCCACTGATAGGGTTTGTTTGTTTTTAAATGTCAAGCAAATCCTGTGCATCTTTGTCATACTGATGACGCGAGTATTTAAAGATGCTGTCTGTTGTGGCCATGCAATAGCAAATATGTGCATAAGCTGTCAAAAAAAATTGTTTTTGAAAAAATACACTGCCTAATGATGATCCCAGGTGAACTCCCTCCCTGGCTTTGTGAGCTCTGGAAATCTGACATCAGTGCAGATAAGGGGACGAAATCACAGGTAGAAGGGGGGGGGGGGGAAGCTGAGCTGTGCTTTAAAGAGACCACTTTCCAAAGTGTGGGAAGTTTGAATCCACTGCATGTCTGGAACTGGCTTTTTTCACTCCCGCAACAGAGTGTCGAGAGGGAAAAACAATGGCGCTTGACTGGCAGGGAAAGAGCAAAGGAATGGGCATAATCTGTCCCCTGCATTAACCTCTCCCTCCTGGATGCCCCAAATGCAAGTTCCCATTGGCAGCACCCTGATTAAACTCGGTGTTTTGGAAAGGAAATGGGGAAAAACTCAATCTTGGAAAAACTGGGGTAAGGGGGATTTGCACTGCCCCCCCCCCCCAAATTCAGGTTGGGAAAACCAAATACAAGTGTGAATGGCCCCCTTTTAAACTGGTTATAAACTAGTTTATAATGTAGTGTGAACGGCCCCTACATTGCTCCTATTTTCCTCACTAATAAATACAATGCCATATTATTTCCCATAGGACTGCCCAAGGAGGGGATGAAGAGCTCTTTTGGAATGCCACACAGTAGGTACTGAGACAACATGGATGGAAAGAAATAAAGAAATGGCTGCTCCTGTTTGAAGAAGACTTCTCACGCACAGATTCACAGTAGCCAACAACCATGTCAAAAAAAGGACGCAGCAAGGCTGAAAAGCCTGAGGTACTGATCATGTCCTTACAAGCTGCCAATGAAGATCTCAGGACTAAGCTAACAGACATTCAGATTGAGCTGCATCAGGAGAAATCTAAGGTGAGTGAAGAAGAAGCCCCAACTTTGCCAGAAAGGTGGGGATATTTGTAAAGTAAAATAAAAATAAAATGATAGCACATGGCTTCACATAAGTAAAAAACAGCACCTAAATGGCAGGCAATTGAGAATATGGTCATGTTGCAAGTAATATGAATGAAACTTGTCTTCGTAACAACTCAGAGATGAATCAATTGTTAAATGTTTATGAGCTTTATTCCTTACTTTTATTTTAGAATATTTATCCTATAGAGTATAGGCTCATGAACATTTTTTTTTCAAAGTGTATAACAAATTTCTTGCCTCATTTCTTTCTGCCTCAATTCTGCAGAAATAATGCAGTTTGACACCACTTTAACTGCCATAGCTGAATGCTATGGAATTCTGGGAATCATAGTTGTGAAATATTTAGCCTTCTGTAGCAGAGTACAAACTACAAATCCCAGGATTACATAGGATGGAGCCATGACTGTTAAAGCAATGTCAAACTGCATTATTTCTACAGTACAGATGTAGCCATAGTTGACTATGGCAGAATTCATTTGGGGCTGTAAACAGAAGTTTTTAACACAGTTTGGACATGCTAGTGTGAGGAACAGTGGTGTTACTAGGGGGGTGCAGACTGCACCGGGTGACACCCCAGAAGAGGGGTGACACCCAGTCGGGGCCTCCTGGTTTGCCGTGGTGGCCTTCTCACAAGATTACCTCCACCACCGAGGCAAAGGAGAGGGCCAAGCACCCCTCTGCTGGCATGTCACATGTCGCCAGCAGGCCTGTGTCACCATGGAATGTCAGCAGAGGTCTGCTTACCCTTCTTTGCCACAGTGGCAAAGGTCTCCTTGTGAAATTGCACTATTTCTGCAAAGCTGGAAGAGGAGAGCCCAGCCTTCTCCTTTGCTGTGGTGATGGATGTTTCCTTGTGAAGAGGACTGCACTGCCATGCCCTTTTGGCCACTGCCACCTCCCTGGCAGCTCCCTCCCACACCAGGTGACACCAGGGATGTGGACACCACTGGTGAGGAATAATATGTGATCAATAAAACAGTATACGTAGTTTGGTCCACTGGGATAATCTACAAAGCATTCCTTGGCGGGGCGGGGGGAAATGTATTAGGCTTTTAAGAATATTTAATAATTTAAATTATTTAATAAAATTAATTAATTTACTAATTCTAAACCTCAAAAAATAATCATATAAAAACAGACAGTTACGAATTAAAATAATGAAGCAGTAACCATTAGTTTTTTAAATAAATGCATTTTGAAATTAAAGATCCAGTGTGGTTTAATGGTTTAAGTGTTGGAGACCATGGCTCAAATCCCTGCTCAGCCATGGAAACCCACTAGGTGGCCTTGGGCAAGTCACACTCTCTCATAGGACCTTATCCCACGGGGTCCCAAGCAGAAGATATCCAAAGGCAATCCAAAGCTAAAACGTTTTTCCTTACCTTGTGTCCACACATATCCAAAGGCAATCCAAAGCTAAAACGTTTTTCCTTTCCTTGTGTCCACACAATATCTGAAGGCAATCCAAAGCTAAAACGTTTTTTCTCCCCCTGAACCGAAGTCAAAGGGGATCTTTTGACATTCGGTTTTTGGGGAAGTACAGCTGGGAGGAGGGCGAGATGCGGAAGGGAGCCGCCGCCTCTGCCTCCTCCACGGCCAGAGCCGCCTCTCCTCAGCCAGTGCTTTGGGCTGGCTGGAGGCCTGGCAAGTGTCGGAGGAGGGCGAGGTGCGGGAGGGAGCCTCCGCCGCCGCCTCCTCCGTGGCCAGAGCCGCCTCTCCTCAGCCAGTGCTTTGGGCTGGCTGGAGGCCTGGCAAGTGTCGGAGGGAGGGCGAGGTGCGGAACGGAGCCTCCGCCGCCGCCTCCTCCGTGGCCAGAGCTGCCTCTCAGCCGGTGTCTTGGCTGGCTGGAGGCCTGGCAAGTGTCGGAGGGAGGGCGAGGTGCGGGAGGGAACCCCCGCCGCCGCCGCCTCTGCCTCCTCCAGAATGGCCACGGAAAGGCCACGGAACGGCCATGGAAAGACCGCGGAGGTTTGCCGCCTTCGCTTTTTTCCCGCTTCCTGGCCAGCGTTTGATAAGGCCCATATTCAAAGGAAGGAAATGGCAAATGCCTTCTGAACAAATCTTGCTAAGAAAACAGTGTGATAGATTCATCTTAGAAACACCATAACTCAGAAAAGACTGGAAGGCACACAACAATGCCATTTTAAAATTAACAATTCAAGAGTAATGATTTTTGTTTTTACTAGATTTGGTTTTTAAGATAGTTCTAAAGTTTGAGAGATGTGTTATTGTCAGCTGTGACCAAGCATGTTTTAGAGTTCTGAAAGTTTCAAAACCCTGAAAAACCAGTTTACTAGAGGTGAAAATATAAGGAGTACGGATTTCAACAACAGTTCTTCTTTCACACTACTTTCAGGCCCCTGCAATGGAGGTCTGTCTCAGACCTACAACACACACATTTTGCATTGCCTTGGAAAATGTTTACTGCCTTCCAGTATGTACAGATGAAGCCTCATGAAGATTAATATGCCCAATATACTATGAGGCTAACTTGCAGACATTAGAGGGAACAGTACAGAAATAGAAAGTGATGAATGACATGGTTTTTGTGAAGTTGAAGGCTTACATGGCCAGCAGCCATAGCTTTTAGTGAGTTTTTCAGGCTGTGAGGCCGTGTTCTAGAAGCATGTATTCCTGACATTTTGTCTGCATTCAGAGAAGATGCCAGCCACAGATGCAGGCGAAACATTAGGAATACATTCTTCTAGAACATGGGCTCACAGCCCAAAATACCCACAGAAACTTATAGACATGTATTTTCTTCCTGAGGGATATCCCATTAATTGTCAGGATCACACATGGAATTGTGAACAAGTTGGTCACTGCAAAGCCTTGGAGCAAAGGGAATGCTTTAAATGAATGATAGGATAGCTCATCAAAATGAGAAATATGTGTGTTATGGGTACAGTTAGCAACAATTCAGGGGCTACATATTAGACACAAGTATATGGTAATCTACATGCTATTTCTGTAAAAGCCAAGGGAAAGAAATTAAAGCAGTCATGTACAGGATAGGCCTTAATTATTTCCACACCTACTGTTTTCCCACCTTTAGTTCACACTCAGTTACTTTCCACTCAACTTAGCAGGATGCAAAAGAGAGGAATTGGCAGAATCTTGCCCTTCTCTTGCCAAAAGCAATCTGCTGCACCTTCTCCCAGGTTGCTTGATCTTCCACATTAATAACACATGTCCCCATTTTTATCTGTGAAACATTGGGGGGGGGCATGATATACTTGCTAAAATACTCTGGATGGTAAACCAAAGAAATAGAAAGAAAAGTCTAAGAATGGAGTTTTGCCCTAGATGACTGTAATAACCCTAGGAAATGGATGGATTTGAATCTTCTCCCTTTTGGGAGATTATCACATGACTAAATAATGCGACTTATCCCTGATGGGATGCAGTCATGTTTCGGATTAAGCACTGATTTTATCACATTTAAATAGCCGTCACTGCCATGGGGTGACTACAACCCAGCTGCATCCCGGGTCCCGGCCGCACTTATCCGGCCACTTTTCCAAAATGAGAGCTTGCCATTTTGGAAAAGCAGCCAGATAAGCATGGCCCCATGGCCCAAAGGTGTTATTTTCTTGCGTTTTTTGTTGCTGCCCTTTTAACAAGAATGAGGAGAGCCAGTGTTGGGTAGCGATTTGACTGTTGGACTACAATTCTGGGGACCAGGGTTCAATTCCCAGCTCAGCCATGGAAACTCACTGGGTGACTTGGGAAAGTCACATGCTCTCAGCCTCAGGGGAAGGCAATGGCAAACCTTCTCTGTACAAGAAAACCTCAGGATAGGTTCGCCTTAGTGTTGCAATAAGTCAGAAGTGACTTGAAGACACACAACAACAACAACAACAAGCATTTAAAAAAACTGTATCCCTCAATTGTATTCTCAAGTTTAAAATTCTTGCAGCCTATTTCATCTCCCCTTGATTCACAGCCTCATTTTTGCAGTGAGCATGCCATACTAAGGGTAGGCAAATGTGCCCCCCCCCCTTTTTTTTTTTCCTGTTTATGGTTCCTGGAAGGTCCCAGGATATAAAAGTAATCCCTGTGCCTGCTGAAGTTTTTCATCCCTAGTGTAGCCAGATCCATTTTGTTTAGCTCCCACCTCCAGTTCTTCTGTGGTATGCAAAAGAATTGTGGCTGAGGGTTGCCATCTTGAATCTACAGGCCATCCATCCTAGCAATTTCCTAAGGTACCATATCTCTTGAGGAAGAAAAACTCCTTTTCTGTCTAGAGAGCTGTCATTGACATCTGTAACCCAGACTCTTTGATTGTTCCACCAATAAGCATTGCTTCAGGCAAAACAAATCTAGGCTGCTGCTAGATTCCATAATTAAGCAGCAGTGCTTTAGCTTCCACAAAGTCTTTCATCATGAAAACCTTTCTGGGTTGTCCATCCATCAAGGTTACTATTAACCTCAGGGGACAATCATCCAATTCTGTGGAAATCAGTTTCTTTGACAGGGAGACAATTGAGATGAAAGAAGGACCTCAGTGCTGCATTGTTATCTAACAGTATAGTGTACTCCAGAGGGTTTCTTCTCTTGCCCTCCAGTAAGATTCATTGCTGTTAATTTGCAACCATTTTTAACAAGGGAAGATAATTTTAAATTAGAGGAATGCAATGCTGTTTTGGCTGCAATCCTGCCCACGGTCCCACTTGTCAGTAAGATTTACCCATGTGCAAATGGGTGAGATTCCAGCTTTTATTTCCAATTCATCATATGTAATGCTATTATACATCATTGCCATTGGTGTATTAGCACTTAGATTAAAAAAAAAAACACTTAGGAACCAGAAGCCAGTTGAAAGACAGAGGAGTGAGGATGTATCCTAACAGTTGCCATTTCATTCTCCCCATAGGTTTTTTGGTCAGGTGTAGCTCTTTGGGTTGCATTAACAATAGGCAAAAATCTGCTGTGCAACCAAGTTCTATACATAACAAGAACACCATTTCAGGATTTAGAAGAAATGGAGTAGGAATGAGCTGGGGGGGTGGGGGTGTCAAGGAGTTTGTAGTGGTTCATTTCTTCTTATATCTTATAATAGTAAGAAATAAAGATAACAATTTTATGTATTCTGACAGAAGTGAAATCCCTGTGTCCTGCATGATGCTCTAGGACTTCACCCAAAGTTTTGTGAGCAGGCATATGTTCATGCATCAGACCATTTTCTCTATTTTTCACCCTTGTGGCTCCCTGTGTGCCCCTCCCCCAAATCTGCATCCAAAAATCCCCCAATACTCTCAGGCATATTTGGGAGGATGTGAGGGGCTGTGGGAGAGAAGTGATCTCCTTTGTGAGCAGATTTTATTCCATCATCAGAACACAACTGGATTTTACCTACTACAAAAGATTCCCAGGCAAATGCCAGGCAAGATCAGCAAGGGTGTCTCAAGAGCAGAATCCTGGCCAGAGTCCTCTGCTAAGAGGCTGGAGTGACAAGCAATTTGAAGAAATGTCAGATTAAATTGTTATGCCTTTAATTGTCCTTAATTCATATGACCAAAATTATCCTTAATTTTTATTGAAACATATACACTTGTTTATTTATAAAATCCATAAGTAACTCCATATGAGGAAGGTCACCCAGTGGGTTTTCATAGCTGAGTAGGGAACTGAACACTGTCTCCAGAATCATAATCGTAGCCCAATGCTCCATTCAGGGCCAACAAGAGGGAGGATTGGGGCCGAGGCGTGGGGCAGCCTCGGCCCCAATCCTCCACTCCACTTCCCAGGGCGGCCCATGGCCCACCCATCTGCATCCCCCCTTATGTGACCCTAAGGCACCCCACTACAGAGTTTTTTGGGCAAGATGTGTTTGGAGGACGTTTGCCTCTGCCTTTCTCAGAGGCTAACAGAATATGATTCAAGCTCACCTAGTGGGTTTCCGTAGCTGAGTGGAGATTCAAACCCTGATCTCCAGAGTTGTACTCAAATGTTCAAACCATTACACTATGCTGTGTGTGTACATGCCTTCAAGTTGCCTGTCAATGTTTGATGACCTTATGAATTTCATAGGGTTTTCCTAGGCAAGGAATATTCAAAAGGTGGTTTTGCCAGTTCCTTCCTTTGAACCATGGCCTACAACACCTGGTATTTACTGGTGGTCTCCCATCCAACTACGAACCAGTCTGGACTGGTTCTCCATTATCCATATACATGGAGGGAAATGAGAAATTAACACCATCAAACTTTACTTTACAATGGGAGAAGAGGCTTGAAGAAGATTCTCCTTGTTGGGGGTATCAGGTCTAATCTGAACTGCAGAAATAATGCAGTATGACTCTGCTTTAACTGCCATAGCTCAGTGCTATAAAATCCTGGGATTTGTAGTATGTTGTGACACCCAAGCTCTCCAACAGAGAAGGCTAAATATCTCTCAAAACTACAAATCTCAGAATTCCATAGTATTGAGCCATGACAGTGTCAAACTGCATTATTTCTGCAGTGCAGATTTGGACCTCAGATGCTCTCGAGTTGTTGGTGTTTTTTTTACTTGAGCATTTGAATATTCTTTCCATCCCTGCTCTTGCATAAGCTCCCTAATTACCAAGTGAAAGATAAATATATGTTTTGAAATAAATAAATATGTTACCACAATTCAGTTGAAGATATAAGAAACAAAACTAAATATTTAAGACTACTGGATGAATCAGCAGCTGTAAACCTATATGAATGTGTATAAACACCCAACTGAGACTTCACAAAGGGACTGGAACCCCTGGAGAGCAAAGTGTGAAAATGTCACCAGATAGTGTATGCAATGTCACTATATTTACTCTTCAGAAGTAGCCTGAAAAATGTGAGCCATCCTCTCTGAAGTCACAGTCTTTCGGCTTGCCTTGTGAGTCAGCCAGATGTGCACAGTTTCTTCCTGAGGCTATTCTGTAGCTTAGAAAAACATTTTTTGAACTGGAGGTACCTGAGAGGAAAGATTGATCCTATCTTGAACCAACATCTGCACTTTCTTTTATGAAATGAACATTTTCTCTACCTGAATAACTTTGAGATACCACTGTGTTCCACAGTTTTTAATAAACACTATTAGAGAAGTGGCTGTCTATCACTGTAACTGTCTTTATGACAGTAGTGCTTCGTTTTCTCAATTTTGCCATATCTATCAAGCTGTTTGGGGCACTTAAAGAAGGCCCCAGAGCACCGTCTCACCACTGTTCAGTCAGGTTGTGCTGTTCGTTCTTCCTAAAAGTACCTTTCCAAGCTCTCCTCTTGTTCTTTACTTCAGGCAACAAAACGTTTTAAGCTGGCCCTAAGGAAAATGGCATGTCCTTGAGTTCATAGCATTTCTGTTAATGTATTTTCAATGAAGATGGATGGATACCTGTCAAGCATTTCTTTGTGTTTCTCTTTAAGTAAACTGAAACAGAGACTAAAGTCTACAGTTCAAAAGAAAACAAAATTCCAGTAGTAACAGTAGTAGTAACAGGGGCTGCAACTGCACTGCAGAAATCTTGCAGTTTGACACCATGGCTCAATGCAATGGAATCCTGGGATTTGTAGTTTGTTGTGGTACCAAAACTCTCTGACAGAGAAGATGTCAAACTGCATTATTTCTGCAGTGCAGATGCAACTAGAGGTCTGTACCCACAGTGTCAGATAAAATCAATGATTGCAGGTTTACCTAAATATACCAATAGCAATAGCAAGTACATTTCTATACTGCTTATCAGTGAACTAAGCACTACCTACGTGGTTTACAATGTGTAAGCTAATTGCCCCCAACAAGCTGGGTGCTCATTTTAGCAACCTATGGAGGGATGTAAGGCTGAGTGGACCCTAGAGCCCTGCCTGGGATTGAACTCACAATCTTGTGGCTTGCAGTACAGGCATTTAGCCACTGCACCACCAGGGCTCCCTAAATGCCCAGGACTATCAGGAGCTACTCCTAATTTATTTCTTTATGTGTGCCTTAAGTCATTTCTGACTAATAGCAATCTTATCTTAGCGTCTTCATGGCAAGATTTGTTCAGAGAAGGTTTGACATTGTCTTCCCCCAAGGCTGAGAGAGTGTGACTTGCTCAAGGTCACACATGGGGTTTGAGTGGTTGAGGAGAGATTCAAACCCTGGTCTCCCAGAATCTGAGTCCAGTACTCAAACCAGTACACCCTAATGGCTACTATACACTTAAAAACTGCTTATTTAATTGTTTCCCCCTGCTGTTCAATGAAAAGCCTCCAAAAGACAACGAACCTTATAGACTAATAAAATGACCTTTACTAACTCTAAAACACAGGACTCAATGGGAGAAAGAAAATGGAAGATAATGAAGCAAACCTAGGACTAAATCCAAATGTTAGTCCCAACTAAAGTAAATCCATGGAATCAATGAAACTTATATAACTCATGTTCTCTGATTCTATGGGTCTACTGTAATTGAGACAATTTGATTTAGGCCTCAAGCACCAGTTTTTAAAGGTACACAGTTTTTGGAAGGATTGAGTGGAATCTACTCAAGGAAAAGAGCAGCAGCTGGTCTTGTCACTGAATTGACAGAATGGCCTTCCTTCCCAACTCTCCCTCTGCAGTAATCTTAGAGGGGATGCAGACAAGCGGCCATGGGCCACCCTGAGAAGCGGAGGATTGGGGCCGAGGCTGTCTCATGCCTCAGCCCCAATCCACCCTTTCAGCGACTGGGAAAGGAGTGCCAAAATAGCACTCCTTTCCCAAGCCGTAGCAAGGGCACCGCAAGAGCCGCCATGCAAGTGTAAAAATGCTGCACTGGAAGGATGTCATCAGAGCACTTGCCATGTGCAATGGTGGGCACTCTGATGACATCCTCAGGAACGGGTTGAGGCATCTGGCATCTGGCTGCCCCTCCCCTTCCCTGGCTCCCTGTCCTTTTCTTCTTCACCTGCATTTTTTTGATTTAGTACCTTAAGCCAACCATGTATATACTGTAAGACCAGCAACAACAAAAGTCCTAGGTTTACCACTTCAGTTAGGAAACAATGCAACAAAAGCACCACAATCTCTGTGGAACTCTCTCAGAAAAGATTAATTTTCACATTTTTGGAAGGTGGGAATGGCTTAGGAGTCATTGTTCACATTTCAGCAAAGGTTAGGTTGGAAGCTGGCTGCTCAGAACAGAGTGATATTTATAAAGAAACTTTCTGTCTCTCTCTTTGACTATCACAAGTAATTTGCCATTGTGCAACAACTGCTAATTCTGTGCATTTTTAAAGTATTGCTGAACCTCTGTAGTCACAGGCAGTAAAAGTTCACAGTGGTGATTATTATGATGTATTTATTTCCTTTCTGTTATTATTATTATTAGTATCACCACCACCACAATCACAACCACCACCACCACCATCATCAGTCATTCCACCATTTTCCCATTTTGGGACTCAGTGCAGTTTATGAAAATTAAACTAAATACAATTAAAAATTGCCATCATACAACAGTTACAAATGTAATTAAACAATCAGTAACATCAAAACCAGTTAAAGCATAACTATTAAAAAGAAATTAATTAATGGGCAATACAGCAAATTATGCAAAGCCCCTTCCCCTTGAGCAATTGGTTTTCTAAGGTCTACTGAAACAAAAACAAAAAAAAATGTATTTACCAACCTGCAGAAAGGTGGCAAGGCGAGTGTCAATCTAGCTTATCTGGGAAGGGAGTTCCAGAACCTGGGAGCAGCCACCAAAAAGGCTTTCTCCATACTTTCTCTAGGTGTACCTATGAGTGTGGCAGGACAAAAAGAAGGGCCTCCGCAGCAGATCTCAAAACATGGGCAGGCTCATATGAGAGAGTATGGTCCTGTTATGGTTTTGCTGTTGTTGTCATTGTTATTATTATTAATAATGTCCTTCCCCTGCAGGTAAGTAGGCTCGAAAGGGAGAAAACGCAAGAAACAAAGAGGATCCGGGAGCTGGAGCAGCGTAAGCAGACAGTGCAAATCACTGAACTGAAAGCAAAGCTCCACGAAGAGAAGATGAAGGAGCTACAAGCAGTCCGGGAAAACCTCATCAAGCAGCATGAGCAAGAAATGACACGGACAATGAAAATTAGAGACAGTGAAATCCAGCGACTTAAGTCAGCACTGTTTGCTTTGCGAGAAGGGAGCAGCGACAAAGTACGGACAGCCCTGACCATTGAGGCTCGGGAAGAGGCTAGGAAACAATTTGACTCTGAGCGCCTTAAGCTTTTGCAAGAAATCACTGAGCTAAAGTCTGCCA
Source organism: Phrynosoma blainvillii (assembly GCA_026167975.1). Taxonomy (NCBI): domain Eukaryota; kingdom Metazoa; phylum Chordata; class Lepidosauria; order Squamata; family Phrynosomatidae; genus Phrynosoma; species Phrynosoma blainvillii. Next base: position 270,938,495 of record JANUYF010000002.1, read on the forward strand.
AAAAGCAGGTGGATGAAGCTCTGAACAACATGATCCAAGCGGATAAGATCAAAGCAGGGGATCTTCGGAGTGAGCACCAGTCCCATCAGGAAGCCATATCCAAGATCAAGTGGGAAAGTGAACGAGATATCCGCAGGCTGGTGAGTGAGTCCTTCCAGATGACCAGCCACTTTGAGGGCTCAAACACTTATATAAAGCTTGCTGTTACAGTTGTGGGGACAGGAGTGTAGTGGCTGTCAGAACTTGATGGTGTTGCTTGAGATGCCCTCTCCTCCACACATCCAATTAATTACAGGAACACTGCATTTTCCTCTCAGGTGTTTAAGAACCAACTTATAAGGGCAGCTAGAAGAACTTGTATTGCGCAAGGCATTTTTAAGTAATATTTGTGTGTCCAAATGGACACCCAACCCTGGCTCTTGGACACCCAGTGGAGACAAATAGACACAGAAAATTTAATCAGTGAACTTCATGATTCCCACACCTGCTTCAATGCCTTCTGTGAATTACTTGCAAAAATTACTTTTTGAATTCTCAGATAATCTGCAATTCCAGATAATGTCTGTTTTTAACCAATTTTTCTAAGCTTTCATAACACTTTTAGGAATTTTTCTGCTTTTTAATTCAGGAATTTTCTGGTGGCAGGCAGGATAATAAAAAATGGATAGGATATTAATGTGTATAAATGCATTTACAGCACTGTATTGACCTCCTTTAAAACAATTCTTTCAACACTGAATGTCAGGATTGTATGTATTAGGAAAGCTTTCACTCATTAATCTTTTGAATGGGAGAATGAATATCCATTAACAATTTCTTTAAAACTGACCCGATATCAGGTTTCTGAGATATTGTTGAAGTACAGTTTTGTGAGTCCTCACCATTCTAGCCATGATAGAAACAGTTGTTCATCAACATTTGGAGGGTTAAATGTTCACCATCCTGACTCATATCATAGTAGTCAGGTTGTCTTGTTAATGGGGGCTTCCAAAGAACACTTGTTCTTTGGAAGCCCCTATTTTTATGGAGCCCTATTTTTATGGAGATCTTTTTATCCCCACCTGATCATTTTTCAGGGTACTTGAAGCAATTTGAAGATGGAGCACACATAGCTGATCATACTGAAAGCAGTGCAGTACAGGTGAAGAATGCTGGTATTCGTAGCCTCATTCACTTTCTGATCCAAAAGTTATACCACTGCATAATACCGTATTTTCCGGCATATAAGATGACTGGATGTATAAGACAACCCCCAACTTTTCCAGTTAAAATATAGAGTTTGGGATATACTTGCCGTATAGGACTACCCCTCTTCCAACGTACACCAAATAATTTTTTTAAAAAATCAGATTTTATTTCAATATGGTAATTTTAATTCAAATGCTTATGACATGCAGGTACTTAGCAGGAAAAGTGTCACTTATAAATACAACAAACTACAGCTCCCATGTTCCCTAGCATTTATTTCTGCAGCGTGTTTTGGACCTTATTTTTAAAAAAATAGTCCAGATTTAAATGCTGCTTTAAAAATTATTTCCATCTCCCAGCTATGAGATGGTTGGGAGGAAATGAGAAAGTGTTGGGGGGAAGGACTGCCAATATACTAGGTGATGCATTCTGGGATATGTACAATTTGCAGCCAAGTAAGTGACCCTGGGCATGTCACACACTCTCAGCCTCAGAGGATGGCAACGGCAACCCCCATTTGAAGAAACATGCCAAGAAAACCCCATGATAAGGTTGCCTTAGGATCACCATAAGTCAGAAAGGACTTGAAGACACATAAGAACAACAAAAAGTCTGCAGTTGTTTCATAGGTAGTACATGGGAATAGGAGCCAGCATGGTGTACTGGTTTGAGTGTTGGACTACCACTCTGGAGACCTGGGTTTGATTCCCCACTCTGCCATGAGACCCACTGGTTGAACTTGGCCAAGTCACACACTCTCAGCCTCAAGAGAAGCCAGTGGCAAACCTCCACTGAGCGAATCTTGCCAAGAAAACCCCATGATCACCATAAGTCAGGAACAATTTGAAGGCACACAACATACACATATAACCTCCAAGTTAAGGAACTTCGTTCTTTAGATAAATCTTCAAAGGTACACACACACACTCTCTCTCTCTCATTGTGCAGAATTATTTGTTAAAGAAGCCATACCCAAGCAACACATCAACTTTGGCTGTGTCTGCACTGCAGAAATTTATTAAAGCAGTTTGATACCGCTTTAACTGCCCTGGCTCAAGGCTATGGAATTCTGGGATTTGCAGTTTTCTGAGATATTTAGCCTTTTCTGTCAGAGAGCTCTGGTACCAAAAAGCAAACTGCAGTTCCTAGGAGGCCATAGCATGGAGCCATGGCAGTTAAAGTGGTGTCAAACTGCATTATTTCTGCAGTGCAGATTCAGGCTGCATCCATACTGTAGAACCGGCTTCCTTCTCTTTCTCCCCTTGTCCTCCTCCTCCTCTCCCTGGTTTCCTTCTCCTTCTCCCCTCATCCTCCTCCTCTCCCTAGCTTCATTCTCCTTCTCCCCTTGTCCTCCTCCTCTCCCTGGTTTCCTTCTCTTTCTCCCCTTGTCCTCCTCCTCTCCCTGGTTTCCTTCTCCTTCTCCCCTCATCCTCCTCCTCTCCCTGGCATCCTTCTCCTTCTCCCGTTGTCCTCCTCCTCTCCCTGGCTTCCTTCTCTTTCTCCCCTCTTCCTCCTCCTCTCCCTGGCTTCATTCTCCTTCTTCCCTTGTCCTCCTCCTCTCCCTGGTTTCCTTCTCTTTCTCCCCTCTTCCTCCTCCTCTCCCTGGCTTCATTCTCCTTCTCCCCTTGTCCTCCTCCTCTCCCTGGCTTCCTTCTCTTTCACCCCTTGTCCTCCTCCTCTCCCTGGTTTCCTTCTCCTTCTCCCCTCATCCTCCTCCTCTCCCTGGCATCCTTCTCCTTTTCCCGTCCTCCTCCTCCTCTCCTTGGCTTTCTCCTTCTCCCCTCGTCGTCCTCCTCTCCCTGGCTTCCTTCTCTTTCTCCCCTTGTCCTCCTCCTCTCCCTGGTTTCCTTCTCTTTCTCCCCTCATCCTCCCCCTCTCCCTGGCTTTCTTCTCCTTCTCCCCTCGTCATCCTCCTCTCCGTGGCTTCCTTCTCTTTCTCCCCTTGTCCCCCTCCTCTCCCTGGTTTCCTTCTCTTTCTCCCCTCGTCCTCCTCCTCTCCCTGGCTTCCTTCTCTTTCTCCCCTCATCCTCCTCCTCTCCCTGGCTTCCTTTTCTTTTCCCCCTCATCCTCCTCTTCTCCCTGGCATCCTTCTCCTTCTCCCCTCGTCGTCCTCCTCTCCCTGGCTTGCTTCTCTTTCTCCCCTCTTCCTCCTCCTCTCCCTGGCTTCATTCTCCTTCTCCCCTTGTCCTCCTCCTCTCCCTGGTTTCCTTCTCTTTCTCCCCTCATCCTCCCCCTCTCCCTGGCTTTCTTCTCCTTCTCCCCTCGTCCTCCTCCTCTCCCTGGCTTCCTTCTCTTTCTCCCCTCATCCTCCTCCTCTCCCTGGCTTCCTTTTCTTTTCCCCCTCATCCTCTTCTTCTCCCTGGCTTCCTTCTCTTTCTCCACTCATCCTCCTCTCCCTGGCATCCTTCTCCTTCTCCCGTCATCGTCCTCCTCTCCCTGGCTTCCTTCTCCTTCTCCCCTCGTCCTCATTCTCCTCCTCCTTCACCTGGCTTCCTTCTCCATCTCTTTCTCCCCTCGTCGTCCTCCTCCTCTACCTGTATAAGATGACCCCCTATTTTTGAGACCCTTTTCCAGGTTTAAAAAGTCATCTTATATGCCAGAAAATACGGTACTTGATAACTTGTAAACCAGATTAGTGATGTGGTTACAAGGAGGATGGAAATGTATTTTCTTTTCTCCTCTCCTAGATCCTGTCTGCATGAGCCAAATACAATATCCTCCCTTAGTCCTCTTGGAGGGGAGTCCGGATGATGTCCCAAATACCAGTTCTACTGCAAACAGTCTGGCTCATTCAGCACCATAAATGGGATATACTCCTCTTAAAATGAATTAAATTAACTAACTTTTTGCTCCAAATCATCCTAGAATATCCAGAGCCCTCTATTCCAAACCCTGATAGCTGTTAGCACATGCATCCCACTGTGCTGCCTGGCAAAGCCACCACCACTGTGGGTAGCTTTGCTCTGAGGTCAGAACTAGATGCCCAGTCATGAGATCGAGGCTGGGAGCTTCATTCTGACCCCAGAAGCAAGCAACCCATCACCTCTGTGGCTGCACCAGATGAACAGCAACCTGCCATCAGGGCAGAGAACTGAGGTAACGGAGGGAGGTTGGGACATCTCCAGGGCCAGAGTACTCCAGGCTGCCTCCAAAATATTTTGGTCAGTGCAGACAGGACTTTAGACAGAAGGAGAGCAATGGGAGAGTTGTTTGTTTTCACTGGTGTCATCTTGTATCCAATAGATATATGGCACTGTAACATCAGAACAGATGGGTCAGAAAGAACTGCCCAATGGGAGAGTTGTTTGTTTTCACTGGTGTCATCTTGTATCCAATAGATATATGGCACTGTAACATCAGAACAGATGGGTCAGAAAGAACTGCCCAAGGCCACTCCAGTTGCAAGTGGGGCTGAGACCGTGGTGACCGCATGGCCTGCTCCAAGAGTAGGTCACCACTACTGGCCCCAACCCACACTGCCAGAAGCTGGATTATCTCAGCTCCTTTTTGTTCCAGTCCAAAAGACCAGAGCGTGGCATCAGAGCAGCTTCAGCCTCCTTTAGGGGCATGTGGTGTCTAAACACCACAGCCCTGAAGCAGTTGGAAGCTGATTCTTTGGGCCTGTCTGTTCCTGGGCATAATCATGATTCAGTTCATCAGACTGGTAATAAAGGTGTTTCTGCTCCCGTTTACAGGGTTTGTTTCACAAAATAGGGCTGGAGGATTCTGGAGGCAAAATAGGACTCTGGAGGCAGCCAGGAGGATTCTGGCCCCAGAGCTGCCCCAGCCTCTCTCCGTTATCTCGGTTCTCTGCCCTGATGCCAGGTGGCTGTTCATCTGGTACAGCCACAAAGGTGTGATGAGTTGCTTGTTTCTGAGCTCAGAATGAAGCTCCCAGCCTCGATCTCATGACTGGGCATCTAGTCTTGGGATCCTCTAAAAAAAAAAAAAAAAAATTCCATTCTTTTTAACATTTATATGAACTCAGTGGTTAAAGTCAGCAGAGAATTCAGAGCAAGGGGTCAGCAATATGCTAATGACACTTATTTCTATTTCTCTATTACACCTGAGTCAAGTGAGACTGTGAAGGTGTTAAGCCACTGTCTTTGAGCAGGCAATGAGTCGAATGAGTGACAGTAAACTGATGCTGCAACCCCACAAGACTTCCTATGACAAATAAACTCATGTCTAGGAAATTAGGGATGTAATTCTTATCTAATTTTCTTCCAAAGGAAGCAACAAGTGCTTTTAGCAATTTTACTCTCACTACAAGAAAGTCTTCAAAATCTGAGCCTTATTCTCTGTAAACAATGATGATAATAATATTGAATACCTGTGTGGATTCTCCATTAAAAAAAAAAACCCAGCTTCATCACTAGAAACCAGTGTGGCCGTGGTGGTGGCTAGGAGTACCTTTTACTACCTTCAGTTACAATTATTTCTGAACGAGCATAGTTCAGTCACAGGCTTATTCTGATTGAATACTATAATGTATTGTAGGTGAGTTGCCCTTGAAATCAACCCAGAAGTTTCAGCTAGTGAAGAATATAGAGACTAGAAGTGTATCCAGTACAGCCAGGTGGAATCACATTATTTCATTTCTGAAGGAACTGACCTGGCTGTCTGTCACTTTCTGATGCCATTTGGGTTGCTTGTGCTTGGCTTTAAAGACGTAAATGACCTGGGATCCAAGCATCCAGGAGAGCATGTCTCTCCATATCATCCATCAGTTCTCCACTGTTGAGTACAACTTTCCTCTGCCTTCTAGAACTCTCCCTGGAAGCCAAGATGATGAAACTGAGGCCATCATACTTTGATCACATCATGAGAAAGCATCACTCCCTAAAAAGATAATAATGCTAGGGAAAGTAAAAGTCAGTAGAAAGACAGGAAGACCACATGCCAGATGGCTAGACTCAATCAGGGAGGCCACAGGCCTGTATCTAAAGGACCTAAGCAGAGCAGTGGAGGATAGGGGGCAGTTAACAACAATTAGTCTTAGAGAGTTTCTCCATGCCTCTTGCTGCTATGCATTGCTGAGTGATAGAGGGCTGGATTGAGCACTACTTTTGACTTGATGACTATACCTGAATACTTTCAGTTTTAAAGAGCTTATTGTACTAGCCAAAGGTCATGATGAGTAAGAACAGAATACAAACATTTTGCTAGCCCTATACATAGCCAGATCCTTGTGTTGTGAATACTAGATGAAATCACAGACCATTGTAAAGAATGTCAGACCCTGGCTCACATATCTTGCTTGACTTAACAAAACAGATTGCCTTAGGACAGTGATTCCCAAACTTTGGTTCTCCAAGGTGCTTCAGACTTCAGCTCCCAGAAGCCCCAGCCAGCCTGGGCAACATTCAGGAATTCTGAGAGTTGAAGTCCAAAACATCTGGAGCACCAAAGCTTAGGAACTACTGCATTAAGATTTCAGGGGTTGCACATTGTTGAATAATATGAAAGTGAGTTTGAGTGCTATGTGAAAACTTCTGCAGAGGTTGCTTTGTATTTTATGCAAAATAGCTTGAGCAATTTTTCCAAAATAATAGTTCCCTTCCCCTTTCCTGAGCATTTAACCATTAATAGGTAGTCACTAGATTTCTGAATCCTCATTAACTTCTGCCTTATATAGCAATGTTAATATTTTCAAGACTTACATTGAGAAATCTTGGTCTAAACATTAATTAACCATTTCACTACTTGTGGCACTGATTTTTCCCTAATAATGTTTCAAGAGTGTACCAATGCAGATTAATAAGCAGAATAAAAAACAATAGGCAGGAACTGAGTGCACTTGGTAGGCAGGTTCTGGGTTTGATTCTTGGCCAATTTGCAAGGTTCAGTGGTGGTCTCCACTGAGCCAGCAGCAATATAGCTTCATCTCATCTGGGCTGAATCAGAATAGGTGCAGTTCAGGGGAATACAGCACTCTAGGACTTGTGCTGTCCTTGCTATCTTTTGTCATTGCCTATATATATAACCAAGACATTTTGCTGCCTGAGGCAGAACAGCAAACAATGCCCTCCCCCTTATTCCCTTAAGTCAAGATTTATAGCAGCCAAATAATACAAAGATACAAGGGTAAGAAATATGCAATAGCTATGAATGCACTTTTTTTTGTGTACAAGTTTTATATTAAATGTATTCATTGTATTTCTTTACTCTATAATTGTCTCATTTGAGGTGAGTAGTGTCCTTGGTTGTTGTTTTCCCTGCATAGTACTCAAAGCCAGCCAAGGTTTTTTGGCATGTGAGATCAAAATTTCACAAACATCTCTCCTGTTTTCCAGATGGAAAAAAAGCAATAATAGGAAAGTAGATAACCAAGAATTTCCTGTTGTTTTGTCACCAAAAATCTGATGCCTAAAGTGGCTGGCCCTCTAACATCTATGCCGTTATGTATCCAGTCTTTACAACAGTACTACAAATTGTGAAGGACAAAGGAGGATGTCCTCCTTAGACTCTGGTTTAATTTTCCTTGGGCTCTAGTGTTAATCCATTGAGCACTTTTATCTTCTGGCAGGGCTTAATAAACTACATATTTTAATAACCTTTAGGAACAGGAAGAAAATCAAACTGTACATTATGAAGAGGGATGGAAAAACTCAATATGAGTCCAATATTTATTGCTCCGGAGCACTGTGCCCTTTCCAATAGAGAGTTCCATCTTGAGCTGGAGCCAGTGGTACCTGGTGGTTTTCATGTCAGTGCAACAGTGAATCCAGTTCACATTTTAGTCTGAGGTATAAAGGAGCTATCTAAGATGGTGAAACTATTTGTGGGGTGGGGCCCAGCATCTTGGTTAGTTTCTAAAAGCCAAGGTATATTCACCACCCCAGTGACAGGTGAGTCATGGACCACCACTGGCTTGAAGAAACTGACTTTTATTGCTGTATCTGTTGTAAAGCATCAAGCTGAGTCACCTTCTTGGGGTAGGATTGCTTTATGCTCATCCTGAGCAAGCTAACTTTTTAAATTACTTTGCAAACTATAAAACTGGTGAGCATCCTGATCTTGTGGACTACCAAAGGGCTTGGTTTTTCAAGTCTGGTTTTTCAGTTTTTCAAGCAGCAGCACACTATTAGGGTTGTTACCATGTATATAGACAACAGCTCCATGATTAAAACAGCAACATGATAGGGAGAAAGCCAGTAGGTGAAATTTCCCCTGTGAGTGCATTCCCATGCTGGTGAAATCACCAGTTGATTTCTGGTTATTGAGCATCCTCTGCCGTCAAAAGTATAGCTACACTGCACTAACAACATACAAATATCTAGCTAGTCCTTAAAATAATGAACATATCTGTATTAGGTAAATGCATAGGTACAACTGAAAGAACAATAAAATGTAGTTAGTGACAGGCTATATCATCTGTACTGAAATATGCAGAAGAGATTAAGGTACACTGTGCTAGAGAGTCTGAGGAATGCGTTTAGTAAAGCAAACTAAAATGGCTTAAATGTTTTTGCTATAGTGCACATGCAAGATATTCTCCCACCCCTGGAAAAACTATGACTGGTATCCTGTTCAGCAATTACAGTACCAAAAGCTGGAATAATGATATTGTAAGTGCTGAGGATTCACATTTACAGTCATGAATGACAACATGTGACCAAAACCCTATATTCACAATCTCACAGCAAAATGTTTCCAAGGCACTAAAGATTGGGATGCTAGGAAAAGATGTCCACAGCACACTCCTTGTCATGGGATACATTGAGACAAAAAGTTGTGGCAGAACCCTCTGGGGTCTTTCCAGCTGCTTGTTCTCAAGGCACCCTATGACTGAGAGAGCACTGCAGATGTCATTTCCTCATGGTCCAATCTCCAGTGTCTAGGAAACATGTTATTCGGCCTGCTGCCAGATCGTGAAGGTGGGAATGGGGGTCTCAGTTGTAATTATGATGGCAGAACTCCCTTTCTCTAGGGTAGGATCACACTCCTTCATGATCCTAATTGTGAGCACAGTTTGCATCCTCTGCACGCATCTACTCATGAATGTTCCAAAAAGTGAGATCTGATTTGATGCAAGCATACTGCCATGGGCTGCCACCTGTTGATGGGTAATGTAAATAATAGCCCATTTTAACCCTCAGACCTCACATGACTTGCTGCAGGAAATCAGACCAGGTCAGTCTTTATCCCTCCCATTCAGCTGCATCCATGGGGCTTCCTACCTGGAGGACTTTAGTGTATTGGTGTTATCACAGTTTCATACCAATATCTGTTTCATACCAATTTAATTGTCATGTGTGCCTCCTACAGAGTTCTGAAATGAGCAGTTGGGTGAGGTACTTGTAATTCTCTGCTAGAAAACTCTATTTGACTTTCCATGAAGTACAGTTCTCAAGATCTTGTGTATCCCTGCTACAGAATTAAATTGATTGAATCCGCAGTCAGGTGTAAGAAAATGTCAACAAAAAGTCATGAGGGGAAAAATGCAGTTTAGAGATCAGTATGTAGAGAGATCTTGAAGCACCTTTGAGACTACAACTGAAATAAATAAGTTGACAGTATGAGCTTTCATAGACTTCAGTCTGCTTCCTCAGATGCATAAGATCTCTCTACATACTGATTCTACAAACTAATATGGCTATATCTTTGAATTCTACAGTTTAGAGATGTTCCACCGCAAAGCCTGTCACATAATAAAATGTTATGAGAATGGTACTTTGATTTCACAATGAGCAACTCATCATACCAACCACAGAAAAGATGCCCTCAGTTCTTTTTCAAGTTCCTGTCTTCAGTTTTGGTTTATGGAAAGGGAAGAGGTGCCAGGTGACATGGCTTCTACCATGTCATGGCAGACAGATTTTTGGCTAATGGAGCTTTTCCAATAACTAGATGTAGAAATGGGGACACTTTTAGATGTTCAGTTTATGCCTGTCAAACAACTACTCGAGATATGGGATTTTTGTCTTTTAAAAAGTTAGCAACCTTAAATGCAGAGAAACAACTGACAAAGTAGATCAAAAACTCTGTTTTAATTACTGATATAAGGTAATAAAAATAAGCATGTGAGGAAGAGAGAATCCTAGTAGCCTCAATGCATCCATTGCCATTTTTGTCACTTGGAGAGGGACAGTCAATAAGGGACAATCTCCTCTGTGCATGAATAAAAAAAAGGGAAAGACAAGGGAATTTTGTAGTGGCTGTAAGGTTAACTAGTTTATGTCCCTTTTATACTACACAGTTATAGCTCTGTGATTCCATTATAATTGATATGACTGCATCCTATGGGATCCTAGGCTTGGCAGTGTGTGTGTGTGTGTGTGTGTCTTCAAGTCACCTGTTGACTTACAGTAACCCTATGAATTTTGTAGGGTTTTCTTATGCAAGGAATACTCAGAGGTGGTTTTGGGCCAATTTCTTCCTCTGAAATATAGCCTAAAGCACCTAGTATTCACTGGCGGTCTCCCATCAAAGTACTAACTAGGACTGAACCTGCAAAGCTTCCAAGATCAGATGGGATATTCAGGGTATTCAGCCCCTCTGACCAAACTGCAAACCCCAGGATTCCATAGGATGCAGCCATGTCAGTTATAGAGGAATCATAACAGTATAATTGTGTAGTGTGGAAGGTTCCCTAGACTACAGCCCATTTCTTCAGTTGACGCTCAGTAACTCAGGTTCACAATTGCAAGAAGAGCATATACGAAGAGAGGAGGTTCTTCTTCCTTCAATCTGTCACTCTCTGCACATGTGGAATGATGACATGGGTGGGGTGAGGGTGGGATAAGTATTCTCATTTGGTTACTTTTGCTACATTTTGGAACACCTGAACAGGGTCTATTAATCACTGCTGCATCAATATTCTGTAACATAGAAAACTGGCTTAGTGAATGGAATGTGAAGATCATTCTCTTGCAGAGTGTTTCAAATACATCTATTCATTGTTATGCTCTCCTAGTAACAATCTCCTTGCATGTCTTCATTCAGATGGATGAGATCAAAGCGAAAGACAGAACTATCTTTTCTTTGGAGAAAGAGCTGGAGACCCTGACAGGTTATGTTCAGAAGCTTCAGCTGCAGAAGGAGGCATTGGATGAACAGCTCTTCCTAGTGAAGGAGGCTGAATGTAACATGAGCAGTCCCAAGAGGGAGATCCCGGGCAGAGCAGGCGATGGCTCTGAACACTGCAGCAGTCCTGTAAGAAGGGGGGGTTTTTGTATTTCATCACAACTAGAAGCACTGGGGCTTTGCTTGGTTCCACTTTGCCCACTTATTGCATCATATCCCTGCCTTCCAGAAAGAAAACATCAATCTGTGATGTATTAAATGCACCCTCTTGTGATGGTCATAAGTCTGCACTTTAATAAGGACACTAGTGCTTGTCATTATTTAGAACAAGAAACAGTAGTAATAATCAAGCAGAGATGAAAAATAACGCCCAGGTGATTCCTAGAGTATTCTGTTGACCCTTCCTTCCACCAAAAAATGAACAATACAATGAAGTAGAAGTTGGCACTCACCAGGGGTCAGAGAGCTCATTTCATTTCTGCTGATATGCTGAAAGGTTGCAAGTTATTTCTGGACACTTTTAGAGCTATGTTTTATTATTTCAAGGTGCATCAGGAGGCTGAAACAGTATTTAGGGGGAGAATGGGCTCCTGGGAATAATTGTTGGATGGAAAGGGATGCTTTTTCATCTGATTCTTTAAAACTAGAGTTTGAGAGTCCACAAGTTTGGATGACCTGCCCAAGGGCCATATGCAGTGGGTTGAATGTTTTCCACCACTGCAGCAACTGGCATGGCTATAACAGCTTGGAAAAGTTATTCTTTTGGACTGTAACACCCAGAGCATCCCAACTACCCTGGCTAACCAGCATGCTGGTGACCAGGGTAGCTTAGAGCTTCTTGGAGTTGTCACCCAAAACAGAAACATTTTTCCAAGTTTTTTATTTAAAAGGTATCCAAAACAGCTATCTGAGGAGCAATGGGATGAAAATTATGCATGCACTGGCAAGTAGTCTGCATGTAAATTTTCAGTTAAATAAAAGATTTGAATGTTTTTCTTCTAATGATTTAAAGGATTTATTTACAGGACCTACGCAGAAACCAGAAAAGGATGGCTGAGCTCAATGCCACTATACGGAAGCTTGAGGACAGGAACACGTTGCTTGTAGATGAACGTAATGAACTGGTGGGTGCACTCAAATGTTCAGCAGCTGTGTTTGAGAAGCTATTGCAAGGGACAAAAAAAACCTCAGATAGGATGTGGCTGTTTTATTTTAAGTTATGTATTTAAATTATTTTAATGCTACCTCTCAGTAAAACCTCAGGGCAGCATACAAGAGTGTAATAACATAAAACATATAATATTCATGGTAGCTCCAGTATTAATTCGAGCTGGAGAAAGTGAAGTCTATCCTTTTCACTTGAAAGGTAGGTAGTGGGTGCTCCCTTGCTACATTCAATGATGATAATTGTATAAACCAGCCCAATGCTAATTCCACTTTTTTGTATTATTTTACAGCTCCTTCACACTGCATCATTATAGCACAATGATTCCACCTGGACTATCATATGTGCATCCTATGGAATACTGGGATTTGCAATTTAGGGAAGAGTATTTAGAATTCTCAGCCAGAGAGTTCTAGTGACTTTTGGAAAAGCAAATCCCTTCTTACCAGAAGCTAAAAGCTGGCTTTAGACTGGCATATCATGTTATGCTTGTTACTTTGAGGTGTTTCTTTTCCCACAATTGTTGGGGGAGCTAGAGAAAGACATTTGTTTATGAGACAATTGGAAGTAGTTCGAGAGAGGCATCTTATGCCATGGTATACTCATCAATATTTCTTTTCACCCATTGTTGGCTCTGATCAAAGTACATTTTCACATGTTTTTGAATCTATTTGAAACATTTAGAACTTGTAGACCAGAAGCAAAGCTGAGATTATCATATAAACCAGTCTTTCCCAATTTAGTGTTCTCCAGAGAATGCTTCCTTGATATGATAGGATTTGGAGGCTGTTACAACTCCTATAATTTCTAAGCAACTGTTATCTAGGCTATTTGGGATTGATGGGGGATGTAGTCCAACACATCTGGAGAGTGCAGGGCTGGAAAAAAACTGGTATATAACATAAAGAGTGAGCCTTCTTTCAAAACACCTTCACTCCTCCAAACTCAGGCAAACTCCAAACTGTACCCAAAACAAATGATAGTGTCTGGCTGCAGCCAAAGAAAAACTAAAATTACTACACTGTTGCCATCATTTTCCTGAATAAGGCTAGAATTTCCTCAGATAATAAGCACTAGCTTGGGAAATTACACTGTTGAATAGAGGAGAGAGACATCAATTATGAATTATCAATATAAAGATATCAATTATGAATTGTTATTGTTGTTGCTGCAGTTGAAACGTGTTCGTGAAGCTGAAAAACAATGCAAACCTCTCCTGGAAAGAAATAAGTGCCTCTCCAAGAGAAATGATGAACTCATGCAATCCTTGCAACGTATGGAGGAGAAACTCAAAGCAATCACAAAGGAAAATCTAGAAATGGTTTGTATTATGAATTTGGAACAGTTCTACACATGTACAACAGTGCAAACAAAGTTTTCTCTGTGAGATTTCTTTCAGTGAATTACTGGGTTTAAAACATAACAATGTAGTGCTGGCAACTGGTTCAGTTTTGTTGGACAAAACTGGACCACTTGCCCAGCACTACACTGTTATGTGTAGTGTCAACTTTTTTTCCTACTTGAAAACTGAGTTTGTACTTATAAAGGAAACAGGGATAATATCAATAGTTAATACAGTCAAATTCAGGCTGACTTTTAGAAAGGATCTTATGCCATTTTGCACACAACAAACTTGACCTGTGAGACTCCTAGTGTGTTCACGTTAACCTGCACACCTAAGGTTCCTACTACACTTACCCAGTCTTACACACACTTATCACTTGAATCCAGTGTGACTCACTTCAGAGATCCACAACAGAAAATTTAATGTTTGGCAGTCATCTATTTCATTTATTACATATTGCCCTTTTTCCCAAGACATTTGAGCAGGTTCCCAAACACAGATCACACTAGCTTCAGCAAAGTTGCTGTATCATGTGCCTTCAGACCATGTATCTTGGGATATTTTGTTCAGTTCATGGAAATGCCATCTATTTCTCTCTAAATCTAAGTTCTAGTCCAGCTGTTGGTGAGCTTTCTAATTTCCTACTCATGGCGATATGAAATATGAAAGGAAATTGCATATGACCTTGGCATCATTCCTTAACAATGTGTAGAAATATTCATGTGATTTTTTTTCCAGTTCCACCTAAATTATTCATGTGGGTTTACACCTATGAACAATCAACACTGTAATTTTCTCTATCCAAAGAATCACTCTTCTGTCACTAGTAAGCAACATTTGAACCAACCCTAAAGAAAACTATCTCAGTTTTTTAAAGGTATATGCTTTATTTGACTCACACTCCCAGTTTTTCATTGGCTGTGTCCACACATCATAATAAACCATTAGCAAGATGTGCACAAGCAGGAAGAACCACAGTAAGATCATATATCCCTATTCCTCTCATGGGGTTAAGAGGAAGACATTGTTAGCATTTATTTTCTATGAATCTCAGTTTCTATGAATCTCAGCTTGTCTTGTCTTCTGGACCAAGGATTGTGATTTAGCCGTAACCATGGTCACGTCAAAACAAACTGAATATAAACTGTGGGTTATGACGTTGAAGTGTTTAAACCAACTAGAGATAAACCACAACATGGTTCCAGTGGATTCAGGAAAACTGGAAGTAAAAATGCTGAAGTACTGCTTCTGACTGTACTAGAGAGGGAGAGTAGGAGTGAATCACAAAAGCCCAAGGCTTGCTGTCACTTCTTTTAGCTCATGCTTGTTTTGATAAACTATTATTTAGCCTGACATAGATAAAACCATTGGTTTTGTGGGGGAAATGAAATGACACGAAATAGTAATGTTTAGAAAGCAAAGCAAAGCAGCTTCATTTATATACCACTTCATACCACACTATGCAGTGTCTAAGAGGTTTACAACTATAAGATCATTGCCCCCCAACAAGCTGGGTACTCATTTTAGCGACCTCGGAAGGATGCAGGCCTGAGTCAAGCCTGAGCCCTGGCTAATATTGAACTCGCAACCTTGTGGTTTATGAGTGAGTGGCTGCGCCATCAGGCTCTATCTCTAACCGGCCCTATCTGTTTAACAGACTAGCCTCTAGGGCCCAGAAAACATGGGCCAAATGAAGCAGCTTCTGGCCACTTTGGAGGCATGGCACTCAAATGACGCACACTTCCAACATGGCCCAAAACTGTGCTCCAGTCCTTTGGACCAGGCAAAAAGGAGCTGGGATAACCTGGCTCCTGGAATTGCTATTCAGATCCTGCTGCTGTGGTCTGCTTTAGGAGTGGGCTGTGTGGTCCCGATCCGCTTGCAGCTGGAGTGGACTTGGGCCACTCTTTCCCACCCATCTACTCCGGCCCTAGGTCAGTAGTTCTTAATCTGTGGTCTGCAGATCCATGAGGGTTGTAATGTCCTCACAGGGGGGTTGTGATGTCCTGGTGGACTTGTTCACCCTCCCTGCCTCTTTCTCCTATGGCCAGGGTGCAGCAGGGGGAATGAGCCCAGGAAAATGGCCTGGGTGAGCAGTGGGGAGCAGAGCCTCTTCTCTGCTGGTCATCGCTGCTGCCACCACCATACTCCCCAGGGGACTCGCTTGACATCCATGCCTTTTTCTTCTGGGTCTGGAGTTCATCTGGAGCAAAAGGGAACCCAGCTATCCCAAGTCAAGGTGTATAGTAAGGGCAGTATTTGATGCACTTTAGGGTTAAGTCTTGTGGGTCTGGTTTGAGAGTTGGACTATAAATCTGGAGACCAGGGTTTGAATGTTACCAAAATCCATGTTTTAAAAGAGCAGTGATGTTAATATTGTCATTTCATTTTTGCTATATAGAAAGAAAAAATGACATCACATCCTCCTCTTAAGAAATTAAAATCTCTCAATGACCTGGATCAAGCAAATGAAGAGCAAGAAACTGAATTTTTGAAGCTTCAGGTTATAGAACAACAGAACATAATTGATGAGCTGACACGGGTAGGTTGTAGTCCCTAAGAAGTTAGAAGAGGGATATCGTAAAAGCCTTCCTCATTTAAAAAAAAAAAAGGCAAGATTAAAAGTAATTAGGGAATTCACTTCCACATCCTGCCCCTAATTTATTTCCCACCTTCATTCAGCATTTAAAGACCATGAGATTATCAGACATTCTCTGGCCCAGTATCCTCACCTCTTGCCTTCCTTCCACTGGAACTTCCCATAATTTATAAGAGTGGTGGGCAACATGCAGCTGTCCTGATGTTATTGGACTACAGCTCCCATCAACTAGCTTGCACAGTAATGGTGCAGGATGTCAGGACAGGCAGTCCAGGAGCAACTGGGGAACCACACATTCCCCACTTCTGTCCTTCCTGCAAGTTATCACCCTTCTCTTTTCAAGGGTGGAATGGGATGGGGAAGAGTTCAGAAAACAGACACAGGGGTTCTTGCAAGACCACTCACATACAAACATTTTTACTTTCCTGGACCTCACAGGGCTGCATCTGTCCCCTTGGGGAGTAAAATGTAACTTTTGGTCTACAACAAATCAGAAGGGGAACCAATGTTCTTTAAATGTCCAGTGATGTCCTCCTGGAAACTACTGAGTGGTAGCAAAAATGGGGGACCTCCCATTTTTAGGCTGATTTTATTTTTAGCAGTGGAGAGCCAGACGGGCCTGGGGTTGCTCTAGGGCTGCACTGTGGGTCTTGCTTGTCAATTGCAGCCCACAAGCAAAACAGTGCCCAGCTGTAGGACCTTGATGTTCCTTATTTCTGCTGAAAATTAGAAAGTAGGTCAAGAATGGAGAATGTCGGCCAGCCCAAGGGCCCATTCAGTTCCAGGTGTGTTCTTGAAGACTGTATTCTCACAGATATAGACAGAAGACAGGGCTAAAGACAGCAGGGTAGGATCAAAAATATCAGTATAGTTTAGCTTGAATTGTTGGTAACTAAGCCCTTGGAGGGGAAGATCATAAAACACTGGTACTATAGGAAGGGGCTATGACCACCTAGGTGACCCCAGAAAGTCAGACTAGTCCCCCAGAAGGGCTGGTTTCAGCCCTGAGGCTTGAGGTTCCCCACCAGTGATCAGTGCTGATCCTTGACAAATGTATGCCTTATCCTCTACCTTGATCTTGGTCTTCTCATATAGGATAGAGAGAAGCTTATTCGGCGGAGGAAGCATAAAAGAAGTTCAAAGCCAATTAAGGTAAATGAAGTACACAACTGGCTGGGAGGATGATTTATGTAAGTTGTTTGTACTGCATGTCAGTTCACCCTATTCTCATATCAGCCTAGTATGTGCAGCATCCAGCTGTGGGTATGTGGAGCCAAGAGAAAGAAAACAATTTCAGCATCTTCTGAATCTATCACTCTGCTTGCCAAACTTAGTACAGTTTTGGAGCTCTGATCTATGGAGATGAGAACTCCAAAAAACTTTTTCACAGCTGACCAAGTACATCCCATATGTTTCCCATTTTTGCAATGTCAAGTCCTTGCATAGGAATAAAAGCATAGTAATAACCAGTGTTCCTAAAATTCTCATTGATCAGTCTGTCTGCATGACTCACTTTGTTTGGCAAGTGCTGAAATCAGTATTTTGCTATCCAAACCTGCTGATTAAGCAGCGCTTGTCATCTTAGGGGCATGACTCATATAATTGTTTTTCTTTGATGTTTTTAAATTAAATTGCAATGTTTGAAGACATTAAGAGCTAAATTCAGTTGTTTGCTCCTACTAGAGTAGCCCCACTGAATCAATGAGGCTTGCTTAAATGTTGATTTGACATGTCCCATTCATTCAGTATGTCTTGGAACAAACAATTGGCTTTAGCTTGAAGATATTAAGGAGGCAGGAGAACTCAATTTAAATGGTAGACTCCATAAGGGACTTTGGTGTTTCTCCATATATATATATATATATATATATATATGCCTGTCCAAGGTTTAAAGTCTGCTGGAGGGGCCCTCCTCTGTATCCAATCAGCTAAGGCAATACACTGTGGGAGGATGCAAGAGAGGGCATTCTCTGCTGTTGTACCCAAGCTATGGAACAACCCTGGAGTTTTCAATTGGTCCCAATGTTGCTCTCATTCAAGACCCAAATGAAAGCATGGTTTTCACTAGAGCTTTTGGGGCCTAACTGGTTCTGCACAAACCTTTCTCTCTCTCTCTCTCTCTCTCTCTATATATATATATATATATATATATGGTTTTGAATAATTTTAAACTATTTTAAATGTTTCAATGCATCTTTTTAATTTGTTGATTTAATGTTTTTTGCCTTTTAAAAATCAATTTTATTATTTAACAGTGTTTTGAATTTACTAAATTCGCTGTGTTTCAATCTGCTCTTTAAAGTAGCTAACCAAGGTGCTGAACCTGTTTGGGGTATAAACATTTTAAAGTTCATAATAAAATTGATAGCAGATTCACCACCCCACTGACATGGAACCCACCAGCCCTCACTCATGTAAAGTGCTAATAGGAGTCTATAAATAATAAATCCCAAATCATAAACTTTGTTAGAAGGCAAAGTTGGTTATTTTGATTTTTGATCTTGTGCAGTGACTTAAGTGGGATTTCTCCCATGGGCTACAGAAAACCATGAAACTATATCTGCCAAAAAAAGAATTGGAGAAGGGGTTGTGGTGTAAATCCAGTTGTAGTTCTATATCCAAAATGGACTTACCAGACTCTGGACTGTGTGGACCTCAGCACACAGTAGTCCCACCGTTGTCTAGTGATGCTATGGCTCAGCTGCACATGAAATATGCATGATTCATTGAAGCAGTGTATCCTAGGATATATTGCAACAGCTGGCTTAGTTGTGTGACTTAATAGTGGTGGATGAGTCACACCTGAAGTAATTTTTTAAAGTAATTTTATTTCCTCAATCTTCAGAGGCACATATTGGATACAGTTTATGGGGGTGACGATGATTCCATGGACTCTGAAACCTCATCCATGGCTTCATTCAGAACAGATCGGACACCAGCAACACCGGATGAAGATCTAGATGAAGTAAAGTCTTTTTCATTCTCCCATAAAGCTTACCTAACTGGCAATTGGGGATTGGAATGCATGCAAGAGTTCTGAAGGATTTCCTTCAGTTAATGATTTGAAATATTAAAAGAAATGTTAAAACTAAATGTTTTGAGACACCGCACTTATTTTCCACAACACATATGGTCTTTTTAAGTCTTCATAAAAGCAAGAAACATTGTGAGACATGTGTCTTTAAAAAGAAATCAATACTTACAATTAAAAGGTAACAGCAGATTCATGCCTTCAGCCAAAAAGTGTTAGTCATAAAAGTAACTGCAAAATAGAGGCCATATTCAGAGACCTAGCCATGTTAGTCCTGAATATCAGTATGCAAAGGGATCTTGTAACATCCTTGAGACTAACTGTGGTCCAAAACATACTGCCGAAATTATTCAGTTTGGAACCGCTTTAACTGCCCTGGCTCAATGCTAGGGGATTATTCTGGGAACTGTAGTTTTGTCAGGCATTTAGCCTTCTCTGTCAGAGAGCTCCAGTACCACAATAAACTACAATTCCCAGGATTCCCTAGCACTGAGCCAGGGCAGTTCAAGCAGTCTCAAACTGGATTATTTCTGCAATGTCTTTGTGTGAAAGTGATCATAGCAAAAGCTTTCATAGACTTGGTTGCATCTGAGGAAGCAGACCTAGTGTACAAAAACTTACGGTACAACTTCTTTCACACGGGTAGTTCTTACGGTTAGTCTCAAATATGCTACAATATCCCTGTGCAAAATTTAATGTATTTCTATCAGAGGCTGGGAAAGTTAATAGAGCCACTGGCCAGGCTGAAAGGTAACTTCCAAGTTCTAAATTTTGTTCCCATCAGCTACCTTTTCCTAATCCTTTGCCTGTGTGCTACTTTGATTTTAAGAAAGTCTGTGGCATTTTAAATCACCTTCGTAGCACCCAAACTGATAATCCATTCACCTGAAATGACATGAATCAAATGCCACACAACACTAATCACATATTTGACTCCCATAGTTCATCTTCTGATTTTTATTCTTTTAGAGGTAGGAGTGATTGGATTAGACTCCACAAGAGAACCAAAACTGAACTTTCCTTCCCTACCACTA
This sequence comes from Phrynosoma blainvillii, assembly GCA_026167975.1. NCBI lineage: Eukaryota > Metazoa > Chordata > Lepidosauria > Squamata > Phrynosomatidae > Phrynosoma > Phrynosoma blainvillii. Next base: position 270,958,886 of record JANUYF010000002.1, read on the forward strand.
CCTTTCTACTAAAACCTTTCCCAGCTGCTCTTTGTTCACAGAGTGACTACCAGCAAATAGCAAATTTCGGAGAAATAACAGCTAGTATGAGAGCTTTGTTCAGCTGGTAAATGGCAGGACTTGGATGTGTCAGTTTTGGAACAAAAATTGTGCATTTGAGGAACTGATATTGAATAAAGTAACTTCCAAAAGCACTAAAATGACTCACAGAATGAGTTAAACCCCTTCTCTCTGGTCTGTACTTCAAAAATAGATTGCCCTCGCTTTTCATTTATTATTATTATTATTATTATTATTATTATAAAAAATCACATGTCACATGATTCAAATAATTGACTGTATTCCTTAATTCTAGTATTCCTCAGTTCTTAAAGAAAGGAGATTGATATAAGTAACATGTTTCTAAGTTAAGGGAGGGAAAAATAATTCCCTTTTCTTTTTGTCAGATGTTTAACATTCAATATTTATATATGTTGAAATCACACACCAAAAAATAGGGCTAGAGGATGGGTGGCAATTCAGATGTTGTTGAACTCCAGTTCGCATGACTCCTAGCCAGTCACCCCGGTGGTAAGACATGATGGGAGTAATAGTTCTTCAGCACCAAGAGGGTTGATATTTTCTCATCTCACTTTAAAAGAATTTAAGATTTTTAAAATTAGTTAAATGAAACATATCCTAAGCTGTAAGTGTTCCCTGGAGCCACATATTTCTTACTAAATTAATTTTACCTTCTCTTTATTTGACGAAAAATTAAGAAAGGTAATTTCATTTTAAACAATACATTCTTGATGGTTGTATTTAGATGTGGTGATTTCTTTTTTTATTTAGAATTCTGAAAATCTTTTCTAAACTCTTAAACTTCATACGTACACAGCATTCTAAGGTTTGTCACAAAGTAAATAGAACCTTAGGGCATGCTTATACTTTTCATATTTTGATCATATTCCTACCTCTGATATTCACCTGAATTCTTCCTTCTGTCTCCTACAGAGCTTAGCAGCCGAAGAATCAGAGTTGCGATTTCGACAACTGACAAAGGAGTATCAGGCCCTGCAGAGGGCCTATGCATTACTGCAAGAGCAAACAGGGGGTATCATAGATGCAGAACGAGAAGCAAAGGTTGGTACTTGCCAAAACCAAGAGAGCTGTAATACAAACACATTTCTCAGACTCCTAAAAAAAGAGGGGGGTGTAAGAAGAAACTAACAGCTCAGGAGGAAGGGAGGAGAAAACAAGAGTTTTATTATGTTACATAGAGTGCCATTAGCAGACATGGCCCCAAACAAGATGTGACATCATTGTTCTGTTACAAATAGTGGCCTTAATAACATATAGACACTGGCTCAAGTAGTGGGTTTGAGGCAAAAGTTCTGGTTTTGGCAAGGTAGGGGAAAGTCTAGCAAGGCAAGATAAGGTTACCCAAAAGTTTAGTTTCTGTTAAGGCAAAGCAAAAGGTTTAGTACATTGCACAGTTCCATGGTGTGTTTAAGATGCTGGAGATGCATAGAAAACATGCTTAAATATTGCTTTCACCCCAGGCATTTCAAGACATAATTGCAGCTCCATCTCAGGGCTAGCTCTGCCTTCAGTGAAACCACCCACTTCAGTGAACAGACATCGAGCAGAGGAAGCTATGGTTTTACAGGGGCCTTTTTCATGGCTTCCTCAGAGTCAGAGGAAGCCAGAGTAACCACCTGAACTGGAGAGGATCTGACACAATGGGCTCCTCTTGCTGTTCCACTTCTAAGGTACCAGTGGTGTCTGGGCCTGGCTATGTGCTGTTCTTTCTCCCACTTCCTTCAGCTCTCCAGGCTCAGCCCCCTGTACGTGTCATTAGTAAGAGTGTCAAAGTTTTCTAAAGATAAATACCAGACATGGAATGGAGAGTGCAGTGTGGATCAAGACTAGAGGAGAGAGAAAAGAAAAGTTTTTCACAGATCATGGCCTGATCAGAGCCGCCACTCCAAAACAGATGTAAGGATGATCACAAAGTTGGCAAAGCAAAAGTAGGCATATTGGTCAGAGAAAAGTTGAAAAGACTGTGAGACTAAGGGGGGTTGCAGACTGCCAGAAATAGTGCAAATTCAGTCCACTTTAAGGGTTAGGGTTAGTGCTAGGGAATCATGGGAATTGTTGTTTTTTTCTGAGACATTGAGCCTTCTCTGTCAGAGAGCTCTGGTGCCACAATAAACTACAGTTCCCATGATTCCCTAACCCTAACCCTAAAAGTGGACTCAATTTGCACTATTTCTGGCAGTCTGCAACCCCCCTAAGCTGAATAGTGTAGCAAGGGTTCTTGCCTATGCTGTGAAGAATCTTAACCTTCTCTGTCCCTCTTTGAGCAACATGGCACCATTCTATGCCTATGTGAGCTGAATAATAGATTCTGTACATCAGGCAGGTACCCAAAGACATTTTTTTTTTTTTTTGGTAGCAAATGCCACACTCATTATAAGCCTCCCAAGGTATCAATATAGATGTAAACAAAGAGAGAGGAAAAACAGATGCTTCTTTACTTGCCTGAAATCTGATCCAAAGAGTTTTTACAGAGGAAAGAGACCTTTTTTTGTCTGAGGAACAACAAGCAAAAGTGCTTAGTACCCAAATCTGGCCAAAAAAAAAAATTTGGGCCTGGGACAGAGAATCCCACACATGTTTCCCTAGAGAACAAAAAGAATAAGAAACAGTACTAAATTAAATAACAAAAAATTGGCTGCCCTCTCATTGTCAGTATCAAAAAGAAGCCTCACTGTGCATAATGGTAGAACATCATGCAGGAATCCAGGGGCATAGTCTAGGGCAAGCATAGGAATTGCCTAGCCCTTCAGGTGTTGTTGAACTGCAGCTCCCAGTATTCCATACCATTGGCTATGCTGGCTAGGGCTACTGGGAACTGCAGTCCAACAATATCTGGGGGGCCATAGGGTCCTGCCCTAGTATTGTCATGTATTTGTTTACATCTGGGGTGGGCATCTGCATGGGAGGGGTAATTTTCTATTCCCCCCATGCACCTGTAGGCTGATCCACATGTCCTGAGTGCTCCAAAAGTGACACATCACCTTCAGCTCACACTTTCTGTCATTTTCGGTTGTATGTGTTTTATTTTACAGATTTTGGGGATGTCAGGGCCTTCTAGGGGATGGCTAAGTCAAAACCGTTATGTTTGCCTGTAGTTTTGGCATATTTGGGGCTGGTTTTGGTCCACAACTTTTTTTAATGGCAGGTTCAGAAACATGTAAGTCTCCAAAGTGTTTTCAAGAGATGCAAAAGTGAGGGTTGGGGGGGCACACATGCCTCACAGGCCACACTTTCCCCACCCCTGATTTATTATTTGTCAAGGTATAAAAAAATCTTTGTCTTTCTCAATGTCTTCATTGTCTACTTTAAAGTTAGCAAATCGTCTGTGGTCATTATTCTTGTCTTCTTCATGTTCAACAGTAAACTTGTCTTTTCACTTTCTTCCTTCACTTTCTTTAGTAATCGTTGCAAGTCCTTACTATATTCTGCTAGTAGTATGGTGTCATCTGCATATCTTAAATTGCTGATGTTCCTTCCTCCATTTTTTTATGTATGATATGTTCAGCATACAAATTAAACAGATAAAATGCAGCTCTGCCTCACCTTCTTGCCAACTGGAAACCATTCTCTTTCTCCATATCTTTTCCTAACAGTTCTGAGTACAGGTTATGCTTCAGGATAATCAAATGTTGTGGTACACAAAATTCTTTAACAGTGATCCATAGTTTTTCTTGATCTACACAATCAAAGGCTTTGCTATAATCTATAAAGCACAGGCTGATTTTCTTCTGAAATTCATTGGTGTGCACCATTATTCAATGTATGTTTATAATATGATCCCTCATGCCTCTTCCTTTTCTAAACCCAACTTGGACATCTGGCATCTCTTGCTTGATATATGGCAAAGGTCTTTGTTATAAAATTTTGAGCATCACTTTGCATATATGGGGGATTAATGCAATCGTCCTATGGTTATTGCAATCCCTAATGTCCCCTTTTGGGGGTATTGAAATCTATATTGAGTGTTTCCAGTCTGTGCTCCATTGATATGTTTTCTATATTTATTGACAGATTTTAGTAAGAGTTTGAATGGATTCTGTCTCTGCAACTTGAAGTGACTCTATTGGTATGCCAACTGTTCCTGGCGATTTATTTCTCCAAATGCTCTGAGTTCAGCTTCCACTTCACTTTCTAAAATTGGAGATTTATCTTCATATGGTTATTTCTCAAATAAATCTGTCATTCTTTTATCTTTTTTATATAGTTCTTCCATGTATTGTTTCCAATGGCTTTTTTATTTCGTCTTGATCATGCAGAGTATTCTCACTGGCTGTAGAGCATCCCCTTACTTGAATTAAATTTCCCTTTGATTTCTCAGCTCTTGTGGAAGAGGTCTCTTAGTTCTACCTTTTTGATGCTTTCTTCTGTTTCCCTGCATTGATTGTTATAGTAGTTCTCTTTGTCCCTGTGCAAAAGTCATTGAACAGTTGCAGACAGGGTTGTGATCCTATTTCTGTGGCCTTTTGCTTCCCATGCATCCTTAACTGCTTGAAGAATTTCATCTGTCATCCAATGTGACTTTTCTTTCTTTTTGACTGCACATATTGCATTCCTCCCTGACAATATCCCTGGCTTCAGTTCAGAGTTCTTCTGGCTCTCAATCAATTAGGCTTAATAGTCCAAATCTATTTTTATGTTTACTTTAAATTCTACAAGGATGTTCTTCAGGTTATATTTTGTCACAATGATTGATTTAGTGTTCTTCTTTTAGCATTACTCTAATTTTTTATATTAGCCATTTACGATCTGTGTAATCATCTGTTCCTGGTTTTGTTTTTGCAAAGAAATGGAGCTTCTCCACAATCTTCTAATTATGTGGTCCATTTGATTTCTATATTGGCCATTAGGTGATGTCCATATATATAGTTTGCCATTTGGGTTGCTTGAAGAATGTGTTTGCGATGAACAAATTGTTGGCTTCACAAAATTCAGTCAATTGCTCTCCTGCTTCATTTGTTGATGCTAGCCAAATTCTCCTACAATGTAGAATTGTTATCCAATGTGTCTTTTCAGAAGTCCTACTATGAAGCTTTTTGCACCACCAAATAAAGTGTTTTACCTGTTCCAAATTCAATCTCAATTCAGGCTGCATCTGGACCCTATTGCAGCGATTTTGCTGCTGAAACCACCACCCGTATCCAGCCCAGGTACAGCCCAGGTCCCAGGAGTGCACTGGCGGCCATGTTTTTAAGTCAGAAAACTCCCGATTTCGAAAAGAGGCACACTGAGTGCCCCTGGGACCCAGGCTGGATGCAGGTAGTGGTTTCAGTGGCAAAATCGCTGCGATACAGTCTGGATGCAGCCCAAATTAAGATTGAATTCAGGACAGGTAAAACATTTTATTTTAGTGATGTGATAAGCTCCTATGGCACCACTTTTCTGTGATGGTAGGATGGTGGGACCCCGTAATTTATATCCTGTGTTTTTTTTAAAAAAAAAAATAAAAGCAAACAATCAGATCACATGAAAAAGTCAATCAAATAGATAATATAGAATAAAGTTAAAACTGAAAAACAAAACTGGGCTCAAACAGAATTTTAAACCCTAGCACAACACTGCAGTATAAAAATATAGTAACCTAGTCATAATCATGACTAGAAACTTTATTGTCCTGCATACATGTGCCACTAAAATGAAATGCTAAATCTGCCTGGAACACAAGCATTCCAAACCAGTTCAAAACTGGTTTTCAAACTCTTTTGGTAAAATATATGTAGGAAGCACAGATAAATCCCCCTCCCTTACTCCCTCCCATAAAATGTATATTATGCTTCTAATCAGGATCACCAATCCAATAAAAATAATTAGAAATTAAACAGAGAATTAAGTACAAATACATCTCAGGGAAATTGAATGAACAACATCCAATTAGATCAGCAGCATTTAGGCACCCTGTTTACTTAACTTTATCTGGTTTTCTCCTACAGTAACCTGAAATTCAAACACTCTGATGTGTGCTGAAAAAATATTTAATGAAATAATATGGCTATTATTTTTAACAGGCACAAGAGCAGCTCCAAGCTGAAGTCCAGAGGTACAGAGCTAAAATAGAAGACCTTGAAAAAACCTTGGCGCAGAAAGGACAGGTAGATGTTTTACATAACTGCTTTCATCTTCACAGACAATACTTATTAGCTTGCACAAAGCAGTTGTTAGATGTTTGATTATGTGTGTTTTGTATAGATAATCAATTATTTGAAAGGTAGGCTATGAAGAATTATAAAATAAATTCAAAATAGTGACAAAATGTGAGCATGCATGTCTTTCCTGTGAAATGCACCTACCTTGAATATTCCTTCTTACATCATAGCGCCAGTAGGAATTAATCTGGCCATGAGTATGTAAACCTGAGAAGTTGAATCAACATAGTAGAAACAGTATCTTTTTTCTTTCTTAGACCCTGGAGCTTTCAATCACTGTCATGGTCACAATTTTTGTTGCCCTAAATCCTAGCCCTGTAAAGATTGATTTGATTTTCCTGCATCTATATGTTAGTATCACTTAACAGTACTGAGCCTGCATCCACACTGCAGAAATAATCTAGTTTGACAACACTTTAACTGCCATGGCTCAATGCTATGGAATTCTGGGAACTGTAGTTTGTTGTGGCACCAGAGCTCTCTGACAGAGAAGGCTAAATGTCTCACAAAACTATGGTTCCCACAATTCCATAGCATTGAGCTATGGCATTTAGAGTGGAGTCAAACTGGATTATTTCTGCAGTGCAGATGCATCCTAAGTGTATACCAACATATGAGATGAACAGATGTTTGCCTATTTTGCTGTATGTAAGTACATATACACAGACATGTATGCATGTATTATTTTAGCCACTTTTATAAATATATCTGTACTTTATGAAATAGGATTCCCACTGGGTAGAAGATAAGCAACTTTTTATTAAAAGGAATCAGGAGCTTTTGGATAAGGTATGTTCAAAAATTCCACGTACCAAATATATATCTGTGTATAGAATTTGGGGCTCAAAACTAGATGTGTTGTATATGAATCTAGCCCACATTCTCTAATTTCATGATTACAAGCCAGTCTTTTCTATGGAAATTTGTGAAATGGCCCAATCCATAAACTATAAAGTTATAGATTCAATTTAAAAAAGCAAGAATATATGGAAGTTTAATATAAATAGATAGAAATTCAAGTAATATACTATTCTTATTGCATTATCAGATTCTCTGGAGTGTCCTATGTTGGCAGTTTTTCACAATTTGGTAGAATGGTCCCCTCAAAGGAGCTAAAGAATTCCAATTCTGCTCAAAATGTGATCCTTATAAATGTATTTAATACATACAATAAATACTATGAAGCCATTTTTAAACTCATATGGTAATCATAAAAAATAATCTTTAAAAGTATATTTTTAAAGTTTTCTTTCTAAACCATAAAGTGTGGTTAATTTTCCCCCAGGTCCCAATCAGTACATTCAAATCTTGTTTTATGTGCCAAGTTGCTTTTGCTGTTTTTTCTTTTATTTTTAAGGGCAAGATATGTTTATAGCACATGATTTATAACTGCTGTAGGGATTCCTATCTCTTTTAGTATCAGCCTGCCAACAGGAGATTAAACAGTGAGAAAACTTTATTTTAGGCTTGGGTGTGTTTGTTGCAGAAGGAAAAAGAGAAACTGATGAACTCCTCAAAAATATTTTTGTAGCTTCTTTCACAAATTATACATTTACATCTTCTTTCTAGATAGAAAAACTGGAAACAGACAACCATCGATTGCAACAGGAGCTTCAGGATGCCAAAGATCAAAATGAGCTCTTGGAGTTTCGAAATCTAGAGCTTGAAGTGAGAACTTCCAGTATAGAACCAAAAATGATGGGGGAGGGGGAGAATAAATGCATGATTCATCTTTAGATCATATCTCTAGTCAAATTCCAGTTGTTAATCTCACAGTGAGGGGATCCACTGAATGGTATTTACACTGTTGATTGACCAAGTTTCTATTGATTCAATGGATCTATTCTAACTGGAACTAACAGTCAGATATTTTTGATGTTGTTATTTACCACCAAGTCAACTCTGACTTATGGCAATCCTATGAATGAGAGACTTCAAAGTCCCAGGTCATCAAATGTCCTAATCTGGTTTTGCAGATTCAGGGCTTCAGCTTCCTTGATTTAATCAATCTACCTGTAGTACTGTCTCCCTCTTTTCTTGCTTTCATCCACTTTATCAAGCATTATAGACTTCTGATTTAATAGGCTTTGTGTCCTGGTTTTTCTATTTGGATTCCACTAGCTCCTTTGAGTATTCACACAGAAAACCACAAGACAGAGGTGATGACAATGACAATGGTGAGGATGATGACTGGACACCAATAGATAATCTAAAAGGAAGATTGTATAGTATAATAGCCCATTTTAATTTCAAAGAAACTTTGAAATAAATAGGTGCATTCACTACCATTTTCTATTTACCATCTCCAACCAATAGTACCATAATCAAATAACATATTGTATACAAGATTGGTATTACAAATTTCAGGAGCTTGCCAGTACAGTATCCTACTGGATCTTCCATTAAACAGGCACATGCATTTCAAAATCAATTCCACAAGAAAAAGCAGGCTGCAGACATGACACAATCGTTTATATTAATTTTCCTCCTTCAAAAATATTCATGATAGTGGGAATCCTCTGCCACTGTGCTTACATATACATAGCTACATAGCAGAGGTGCTAAGAAATCCTACTAAATTGTGAAGATGCGTAACAGGACACCAGCAGGGCTGTCCAAATCACATTGGTTACCCCACTACTCCAGATGCTCTGCAGCAATCCTTATTAGGAAGTCCCAAGCCCTTGTGCTTTCAAGTCATTTCCAACTTATGGTGACCCTATCATGACGTTTTCTTGTCAGGATTTGTTCAGAGGAGCTTTGCCATTACCTTCTTCTCTGGCTGAGAGCATATGACTTGCTGAAGGTCACCCAGTGGGTTTCATGGTTGAGCTGGGAATCAACCCCTAGTCTCCATAGTTATAGTCCAACACTCAAACCACTACACTACACTGGCTCCATAGTCCTTCCAAACTATCCCCAAACCCACACAGATCTGCCCCCTAGATCTCACCAGTCCCCTGGATGCCCTGCTATCCTTCCAATCCTCTTAGGTATGTTTAGTGTTTCTGTCCCCATTACTCACCTCACAGCCCTCCTTCAAGCTTCTGCTGCTTTCAGGAAGCTCCTGGGAAAATAAATTGGATATGATAGGCATGTGCAGGCTAGTTGTACATATTACAATGCACCAATGTAAAAATAAATAAATAAACAAGGATTCCATGGTGTCCAGAGAACCTCATTAGGATCTGTAATGTTGTAAAGGCTGTTGAGTTAAAATGCTCCTTGCAAGATGCACTATGACTTATCAACATTGGCAGTTTTGGCCAGGAATATCCTGCCCTCATTTTTTAACAATGCACCCTGACCTTTTTTTACAGTCTGCCTATATAGTCTATATCAGGGCACTTGGGGTGGTAGAGCACCTATCCAGTCCACTACTGTACTATAGGATCCATACCTACAACTTTAGAATCAGTCTTGTAAACTGTGTACAAATCAACAAATAACTCTGCAAATTATATAAACTGAAGGGGATAGAAAGGGGCTTCTTATAATCTAGAAAGAAACAAAGGCCTAAATTCAAATGTTGGTCTCAGCAACAGCAGATCTATTGAATTAATGGAATTTACATGTGTGTTGACTTACAAAATTCCATTCATTTGGTGGCTCTACTCTTTTTAGGACTAACAGTTGGATTTAGGCTGTTGCCTGTTAAACAGAAATGTGTTGCAAAATATTTTGCTGGCTTAAGGATTCAGTATCAGCATTGCAAAGCAACTCTGCAATCAAACCATCTTTTTGTCATTTTATTTCTATAAAGAATAAATAACAATTGGCTTGAACAATATATGTAGAGCAAAATAGGGGAGAGGAGTTATCCTTTACTCAATAGACAATGTACATTACTTTTCTATTTCTTAACTACTTTTGATGTTATATTTTAAGGAAAGAGAAAGAAGGTCTCCACCTTTTAATCTGCAAATTCACCCATTCTCTGATGGTGTAAGCGCTCTACAGATCTATTGCATGAAAGAAGGTGTCAAGGTAAGTTAGAATGGAATAACTAGCAAAAAAGTATTACGTTTTTCATTTATATGAAAATGAAAGAAGGGAGGGAGAGACTTTGGATCACATAATGCACTGATGCCTATCCTATACACATTCCAGGATCCCATGTGCTTCTGCATGCAGTCTGTAACCCTCCATTTCCCAGGACATTTTGAGCACTCTTGTTTCACTGGCATCAGTGGAATCAGATATACAGTTGGTTCTCCATATCCATGAATTCTGCATCCACAGATTCAACCATCCACAGCTTGGAAATATTTTTTTAGAATTCCAAAAAGCATTTTACTATACCATGGTATAGAATGGGACTTGATCATGTATAGATTTTGGTATTCATGGGGGATCTTGGAAATAAACCTCAATGGATACTGGCAGCCCACTATATAATCCAATGTTAAAATCCCATTAGCCACCTGGTAGAATATTATCCATTTCTAGTGTCTTTTATGGACTGATGGAAGGAACAATGGAGGTGGAAGGTAGTTAGAATGCTGACTCAAACAATGGCATGATCCAGACTACCACTGTCTGTTTAGATTCCAGCTAAGCATTTGATAAATATAGGATATTGTTACTCAAATGGGGAAAATGGCTATTGGCAAATATATTGCATGATTATTATTGACGAAAGGGAAGAAGATAGAGGATTTTCTCTGAAAAGTCCATGTTCCTTCCACAAAGAGGCTGTCTGCATGGGTCGAATAGCCCATCTTCCCCTGGCTTCTCATTGTACTGTTTGGATGATGCAAGCTGAATCTTGGGGCCAGGATCCTGGAAGACTAGACACAGATTCTCTGGATCCAGCCCAATCCTGGGGTAAATGGCCATTAATGTGGGTCAAAAATGATCTCCAATTTGCCACAGAGTTTCCTGGAAACTCCACTGCAACCCCCAGCTGTTTAAATGTCCCCCATGCACTCTGGACCTGTCTGTGCTGTCACTTCTACTGAGAAGCCACCCATAGCCACGTCTGACATAGAAATGGGATGCCTGGCCATGTGGGTGCAGCCAGGCACCCCATTTCTGTAACAGATGTGACAGTGGGAAGCTTCTCAGTGAGAGCAATGGTGCAGAAAGATACAGAGCATGTGTCGGTAGTGGATCTCTGGGACAGCGCAGTAACAAGCACGTAAACATCCGCCCATCCTGATACTGGCCTGGGGAACAACCTGGGAGAGCACCTGGGCCAGAATAGCACAGGCTCAACCCATGCTTTCCAGGCCCATCTGCTCAAGGACATAAAATGAAAGAATCCATCAAAAGATTGATGATTAGTTTAGGATTCTGCCTAGATATTTACCCCCACCTCCATGCAACAAGGGCTCTTGCTTTGGCAATCCTTTAACTGTAGCCCTGCCTCCTCAGGCACAGATGATTGATCCCACCTACCTCTTTTGTTCTTCTACTGCCCCCCCCCCTTCATATCTGTACATTAATCTCATCCTTCCAGTTAATTCCTGCTTATGGAGCTCAGTTGTTAGGATTCTTCTCCCCTGGTGCAGCAATAGTGAGTGCATTGTGGTTTTCTGAGTGCGTAACATGAAACTGACATCACTGGTCATGAAAAGCTTTAGTCCATCTAATCTTATTAGTGTCATCTTTTCTTTTCTTTTTTAAATAGGATGTTAGCATTCCAGATCTCATAAAGCAGCTGGATATCCTGGGCGATAATGGGGTAAGAAATATGGATACATAATATGTTCAGCATGCCAAACAAAACATGTAGGCCTAATGAAGATAAGCATGACAAAGATATATAGGACATACAATATAGCAGGATCAAAGAGCCAGGTAATACAACTATGTTCATAACATCCTCCCATGCACCCTTTGTCAAAAAAAAATGTGGTATCTGAGATGCTTAATTATCAAGCTTTAGGAAACTATTGATGGTTAGTAATGTCTTTACATAACATTTGTGTGATTTTAGAAATGAGGACTGTATGAAACATTTGGCCTATATTTCATGAGCTATACTATCTGGCCTGAGTTAAGTCAAGTTATTTTTGTATACATGTTGTATACATTTCTGTTAACTTACATGTATCAGTTTTTTGTTGATGTATCTTTATATTTGTCAATGATTCAGAGTCCAAGTGCACACTGTATTATCTATATTTAAATTATATATCTGCAGGTTTCCCACTCATTTGAATGGGAAAAGTAGTTGTGTAATTGAAATCTGGAAATTAAAGGAGGATTTTCTCCAATAACAGTTAGTGTCTATTTAGGAACCTAATGCTGCTTCTTTAACTTGAGTTCTGCCTCTTGAATTTACAGAATTTAAGAAATGAAGAACAAGTGGCTATAATTCAAGCCAGTACTGTATTATCTCTGGCAGAAAAGGTACTTTTTGTACATTTCATGTTTCAAGTGTGTTGCCTGGTATGGGCTATGTAAGCATATGTGTCTATGTACTCACACACACACACATAACAGATGGAGGGTAGAAGAAAAAATTGTACAGAATTACAAAGAGGGACTGTAAAAAAATTAAATACAGGAAAGGTTGCAATTTCTGTAACTCCGAGACTTTGCCTAGACATAAGGACAAGCCAAGGACCTGCAGAGGTATCAAATATGTACAGTATGCCAGATTGCTTTCACCGCTACTAGGAGCAGCTAATCAAACCACAGTGCATTACTCCATGGTCTGCTTATCATGTCAGCCAATCCCAGTATCAGCCAGTGCTCTGACTTGTTTTTCCCCAGCAAGCCAGAGAAAGTAACCAAAAGACAAATTATACATTCTTTTTTTTTACTTGTTGGAAGATCAGCAAGCCAGAGTACTAGCAGCTGTTGGGTTTAGATGACATCATGCAAGTGGGAGTAGCTAACAGCAAGCACTAGCATGTTGATTGTCATTGATAAGCCAGTCTTCCCTCTGTTCTCAAGCATATTTCCATGCCTGAATGCATCCACAAATTATTCTTCAGAATTTTAGCTCTTATTGCTCAATCTCGTGATCCAATATTTGTTGTTGTTGTTGTGGTGGTGGTGGTAGTAGTAGTGGTGATGTGCCCTCAAGTCATTTCTGGCTTATGGCAACTCTAAGGCAACCCTATCACAGGGTTTTCTGAGAGCTGAGAGTATGTGATTTGCCCAAGATCACCCAGTGGGTTTTCATGGCCAACAGGTAATCAAACCCTAGCCTCAAGAGTCATATTCAAACCACTACTCCATGCTGGCTCCTATGTGATCCAGTATAGGCCAATCCATACATTGGTTTTTGGTTTTTTTACTGCTTGGTCCAATTGTCCAAGGCACTGTTTGATTTAGAACTTTGACTACAATAAATTACAATAGAGAGCAGATACTAGTAAAGACAAATGCTAAGTTATAAAATTTGCTTGGCCTGAGGGCCTGTATTGTGGGAGAAATAATTTGTTATGCACACTAATTTGTGATGTACACAAGGAACACACATTAGCTAGCAGCATGGATGTGAGGGCGATCTGGCTGAGACATCTGTCACTCCATTGATCGCCAGGGTTGATTCGGCTGATCTGGCTGGCTAGGTGGGTGTCCCCTTCCTCCCTCACCGCTCCATGTGCGTCCCTCCTGAAGCTGCGTGCTCGATGGAAGAGGACGACCATCCCAGATAGAAGGAGTGTACCGTTCTTCGGTCAAGGGTATACGATAGCTAGCAGCATCCTTCCTTTAAACAGAGCAGTGATGAGAAATAACCCAGCATGAAGCACCCAGTAGTGATGCACACAGAGTAGCCCAGTCTTCCTTTGAATGGAGAACAGATGTGCTGCTGCCTGGCACTGGCTCTGTATATGTTGCTAATGAGAACCTGATGCGTACTGGGCAGACAGAACAGCATGAAGTAAAACAGCTGCTGAGCACTCTGGAGGAAGCCAAGCAACAACACAGATGTGATGTTCAAGCAAAGAGCAAATGTGAAGTACACATAAATTGACTCGACTTCTAGGGTTTGGGAAAGTGGAAATATCCACAAGAATGAACTGGGGAAATGTGCACAATCCATTAGAATGTGGGTGGGAAACCTTTCATCTGTCTGTGTTGGTTTTCAACATCCATCCATCCTACCTCATGTGGCTAATGAAAAGGGACTGGGGAAATTGTAGACCAAAGGATCCCCACCCATGAGTTAAAAATAGGGGTCATCTGGACTTAGCCCTAGAATCTTTTTTTCGGTGCTTGGGAAAGGAACAGTAATAATAAAGTGTTTCTGATCATGCTCAGGTTTCTTTTCTTTTGCTTCACTGTAGAATTATAGTAAAACTATAGAACGACTATAGGTTACCACCAGACATTTGGGACTGAACATCAGGAATGGCAGGTCAGAAGATGTGGCCTTGCCTTCACCTCTATTCCCATCCTGTTTGTACAAATGAACAAATGGCAAGCAGCCACACACAGAATTCCTTACTCTGGCCTGACAGTTGCTGAAATGGAAAGAAAGCTACTCAGAAGGTGTCTGTTTCTTTTCTGATTCTGACAGTAATAATAATATATCACATCATTCATCTTTTAGTGGATACAGCAGATTGAAGGGGCTGAAGCAGCTCTGCATCAGAAGATGATGGAATTGGAGAGTGACATGGTAGGACAGAACATGAATTGGTCATCTTTGCATCACTTTCTTCTCTGTCATTTGCATCATAATAAAAAGTTCACTTTTTTATCTTGCAGTGCTTGAACTTGCTGTTTGTTCTGTAATTATTTCTCTTTTTCAATCGCTATAGGAGCAATTCTGTAAAATAAAAGGTTATCTAGAGGAAGAGTTGGACTATAGGAAACAAGCTCTTGACCAAGCCTACATGGTAAGTTGAAACCAAGTTCCAGAGTGAACACAAACAAATTCACTTGGGGAAATAAGTTATTTACACTCCAAAACTAAATGCATCTTCTTGGTGGTAGGTGTGGAGAGAGAGCAGAATAGAACATGTCAGAATAGAATGTGAGCTGGAGGCAGCCAATCAAATGGTAGGCTGGAGGTGTTAAATAAGACCATTGCTAACAGTTGAAGTCAGACCGGATCTGGATGGATAACAGTCCAGAAGAAAGGGAGTGTGAGGGCTAAAGTTCAGAAGGAAGGGACTTAGCTCTAGGACAGACCTCCAAGGGAGGGAGTTCCTGGGATATAGGGCATGTACTGACTGCCAGAAATAATCCAGCTTGAGACCACTTTAACTACTTTGGCTCAATGCTAGGGAATCATGGGAATTGTATTTTTTTTGGGGGGGGAGACATTGAGCCTTCTCTGCCAGAGAGCTGTGGTGCCACAATAAACTACAGTTCCCATTATTCCCTAGCACTGAGCCAGGGCAGTTAAAGTGGTCTCAAAATGGATTATTTCTGGCAGTCTGTACAGGCCCATAGTTAGCCTGAGGGCTACTGTAGAAATAAGGTTGGAAAGACCACAGTAAAAAAGGATGGTGTGAGATTCCTAAAGACTAGTAACTGTTGTTCTTTAGAGGTAAATAGTATGTAATAAAGTATAACACAAACAAGAGAATGCAACATTGTAACAAATGAAACATTGTCAACCATCATTCAAACAAAGTTTTATTGTTGTTCACTTACAAGCTTGTTAGAACCTGGAATTATTATCCATGCTACTAAGAAAAAGAAAACAAGTTTGAGGAGTAAACCCATAGATATACATAAAAGTGGTCTGATGCATCACATACTGGGGGAGTGGTGGGATCACAATATCCATAGGGCTGCCAACTGAGGGGGAAAAGTTAGGTGAAGGAGAAGCTTCTTCATAGTAGGCCTCCACAGTCACAGCTTCAAGTAAGTGTAATTTTAAAAGAAAAGGGTTTTTTGAAGGGTAGAAAAAAATTTCAGGGGGAAATGATACTCTATATAGGGACTTCTAACATATGTCAGAGCTTCAGCGCATAGGTGGATCTTCCTCAGATGCAGTGGCTTCCCTCTCCACTTCAGCAGGGCGTAACCCACAATGCTCTTCATGTGCAGAGCTGCATCTGCTATTGAAGTGAATGGGAAAACCCAAATGTAATTATCAGCAGTCAACATTTTAAACATTTAACAAATCCATGTGAGTTTCCAAATTCATATGAGCATGTATGTATGTAATATCCAACCATATGTATCCATGATGCAGTGTTGCTGTTCTGTGCCTTGAAGTCAACCTTGATTTATGGCAATCCTGCCATAGGGTTTTCTTGGAAAAACTTATTCACAAGAGATTTGCCACAGCCTTCCTCTTAAGCTAAAAGAGTATGATTTGCCCAAGCCACTCAGTGGGTTTCCATGGCTGAGTGGGATTTCAAATCTAGAGTTTTAGTCCAACATTCAACCCACTATACCATGCTGGTTCATTACATACATACACTCTTACCTTACTTTGGAGATTCATGTGAAATGTATAGCACTCACCAAATTTTAGATATTGAGTGTAAGATATAGATACATAGATGAAAACTCCTATCACAAACATTTCATTTGCATTTGCATTAAAGCAAAGCAAAGCAAAGCAGCTTCATTTATATACCGCTTCATAGCACGCTATGGGATGTCTAAGCGGTTTACAACTGTAAGCTCATTGCCCCCCAACAGTTGGGTACTCATTTTAGCAACCTCGGAAGGATGCAGGCCTTAGTCTAGCCCAGGGGTAGGCAACCTTTCCCCTTTAAGGGCCGAGGGACTTCAGCTCCCAGAATCCCAGGAGCTATTGGCCAACATGTGACTATTGGCCAACATGGCTGAGGCTTCTGGGAGCTGAAGTCCCTCGGCCCTTACAGGGGAAAGGTTGCCTACCCCTGGTCTAGCCTGAGCCCTGGCTAGTACTGAACTCGCAACCTTGTGGTTTATGAGTGAGTGGCTGCAATACAGGCATTTAACCACTGCGCCACCATGGCTCCTTTATCCACTTGTGCAGGCTGAAGTCTTCTGCATAGCAATTTTAAAATATATGTATAAATGCAAAGCCCAGTTTTGCATAGGTTCATATCCACTAACCACCTTTTGTTGTTCCATTGCTTAGAGAATCCAGGAGCTTGAAGCCACTTTATACAATGCTTTGCAGCAAGAAACAGTGATAAAGTTTGGGGAGTTGCTCAGTGAGAAACAGCAGGAAGAACTTAGGACAGCAGTTGAAAAATTAAGGCGGCAAATGCTAAGGAAAAGCAGAGAATATGACTGTCAGATCTTACAGGAGAGAATGGAACTGCTTCAGCAGGCACATCAGGTGAGATTCAAGGAATGGGGGTAGAGTCTGATTTGAATGTGCAAAAATTGGAATTGTCATTTTTTCCAGTTTAATGGACAAAATCTTTGACATGTAAAATAACATTACATCCTACTGATACCACTGAGTGGGAATTAGGACTATGCTTGTTTCCCTCATAGAAAACAAGGGAAACTAACTTGCAGACCCAGCGGCATATAGGGAGCTTCATATTTGGCAAGAATGACCACAGACAACATTTTGATGGAGAGGAAAAGGCCACAACTTTATTAGTTACAGCTGAATAAGCCTCACCCTCATCATGGGTCCAGATCCAGGCACAGGTTTACCTGACTGCTGACCAATGGCAGCCGCTTCATCAACCTACCTGCTTGCTGGCCAAGAGTGACTCATTCATGCAACCCATCTGCTGGATAGCACTGGAATGATAGACTCAGGAATTGACTCAGGCAGAAGCCACTGTGTGGTTCTCCTGTCACCTAGGCAGAGTCATTTGCCCCTGAACTGGGCTTGATCTGGTTGCCTACGCTGCAAAGGTCCCTTAAGGGTACCCTGGGCATAATAGGCACACAGACCCTATTGAACCACAAATTAGAACTGACTTCCTCAAACCACCCAAAGTTGTCATAATCAATATTAACAGTGTGATACCACTTAACCAAACAGTCATCTATCTGTACAAATTCCAAAAACTGTGGGAGACAGGGTAGGGAAGGCAATCAAACCAACTGACTGTTAATGGATCTTGAGGAATAGACTGAAGTCTACAAAAGCTCATGCTGCCAACTTCTTTCTTTCAATTAGTCTCAAAGGTGCTACAAGATCCCTCTACATACTGACTGTTACTGTGTGGGGGAAGCCACTTGTATGGGCCAAAAGTGAACCTGAGTGAAGCCTCTGCTTCACCCTCTAGTAGCCAGCTAGTTCCAGAGTCAGGAAAATTGTGTGGGCTTCTCAGAAAGAGAAACAGTCCCAGCTGCAGTCAGAACATTGGCACTCCCAGTGAGCTAGGAAACACATTTATTCTTGAAGTGGAACAGATATTTCAAGCAGAGCTCAGCTACTTTTCATATCTATGAATTTCTAGTTTGGAAATCTTATATTAACTTTCCTGAGCCAAGATTAATTTAGCCTAAGGTTTTTCAGTTTTTATGCATTGTTTTTCATTTTATTTCTAGAGGATCCGAGATTTAGAAGATAAAACTGACATCCAGAAGAGACAGATCAAGGATTTAGAAGAAAAGGTTGGTTGCTTCAAGGATGTTTTAAAAATTGTAAAAATGAGCCCCAGCTAATTTTGTTAGTATACCAGGTGTGAGGTTATTTCTCTGTCATTTTACTTTTTCCAAAAAAAAATATATGAATTCAGTAACTTTTTTCAGGAGTTTTTTCCCCCTGTTAACCTCTGCTTTTCCACAACATGCAAGCTGATTCCACTGCTTCCTCATCTGGTTGGCAGCCACCATTTTCAGTCACTCAGCCCAAGTATTGCAATGTTTATATGTTCCATTTCTTGTTTTACCATGTCTAACTTCCCCTGATTCATTCTTCTCACACTCCATGTTCCTATAGTATGTGTTGTGTAGCTTCAGACTGTCCTTTCATCCCTGAACACATCAACAGCTGTATGTCCTTTCAGCTTGAGTTCAGTTGTCATTAACCACAGCGCTACTAATAGTTCTCATTTGCTGTGCTCCTGTAGCTTGTTGAGTGCCATCTGACCTGGCAGTTTCATCTTCTGGCACTATCTCTTGTTTAATTTTGGATTTTGGTCTCATCATAGAGTTTTCATGGTAAAAGACATTCAAAAGGAGTTTACCATGCCTCCTACACAATACTATTAGCTGTGGTGCCACTGCCATTCTCTCTAAGAGAACTTCCACCAGTGTCACCTCCTGCTACAGCTGCTGCTGAGTAACTGTTTTGCCTGGCTCCTCAGCACCTGTCTAATATGAAAGACTCTACCAGCATCATAGCCTCTTGCCTCACAGGAGGACACAATCCCACCACCATAGAAAGGTAGTGCCATTGGTGGGAAAGAAAGATTAGAGATAGGCATTTTATGTCAATCTACTTTTCATTTTCTTCAATAAATTTTTCCTCTGGTAATGACTCAGAGTAAAGTGAAAGCAAGCAGTGCTAGCAGCAAGTGGATTTTAAGTGAAAAATCCATTTATCCTTTAATCTCCATGTAAAATTCAAAGCAAAACACTATGCCATCATGCTGAAAACTGTTTCAGGGAAAGGACTCAGCCCAAAAGATTTTCTATTTCAATTAAGCATGATGTTTGTAATTCAAAGACTATCCCTGTTTTAAGTATTTTAGCACTATCAGGTTATGCCATAATCCTATCATTCTGACAGCATGAATTTTTGCAAACTGGATTTCAGAAATTAAAGTATTTGCCCTAATCCAGTATTATCAGCAAAACATGAGAGCTCCAGTCCACTTAAGGAAATAAAAATGTCATATGAACTTCTGTTTTATTTATTTATTTGTTGTTAACTGCCCTCGAGTTGATCTCGACTCATGGTGACCCTAAGGATGAGACATCTTCAAGACCCTCTGTCCTCCTTTGCTTTCCTTAATTCCTGCAACCCCATACCTATGACCTCCTTAATAGAGTCCATCCATCTAGCATGTGTCCTTCCTCTCTTCCTACTTCCCTCCACCATTCCCAGCATTACTGTTTTTCCAAAGAGACCTCCCTTCTCATGATGTGTCCATAGCACGACAGCCTCAATTTGGTCATCTTGGCTTCCAGGGAGGTTTCCAGCTTGATCTGCTCTAGGACCTATTTGTTTGTCCTTTTGGCTGTCCATGGGATCCTCAGCACTCTTCTCCAGCACCACATCTCAAATGTGTTGATTTTCCTCCTATCTTCTTTCCTGACTATCCAGCTCTCACATCCATACATGGTAACAGGGAATACGATGGCTTGTATGATTCTGACTTTTGTGCTGAGTTGTATGTCTTTGCATTTTAGGATCTTTTCTAGTTCTTTCATAGCCACCTTCCCCATTCTTAGTCTTCTGACTTCCTGACTGCAGTCCCCATTCCAATCAATGTTTGATCCCACGTATAAGAATTCTTTTACTATTTTTTTAAATTTTTTTACAAAGTTTATTGGTTTAAAAACAAGTACATACAAAAAAGGATCCAATAATATGAACAAATACAACAAAGTGAGGAAAATAAGTAAAGGATATAAATAGAAAAAAAGGAGGGGGGGGGAAGTGACCACTTAAATTTACAAAGCATTCAAGAACCATGAATTCTTGTTTACTGTATCCATATATTGAAAAAATAAGAAGAAAAAGGAAGAAGAAAAAAATCATACAATAAATAAAAAGACTTCCTGATTCAAAGCTTCTTGCACAGATGCCTGTTTTATAATGCTTCTTATGCTTTCCTAGTAACTTCTGATGCTAATCAGTATGATTTGCTAACTATAACAGAGAGTAAAGGTTTTCATTTGATTGAAACATAATCTTATAGTAAACGTATACTACAGTTAATTGATATAGTCATTATCTACTATACAAAGAAGATTCAATTACACCCATAGAGCTATAATTAGACTAATACCATGATTACAAATCAGAAAAATTAAAGTGACATCTTGATTCCTTTAGAAGAAACATAGTATAAGACAGGTTCCCATTCTTTTTTAAATTCCGCATATGTTGATCCATTGATAAGCCCTGTAAGTCTATCCAACTCCATATATTCCATCAGTCTCATAATCCACTCGTGGACATTTGGAGTTTCATCCAATTTCCATTTTGTAGCAAACAATATCCTAGCTGCCGAAAGAGAATAAAAAATGATTTTCCCATATATTTTTTCTAGGTCATTATCCAAGCACATTCCCAATAAGAAAAATTTTGGGTCTAATTTTAGATCATAGTTCAAAATTTCACTCATAGAAAATCTGATAGTTTGCCAAAACTTTTTTGCTATACTACATTGCCACTAGAGGTGAAAAAAGGAACCTATTTCTTTTTTGCATTTCCAACATAAGTTGGAGTGTTTCTTATTCATCTTTGTTAGACGCACAGGAGTCAAGTACCAACGGTACATCATTTTGTAGAAATTTTCTCTTATGTTATAACTACGGGTATACTTTAATCTTTTACTCCAAGATTTCTCCCATTGGTCTAAGTCTATGTTATGGCCCACATTTTGGGCCCATTTTATCATTACCGGTTTTATCAGATCCGTTTCGAATTCAATTGATTGTAGCATTTGATAAAATTTAGCAATTTTATGTTTATTTTCAGACCAAAGTATATACTCAAATTGTTTATCTAAAGTTCCCAGCCTGTTCATTTTTTTGTCCATGGAAAACCTCTCCCAGAGTTGACGATACTATTTCTATGTCTTCATTGTCTAGGTAGAATTTGTGAAGGTCCTTGGTGGTCATTATTTTTGTTTTCTTTATGTTCAACATTAAGCTTGCCTTAGCACTTTCTTTTTTGATCTTCCTTAGTAGGAGTTCCAGGTCTGTGAGGTTTTCTGCCAGTGTTATGGCATCATCTGCATATCTTAGATTGCTGATATTCCTTCCTCCTATTTTCACTCCTTCTTCTTCCATGTCAAAGCCTGCTTTCCTTACAATATATTCTGCATATAAGTTGAATAGGTAGGGTGATAGGATGCAGCCTTGACTATCTCCCTTGCCAATTGAGAAGCATTCTGTTTCTCTGTGTTCTGTTCTGACAGTAGCCACTTGTCCTGAGTACAGATTCCTCATCAGGACTATCAGATATGTTGGCACTCCCATGTCTTTAAGGGCATTCCATAGCCTTTCATGATCTATGCAGTCAAAGGCTTTGCTATAGTCTATAAAGCACATGCTGATTTTCTTTTGGAATTTGCTGGTGCACTCCATTAGCCATTGTATGTTTGCAATGTGGTCCCTAGTGCCTCTTCCTTTCCTGAACCCCACTTGAGCTTCTGGGATTTTTCTCTCCATGTATGATTGGAGTCGATGTTGCAGAATTTTGAGCTTGATTTTGCTTGCATGGGATATCAGTGCTACAGTCCTACAGTTGCTGCAGTCTCTTGTGTCTCTCTTTTTGTGGATGGGGATGTATATTGATCACTTCCAATCTGTTGGCCATTGTTTTGTTTTCCATATCTGTTGACATATGTTGGTTAGCACTAGGGTTGACTCTGTCAATGTGGACTGAGCAGTTCAATTGGAATATCATCTGTTCCTGGTGATTTGTTTTTCATTATTTCTCTTATTGAAGTTTTGTGTGAAGAAAGTTTCCTCACTTTTTAGAATTTGGGGTTCATCTTCATATGGCTCTTCATTCCATGTGCCCTTCATTTTGTCACCTCTTTTGTATAATTCTTCTGTGTATTGCGTCCATGTCTTTTTATTCCTTCCTGGTCTTGAATTATGCTATTTTTATAGTCATAGATCATCCCAGTCCTTGGTTTGAATTTTTCTTTGATTTCCTGGATCTTGTGAAATAGATCTCTTGTTCTATTTCTTGTCCTTTTTTGTTGTTGTCTTCTATTTCTCTGCATTGGTCGTTGTAGTAATTTTCTTTATCTTTCCGCACAAGCCGTTGTACTGTTGCATTCATAATTCTTAGCTTCTTCTTATCTCCCTTTTACTTCTCTTCTTTACTGCTTGAAGTGTTTTTTTCTGTCATCCATGTTTTTTTTCCTCTTTCTTTTTGTTTATTGAAAGTCTGTCTGCATTCTTCTTTTATTCTGTCCCTGGCTTCAGTCCGTAGTTCCTCTAGTTTTCAGTATATTATGCTTAGTAGTGCAAATCTGTTTCTTATATTGTCAGTAAATTCTGTTGAGAAATTATTTAGATCATATTTTGGTATAATCATTTAT
This sequence comes from Phrynosoma blainvillii, assembly GCA_026167975.1. Classification (NCBI taxonomy): domain Eukaryota; kingdom Metazoa; phylum Chordata; class Lepidosauria; order Squamata; family Phrynosomatidae; genus Phrynosoma; species Phrynosoma blainvillii. The sequence continues at coordinate 270,982,170 of JANUYF010000002.1, forward strand.
TAATACACCTATTATTAATATTATTAATAATTAATAACTATATTAACAATACATTTATATTATTATATTATTATATTATATACTATTATTAATACACCTATTGTATTGTACAGCAGACAGAGCCAATGTGGCATTGTGATTTGAGTGCTGAACTCATACTGTGGGAGAGTGGCATTTGAATCCCTGCTCAGCTATGGAAACTTACTGGGTCAATTTGGCCAAGCCAAAGAAGAAGGCAGTGGGAAATCTCCTCTGAAGAAATCTTGTGGGGTGTTGGGGTGGGTACAGTAGATCCAGCATGATGTGTTGGACTAGGTTTGAATGTTGGACTAGGACTCTGGCAGACCAGAGTTCAAATCCCCATTTAGCCATGGAAACCCACTGAGTGACCCTGAAAAAAATCACACTGTTTCAGCCTCAGAGGAAGGCAATGGCAAACTTCCTCTGAATAAATCTTGCCAAGAAAACCCTGTGATAGTGTTGCCAGAAGTCAGGGTCAACTTCAAGTCAAATGATAACAACAAACAGCAAATTGTATACCTCTCTTAGGTCCTTGTGGGATGTAAATGTTTCAATAGGCAAATACTAGATTCTGATACTCAGAGATTGGATCAATCACATAAAATGAAGGGGGATTTCCAAACCTGCACATCTGAATATACACACACTTCTTTATCATATTAGATATTTAACTGCTAAAGGAAAGCATAAATTGCTGGACATTATTGGATATTGGATAGTATTATAAAAATGTCAGGTGACATTTATGAGATTAATCATTCTAGAAGAGAAATGTCTAATGGATGTGTAGTTATTACTGTAACTATAATGCAGTGCAATCCCATACATTTTTCCTGAAAAGCACCACTGATTCCAATGAGATTCACTATGATGCAAATCTGTACCCAGCTGCAACTGAATCACATCCCCAAGGGGAAAGATCCCTATCACTTAGCTTATTTAAAAAAAAAAACTCACTCTGACTCATTAAAACTATTTACTTTCTTCTTCTTCTACAGTTCCTCTTTCTGTTCTTGTTCTTCTCTCTTGCCTTTATTCTTTGGCCTTGATGTCACTGTGCCTCTTGCAAGGTAAGTCTGCATTTCCTTTATTTTTCCTTACAAAAGACATAGAAGAATATCACACAGAGGCTTACCATGGTTAAAACATGGCTAAATTGTTCCTACAGCACGTTGGTGTGATCACCAGTCACTCTTGTCTCCCATGGTTAAATCATATCCGCTCTACTCCCATCATCAAAGCATTCGCAGAGCAGCCATTTCTTCAATAACAGAAGTTCCCATTATTGAAGACATGGCTGCTCCATGAATGCTTTGATGACAGCAACAGAGTGGATGCGATTTAACCACAGGAGACAAGCGCAACTGGCAATCACACCAGCACACTGTAGGAATGATTTAGCCATGTTTTAACCATGGAAAGCCTCCGTGTGATGTTCTCCATATACATCTTTTTTTCCAGGTCCTCATCCAAAGCTCAGTGAATGCCAAAGTGACAGAGAAACATGAATAATTCAAACAACTTTCAAATTTTTTACTCAAAGCTATTTTTCTTCACATATTACATAGAAGACAACTTGAGTTTTCCACAAAAAGTTGCAACTAATCTCAGTTTGCTCCTGAGTGCACCTGTATCATATATGTGCTTCAAGACATATGCTCATTACATTCACACTTCCCATTTTTAGTGTAAAGTTAGAATATCTTTGTTGAACACCTAAAAGTGGAAATGTTAAATTGATATTAAAATTATTCCACTGGCTGCCAGTTAGTTTCCGGGCACCAAGTGTTGATTATTATCTTTAAAGCCTTACATGGTTTGAGTCTAGATTATCTACAGGATTGCCTTCTCCCTTATAATCCCTCAGATCCCCTGGGTTACATCTACTTTAGACATACAAAGCCACCCCCAGACTTTGGAATGACCTGCCAAAATAGATTGTAAACTGGAGATGCTGTCTCCATTTAAAACAGCAGTAAAGACCAGTCTCTTCTAGTAGACTTATCTAAATTATTTTTAAATTATTAATTTTAAAGGATTGATTGATTTTAATAATTATTAGCAATATATGTTCTGTTAACTGAAGTTAGGGAGAGGTGGGTAAGACATGATGATGATGAATGTGTGGTGGCTCAAAAGGGAGACACTAGTGGGATTTTGCCTTTGTTAAAGATATATGTTCAGTTCTCGTCTCTGTCCTCTAAACGACTTCCATCCTCCCTTCCTTTGTTTCTTGAGCTGTATCTTTATTCACACAAGACACTGCTAACCTAGAGTGTCAGCCACAATCTCTTATTGGAGTTTGACTTGGCTTGACCTGTAGGATTGAAGAAAACAGACTCCATATTTTAGCTTAACCACTTCATACATTTTGAGTAGGGATGATAATTGTGCAGCCCTCTAGATGCTGTAGAACTGCAACTTTCACCATTCTTCACCATTGGCTAGGACTGTTGGGAGATGCAGTTCAATGTCACATGGAGGGTCAATTCCTACCCCTGGCTGAGAGCATTCAAAAACAGTACATAGTCACAGAGACTCTATGTGAGTGCTTTCCCAGCCACCTGATGTGGGAAACCAGGATATATTTTTTTCAGTGTGCCAGGGACTGGTACCATATTTGTGCCCAATCAGTATATATTTTTTCTTTCTTTCCTGGAAACTTACCAGTGTCTGACAGCCTATCATTTGGGAACTGTCAATGGTTCAAGGGCCACCACTTTGAGTAGGACTGCTCTACATGACTGTCTTTCAAGACTCTGTGAAGGTGGATGAAAGCCTCCTACCATCCTAAATATAAAGACTATTATCTTCTAAATAAACATAAAGGAAACTATTTATACTGGGTTCCTTTGTCAACTCTTCTTGATAAAAGTTGACAGCTTAGTGGTTTTAATCTACCATGTTATAGTGAGCCAGTTCTGCTATTTCATCAGCTACAGCAGGATAGACAATCAGGTGGGGTACAACAAATCAAGGGAGATCAAGTACATGTATCTACGAACATTCCCACATGTGCTTCACAAGATGTCTTCTTGGGGGCACTACTGTCAGTACTACTGGAGAGACCTATTGGGTATGCACTTCATTCCTGCTCATTAGAAATGATGGCACTACATTATCTTGCTTTCTGAGTAACTCAAATAATTAAAGCACCGAAGCGGGAAAACAGATTTAGATACATATTAATAATATTTGATATAGATATAGGATAAATTGAGAGGTCTTGTGATAGAAAGATAAATGTATCTCCCTCCAAAACTGTGGAAGTATACTGTGGAAGTATAAGTGTTTGTTGTATTGTATTGTTTATTATTCGTAAGTATGTTATTTTTGTTATGTGTCTGTTTGTGTTTGTTTGTGTTTTGATTAAAAATTTTAAGAAACTTTTCTAATAAAGATATTAAAAAAAAAAAGAAAAGAAATGATGGCACTACAGTCAAGGATACTGACCTGGGAAAGAGAATATGAAAGACTGGTCAAGAAACAGAAACAAGAAACAACCTAATAAGCCTAAGGAATTGCATTCAGAAATCCAGAGGGGCTTGTCACTGTAAAGGAGATTTCAACTTCTATGAAAAGGCATGAGTTGTTGTATCTGGTGACCCAATAAAGAGTTATTAGTTACTACGGGGCCTCAAGCTGCTGAACTTTCTTTTCCAACAGGCCAGCCAGTTTGCACTTGTTGCAGGTATAGCCCTATGGATCCTTTGGCAAGAAAACAAGAATGGCACAAATGTTGTAGATCACTGCAACGGGCAAAGTTGTTCAGACGTCCTATATAAGCAGTGACACAGCAAACTGCCCTGTGAAATGCCCACACAAAATGCCTGTTTCCTTTTTCCTGTTTGCTAAACTCTAGGGATTGAGGCAGCAGCTATATTGGCAACAGCTATATTTACTGTTTGCTAATGCCACCGCCAACCCAATCAGTGTTCAGCAAAAGCCCTACCCCTTTCAATCATGGGGTGAGGGCCAACAAATTGCTGAAAACAAATAAAACACACACACACATACCCCAAAATAGTACAGCCAACAATCAGCCTTGACCTCAAAAGCAAAAGCTTAGCTTCTTACAACTCATCAGATATATTTAAATCCAATATCAAAAGTAGTATGCCTCTGAATACCAGTTTCTGAAGAACATGAGAACTAGGATGCCATCGCACTTATATCTTGCTTCCCAATGGTGTTTTGATGGCCACTTGGAACAGAAAGCTGGACCAGATATGCTTTTGGTCTGATCCTCTATGGAGACTATCACACGTAACCAGGATTTCAGCCGGGATTAAAAAAGCATTTTCCTGGCAAAGTCACAAGATCACAGCAAAGATTTTCAGACACATTATGATTAGAGAAAACATATCCCAGGAAGAAACAGGAATGCTCAAGCAATAAACCATTGATGGGGAAATCCTGTGAATGGTTTGTTGCTAGAACATTCCTGTTTCTTCCTGGGATAAGTCCTCTCTAATCACAATATCATCTGACAATCTTCTCTGTGATTTCACATTTTTTTCAGTAAAATTCTTTTTTAATACCAGCTTTCCCAGGTTTTTCCTCCATATGATAAAGTCCTATGTGTTTCAGCATTTACACAGATTCTCATTCTATTATATGGAGATCAAAAACTTTCAAGGGCAATCCAAAATAGTGTCATTTATCATTAGACAGGTAAGAAACCTATTTGGGACAATGGAAAACCTGAGGTATATGCAAGTATAATTGTAAGCAATTAAAATGTAATTACTGAAGTATCCTTTTACCTTGACCATTTTTCTCTTTTTTCTCCTAGAGTGAGGGACCACAAAGAAAAGTCCTTAGAAGGGCAGATGCTTCCAAACCCATGAAGAAGAGAACACTGTTTACAACCATTTCACAACAAAGCAACACTCTGTAGCCAAGACCACACCTACCATGTAGTTTGAAGCCATTATTCCAGATTTGTTACTTGACAGTTCCTGTCTAAAACTACAATATATGCTGCACTTAATGAAATTCTGTAAGGAGAAGAATATCTCATCAGCGTATACTACCCCTCTTTCCCCCCTTTCGTTCTTTTTTTTAAGAGAAAGAATCAGCAAGTAACCACAATAAGCAGACTAAGTCAAGGTATGTCAGGCAAGGAACCAAAGTGACTATGAACAGTCTATCCCTGCTGTGCAGGGGGATTATTTTAAACATAAACACCAACTTCCCATGAAAGTCTTCAATAGTAAAGGGAACAGAGCAAAGAAAAGTGTTCAGAAGAGGACAAGGACAATTTTTTAAAGGTCAGTTTGGAAAGTCAGACTTTCTTAATACAGGGACTCTTTTTCTCTCTGATTTTAAACTCAGGAACAATGACAGCAGCAATGTGAACAAAAGGGGAAGTGTATTCTGGTTTTGTTTCATAATGGGTGGACAATGGAATAGATACAGTTGGAACAGTAATCTACTGCTGCATGCAGCTGCAAGAAGGATCAAGCAAGAGAAAATAGCTGACAGTGCTCTTGGGGATTCCTAATAATGCTGTAGCCTTATCTGTCCTTACCTGTCATCAGGGCCCCTTCCACAAAGGACAACCTGTTGGGGACGTTTTTTACATCAAGGGAAGAACTCTACAAGAATGCAACATTCATTTCACTAACCATTCAGTGTATCTTCAAAGACCTGGAATGGGATGGAAAGGTCCTCTGACTAAGAAGCAGTTGTGTCAGAGAGGATGCAAATGCTAATCAGACCTCAGCTTCAAAGAGTTTCTTCCTCTACTCACCCATTTATAAGTGAAAGTCTTCTAAGCAATTCCTTTTCCCTTGCCATGGTTAATTTCTCACTTGGCTGCATGAACCAAAATGAGTAAACCCAAGGAACACCCTTTTATTATCTCACTTACCCATGACAAATGCATATCTTGCTGTTGAGGATTGGCCTCTATTCTTAATTAAGGGCTGCCTTAAACCAGCATTTATCTTCCAGTTGACTGTATGTTCCATTCAGATTTACAAGATTTTTCCTTGTGGAAGTAGCAATTGCTCATGCAGAATCCTGCTTAGTATGGCTGGCCTGTATATGGGCAGGTTCTGATGACCGGCAACTTGCACAGAGGGAAAATGTCATCTCTGTGCTGAAGGCAGTGGTAGAAACTCTTTTAGTCTGTTAGCATTAGGAAGAATCTCAGCTCTGTTTCCAAAAGTCCCAACTGACCTGCTCTCCATTCACTATTTTATTCCTCTAATTCTCCTTTTTATAGACAACAAGGGTTTATCTCTTACCTGTGCACTGCACAATTTAAGTAAAACTAGGAATATAAATACAGCAAGCATAGAATTTGCTTGTGCTTGTTTACTCCTGAAGTAATATAAGTAATAAAAATGACCAACATGAATATTTATGCTACACACTGCTTGGTGTTCTTCATGGAGTTTACTATTGACATATTAAAACACCTCTGATTTCTGAATGTTGGAAGAGTACTTAGAGTCATCACAAATTCCCATCATGCCAAGTTCCTCAGTGCCCATATAACACCAGCCTTATATTTATATGAACCTACCCCGATATCAACCACAGCCTTCCTATCAGGAAGAAGGAGGAGGAAGAAGCAGTATTGACAAGATGAACAATGCTCTCTCTTACCAGCAGATGCATGCCACTGTTCTTTTTTGCCAAGTGTGTCACAGTAATATCTTGTAAATGCAAACCTCTAAGGAATCATTTTATTTCTCAGCCATATCTTTGAGGGGTGTATCTAGATCTGGGCTACGGCAACACTGCAGAATTAATGCAGTTTGACACCGCTTTAACTGTCACAGTCCCATCCTATGGAATCCTGAGATGTGTAGTTTGTTGTGGCACCAGAACTGTATGGGCTAAATGTCTCAGAGAACTGCAAATCCCAGATTTCCATAGCATGGAGCTATGGCAGTTAAAGCTGTCATTGTGCAGTGTAGAGGCAGCCTATATTAGCAGGAATTTTCAAATATTCCAGGCATTAGCCTAATGAGGTAGGAACCATCACTAGAAATTAAGCTTCACTTCTGTTGTTCTTGGCCTCTGAAACAGCTTTTAAAAAAAAACATTGAGGTTGATTTTGTGTTCACTTTCATATTACTCAAAGAAATTGCCTGCTGTGCTGAATGAATGCAGTAACATCAGACATTATCTTTCAGTTGCAATGCTGTGCTGAGTGACTTTCTGCTGATGTCTGCCAGCCAAAGAGCTAACAAGGTTTCTTTCTAAAACAAGTCCATATTCCAGAAAGAGACAAGTGTCCCTTGCAGCAGCTTGTGGCATCAGATAGCAGATTAACTAATGACAATATTCCTAGGCTTTTTAATCACAGAACTGAAGATTTCGCTGCATCATTCTGATATCTTACCTAGACTGTGTCCTCCTTATCTTCCTGTGGCCTTTTTTGTGTTCTTGAAAACAATTTCCCAGCCAAGTCTACGGCTGACTATAAGCAATACAATATCTATGATCATGACACTAAACAAGGCATAGAATCCACAGGTATTCATCACATTAGTAATGTGAAAGTATCATAATAGCTGCTGGAAGTTGATTGACTTTAGATTACTTAAAGTACAATTGGTTTGCAGATGTTCTAGCTTTAGGAACCCTTTCCACATAACCTCAAATCCTGAGGAACTCCCCACTGGTTTGCTATGAAACTTCGATATATTGGGAAGTATCCCTGCAGAATACTAGCCTTATTAATACATTGTAGAGCAGTGTTTCTTAAGCTATTTGATGTGTTGGACTGGCAGGGTCTTTTCCCCAGTGTCCCAGGGACTGGTATATTTGTGCCAATTGACTACAACTAGGGCTTGCCAGAGTGAAAACTGGAGACAGCTCCTCTACCTTTAATGGACATGCAGAAGAGGGAATTTCAGCTTGTTATCTGGTTGAGTGACACATCACCTGATGAAATTACTCTTTACACAATCATTAAAGGTACAGGGAACTTCTCCAGTTTTCACCCTGGCAATCCTAACTACAACTTTATTTTTTTCTTTCCTGGAAATTCATGTGGACTGGCAGCCAACAATGTGTGGACTGGCACCAGTTCATGGCCCACCCTTGTGTAGCACTGTTGTAGGGAATATCCAGATCAATCAACTGTCATTCTTAGTAGTTTTTCTGTTATTACCAATCGTATCTTTGAGGAGCATAGTTTGAAAACTAGTGTCTTAAAAGGGACAGAAGCTGCATCTCCTTTGTGTGTCTGCTTTGTTATATCCATTTGGGAATATGACCAGGGTTTCAGAGTAATGGTTCCACATGGAATAGTTGGGGTCTTCTATCTACTTGCCCCCCTTTCCTTCCTCTGCTTCAGAATTTATTCAACAGAGTCTATTGGCACATGACAGCCTGTAAAAAGTCAGATAGAAATTGTCAATGTCAAATCTCAACTCATTCCCAAAAGAGCATGCATGGATGGATGTTCTTTGCACCACAATGAGCTGTATCACCCATGAAAGGGGTCCAGGAACAGCCTTGTCTTCTGTAGTATTCCATTACCTCATTTTAAAAAATCCTGACCTCAATACTGATGCAGAAATGTTTTTTTGTCTTACCACAAAGTATAACAATTCTGTCAAATTGGAGCAAGAAGCACATGAAGCCTGTCTGCCAGCAGAATAATGCTGTAATTTTCTTGGAAACTGTTTCCTTGGTTTTTTAACAGTTTTTGAATTCCAAAAAGCTTCTGGCTAGTTTTATGCTGCAACATATGTGATACCCTGTCTTCAGTATGTCTCTCGCTCCTTTCTCTTAGTTACTAGATGCACTAATATTTAGACACTGGCTATCTTTTTTTTCTTTATAACTGAATTTCTGCGTCTTTTGTGAGGGAAATGTTAAGATAACAAAGTTTCACAAACAAAGACAATATACTGTGAGTATAGCCATCCATTTCAGCCAAGGGGTAATTTACCAGAGTGTACATGGAGCTAGCAATATTTGCCAAGTATAGAGAAGAATTTTAACCAGCTCCAATATCCTCAGATGGAGGGATGTAGCTATGGAGGAAGAGGCAAAATGAGGGCATCCCTAGATTTCCCTTCAGTCCCCAGGTTTCTAGCATTGCAGTAACATTAAACTTCAGTTAAGCCTTTAGAAATACAGTTTAGGCATCCAAAGGAAAGGGGCAAGCAAAGTGACCAAGGGAAAGCAAACACAGCAAATAGAAGAGTTCTAAGTATTTATCATTATCAGTCTCTCATTCTCTTCAGTGCTAGAAATGTGAGGATTGACGAAAAATGTCATTTGGGGACAGATGCTTATGAAGGGCAGTGCTTTCATTGCTTTCAAGTGAACGCATGACAGGCTGTATCTGCACTGCCAAATCAATGCAGTTTGACACTGCTTTAATTGCCACGGCTCAATGCTATGGAATTCTGAGGCTTGTAGTTTTTTGAGATATTTAGCCTTCTCTATCAGAGAACTCTGGTGCCACAACACACTCCTCAGGTTCCCACAGGATAGAGCCATCACAGTTAAAGCGGTGTCAAACTGCATTAATTCTGAAGCAGCAGCTAAATTTTCCTTCCCAAGTGGCTGGATTCAAGGCAGGTAACTCACAAAATGGTTACATTCAGAGAGGTAAGTTTTCACTTCTTAAATGGCTGCTTGTGTTTTCACCCATTGCATGAACATGTTTAGTTGCAACAATTCATTCTCCAAGCAAAACAAAAACAAAATTCCAGTTTAAGTACAATATGATCAGTTTGAGTACATTTTTCTAGATGTCTCAGACAGACTTACCAGATCACGCTTGGGGTTGGTCTTTAATGGAGGTAGAAAACAGATTTTGTGAAAGCAATCAATGAGGACTGGCCATACCTGAGGTACAGTAAGGGAGTGAAATGAGGCAGTTCCCTTTAGCAGCTAATGTTTGGTATAACTAAAAAGACAGCAAAGTTTCAAATCTGTATCTGTTACAGGTATGGAGAAACCTGTCCCTACATAAAAGCACTTCTGTGGAAATATGAATGTGCCCCAGATGCAACTTACTGTTATTAGCACTAGGACAATGTATATACTGCATGGCACTGATGGTAGCAGAATATGGATTATCAATGTAATTTTGCTTTTCAGGAATTTGGGGAAAAGATTAGAAAGGGGCTATGTTGGCAAATTAAGAATGGATTTTATTATTTCTTTTCTTCTCTGATCCCCAGTGAAAGTAACTATTGTCATTGAGAAATGGAGTAAAAAGCAGCTTTGTGAAAGACAATTTTCTGGTTATTGTTCTTACTGCATATATTGTGGCAGCCCTATAATTACTCTGTATGTGTAAATTGTTTGTGGCCCTCTAATTGTTTGTCTTTACTTAAGCAAACTTCAATCAAGAAAAGATTTTCTGTTCTATAAGAGAGAGTGTTGTTCATCCTATCAATTCCAATTTCCACTGCTAACTACACATACACAGAGAAACACAATGGGAAATCCTTTGACAGTTTTGTATATCTGCCCTATGGTACTGATGCAATGACTGCAATGTAAATGTGAGTGACTCTTACGGCTATATTGCATTGTAATAATACACCTCCAGGACCTACAATGTGCAAATGATTGTTGAAGCTATACAAACAGAAAACTATCAAACACAGCACAGTGGGCCCTTGGTATCTACTGGGGGTTGGTTCTAGGACCCCAATGGATACCAAAATCTGTGGATGGCCATGCCCTGTTATATACAATGTGTAATAGAATAGTGTCCCTTATATAAAATGGCAAACTCAAGATTTGTATTTCAGAATTTTAAAAAAAATCAAGCCATGGATGCTTGAATCCATGAATGCAGACTCCATGGATACTGAGGGCCAGCTGTAATAATTTTGAGGATTTGTTTTCTGTTTTGTTTCTGTGAGTCTAGAATAGAAATTTTAAGCACTCATACAAGAGTAAAGGCCAAACAGCACATTTCTGAAGTGTGGTGGGTTTTTTAAAGTTACAGGACTCATTCCTAACTACCCCTAGCAATGCACTTTATAGTGCTTTTAAAGCATTTTAAAGTGAAAAATTGCCATCCATATCCATGTAATACTTTCTACTGCTGATTATTCCTCTGAACACTGCATCAGATCAAAAGGCAGTCTAAATATGAACTTATTTCTTTGTTAGGTGACTGTCTAATGCTATTGGTGTGTTTAAACATGTATATGCCATTGTAAATCCTCTGTTTTGCTCTGTTGCAGATATCGCCAGACAACATGAAGTTTAAATGCCTATAGAATTCAGTTTGATGTATTTTTTTAGCATTCTGGAAATCAAGTAACTCAAATTTGGATCCCTTAACAACAGGCCTGAGACAGTGGCTAGGGAAGTGGTGGCATGTGGCTTGTTGTCTTTATTCACACATAAAAAAAACACATTTCTATTCCCACTAAAATGACCAGTTAATTTCTCATGGCTTCTAATTCTATTCCCAGCCCTTTTAATGGTAGGGGAAGAAGGGACTGCTGCTTAAGGCAGTGTTCCACAGCATTCTTAGCATGCTGAAGAAACTTACATTTTCTCACCTCTGTCTTTGATATTGCAATATGCTTTTTGTGTATGCATGTTCATCTCACTTTATCTAATACATACAGCCAATCCTTTGATTAAGGCTCTGGAAGAGGACAGGTAAGAACCCCCAGCCCCTTGGTGAAAATTGTGCTACACTCAGCACAGAGTGGTCTGTCAGATTTGCTCTGTAGACTTTGGAGGGGCTTTCTTTCTCCTCAGTGCAATGCAATCTGTGCCTAATATCCACTTCTTGACAGTGACTCTACAAACCCTCTACAGATCAAAATGAGTTCACCTTTAAAGATAAGTATGTATGTGTAAAATACATACGTATACTATTGTACATATATATCTATCTCCAATGTATATAGTAGGATGGTGTTAGTTCCTATAAAAGTGTATACTTCCAATTCTAAGACTGAGGATGTGTGGTTCCAAGATAACCTGACTAGTAGTTCCTGGTGAGTTTGGTGCCAAATCTGTTGTTCTATCCTAATGACACTGGCATCATGCCACCACAGGACTCCTTGAGGCATGTACAGCTCAGCCTAGTTCATCACAAAAGCTTAGGGAGCTAGCCCAAACTCACCAACATTGTGAAAGCGATTCTAAGATGTTCAGCTGAAAAACTGTTGACACTTTTCCCAAAATGGAATCAGATGATCCTCCTCATCTTGAATAGCCCCATCATGTTTCAATTTGGCATCTCAGAAGTGTTTTCTTCATGGTGCCCTGTGGCTTTCACTGACATATGAGTATTGAGAAGGATCACACCCTTTAGCCTTTTGTCAATGCAGGTATGGGGGAAATGCTTCATCTGACACACTGGGCAAAAGACAGCCTCCTGTGAAGTTCAGCAGTATTACTACCCACATGAATCACAATTACAAGCCTTCTCTGTTGACATATCAAAAGGACACACTAAGTAGATTAAACATAAGTATGGTAAACCTTCAAATGTCTCAGCCTGAGGGCAATGTGAAGATAGCATAAACCGCCAAAGTGTTTTTCTCTGCTATATCCCAGTTGGAGTAAGCTAACCAGGCCCTTTTTTGTCCCACTCTGAGTTTATATTCAGCAAATGTTCATGCATTTGGACAAGTGTTCCATTTTTACTCCACTGCACCATCCTGTATATAACTTGCTCCCATTTTTGTCTCTATAATTCCAGAAGAGAATTGTAAATTATTTGGCAGAATGAGCCTTTGATAAACACTGCGGCCATGTATATGTACTGTATGTATTAACGTGTAGATGAGAATCCTTATTGTATGTAAAGTTTTATGAATGGTTATTTTTTAATTTATGTATTTAATATAGGATTCAATGACCTCTGGTGTTTTAGTTTGTATAAAAAATAAAACAACAGCATTTTTTAAAAATGTACTTTCCATTAATGAATGCATTCTCCACAACCTGTTTTAAAACAACACATGAGACAAGAGTACACACTTTCCTGCCTCATGTTAAATCACCACAGGAAAATAAACAGTATGAGAAAAAGTGGAGTTCCAGAATGTGGATTATCAATCAGCGATAGTTTTTAGCCCCAGAATGTATTTTCAGGAGCAACAATGGATGTAATAATAATAAAGTCACATTTCTCTCAAAGTGTGTGTGGATACACACACACACACACACACACACACCCATGAAGGAGTCACCAGCCTTGTGATGTAGGAGCATGTCTTCCATAAACATTTACAATCCATTCAGCATTCTCTGTAGAAATTAAGTAGTGGAATCGTCAGCAGTGGCAAGATTTTTAATAGCAATAAAATGGGAACCTTCCTAAGACCCCTACAACAATGAAATGAAATTACTGCAGTTTTTAACTGTAGATGAAACATTTCCATGGATTAGAAAACAGTAGAGAAGTCTGAAGAAAAGGTTAACACTAATCAAGGACCTGTAGGTCAATGACAAAACACATTTTCTGCATGTATAGAACCAGAGTTTGGATTGGATTGGATTGTGAGATCTTAAAAATAAAAGTGTCTATATACCTTTAATATGTGTATAATGAAATAGCACATACAGAGAGAGAACTTTTGGGTGAAAAGAGAAGTACAAATCTTATCTTTGAACATGCATATAATGAGAATTAGGATTAAGAAACACATTGTACACATGTTACCTTGATGCAGTGGTGTCACTAGTTAGGGTGTCACCCAGTGCGAAGGGTGTCACCTGGGAAAGGAGCTCACTCACCCATCCTGCTTCTCCATCATCAAACGTCTTCCCCAGAGAGGCAGCCAGGCAATAAAGCAGCCAGGAAGGGTGCACATTTGCCTCTCCTATACCAAAGGGGGAGAAAGGCCCAATCAAGTGTCCCCCTTCCTTTGGGGCGTCACCCAGTGCAGTCTGCACCCCCTGCACCCTCCACAGTGACACCAATCTTGATTATGGCACCCAACCATAACTTTGTAGTGAAAATTCTGCTGGTTTACTCAGACATCCTATAAATCATAATCACTGTTCATGGTGCATGCATACACTTGAATACTGCATGTAGAAATATCACAGTAATGATGTTTTTAAAAGAATGTATATTACCCCAATACATGTATACAGCCGTATACTGTACTATTTCATAGAGAGCACTTACCCTTTCATAATATGGTTTTTGTTTTCATACACACTCTGATAGCAAGGTGCTTCTTTTAAAATCTGTCTTCTTATTCTGATTAAGTTCCTGGTTCTTCCACAAGATGGCAACTGTTTGTTGTCACTAACAGAAACAGAGGGTTGGGTGGGGAATTGGGAGGGTGTCAAGTTTATTGTTATTGTAATTCTCTCTCTGCTTCTAGAGCTTATGGATTTCTGTCCTACACATGAATCCAAAATGATGAGACATTATATGTCCCAAAGCATACTGTCTGCAGCCCTGGACAGTCACAAATTGGTGTGGGGAAGTGTCTTTGCAAGTTTTCACATCTTTGCCTAAGGAGTGGGCTGGCTGTGTCACAGATCCAAGAAACTCAGCATTCACAAAGGGCCTTGGAACTAATTGTGCACACAGCAATTCAGTCTTGCTCTTCTGCCAGACAAGAAAAGGCTAAAGGTCAGTGTGAGTCATTCTCTCATTTTCAGCTTTTGGATGCACAAGGCCTTTGCTTCTGTTCTAAAATGGGAAAGCAATTTATTGAGTCTAAACAGCTTTTGCCCTCCCTTACTCTCTCTATTGTCTCAAGTAAAGCCCTGGGTTTAAATTGTTTATAATGAAAAAGAACCATCAAAAGAACACAGGTAACAAACAATATGAACAGTAAAAGCAAATATATAAATAAATGGTAAACCATAGTAACACTGTATATTTTAGTATGTGGAAAGATCTTGCAGCACCTTTGAGACTAAGGGGGGATGCAGACAGGCGGCCATGGGCTGCCCTGGGAAGCAGAGGATTGGGGCCGAGGCTGCCCCACGCCTCAGCCCCAATCCACCCTTTTGCCAGCCCTGAAAGGAGCACTAAAATGCCACTTCTTCCAGAGCCGGCAAATAGAGCACCCGAAGAGCCGCCATGCAGTTCTTTTGCAACTCTTCTGCCGCAGCATGTAAAAACGCTGTGCCGGGAGAACGTCCTAATGGCGCCCGCTGTGCATAGCTGTGCACGCCGTGATGACGTCCTTGGGAAGGGGTTGGGGTGCCCAGCATGTGTCTACCCCTCCCCTTTCCTGCCTTCAAGATGGCACAACGTGCCATCTGTAGGGACCCTAACTGAAAGAAAGAAGTTGACAGCATGAGCTTTCGTAGACTTCAGTCTACTTCCTTACTGTATATTTTAATTATTTAGATTTGTCTGTGGGCTTTAACTTGGTGGAGAATCTTTTACAGTCAGTTGTGATGAATTTTTCAGAGTTCCTCATAAGAGTGTTCCTGTCCAGAGGCCAGGAATGATATGAATGTTTGCTCTATTTAAAAAAAACAACAGGAGAAATGAAGACTTCTAGTCTCATTCCAACATGCTGTTCTTTTGCAGGAAACCTTACCTCTTCTGTTCCTCTCTTGTCCCACTTTTGTCATTGTAACTGAGGCACAGATAGCCAGGTAGCATGTACATAATATTTTATCCAAGACAGGTTTAATATATCAGCTATCAATATCCCTGTAAAACTGTGGAACAACCAACAGATCTCAAAGCCCAGTTTGAGCTGTGTGGCTGAGCTGTGCTTTTGATCCTGCACCAAATAACAGCTCATATCTCTTCCCTTTTCCTATATGTGTGTAGGAGGAGGAAGGGGCAATCTTTGTCAGGATCATAATATGAGGGGAAAGGGGAAACTCCCTGCATTTTACAGTCCTGATGTTGAAAAATAAATAAAAATTAAAAGTTATGATTTTAAAACACACGGACGCACAAATTAAGACATTAAATATGATTGTACATTTATCACAAGAGTTGTTGTGTAGCTTTCTGTGTCCCTGTAACCTTAGTTTTCCCCTTCTGTTTCCCTTAGTACAATTGTCCAAAGGAAGATATTTTAGAAGGCATTTGATGTTATCTCACTATTGCGCATTTGGCAGTACTCTTAGGGAGGAACTGGATTTGTGACTGCAATCTTTGTTTTCTGAGTGAGATTACCAAAAAGTAAATGGTTGCTTTCTTTTCAAAAGAGTAATGTTAAATGTAATTTAACACTTTAATGGATGTTAAGCCAAGGTGTTTTCTTTTATAAATGCATACAATGTATTAGTATATTTCTGAGGGCAGGGATCAGCTGTTTAGCACATGAGAGCACAACAAACTTCAGTGAAAAGCAACTCCTTTCAAATTCACAATGAACAGCTTCCATTGTGCTAGTTCTACTTGGTCCAGAAATAGAGCAAGGGGAGGTGATATGCAGGGGGCACATTTATGACTGAAACATCTTGGAGAGAGAGAGAGAGAGGCAGACAGACAAACTTTGGAATTGAATAAAAGAGCTTTGTTTTAACCAAGACTTAACACTGAATCTTCTAAGGCAGGGGTAGGCAACCTTTCCCCTTTAAGGGCTGAGGGACTTCAGCTCCCAGAATCCCAGGAGCTATTGGCCAACATGGGACTATTGGCCAACATGGCTGAGGCTTCTGAGAGCTGAAGTCCCTTGGCCCTTAAAGGAGAAAGGTTGCCTACCCCTGTTCTAAGGAAAGGGATCTGTAGCTCCTGTGAGACTGAGGAAGAGATGCTGGTACCATAAACTTTCATATACCTTGGTCCAAAACACACTGGAGAAATCAATCAATCAATCAGTCAAAGTTTATTGAATAGCCCCGAGGCCGTTTCAAGGTGCTAGAAGCATCATACTAAAAGCAAAATCACAATAATAAATAAAATAAATATAGCGCGAAAGCAGTAATCAGCCCCTATACTATATAAATACTATATAAATTCATATGTTTAAGCTAAATAAACACCAGCCATGTACCCTTTATATACAACTTATACGTGTCTAACAGGTATACAAAAATACTAAGAAATATACTAATGGACAGTAAAAAAATGGGATAGGTACTCTTGTATAGGTACTCTAGGATAGAAATATAATAAAATAATAAGATAATGAAGTTAGGATTTTGAATTGGAGATAGAATTAATATTAAAATTAGGATTAAAACTCAGATTAGAGTTCAAATTCAAATTAAATTTACATAAAATTCACATTTAAATTTAATTCAGTTTAAGAATTAGAAATTAAAATTAAAATTTAGATTAAAATTAAAATTAAAAATGCAATTAAAATGAGAGGTCAAGATGACAAAATACATTCTTCAACACATTTCAAACCAATTCATCACCCTTACAGTTAACCCCAATCATCCCGACATATCTAGATCTTAACAGTACTGCTTTATGAAGAAACCGAGCTGTAGCAATAGAAATTTTTACATTTTGTCCACTCATAAAGTATGACAATCTGATGTGAGTGTCCCAAAATATTGTTCTTTTAATATAATAATATAAGTATTGATCCCTTTCCGCTTGGTACAAATTGCATTTGAACAAAATATGTGATAGATCCTCAATTTCTTGAACCCCGCAAATACAAAATCGTTCATTATAAGGGATACCTTGAAAACTACCATATCTTACCATGGTATCTAATTGATCGAATCTAGCTCAGGTAAAAACCTCTCTGAGGTGTCTAGGGATCTGTATTTTTAGATAAGATGGCATTTGAAAGGATCTCTTATGTTGGCTCACTGGAGAAATAATCCAATTTGAGGTCGCTTTAATTGCCCTGGCTCAATGCTAGGGAATCCTGGGAATTGTAGTTTATTGGGCACCAGTGTTCTCTAAATGTCTCACAAAACTGCATTTCCCAGAATTCCCTAGTATTGAACTAGGGCAGTTAAAGCAGTCTCAAACTAGATTATTTCTGCAGTGTGTTTTGGACTTCAGTCTACTTGGTCAGATACATGGAGGAAAGTGACTAGGGACAGACAAGCAGGTTGTACGAATGAATAGCAATAGATATGCAAAACTTGTGGGTATGATGATGAAGTGATTTCAGTTTTAACAACGGTTGTTGGGGGACAAAGGTGGGAGGAAAAATATTGCCTAAAGCCAAGGGGAGTTAATAACCGTATGACTGCTGGAGGGAGTTATTGGAATGTAGTATGAGCTAGGAGCCAGAAAGGAGATGTGATAAAATGGGCAAGAGAGCCCTCATAAGGCTGAGGTGTTAACCAGTGTTATAATATGTGTAGTGTGCCTGGAGACCATTGTCTTTGTTCAACCCATTGCCAGTGGACTGGAGTTTGTGGATATATTCCAATTCTGCTGTTTCACTTTCCAATCTCCCGTTGTTGTTTTGTTTTGCTTTTGGTCAAGGACTGCTGTTTTGAGATCCGAGATGGAATGTCCAGAAAGACTGAAGTGGTCTGCAACTGTTTTTTCTGTGTATTCTCATTCCTCATGTTTGATTTATGTCTATTTATCCTCTGGTGCAGAGACTGGCCTGTTTGCTCAATGTAGAATGCTGAAGGGCATTGTTGACAGAGGATGGCACACATCACATTAGAAGATAAGCAAGTGAAAGTACCTCTAATGATATGGGTGATGTGATTATGTCCTGTGATGACATTTTCCAAGTTGATGTATGAGCAGAGTGGGAATCTGGGTTCGTGGCAAGGTCTTGTACCCATCTCCACATCAGTGTTGTGTGTCCTCCTGTAGGTAAATACCTTTTTGGGATTGGGAGACTGTCTGTAGACAAGTAAAGGCCTGCTAACAAGACATGACATGGCAGCATTATTGTCCAAAATAGGATGTAGTTCAGTGATTATATGTCTGACTAGTCTCAGTTAGGAACTATATGATACCAGTAGTGACTTTCTGCCATTTTCTGTCTTTAGTCTAGGAGTAAAAAAAGCCGGAGGGGGGGCATTAATAATTGTACAGACTGTCTCATTTTAGAGTCTTTGGGTGTCCATTTTATTTCGTTTCATCTCTGGATAATCAAGAGCAGTTTATATTACAGGGCTTACCCACCATGAAGAAAATCCTTGAAAATATACAATCACAAGTTTTTAATGGGCTGGTTGGGGTGATTTGCTCCATGTGTGTCAGGAAGCAAAGCAGGACTTACATTCAAACCAGACAAAGTATTAATGGAATCAGAGGTTTTTTAGTCCAATCCCCTGTTCAACACAAGGTCTATTATGCAAGATGCAAGAACAGTCGCCCCTCCATTCTCATGGACTTCAAGACCATGGTTTTGCAAATTCACACAGGGGCAACCTCCATTTAAATCAAAGGGGCACGCCCCTGCGCACACCTGCGGAGGTGCACCCCATTCAAGCCTATGGAGCTTGAATATTTGCGAATCTCTGTTTTTATGGGGGGGGGGAATCCAGAACAGATCTCCTGTGAAAACGGAGGGCCAACTGTATAGCATCTTCAAAAAATGGTCCGGCCTGTTCTTAAATGTTTTCACTAAAGGTGAGCCTGCTGCTGTTTAACAGCCTGTTGTACTTGCTAAAACTGTTGCTCTTAACAAAGCTTCTCCTAATCTTTGCTGTTTCTACCTATTAGTACTAGTTTTCTTGACTCTCTGGAACAGGGGTCGGCAACCTACGGCCCGCAGGCTCCCACCGGCCCCTGCTGGCAGCGACGACGACGATGATGACGATCTCCACCACCGCACACTCGCGCTGCTGCGAGTGTCGTGGCCACCATTTTGTTTGCCAAAATGACGACCACGAGTGGTTTGCACATGTGGCAAACGAGTGGCAAACAAAATGGCGGCCACGAGTGGGGGGGCCTTCTGAAATGATGTCCACATCGTGCGCACATGCGTGTGCGATGCAGGCACCATTTTGGAAGGCCCCCCAGTTCTGCCAGGAAAGGAGAAGGTGAAGGAGGCTTTCTAGGCCAGTTCCTGCTAGGAAAGAGGAAGAAAGCTGTTTCCAGGCAGTCATTTTGAATGGATGAGTTTTAAAATTGTTTTTAAAAACACTTGGGGAGAGTGTGACTGTTGCTCAGTGTGTGGGGCTTTGTTGAGTCGCATTTGCAAGTCAATAGGGGGTGGAGATAGCCAGTTAGCTCTATACAACTGCTCCGAGAGGCCAGTTTCAGGTAAGTTTTGGCCAGGACAGGGGAAAGAGGAGGAGGGGGACAGAAGCAGTGATTTGTGGGCCTGACAAGATATCTCGGGAGGTGTGTTGTCTCCCTGGAGCAAAGATCCGAGATGTGACAGAGAGGCTGACATGACTGGTCAAGCCTACTCACCAATACCCCTTCCTTTTGGTCCATGTGGGAACGAATGACACAGCAAGATACAGCCTTCAGAACATCAAAAGGGATTACGAGGCTCTAGGTAAGAAGCTGGAAGAAATGGAGGCACAGATTGTCATCTCGTCTCTTCTGTCAGTTGAAGGGCATGGTCCAGGAAGAGAGAGGAAAATAGCAGATGTCAACAATTGGCTCCGCAGATGGTGTCATTGAGAACAATTTGGATTCTTAGATCATGGGCTGCAGTTCCATGAGGGCGGACTCCTGGCAAGGGATGGGCTGCATCTCATGGCAGTTGGAAGAAACGTTTTTGCCAACAGTCTCAAGAATTTGATCAGGAGGGCTTTCAACTGAGTTATGTGGGGAAGGGAGACAGCATCCTGGAAGACAAAAGGACTGGAAAAAATAGTCAAACTGTCATAGAGGAAACAAGGCAAACAGTACAGGGAGCCAACAGTGGGAAGCAAAAAAACATGCACAGGCAGCAAGTAAAGGAGACATATGGTCTTAGATGTCTCTACACTAATGCACAGAGCATGGGAAATAAGCAAGATGAACTTGAACTCCTAGCACAACGAAGCAAATATGATATAATAGGCATCACTGAAACCTGGTGGGATGAGTCTCATGATTGAAATGTAGAAATACAGGGGTATAACCTTTTCAAGAGAAACAGGCCAAACAGGAAAGGAGGAGGAATAGCATTATATGTCAGGGATATTTACACCAGTGAAGAAATCCAGGACATCAGTCATGGAAGCCAGGTGGAGAGCATCTGGATAAAAATTAAAGGGGAGGGAAACAATAGGGATGTTATTGTGGGAGTCTACTACAGGCCCCCAACTCAGGCAGAGGAACTGGATGATGCTTTTCTAGAACAGATGACCACACACTCAGAAAGGAGAAATATAGTAGTGATGGGTGACTTCAACTATCCTGATATTTGCTGGAATTCAAACTCAGCAAAATCCTCAAGGTCTAGCAAATGCCTCACTTGCCTTGAAGACAATTTCATTGTCCAAAAGGTGGAAGAGGCAACAAGGGAGTCAGCTATTTTGAATCTGATCCTAACTAAAAGGGATGACCTAGTTAATGGGGTGCAAGTGGTTGGATCCTTAGGTGGAAGTGATCACGTTCTCCTGGAATTTATTATACAGTGGAAAGGAGAAGCCAAGCATAGTCAGACACGCATTCTAGAATTTAGGAGAGCTGATTTTGGTAAACTTAGAGAAATACTGGGGGTGATCCCATGGTCAGGAATACTAAAAGAGAAGGGAGTTCAAGATGAATGGGAGTTTCTCAAAAGGGAGATACTGAAGGTACAATTTCAAACAGTTCCAATGAGGAAGAAAAATGGGAGGTGCCTCAAGAAACCAGGATGGATGACTAAGGAACTTTCAATTGAACTAAGTTTTAAACGGCGCATATATAAGAAATGGAAAAAATGGGAAATCATCAAAGAGGAATTCAAACAAATAATTAGCATGTGTAGGGTTAAAGTCAGAAAAGCTAAAGCGCAGAATGAACTCAGGCTTGCTAGAGAGGTTAAGAACAATAAAAAGGGCTTTTTTGGGTATGTCTGGAGCAGAAGGAAGAAGGAAATGGTAGGGCCACTGTGTGGAGAAGATGGCAAAAAGTTAACAGGAGACAGAGAAAAGGCAGAATTATTCAACACCTTCTTTGCTTCAGTCTTCTCAGAAAAGGCAAAGGGTGTTCAACCTGAGGATAATAGAGCAGAGAACAGAATAGGAGAATTTCAGCATAGAATAAGTAGAGATAGTACAGGAATACCTGGTTAATCTAAATGAATATAAATCTCCAGGACCAGATGAATTATATCCAAGGCTACTAAAAGAACTGGCAAATGTAATATCGAAACCATTGGCAATAAACCTTGAGAACTCCTGGAGAACAGGAGAAGTCCCAGCAGACTGGAGGAGGGCAAACGTTGTCCCCATCTTCAAAAAGGGAAAAAAAGAGGATCCCAACAATTATCGTCCAGTTAGTCTGACATCAATACCGGGAAAGATTCTGGAGCAGATCATTAAACAGAGAGTCTGTGAACACCTGGAAGGTAATTCCATAATCACAAAAAGTCAACATGGGTTTCAGAGGAACAAGTCATGCCAGACAAATCTGATCTCTTTTTTTGATAAAATTACCAGCTTGGTAGATGAAGGGAATGCTGTAGATATAGTATATCTTGATTTCAGTAAGGCCTTTGAAAAGGTTCCCCATGACATTCTTGCAAACAAGATGGTAAAATGTGGGCTAGACCAGGGGTGGCAACCTTTCCCCTTTAAGGGCCGAGGGACTTCAGCTCCCAGAATCCCAGGAGCTATTGGCCAACATGGGACTATTGGGCAACATGACTGAGGCTTCTGGGCGCTGAAGTCCCTCAGCCCTTAAAGGGGAAAGGTTGCCTACCCCTGGGCTAGACAAAGTAACTGTTACATGGATTTGTAATTGGTTGACTGGCCGAACACAAAGGGTGCTCAACAATGGCTCCTTTTCAACCTGGAAAGAAGTGACCAGTGGGGTGCCACAGGGTTCTGTCCTGGGCCCAGTGCTATTCAACATCTTTATCAATGACTTGAATGACAGTATTGGGGGTATAGTTATCAAATTTGCAGACGACACCAAATTAGGAGGAGTAGCTAATACCCCAGAAGACAGGATCAAAATTCAAAATTCAAAATGACTTGAACAGACTAGAAAGCTGGGCCAAAGCTAATAAAATGAAATTCAATACGGAGAAATGTAAAGTACTGTACTTAGGGTGGAAAAATGAAAAGCACAGATATACAATGGGGGACACCTGGCTGAATGAGACTACGTGTGAAAGGGATCTAGGAGTCCAGGTAGACCACAAGTTGAACATGAGTCAACAGTGTGATGCAGCAGCTAAAAGGGCCAATGCAATTTTAGGCTGCATCAATAGAAGTATAGTGTCTAGATCAAGAGAAGTAATAGTGCCACTCTATTCTGCTTTGGTCAGGCCTCACCTGGAATACTGTGTCCAGTTCTGGGCACCACAATTCAAAAAGGATGTGGAGAAACTGGAGTGTGTCCAAAGGAGGACAACTAAAATGGTGAAGGGTCTGGAAACCAAGCCCTATGAGGAAGGACTTAGGGAGCTGAGGATGTTTAGCCTGGAGAAGAGAAGGTTAAGAGGTGATATGATAGCCTTGTTTAAATATTTAAAGGGATGTCATATTGAGGAGGGAACAAGTTTGTTTTCTGCCATCCCAGAAACTAGAACCTGGAACAATGGGTGCAAGCTCCAGGAAAAGAGATTCTACCTCAACATTAGGAGGAACTTCCTGACAATAAGGGCTGTTCGACAGTTTGGAGTGTAATGGAGTCTCCTTCCTTGGAGGTCTTTAAGCAGAGGCTGGATGGCCATCTGTCGGGGATGCTTTGATTGGGAGTTCCTGCATGGCAGGGGATTGGACTGGATGGCCCTTGTGGTCTCTTCCAACTCTATGATTCTATGATTCTATGACTCAGGCAAATGCAAACTGCTGTAGCTTCTATTCTGTTTTGTGTGGTCTTCCTCATTAATAAGGTTTGCTATCTTTACCACTCTTTGACATTGCTTGGCCACATGTCTTCCAGTTTTCATCTGTGAAATGTTGGAGGGTAAGCCAGAGTAAAAATCCAGGGTATGTTAAAGGTTTGTTTCCCTGCTTTGTTAGGAGAGAAAGGAACCAGAGAAGAGATAACACTTTCATCCCAACAATGTGATAAATAAACTATGGAAAAAAGAGTGATTCATGCACAACAAAACACATGTGTCTGACTTTTCATGTTGTCTGAACGGGTGGTGGATTCTGCTTACTGCAGTTCTTCCAACATTAAAACTTTTAGGCCAGAAAGCAGTGGCTGGAAAAACATCACACGACTACAATATGTGGAGATAAATGCTATCTTGTATAATACACAGAATCCTGTTTTAGACACAGTGCTAAGGAAAGAAACCTGCACTTCTTTTGACATGAGCTCCAGTCTTCCAGAGCCTCACATCCTCTTCTGAAGAAGGAGCTAGGTGTGGCCTGCTTTTCCTGAAATATTCATTCCACTTGGGGGAGAAACTGATCCCTTTTACACGCCTTCTTGAGGTGGCAGCAAAGCTTTGCTTTTATTGCATTTGTTGTCACAGAAACAAAATATTATTCTGTCTTTCTGGCAAAATGTCTGATCCCATCGGACGAAAGGCAGCACACAAGAGTCAAGGCAGGCCTGCACCACAATAGAGGCCTTATGAAATGGTCTTGCCAAAAAAAAACTCAGAGGAGAAACAAAAAGAACATTTTTATAAATGCTACAATTTATTTAATTGGTTTAATTTACAGTCTCTCTTTCTTCTGCTCCCCCCACCTTAGTTTAAATCCACAGCATATTTGGCTAAGTGTGTTTTATTGCTACAAACATGGTTAAATAAATAGGCTTTTTTAACTGGAAAAGGCTGTGTATGTCTTATGCGTGTAATATTCTTCCCCATGAAAGATAGGGAGGTGCTCCAAGATCTGCTTTAACATAAATCAGAAGATATGGCTATGAACTAAAAAGAATAATGCAGATGAGCAAAATAATAATAATAATATCCTGGCAGTTTAAAAAAGTTTTTAAAAACACCTATAACTCTGTATGTTACTAAGGCAATAAAACCCATAACATGAGATCTGGAGCATATCTAAACTTCACCCAAGTTTTGGAGTGCCCAAACTGCCTCTCTAACATTCTTAAGCCAATAAGTAAGACTTCCTGAGATGTTTGAAGGAGGATGTTTAGTAAGGCAATAAAAATATAGCAGGGCACTTAGAACTTTGGAGACATAGCAGCCTATGCATTTTCAAAAATATCACACTAAAAAGGATTTCTAACGTTGCCAACCAACCAAATAATAATAATAATAATAATAATAATAATTTTTATTTATATTTCCCGCCTCTCCCTGCGGATCAAAGCGGGATAACAAGTAATGTAAAAATACAAAACATAATATATATATAAAAAACCCTTAACAACAATATCCCCCCCAACAATAAAATCCCAATCCCTCTAATTAAAACCAATACCCTGTCCGGTGAACCGGATGTCATCATCTTCGCACATCCAGAAGGTCATATTAGTAAAACCATTTGTTGTATTACAAATTGGGAAGGTCAA
Organism: Phrynosoma blainvillii; assembly: GCA_026167975.1. Classification (NCBI taxonomy): domain Eukaryota; kingdom Metazoa; phylum Chordata; class Lepidosauria; order Squamata; family Phrynosomatidae; genus Phrynosoma; species Phrynosoma blainvillii. The sequence continues at coordinate 271,007,572 of JANUYF010000002.1, forward strand.
GTGGATAAGCCCGCCGGAAGAGCTCCATATTAAGTGCCTTCTTGAAGGCTTCTAGTGTATTAATAAGACGAATCTCCTCCGGCAGGCCATTACAAAGCTTAGGAGCTGCTGCTGTGAACGATCTCTGGGAAGTTACCTTTAATCTAGTATTATGGTATTCCAACAAATACTTCCCTGATGTTCTGAGAGGGCGGGGCAGATTATGTAGGGAGAGGCGTTCCTTTAAGTAACTTGGACCCAAGCCATGAAGGGCTTTAAAGGTAGAGACCAACACTTTGTATTGCACCCGGAAACCAATCGGCAGCCAGTGAAGAGCTTTCAACACAGGTGTAATATGGTCTGCCCTAGTTGTACCAGCAACCAACCTGGCTGCCGCATTTTGAACCAATTGAAGTTTCCGGACTTGGTACAAAGGTAGCCCCATGTAGAGCGCATTACAGAAGTCCAAACGAGAGATTACCAGGGCAAGTACTACTGCTTCAAGGTCCTTCCGGTCCAGGTAGGGGCACAGTTGGTGAATCAACCGAAGTTGATTCCAAGCACTCCTGGCCACCGCATTCACCTGGAATGACAACTGTAGCGCTGAGTCCAGTAGTACTCCCAAACTGCGCACTTTGTCCTTCAGGGGAAGTGTGACCCCATCTAGGACCGGTTGACAAAATTCCCTCCCCGGACCAGGGGTACGTCTATAAGGGGGAAAAGAACCAGATTTGCCTGTTATTTTGTTACTGAAACTAGAGAACAAATCTTGTGTAAATGTGGCACATTTATATTTATTAATAGGCAAATGTGGTTCCTTATTGGGGGTTTTCTATAGACAGCTATGGTTGGTTAGAAATCCTTTTTAGTGTGATATATTTTTTAAATGACTTACATCTATGAAAGCTTATGCTACCACCTTTCTCTCAGTTTCCAAAGTGCTACAAAAGCCCTTCACATACTGATCCAGACTAGCATGGCTATGGAGTTTATCACATGGGGAAAATTGGACGTTCAAACAGGTCAGAACCTGCAGTTATCGATCAAAACGGCTTTCTCTCAAATAGAAAAACGAAAAGAAAATTTTAGGAATTTACTAAATTTAATTGAAATTCACCAAAAAAATGTACATAAAAAATTGGCACTGGTTTTTCTAGATGCGGAGAAAGCATTTGACAACATTAGATGGAATTTCATGTTTGGATTCTTAGAAAAAATTGGCATAGGTGATAATTTTATGAATTGGATTGTGAAAATGTATTCTAAATAAGAGGCTCATATTTTTGGTTAATGGGGAAAAGACACCAAAGTTTAATATTGGTAAAGGTGTGAGGCAAGGTTGTCTCCTTGCCCCACTTTTGTTTATTCTTACATTGGAAATCTTACTTAATAAGATAAGGAAGGATCAATTAATAAGAGGGGCTGAAATTAAAAATCAGAATTATAAACTGAGGGCGTATGCTGACAATGTTGTCTTAACAATATCCAATCCAGCAGAATGTATGGAAACTATAATGTCCACCCTCAAACAATATGGAGAAGTTTCTGGTTATCGAGTCAATAAAGTTAAAACTGTGATGTGGTTATTAAATATTCCTAAGAAAGAAACAGAAAAGATCGCAGCAATTTCTGGATTTAAAAAAGAGAATAAAGTAAAATATCTAGGGATATGGTTAACTGCTAAAAATTCAGATCTTTTCAAAAATAATTATGAAAAAATCTGGAAAGAAATTAAAGATGATTTTAGAAGATGGAATAATTTGAATCTATCATGGATGGGTAGGATCGCAGCGGTTAAAATGAATGTGCTTTCCAAAATGATGTTTTATTTCCAGAATATTCCAGTTATTGATAATGAAGAACCTTTCAAGCACTGGAATAAGGATATTTTGGATTTTATTTGGCATAAGAAAAAATCAAGGGTTAAATTAAAAAACTTACAAGATTCGGTTGAGAAAGGCGGCTTAGCCCTACTAAATTTATCCTGGTATTTTGATGCTTGTATATTTGATTGGTTGCAAGATTGGTTTAAATTAGATAGTAGTAAGTTATTGGAATTGGAAGGGGAAGATCTTCAATTTGGTTTCCATGCCAACCTATTCTATGATAAAACTAAACATGATAGAAATTTAAAAAATAATTATGTACGTAAAGCATGTTTGAGGGTTTGGACAAAATACAAAAAAAATGGTGTACAAAAATACCCCTGTGGGCATCACCTGCTGGGGCCATCTTAATTAAGGGCTTATATAACGAAGGGCCATGGGTGAGATATAAAGACTTGATTAAAATTGAAGGGAGTAGAATGACGTTCAAAACACAGGAAGAATTGTTACAAATAGGGTACAACGTTAATTGGTTTATGTATAGGCAATTGTTGGAGTGATTTAGGATGGATTTTCGTATGGATCAAATTGGGCCAGCAAATAAAAACTTTGAAAAAATCCTTGGAGGAGAATCTAAAAAGATGGTATCTAAATTTTATAATCTAATAAGAAATTGGGAACTCGAGGAAAATTCTGTGAAAGATTATATGATTAACTGGGCCCGAGATCTAAATCAAGTTATTCAAATGGATGCTTGGGAAAAGATATGGAAAGGCAGAATAAAATATACTGTTAACGTAGATCTAAGGGGAAAATTATACAAATCAATGTTTCGCTGGTACTTGACACCACTCAGACTATCTAAAATGTACAAGTTTGCTGGAAGTGTGAAGTTGAAGTGGGGTCATACATGCACATGTGGTGGAATTGTGGACTGGCCAAAAAATATTGGAAGAAGATTAACACTGAAATTAGGGAGATTACTAATTTACAAGTTTGCCTTGACCCAAAAATATATCTTTTGAATATTGTAAGTATTGAAATTGAAAAAGAACTTGGAAAATTACTTTTTTTGTTGATCATAGCAGCAAGAATAATCTATGCTAAATATTGGAGGAAGCAGGATATTCCCACAGTTGAAGAATGGAAAATGAAAGTACTTGATATTTATGAAATGGAAAACTTAATATATTTGTTAAGAGATAACATGTTAACCGATTTTTATAAAATGTGGAATCCTTGGAGAAAGTACATGGGCAGGAAGGATGTTGAGAATCAGATAAGTTGTATTGCATTAACGGAATAGCACAGGATATGTTAAGATAAGTAGGATTAATGTTTAAGAATGGATTTTGACTTAGAAAGTATTATTAGATAATAGTTAAATATATTATAAGGATTACTAGTATTTTAATCATATATTAACGTCAACAACTTTATACATTTAAGTATTTGTTACTAAGCAGACAGTGTTAATTAAATATATATTTGGGATAGAGGTATTTACCCTCCCCCCAAAAAAGGAAAAAAATTGGTAAGCAGTATGCCTTTTTTTTTGGTTAGTTTTAATGCCTACGATGTTAAATGGAATTGGGATTAGTAGTTATAGTAGAGCTCAGGATGATTACTCTCTCAGCACAGTTTGGGAAGAATCTTTTCTCTTTCTGTTCTTTCTTTTTCTTTTTCTTTCTGTTTTTTGGTTTTCTTTTTCTTTATATAGATGTAAGTATTATGTATGTATGTATGTGTAGTTTTATGTTGTTCCTTTTTAGGTTAATTTTTCTGTATGTTTTTATTTTGTAATAAAAATTTATAATTAATTTTTTTTTAAAAAAGAAAAAAGAACCTGCAGTTATCCAGTGTATTAGGCTCAATTGCGCAAATGGTTTTCACACGTTGCGTGCAAACTTCTTGGAATCCAACAGGAAAATGTCATGAACCAGCAAATAGGCATTTTGGGGGAAATACTGTAAATTCATTTCCGTTTCATTCATGAATTTGCGTTTTTTGCGCAACTGCTCTAGTGTGAAAGCCATTTGTGGGATTCTCCCCATTTCTGTACTTGTTGCCTGATTTTCCATGGTTCTTTGGGACAAGTAGCCAGGGCTCTTAAAAGAACAGTTGCTGAGGCAAAGACAGGGCCTCGGCAGACGGCTAATTGCGCCGTCTCCGAGGCCCGGAAGAGGAGGAGCCACCGCACGTTCGGCGGCTCTTCCTCTTCCTGAGGGCGCACCCGGAAGCGCCGGCCGTCCGCACAGCCGGCGACTCCCGGTTGTCCTCACGCCGCGGCAGCCGAACGCGCCGCGGCGTTTGAGCCGCCGAAAGTGCGCCCGCCGCTGTTAGGGCGCACTTTCGGCAGAATCTAAAAGGATCGCCATTTTGGCGGTCCTTTTAGATGCGCCGGGGATGCGCCGCCGTCCGGAGGCTGAACTCCGGCGGCGGTCCGGACCAGGGCGTCTCCGACGCCCTCGTCTGCATCCCCCCACAGGGATGCAGAGAAATAGCTTGCTTCTCCCTAGTCTGTGTGAATGTCCCTTCCCCATTAGCTGGAGCTCTTAAAGGAACAGCTGCTGAGAGAAGGCAGGGAAACTGGTTGCCGAGAGGGATGCAGACCTTTATGACCTTTTTCTACCTTTCCTACTTCTTTGGGTAATGTTTTGTTCTTTTTACTTAGGTTGGATACTATTTCTTGGAAAGTGAGGGACAGTACAGTATATTTTTTATAAAGACAATTGTGTAAATAAAATTGTCTATTTGTCTGGGTGATTTCTGGTGACACAGTTACTTCTTCTGTGCTCATGCACAAAACAAGTGATTCCCACATAATTATCGGAATTTAGACACATCTGTGTGAAAACCAAATGCGTGTTCTACCCTCTTTCTCACTTTAGTAATGAGCTTCCAACGCGTTTTTGTGTTCTGTGTGTGAAAATCATTCATGCATTGCACACATTTGTGGGTTGTGGCTGCTTTGATCATCATCAGGATGGAGGTACATATGGTCCCCATGTGATAAACTCCTGTGTCTTTGAATTCTGCAACTATGGAAAATAGCAGTGTGTGAAAGTGCATGCCTAGCAAGTGTTTTCAGGTCAGACCGTCTGCTTAGTCATGAAGATCATCGTATTGATTTCATACTGAAAAGGCCCAGGTTCAGAATCAAAAAAGGGTCGTTTGCATAGCCATAGTCACTGCTTTTTCTTTCAACTTCAGTTCCACCATTGTGCATGTGGCCAGGAGGGAAGGGAGAATAGTTCAGAATATAATTAGAGTCTGAAAGCCTGAGTATTTATCACAACAGAAACCCTGTGGTGGCAAAAGGAGAAAGGACAGAGAGCTGCAGCAAGAAAGGTTTAGCAAATACTATAATTTCTCCTTGTGACATGATGAGCATCCTCAAAATTCCAGGAATTGCTGTAGATTCTTTTCATGCCTTGAAAAACTAAATATATTATTTATGGGCATATATGAAAACGCCTAGATTTATGAAGCATCCTGTAACAATAATCCAGTTGACAGATTTCATGCTTGTGGAATCTACTTTGTCATTCACATAAACCCTGAGATCTACTAAGCAGAGCATGTTGTGAAAAACATATACATGGAATTAAAGAATTCTGAGACCATAAATGATTCTAAGCATCAGGACTGACAGAAGTCACAGTTCTCAAACACAAAGCTGCTATTTTTAAAACAACTGGGAACTGGAAATCCTTGTTGATCTCTTTGAAAAGCACCTCAAGGTCTACTAGTGCATCCACATCTACCTCCTGCTGACCCCACAGGCTAAATCTTTTCCAATGGTGGACAAAATAGGCCATTTTGCACCAAGTTGAAAGCCCATTTGAATATTGCAGGTCCACCTCCAGAGATGTAAAGCTTTCTTTGTGAGCCCTAGCACAACAGATGGGGTATTGAGAAGAGTTGATAATCTGTGGATTAAAGACTCTCTAATTACACAGCGATTACAGCTGTATTGTGGGGGCAGATAAAACCTGCAGACACAACCACAGCTACTCATACCAGATGGCCTTTAACCTGGAGGTCCTTTTGTTTATTTGAAATTTGGAGGCAGATGACAGCTTTCTTTGCAAAATACAAAGAACTGCATATTCTACATCACTATGGTTTACCAGTTATTTTCAATGAAATATTAAATTGAAACTGTGGAATTAAGTGGCAGAGTGTACATGTGGTGTCTGAGGTGCAAACTATGATTCTGGAGACCAGGATTTGAATCCCCATTCCGCCATGGAAACCCAGAGGGTGACCATGGGCAAGTCACACACTCTCAGTCTCAGAGAAAGGCAATAGCAAAAGCTCCCTTTGAACAAATCTTGCCAAGAAAACCCCATGATAGGGTCGCCTTAAATTGAAAATAACTTGAAGGCACACAACAACAACAAATCAGGTGTGAAGAATTATGATGAACCACTCACAGAGCCAGTTGAAGACATTTTGCCACCTGAATCAGCATAATAAATGGTTGCCCACCACCCAAATTCAAGTGGATCTTTCTGTTGTCGTTCTGCTGATGGGAAAATACCTTTTTATTCAGATTGGATTTTGACAACTGATCTCACTAGCTGTGAAAGGGGCTTTTGTTTTGACTGGATAGGTACAGGTTTTTTCTTTCTTGTGGGGTTTTTAAATTATTTTTAATCTATATATTTTCCATTTGAACTATTGGAACTATTACATTATGTGAATTTGCCCTATAGTGTGTTTTGTGTATCTGCGCTATTTTCTTGTAAACCCCCTTAAATCCCATTTGTGGGGGGAAAGTTGGGTGTATATCAAATGAATGAATACATAACTTATTTAGCACATGTGACATAACATTACTATCAGAATCTTCTTCTGATTTCCTGGCTGTAGTCTCCATTCCGATTAATGTTTGATCCCAGATATGAGAACTTTTTTACTATTTCTATTTCCTCATTGTCTAGTTTGAATGTGTTTAAGTTCTCTGTAGTCATTATTTTTGTTTTCTTTATATTCAACAGTAAGCCTGCCTTTGCACTTTCTTCTTTGATCTTCCTTAATAGTTGTTCCAGGTCTATGAGGTTCTCTGCTAGTATTATGGTGTCGTCAGCATATCTCAGATATACCACGCTATATATTCAAAATAGTCAAAAAGAAGCAGTAAACCTGGAAGAAGATCTGGTCAAAAGGCAACCAATTAATATTCCCAAACAGTAGCTGAAGAACCCTGAAATTAAGAAGGAAGTGTTTACTAAATGGCCAGCCATTCCAGAGATGTATTTATTTTCTGAATTTTAATTTTATTTGCTCCTATCCAACCACTGGGAATCTGAAACAATTACCAGCTTACTAAAAACTACCCAGTTATGGATCAGGGTCAACCTTCCATCCACTCCTGCCTTACATCATAAACACAGCATAGGAGCTAACTGCTAAAGGCCTCTGCCCCAGTGTGTCCTCTCTCCTTTGTCCAGCCTTCTAGTGAGTCAGCCCATACATCATTCATTCTTTGCATAAATAACAGGACTTATTCTTCTTGGTTAATTGCATGCTGGGCCTTCAAAATTTGTAAGAGACACTCCGTCTCCTGTCCTTGGATGCATTCTGTCCAGGGGTGCATTTCAGAATAGGTTTTGAGTCTCAGAACAACTTCAGTTCTACAAAGAATCTACACATCCTCAATAATTGGAGAGGGCATATTTAAATGCCTACGACATTTTGTTGAAAGTCATTAATCATAAATTGTAAAACACTTGGACAATCCCTTTCCCAAGTCTTAAGCATTATATGTTGAATTTGTAGCCCATTCTAAAGCTCAAGATTCAAGCACTATTCTTTAAAAAATGACATGATTATAAGTATAGGAATGACATATCAAAACCAAAAAGTTACTAAATGCAACCAACTGTGGATGCTAAGACTGTTACTGTATGTGTCTGCAGAATTAATCTATGGAACCTATGACCAAAAGATGTGGTCATGACCATTAGCTAGGGGTGGGTGAGTGGTTAAAAATTAAGAAACAAATTAATGGAAGGTAAGGTTAAGAAAACAACAGCTAGTTTATTTACATATCTTTTATGTGGGTGATAAATATTTTATATACTTTGGCTCAGTCATGAATCAAAAGGGAGACTGTAGTCAAGAAATCAGAAGAAGACCAGGACTTGGAAAGATAGCTATGAAGGAACTAGATAAGATTCTCAGGTGTAAAGATATATAATTGAATAACATCATATTTCCAATTTCTATGTATAGGTGTGAGAGCTGGACGGTGAAAAAAAAATGACAGGATGAGAATCAACTCATTTGAAATATGGTGTTGAAGAAGAGCTCTGCAGATACCCTGTAATGCCAAAAAGAGGAATGAATGGGTCCAGGAGCAAATCAAACCTGAACTACCACTAGAAGCCAAAGTTAAATTGGAGCTATAATAATTTGGACATACTGTGCCTGGTAAAGTGGAAGGCTGTAGGAAAAAAGGAAGATTGCATTACAGGTACCTAGACTCATCAAGGAAGCCACAGCGCTGAGTTTACAAGACCTGAGCAGGACGGTTGATGACCAGGTCTCTTGGAGGTCTCTCATTCATAAGGTCACCAAAAGTCAAAGCCGACGTGACAGCAAATAGCAATAACAACAAACAGTTATCAATGATACCCATTCATAATGACTATGTACAACCTATAGGTTTTAATAATAATAATAATAATAATAATAATAATAATAATAATAATTTTTATTTTTATCCCGCCCCTCTGCCAAGCAATCGGGGCAGCGTACAACGTATAAACATCAAAACAAATACAATCAAATTCAGTCCCATCCCTCATTCCCACCCCTAAAAAACAAATCAAACAAAACAAATTAAAAAACAATTAAAAATTCACAAAGCACATCTTCAATGAATGACATTTAAACATTTTGGGAATCTATCCCACTGAATACGAGCTGCTGGGGAACAAGAAAGGAAAAAGGATATTGTCTTAATCAACTACCTTATTTTCCTGCGTATAAGACTACTTTTTTACCTGCAAAATCTGTGGCTAAAGTGGGGGGGTCGTCTTATACGCCGGATATAGGGATAGTGAGGGTAGATGTGCTAAAACTCTATATTTTGACTGGGAAAATGGGGGGGGTCGTCTTATACGCGGGTCGTCTTATACGCCGGAAAATACGGCTAAAGGGCTTCCCAGAGGAATATAGTTCACTAATGTTGGAAGCTGATTACTCAGCTAGATGGGTCCTTAGTCTGATCCACCTTAGCTTTTTCTTATGAGCTTGGTGTCTAAATATGTCAGAATAATAAGCTCAAAGGAATATTCTTTCTTAAACATGGTAGATGTGATAGGTAGAGAGTGGTATCTGAAGATCTAAGCATGTATCTATTTTGATCTTACACTCACCTGCTTCATATACTTATGGCCACTACTTGATATTCCAATACTAGCAGGTCATTTTAAAATCATGGTGCTTGAGGGTGATTCTGCCTGTGGTCTCTGAATGCATGATGTCTTCCTTATTTTGGATGCTACAATCATCAAAATGATAAGCAAGTATGTGAAAGGAAGTAGCACTGGAAGCAATTCTCCAATGACATCAATAGAAGCAAGGGATTCTATATAGTAAGGAGATGTGGTGGCTTAGTGGTTAAAATCAGACAAAAGGCTGCACTAAGTGACAGAGAGAAATAATATAGAAAGGAGTTCTTTGAGGCAAACCTGGCATACTTCTTGTTTTGATTCCTACGTAACTTTGGAAAAGATTTAAAGGAGATACAAAGCTTTCCAGATACTTCTTTTAAGCCCATTGGAATGACAGCCTTTACCAAACCCTTATTTTGCCAAACCCTCAGCTTCTGTGAGTTAAATTGCATGAGTTCCTTTGTATATGAAAAAGCGATACTTTTAAGGAACCAGTTCTTCCACTCTTTCTTTCTAAATCCACAAGGGAACAATTGTAACCTTACTGTTGCTGTGAAAAGTCATTTGTTGTTTCTGTTGCGGCCAGAAAAAATGGTATTGTCACAACAAGCTCTTACTACATTTCAAGAATCTAGTTTTCTTCCTTTAGTGCAATGGTTCCTTTTAGTGCAATATCTCTAGAGGCCTCTGGTCATCTAGATGCTTTGAACTACAATTCCTAGAAGTCCCCAAAATCCTGGCCAAGGTTCAAAGTTTCTGGGACTTGAAATCTAAAACATCTGGGACAGCCAAAGGTTGAGAACTGGTGCTTTAGTGTGTTGGCTTCACATCAGTAGGTAACTTTGGTCCTCCAAATGCTGTTGGGCTGCAGTTCTCATGAACCCCTGTCATTGGCTGGCTAGGACTAATGGGACCTGTAGTCCAGCAATATGCAGAGGGCCAGAGTAGCCCATCCCTGCTTCCATGGATGAAACTTTTTGAAGGATGGAAATATTCATACTGAGACTCTGAGATCTTTAGAAGTGTATTGTCATCCACAACATTCCATGAAAAGCCTCTACTGGATATTCCAAGAACCTTGAACTAAGAACTTTATGTTTGAGTCTGAGAAGTACCCTGGGAAGATTGGTGTAAGGTGATTACTTATGCATTTGTTGTTGTTGTTGTTGTTGTTGTTGTTGTGTGCCCTCAAGTAATTTCCAACTTATGGTGACCCTAAGATCACAGGATTTTCTTGGAAACTTTCTTAAAAGGGGGTTTGCTATTGGCATCCTTTGAGGCTGAGAGTGTGTGACTTGCCAAAGGTCACCCAGTGGGATTTCACAGCCAAGTGAAGATTCAAACCCTGGTCTCCAGAGTTGTAATCCAATGTTCAAACCACACTGGCTCTCTCATTTATGCATTGCCCTGTCGCCCAAAGGACACATATGCTAATTTTTATGAACAGATGCAAATTTAGAAATATTTTAATTTAAACAAAGGTACAAAACATTTCAAGCACTGACTGCTGATGAGCAACCTGAAGGCCCAGCTCCCTCCTCTTGTGGTTGTTTTATATTGACTCCAGCCTGTGATAACACAGCCCTTCAAATAAAGAATGTCTTCAAATAGAGGGCAACCTTCTGAACAGAAAGCCATAACCTCCAATGAAATGTAAACAGAGATTGGAACCAAGATAGAATTTCCAAGGTACTCCGAAAAGAGGGGAGCTGAATAACTGTAATTCTGTAGTGCAGACCAGTGCTTGGGCACCTGAAGACTGTTTTCCATTTGCCAGCACTTTGATACTCATTTCCATGCATTTGTGTTTGTGGAATATAGAATGGTTGTATATGTGTGTGCTCACCTTCAGATCACAGATTTAGTTTTCAGAGACTTTGAAGGGGCTGCAACCTGAGGCATGCACAGCTGAGGTGCACATATAGGTAGGAAATTGGGACATTTTACTAAGGACTGAGAAACAAACAGAAACTGTTGCTGGCAAATAGCAAAAGTTATAACTCTTATAGGACTAGTGTACAACATTACCTCCTGCAATTGGCGGGCATTATAAAGCCAGTTTATGGGCCAGTCCTGCTCTAAATACTAGAATCAAAGTCTTCTACCTTTCTCTAGCTGTTGTTGTTGTCTTCCTTCAAGTTGCTTCTGTCTTATGGTGACTCTAAGGTGAACCTATCACAGGGTTTTCTGGCGCTGAGTGTATGATTCGTTCAAGATCATCCAATGGGTTTTCATGGCGGAGTGGAGGATCAAACCCTGAGCCGTAGTCCAATGCTCAAACCACTCTACCACAGTGGCTCTCTTTTCTCTTATTGGTAGAGCATTCCTCTATTTGCTGTGGCTCCAGTGCCAAGCTGCTGATCCCACGAACATTGAGCTGATTCACTCCTCTTCCAGATTCAGATATGTTCACACACAACTCTGGCCTCGCTGTAGTAGAAACAAAAGTCTTGCTTTTGCAGCAGTGAGGTGGGTCCCCAATTAATTAATATAAAGGATGTTCCATTCCAGTGGCTTCTTCTCCCTGCCGCCACCACAACTTTTGTTCCAATCTAAACTGAAAGCCAGAGGAACTTTTCCCTCAGAGCTTTGCCCTCACTATGCACAACCTCATAATGAACTTGCCAGACAGAAGCTTAGAATGCCAGGAACACACTATGGATTTTTCACAGCAAAGGAGGAAATTTGAGCAACTCCAAAAAGGGAAGTTTGTAAATGGGGTGAAATGGCTGGCACCGCTTGTTTCTGTTAATGGTTCATTTAAAGGTTATTGGCTGATTCCTTGTCCTCTTGGTTCTATAGTTTCTGCTGACTATCTTTTTTTCTTTACAAACCATCTCTTAGTGTTATTGGACAGTCATGACAAAGGAAGGGGCCAGGAGCAAATGAATACAGAGTAAACATCAAAGCTAACCTTAAATACATCCAGTATGTAAGCATGCATTTACTCATTTACTCAGAGTAAGACACTACAGGCTGTGAATGGAGCATCTGTAGGGGGTTCTTGCCTTTGCCACATTGCATTCTGCTCAGAAGCTCTTGTGTCTTGCATTGGCCCAAACACTCTAACAGCTTATTCGGATGCTCAGAGATTTTGAACTCATTCATTTCATCCCTGCAGCTTGTCCTGCTAAATCCTGGAGCCTCACTTGTCTTGCTTGATTGATGAAGGCAAGCATCTTTCTTCTGCCAGCATAATCAGAGGCCACTGGATATTCTCTTCAAGAGTAGATTCCCATCCACAATTCTTCATTCATCTCCACTTTAAGTTTGGTGCAAATTTGATATAAATTCATTCAGGTATTCTGATCCCCAGTGAATGAACCTGAACAGTTCTGCTTCTATGAAGAGATCCCATTTAAAGGTATCCAGTAATTCTGTTTTTGTTATATCAAATATTTTATTGATGAGCATATCATCCTGAAAAACCATTTTTAAAAAATCAGCAAAGGCATAGTCTACATATTTTTAAAAAATAAAAATAATTTAGATAAGTCAAATTCACTGTCTCCCATAGGAAATCATATTCCTGCCCCTTGGACCACATTCCCTATAAAATTTCCATCAGGAAAGTGAGTCCTGAATCAGTTTGAGTCCTTTCTCTTCTTCTGCATTAAGGATAGGGAATGCTTTTCATCCTTAATTTGGAGGTCAGTTTGAGAGACATTCTCAGTGACCACATCACATTGGAGCACAGGGGCAAAAGCAAAAGGATGAGAATATTAATTCCAGCATATTCCAGCATATTTTGTCATAAATTTTTTATTGATGATAACTTTGGAGAGATATTTTAATTTCTCAGAAACTGGAGATGGGACTGTACATAGCAGAACTATCTAAATTAACAAGATCTTGGGAGATATTATAAAGCAGAGCTGAGGAAGGTACTGACCCCCTTGGGTCCAAACTGCCCCCCTAGCATTCCCCAGACATCCACACCCCATTCCAATGACTTAAATCATTATTCCAGTGACTCACATCGACTTATCTAGGTTTCACTTTTGTCTCTCGCCTTTGTTCAAATCTCTATCATTTTGTGAAGTCTCGCTACTTTTTCCATTATACAAAGTGCTGTATGGGCAAGCAGAAGTCTTGAATAATTGATTGCTTATACACTGAAGCAGGGAAACATGGTGGTAATGTTGACAGCTGGATAAGGAGCAATTTTGGGATGGTGGAATGGGAAGGTGTTTAACACCTGAAAAAAGAACAGTAGGAGAAGTTGGAGGTGGAGGTATTAAATATCCAGAGATTTGGTATGCGATATTTAGAACATTTGTTTTTCTTGATCCACAGTATGATCTGTTTTAGAACACAAAGAACTAAAGCATATTTTCATCTGTTATTACTTTTTCCAGCAATAGTTGTTTCTCCAAACAAACTTCTGCCAGTATCTATGTTCATTTCTTGGCCAAAAGTATGTTTCTGTAAGTTTCTCTTTCCATGTTTCTTTTTTCAACTAAAAACACCCACACAGTGCAATACTAAACATTGTTCTACTCTTTTCCATCCCAAGGGCTATGACTTCTAGAGACACAATGTCAGACTATGGAAATGGGATCTGGGATCAGTTCTATTCTTCATTGTTTTGGCTGGAATAAATTATAAGCATTCTTCAATTCAAAATGTTTGTTTCTGTAAAATTCACCAGTTTATATTGCTAGCTCAAAACTGTTTTTGAAAAATATTTTGATATATATCTTACCTCTTAACATCATACATACTGACTATCTGAACGTGTCAGATTAAAAACTTTTTTGACAGTCTCTATTCCAGAGTTTGATATGACTCAAGCTGGTGTTAATTTGAGGAGCAAAGTAAACAACACAAATCCTGGGTTGGAAAACTGTGAATTTGTACAAAAATGTGTAGGAAAGATGCCATGTCTTTCAGAGATGGGCTTTGTTTCATATATAATGGATTTCTTCCCGGTGAAGGGTCAGAATGGAAGTACTTTGCCTTATAATAAAAAAGAGACTATGGGCACATCTATATTGTATAAATAATGTAATTTGACACCACTTTAACTGCCATTGCTCCATCCTACACAATCCTGGGATATGTAGTTTTGTGAAGCACCAATACTTTTTGGCAAAGAAGGCTAAAAACCTTGTAAAACTACAAATGCCAGGATTCCATAGGATAGAGCTACAGTATTTAAAGTGTTTTCAGACTTCATTATGTAGATGCACTCTAGATATTTGAAGAAGAGGATATACTCTCAACTGAAAACAGTTAAAAGCATAATAATTAATTAATACAGCACAGTAAGAAAGGCCCTTTCCCCCTGAACAATCAGCTATCAAAAGCCTGCTGAAACAAAATGGTTGCCTAAAAAAGGATAGCAAGGAGGACACCAGCTTCTCTAAGAAGGGAGTTCCAGAGCCTGAGAGCAGCCACCAAGAAGGGCCTCTCTTGTGTTCCCACCAGATCAACCTGTGTAGGGGGTGGGAGAGAGAAGGGTCTCCTTTCTCAAAAAAACCGGACTCAAGGCAGCTTACATATTAAAAATAAATATAAAACAGTTGAAACATACAAAAGCTTGATGTTAAATTAAAATCAAGCTATCAGTAACATTAAAGACAATGGAAACATATAATTGAAAATAATATAAAGGAGCTTTACGGTGTACAAGTAAAAGCAGTAAAGTGTTATATTAAAAGAACCCTATGTTCTTAATAAAAAATCAGTTATCAAATGTCTATCATAATAATCATAATAATCATAATCATCATAATCATCATAATCATATAAGCTTATCGCACCAGTACCTGTAGCATTCCCATCGAGTCCCTGGAATGTAACGATATGGGAACAGGTGTTACCGCATTAGACTATTGATAACGGGATAGTAACATTATGAGAACACATATTATCGCACTGCATTTACTGTTGTACCGGTACCAGCACTAGAGCAGTTCCTTAACCGTCCCTCATTGGCACATGCTCACTATTGTGAAAACCCCTATGTCTGCATTGGAAAGAATGCTACCGAGAGGTTTAGGTAGCAAGCATTCATTGTTTTTTTCTCAGAAACATGACACAATTCAATCTACAAAAACAAAAAATATTTTTAAATCGCCTGTGGCATCTTCTTTGTGTCAACACCAGAAGAGTTAAGTTTGTGGATGTTCTAGGACAGGAGGGGAGGAGGTTGTCTTAGCCAATCAGAACATGAGGACAGATTGAGACTGGGTAGGATTATCACATACACATCATCTGGAACAGTCTGTAAACGTTTGCCTGGCTGAGAACACATTTTTATAGTTCTCCTGCTGAAACGGGCGAGGGACCATCAGAGCATGGAACGGGAACTCGATGAGGATCATACCGTGTGATAAAATATGTTCCGTTCCATTCTCATCACGTACTCATTACGTTACGAGAATACAGTGCGATAAGCTTAATAATCATAATCATAATCATAATAATGTCTTTGCCTGTGGAAGGACAACAAAGAGTCAGCTATTTGTCTCCCTAGGAAGGGAGTTCTAGACCTTGAGAGCAGCCACTGAGAAGACCTTATCTCACCACCCCATCATACCTGCCTAAGAAGGTGGTGAGACTGAGGGAAGGGCTGCCCAAAAGGATCTGAGAAGCCAAGCAGGCTCATACTGGGAGAAACAGTCAGATTGCCTAGACCTAAGCCATATAGGACTTTATAAGTTATAACCAGCACTTTGAATTCTGCCCAGAAATACATTGATAGCCTGTTCATACTCTGTCTGTATGTCTTTGTACGAGTGGAGGTTTCCACACACTCCTCAAAGGCAACCCCACATAGAGTGTGTTACAATAACCCAAACAGGATGTACTAAGGAAGGGAAGTTTCCTATGTTGCTAACATATCAGGACAGGAGTCTGGGCATCCTTTGGAAGATGCCTTCCCTTACCAGGTCAGACTGTTTGATTATCTAGCTCAGTGATTCCCACAGTGGGTACTGTGCCCCCCTGGGGGTGATGGAAAAATCAAGGGAGTGAGGGGAGAAGGTGCAGTAAGGGGCGGTTAGTCAAAGTATTGGTGCACAAGAAAGACAATGGGAATCAGCAGCCTTTAGGACCATGGTAGGGATGAAGGTTGTATGAAACTTCTTTTCAGGGTCCCTTAAAGTCACCATGAAGCCTCACTAATTGCTTCATGTTATGGTCTTCGCCTGCCCATGCAAGCTCATTCCCTTAGCCAGATCTTTCGCTAGTAGTGGTGGGAAACCACTTCATGGTAAACTCAGCACTAAGCAGTTTACAATCTGTAAGCCAATTGCCCCCAACAAGCTGGGTACTCATTTTACTGACCTATGAAAGGATGGAAGGCTGAGTCAACCTGGAGCCCTGGGATCGATCTCACAACCTTGTGGCTGCAGTACTGGCATTTAACCACTGCACCACCAGGGATCTTGTGAGGCTTGGACACAGGGCATCTTTTCCATAGGTTGGAGCAATGCCATTTTGGGACAGACTGACTCACTGGAGCACTGTTAGAGCATCTAGTAATGGGGGAGAAGTGGTAGCGAAAAGGAACTTCCAAATTTGGGACCCTGCTTAAGCTTTGTGAGCTTTGCTGGGACTTGGCTGGCAGATTGGAGTGTGCTGCTGCTCCTTTCATCAGACAGGCTGACAGATGAGGTAACAGAAGAAACAATGTTTGTGTTGGGGGGGGGGATTAGATACTTGAAGCTGTGTGGGGAAGACAAGTCTTTGAAGAAGGAGGGGGAGGGGTATCTGCGGTTGATTCTTGGAAAGAGCCCTTCCCTTTGGAGTGGCTCCTGTAATTAAAATACCTCCCTTTCCCTGTACACATCAATCTCCACCTCAAAGCATGTGGCCTCTCTAAACCACCAATATGCACCAGCAGCGTGAGAAGGAGCCAATCTAACCACCAACTGCAGCAAGAAGAAAAGAAAAGTGTTGATGGTAAGGGATTCATTGCTCAGGGGTACAGAGAAACTGTGTGGTACCTGGACAAGATTAATCAGGAGTGTGCATTTTTCCTGGTGCACATATCCAGGATGTCAGTGACAAGCTGCCGAAGCTCATCAAGAACACAGAGCAGTGCCTCTTTCTTCTGATTCATGTGGTTGTGAACAACATTGCAAATAACATCTCTGAGCAGATGACCTTGGACTATGAAGCAGGAAAATGAAGAGTTTAGAGTCATGGGTTATATTCTCAACAATTCTACCAGTGAAAGATAGAGGGCCATACAGGGACAGGAAGATACTTCAAGCAGGCATTCACACTTACGTTTTGACCCGAGGAGAGCCGGATTTCCGCGGTGACACAATACCGACTCGATGTTCCCTTTACAGTTTACATGCCCAAATCTCTCGGTGGCATTTAAACCCTGGTCAACATTCACACACACACCAGATTGATTCAAAATGGAGGTACCTTCATTTCTGGAAATGATCCCATGCAATCTGGATCAATTCGGTAGTGTACTCATACTACCATAGATCCAGATCACTCTGGACCTTTACAAAAGATGTGGTCAGGGACCCAGTGTCGAATACACTAGGTTTAGTGGGTTTCTCCATGGTCCCCCCCCCCCCCCCACAAACAGTGCCAGGTGCATTTGGGGCCACTGTGAATGTTGCAGAAATAACCCAGTTTCACACCGGGTTATTTCTGTAGTGTGAATGGGGCCCAAATCAATGACTGGCTACACAGATGGTGTTGGCATGAGAGGTTTGGCTTCTTGGACCATCATCCTCTTCCTAGAGGAAGATCTGAAAAGAATTTCTTTTGATCAAGAGGGTTTTAAACTTAATCCTTGGGGGGTTGGAGTTAATGGCTTACATGTCTGTCCAAAATCAACCTCTAAACACAAGGATATGAATTCTAGAGAAGTTCAGGGAGAGAATGGGAGCTACAATAAAGTTTGCAATAGAATAAAAGATGACAACAAACAATGTTTTAGCAGTGGTGTCACTAGGAGGAGCAGGGGTTGTGGACCGCACCAGGTGACACCCTAAGGGAGGGTGACACTATTGCTCCTCAAATACCTGTATTTTGGCAGAAACATTGTGGCATTTGCCTTAAAATGCTTTAAGAGATGGTGGGAGTGAGGTGAAGCTCAGTGGGAGAAGAAAAGAGGGGCCCAAGAATTTTTTTAAATTAAAATTTCAATTTTAAAAAAATAAAAATTTAATTTTTATTTTTTAAAAAAATATATTTTTTAAAAAAAAATCTTTAGAAACATTACATTTTAACCAAATCTTCACTGTATATATGTAAATATATTTAGGTTATGCTTATGATATTGAAACATGAAGGTATAATTTTAATTTTGCTAGATGTTTATGCCACAAGTATTAGCATTAGATTGAGTGGTATATGGAAATTATGATTTACAAATAACATTAGTACAAAAAAGCATTGCTAAGGATTCTGTATGGTGTGAAATGGGAGGAGGTCAATGAGGGGGTGGCACCATGAGTTCCCGCACTGGGTGACACCAAAGCTAGAGACACCACTGCGTTTTAGATATCTATACACTAATGCACAGAGTTTGGGAAACAAACAAGACAAGATTAAAGTCCTAATACAGGAAGGTAAATATGATTTTATAGATATAATAGACTTAGGAGATTATTGCACACCCAAATAAAGCGTTCTTTCCCCAGTGGGATAAAGTTGTGTTACGGATTGCTATCGGATGTTATCGCACACTAAAATGCTGACTCTGACATCTCCCAGCCACGCTTAGCCTGCCGATTTTCAAGAACATGATCTTATCCCATTGGGGAAAGGACGTTTTATTTGTGCATATGATAATCTCTTTAGTGGGATGACTGCCATGATTAGAATATAACAATTGGGGGATATAATCTGTTCGAAAATAGCAGATGGGGAAGAAAAGGAGTAGTAACATTATATGAAAGACAAATTCACTTGCATGGAAATCTAGCAATAGGAAACAAGTACATTTCTATACCACTTACTAGTGCACTTAAGCACTCCCTAAGCAGTTTACAATGTGTAAGCTAATTGCCCCCAACAGTCATTTTAGTAACCTCGGAAGGATGCAAGGTGGTTTGTGAGTGAGCGGCTGCAGTACTATCCTTGTGCCTAACCCAAAAACTGCAACTGGTACAAAACATGGCAGTTAATTACTGGAACATCTAGGAGGGAGCATATAACACCTGTGCTTAAATCCCTCCACTGGCTGCTGATTAGTTTCCGGGCACAGTACAAGGTGTTGGTTTTAACCTTTAAAGCCCTACATGGCTTGGGTCTATCTTATCTCAGGGACCGCCTCTTCCCGTATGACCCCCCCCCCCCCCGCGTGCCCTTAGGTCCTCTGGGAGGAACCTGCTGCAGCCCATGAAGACCAGACACTCGCAGACCTCCCAGAGGGCCTTCTCTGCAACCGCTCCCAGACTTTGGAACGGCCTGCCAGGCGAGATCCGTTTTATTACCACTCTTGCTGCTTTTAAGAAAGCAGTAAAGACGGATCTCTTCTGGCAGGCCTTCCCGGAATAGCCTCCCAGTGAGAGGAGTCCAGCTACCTGCTCTGAGCACCCCCCCCCCCAATGACTGATGTATGCTGCCCACAAACTGTTTGATTTTAATTATATAATTTATTTTAATTATTCATTGGTTTAATTCAGTTTTAAGGGGTGGGAGGGTTATGGATTGGGATGTAAGATGTTTTAACTTCTTTGTGTTTTAATTATGCTGTAACCCACCCCGATTGCCGAGCAGAGGGGTGGGCTAGAATTTATTTATTTATTTATTTATTTATTTATTTATTTATTTATTTAACCACTGTGCCACCAGGGCTCTTACTACATGAGTAATCAAACTGAACCAATGGAGAGCATTTGGGTAAACATAAATGGAGAAAGAAATAAAAACAGCATTGTTGTAGGAGCTTACTACAGGCCATAAAAGAGGTGGTGGTGGATGCATTTCTGAAATAAATCTCAGAAATCTCCAAGAACCGGTAGTTATGGAGGACTTCAATTGTCCTGATATCAACTGGAAAACTAACTGTGCTAAGTATAGACTCTCCAAGAAATTCCTGATGTGCCTTGCAGATTATTTCTTTTTTCAAAAGGCAAATCTTATTTTAGCCTGTATTAACAGAAACACAGTTTCCACATCAAAGGAAGTAATAGTCCCCTTATATTCTGTGTGGATCAGACCTCATCTGGAGTGCTGGGTTCAATTCTGGGCAGCTCATTTTAAGAAGCATATGGACAAATTGGAGCAGGTTCTGAGAAAGGCAATGAGATATGCAAAACAAAACACAGCAGGAGAGGTTGGAGGAGCTGGGCATGTTCAGCTTGAAAATTGGGTGGCATGATAGTACTCTTTAAATACCTCAAGGGCCCTCACAAAGAAGAGGGTACTGGCTTGTCCTCTGTTGCCTCAGAGTCTAAAACTAGGTCTAATGGTTTTAAATTACAGGAGGGTAGATTTTGATTGAACATTAAAAGGGATGTCTTGATAGTGAAAGCAGTTCAGCCATGGAACCAATTGCCAGGGGAGGTGGTGGGCTCTCCTTCTCTAGATGTCTTCAAAGAGAGGCTGGACAGCTACCTGCTGTGGATGCTCTACCTGGAGATGCAACACTGAACAGGGGGTTGGACCTGAAGGCCCACAGGGCCCCTTCCTAATCTATGATTCTATGATTCAATGATTCTCTGAGTTCCAGTAGTCTATCATGATTCCATCTCCCTAACCAACTTTGTAGCAACCTTGTTAAAACCAAGTATGCCTGTTAAAACCAAGTATGTCTGTGTCTATTCAGCAAGGCAACCCAATTAATTTTTGCTTCCCAAACAGAGGACAAGATGATGCTCATCAATGCACTGTATATACAGAAGAGAACCAGACCAGCAGTTGAATTTTACTTCATCATTGGCAACAGGGCAAATGCCTTCCACCACATCTGAGAGATGCCTAAATACCCTAAAGGCACCAGATCCCATCTGATCTCAGAAGCTCAGCAGGGTCAGCCATGGTTATTACGTGGATGGAAGACCACAAGGGAATCACAGGAGCTGCAGGCTATATTTCAGAGGAAGGAACTGGCAAAACCACCTCTGAATATTCCTTGCCTAAGAAAACCTTATGAAATTCATAAGGCAACTTGAAGTGACATACACACACACACCTGAGAAAAACAGGCTAGCCTGAAAGAATGAAGGGCAGCCCCCGTGGCACACAGATGTGTCCTCTAAGACCTTGCTGCTGCTTCTTGCCACACAGCTTCTGCTGCTTGAGGCAGCTTCTGTTTGATTCCCCCCCCCATGATATAATAAAATATGTCTGTATTTTATTTTATTATTTTATTTATTGTCTGGCATTTCACCCAATATGGGAATCAAGGAAGCTTACAATGGGTTGAACACAAAATAGAGGTAAAACAATTCATAGTACGCTATCAAGCTTTTTAAAAAACAAACAATGAGTTAAGTAAATGATCCCATAAAACACCAATTTAAAACAATTTGAAAACATTTAAAACATATTAACAAAGTTAAAAATATAGCACCCTCACCCTCCTCCCAAGACCTTTCTGCAACAGCCTACTAACAGCCAAATCTCTGCCTGTAGAAAGACTTTGGGCCAACCTAGGGCTCATCCAAAGTAACAACCAGTGATGTAGACTCGAGTTGTTTGACTCAGACTTGAGTCAGACTTAAGTCGTTTCAATGACATGTCTTGGACTCGAGTCTGCCACAAATGAAGCACTGACTCGACTCAAGACTTGTATATTTTTAGCTACCAACTTACTAGCCTCAGAGGAGTCTTCTAAAGCATTTCTAAGCATCAGACAACCTCCGCCCACCTCCAGAGCAAAGAAAATGTTTCTCTGAGAGGAATATAGCAAACAAGTTTGGCAACATCCTCTAAAGTTTTTTCTAAGCAGCATGCAAGATTCTCCCCCAGAGTGTGGGAGGTTTTCTTAAGCTGCTGAGCAGGCCTCAGGCCCCCATGAAGCACAGCCTCTAGTTTAGTTTTCCCATTTGCTCACA
Organism: Phrynosoma blainvillii; assembly: GCA_026167975.1. Classification (NCBI taxonomy): domain Eukaryota; kingdom Metazoa; phylum Chordata; class Lepidosauria; order Squamata; family Phrynosomatidae; genus Phrynosoma; species Phrynosoma blainvillii. Next base: position 271,029,772 of record JANUYF010000002.1, read on the forward strand.
TATCCTTCCTGCTTCTTCCTCAACCCAAATGAAATACAGTGGTCCCTCCACATTTGCTAGAGAAAGCCCCCCCCCCATGTGGAAAAAACACAAATAAAAAACCACTATTCTTTTTACCTGAGGGGACACCTCTTCAGGAATCTCCAGATCCTCTAGTCTTGTGCAGTGATTCCCAAATGGGGTGGTGGAAAGATCCATGGGGAAGGGGGCAGCAGGGGGGGCATTCAGTCAACGTATTGATATTAGGAAAGAAAAGGAGAACCAGCAGCCTTTATAACTATGATGGGGATGAGGGTTGCATGAAGCCCTTTTCATGGTCCCTTAAAACCACAACACAGCCTCACTGACCATTTTGTGTGGTGATGTCTCCTGCTTTTTGCCTGCTTGCCCACCTGAGTTCCCTCCCTTAGCTTCATTTTTTAGGTGGTGGCAGTGGTGGTTTGGAAATTCTTGCAAGGCTTGGGTGTAGGACATTGCTTCTATGGCTAACAACACCATGTGGAGATAGACTGGTTGACTGGAGTTAGAGCATGTGGAAGTGAGGGAGGTGGCAGCAAAAAAAAAAAAAGCTTTCAAATTTGGCACCCTGCTTAAGCTTTGTGAGCTTTGCTGGGACTTGGCTGGCAAATTGGAGCTACTCTGCTGCTCCTGTTTTCTTTCATCCAACAGGCTGAGAGAAGAGGTAACAGAAGAAGCAATGTTTGTGTATGTGGGAGCGGGGAACACTTAACACTGTGTAGGAAAGACATGTCTCTTGTGAAGGAGAGGAAGGAGTGTCTGGGATACATTCTTGGAAGGAGTCCTTCATCTTGGAGCAGCTCCTGTAGTTAAAATCTTTCCCTTTCCTCATCAGGGCCAGTCTACAATCCAGGGCATGTGGCCTCTGTAAACCCCCTACACACACACCAGCTGCTCCCCATTCCACCCAACAAAGAAGGTTTGAGAGCCCTTCCTCACCATAGAGATGCTTCTCACTTTGCCCTAGGCTGCTTTGTGAGCAATAACCGAGCAACTGGCTGAGCAGCGACAGAGAGGACTCCTGCCCACATGGGCCTTCACTGGAGGGGTGGCATGGGTGAGAGGCTTCTTGGTTGCTGCTCCTAGGGTTATCAGGTGCAAAGTGACCAAGACTGGTTATTTTGAATGTGCAGTGGAATAGTAAATGTAATATCAAGAAATATGCATGGGGGGAGGGTAGATAGGGTCACCGCCCAAGACAAAAGGGGCCAGTAGTCAGAAAAAGTTTGAGGATCACTGCTCTAGTGCAACTCTATGGTCAACATCTGCCAGAAACTGATCATAGAATCATACTGGAGAACCTACAAATGCTTAGAGAAGTGTTTTATGTAGGAACTTCTAGGTTCTCCAGCACAACTCTATGGTCAACTTCTGGCAGAGTTGGGCTGGACAACCTAGAGATTTCTAGAAATAACATATTAATCAAAACTGCAAATAAAGCCACAAAAGTCAATGCCGCAAATGTGGAGGGCGAACTGTACAGTAATTGTTGCACTCTTTGTGAGCCCCCCCCCCCCCCCCCCGTTTCCTTGGTGCTGCTGATGTATTTTAACAACCTGGATCACTCCTTTCCTTCTCCCACCACTGTCGGAAACATATACACGCACACACAGAGACCCCAACCAATGGTGCTGCTCAAGTTAGCATGTCTGTAGCCTGCCTGCAATCTTGCCGGCTCCTCCTTATCCTTTCCTTTGCCTCAGGATGGTTTGGTAATTCCTTCCCTGGATTTCCAACCCCCCTCCACAAAAAAATTGGCTAGAATTTTCAGTCCATCTAGGGCGTGGGAGGCATTTCTCTGAGGGGAACAGCAGTCTGCAAATGTGTTAGAGCATAGAGCTGTCCGTGATATATAATTTCTCTTTACCTAAAATTTGTGCACTTCCTGATTTTATAGTTATTGAAATTCCACCCCCACCACCCCACCAGACTTACATCCCACCTTTTTTCTGTTAATGTGGGCTCCCAGACAAGATACAACAAGACTTGACTTGAAAGTCTCTTGCAAAGACTTCAGACTCAACTTGAGACTTGAAGGTGGGGACTTGAGACTTGGAGTAAAAGACTTGGGAGGGGGTGCAGATTGCCAGAAATAGTGCAAATTGAGTCCACTTTTAGGGTTAGGATTAGTGTTAGGGAATCATGGGAATTGTTGTTTTTTTCTGAGACATTGAGCCTTCTCTGTCAGAGAGCTCTGGTGCCACAATAAAATACAGTTCCCATGATTCCCTAACCCTAACCCTAAAAGTGGACTCAATTTGCACTATTTCTGGCAGTCTGCAACCCCCTTTGGATACATCAATGTTAACAAGTGCCAATTCAATCAGCTCCATTTAATGTCTCACAACTCTTTCCATTGCCACATCCACACATTGTTGTTGTTGTTGTTGGGTCTCTTCCTTCTTTGGTCCTAGAATGAGTCCTTTTAATTTTAAAATAATCACTCTAGATTAGAATATTGTCAGCAATAAGCTGCAGTGCTGTTATTGTTGTGCTGGACAAGATCACTCATCTCCCCATGCCCACATGCACAAGGTAGTCTTTGGCACCTTAAGCTGAAATTGGAGTGACTACTGAAGAACTCTTCCCAGCCCCCTTTTTCCTCTCTCTGCTGCTTCTCTTCTTTGAGAAGCACACACACACAGAGCAGTCTAGCAAATCAAATCCTGAATGGGAAGACACAGGGACAGTGTTTTTTCCCCCATCTTCTTTCTCTTTCACACATGTGGATACACAGACACCGACAGAGAGAGGGCACTTAACCAGACTTAAATTAAAATCAGATCCTCTGACATTTCCCAGATCGAAACTGGGACACGTGTGGCCAAGCCACATAACAGCATGGTCAGGATGGCAAAGGTGTTCATGAAGAAGAACACACAAACTAGGGGAGGCTGCAGCTATTTGCTTTTGCTGGAGCCTACTGGGAAGGGTAGGATCTTTACCCTTCCTCTCCTCTCCCTGTTGAATAGAGTACAAACTACTTTTTCACTTTGAACTTAGTTTGCCGCAACTGAAGTAAGCTGAAGACAAAGGAGGGAAGTGGAAGGAGGAAAGAGAAGCTGGGATGTTTTCTCCATCCTTTGTGAGGTCACAACCGCCTTTGTTAGGGAGACATCTGGGATCTCAGAAGAAGTACCTTTTTGCACTATTAACGGGATTCAGATTTTCTCTCCTGGACTTTGGAATGCTTTGTTCCCGGTGCCACAGGGCCAAAATGAGGAGGGACCCGCTTACATAGATCTCTCTCCAAAGAACAACATACCAACAACACCTTGAGAAAACCCAAGTCCATGTGTAATATCGTCATTTTATATATTTTTTTCCTCCTATATGATTCTTAACATCTTTGCCTGATGAAGAATCCGGTGAAGCATCAAAAGCTTGCATCATGTGTTTTTTGTGCATTTTGATTGGTTGAATAAAAAGTATTACTGTTTGGTGGATTTTGGATGTTATTGTAATTCATGAAGCAGTTACAGAAATGTCGGAAATATTCAGTAATGCTTACTCTCATGTAACCATATAAAAATTGGATCCTAGAACACCCTTTCAGTAGTAGTGCTTGTGTAATCCCACAAGTGTTGTCTTACTACTTCTGGTCTTTTGGAGGCAGAGTACTGGTCTTTTGGAAGTATTCAGGACCAAGAGGGCTTTGGATTTTAATTCTCTTTGCAGTTTACTCTATGTAAATTCTTAATAGCACCAAACTATTTTTAAAGATTATGATTAGGATGTAATGCTATGATTTTAAACCAGGGGTAGGCAGCCTTTTTGAGCAGGGGGGGGGCGGGTTGCTGTCCCTCAGACAATTGGGGGGCCAAAGCACCCCTAAATAAATAAATAAATAAACAAAAAAAATTAATTTTGTTTAAAAAAAATTAAAAAATATGCATGCACACTCTCTCAGCCCCAGAAAAGCCATGGCAAACCCCTGTGGAGATTTTGCCAAGAAAACGCTAAGAACAAGTAATAACAACAATAATCAATATCATCATGGCAGGCGGTGGCATCCGGCCCCCGGATCTTAGGTTGCCTACCCCTGATCTTAAACTGTCCTTAGAGGCCATTTAGTGAAAAGGTGCAGTAATAATAGTTTAATAATAGTTTAAATAAATCATTCCTGAAACCAGCACTTGGAAGGAGTTAGGAATATCTGTTTTTATCATTTCTTCCCATTGTTTCATTTTGTAGATTTTAATTCAAAATGCTAGCATTGTCTAATGCATGCAAAAATCTGTTTATAGGCAACTTTGTAAATAACTGTAATTTATTTGGAATATTTTTAAAGAACACATGCCAATTTTAAGCTTAAAGCTTCATGATCTGATGGTCCTAGACCAGATGGGTTCCAGATATAGTTATACTCTTGAATTCCTTGTCAAGTTAATCCCTTAAGCTACAAAATAAATGTAATATTCACTTGGGTGGGCCACAACATAATTACTGCGGTTGCTTAAAAGAATTGAGAAGTATATCGGATTAAATGGTGGCACTCTCTTCTCTAAGGCCAAGTGTCAACTTTCAGCCTTCCCCAACCTGCTGCCCTCCAGATGTGTTGGAATGTGGCTCTCATATCCAAGTCTTGTTGGCTGGAGATAATGGGAGTTGTGAACTGAAGAAATCTGCTTTCCAGAATGAGTTTCTAGGGTGAATCTTGCGGATGCAGATTAACTGAGTGCAAACTACTTTTACATTTTAACATCAGTCAGCAACAATTGAAGTAAACTGAGGACAAAAGGGAAAGTGGGAGAAGAAGAGAGAAACTAGGCTTCATTAAAAAAAAGTGGGATAACAGAGGGTTCCCATGCCTAAGTAAATGACCACGTCTAACTATTGAGGAAAATATTTATGTAAGTACACACTTTTCAAGACAGTGCTCTTGCCCTGAGATTCCACCCCCTTGTCCTGAAAAATGAAGGAGTAGGTCCAGGCCATGAGAATCCTGCTGAGCAAGGCTCATTTGGTCTAAAGAGACTATTCTGCTGAAGACAGAGGGCCTTTGCAGACTGCCAGAAATAGTACAAATTGAGTCCACTTTAACTGCCCTGGCTCAGTGCTAGGGAATCATGGGAATTGTATTTTTTTCTAAGACATTGAGCCTTCTCTATCTGGTGCCACAATAAACTACAGTTCCCATGATTCCCTAGCACTGAGCCAGGGCAGTTAAAGTGGACTCAATTTGCACTATTTCTGGCAGTCTGCAAAGGCTCAGAGACTCTGGGGCTATGTAGACAGGCAGGAAAAGGTGACATGAAGTTGCTTTTTCCCTAAACTGCAGCAACCACACCGCCTGCTCTAAGGATGCCCTAAATAGGGATGTAGCAACCGTGCGCCAGAACAACACGGCCCCTTTAACAGCAATGTTGGCATTGCTGTGCACCTGCACATTATGCGAAGCAGTGAGATCATGGATGCCATGCCACCCAAGTGGCTCGCCCTGGTAGTCAGTCTGCAATGCTCAGCCACAGGAGCCACCATCATGACTGCTTCAGCAGCTGCATGCATACAAGACTGCAGTGATGACACAGAAGAGACAACTGGTAGAGTGGGTGCCGCAACAAGCATTGCACGGTGTACTGCCACCGCTGCCACTCTAATGCCACCCGAGAGAGTCCCGTGCTGCTGGTGGATGTTCCCCAGAAACACCGACTGGTGGGATGGGTTCATCACATACATCTGGCCTGATGAGCAATGGAGGATGTTCTTCTGAATGTCCCATGCCCTCTTCCACAGAATAGTAGAAATACTGTGTCTGGAAATGGAGCAGTCTGACACTATCATGAGGAAAGCCATCCCAGTGGAGAAAAGGGTCGCCATGGCCATCTGGGTACTCGCCCACAAAGCCAGCTACAAGCAGACGTCAGAGCAGTTTGGGGTCAGCCTTACCACTGAGGGGGAAGTGTTGGTGGAGTTCGCCCTCACCATGGAGAAACTGCTGCTGACACAGACAGTGTACCTGGGGGCCTGCCGCTCAGGTAAGGAAAGTCGCACACACTTGTCACTTTCCCCTCCTGCACAAAAAATGCCTTGAGTTAGCACACAGTGTAGCATTCACTGTATAGGATAGCCTGTTAATTTCGCTGTACCTGCACATGTACGCAAAAAATGTCATGATCCACATACAGTATGGCATTCACTGTATAGGATAGGCTGTTGGGGTCACTGTACCTGTGCACGTACGCAAAAAACGTCATGACTTGGCATACAGTATGGCATTTACTGTATAGGATAGGCTGCTGAGACCGCTGTACCGGCGCACATACGCAAAAAACATCATGAGTTGGTAAGTGCCCTGACTTTTTTCCTTAATCCTCCACTCCTTCCCCTTCTTGTCACCCACAGACACCCATAGACGGGTGTCACTGCCTGATTGTGCCACCCTTGGGGCAGAGGAATGAGTTCATGAACTGAAAAGACAGCTACTCTATCATCCTCCAGGGGACATAGGATCATAGAGGACCATTAGTGGATCTGGAATTGGGCTGGGCTGGTGTGACTCATGACGTTTTCCTAGCAACAGAAAGATGCAGTGCAGGAACAACCAACTGTTATTTCTGACAATGTAACAATTCACCAGCAGGCACGACAGTCTCCCATGCCACAAGATAGGTACCCAAGGGGAGGGGTGATGGCTGCTTGACTGTAGTTTCCATGGCATTCCTGTCCCTCCCCACCACTTTCCATGGCACTTTCTGAAATGGTGTTTTTCACTTTCACAGGAGATCCTGAGGAGGAGCAACCTGGCCCGAGCCACTGCCCACCAGGAGAGGAAGGGCAGGAGCCCCTTGATGCCGCCCACCTGGCCTGCCTGCAGGGAAGCTGGGACCAGGATCATTAGCAAGGTAAGAGTGGCAGGGAAATGGGGGGAGAGGGAGTGGGGGTGCACCCAGGAACCCTGGCTATGGCATTGGGTGATAGGGTGCAGAGCAACCTCCTAATCACACTTTTCTCTTTTCTTTCCCCTTGCAGATTGACAGCTGGAGGACAGGGTGGCTGCCATCGAGGACCAACTTAGGCAGCTTGTTGACACAGTGGCAGCAATCCTGGACCGGCTTGGTCCACCCCCACCCCCATTCCCCATCCCTTAAGCACCTTCTCCTCCCCTTCCCTCCTCCCTCCTCCCTTTCTTCCCCCCAATTATACATACTCCTCCATTTGTAAATAGTCCCATTCCCCCTATTTGTAAGTAGTTCAAACATTGTGTTTTATTGTTAAAAAATTATTTTTAAAAAAATTATATCACAATCTGCACACCTACACACGACCAGCATATGCTTTCTTTTTATGAATAAACTTTCTATTTCTAAACCTTGTGTCATTTTGTGAAAAGGTGTGTATGTTCAACGCAGGATCGCAGGGAACCAGTGAGGAGCATCAGTGAGGTGGACATAGTGTGGGGTAGTTGGTAGTGTCTGCCTTGCTACTTAGTGGTGATCGTCGCAACATCCCCTTCTCCCTCTACTTGCTCTCCGTCTTTGGGGGCGGCGAGAGGGCTATGGCACTGCCACGTCACTGCTGAAAAGGCTGGCAGACTCGTCTATGGGGCATTGCTCAATGATCTCCACCTCCATAGCAACCTTCTCCTCCATGGGTGGAGAGCTGTCCCTCCTTCGTCTGCCCACCAACACAGCAGCCTCCACCGCCATGGTTGGAGAGCGACCCCTCCTTCCTCTGCCCAGGCCTACAGCAGCCCCCTCCTCCAGGGCCGGGGGATGCTCCTTCATCTTCTACACCGTCCCCTCTGCCACCAATGCCCCTGGGGGGACCCACTATGGCTTCCACAAGCTGGCCCAGCAGACCAGTCTGCACTTCCAGTGAGGTAGCGAGGCACTCCTGCTGCTGGACGGAACTCTGTTGGAACTCCTTCCGGTGCTCTGCCACATTCTGCCTGAGCTGATAGGAACATTCCCAGAGCCGTTCCCCCTGTTCCAGGAGTCTGTCCAACTGGCCCCTAGCCAATGGAGACATTCCATGAGGCGATGCAGGGCAGTAGTAGTTGCTGCAGCTGCTAAGCAACGCACCCTCTTCTCTTTGATCTCAGCCAGGTGGACTGCCAGTGGCATTGCAGCTCTGGAATGTGCTATTTCACCTTCTCTCTCTTGTCCTACTTCTCATTCTAGGGACATATATGGCACATGGCAAAGTTTACACACAAAACATGTCCCACAGAGATCGGGGGTAGAGGGGAGTGGTACATGCCAGGGAGGTTTGTGTGGACAGACTGGATACATGTAGCTGATGGTCATGCAAGGGACATGGTCAATAGGACACACAGGGCCTTTGCAGACTGCCAGAAATAGTGCACATTAAATTGAGGCACTGCCCTGGCTCAGTGCTAGGGAGTGATGGGAATTGTATTTTTTTCTGGGACATTGAGCCTTCTCTGTCAGAGAGCTCTGGTGCCACAATAAATTACAGTTCCCATGATTCCCTAGCACTGAGCCAGGGCAGTGCCTCAATTTAATGTGCACTATTTCTGGCAGTCTGCAAAGGCCCACAGACAAATGCTCCTCCACAATCCCACCCCTCATAGCATGCCAGAGTGCAAAAGTGGTGTGCAGGGGTTCTGAACACCTGCACACCTACACAAAAAACATCACAAAAGCCATACAAACTGCTATGCTTTTTGAGTGCAGGCGTACATGCAACAGAATGCATTGATTGTAATAACTTGGAATGACTTTACCGTGTGCAGCCTGGACCTGATGGATCAACTGGGTCCAGGACCTGCCCTCTCCTCGCCCTCACTGTCATCCTCGCTTACCACTATACTGGTCCATGGGACAGGTGAGCGGTCATGGTAGCTACTGATTCTGGAAGATACAGTGCACCACTCTGTACTATGAGACGGTGGTCTGCTTGTAGATGATGTAGAGGCATGGGACGGTAGCAGAGATGTCCACAGCCCTCTGACTGCAGGATGTCTCATCTGAGTCAGGGTGTTCATCCTGGTCATCTAAATGATAAGGGATGGGGTCATCTCTGCCCTCTGCCCACTCTAGTGCTGTCCTCTGCACCCCTTGCCAGTGCCCCTGCCGCATCTTACCTTGAGGGGACATCAAAAGGTCCTGGGTGCATTCTCCCTCGGAGATGTCCTCCACAGTTTCCACTCTGGCTGGCTGGCCAACTGAGACCCTCACAACTTTACTGCTGGTACATATTCTGCTGGACCATATGCTACCATCCTTGGTGAGGAAGGCATGGAGTTCCTCTTTTGGCCTTGTGATTCCTAAACTTCTTGTAATCTGCCCTGAGGTTTTTGGTCTTCCGACGGCACTCCTCCCAAGTGTGTTGGTGGCCCTTAGCCCTCATGCCTTCTGCCAACTCCTTAAATGTTTCAGCATTCAAAAAGGAATTTCTCAATTTCTCCAGAACAGGGGTAGGTAACCTTTCCCCTTTAAGGGCCGAGGGACTTCAGCTCCCAGAAACCTCAGTCATGTTGGCCAATAGTCCCATGTTGGCCAATAGCTCCTGGGATTCTGGGAGCTGAAGTCCCTTGGCCCTTAAAGGGGAAAGGTTGCCTACTCCTGCTCCAGAATATATGGCTGTGACCACACAGCTATCAGGTCAACCATCTCTGCATGGGACCACAGTGTCCCTCTTCCTCTTTTTGGCTCACCGCTTGTGGATGGCTGTGCCATTCTGCCCACTGTACAAGACGAGTGCCAAAGTAGGTGCACAGCTATGGAGCTTCAGAGCTACAAAGGTCCGCTGCGAAAATGGCGCTGGAATGTGTGTGTGTGGGGGGGGGGTCCAGCTTAAAAGTGAAACTTTCCCTTTATCACTTTCACAGTGATATATCTGGCAGCAACAGTTTCACCTTCCAGCTCAGGCACATGTGCACTGTAAAAATTATGGTTAGGGCTAGGGTTCTTATGCAGGTGCACCTGTGGCAGTGCACCCACACCTGGGCCATTAGGACGCTTTAAATTGAACCATTTTTCACAGGGCACATGCTCTCAATGGGTGACTCAGAATGTGCCACACGTGTGCTGGGTCTTTACAAGGGCGTTTTAACTCTTGAGTGCCCTTTTTCCGCCACCCCTCCATCGCTGCATATAGATGCGCACTTTTTAGGAAGAAGAGGAAAAAGCGGCTCCTTTTTGGAGCAGTCTTTCTTGGGAAGGGGCAGGTAGAGGGCGCTTTCCTGGTAACCTTTAGATGTGCATTGTCTAAAGACCATGCTTTTCAGTCACCCTCAAAGCACCCCTTTTTGCCCATCTGCATAGCCCCTCAGTTGTTTTACATCAGTCTCAAGATGAATTGCTAGAAAAGACCTTAATATGAGGGTGGGGAAAGGTAAAACTGTTTTGTACTAAATCTGATCATTGGTTTGTCTAGCCCAGTACTGGCAGTGGTATTTCTTGGTTCTTTCCCAGCCCTATTTTGAAATCCTTAACATTACATCCTGGCCTCCCATCCAAGTACTAATCATCTTTGAACCTGCTTAGCTTCAAAGCATCAGATGAAATAGGATGTACCCAGGGTGGCATAGTTGCTGTCCCTATAGTGGTGCTGCTGTCACCATGTGACCCACATGAAGAGAGGAAAGGGCTGCAGCAGCAAAACCACACCTTCCTCTATCTCTGCTCTGTCCCTGCTCCTGCCAATACTTTGTTCTGCCCCTATTACTCATACTTTGGTGTCAACATCTGTGAAGAAACCTTTGTGTATAGACTTCTATGTATGGAGTCTTCCTCGAGTCCTTGAACCTTCATCATGCTGTGGTCCAGAATTTTAAGAGGTTTCTTGTAGAGATTTGTGTGGAAGGTTTCTCTACAGTGGATGGCAGGCCCAGGATGGGAGATCGTTTGGTAGAGCTACAGGACCATAGCATTCCATATACCCGTATTTTCTGGCGTATAAGATGACTGGGTGTATAAGACAACCCCCAACTTTTCCAGTTAAAATATAGAGTTTGGGATATACTCGCCGTATAAGACGACCCCTCTTCCAATGGGAGAAAATGAGAAAGTGTTGGGGGAAAGGACTGCCAATATACTAGGGGATGCATTCTGGGGTATGTATAATTTGTGGCCAAGTAAGTGACCCTGGGCATGTCACACACTCTCAGCCTCAGAGGATGGTAATGGCAACCCCCATTTGAAGAAACATGCCAAGAAAATCCCATGATAAGATTGCCTTAGGGTTGCCATAAGTCGGAAAGGACTTGAAGACACACAAGAACAACAAAAAAGTCTGCAATTGTTTCATAGGTAGTACATGGGAATAGGAGCCAGCATGGTGTAGTGGTTTGAGTGTTGGACTACCACTCTGGAGACCTGGGTTTGATTCCCCACTCTGCCATGAAACCCACTGGATGAACTTGGACAAGTCACACTCTCAGCCTCAGGGGAAGGCAATGGCAAACCTCCTCTGAACCAGTCTTGCAAAGAAAACCCCAGGATAGGGGTTCACCTCTTATCTGCTGCTGCTTCCTCCTCCTGCGTCACGTCACACTACGCCACCCCTTCCTCCCCCTCCTCCTCCTCCTCTGACCTGGACTTCCTGTCTTCCTCTTCCTCCCACTGTGCCACACCTTCTTCCTCCTCCTTTGCCACCCAGCGTATAAGACGACCCCCAATTTTGGAGAAGATTTTCCTGGGTTAAAAAGTAGTCTTATACGCCAGAAAATACTGTAATTTCAACCTTTGCATGAGTAAGTGCCATAAAGAGGGATTTATTGTTACACAATAAATACTGTATTGATTAATACCACTCTTCAGCGTGGAAGTGGATCATAATCCACGAAAATTCATGGCATAATACATTTGTTAGTTTTAAAGATCCTACATTCCTCTTTGCTGCTTTACTGCAACAGATTTTGCTGTTTGTGTGCAATGGCTGCCCTTCTGAAAACCCCAACAGATTGTGGTGTATATGTCAAAGATTTCCACCCTTTTCTTTCAAAAAGATCCTGGACAACTTCAGAGCAGAGGAAGAGATAAACGTGAAAGTAAAGAACAAGTAGGAGTAAGTAGGAGTGTGTGCGCGTGTGTGCATGCATGTGCACTGCATTACATTATAGCACGTCTTTTCTGAACTGGCTGGAACAGGGATTTTCCTCAATCTGCGGTGTATGTGTGTGTTCTGTTGTATGTGACTACAGTCAAGAAGTCTTGATCAAACCAAGAAATTTACTGTGTAATTTCTGATTTGAGGCAAGCATTAATCTAGCCTATTTTGGGTATGAGGGACATGGCTGACTACTATGCTGTGCACAGAGGTAGAAGCAAAGAGAACCTTCACTTTCTTCTTTACAATTCTACTGAGTTATTGTTAACATTATTGTTTATAACAATTGTGCATAATATGGAGAGCTGAACTTTTTCCAGGCCTATTTTCTAAAAAAAGAAAGATACAATTGTAACATCTTTCCCAATATAATTTCTCTTTATTGCATTTACAATAGATGATCTATGAAGCTAGTTATATATTAGCTATGCCAATCAGGTTATTCTCTCATTACATGTCATTTATGTACAATTACAAGAGGATGCTGTCTCCTTATCAGGCTCCAGAAAGCAGTTTTAACATCATTTCCAGTCAATATGATGGGGGGTGGGGGAAAGAGTACTTGGTTTCAAAGAGTTGCATTTGGTATAAATAAGAGTACAGTTGTGTCCTAACTGATTTATTTAATATCCCAGGCCCCACCCCCACAGCTCATATATTTTGAGAATATAAAGAATTTCAGAGAAAAAATGTGATCATGCAAAATGTAGCATTTAGTTGGATTTAGAGAGGATAGATCTGGTTGTAAATTCCCACCCAACCACAAAGGTTACCAGGTGACTAGGCCCCTGGATAGCAAACTTTATGCATAATTTTTGTGAGTGTAAAATGTGGATAGTGGTACTGTCAGGAGATGACTTTGTGGTAAAAACTAGGTTCCCTCTCAGTAGAATGAGCAGGAGGGTCCTCATATGTTGAAATAAGTAATATACATTATCATCTTAAGAACACGTGCATAGACACACACACACCATTCCCTCCAACATTTCACAGATAAAAATTAGAACAAGTGTGGCTATACAACATCAGAGTGTGGTCAAGATGGCAAAAGTTATTGAGGAAGAATGCACAAACTATGAGAATGTGCAGAAGTTTGCTTTTGCCTGAGTCTCCAGGGAAGGGCAAGACCCCACTCCCTCTTCTTCTGTCCCCCATGCTTAGTGCAGGGGGGGGGCAGCATCTTGCCCCTTTTTGCATGCCAAGGCAAAGGCAAACTGCTTCACCTCTCCTAGCTTGTGTGTTCTTCATTAATAACTTTTGCCATCTTGACCACATTTTGATGTTGCTTGTCCACATGTGTCCATGTTTTCATTGGTGAAATGTTAGAGGGTATGGGACTTAGAACAGTGTATACAGGAGGAGTGGGCAGGAGTGTTATGATCCAGCAGTGAGCTAGACATGAACTTAGTGTTGGGGAACACATCTTAGAGTCATAGAATCATAGAGTTGGAAAAGACCGCAAAGTCCATCCAGTCCAAGGAATACACTGTCAGGATCCAAGGTCCCAGTTCCCAATAACCAAGACAGCATCATAGTGGAATAGAAACTAGAGATTTATTCTGGATATTGAGACAGAAAGTCCTCCGTCCTGGTACAGTGCTAGAACTAAAGAAAATCCCCCTCAGACCATCAGAAATACAGTACATTAGCATCCTCCAGCCCCCCTTTCCAACCTCGATCTAGATCAAAGGGCCCTTCATGTTTCCTTCTTCCCCTTCCTGTATTATCTTTAAATCTCCCTTCAGAAAGAAAGTCATCCCTGTTTCACAGCTCTGATCTATGGCAGGAAGGCTGAGGTCATAAAGTATAAGTTTGAATCCATTGCTCCATGTCCTAGTCTCTGGAGCAACACAAAACAGGCTTGCTCCATCCTCAGTATGACATCCCTTCAAATATTTAAACAGGGCTATCATGTCACCCCTTAATCTTCTCTTTCCCAAGCTATACTTGCCCAGCTCCCTAAGCCACTCTTCATAGGGCTTGACAGTTTTCAAACCTTTCACCATTTTGATCATCCTCCTCTGGAAACATTCCAACTTATCAATATTCGTATTGAATTGTGGTGCCCAGAACTGTACAGAAAATTCCAGGTCTAGGTCCTAGGGTTAGCAGATTTGGTCTGGCTGACATACCAGCAAGTGCCAGGAGGGGGTCAGCAGAAGCTGAAACATAAATCCTCAGGATGGTACATTACCATCTCTGACAAAAGATAGATTCAGTATTGAACATGCTCTAGATGTTAAAACTCTGGGCTGGCCTTAAACAAAATAAGACAAGCTAAAAGAGATAACAGCATCCTTCCATAGATGGGTTGCTGTGTATGCACAATGATATCATTTTCAAGGGGAGAAAAAAAATGTAATACCAGAAACATTTCAGACAGTAAACATGCCTTAAGTGCTTTTATCACATCTGAAGATGACTAACAATAGGCGAGAAAGGCAGTGCTGGTCCAGGAATGCCTGAGCAACTGAAGCCATTAATGGGGAAATGTGAAATGTGCAGAACCTGGAAAGAACACTAATCCAAAGAAATGCAACTGCAGCATGACTTGCCAGAGGGCTCTTGGGCAAAATAGGTGTGGATTTCTTTGGCTGGACTTTTAAGCAATATGTGTTCATTAAAATTATAGCTCAGATTTTGGGACATGCAGGACAGGAACCAATCAGCAAAAACTTCTCCCAGTGGAAATAGAAGTATCCAACTCCCCAACCCACCCACCCTGCACACACATTGTAAAAAACTTCATGGGAAGTCTGAGAAATCCCATATGCTCCAACTGTTTCCCATTTAGCAGGTGCACAGGAGCCCTGGTGGACAGTGGTTAAATACTTGTACTGTGGCCACAAGGTTGTGAGTTCGATCCCAGGGGCTCCAAGGTCCATTTAACCTTCATTCTTTCTGTAGGTCACTAAAATGAGTACCCAGTGTGTTGGGGGCAACTAGCTTACACATTATAAAACACTTAGGGAGTATTAGTTCACTGATAAGCCATATAGAAATGTACTTGCTATTGCTACTGCTACACTCCTGATTAATCCTCTGTCACCCTTGTTTTTCATCTGTTTTTTAAATGTCTCAGTTTCTCTCTTCCTTCCACTTTCCCTCTGCGTCCTCAGATTACTTCAATTTCTGCAAACTCAGTTCAAAGTGAAAAATTAGTCTGCACTCATTTAATTTAACAGGGGAAGAGGAGAGAAATTAGTGGAATCTTATCCTTTTCAGTAAACTCAAGCAAAGGCAAAATGCAGTAGCCCCTCTTAGGGCCTTTGCAGACTGCCAGAAATAGTGCACATTAAATTGAGGCACTGCCCTGGCTCAGTGCTATGGAATCATGGGAACTGTAATTTATTGTGGCACCAGAGCTCTCTGACAGAGAAGGCTCAATGTCCCAGAAAAAAATACAATTCCCATGACTCCCTAGCACTGAGCCAGGGCAGTGCCTCAATTTAATGTGCACTATTTCTGGCAGTCTGCAAAGGCCCTTAGTTTGTGTGCTCTTCTTCATTTATAACTATTCCATCTTGACTGATGTTGCTTGGCCACATATGCCTATGTTTTTATTTGTGAAATGTTGGAGGGTATGAAATCCACCAGAGTAAGTTTTTGGTGCTGCATAGGACAACAGATGGAAGAGGAAGAAATTTCTGGCACAGCTAGTGTCATGTAGGCTTTAGCCCAAATTTAAGGTGAGCTATAATCTCTGCCAGAAGACTCAACTATAAGATAAAAGCACACCTTGCATATTATGGAGTAGCAGACACTGGCCAAGATCCATCCGTCCTACTGGAAGAACATTATCAGCATATTTGGATGAGTGTGCAGGGAGGGGTGATAGCAGTTTCTTCTTATTCCAAGGCAGCTTCCCCCGACCACTGGCCAGTGTCAAGGATATATCCAGTTTTCTGGTTGCATTTGCATATCGGGAAAAGGAATCCCTGTGTGGGTGACTTCTTCTTTCCCAGTTGTGCAAGGGCACCCATGATGCCTGTTTGCACTTCTGGAGCCAACAAGCACCTAGAGGCCTGGGACTATGCCCAGGAACTTCCACTTGCCTCTTATACCTGGGACAAAAGCGTTGTGAAAGATGGCATTGCCTACCTCTTTGTATAATGTCTTTAAAAGAACTTCTGATGGCATAACCTGAGGGATACTAGCTACTAGGACTAGGTACCTGAAGATGAAGGCAGCATATGCCACCAACAGAACCCTGGCCATTGTGTTCTTAAATAATGGACTTCAATTTGTTACAGAAAAACTCAAAGTTTGATTACTTTACTACACTGCCTGGACATTTTCAAATTACCAGCAAGAGAAAGCAGTAAAACTCAGTAAATCTCTTGAGAAAAGTAAAGACTGAGAGTAGGAAGCAATACATTACAAAGCAAAGCAGTGTCACCTGTAACTAGGTTCAGGGGAACTAATTTGGATAATGACAGTGTAATCAAGTCATATATTAAAAATAATGTAATAAGAGCAAGATACAGCTTCAGTGTTATGCTTTATAAAAAGAACAGGAAATGCAGTAGTTCAGAGCAATTCTATCAATTATGGAAAGAGTGGTCACAGACAGAAAGAGCTCTGTAAAATTGTTACTTTAGTACAATGTAAATTGGGTTTAGAAAGCAGAATTTGTTTGGTGCTGTAAGCAATTCTAGTCTTGGAAGAGGCAAGCTCTTATGAAGAACAGTGCATCTGAAAAAGTGGTACTGATACAGATGAATGATTGTGGTGAAATAAATTAGTTTTCAAGATGCTATTAGATTCCTTCTTTCTCCCTCGCCCCTCCATTTTTTTTATTATGCTGGGACAAATTAGCACAGCTACAGCTTTGTAGACATACTGATCCATTTTTTTGTAAATAGCTCTTTAAAAACCCTCACATTTTGGGTAAAGCTTCATATAATCTCTTTAGAAAAGAGAACTTTTAAAAAAACCCCACACACTATGGAAAACTGGACCATAATCTTTAACTGCACCAAAGTTTCCAATTGTTTGGAAAGCCTGATTGCATATGAAGAGGAAGCTGACAATGGGGCTGTTTCCACTTTGTCTCTAATATCCACTCAATTTTATGACATAGTTTAACATGTTGTAGAAAGCTTGGGAAAAAAGGCCTACTAAAAATAAATAGGTGTTTGATAGCACATGTTTTAATGAATCATCTAACCAATCATTTGTGGGAGACAGACACTGAAATTAAGACCAAATTCTAGAAATATGTTGTGGCATTCCATTCTACCATGGCAGGGGATAGACAGACTAGTAACCTAATAGGAATGTGCTAACAGCAACTTGGTTTTTGTTATTTGCAAAGCACCAAGATGTGTGTCATTATTCTCTTCTTGACATTTCAAGAATTAAAGCAGAAATAAGTGATTCCCCCATTACAAATTCTCATAAGCATTATAGTTAGACTTGGTTTTAATAAAACTCAGCCAACAGACTCAGCCAAGAAAAGACACACGTAATAGATTTCAGAAGTCCAAAATTATAAAAAGCCAGCCATACAGAGTGGTTATGTCTCATTTTGTTAACTAATCCTCCTGCCAAAAAGAATTTGCCTAAAGGATATTTTTAAGAAGACTGCACAACTCTTCCTCATTCATAGTTGTTATCAGGAATTGCTTAGTTTTTAAAAATTTCCAAGTGCTTCACAGACACAACTATATATTTCTAAAATGTTTGTTTTGAGTAAATAGTAAAATCTGAATTCAACACATTAGTATTGCAGCAATATGTTATGAAAAAGAACTCAAATGGTGTATGTGTGTTGTATTTGTTATTGTTGTTTACCTTCAAGTGGTTTCCAACTTATGACAATCCTAAAGAGTTTTTTTTTTAAAGCAAGATTTGTCTTTGCCTTCCTCCTGCCCAAGGTCACCCAATGGGTTTCCATGGCTGAATGGGGATTTGAACCCTGAACTCGTAGTCCAGTGCTCAAACCACTACTCCACATTGTATGTGCCTTCAAGCCATCTGTTGACTTATGGCAACTTCATGAATTTTATAAGGTTTTCTTAAGCAAGGAGAGTATGGTGTAATAAAGTACTAGGGTCTTGTCTGCATGGGCAAGGATACTCTGGGGGCAGCTTGGAGTATCCTGGCTCCACAGTTGCCCTGAGTTGCCTCCATTGTCTGGTCCTCCATTCCCATGCCACCTTGGCTGCCTGCATGGGTATCCTGCCAAGCTGCAGTGGCAAATTGGTCACTCCTGAAGTCAGAATGAGGTGGCCAATGACAATCACATGCTGGGCACCAGCGACTTGTGGCAATGGTGAACATGGCAGGCAGCTTCACAGGGTGCCTGTGTAGAAAGCCACCATGGTATGGAAACAGAGGGCTCCAGATCTTCCCAGAAGATCCAGAGTTACAGGTAAAGTTTTAAAATCTATTTTAAGATTGTTTTGCCTAGAGAAGAGAAGGTTAAGAGTTGATATGATACCCTGTTTAAATATTTGAAGAGATGTCATGTTGAGGATGCAGCAAGCTTGTTTTCTGCTGCTCCAGAGAATAGGACACTGAACAATGGATGCAAGCGACAGGAAAAGAGATTCCTAAACATTAGGAGGAACTTCCTGACAGTGAGAGTTGTTTGACAGTAGAATATACTCCCTCAGAGTATGGTGGTTTCCTTCTTGGAGGTTTTTAAACAGAGGCTGGATGGCCAGGGGTGCTTTGATTGTGTGTTCCTGTATGGCAGGGGGTTGAACTGGATGACTGTTGTGATCTTTTCCAGCTCTATGATTCTATTATTCTATGTAAAAGGGAGTGCCAAGGATAAAAGGTTTGAGTACCACTGCCCTGTACCTTTTAACATTAAAAATACTATTTTTTTTCTACATCAGAAGTATACTTTAGTACTGTTAAAGTGTTTTCCCCTTCTTTCTCATTTCTTCTTTTAAAAAAATTAGCACTGAACATGAACATTTCTGTCTACTTCTATTGATACACATATCCATGGCAGTAGTATTTTCTCATACCAAGAAGATACAGATATTTCCTCAGTCATTTGCTAGGAAGGCTAATTTTGTTAATCATGTATATCTTCTAACTGACATTGGGAATGGGAATACACAAAAACCAGTGGCAGAACATTTCAATCTCCCTGGGCATTCCATCTCAGACCTCAGAAGAGCGGTCCTTGAACAAAAGAACTGCAAAGGTAGAATAGAAAGAGAAACAGCAGAATTGGAATTTATCCACCAACTACAGTTCCTCAGCAATGGACTGAACAAAGACAATGGGTTCCTTACTCACTACACATATTTCAACACTATCAACCCCATCCTCATAGGGGTGCCCTACATTCCTCTATTTCCCTCACCGCAGGCTAGTCCCATTACAAAACTGGATCTGCCAGTTCATCACCATGCACAAAGACCAGTTTCCTATGTCTTTGTGCACTAACGACTATCGTTAAGACTGGAACTGCCACTTCATTTCCCTACACAAAGGATTTGTAATTTGAATTGACATCCTCACATATGTATATCTGTGCCTGGCCTCCACTCCACCAAATGCATCTCAGGAAGTGGACTGAAGTCTACAAAATCTCATGCTGCCAATTTCTTTCAGTTAGTCTCAAAGGTGCTACAAGATCTATGTACTGATTCTAACTGAACTGTTATTAATATTCCAGGTGATAATACTGGATAGAGCCATTAGCTGCTCTAGCAAGGCTGTTCATTGACGGTTCTGTTCTTTGAAAATATGCCTCTGTCAGGACCACTGCTAGCTATTTTGCTGCTTAATAAATACTGTGATCACACAGAAACATAAATGGTGATGTTCCCCCTTTTTTTTTTTTATCAAGAGTAATAGTGTGCACCTAGAATCATAGAATTATAGAGTTGGAAGAGACCACAAGGGCCATCCAGTGCAACCCCCTGCCATGCAGGAACTCCCAATTAAATCATCCCCGACAGATGGCCATCCAGCCTCTGTTAAAGACCTGATCTGCCATTGCCATGTACCACTACCACTAAGGATTCTGGTGTAGAATCACCCTTTTTTATAGGCGACTGAGCTGTGAAGCAGTGGATGATGTTATGTTGGTGCTTTGAACACTCCAGGCTCACCTTCAGTTAAGCAGACGGGTGTGCAATTGTTCTAAATTGGTCTTCCAAGCTGGCCTTTCAAGTATGCTTCATCATCAGAAGAGATCCCTGAAAGTATTTTTGTAAGGTTTTGCCTACATTCTCAATACTTTACTTCTCCCCTGTGTTTGTTGTTTTAAACAGGAATAGAGGCATAAGCCTTTCTAATGTAAGTTTGTGAAATTTTGCTAAAACAGTGAAGCATCAGATATGTCTCGATCACTAGACAGTGAAAAATTCAGAATGGGATTTATTCAGAGATGATGACTTAGGTAGTCATCACATTTATCATCCATTCTGTTATTTCCTTGCCCTTTGAACACTCTTGGTTCTGGCATCAGCTTTACAGACATAACAGAAAATGATGGGTGTCAGTGGGTGGAAAAGAATTTGTATTTTCCAAAAGTTTTCTCCAGCTATTCTTACTGAGTGACATTACCTTCTTATACAAAATTCATTGTGGCTTCTGACATCAGTTTTACAGACAACACTCAGTCACAACAACATGTCAAGCACTGTACTAGATGGGAGGGAAATCAGATAAGCTTCTCTAGGAAGAATGATACAGAAAAAAAAATGCACCCACCCTTAAAATGGCTGTTGTGTTATGCCACAGAACACCAAAATTTAGTAGGGAGATGATCAGATGGAAATTGATAAACTGATAAAGGTAGGAAACTTGAGAATATCTAATTTTTCTTTAATGCTGATGTTAAAATAATAATAATAATAATAATAATAATAATAATAAATTTTATTTCTATCCCGCCCCTCTGCTAAGCAATCGGGGCAGCTCACAGCAATTAAAATACAATAGTTAAAATACATTCTAATGTCCCAATCCCTCCCCCCATCCCTCCCACCCCTTAAGACAGAATTAAACTTCAAAATTTTAAAACAAGAAATCAATAAATGAAAACAAAGTTTTAAGATAATGGTGGCAGGACAACAGAGAGCATAAGGAGGAGATTCGGTGTTCATTCCTCTGGGGAGGATCAATCTGGGAAGGCCTGCCGGAAGAGATCCGTCTTAACTGCTTTCTTAAAAGCAGTGAGTGTTGTGATAAGACGGATCTTGTCCGGCAGGCCATTCCATAGTTTAGGGGCAATGATGGAGAATGCCCTCTGTGAGGTCTGTTTAAATTTGGATTTCGGTTGTTGGAGTAGGTTTTTCCCGGTTGACCGAAGGGCACGGGGGGGGCTCATATGGGGAGAGGCGGTCCCTAAGATAAGTTGGACCCAAGCCATGTAGGGCTTTAAAGGTCAAAACCAACACCTTGTACTGCGCTCGGAAACTAGTTGGCAGCCAGTGGAGGGATTTCAGCACAGGTGTAATGTGCTCCCTCTTAGATGTGCCGGTAATTAATCTGGCTGCCATATTTTGTACCAACTGAAGTTTCCGAGTTAGGCACAAGGGTAGCCCCATGTAGAGTGCGTTGCAGTAATCCAGGCGTGAGATTACCAGTGCGTGCACAACGGTTTCCAGGTCTTTCTTATCCAGAAATAGGCGCAGCTGGCGTATCAGCCGAAGCTGATAGCAAGCACTCCTGACTGTCGCGTTCACCTGACTAGTCATGTGAAGCGACTTGTCAAGGAGTACCCCCAAACTGCGCACACAGTCCTTGGAGGAGAGTGTGACCCCATCCAGGACTGGGGGCTGTAATCCCGGGCCCGGATTCGGACCTGTAACCGTGAGCACCTCCGTTTTGTCTGGATTCAGCCTCAATTTGTTTTTCCTCATCCAATCCATTACCGCTCTAAGACAGTCATTGAGAGGAGAGATGCCGTCAGAGGTCTGAGACGATGATTTGGTCATGGAGAAGTAGATCTGGGTGTCATCAGCATACTGAAGACACCGCGCTCCATGCCTCCGAATGATCTCTCCCAGCGGCTTCATATAAATATTAAATAACATCGGAGACAGGATGGCGCCCTGGGGGACGCCACAATTAAGCTCTATTTTAGAAGAGCAACTGTCCCCAAGCCTCACCCTCTGGGATCTGCCAGAGAGGAAGGAACGGAACCACCGCAGAGCAGTGCCTCCAATTCCTAACTCTCTCAGCCGATCCAAGAGGATGGCATGATCTATAGTGTCAAAGTTGGTGAGTGCTTTGGAGGGGAGATACTGGGAGTGTTTAGATGCAAATCTGATTTAGAATTCTAGTTTACTTGGGAATCTGGCAATACGCAGTTTTTCCATGGTTTTCACCATGACTTCTCACAGGAAGCTAGAGAAACAAACCAGTAAGAAGTAGTAGAGAAAAAACCTCTGGCTTATCAGGAGAAAAAGAAGTCATAGTGCCACATTCAGATGTCATAAAAACTCTGACAAATGCATGGTTTGTTTAGGGGTCTTTCATATTGTAAAGTCCCTCAGATTTCCATTCGGCTCCCTATGCTATTTAACATATAAATGAAATTGCTGAGAAAGATCCAGAGTTTTGGGATTTGGTGTCACCAATATGCCAATGACACCCAACTGTATTTGGAGTTTGCTGTTTTATTAATTTCATTTCATTTCTATGCCATCTTTCTCCCAGAAAGGGGCCCAAGGTGGCTCACAGATAAAATTGTTTTTAAAATTTTACAATAAAAATGTAAAAACAATTAAAATCATCTAACAAAAACAGTATAAAATGATATAAAACATATACAGGTTTTTAAAAGTATCTAAAGCACATACCTTGTATAAAAGCCTTCCTGACACAATTATGTATTAAAAGCCTGCTTGCATAAAAATCTCTGCCTGCCGGTGAAAGGAAAGCAAGGAGGGGGGCAGCCTAGCCTCTCATGGGAAGGGTTTTTAAAGGGTGGGAGCAGCCACTGAGAAGGCTCTCTCTCATGTCCTCACTAACTGAGCTTGTGATGGCAGCGGGACCAAGAGAAGGCCTTCCCCTGAAGATCTTAGGACCCTTGCAGCTTCGTATGGGGAGATACAGTTTTTCAGATAGTCTGTTTCTAAAGTTTTGGTTTTAAAATGGTGTACATTGGCAGTAATCAACTGACTAAGAGCAAACAAATTGAAGCTTGGTTCACAAAAACTGGAAGAGGTCAGTTGAAACACAGATCAAAAAATAGGGATTCAGTCTGTGCTGAATGGGGTTACACTCTCCCTTAAGACTCCATCCTGAAGTTTGGGTGTATTGCTGGGTTCAGCCCTAAACCTTGATGCTCAGCTTTCTATTGTGACAGGAGCGAAGCACATTTCCCCAGTTAAAGCTAGTATGCCAGCTGAGAATATTCCTGGAGACATCTGATCTGGCCGAGTGACACATACCATAGTTATATTCTATTTGAATTACTATCATGTGCTCTGCATGAGGCTGCTTTTGAAGAATGTTCAAAAACTTTATCTGGTCTAAAGAGCTGAAAGCAGCTCTATTAACTATTAAAGGGAGCAGATGATTCCCTTGTTACAGCAGCTCCACTACATACCAAACTGTTTCTGTCTACAATGACCCATTAAATCCTATATTCTCAGGTCTAGGTTACCTGCCTGCCTGGGCTTTTAGGGAAGACCTCGTCAGAGTTTCACTTCTATCTCTCTTATTTTGTAAACCTCTTTGAGTCCTAACCTGGGGGAAAAGACAGAGTATAAATAAACCAGTACCAATACCAATACCTGTTGTTGTTGTTGTTGTTGTGTACCTTCAAATCGTTTCCGACTTATGGTGACCCTAATGTGAACCTATCATGGTGTTTTCTTGGCAAGATTTGTTCAGACATCTGCCATTGCCTTTCTCTGAGGCTGAGAGCATGGGATTTGCCCAACATCACCCAGTGGGCTTCATGGCCATACCAAGAATCAAACTCTGGTCTTCAGAGTTGTAGTCCAACACTCAAACCACTATGCCATGCTGGCTGTTATACTAGTACCAATACATACATGAAAAAAGACATCTCTTGTGGGAAACCAAGTGGAATATGATGATGTCTGTGTTACCTATAAAATTCTGTGAATGGGGCAGGATGATTGAGCATTAAAAATCTTGCCTGAAAGCATCCAAGAGACTATGGTGTATTTAACAAGAGTCATTCACAGTGCTTTGTTATGTATGCATATCCACTCAGAAGTTAAGTCTCACTGAACTCAATGTAATTTACTCCCAGGAAATTGAGTCCAGATGTGTATTGAACATTTTTGTACTCTGCTTGTCTTCATGACTATCATAAAACTGATTAGGATGCCCTATCAGTTCTGTAAGTCAAATGTTATTTATTTATTGCACTTGTATCTCACCTTTCTCCCAAAAAGGGATCTATTGTTAAAAGATGGTTTATTGGCATGCACTTGCTAGCTAAATAGTCTGAGAGGAAAGATGGGATCATTGAAAAATATTTTAAATAGGCTTTTAAACAAGAGCAACTGCAATAACAGTAAAACTTAAAGTAAGCGGAAAAGTGGATTACCTATGGAGAAGTCACTAAAGTGGACAGTGTTACGGGTAATTTAGAATTTTTGACACAGGAAGAAATCTTACAGAAAGGTTTGGACTGTGGGTGGTTTTTATATATGCATCTCAGGGGGAGGTTTTTGAAGGATAGATCAACTTACAGTGTGGGGAAAGTTGATGAAGATTTGGAAAATATTTTAGTGGATAAGAATCATTGCAGAATTGCCCAATTCTATGAGCTACTGTTAAAATTTTACCTTGAGGATGAAGTAATTAAAGAAAATATGAATAAGTGGGCCATCGATTTGACGGTAATCCCTCTAGAACAATGGGAAAAATCATGGTCATGTAGAGTGAAATATTCACTGTGTTACAACCTAAGAGAAAATTGGCATAAAATGCAATTTTGATGGTATTTAACTACGATGAAATTGGCCAAGATGCAGAAGGGGGTTAGTAAGTTGTGTTGGAAATGCCATAAAAAAGACTGTACATTTATTCATTTATGGTGGCACTGTAAATATGCTAGAAGATATTGGAAAAGTATACATACAAATGTTATAAGAATTATCCCTTCTATAACACAGATGGATCCTAAGCTTTATTTATTAGGTATGTATGAAGAAAAACAGGTGAAGAAGCAGCATGGTAAGCTCCTGTTTTATATAACAACGGCTGCAAGAATGGTTTTTGCAGCTAAATGGAAAACCACTAGACCTCCTGGGGTACGGGATTGGCTATACAAGCTGGTGGACTGTATTTGTGTAGATACATTAACACAATTGGTAAGAGGGGATACGTGGGACGAACAAAAAAGGATTTGGGAGCCCTTGATAAAGTTTTTAGAAACTAGCAACTACAAAGACTTGGTACTAGATTTATTAGACTAAAGTATGACAAGAAGTCATTCACTCCTGGTATTTGTTAATTTTTAAGTTCATCATAAAGAAGCGTTAAATTTTTGTTATTTAAATTTTTAATATTGCAAAGAAGGTTGAAATTTTGGTTTATTCTTAGGATACAAGCTCAGAGATGTTTGTAAATGGGGTAAGACCATCCCAAGGCTCAGGAAGTCCTTTTATAGTTGTTGTTATTGTTGTTGTTTGGTCAATGTTTTAGTTTTAGTCAGTAGTTGTGTTGTTGTTAATGTTTGTCTCAGTTTAAATTTGTGTTTATGTTTGGGGGGGATTCAGGATGTTATTTGTTTATATTGTAGATTTGTAATGTATGATGTTTGGCTTGTATTATATTCTGTTATACCTTTTAATAATGAAATAGTATATATATATATATATATATATATAACTTAATGTAAGCCATAAATAAAAAATGACTCGGAGGCACAGAACAACTGTAGCATCTAGGTGAGAATTTCTAAGTTAAGAAGATATCCTGCAGAAAGAGACTTGAGTTTAACATCTGTTCTTTACAAGAACCAATGTTCAGCCACAATTTTAAGAGTAGAGAAAAAACTTTTCTATAGTGCAAGGGTGGGACCTTTTCTGTTAAGAGTGACATTCCCACATTCTGCCAGGCAACCTATGGTGACCCCATGAATTTCATAGTATTTTCTTAGGGAAGAAATACCCAAAGCTGGTTTTGCCAGTTTCTTCCTCTGAAATGTACAGCAGCTGGTATTCCTTGGCAGTCTCCCATCCAAGTACTAACCAGAGCTGACCTTGCTTAGCTTCCAATTTTAGACAGGATCTGGTGCCTTTAGGGTACATCATCTGAAAGCTGTGGAAATTTGAGTGGTGTAAGACAAGATTATAAGTTCTTACAATGTTTAGAATATGAATTTAAGATCAACATTAGGTCATTCACTACAAAAAATGATTGTGCTTAAAAACTGAGTCATCTGAGACATACTGAGGGATTCGTTTTGAACTTGCATTTAGGGAACCTTAAAATCCTGTTCAGTATATATTACATGACAGACATGCAAAGTAACCATGACTTTTACCTTGACACATATTTAAGGACTGTTCTACACTGGAATAAGTTTTCCATTTTCTTAATTTGCCACCATTTTGTATGTCTACAATTTATTGTCTCAAAACTATTTGTATGTTTCATTCTTTAATTAATAGAGGGTTTGCAGGTCAAATAAAAATTTAAAAAGCAAGTAAATTTATGTATGCAGTTTTGTGTTTGTGGAAAATTTCTCCTTTGTATGAGGCTGTCTAATTGAGAATTGCTATCATTTGGTGGGTGCTTTATTTAGTCACTGCTGGAGAAGCAGACCTCAGTAAGTACAGTTCTTCTTGGCATGGAGATAAGAATGGAAAATATGTAGGTATCCCTTGATTTCTCCCCCCCCCCCCATGGAACTCAGATGCAACTGTGCAACTCATGCAAAGGTGGCAGTTCTATGACAGTATATGGTACTCTACATATAGTTTGCACTACTAAGCCAACATTTTATGACTGTACAGTTAGAACTAAACAGATCTCACAATCCTTTCATCACATCAATTCTATTTATGGTCTCTCTCCCTTACAAGCTTTCCTCTTTTCAGTGATATGGGTTGGGGTGGGAGTGACCACATTGGATCCCGTGCAGAAACTGGATTTAAATTGAAAAACCCCTGCAAAAGCGGGTAGTTTTCAGATGACATTTGGGTTTAACCCGAACAGAAAGTAGAAAAAAAACAAAAAAGCAGGTTGTTTTTCAGATGACGTTAGCGTTAACCTGAACAGAAACTAGACAAAACCCACTCCTTTTTACTTTTGGAAAATCCAAAAAGGAACAAGGGCAGAGTTTGTCTACTTTCTGTTCAGGTTACTATCACATTAACCCAGCGGTTCTCAAATAGTGGGGCGGGCCCCCCAGGGGGGGCGTGAGGCTCCATAAAGGGGGGCCCGTTACGGCTGGAGAGAGGGAGATTGTCCCAGCACAGCCCCAGTAGCTCTATCCTGATTGGCCAAACCCGCCCATGTGATCGCGCGGGGGGGGGGGCGCGAAATGTTTTCTTCTTTCCTAGGGGGGGCGTGACAGAAAATAATGGAGAAACACTGCATTAACCCCATTGTGTGTGAAAAACTACCTGCTTTTGCAGGGTTTTTTCTGATTTTTAAATCGTGTTTCTGCACAGGATTTTTGCAGTTTGCCCGTGTGATAAACTCCATTGTTCGTGATATTGTTGAACAGTTGAAAGTTAGTTGACAGTCTGCTGCAAATTACCTAGACATTGTTCTAAAGAAGGACCATTCGAACTAAAAAATTATAATGCTATATTCTATTTTAACTTTCATGGCAACATCCTATAGGATCCTGGGATTTGTGGCTTGGTCAAGGGCAGCTGAGCAGTTCTCTACATCAGGGTTCCAAAGTCCCCTCCCTAAACTGCCAATAAGAGGATTCCACAGGATGTTGCCTTGGTAGTTAAAGTGGAATCATAGAGCTATAATTGGGTAGTGTGAATGGGCTTCTCTCCATCTTCAAAAGTGAGGCAGATAAATTAGTGAGGACTGGGCCTTCAGTTGAGTGGCACACTGTGGGTCAAGTCCCTCAAAGACATGACTTGGTTCCATATTGTCATCCTTCAGCAAAACGAGGTCTTGGATGATAAAGTATAATATGGATCTCTTGCTTTACCTCTGCTGCTTTACAATGATTTGTGTTGTGGTTGTGTGCACTTAAGTTGTTTCCGACTTATGGGGTCCCTCAGGCAAAAATATAAGAGTTTTCATGGCAACTTTCTTCATAGGCAGTTTGCCATTACCATCCTCTGATGCTGAGAGTGTGACTTGCCAAAGGTCACCCAGTGGGTTTCCATAGCTGAGTTGGTATTTGAACCCTGGCCTCCAGAGTCATAGTCCAATACTCAAACCACTACACCATGCTGTTTTTTTTTTTTTAAAAAAAGTTATAAAATGTTGGTTGACCCTTTAATTTAAATCAAACACTAAAGACCCAACCTGGCATGAAAGTGGGATATAAATTTAAATAAATAAATATTTCATTTTCCCCAGCAAATCCAATACCGATTAAAATTTACATGATTAATTTATATATATTGGGCCTCTTTTTCATGTGTATATATATATATATATATATGGGAGTGGGGAGATTGATGCCATCACTCTTCTATTCCCTAGCCCTTTTTTACCAAATGTTTGACAAGCCAGCTTTCAGCAGGTGAAGTTTACCCTGGCACAGAAACTCTTCTCAAAAGTCTGCTTCACTTCAGTGATGAAAGCTGCTGAAGGAGCCCTGGCACTGGGGAAAAAGTAAAATTGACTGAACATAAAACAAAACAATCACAGAGGATCTACATAAGTTCAACCTAGACAACGAGAAATCAAAGTAGTTAAAGAGTACCCTTACCTTGGATAAAACATTGATGAGAATGGAGACTGCATCCAAGAAATAAGAAGACTAGGAATGGGAAGGGCAGCCATGAAGGAACTAAATAAGTGTACAGATAAGTGTACAGTGGTCCCTCCATATTCACTGGGGTTAGGGATAAAAGACCCTTGTGAATGTGGGAAAACCACATTTAAAAAAAAAAAAGCTATTCTTTTTACCCAAGAACACTTCCAGGTCCTCCAGTGCAACACTATGGTCAACATCTGCCAGAAGTTGATCACAGAATCATGCTGCAGGACCTACAAATACCTAGAAAGGTGTTTTCTCTAGGAGCATCTAGGTTCTCTAGCAGAACTCTATGGTCAACTTCTGGCAGAGTTGTGTTGGAGGACCTAGAGCAGGGGTAGGCAACCTAAGGCCCAGGGGCCGGATGCCCCCCCCCCGAGGCCTTTGGACCGGCCCCAGGCTAGTCTTGCTGCCGCCACCGCCGCCCACCATGATGATATTATTGTTGTTATTACTTGTTCTTGTGGTATTCTTGGCAAAATCTCCACAGGGGTTTTGCCATGGCTTTTCTGGGGCTGAGAGAGTGTGCATGCATATATTTTTTAAAAATTTTAATTTTTTATTTATATTTATTTATTTATTCTGCTTCGGCCCCCCCAATTGTCTGAGGGACAGCAACTTGGCCCCCAACTCAGAAAGGTTGCCTAACCCTGACCTAGAGATTCCTAGAGATAACATATTTATCAAAGCCACAAATAATCAATTCCACAAAAGTCAAAGCCGAAATGTGGGAGACCAACTGTACAGTAGACCCTTGGTATCTGCTGGAGTTTGGTTCCAGGACCTCCGTGGATACCAAAATCCACGGATGCTCAATTCCCATTAAATGCAATGGCACAGTAAAATGATATCCCTTATAAAGATAAAAGGTAAAATTAAGGTTTGCGTTTTGGAATTTATATATTTTTGGGATATTTTCAAGCGGTGTATAGTTAAATCCATGGATAAAGACTCTGTGGATGCGGAGGGCCGACAGCACAACTGAGCACCAAAGTCAGAGTCATCCAAGTCACTGTATTCTCCATCACCATGAATAGATGTGCAAGTTGGTCAGTGAAGAAAGTGGATAAAAAGAAAATCAACTCATCTGAAATGTGGTGTTGGAGAAGAGTGCTGAAACCATGGGTGGCCAAGAAGACAAACAAATGGGTCCTTTAACAGATTAAGCCTGATTTCTCCCTGGAAGCCAAGATGACTAAACTTACTTTGGTCACATCATGAGGAAAAATTACTCATTAGAAAAGACAAAAATGCTAGGAAAGATAGAAGATAGTAGTAGAAAGAAAGGAAGTCTGCAAACCAGATGGATGGACTCAATCAGAGAGAGCAGTGGAGGACAAGGAGGCATGGAAATGTCTCATCCACAAGGTCACCATAAGTTGGGGACTCGAGGCCTACTCCACTTGAGGGCAGTGAACAACCAAAAGTTGGCCACCATATTAGCCAGGAAGAGGCTGGAGGAAAGTCACACTCATTGGGCAGTAGTCCTCCTTTTCCAGGACATGTCCTCTATTTCAACCTTCTCTCTAGGAGGAATTTGAAAATGTCTTCCATTTCAAAGCATGAATTTACATTTCTATGAGCGCCTTCAGCTTTTCTTGGGTCTTGTCTTTAATTTTCCTTGAAGGTCCTACATTTGATGCCTTGTCCTGCTTGGCGGTTAGGACCTATGGTCGCCCTGGCCCACCCTTGTTACAGAAACCACACTAATGGTGTATATGTGGTGATGGTGGTCACAGGCTTTCCTTGGGTGACTATACCGCCTGCTTTTCCGGGACATGTCCTCCATGTCAACTTTCTGTCCAGGAGGAATCCAAAACATGCTCCATTTTGAGCCTCACTAAGAAGTATGAATTTATATTTCTATGAGTGTTTTTTTAAACTTTTATTTGGCTATGTTCTTCACGTTTCCTTGAAGGCCCTCCATTTTGTGGTGCCTTGCCTTCCTTTGTGGTCAAGACCTCTGGTCAGCCTAAGAAACATGAATTTACATTTCTGTGAGAGTTTATAGCTTTTATTTAGTCATGCCCTCCATATTTCCTTGAAGGCCCTCCATTCTGGAGTGCCTTGTTCTCCTCCAGAGTGAGCCCTAAGAAGCATGGCTTTATATTTACTGTTTTTAGCTTTTATTTTGGTCAGGCCCTCCATGTTTCCTCAAATGTCCCCCATTTTGTGGGGCCTTGACAGCACTTCGACTAAGAGGCATGGATTTACATTTCTATTGAGTATTTTTAAGCTTTAATATGGTCATGCCCTCCATGTTTCCTTGAAGGCCCTCCATTTGTGATGCCTGGTCCTCCTTGACGGTTAGGATCTCTGGTCACCCTGACTAAAAAGCATGAATTTACATTTCTAGGAGCGTTTTATTTGGTAACGTCCTCCATAAACGGCCTACATTTTGAGGCGCCTTGTCCTCCTTTGTGGACATTTGGCCACCCTTTAAGAGGCATGAATTTACACGGATATTCGTGTTTTTCAGCTCTTATTTGGTCACGTCCTCCATTTTTGCGTTGCCTCTGTTCATCCTTGACGGTTGGGACTTCTGCTTACTACCCTGAAGCATAGATATACATTTATATGTGAGTGGGGTGTTGTTGTTGTTTTAGCATTAATTTGGTCAGCTTTATTTCTATGAGTGTTTTTTTTTTCCTCGCTTTAATTTTGGTCAGCACCCCATGTTTCCTGGGAGGCCGTCCATTCCGCGGTGCCTGGTCCTCCTTGACGGTTGGGACCTCTGTTGTCACCCCCAGAGGGGCCGGGGCCTCCTCCTCCTCCTTCGCCTGAGGCGAGGGTGGCGAAGGCCAGGGCTCGCGCGGAGGCTCCTCGTGGCCGTCCATCCGTCGCTCCGTCCTTCGGTGTCCGTCGGGGCCTCCCCTCCGCCCTCCCAGCGGGCGCTCTCGCTCCCCCCTCCGCCGCTCAGCCACTCACTCCGCGCCGGGGCTGAGGCTGAGGCAGCGGCGGCAGAGGGAGAGGCGAAGGCACCGGCTCGGTCTCCCTCAGCGGGAGAGAGGGCGACGACCGCCGCTGCCTCCTCTCTGTCTCTCTCTCTTTCTGCCTGAGGGCCGGCCATGGCCTCGAGGGGCGGCGGTCGGCGCGGCCGGGACCGGGGCGAGCCGCTGGTGCCGACCGAGGAGGAGGAGGAGGAGCTGCCCGTCTACCTGGCCCGCCCGGGCACCGCCGACCAAGTGCCCCGGCAGAAGTACGGAGGGATGTTCTGCAGCGTCGAGGGCGCCTTCGAGAGCAAGACCCTGGACTTCGGGGCGCTCAGCGTCGGGCAGCGCGGAGCAGCAGCCAGCAGAGCCCGGGCAGCGCAAAAGCAGCAGCAGCAGCAGCCTCCTCCTCCTCCATCGCCCGCCGCCTCCCCTCAAGCCCCGGCGGGGGAGAAGGAGAAGGAGGACGGGGAGGATGGCCCCACGGCCGGCAGCGGCAGCGGCGGAGTGGAAATCCGGGCCCCCTCCGGGAAGGAGCGGCTCCAAAACCTCGGCCGCGAGGAGTGCAAGGCAAGACCCCCGCCGCCGGGAACGAAGGGAGGGAAGGAGGGAGAAAGAGGGGCGCCACCGCCGGCCCTGAGCGGAGGAGAGACGGAGAGGGTCGGTTATTAGTCAGCCCTTTGCTGTGCCCCTTTATCCAGGCGCAAAAGCCCCCTTGAAAGTGAAGAGAGAGAGAGAGAGAGTGTGTGTGTGTTAGTCTCTTGCTGTGCAGCTTTACTCGGAAGTAAAGGCCCCCTTTGAAGTGAAGTCAGTTAAAGTTGAGGTGTGTTTGTGTGTTAGTTAGCCCTTTGCTATGTCCCTTTATCCGCCCCCTTTAAAGTGTGTGTGTGTGTGTGTGTGTGTGTGTGAGTCCCTTGGGACTAAAGCCCTCCCCCCTCTTTAAATTGAATGAAAGGTGTGGGTGTGTTTCTTGGCGCATCGCTGTGGCCCTTTATCCAGGAGCAAAGGCTCCCTTTAAAGTGAAGGAAATTAAATTTGGGTGTTTGTGTGTTAGGCCTTTTCTGTGTCTCTTTATCCATCCAGGCGTAAACTTCACTTTAAAGTGAAATAAGGCGTGTGTGTGTGTGTGTGTGTGTGTGTGTGTGTTGCTCCCTTGCTGCGCCGCTTTACTCGGAAGTAAAGGACTCCTTTAAAGTAAATGAAAGGTGTGGGTGTGTTTCTTGGCCCGTTACTGAGCCCCTTTAGTCAAGAGTAAAGCCCCCCTCCTTTCAAGTAAAGTAATCTAAAGGGGTGTCTGTGTGTTTGTGTCTCTTGGCTGTGGCCCTTTCTTCAGAAACGAAGGCCCCTCTTTAAAGTAAAGTAAAATTGTGTGTGTGTTGTGGCCCATTGCTGTGCCTCTTTATTTCGGAGCAAAGCCCCCTTTAGAGGCAAGAAAAGGGGTGTGTTTAGTGGCCATTGCTGAGTCTCTTTATCCAGAAGTAAAGTCCCTCTTTAAAGTAAAAGTGTGTGTGTGTGTGTGTGTGTGTGTGTGTTAGGCTATTGCTGAGTCCCTTTATTCAGAAGTAAAGCCCCCTTTCAATTAAAGTAAAGGGCTGTTTGTGTGTCAAGAAAAGGTGTGTGTGTGTGTGTGTTTCGTGGCCCATTGCTGTGGCCCTTTATTCAGAAGTGAAGCCCCCTTTAAAGTAAAATAAAGTAAAGGAGTGTTTCTCTCTGTGTGTGTTTGTTTCTTAGCCCATTCAGGAGTCACACCCACACCCACACACCCCTTAAAAGTGAAGGGAAGATGTGCATGTGTGTGTGAGGGAGAAAGGCAGTCCTGAGGGAGGGTGTGTGTGTGTCGCCTCCTACACAAGGGAGCCGTCCTGGTGATGATGATGATGATGATGATGATGGTGGTGGTGGTGGTGATGATGGCTTGTTTGCGTGTCCCTTCCTCCTTCCCTGCCTCCCTCCCTCCCTGCCTCCCTCCGTGGCCTCCTTTTTCCTTCCTTTTCTTCTTGCCGGCCGAGAGAGACGTTGCGAGCGTTAGTCCCCCAGCGCCTCCGGGGGCTCTTCAGTTCCCAAACGCTGAGGCGAGGCGGATGGCTGTTAGGACCGTTGCTATGGCTGCATCCGCACGGCAGAAATAACCCGCTTTCACACACCACCACTTTTAACTGCCGTGGCTCAAGGCTGTGGAGTTTCTCGGAACTGCCGGTGGTGGAGGAAAGAAAAGGAAAACAGAGGAAGTTAGCCTCGCCACAAGCTCCCTGACCCCAAAACAACAACAACAACAAACCCCTAAGGCGGGGTAGGCAACCTTTCCCCTTTAAGGGCCGAGGGACTTCAGCTCCCAGAATCCCAGGAGCTATTGGCCAACATGGGACTATTGGCCAACATGGCTGAGGCTTCTGGGAGCTGAAGTCCCTCGGCCCTTAAAGGGGAAAGGTTGCCTACACCTGCAAGGTCTGAAACACTGCAGAAATAATCTAGTTTGAGACCGCTTTAACTGCCCTGGTTCAGAGCTAGGGAATCCTGGGAATTGTAGTTTGTTGTGATAACAGCTCTCTGGCAGAGAAGGCTCAATATCTCACTAAACTACAAAGTTCCCAGAATTCCCTAGCATTGAGCCAGGGCAGTTAAAGTGGTCTCAGACTGGATTGTTTCTGCAGTGTGTTTTGGAGCTTTGATATAGAATATACTAGCTGCAGATTTATTCGCTATAAAGATGAATAGTAATTAAATTGTGCCCACCTGACCTCTACAGTTAAGCTGTAGCTCTTCTCTGGTGCCACAACAAACTACAGTTCCCAGAATTCCACAGCCTTGAGCCATGGCAGTTCAAGTGGTGTGAAACTGGATTATTTCTGCAGTGTGGATGCCACACACAGAGGGATAGAGTGAGACTGACCCTGTCCAACCCCCCCTCCCTTTTTTCTTGAAGAATAAACGTTGCAATTTAATAAGGTGCAAGTGAGGTATCCTTAAACACTTAGGATTTAGAAGAGACCTCTTATATTGCATTTGCCTGGCAGCAACTGATAAACCCTTGCTGGAAGGGACAAGTAAGCACATTAAAAAAAAAAAATCGCAGGTTGGAGATCTGAGAAGCAGCCCCGACTGCAAAAAGTTTAGTTAGAGCTGGCTACAGCTTTATTGAAGAAGTCAGGCAGGCACAGTTTAATTATTGTGCATCTTTATAGTGGATAAATCTGCTGTTCATTGCAGCAAGTATATGCTGTACCTTAGGTTTTTTTGGTCATGGAGCTTGTGGTTAATCAAAAGAAGGCTAACTTTCTTCTGTTTCTTTTCAAGAGAAAGAGGGAGCGACAGCTCTTCTGTGCCATCAGCTTGCACTGTACAAACTGCACGTCAGCATTTTTAAAGTTATTAACTTAAAAGCTCTGTGCTACAATTCCAAGAATGGTCAAATAAGCACATCAGTAGAGAATGCAGTCAGCTTATGCCAGGGTTAGTTATATTAAAGCCAGTCCTACCACTTTTCATTTTAAAGAAAGGGATGAACTAAATGCAGTGGCCTAAATTTCAGCATCTTGCTCTTGAATTTAGGCTTGCATAAGCAAAGCAGTAAAATCACTGTAAAATGTTACACTTAGAACAAGGAGTACTCTTTCCAAGGAATCAAAGACTTGTTCTTCTGGAATCTAGGAACATTCATGTCTTATAGTCTTATTATAAGTATTTAGTTGTGCAATACATGAGAACTAAAAACAACCTACAATTTACTCTGATCCAAATGGCAGGAAAACTAGCACTTGAAATCAAATTTATCTTTTCAGCACTTGGTTCTCATAGTTCTTCAAGAAAGTATTGGAGTTTTAGGCATGCTTAGATTGGTGGTGTCCAGAGAGAGACCTATTCCTTTAAATTACAATAATATCCAGAATCCACAAAACAGCGATACCTGCAATGGGCCAACCAAAATGCACAAATTAGACATTGCTATCTTTCCTTTGAATGTTATGGATAGCTGCTTCATATAGTGCAGTTTTCCCACAGAAATAATATAGTTGCATCAGTAAAGCATATACATTTTCATATAGTAGTTAGATTCTGAGTTCTGCTGAAAGTACATGAACTGAAGTTACTGCACATATTACTTACATCTATTAGCAGCAAAATTGTTTATATACAATTGAAATTGTAAAGATTATTTTCTGACACCCTGTAAACTCTTCTGACCTATATCTTAAATGATTGATCAATTGATTGAGAAATGGATTGCAGTTCCATAAGGGATGGAGTTGTATTGGTGTGGGTTATGGTTATTAGTCTGTGTTAAAAAGTATTCTTGACCGGAATAAATTTCTGCACTGAAGTTGGGGGGAGCTGAAGCTGTCAGTTATCTAAGGTTATATTTTTTCCTATTTGTTTTACTTAGAATAAGATAAATTTCACAGTGAACTAGAATTTAGTTCACCCAGATGCGAATTACAAGACTTATCATAGGTAAGTTTCATAGCCCATAGATGAAATTCGAATGAGATGAGCCCCATAAATCACTTCTCAGGCAAAGGAAAAGAATTGTCCCTTAATTATGGAATCACAATATATCATAATAAAACTTTGTTGAGGGGAGTTTAAGTGGTGACTAGAACCAACTGTTGATAATTTCTTCTCTTTTCTTTTTTGTTCTATGGAAGAATCATCTGTGTTCACTTAGGGTTCCTCCTGCAGATTTCCTTGTCCTGAGCTTGTGGAGGAGAGCATGCAGGACCTCCCCCTCCCCTAGATGGGTGGATTTTGATCCTAAGTCTTTACCAAAAGGGCCTGGCATCATGCTGATTCAATCCCCAAATTCCAGTTAAATAACCATATTATTTAGTTTTGTATCCTGCCCTCCTCTCCCAGTTTTCACTTTGCAGCAATCCCTATGAGATAGGTCATGTAACCAGATATGGTTTCAGAGCACATGTATGAACATATATCTATTCAAAGTACACATACCTTTGAAGGATCTTTGGACTTTAGCAGTAGCGTGTCTTAGACAAATTAGAACCAATAAGCCATACCAATGTTGATCTATCTAAAGGGGATTTTTACTAAACCCAATAATTAAATTTACACAGTGAATGCATGGGAGTAACCAATATTATGGAATAGCTTCATAAATGTCTAAAAGTAAATATACAGTTGGACCTTCATATCCACGGGAGATCCATACTGCACCAACTCTGCAAATACGAAAAACGAAAAAACCTCAAGTCCCGTTGTCCCTAATGGCAACATGATGTGTGCATGGACATATGCACGCGCCCACCATTGGGGACAATGGGGCTTACCATCCCCGGATGCCTAAATACATGGATGGCAAACCCGGCAGATGATGAGGCTCCACTGTATAACAAAATATCTGTTTTGGAATGGGAAAATATTAACTCAAGCAAATTCACAAGGCTGAAAAAGTTTTAAAATCCAGGTTGTCATTTGGATTCAGATTGCAAGAAGAGTCTTGGGTAAACTGCTTGAGGTTCATGGGTTGCTGACATGGGAGGGAGGTTTACTAGAAGGTGGAAGGCAAGGTGCTTGGAGTCTTCCTATGCTACCCACACCTACACCAGAGAAATGTGGGATAAATTTGGGAACCTGCCAATACACAATGAAAATACTATCCCAAAATAGATTAAGAGTGATAGAGATTAGCTTTCATGAGTCCTGCTATACTTTCAGAGGTTTAGACCATTGTGGTTCTAGTTAGAACAGTAAAGAGAAGAGGATGGCTAATTAACCCAGGTACCCTAGGCCAAAACCAGGACTTTAAGACGAAGAGGGAAAAAAATCTGATGTATTGGTCAAATTCTAGTTTCTGTGGTGTCTGAAAGATATAGACATTTCAGATATGTAAGTCTGTGATTTCAGCAAAAAGAACTAGCAAAGCGAAGTCAGGGATTTCAGCAGGAGACCTCCAAGACCAGGAGACT
Source organism: Phrynosoma blainvillii (assembly GCA_026167975.1). Taxonomy (NCBI): domain Eukaryota; kingdom Metazoa; phylum Chordata; class Lepidosauria; order Squamata; family Phrynosomatidae; genus Phrynosoma; species Phrynosoma blainvillii. The sequence goes on from JANUYF010000002.1 coordinate 271,067,529, forward strand.
TGGAATCAAAGCTCTTTTGTCAAAGATGGACAAAGATAGGAGATTCCTCCCTCAGAATGAAAGTAGCTTTATGAAATTATGATCTTGTATCATTTTAGGCAAAGTACAAAAGAATGACTGAAGTTTACCTGGCTGAGATGGAAGAAATTATGGCCATATTTAGACTAACAAAACAGCAATAAGTTGAGATGATCGCTCACTCCATTCTGTCAGACGTTGTTTGGGATCTGTTGAGAAACAGAACTGTTTGCATGGTGTATTCACTCCTATGCAATAATTTAATCAGCATTCTTAACAACCCAAGTGGTGATAATTAATGGAATCACATTTTTTGTCAATGTTAGCTAAAAGATTGACTAGAGAGGCCTTCTTTTCAGTCATTGGCTAACCCACCCTCTGTTCTCTTCCCAGCAGACCCAGTTTAATCTGTAGTTTCCACACGCACACATCTACGACTGTTGATGGGGAATGTGTACAGGTTCAGGCAACTTAGCAATTTTGTGACCAGCTCAAGGTCAGTCTAGGACAGGGGAAGGCAACTTTTTTAAGACCTGGGCTGGTCTCCCGTAGCCCAGGTCTCGGCTGGGCTGAGGGGGGGGGGGAATGGCCGCGCGCGCATGCGCGTGCCCTCCACCACCTCGCGTGACCCCCCCCGCACACGCTGCTACCGCCACCACAACGCACACAGCTGCCACTGCTGCCGCGCATGCCGCGCCCCCCATTTTGAAAATCAAAATGACGGCTGCAACGTGTTTGTGCATGCGCAAAAGTACTGTGCATGCGCAAATGCATCGCGACTGCCTTTTTGATTTTCAAAATGGGGGAGCGCGGCCGCAGAGCGGGAAAAACGTACCGTGGCGGTGGCACGCGGCGGCGGTGCCGGCGGCAACTTTCGGCCTGGACCGGTAAGTCCAGGGACCGGGGCCTTAACCGGCCCCTGGGCCGTAGGTTGCCGGTCCCTGGTCTAAGAGCTCAGTGATAACCCAAGGATCTCCCTGTGTCTGTTGCAGCGTTCAAACCATTCCACTGTACCTCTTAGGGCCAAACTATTACCTGACAATAATCATATGATTAGCTCTTCACTCTGAGCACATTCAGTGCCCTTCATCATGTGTTTTGGGCAGTTATGCAAGGTTGAATCTGCTTAGTACTTGGATGGGAGACCACCAGGAATATCAGGAATTTGCAATAAGTGTAAGAAAGAATCCTGTTGACACCCTGATGAATTGCTACTTGTTAGAGTTGACAGTATTGAGCTAAATGAGCCAATGGGTGCATGTTTAAACCAGGTACACAGTAATCCAGTCCTGATTGAAACTAGGGGGTATCACGTTAGTTCTATGATTGGTATGGTTACTATCTGGATTAGTAGGGACACACTGATTTGTACCATTTGGGAGATAAAAGAAGTAATAAGCAGGCTTTGTTGCAGTTTTAATGAGGTGTACACATTCCTTGTGTCTCTGTCTACTCCTCCCTCCCCATTGCGTTCCTGTTCATAATAAGCCTATTCTACCCCTGTAGTTCTATTTATTAAAAACAAATGAACAGAAAACACACAATTCCATTTTGTGTAAATGCCTTATGATGTAGAGTTATCGTGGAAATATCTCTCCAGTAACCACCTACTTACTCTCTAAAGGTGAGGCCATTCTGGAAAAATTTGAAGACCTTCCTTTGAAGTCCTCAGCTGATGGGCTAGGGGAGAAGCCACACCATCGCTTACCCAGCCCCACACTTTTTATGGTGGGATTGTGTGGTCTAGATGTTGGACTGCAACTGCCATCATCCCTTACCATTTGGCTGTATTGGTTAGGGCTTATGGGACTGCCATCTGACAATACCTGGGGAGCATGTTCCCCATCCTGGAGACAGGGTAAATGCAACCCTCCAAATGTTGGATTGTAACTCCCATCAGCCATTGCTAACTTACTCTACTGCTAACTTACTCTGAGGGGTCATGGGAATGGTGTCCAACAACATCTGAAGGGTCATAGCTGTCCACCCGATTTAGGGCTTTATAGTTAACATCAGCAATTAAATTTTGCTGGAAAACACAAGTAGCCTGTGTAGATCTTTAAGAAGTGGCAATATATGATTAGTGTGTCTGGTCCCTTCCATTAGTCATTGTGTATTGAAACATTTAAGTTTTTGAACACTTTTCAAAGACAACTAAGTATAACACACTGCAGTGATCTAGCCAAGCTATTATTGATCAAAGACTCCTTTTCAGAAAGGGATACGGATGACAAACCAAAGTTGGTGAAAAGTGTTTTCATTCTAAGAACAACAATTGTTCTTCCATCAACTGGATATAGAAGCTTTAAAGCTCCAAATGTGATTTTTAAGAAGAGATTCAATCCTATAAATTATCTCCATTATAATCAGATGAATAACCAGCCCCATATACTAAAAGATTAGGCATCAATGTATTACCTCCTATCCACAGACTTCAAGGACATGTTCAAGGCTCTTACTGCTTTCCTTAAACTAGATGTGTAGTAGAAGGTGTAGTGAATCATTCCCATATTGGTGACATTATCCCATAATGATAGCATATTATAATACAAATGCAGGCAAAACCATGTCTTTGAGTATTCTTCCTACTGATGGAAAAATGTAGATAAAAATCTGTTTTAGAATTTAGAAAGGCAAGTAGTATTTGGTATTTTTTATATTTTATTTCTTTATGTTTCTCAGACAGTAAGCTGGCTTGTAAACTATAGAACCGTAGCACTGATCTCCCATGCAAGTAATATCATGCCCAAAATTCTGCAACATATACTCCAACCATACATGGAGAGAGAAATCCCAGAGGTTCAAGCAGGGTTCAGGAAAGGAAGAGGCACGAGGGACCACACTGCAAACATACAGTGGCTAATGGAGCGCACCAGGGAATTCCAAAAGAAAATCAGCATGTGCTTTATAAACTATATCAAAGCCTTTGACTGCATAGATCAAGAAAGGCTATGGAATGCCCTTAAAGACATGGGAGTACCAACACATCTAATAGTCCAGATGAGGAATATGTATTCTGGAGAAGAGGCTACTGTCAGAACAGAACACGGAGAAGCAGAATGGTTCTCAATTGGCAAAGGAGTCAGACAAGACTGTATCCTTTCACCCTATCTGTTCAACTTGCATGCAGAATGTATTATAAGAAAAGCAGGCTTGGCCACAATAGAAGGAGTGAAAATAGGAGGAAGGAATATCAGCAATCTAAGATATGCAGATGATGCCATAACACTGGCAGAAAACCTCACAGACCTGGAACACCTACTAAGGAAGATCGAAAAAGAAAGTGCTAAGGCAAGCTTAATGTTGAACATAAAGAAAACAAAAATGACCACCGAGGACCTTCACAAGTTCTACCTAGACCAGGGGTCGGCAACCTTTTTTTACCTGGGGCCGATCCCTTCTGGCGGTCCCTTCCGGCGGGCCGGGGGGGGGGAATGGCGGTGCACGCGCGCGCCCTGCTGCACACGCCGCCGCAACCGCTGCCACTGCCTCCGCGCATGCCGTGGCCGCCATTTTGGGAAACAAAACGGCGGCCGCGACTCGTTTGCACATGCTCAGTACTTCTGCGCATGCGCAAACGAGTTGCGGCTGCCGTTTTGGAAAATAAAACTCGCGGCGGGGTTGGGGGTCGGCGGGGGCCGGTAAGCGGCGGTCCACAGGCCGGAACCAGCCCACGGGCTGTAGGTTGCCAACCTCTGACCTAGACAATGAAGAAATAGAAATAGTAAAAGAATTCTTATACTTGGGATCAAACATTGATCGGAATGGGGACTGCAGTCAGGAAAACAGAAGAAGACTAAGAATGGGGAAGGTGGCTATGAAAGAACTAGAAAAGATCCTAAAATGCAAAGATATACAACTCAGCACAAAAGTCAGAATCATACAAGCCATCGTATTCCCTACTACCATGTATAGATGTTAGAGCTAGTCAGGAAAGAAGATAGGAGGAAAATCAATGCATTTGAGATGTGGTGCTGGAAAAGAGTGCTGAGGATTCCATGGACAGTCAAAAGGACAAACAAGTGGGTCCTAGAGCAGATCAAGCCGGAAACCTCCCTGGAAGCCAAGATGACCAAATTGAGGTTGTCATACTTTGGACACATTATGAGATGGGAGGACTCTTTGGAAAAGCAATAATGCTGGGAGTGGTGGAGAGAAGTAGGAAGAGAGGAAGGACACATGCTAGATGGATGGAATCTATTAAGGAGGTCACAGGTATGGGGTTGCAGGAATTAAGGAGAGCAATGGAGGACAGAGGGTCTTGAAGATGTCTCATCCATAGGAGCGCCACGAGTCAAGATCAACTCGAGGGCAGTTAACAACAAAAATCTGGTCTGACTGTAGATGCCACTATTGGAACAGAATCTATAGGCGAGGTTTCCAGTGACTCCATCGCTGAAGTTATTCTGGATCAGCTCCAATCTGTGAGTACCGAGGACGTGGATAAGCTGCTTGGTAAGCTGAGGAAAACAACTTGCCCTCTCGACCCTTGCCCATCATGGCTGGCCGTCCGGGGGAGGGGGGGATGCATTGAGGAGATTCCTCATGGATATCATCAATGCATCATTAAGGGAAGGATATGTTCCATCTTGCTTGAAGGAAGCGGCTGTTAGGCCGCTTCTGAAAAAACCTTCCCTGGACCCCCTGGATATGAATAACTATAGGCCAGTCTCTTTGTTACCATTTTTGAGCAAGGTAATCGAGAGGGCGGTTGCTCTTCAACTGCAAGCTGTCTTGGAGGAAGCTGATTATATAGACCCATTTCAGACCGGCTTCAGGACAGGCTTTGGGGTTGAGACTGCCATGGTTGCCTTGACCGACTCTCAATGAATTTCTTCGGGCGGTAATGGGCTGGATGAAGAAAAACAGATTGAAACTGAATCCGGACAAGACGGAGGTGCTCACGGTAGCGGCCCCGAAACCAAGAATTGGGTTGCAATCTCCAGTCCTGGATGGGGTCACACTCTCCTCCAGTGACTGTGTTCACAGTCTGGGGGTGCTCCTTGACTCGTCGCTCCTAATGACAAATCAGGTAAATGCGACGGTCAGGAGCGCCTGCGCCCTTTTCTGGAAGTAAGGGACCTTGAGACTGTGGTGCACGCGCTGGTAACCTCATGCCTCGATTTCTGTAATGCTCTCTACATGGGGCTACACTTGTGCTTGGTTCGGAAGCTACAGTTGGTCCAAAACATGGCAGCCAGGCTTGTATCCGGAACATCTAGGAGGGACCACATCACCCCGGTTTTGAGGTCCCTCCACTGGCTGCCTATTGGCTTCCGGGCCCAATACAAGGTGTGGGTTATCACCTTTAAAGACCTAAATGGCTTGGGTCCAAGCTATCTCAGAGACCGCCTCCTCCCATACAATCCTCCCCGCGCTCTCCGGTCCTCTGGGAGGAACTTGTTGAAGCCTCAAAAATCGAGGCTCTCGGCTACCTCCCAGAGGGCTTTTTCTGTTGTCGCCCCCAGGTTCTGGAACGGCCTGCCGGACGAGATCCGTCAATTAACATCTTTGGACAGCTTTAAAAGGGCTGTCAAGACGGATCTCTTCAGGCAGGCCTTCCCGGACTAAATATCCCAGCCTCGGCCCTCCTCCCCTTCAGCAGATCCTCCATAACCCTTCCCTTGTAGGAAGCTGCAGGGGTTTTATTGTTGTTTTGTTATAGTTTATTTTAAACTTGTTGGAAAATTGGTTTTAATTAAATCTGGTTTAATAGTTTTTTAAGGGGTGGGTGGGAAATACGTTGGTTTTAGGCTGTATTATTTTAATGTTGTGAACCGCCCGGATTGGGTCACCAATGGGCGGTATATAAATAAAATTTATTATTATTATTATTATTATTATTATTATTATTATTAATGACAAAACCAGACACAGCATTATGGCTGAATTCCAAAACACATTGGATCCAGTGGTGTGGGCCCACTAACAGAAGCATTTCTTTTAGTGCAACGGGGGAGTGACATCAGTATCTTCTCCAGGAGGCTAGGTAACTGTGCAGAGCAGCATTTTGGTGTTGGGTACTTTTTAGGATTGGGAAAGGAAAGATTAGAAGATGCATATTCTATTGTAGACATGTAGGGACTGTGGTGCTGGTGGATAATGTCAGTTGTGATGATGGAGCAGCATCCATCAGTTGATATATACCATTAGATTCTAACCTCTTCCAAGAATTAGATCCCATTCAGCTAGATAGGTCTTTGATTGGATATTATATAAGACTGTACTGTAAATAATTATCTATGATCCTATGTCAGTGTTGGAAAGCATCAGTCTCCACATGTAGAGCTGCACAGCCCTTCTGCTGCACAGCCCTTCTGTTGAATGGCAGCATTGCACAACTGAATATACACCTGAATTTCCAACAATGTATATTATGTGTATGTGATAGTTAAGTGACATGATAGCCAGGTTTAAATATTTGAAGGGATGGCACATTGTGTATGTAGCAAGCTTATTTTTCACTGCTTCAGAGACTAGGAAACAGTCCAATGGATTCAGACTGCAGAAAATGAGATCCCACCTAAATTTGTAATTTGTAATTGCACTAAAGGCTACAACTTCCTCATGGTAGGAGATGTCCGACAGTGGAATACACTGCCTCAGAGTGTGATGGAGTCTCCTCTGGAGGTTTTTAAACAGAGGCTGGATGGCCATCTGTCGGGAGTGCTTTGATTGTGTCTTCCTGCATGGCAGGGAGTTGGCCAGAATTGTTCTTGTGTTTCTTCCAACTTTGTGCAACACCACTTCTGCAACCTTGAGCTGAATTCAGACATTGTGCATTGGAGAGAAATGCTATAAGACTTTAAGCATGCATAAGACACCAAGAGGATTCTCTCCACAGTGTAAGAACTCTGAATAGTGACACTGGAGCTTTAAAGATGAGTAAGTTCTTGTTGTTGTTGTTGTGTTTTCCAGAATTATAGTCCTGTGCTCAAACCAGTACACCATGTTGGCTGTCTAAAGTTATAGCTATAAATAAGATGTATGTTTTCTTTCTATGTTCAGAAAGAGGTTAACTTAATTTTTGTTCTATCTTTATTTGAGATTTAAATAAGTGTTCATCCCTTCAGTAGATTTTAATTCTACTTTTCCTAAGCAATTCTCCAGTAAAGTTTTCTATTCCATGACAGCTGGCAGTAATGCCACAAACACAACCTTTAGTGTAATTACAAATTACAAATTCATTGCAAGATTAGGTGCAGGGATGATCTGGTTTATAAGGGCTTCTATTCTTCAGTATAAGCCAATGGGTCCTAAATAAAGCTTCCATCAAAATAAGAGTTTCTTTTATAATCATTCATTTGCTAGTCGCGACTGAAGTGTGCAATTCCATTTTGTTATAGTTACAGCTGTATAACTAAAAACAGACTGTGTCAAGTTGACATATTTTGTTTTTTACAGTTGAATATCTCTGCCCTAAAGGTGAGATCTTTTCATTTTTTAAAAAATGAAATTTATTCTTTCTATTTCTAGAAGCCTGAGAAACTCATATAGAACCATATAAAAATAATTGATATGACTGTCACTTTCATGCATATCGATGCAGCATATTAGTTTTGCTTCATAAATGAAGGTATTTATCAAGCAGTCTGAAACCCATTTAAAACACAGACGTTTAGTTGCTCATCTTATGGAGAGATCACATGCCCCATTATTCATGTTGAGAATCCATGAAACATAGGACAAGAGACTTTGGTGGCATCCATCAAAAGGAAAGTTTAAGTGAAAATACAAAACTGTTAGTAAAGTTATGATTTGTTCATAATTGAAGGGGAGGCAGGTGAAGGCAATGCAGCCAGCGTGACCTCCTTAATGTATTAATATAGTCAAAAGGGTATTGGTTACATGCAGTCTATATAGAAGATGAATCGCCAGTTCAGGAGGCTTGCAGAACAGAGAGTTTATTCTTTATTTTTGACCAGAAAAAGGACAGTTCAAGGAGGGGGTTGAAAACTGTAAAAACAGAATATAAAAGCCGTATTTCCTAATGATGTCCAGCAACAGCCCTACTCTTTTCAGCATAGACAAACAGTATGTGATCATCATATAGAGCAAGAAATGTGTAATGTCGAATCTGGTTCAGGAAAAGAAGAAGCACTAAGGATCATATTGCAAACATATGTTTGAATAATGGAGCGCACCAAAGCATTTCAGCAGAAATCTGTGTGTGCTTTCTAGATTATAGCAAAGCCTTTGATTCAGTGATGGCAAACCTTTTAGGGGTTGAGTGCCCAAACTGAAAGGCCTTTGGTACCAGGTGTTACCTAGTGCTGGGGGTGGGACTTCCACCCTCCGGGGGGCGAGACCTCTGCCCTATGGGGGTGGAATTTCTGGGGTGGGACATCTTCCCCCTACCCTCCTGGGCCTTCAGCTGAAGGCCTCGGGGGAAGGAGGAGGAGGAACAGGTGCACGCCTGTTCCTCTGCCTCCCTCCGCACCGTCCCTGGCCATTCTGTTCCATGAGTGCTGGCAGTAATGCCACAAACACAGCCTTTAGTGTAATCACAAATTACAGGTTCATTGCAAGATTAGACACATGCCTCTTCCTCCTCCTACGTGTCTCTTCCTCCCCGCCCTCTGTGCACCAGGGACAATGGCTTCACATGCCATCTCTGGCATGTGTTCCATAGGTTTGCCATCATATATATAGATCATAAAAAACTTTGGCTTGCTCTTAAAGGAATAGGTTTTTCACAACATTTGATTGTCCTGATGCAACCTGTTCTCAGGACAAGAGGCTGCTGTCAGGACAGAATATGGAAAGATGGAATGATTTCCAGTTGGTAAAGAGGGGCAGGCAGGACTGCATTTTATCACCCTATCTGTTTAACTTGTATGCCGAGCATATAATACTGTATATGTAAAGCAGGATTAGACTTGGAGTAAGGAGACATGAAAATTCGAAGAAAGAACACCAACAATTTAAGATATACAGATGAGACAATAACACTGGACTTTTGATTCCTGGACCCCCTGTGGATGCCAAAATCTGTGGATGCTCAAATACCATTAAATACAGTGGCATAATACAGTGGTGTCCCTTATATAAAATGGCAAAATCAGGGTTTGCATTTTGAAATGTATATTTTTTAAAAAATATTTTCAAGCCATGAGTGCTTGAATCTGTGGATACAGAGGGCTGACTACTACTAACAGAAAATAGCAAAGAGTAGGAATTATTACTGAAGAAAGTAAAGTAAGAAAAGGCAAAGTCAAGTTTATAGTTGAACATGAAGAGAACAAAAATAATGACCACAAATGATGTACATAACTTTAAAGTAGATTATGAAAATGTTGAAATAGTTGAAGATTTTCCATATCTTGAGAATGAAGGCTGCACTTCAGAAATTAGAAGACTAGGACTTAGAAGGAACTAGACACGATCCTGAAGTGCAAAGATACATCAATGAATATGAAAGTCAGGATTGTTCATATTATTGTATTTCCCATTTCTGTCTATGGTTGTGAAAGCTGGAAATGAAGGCTGGTAGGAAGAGAACTCATCTGAGATGTGGTGTTCTGTGGATAGCGTGGACTGCAAAAAAGACCAATAAATGAGTCTTAGAGCGAATCAAGTCTGAATTCTCCCTAGATGTCAAGCAAACTAATCTGAAACTGTTGTACTTTGGACACATCATGAGAAAGCATGACTCACTAGAAAAGAAAATAATACTTGCTAAGTTAGAAGACAGTAGGAAAAGAGGAAGATCACATTGTAGATGGATAGACCCAATCAAGGAAGCTACAGCCATGAGTCTACAAGATCTGAGCAGGGGAGTTGATGACAGGGTGACTTGAAGGTCTCTCCTTGGGGTCACCATAAGTTACAGTCAATTTGATGGCAGTTAACAACAGCAAAGCAAATACTGCTGTTTCACTGTTATTATTCTTAATCAAGTATAAGGTATAGAGGCAAAGGCACAGTTTCTCTTTGAACAGCTACATTGAAAACTCCATCTTTCTCTTTATTTGTGTTGTATGTCTCTATCTAATATTTATTTACAGGCATAGAGTGCATGAAGGAAAGCAATGAGGAAAGTAGTGTAAGCGCCCAATATCTCCATGATGTACCGTATTTTTCGCCCTATAGGGCGCTCCGGCATATTGGGCGCACCCAATTTTTAAGGGGGAAAATCCAAGAAAAAAGGATTCCTCCCTTTAGCCGGAGGCCGGTTGTTCAATGGGCTGGTGCTGGGATTGGAGACCGATCCCAGCACCAGCCCATTGAACTGAGGTCGCGGGGGGAAGGAGGGCTTCTTCCCCCCGCGACCTCAGTCTTTGAATGGGCTGGTGCCGGGATCGAAGCGATCCCGGCCCCAGCCGATTGAAGACTGAGGCCGGCGGGGGAAGGAGCCTTCCTTCCCCCCCCCCCCCCCCGCCTCGGTCTTGGAATGGGCTGGTGCCGGGATCGTTTCGATCCCGGCACCAGCCCATTCCAAGACTGAGGCCGGGGGGGGGGGAGAAGGAGGGCTCCTTCTCCCCCCCGGCCTCAGTCTTTCAATGGGCTTGTGCCGGGATCGAAACGATCCCGGCACAAGCCCATTCCAAGACTGAGGCCGGGGTGGAAGGAAGGCTCCTTCTCCCCCCGGCCTCAGTCTTTCAATGGGCTTGTGCCGGGATCGAAACGATCCCGGCACAAGCCCATTCCAAGACTGAGGCCGGGATGGAAGGAGGGCTCGATCCCGGCACAAGCCCATTGAAAGACTGAGGCCGGGGGGAGAAGGAGCCCTCCTTCTCCCCCCCCCCGGCCTCAGTCTTGGAATGGGCTTGTGCCGGGATCGTTTCGATCCCGGCACAAGCCCATTGAAAGACTGAGGCCGGGGGGAGAAGGAGCCCTCCTTCCACCCCGGCCTCAGTCTTGGAATGGGCTTGTGCCGGAATCGTTTCGATCCCGGCACAAGCCCATTGAAAGACTGAGGCAGGGGGGAGAAGGAGCCCTCCTTCTCCCCCCCCCCCCCCCGGCCTCAGTCTTGGAATGGGCTCCTCCTTCCCCCCGCGACCTCAGTCTTTGAATGGAGCCCTCCTTCCCCCCGCGAATGAGCCCTCCTTCCCCCCGCGACCTCAATCTTTGAATGGACTGGTGCTGGGATCGAAGCCGGCCTCGGTTTCGATCCCGGCACCAGCCGATTCCAAGACTGAGGCCGCGGGGAGAAGGAGCCCTCCTTCTCCCCGTGGCCTCAGTCTTTCAATGGGCTGGTGCCGGGATCGCTTCGATCCCAGCACCAGTCCATTCAAAGACTGAGGTCGCGGGGGGAAGGAGGGTTCCTTCTCCCCACGGCCTCGGCCCCTTCGCCCTATAGGGCGCACTCACTTCCCCACGCATATTTAGGGGAAGAAAAAGTGCGCCCTATAGGGCGAAAAATACGGTATTTTGATTCACCTATATTTTGATATTGCATCTCTAGATTCCAGCATGTGCTTTGGAAGTTGTGGTGACCTTTGAAACACTAAAGAGGTAGTATTTTGAATGAGGCACATAGACCCCAGATATGTGGGTGGCTTAAGCACAAAGTATAAAAGAGGCTTGCTGAAAGAGGCAAAAAACCATCCACATTCTGCATTTCCTACCAACAGATCAAATGATTACATTTCCTTTATCCCATACTGTGTTCCATACATTTTGGGGTGCTCCAGATCCTGCCACTGCTTTGTGAAGCCAATGAGGCTCCCATCAATCAAAATCAAAGCTTTACATCTTCTGGATATCAAAACAATCCACCTCTTCAGAAACCCTTTTTCAGTCCTTCTGAAGGTCTATTGAATCTTTGTTTCTCATTAAATCACCTTAGCCTCAGGCTAGTTTTAAGGTATAAATAAACATAGCCTCCTAGCACTCAGTCTGGCACACAGTCAACCCCCCCCCCCCCGCGCTATGTTCTGTGATGGTTGCCCTCAGACTCTTATCTGGGCCACTTTCTTGTGCTTGGCACACAGTCTACCCATAGTTGGTGTTCCATGACTGTTCAGACCTTGGTTTGAGCAGTTCCTGCTTTCCGTAGACCACTCTTCAAGACAAGTAGCTATCACCGTCCTCTCCAATCCAACCCTCAATCTCCCCATCCTCTTTCACTTTCCCATTTCAGTTAGCTCTGTATGCTGGATGTTAGAGTGAGTTATTCTCTTATGTATGTTCTTTCCTACTTCTTCCAAACAAAAGTTATCTCAATTCACCCATGTCTGGAGTCTCTGTCAGCTAGTACTAGTATAAAAAGGTGCTTTTTGTCCTAGATGCTACCCACCCTCTCACAAGCCAGTATAACATTCCCTAGCATATTAAAGATGGTCTTAACTACTAGTAGTGGAGGCTCTCTAAACCTTTTCCTCCTCCTGTCCTGTCATTTTGAGCTTAGATTCATTCATTCATCCTTAGATGCTACAGTACGGTTGTTTAGAGTAGAATTCTGCTCTTTTCTAGCTCAAGTTTTTCTTAATTGCATTGTTTATTCCAATTATACTGCTGTAATCTGACATTGAAAGTCTGTGTTTCTCCAGCCCTCCTTCACTATCCTCCCAATGCTAAAAAAGGATGAGGGAGAAAAGGGGGTTTGGTTGGGCATAAAAAGACTTTGTAAATAGGAGCTTCACTGTTGGGCTTTGCTAACTAATATGTAGTTTTGGGAAACTCCCTATATTTTCATGTATTTGTACATACTAATCAATTATTTTGACATATGCATCTAATTTATTTGAAGTGTTGATTTTGGATAAAACTTAACAAAGCAAACCAGTTTTTTTTATGACAGGTAATTGGGATAAAGTAATTAATTGCTTTCATTTTATTTGTCTTCATTTTTATTGAAACAGCATGATGCAGGTGGCTCCATGAGAAAATTATGGATTATCTTTCCCATCCTGGTGTTCCCTAGCTACAACCTCATCATTCCCAGGAAGTACACCCCTACTGTCTGGGAATAATGGGAAATGTAATAAGCATAAGCAACATAATTATTATCGAGGAGGGAACAAGCTTGTTTTCTGCTGCTCCAGAGATTAGGACCCGAAACAATGGATGCAAGCTGCAAGAAAAGAGATTCCACCTCAACATTAGGAGGAACTTCCTGACAGTAAGGGCGGTTCGAGAGTGGAACACACTCCCTCGGAGAGTAGTGGAGTCTCCTTCCTTGGAGGTCTTTAAGCAGAGGCTGGATGGCCATCTGTCAGGGATGCTTTGATTGGGAGTTCCTGCATGGCAGGGGGTTGGACTGGATGGCCCTTGTGGTCTCTTCCAACTCTATGATTCTATGATTCTATGATTCTATACCTCCTTTTCATAAAATATACTGCCAGTTAGTAGCTATAAGAACTTATGAAAAGGTATGGGGACCTTACTTGTCTCCACAGAGAGAGGAATTATGTAAAGAGTAAAGGTAATGACCAAAAGATTTGGATTATTAGCTACTTTATGTTTCTAGGATGAAGTGCAATTGAGACCATTGTTTACTTAGGTAAATCAGTGATTTGGCATGAGATTATAGCATGAAAGCAACCTTTGAATAAAAGAGTAGCTTCAAGGTCACCTTGAATCCCAAAGCTGCCTTGAATCCCATTTTGGAAGAAAAGCAGGATATAAATCCCCTAAATAAAGAAATAAATAAATACAATAGATGGGGAAAATAAGGTTTAAGGACAGCTTGGGTAACTTTAAGAAATTTAAGAAATTTGTGGAACTTGTAAAAATTGAATGTGCTGTTCTTCTGTGTCAGAATTACTTTTTAATTACCCTGGAATTGATCTCAACTCATGACGACCTTGTGGATGAGACTTCTCCAAGACTCCCTATCTTCCACTACTTTCTTAGTTCTTGCAGATTCATACTTGTGACCTTGAGTCCATCCATCTAGCGCAAGGGTGGGGAACCTACGACCCTCCAGGTTCGGGCGCACTACCATTCCCATCATGCCTCACCAACAGCCAAGCTGGAGGAAGTTTTAGCCAGGCTCATGAGGGCTTGGTTGTAGTTCCTCCCCGTATGGTGATACTATATGATTTATGTTGATAGTAGCACCTTGCGAGTTCTGTAAAAATGGGAAATGGTGTTTAGGTGTACTACAAATAAATAAGAACATTTACTAAAAATATGAAATTGTATTTTTGAGTTACAAATTAACATTGTTTTAGTTGTTAGAGTGATCAGATTGGCACAGTTGGTGTAAGAGCATGCATGGAAATACAACTGCAGATATCCCTGTCCCTGTTTCACAAGCTGCCTCAGGCTTGCTAGTTCTAAACAGAAAAGTCCTAGACTAACTAGGCAGGAATCAGGACATTACTGCAGACCTTTTTTACACATCCTCACAGTTACCACCCTTTTAAGCCCTAGCATAAACAAGCCTTGCATAGGGTTTTGTTGAAAGGCAGAATCTAGTAGTAACTACCAGATGTTCTTATTTAGGATTGCCATAATTCTCTTCCACAAAACTGGAAAAATGTAGGACAAAATGTAGGACATTCAAGAAAAATGGAGGGCGCATGACCAACTAAAAGCCAAAAACATATATATTCCACCAAGACCATAGGTACAGTCTCAGATGGATGGATAGGTGGTTGGTAGGTAGGTAGATAGATAGATAGATAGATAGATAGATAGATAGATGAGACTGTCTATACTTGTGGTCCTAGTGGAAAAGAGAAAGAGCTCTCTCTCTCTCTCTCTCTCTCTCTGGGCCCCAGACACACTCACTCACCTGCCCTCCTTGTCACTCTCCACACCCTCCTCCTTCTCCTTCTCCTCCTCTTCCTCTGCTGCTGCAGCTCCCCGACCCTTCCGTGCTCTCCTTGGCGGCCCATGCTAGGGGGACACGGCCCCACCAAGGAAGGAGACGGAGGTGGCCCACACATCCGAGGCATGGGGAAGGCTGTGTGGGAGGCGCCCCTCACTCGCAGGTGACGGTGGAGGAGGAGGCAGTGATGGGAGAGAGATGAGGGCCGCTGTTCCCTGTCCATGCCCACTGCAATGCTGGGAGAAGAGGAAGGGCCCCACTGTTCTCCTCCTCCTCTGCTGCCACAGTTCCCTGAGACGTTCTGCACTCTCTGTGGTGGCCCATGCTTGGGGGATGAAGGAGATGGAGGGAGGTAACCCACACTTAGGACCTTATCACACGGGGTCTAAAGCAGACCTAATCCAAAGGGTATCCGTAGCTAATACATATTATTTCCCCGTGTTTAGACACGATGTTGCACCGAAACTCGACAGAACCCGGAGCTAATCTGTATCGAATTGAGATCTTTTGACATTCGGTTTTTCGGGGAAGTACAACCGAGCTTTCGGAATCATTGCGCAATGGCCGCGCAGGTGAAATACATATGATCACGCAATACGTATTGTGAAGCATTTCCCCGCCCTGACCCATGGTTCCCCGCGCTACTTCCCATGGATCTGTGAGGAAGCATCTTATGACGTGTCCTTCCTGTTTGGATTGGGCAACAAATGGGATGGGTAAACATGGTCCTCTCTTTGTAATTTATGGGATTTTCTAACTTTTGTGTGCACGGAGAATACGTTTCCAGGATGCGTGTCCCGGGAAGCGGGATAAATGCGCTATGGCGGTAATTGCGTGTGGTAGGCATTTACATATTGCGGGAGCTCTTTCAGTTCATTTCAGTATAGAACTGAATTTATTCTTATTTCGGTTACTTTTCGCTTCGTGGCCAGCGTGTGATAAGGTCCATACGGGGTGCAGGGAGGGCTGTGGGCATGGTGGTGGTGGAGGAGGAGGCAGCGGTGGGAGAGAGGAGGGTCCCTCCCCATGCCCACTGAATGCTGGTAGGAGAGGAAGGGTCCCACCAGGCTCAGGCTGACCATCTCTATTCCCTCTGAAGGCCATGGGGCAGGCATGGTGGTGACGCTGAGGGAGGGGCCCAGTTGGGGGCCTCCATGCTGAATGGTGACACTAGGATGGAGTGTGGCCTAGTGGGGAAGCAAGCCACCCACAGCCACGGGGGTGCTGTTGCAATTGCTGCTGCTACTGTTCATTCTAGAAGCGGCAGCAGCGACTGAGGTGGCTGTTTGGAGCATTGGGGGTGCATGAAACTGGGACATGCATATCCAATTGGTCCGGGACAGTTCCAGAAGCCTTAAAACCAGGACTGTTCTGGTTTTTTGGGACAAATGGTAACCCTATTCTTATTTGACAGGGAGCTTGCATTTGATTGACACACAGAGAAGGAAGTGGCTAAAAGCATACAGTAGTTCCTCCATATTTGTGGGTGTTAGGGGATCAAAAACCCCGCGAATACGGAAAAACCACGAATAACCCTCCCCCCACATGGCAGCCACTTCCAGGGTGGGTGGGGCGGGGGGACAGGAGTGCTCCCTTCCCTCACCCCTCCCACTCTGGACAGCATCCCTCAGCCTTTCAGGGGTGCAGGGACTTGGGGGGAATGGAATACTCCATTCCCTGACCCTCCCATCCCTGAAAGGCTGGGAAGACACTTCTCCTGGCCCTTTCAGGGATGGGAGGGGTCTGGGGAAGGGAATGCTCACCTTCCTCCGACCCCTCCCGTCCCTGAAAGCCTTCAGAGAGGCTACTCCAAGGCCTTTCAGGGATTGGAGGAGTCCAGGTTTAACATTCCGGAATAACCAAAACCGCCAATGTCAAACCTGTGAAAATGGAGAGACAACTGTAGTTAAAACCTTTCCTTTGAAAGATTGAATAGAGTGTTATGCTGTCCTTTAGCTGTTTGTCATAGTCAGACCACTGACTTAGATATTCAGTATATTTAGGATTAACTAGATGCATAGTTGTTGCAGGATTGTTACTCACAGTAAAAGGAAAAAGAGAGGAAAAATGGGGGGGGGGGAGTGGAATGTTTTTGTTTTCTACTGTTCTTCTTTGCTTCCCAACCTTTCTGAAAGATGAATCCAAATTATAAAGTTTAGGCTCTTCCCATGAACTGTTTCTGCCATGGAAAAAATATGGTCACATCCATTTCCTAAATCATTTTACCACTCAGTTCCTTAACAGACTAGTCTCACTGATAATTATAGGGCCAGCTTGCCATGGTGGAGTAAATTTGGATTTAAATCAATGTCTAGCATGTGTTTAGGGCTCTTGGAGCCAGTTCTGACTGTGCTTTACTCAATCACTGTTCTCATAGATTCAAAACTGACTTTTCTGAAAGAACACATTATTTGCAGAATCTGAGATGGAAACATAATCTTTTAATTAAAGTCCCTGGAAATATGTTGGTTTAAATTAAGGAAAAGCTGGAGAGGAGTAAATGTTCTTTTGTAGAAAGGGAAAAATTACTTAATTGTCTAAGACAATGCTTTGCATCCCCCACATTGTTCTTTGTTAACCTAAATGGATCAAGGTTGTAAAATAGAAGGCTAGAGGATATTCCAAACATCTGTGTATTCCTGTTGTCTGTGTTGGATAAAGTTATGCAGGAAATCATGGAGGCAGGAACTGAAATACGGGGTCGCTTTGAGTGAAAAGCAGCTGGACTGGAAACTGCAGCGTGCTTTCAGGAAACTCAGTCTCTGTCCATTTCAACTTTCCAAAACTCAGAGAGAGGTGCTTATGAGATCATTATTGGAAAAGCAGATGAATTCAGAATGGCCTTTACTGATAGTGATTTTTCTTTTTTCTTTTTTTTTTTAAACAAGCATTGATCATTTTGGCAGTTCTTACTGACTGTTTTTCTTTTTCCAATAGATGTCAGCTAAGGAATTTGAAAAGCAAGGCCAAAAAACTGTAGTAGTTTGGGTTAAAGCCTTAAAATGAAACACCCCATCTCCAGGGATTCATTTACAACACCATAGCACCTGTCTCTTAAACTAAACATTACTTGGTGAAGACAAGACTAAAAAATTCAGTTAACAACAGAACTAGGAGTCTTAGGCCTAGTTCACTAACACAGCTGCTTCTAAACATCAAGGCAGTGACCCCTAATTTGCAGTTTGTATATGTATAAAGTGAACTGTGAGCAAGGACAAAGCTTTTTTCCACAGGTTTTTGTTGCTGCTGCTCTCACAGTCAGTGAGACAAGCAGTTGTTCACTAAAAAGCTGTCATTCTGCATTTGCTGGAGCATTTATTGGTAAGATGTAGCAGTGTCACTGGAGCATCTGTTGGTAAGTTAGTAATGTCACTGTACTTTCATAAAAGTACATTTCCTCATACCCAATCCTGGCCCACTTACTGTTTTCCTTTAACTGGCCACATCATTCCTTTTGATCAGGAATTTGCCCCTGTCAGACTGACCTAAACTGTGGGTATGGGTACATAGTCTCTAGTTGATCTTGGATCCATCTTCATCACTGGCATGGCCTGTGAGGCTGAGAGTGCCTGCTACCACCTTGATCTGATGTGGCAGCTGTGATCATTCTTGAAGGGTCTGGCAGCAGTGGTTCAAGCATGGGTGACCTCGACTGGACCATTGTAATGTGCCTTATGCTGTGCTATCCTTGGGTCTGATTTTGAGACTGCAGCTGCTTACTGCTCTTCCCTATTGTGCATATGGAAACCCTGTGCTGAAAGCCTTGAAGTGGCTTCTGATTATATCCCAAACCAGGTCCAAGGGTCTGCCCTTTGTTTTAAGGCTCTAAGTAGCTGGGGAACAGGTTACCTTAGGGACGGCCTTCTTCCCAATAGACTGGGCAGTCACTACATGTGTGTGTGTGTGTGTGTGTGTGTGTGTGTGAACTACATACTAGCCACAGCCTAGTGAATTTTGTTTGTTTTTAATGCAAAAGAGGACTTTTTGTGGAAAAATCTCCCATTGACATCTGATAGGCATCTAGTGGTTGAAGTTATTTTTTTATTTTTTTAAAAATTTCAAACAATACAAAACATTAAGTTTAACAAAGGAAAAACAAAACATGAATGTAATTTTTGTTATGAAAACAGTACCCATATTGATACATAAACAATGAAGAGTCTAAAGTTATTGTGTTGTGATTATTGGGATATCTTTCAAGACATCTTTCCAAAATCCTGACTGCTGCAATGGAGGCTTTACATGTTGTGAGTTGTTATTGATGTATTCAATTAAGGGGAACCATTTTTCATGAAACATTGGTTCCCACATTTCTTTGATTGTCAGCAAGCTTTTACATCAGCCATATGTCCCATAGTATTCTACTCCATTTTCTAAAGTAAAATCACTTGTCTTCCTGTTCCTGGCAGTTTCTAATTTTGCACTAGCCATCAAAAAGCCAATAAGTTATTTGTGTTTCAGTGGTTTATTCTCAGCCAGAAACGCTGATAGTATGAGAACAGCTGGGCAAATTAAATGTTTTGTTTGATAATTTGGGGGACAATATAATCGTGGACCAGTTTATTTGTTCTTGGGCATTCCAGCCACATGTGCAAGTACATTGCATCACCTCTAGCAATTGGAGGTTGTATTTTTTGTTATCCTCACCAGATGCACTGATGTGAGATACCATTTCTATAGTGTTTAACATATTTTCTTTAATGGCAATCAATCTAGATTTAAATGCCCCCCCCCCCCAGTTTTTTAACCATTCAGATTCTGGGATTTCTATTTGTAGTTCCACTTCCTGCCCTGTGATGGAGACCCCTCCCGAAATGATCCTCAGTCATCCATTTATACAGCTTAGCTGACTGACCTTTGCTGGGTATGTCTGTTTAGGTGTACATATGTTCAAATGTGATCAGGGCTCGTGGAGTCTCTCCTGTACATGCTAAACACGATGTGAAAGAGATGACTTGTTGAAGATGAAACCAGTTGGGAATTGAGGGTGCTAGCGTTTGAGGCAAATCTTCTTTGG
Organism: Phrynosoma blainvillii; assembly: GCA_026167975.1. NCBI lineage: Eukaryota > Metazoa > Chordata > Lepidosauria > Squamata > Phrynosomatidae > Phrynosoma > Phrynosoma blainvillii. The sequence goes on from JANUYF010000002.1 coordinate 271,087,286, forward strand.
TTTTGGGTTTCCTCCACGGAATAAATCCTTAATAGTATATAGTTCCTTACTTTCCCATACTGTGAATTGATTGAATTTGTCTCTGTTTTTTTTTATTATTATTATTATTAATTTTTTTTAAATTTTACAAGCATAAAACAATTAATCAACTTCCATACATTTTTTTTTAACAAAACCTCTAAATATCCCCTCCGTGCACCCCACCCCCGGAGCCATTTCCATCTTTATACTCCATCCAAAATCTTAACTCCTCCCGTGGAGGCAGTTTCCCGTCTTCCTTTCTTAATACATTTTCTATAAATTTTTTCCATATTTCATCAAAATCATTTCTTTTCAATAATCCTTTTTTCACTTTCAATCTACATGTTAATTTATCATTAATTGCTATCTTCCAAACTTCCTTATACCAATCCTCCAATTTCTCATTTATTTTTGTTTTCCAATTTCTTGCTATAATTAATCTCGCAGCAGTAAACAAGTTTGTTACAAGATTTTTTTCCTCCTTCCATTCTATTTCATTATATATTGATAACAATGCTATATTCGGTTTTCTATCTATCTTTATATTCATAACCTTTTCTATCTCTAATATTACTATTTCCCAGAATTTTTGCACATATTTACATTGCCACCACATATGTAGATATGACCCTACTTCCTGACAACCTCTCCAACAATATTTTGAATTTTCTTTATTTATATTATGTAATCTCAGTGGTGTCAAATACCATTTCCAAATCAATTTATAATAATTTTCCCTAATTCGCACCAATAAGTTTTTCAAATGTCTTTGTTCCCAAATCTTATTCCATTCATTATCAGAAATTTTACATTTTAATTCATCTTCCCATATTTCTTTTAAAATATTTTGATCTAGTTTTTCCCTTTTATTGTCCATTAATATTTTATAGATTTTACTAGTTATGCCTTTCATATTTTCATTTTCCTCCATTCCTTTTCCTTTCTGAACTATTTGTTCAAATTGTGTATATTTTCCTTTTTCTATATTTTTTTCTTCCAATTCTTAAACCATTGTTCTATTTGCATAAAATGTAACCAAGATATGTGTATCCCCCTAAATTTTTCTTTTATATTTTCTTTTCCTATCATTAATTCTATCCAATTTTCTATTTTATCTATTTTCCTTTCCTTTAATTCTTTATCTAATAAATCTTTTAAATTTTTTGGGAAAGATTTTTCCATTATTATTGGTGTTACTATTGAGTTTTCATTCATTAATCCTTTTTTATATTTATTCCAAATTTCTAATATATTTTCCATAAATGGATTTCCAATTTCTTTAATTTCTTTCCTACTAAATTCTTTAAAAAAAGATTTTCTCTATTTTCATATCTATCTCCTTTTCCCCCATTTCTAACCAATCTAAATCTGGTACATCCAGCATTCCTTCTATTACATATCTTAAGTGGTTAGCTTCATAATATCCTTTTATATTAGGGAGGCCTAACCCTCCTTTTTTCTGAGACTCATACCAAAATTGTTTATTTAATCTATTTCTTTTCCCTCCATTACAATATACATTTAGTAACTGTTGCCATTTACTTAATTCTACTTCTGATATTTTTAATGGTATCATTCTAAATAGGAAATTTAATTTTGGTAAAATTTTCATTTTGACTAACGCTATTCTTCCAAACCATGATAATCGAATTTTCTTATATTCTACTATTTTTTTTCAACTTCTCTCTGTAATACTAAAAAAATTTTCCCTTCCATTTGTTTTAAATCTTTTGTTATATTAATTCCTAAGTATTTTATATTACTTTTTATTCTTATTCCCAGCTCTTTTTATTCTTATCCCTAGCTCTTTTTGCTTCATAAACTCTAATTCTTCCTTTTTTGTATAATTAAATAGCATCATTTCTGTTTTATTCCAATTAATTTGAAGTCCTGTTATCTCTCCAAATAAATTCAAATGTTCCTTAATTTCTCCTATTTTATCCTTTAAGTCTTTAATAGTTAATAGTTAATTGAATTTGTCTCTGTTGTGAAAGAGGGTATGTGGTAAAAAGGGTACAAGCGGTTTGATGCGGCAGCAAAAAAGGCCAATGCAATTCTAGGCTGTATCAATATATGCTTGACTATAAGTCAAAAAATGTATGCCCCAAAATTGACTGCGTCAACTTATATATGGGCCAATACAGTAATATTGCATAAAAATAGGGTTGCCATAATTATCTTCCACAAAACTGGGCAAAATGTAGGACATTCAAGAAAAATGGAGGACATGGCCAACTAAAAGCCAAAAACATTAATAAATTAAAAAAAACACACTACTATAAATTCATGCTTCTCGGTCATGCTCAAAATGAAGGAGATTTTGCCATTCTTCCAGAACAAATGAAATGTAGCACATGTCCTGGAAAAGGAGGACCTCTAGTCATCCTGTCTTTATCATGAGGTGTTTGTGGGGGGGCAGCTTTGCTGCAAAACACACTGCACAAATAATACAATTTGAGACCACTTTAACTGACCTGTCTCGTTGCTAGGGAATTCTGGGAAATGTAGTGTTTGTGAGACATTTAGGCCTTCTCTGTCAGAGAGCTTTGGTGCTACAACTACAATTCCCAGGGTTCCCTAGCACTGAGTCAGGACATCAGTTAAAATAGTCTCAAGATGGATTATTTCTGCAGTATGAAAACAGGTCAAGAAAGCATTAATGTGTTAAAGCAGGTATGGAAAAAGAAGCTTGTTTTGTGGACTTCGCACAAAAGCCCAGGACTTTATTATGAAGTGTGTGTGAGATTCGGGGGGGGGTCTCCTGCAACAAATCTGTTCAAGAAACCCCTGTGATAGGGTCACCTTAGCATCGGAAACAACAGGAAGGCACACAACACCCACAAATACAATCCCTATGGGAAATGTATAAGGGAAAGACCCAGAAAGCCATTCTCCCACCCAGCTCCCAGTCTTGGGGGAGAGGAGGCTGGCCAGAGAGCATCGGCACCACCAAACTGTCATGAGGGAGAGAAAGAGGAGGAGGCGGCAGCAAGAGATGGAGAGGGGGCCGCCATGGTTGCTTGTTGCCTCTTTCTTTGGCTCTTGGCCGGGTCCCTCCTCTCCTCTCCTCTCCTCTCCTCTCCTCTCCTCTCCTCTCCTCTCCTCTCCTCTCCTCTCCTCTCCTGCTTTGCATGCAGCATTAGGCCAGCCACATGGAAGGGAGAAGGATGAGAAAGAGGAGTCTCTGCCTGGCACCCAGCGGGAAAGGAGATGCTGGTGAGGAGGGAGAGGGATCGGGTTCCCATTTGGCTGGGTGAGCCACTGCTGCCGCCTTCATGGCCATTGCCCTCAGCGAAGGTGGGAAGGGTACGGCCTCGCTTTAAAGGCCATTCGCTGGGGTGCTCCATGTGGAGATTAAACAGCTGCTGTAGCTGTGCCACAGCCGACTTCCTGCCTTGTTCCAGGCCACATTTTGTCAATCTCCATTCTCCCTGGAGATCTTCAGTCTGACTGGAGATTGACAAAATGTGGCCTGGAACAAAGTGGGAATCTGGGATTTGTGGTTTAAAAATGCCCATCCAGGCTGGGACATTTTTTAAACTCTCAATCCCATGATTGTCCCAGTTTTCCTGGACGTATGGTAGCCCTGCATATATATATAGGTCGATACAGTAATACTGTGTAGAAAGGTCCTGAAAGAAGCTTTGCCCTGATGCCCCACTCTCCCTTTCTTGGCAATGAATTTTGAAAGAGCTGATTCAAAGGCTGTTAATCAGTCTTTGTGGAGGTCTTTAACAAGATTTTCCCTGAGTTTTCCCAGTAAATAAGGGAATGATATGTCTGCTGTCAACTGGGGGCCATTTCTCTCCTCACTTTTCCACTGTGCCTGGTTCAGGTGTGCCATGTTAGAGTCTGGGTCATTTTCCTCACCTGTCAGCTGTGATTTAAGTCCCTTCACTGCAGGATAGTAATCCATTATGTACTTTTCTGCTGGTCTCTTGCTCCCAAGCATTACGTGATATACTATGGCCTCATTCCCACTTACAAATAAATCAGTTTGCGATCCGAATCAATGGATCGGTTCAACAGCAGAGCGTGGTTCACACTACATTTGCCCTGATCACATTTTCTTGTAAAATAACCCACTTCTCATTCACATTGACTAATGAATTGATTCAAAATGGACCCTCTTCAGTGCGTCACTGATCTCGTCATAGGAAATGGATTCCTATCCACATCTTGTTCACACTTCTGCTGAATTGATTTATTGCAAAAGACGCGGAACAAATGCGCCAGAAAGATGCATGTTAAATGGGTCTAGTGCAGGGAGACCCTCGCCAAACTGCTCCAGTGATTCGGCTCAAGTGCAAACAAGGGTCATTTAAACCATTTCAAACAAGTTAGCAAACTGGTTTATAACATAGTGGGAATGAGGCCTATGAGATCTTGAGGTTTATTTGCTCCATTTTATAAAATTGTCTACTAGTCTTTAGCCAGCTCACTCACTATGTGTCAGCCATGTTTGGCAGTCAGTCATGCCTACCCCCAATGTTTGAAGATCCCCCCTCAATCTCCAACTTAATTACTCATCCCCATTTAATAATTTTCATGTATTTTACTCTATATTCTGGGATCTCAAAGTGACATATAGATAGTATCAGTTAGAATCACAGAATCATAGAGTTGGATGAAATCACACAAGGGCCATCCAGTCCAGTCCCTTACCATGCAGGAATACACAATCAAAGCACTCCCAATAGATGGCCATCCAGCCTTTGTTTTAAAATCTCTAAAGAAGGAGACTCCACCACCCTCTAAGTCAGTGTATTCCACTGTCAAACAGCACTTACCTTCAGGAAGTTCTTGCTAAATAATTTAAACAGTTTAAAAATAATTTCAATATACTAGAAATATATTTAACAATTTAGCAGATTAAAACAAGTTTAAAACATTGAAACAATTTAAAACCATGTGCAATTTGGAATAAATCAATTAGGCCTCAAAGGCTTTATCTAAAAAACGTGGTTTTATTTGGTCTGTAATGAAGCCAGTGCTGGCTCCAGTCAGACCTCCAAGGGAAGGCATTCCAAATGGAGGTGGCATAGACCAGAGGGCCTCCCTCGTCTCCTCCCATACCATTGCCCCCATTGGTAGGACAGAGGGCCACTCAGTCCTCAGACATTTCAGAAGCCTATGTGATTGATGTAAGACTGGTGTCACGTGCACTCAAAATCAGGGCCCCGAGGGCAAACTGTGATGTCTAGCTGGCATCTTTTACACTAGTTGCAGCTTCCCAGTTATCCTCAAGAGCAGCCGCATGCATTACAATACTCTAATCTGGAAGTTAGGGAAATAAATGAATTACTGCTGCTTGATTACTGTGTGTATAAGCTACTGTAGCTATATTACGCATGTCCAATAAAGTCCATAATTGGTGGGCCAGGTGAAAATGACTGCAAGGACTCTCAGCCATGGAGTCCCTAGGCCCTCAATGACAAAGATGGGTCCATGAGAACCCCTGGGTTATGCATCTGCTCCCTCAGGAGAGGCTGTTTAACAAATCCTAGAACTACTGACGTCCAGAACCTGCCTCTTACCAGGATTCAGTTTCAATTTCTTGACCCCTGTCCAACCCATTACAGAGTCTGGACACTGGTCCAGCACCTGAACAGCCCAACCAACTCTGATGATAACTCTGATGATAGCTACATATACCTAGTAAACACCATGAGAGATAATGGAACATCGAAGCACCCCACATCTTATTAGCCATGGAGGTTCCCCCATCCAAACTAATAATAATAATAATAATAATAATAATAATAATAATATAGTTTATTTATATACCGCCCCAGTGGCAAGCCAATCTAGGCGGTGAACAACAATAATAAAAATACAACAAGTTAAAACAATATCAATCCCTCCTCCCCCCCTTAAAAATTATTAAATCAAGTACAGGTTAAAACAACTGCAATTAGATAAGAGTAAAACTGTAATAACACAGTGCTTTCTGCTCTTATCATACAGATCTAGTTCAGCAAGAGAACATAATCAATAGAACCAAAAGCACAGAGAGATGCAGGAAGATTAACAAGGTGACACTTCCCCTGTCTTTTTCCCAGATGGCAGTCAGGGCAACTAAGGCCATATTGTGGATAGAAACCAAATAGAAATAGGTCCAAATACTGTTTTGTCCAAAAACACCTGAAATTGCACAGTGATTTTAATGAACTGCTTACCCCATTCTACCCTGTCAATCTTATCAGCACTACCTTAGCCCTCCCATTTTTCATTTTTCTTCAGCCTCAGGAATCTTAAAAACAGTGCCTCAGAACTCACACTCTTATTTTCTAGGTAAGTCTGTCAATGCCCAAGTCTGTACCTAATACCCACCAAAGAGTCCATTGGGTTTCCTTCCTTCCTTGTACCTCAGGAGTCTTACCAACAGTAATCACTTCCAGTTTTCTACCCTCAGAATTGATTTGCAGTAAATCAATTCAGCAGTGCCTCAGACCTCTCCTGTTTTCCTATCTTTTAAAATAATAATAATAATAATAATAATGATGATGATGATGATTTTTATCCCGCCCCTCTGCGTAACGCAACCGAGGCAGCTTACAACATTAAAATACACATTTTCCCTTGCCTCAGGAATTTTAGCAGTTGTGCTCAAGAAATCTGTTCCCGTTTTCCAGTCCTTTGAATATATTTTCCAGTGAGATAAGGTAGCCCCTCTTTTTTTTTTTTTTGCATCAGGAAAGCCACCCATTTGAGTTTCAACTTGAAATTGGGCAGTACAACTTGGATGGCAGCCAAAAAATATGCTTCCAAATTTTGAGTCATCTGCCATGTTTCCCTGGTGAATTGTGTCTACTCCTTTTGCACTTCTAGAAACACACCCTCCTTAGCTTGGAATTTTGACTGGAAATAAAATTCAGCACTACAAGTTGCACAATGACCAAAACATTAAGGCACTGATCATATTATGGCTGCCTTCTCTGCTTGGTTGTAATGACCTTCATTTTTCAAATTTTGACTACAAAGTTAGAAAATTGAACTTAGCCAATGGAAAGTGCCGTATTTTCCGGCGTATAAGACGACCCGCGTATAAGACGACCCCCCATTTTCCCAGTCAAAATATAGAGTTTTAGCACCTCTATCCTCATTGTCCATATATCCGGCGTATAAGACGACCCCCCCCCCACTTTAGCCACAGAATTTGCAGGTAAAAAAGTCATCTTATACGCCGGAAAATACGGTACTCTGATATTCTCACACTAGCTGAAGTGTCCTGTATTACTCAAGTCTGTACCTATTACCTCTAAAGGCATCCCTGGGGATTCCTGTCTTTCTACTCCCACTCCCCCTTTGGAATCTTACCAGATTCTTTTCTTTTTTAAAAAATGTCAAGAACCCTAGCAGCACTGCCACAATACTACCCTTTTCCCCTGTCTCTGCCCTGCCACGCTCTCTCCTGTTTTCCTGCTCACTTTTTTACCTCAATGATTTAAGCAACAGCCCTTAAATATTTCCCAATAAAGCAGAATTTGTTTTGTTTTTGCCTTTAGGGAAGTCCATTGTATTTGAAATTTCAGCTTAAAAGTGGTCACTGCAACTTGGGTAACAGAAAAATATCATGTGAAATTTTGAAGCATCCACCACAATATCCTGATAAGTTATTGCAGCCCCATTTTTGTTTACTTGAAGTTCCTCTTTGGAATTTTGACTTTTTGACTTGAAACTAGACAGTAACATTTTTATGGCAACTACAGATGTTCAACTTGTGTGACATCCCAGTAAATTCTGGCTGCCATGCATCTGTGTGCACATCTGTGCACACCCAAGTACAGATTCATTCTCTTTTTATATTACAGATTTGGGTAGTAAAGTAAGTAACATATGCCTTACAATGTCAGTGAATTCACCCATACTATCAGCATTCAGCAAAATACTGGTTAGTATAGTATATACAATAGTATATATTGACGGTATCTATCTAGATAGATAGATATAGATTAATGAATGGTAAGAATAACAAAAAACATTGAAGTCCAGAAGTGCTATCCTAATCCATAGGGTATTCTGAATACCTCAGTGGAATATAACACTGTAGGTATTTGCAGTTCTGAAGATCCTACAACTGGTGTCAACAAGATCTCTCTCTCCTTGCTATTTTGGTCCTAGGAAGTTGTTTTGGTTCTAAACTGGTGCTTTTGACAGTAGTGGGCTGGATGGCGGTGAACAAATTAAAGTTTAATCCAGAGTAGAAATGGAACATTTCCATTGACTGTTAGTGCACTTCTGGGCAAAATTCAAAGTGCTGGTTATGACATATATAGCCCTGCACAGCTCTTTGTAGGCTGTCTGAATCACGTTATCTTCCCATATGAGCCTGCCCAAATGCTAAGACCATCAGGGGAGGTGCTTCTCATCCCACCAACTTTGCAGTTTGGCAGGAATGCAGGAAGGGGGCCTTTTCTGTGGCTGTTCCTAGACTGTGGAACACCTTTCCTAGGGAGGCTACAGTGGCTCCTTTCTTGTTGTCCTTTTTATTATCAAGTTAGGATCATTTTATTCCGGCAGGTATTTGGGAACTGGCTGTTTTATTGAATGAGTTTTCTGTTTTAGTGCTGTAATGTTTTTAATTTATAAATTAAAGTAATGTTTTATATGGTTTTAATTCTACAGACATTTTTACATTATTGTAATCTTAACTTTTTTTATGTTTTCAGCTACAATTGGCCTTCCATATCCATGGATTTCTTATCTGCGAATTCAACCATCCACAGCTTGAAAATATTTTTAAAATGCATAAATTCCAAAAAGCAAACCTTGATTTTTCTATTTTATACAAGGAACACCCTTTTATTATACCACTGTGTATAGTAGGACTTGCATATCTATGGATTATGGTATCCATGGGAGGCCCTGGAACCAACCCCCAGTGGATACCAAGGGCCCACAGTTTATGCAGTTATACTTGTATTTCTTCTCATTATGTGAGTAGCTTGGCGTCCTAATCTTGTTGGGATGTAAATAACATGACTGATGGATAAATTGATTGATTGATTGATCATAGATAATCTAAATGGCAGTTATCTCCATATTGACACTGACATTGTTATGGTTTCTTTCCATACTCATGTAATGTAAAATTGTTAACTGGACTTCATGTTAGCTCTTCAGATGGTGTTGAACTCTTGCAGAGGGGCGGGTTAAAAATAAAAAAATATTATTATTATTTATTATAATAGTAATAGTAATATTAGTTCAACATAGGTAGGGGTGAAGATTTGCCACCCCTGCTTTAAGCATTGGTTCTCTTGTTAAACTGACTTGTACAACCCTTTGTGTATTTGTTTGGATACTTCCACAAACCAGTTTCTAGTTTCCATAGTATAGTAGTTGTATGACTTTCTGTGTCTGACTCTGTCGTAGGCATGCGTTACATTTCATTACAGGTGGTCTTAAATAAGTTCAAGTAGTATCAGTTTGTGTAACTCTGAGATTGCTTCTTCACTACTGACAATCCAAAAGTTGGTTGATGATACACCATCAGCCTGCACAGAGAATATGCAGTAGGTCATCTGAAGTCATGACCTAGTTGTGAGTCAGCATGGTCTAGCAACATTAGTTTTCAATATTCTCCTCATGAGCAAGTGCCTTTAGGGCCATAGTCTTTGTATTGTATCTTTCAAGTGGCATTCCCATACATAAGTACAATAAATCTCATTGTTAGATTTCAGTAAGTCTTGAGAAGAACAAAACACTAGACAGGATATATGGCATTTGTTTTATATAAGCTTTTAAAAAATAAAAAAATAAAATCAGCTAGATCTATAAAGATCTAAAGAATGCATAACTTGAATGGCAGATGTGCTACAGATGGCCTTTGCTGCCAGTCTAGGCCAGAAGTCTAGACCCATTTTATTATGAAAAGCAGCAAGAAGGCACATTTTGCTTTTGTGGTCTTACAGTACAGGTTAAGTCTCTGACATGAAGCACCTGCTATGTGGATTCTTTTAGCATTTGTATAGAGATGCAAAATAATGTTTTTGAGAAAAACATATACCAGTACTAATGGAATCCGAAAGCATTGCTGTTGTGTGTGTGTGTATTACTGTATGTGAAGATGTTATTTTACAATGTCTTTGTAGATGTCGTCGTCATTTCTTGCTGGGTTGGAGTAGTATCCATCTCTTGTAGGATTGTGTTTCCAACAGAGGTCAAGTAGATTAGTCTGGGAATTCACAAAACAGGCCTGATTGCAGAGGATATCTTATGTTGATTTGGTTGGTCTCTGCACTTGCTCTCTATAGGTATGTTTCCTCTGAATGTTTGGGCTTCTATTTAACTGTCATAGGTAATAGTCATATGTGGGCTTGTCCTTCACAAAGGGATTTGTGTTTTTCTTTTCTGTTTTCAATATTACCAGTCATCACCATATCTTCTGGCAGTTGATATTTAAGAAGTCCCAAATCTCTATGGACTAAAATGGTCAAATTGAAGTGGTTGTACTCTGGCCACATAATTAGAAGGGATGATTCACTAGATTCACTAGAAAAGACAATAATGCTAGGAAAGGTAGAGGGAAGAAGAAAGAGAGGAAGACCAGATGCTAGACGGGAGGTTGTGGGTCTGAATTTACAGGATCTAAGCAAAGAAGTGGAAGATAGAGGGTCTTGGAGATGAGTCATCCATAAGGTCACCATGAGTCGAATTTGACTTTAGGCCAGTTAACAACAGCAAAGTATTCATGTGCTTGAGTCACATGAATGCTTTGTTATTGGTTAACAGAAACAATGGTAACTATACTTTTCTTATTATAATTGTGGGATGAGGACACTAATCCATTTTCTGTGTATTGTATGTCTAACAAAAACCCCTTGAAATTGCACGTTACAGGGCCTACTTTACACAAAATGAAAACATTTCACCAGGGGATGACTCCTTTTTTAAAGCAGAGTTAAAGTACAGTACTTAAATTGTTCAGTGGATGGTGACTTGGGTTTTTTTTGGGTGTGTGTGTGTCAATTTTTTGACTAAAATTTCTAGACTTAGACATGAGTATATACAGTATATTTAATGATAAATGAAGCATCACTACAGAAGGTGGTGGTGGTTGTTAGCTGCTTTGAGTTGATTCTGACTCATGCTGACCCTGTGAATGAAACATCTCCAAGACCCTCATTCTCAACCTCTCTGCTCAAATCCTGCAGAGTGAGGCCTGTGACCTCCCAAACTGAGTCTAGCCATTTGGTGTATGGTCTTCCTCTCCTCCTACCGCCCTCTGTCTTTGCCAACATCATTGTCTTTTCTAATGAGTCATGCCTTCCCATGATGTGACTGAAGTACGACAACCTCAATTTAGTCATTTTTGCTTCCAGGGAGAGTTCTAGGACCCAATTGTTTGTCTTTTTGGCGGTCCACAGTATCCTCAGCACTCTTCTCCAGAACTACATCTCAAGTGAGTTAATTTTACGAATTAAATTAATTTGCAGAAGTACCTTGGGCAAATAATATTTGGACCAAATTAAAGCATATGTTTGAAAGCCATGATAGGATTTTCCATGTCTTTCTTCTTCTTTTAATGTGTGCATGTTCCCCTGTTGTTTGAACTGCACTGTTGAGGGGAGGTGCATCCTTTCCAAGCATGTTTTTCATTGTAAAGGTAAAGGTAAAGTTTTCCCCTTTGACAAAGTTGTCGAGCCATTTCCAATTGTAGGGGGCGGTGCTGATCTCCGTTACTAAGCCAAAAAGCCAGCGTTGTCAAAGACAACTCTGTGATCATGTGGCCAGCTTGACTGCACAGAACGCTTTTACCTTTCCACTGAAGTGGTACCTATTTATCTACTTGCACTTTGACATGCTTTCAAACTGCTAGGTTGGCAGAAGCTAGGAGCCCACTCTGTCTTGCAGTGCTTGGTTCTTGACCTGCTGACCTGCCAATCTTGCAATCATCAGAGTCAGCATCTTAACCACTGAGCCACCGCATCCCCTTCCCATTGTAGTTACTCCTAAAGTTGATATTCACCCCTAACAGTAGCTTGTGAAAAGGCAGTTCTCTCAGGAAGCAGTGCAGTGGGGAAAGGTACTTTCTGCTTCTTAGTAGCATGGCCAAGATGACTGTTAGAGGACCGACTGCCGTTTTTTAAAAGATGGAAGATGTAATCATGGTTCTAAATATTTATACAGAGTGTGGACAGCTCCTTTAAAATATTTGGTTATAGCTGCATCTGCACTGCAGAAATAATGCAGTTTAACATTGCTTTAACTGCCATGGCTTATTGCTACAGAATTCTAGGATATGTTATGAGATATTTAGCCTTCTCTCTCAGATTGCTCTGGTGCCACAACCAACTGTAAATCCCAGGATTTCATAGGATGGAGCCATGACAGTTAAAGCAGTGTCAAACTGCATTATTTCTGCAGTACAGATGCAGCCTGTATCTCACCTATTTGTATTTTTTTGCATTTTCTTAAGATCAGCTTTGATTGTGATTTCTAGTTCAGCCTTTATTACTATTTTTATCATGTCCTTTTGTTATTAAATTACTTATCACAACTTGCATCTCAGATAGTTTTATTTGTCCTTCCTCTTGCGTCATGCCAAAGTATAGCCTACTTGCCCTAGAATGTTATATCTTTAGAGTACCACCTCCAGTTGGTCAGCTGCCATTAATAATGCTAATTGTATTGATTTGCATAATTTAACTTGACTGGTTTGTTTTGTTGTACAATTTGGAGCTTGATAAACCATGAAAAGGTGTTTTGTGAACTTTATTCTACATTGGAAGCCTTCAGATTTCCAGTCTGCTTGGCATAAGAACACTTGACCTGTGGAGTATCCTTAATTTAACATGGCTTGGAAGATCCATTCAGTTGCACTCATCTAGCTCCAATTTCCTTTTTTTTTTGGTCCTCTCTATAAACATGTTACTTCTGTTTTTAGAGAGTGGGCACAATCATTGTAAGTGAAGCCACAAATCCTGCAGGTCCATTTGCCCATACATTATTGCTTTTAGTAATATCAACAGCCAGGATGCAGAAAGAGTCCAAACCAAGGAGTGAGTGTGCTTGATTATGTCAGAGTTGTTACCTCTTGTTTTTTGGATGTTCTCTTTACCATCCCTGCTACACCTCTAAGGAACTATCATTCCTGGGCCTATCATACCCAAGCCTTCTGATCTATAGAATCTCTTTGTGTTTTCTCCATGCTGTTGGGCTGAAAAAAATAGTTTCCTATAGAAGTTCTATGTATTGAAGTTGAGTACCTACAGACTAAGAAACACAGGGCTTTTAAATATGTAGGCTTTACTGAAGTTCTCTGCTACACACAAACACACACTATAGAAATACTGAATTTTCATTAAATTGTGGGCTACATGAGAGCTGTGTTTTTACTATTTTTGAATTAAAACTCTATGCCCATACTGCTCAGATTCCTCAGTTATCTCTTTAGCTGTATGTTTATTAGATGCTTTCTGCTGTGATCTTGTGTTTGACAAACTGACCATCTGCTCCAACTTGAAGATGGGAGGAAGATTTCTGCCCCTTCTAATTCCTAGTCTTAAGGTTTTGTGTACATTGGGGCAAACACCAAACTCATCCTGAAACCAGTGCTGGCACTGTTCATGATACGGCTGCTTGCAGGGAAACGCTGAAGTTTCTGGCTTTTAATCCAACTTTGCTCCAAACTAAGCAAAGTTGGGGAAAAGTGAGGTGTTTCCCAGAAACCAGAGAGTGACCTCAAGTTCTTTTGGTGTGTGGATATCTGGATTGGGTCTCATTTGGCCTGATCTGTTTGTTGTCGATATGGCAAGAGCCATGCCACCCCCCCCTTCCCCACACTGAGCAGCCCGGGGAAAGAGGATGGCCTCTTTTCAGAGCCACTGCGGCCACTTCCTTGCAAGCAGGAGCTCCCTGTAAAGCCTGCCCAGCATGCCAGGCAGTTCTACTAAAGACAGAAAGGAGTTCTGGAACATGTTATCAATAAGGAGGGGCTCACTCTATCCCCTCCTTACTGATCTCAGGGGTGATCTGATATCTTCAGCAGGAGGTGACATGCTGGGCAGGCTTTACATGGAGCTCCTGCCCATGTGGAAGGGATGGTGGCGACTCTGGAAGCAGGTCACCACCACTTCCTTGTGGACAGGAGATGCTGTGAGCCTAGCATGCTGTCACTTCTGCTGAGGTTAGAATGGGCCACCCCTGTGATCAACAAGGAGGGGTAGTGCATGGCAGGGTGCCTTGTTCTGACCTCATCAGAAGCAATGAGAAAGTGGTGGTGGCACTGAGGGAGACAGGCAGGTGGAGCTAATGTGGTGCCAGCCTGGGAGCACATGACAGTCACACCAGATTCAGCCTAGTGCATGTAGTCACTGTTGTGGTTGGTTTGGGAAATAATGCCAGTGGTCATTCTGGGGCATACTTTTGTTTCTTGGTGTGTACTATCCAGATGAGTATTTTATTTCTTTTAAATCTTATCAAGATGTGCTACCTTGGAATCAGTACAACCAACCAGTGTAGATCTAAACATGAGCTTTCTTTTACTATGACACCCCCCCCCCCCGCTCATCAATCTTTCTAGATCTCCCACTTTCTACTCTCTCTCCATGCTCAGATTCTTCCCTTTCACATGCATCTCACCTGGCATACTTTGAAAACAAATAATAGGCTGAAGATTATAATAAGTTTGAGAAATCTGTCTACATTCTCAGGGAAGCAATTTAGAATGTGTCTACACTAATCACTTAATCCAGGGCCAGACTGGAGCATTATGCTTCCCTGAGAATTTTGATGGATTTCTTTGTTAAAAATTTAAAACGTGTACAAATATTTATTTAATAGAATGAAGAATCACTAAGCAGCAAAAATAAGTTCTCATTACAAATCAGATTCATTTGATAGTTTCAGTAGTAGGATCACTGTGTACTGTGGATTTACTGCAGTGACAGCTCTGTAAGGTCACCTTCACCTTTGGTGTCCTGAATAGCCCACATAGTTGTGTAAGGGCCTATGCCCTTGTATAATCTGCAGACTGACCTGTAAGAAGATGATGAAGTCTAAAAACAGGGTGACCAGATGTCCTAGCCACAGAAGAGGATGAGACACCACAAAATGTAGGACATTACATTACATTAAATAAAAATGTAGAACATTGCAAAATAAAAGCTAAAAACACTAATATAAATATGAATTCATGCTTCTTTGTCATGCTCAGAATGGAGAACATTTCGAAATTCCTCCATTTTGAAATATAGGACATGGCCTGGAAAAGGAAGACATCTGGTCACTCTGAGTAAAAAGGACTTAGGGAATGAGGAACATTAATCAGAAATACCAATAAGTTTCTGTGGTTTTAGCCACAAGCCTCACAATATGGGACATCTAATCTAGTAAACTGTATTGTACTGCAGGAACTCAGATTCAAAGGCGTTTATCACACGAGGACCATAGATACCTCCATCCCAGTAATGATTAAAGCATCCATAACCTGCAAAAGTGTGCTATACACGAATGATTTTCACACACAGAACACAATGACATATTAGAAGCTCATTACTAAAACGAGAAAGAGGGTAGAACACACATTTGGTTTTCACACAGATGTGTGTAAATCTCGATAATGGTTTGGGAATCACTTCTTTTGCACATGCGCACAGAAGAAATAGTTGTGTCACCAGAAATCACGCAGAGAAATAAACAATTTTATTTACACAATTGTCTTTATAAAAATATACTGTACTGTCCCTTACTTTCCAAGAAATGGTATCCAACCTACGGTAAGTAAAAAGAACAAAACATTACCCAAAGAAGTAGGAAAGGTTGAAAAACAGCATAAAAGGCTGTGTCCCTCTGGGCAACCAGTGTCCCTGCCTTCCCTCAGCGGCTGTTCCTTTAAGAGCCCTGGCTAACAGGGAAAGGACATTCACACAGACTAGGGGGAAGCAAGCCTTTCTCTGTGTCCCTGCCTTTGCCTCAGCAACTGTTCCTTTAAGTGTCCTGGCTACTCACCCCAAAGAACCATGGGAAATCAAGCGACAAGTACAGAAATGGGGAGAATCTCGCAAAGAGCTTTCACACTAGAGCACTTGAGCAAAAAAAGTGAATTCATGAATGAAACGGAAATGAATTTATGGTATTTTCCCAAAAATGCCTATTTGCTGGTTCATGTCACTTTCCTGTTGGATTCCAAGAGGTTTGCATACAACGTTGTGTGAAAACCATTTGTGCAGTTGTGCCTAATATGCTGGATAACTGCGGTTTCTGACCCATTAAAATTTCCAATCCCCCCCCCCCCACACACACACACACAGTTTACAGAGCAGATCTTTTGTCTACACATGTGTTTGCAACTGGAGGAGATTATCTCATATCAGGTATGAAGCACAATATGAGTCTCAAACCACATCAATGATCTTAGGCCGAGTAACCACACTATAAAATTCCACAGAACAAAGAAAGTTTATATGTTAGAAAACTTGATGAGAGATAATATTTTGGCTTTTGTTCTTCCCAGTTTTGTGGGATTTATTTCCACAGAATTCAGCTTGTGCTTGGATTGAAATATGATGTTTTTGTAGAAAAAAAGTATGGTGTTGGCAACATTTTCCTAAGAGACAGGGACACCCCCCCCCAAAAAAATTAACCAAATTATATTATAGATTGAATTTGTTAGATCTATGAAAGTGAGAGCCAGCATGCGTGGTGGGCTGAGCACTGAACTCTGGAGACCAGGGTTCAAATCCCCACTCAGCCCCGGAAACCCACTGGGTGACCTTGGGCAAGTCACACTCTTTCAGCCTCAGAGGAAGGCAAAGGCAAACAAATCTGAACAAATATTGGCAAGAAAACTTCATGATAGGTTTGCCGAAGGTGCCCAGCAGTAGATTTCTGAAATATGTCTCTTGCAATCCTCTTTACGTCCTTTTCCTTGTCTATGTGTAGTTTTCCAGACAACTATAAGATGATTTCTTTCTAAAGGTCTATGGGATTCTTGCAAAACATCTCCCTGTTAGGGTTTGCTTTTTTCTAGTCTGATTCTATAACCATGAAACATGTGACACTGGTAATAGACATTTTAGGAAATTTTCATATAAAGAGAAATAGTGTTGAGGACTAATAAATATGAAGAATGCTTAATAGTGTCTTGCCACATGCCAGCTTGGCTGCTGTTCTTCATAAGATGTGTTTTTTTTTTGTTTTTTTTTTAAAAAAACACACTGCACAGTGGGGCCCTTGGTATCCGCTAGAGTTTGGTTCCAGGACCCCTCGTAAATACCAAAATCCGTGGATGCTCAAGTCCCATTAAGTACAGTGGCATAGTGAAATGCTGTCCCTTATATAAAATGACAAAACAAGGTTTACTTTTTGATATTTGTATTATTTTTGAATATTTTCAGGCCATGAATGGTGGAATCCATGGATAAAAAAATTGTGGATACAGAGGGCCAACTGTATTACACACACGCACACACACACAAAAAACACACCTAGAAATCCATTGTTGCCCAAGGTGAAGGAATTTCTGTGGCAACTTCCCATTATGCTTATAGCAATTAATTCATAGAGCTTGTTTTTTCCTTACTACTGTCATCCTTTGGAGCCTTGTAGCCAACTCTTGGATGGTCTCTATTTGCCTCTAGTTTTGCAATTGCAGATTGCAGAAGCAGAGAACCTCCCTGGCAGGGAAAGGGTTTGTAGACTTCATCCAAAGCTCTTGCATGATCTGGTGCTTGGTGTCTTTCTACTGCTACCCTCTAGTGGCCGTCACGCCTTCCTGCAGTGACAGCAGCCAGGAGTGGGTGAGGCAAATGCAGTGAGCAGAGAGAAATCAATACACAGAGAAAGAGAGACTGGGAAGAAGGAGAAGGGAGGAGTCGCCTCATCAGCCATTCTTGTCTTACAGGGTCCCAGCTGTCATTGGTAAAAAAAAAAAGAAAGAAAGAAAGAAAGAAAAAAGGAGGGAGGGAGGGAGAGGATTTACTATTGTGTGAAGCAAGAGAGAGGGAACAAGACAGAAAGAGGAAGAAGAGGAAAGAAAAGAAGCACCATTTACTCCACCTGAGTCTGAGCTTCTTTGCAAGCTGGTATTCCTCCTAGATTGGTGAGCAGAAGCCGGCTCTGCCCCTGCAACAACAGCCGCACATCATGTCTGGCTACCAGGGCAAGAAGAACATCCCCCGGATAACTGTGAGTGGCGTACTCTCCCCTCCCTTCTTCCCTTTTTAATGCATGATCTTCCTATTTGTTTTGTAACAATTTACTCCACCTCACCAGTTACCAACCCTATTGCTTTCTTTCGCAGGAAGCTAATGCAGCCTTGCTTCAGACCGATGTGTGTTTAGTAGGGATGTTTACACAGAGGGAGGGGTAGATAGCCTCAAGTGAGCAAATCTTTCACTTTTTGTGATCTCTACAATTCATGAATATAAGAATCTTCATTGTTTCATGCTGTTCAGTTACTCATTAGAAAACCTTTGTATTTGGGCAGAATCATGTTATTTGTCTGCAGTATCTTCCTGTCCCAAACTGTTGCAATTTACTCCCCCTCCCCAAGCTGTTGTCCTGTCTGCAGGGCATAATGAGGACTTAGTGACATTTTGTTTTGTAAACCTGAATGGTGGGGGTGGTGTCCTTTCTCTACATTTAATTCAGAGTATCTGATCACTTTTTTAAAAAAGGCTTTGGAAAGATCCTGATCCCATGGAAGGGGTGAATTTAAGTTAGAAGTCAGTCTACCTTTTTAAAACCAGGCTGTTCTTTATCCTTCCATTTTTGTTTTGACCTGTCACCACTCTTGCTAAAGCAGGGAACGTGGCTATGTTCAAGTTGCCTGCTGCATAGTTTTGTTTGCTGCATATTTGGGTGCGTCATGCGCTTTGATTGGTGCATGAAACAGAAGAATTGGCTCCTTTATAAAAGTGAAGGCTTTGATTTACAAACATTGAAAAGGATTTCTTTTCCCTGCCTTTCTGTAGTGGGTTTTTTGTTCATATCAAGGAAAAGTGTGATGGAGAACATGTGACAAAATGCTTTGGGAAAAATCTTGGTGCTTTTTGCATCCTTCTTGGTGTGTGCCATGCAGATGAATTTCCAGTGGCTCCATACCCCACCCTGATTTATTGTTGATGCAACAAAACGCCTTGCAATGGGGGTACCCCCTTGGTCTCTAAAAGGCCTGGGGTTTATTGTTGCTGGCTTCAGATGCAAGAAGTGCAGCTGTGCTTTGTCTCCAGTGCATTTTAATGAAATCTTTTGTGGGATAAGGTATGCATTGGGGGAACTGGTGGCTACTCCATCTTTAAGGCAAACAAAGGAAGCACAACCCAAGCAGGCACCCACAAACACACACATGCACATAGAGGGTGGAGGGAAAGAAGCTTGGCAAATGTCTTCTCAGTATACCTGTTCAGAAAGCAAGTAATTTCCCCAAATAATTCTCTCCCTCCTGTTTTTTTGGTTGTGGTATTACAGAGAAATATTTTTGATAGAGTGGTTTCTTTTCTTTGTTTGTGCCTTTGATTTAAAACAATAATATAAAATTGATCCTAATGAATTCATCTTCTTTGTGCAGGCATATTTTTCTACTTGTGACCTTGATTTAGGGATTTAAACTTAAACAGAGTTGCCAACTTGTGCTTGTTTTATTCGTCTTGCCAGAAACCGCATTTTTCCAGTATCTCCATGAAATCAGACCTTTTCCCTTTAATGTGGTATACTTAGGGTCTCAGTCGAGACACTTGGGATTAATTACAGAAAATAGAGTAGACATAGGAGACATCTTATTTCACGCTCTGCTTTGTGAAGAACCATTTTGAACACTACTGAATGATTTGCTTTTAATACCATAAGATTAAACCATTGGGAATCAATCCTTTTAATATTTAAGCCAGATTATCTTCTGTCAACTACAGCAAATAAACAACGATGTGAATATATACTCATCACAGCAACCTTGTGAAAGTGGTGCATCTGTTCCCTTGAGTCTATAAGGTGTGACCTACATTAGCTAAATGCCATGATACAGTATTCTTTTGTGCTGCTGTACCTGACTGCAGCAGTTTTGCTTCTCTGATGCTCTGTGCAGAGCAGCCACACCTACCTTAGTATTCAACACATCCACTGCTTTCTTTGAAACAGCAAGAAGTCCAGCTGCACCAGAGGGCTTGGTCACAGATTTCAGATTCTGCCCTCCTCTGCCACTGTGCTCCCTGCTACATGCTGCCCTTGCAGCTCACAGGTTCTTCGGTGGTTCTTTCAGTGTTGGTTCTTTTATTGATGTTTCTGGCTTTATGTAGCTTTTAATGGTATGAATTGAATATGTCAGATCAGAGCTACTGAAAATAAATAAATTCTTTCCCAAACTGTTTTTCAGAGGGTTCCCCCCCCCCCCCCCCCCCCGCCATTATAAACACATTTTATTCAGGGCCCATTTTCTGGTAGTGCACCCTAATTTTGATATAGTGATGACACCTCTACTGTGTATGTCACTAACTGATACTTGTGTACTCCCTGGGGACTGCACACTATAGCTGCAGGAGGGCTGCAATATTGTGGAATATAAATTACTTGAAGCATGAAGAGACACAGTTCTCCTGTGGACATGGATAACATACTGAGGAACTGTTTTCCTGGGTGTGCTGAAGAAAAGATGTGTCACATGTAATTTAAAGGGTGTGTCTACTCAGGAAATTCATCTGATCCCATTCTGTGTCTCATCCTACAACCAGAAATACTTTCAAAGAGAAATAAAATGGCTCAGGATTTTATGTGCCCCATGCCACCAAGTGCCACTTTTAGCCAATACATGCTGCATGTACCCATGGTTTCCCCCCCCCCCCTGATTACAGTGCTTAGGAGGGCACCTGAAGTCCAGCCTAAGGTGTAAGGACAGTGAGCAGCAGTAAACAAAGGGCCCTTTTTATCACACCTGGTAATGAATCCCATTGCTAGTCATGGATGTTGATCTGAAAACCCTGGCATATTTCCCCAAGTGGTACTTCCTGGTTGTATATGTGGGGCTTTTATTCTAAAGCCAAGCATAACTATTTCTGGATGGACATTAGGAGTAAGCTGAAGTAATGAAGAATGATGGTGCTACATCTTTATACCCTGACAAACATGTATTGCCTGCTCTGCAGATCTTTGTAGATGTTCAAGTTAAAAAGAAGTCTGAGTGAGTGGGAAGATGACTGTTTTTCATATTGGTACTATGTATCTGTGACTAATTTAAGTGTGTGATTTGTGGACACTGCTGTATTGGATATGACATTCAAGCCATGAACATTGCAGTTTAGCCTGTCATGGTGATGTAAAAAGTAAACACTTGCATAAAAGTAAATACTTTGGATTACTATGATGTGCTCTATGTGGGACTCTTTTGAAGAGTATTCAGGAGGTTTAGTCTCCCCAGCTGCAGGTGGAAAATTGAATAGGGCCATTTAAAAGAACATCTTGTTACATCAGCTCCCTAAGTTGCCAGTCTGATTCCAGGCACAAATCAAAGTGCTGGTTCTATCCTGTACAGCTCTATATAGTTTTGTATTCATGCTTTCCAAAGAACCCCCATCTTACCATATGAGAATAGTCATAACTTTAGTATCTTTGGGGGAGGCCCCCTTTTTTGTCCTACCATTCTTACAAGCATGTCTGGTGGGAATGTGGTAGAGGACTGGGTCTCAGTGGCTGCCCTCAGGCTTTAGAAATCCCTTCCTAAGAGACTGCCAGTAGTTTGTTTGTTTTTTCCTTGTTCTTCTAATGCTAACTGAGGACTTTTTAAAAATGGGAAAGATTATAAGGAAAAGCTTTCAATAGTATGTTGTATTGGCTTAGTTTTGCCTTTCAGTGGATATGTTTAACCCTATAGCTTAATTACATTTCAACAGTAGTTTTTTGTATGTTTTCATTTATATGTGTTTTTTCTTGTATCTTCTTAATAAGATGTCTGAAGTTGGAGAAAAAATTGGAAAAGGCAGATGAGGAGGAGGAAGATGGGGAGAAGGAGATGTTGTTATAAAGATTAAAAAGTAAAAAAGGTTAAAAAGCAACCATACAGTACCGTATTTATTAATAGTATGGGTGTGGTGTGCTCAGAAAAGCTTCTTTAAGAAGCAAATCACAGAAATAATCTGTGTGTTGTTTTTTTTTAAAGGATTAAAATCTTGCCCAGAAAAGTGACTATAAAATGACAGTAGTCTGGGCAGTTGTCATATCTTGGATACAGTGCCTGGAGCAAATTTAGTCAGTTTGTATCTCGAAACTTTTTTTTTCTTTAATGGGTTAGTAGAAGCTTGTCATTTCCAGTTAGGATAGAGAAATTGAGGTCCAACGGTAAAATGACTTGCTCAGATCTCTGTACATCAACCATGTAATTCTGGTTTTAGACTAGGCTTTTCCCCATCTTGGTATATGTCTGATCTTCACAATATATACTTAAATATATGTTATGTAGGGTGTACATTTATGACACATAACCAAGTTGCAAACCCAGCAGAAAGGCATTTATAAGAGCATCTTTCTGGTAGCAAGTTACACCACCAAGACTTCACATGACTGGTACAATAGCACTGACATGGCCCTTCAGTTTGCAGGGATGATGGTTGTATTTGGATCATCTTCATAAGAATAGAGGACACAACAGGGCTCTCATTAATAAAAGAAATATATAGTTTTGTCATTGCATCACTTTTTAAAAATGTTTCTTTTGGTAAGCCGCCTTGATTGCTACGGCAAAAGGCAGGGTAGAAATAAAATTATTGTTGTTGTTGTTGTTGTTGTTGTTATTAATGGATTTTAAACTTTGATGTGCATTGTGTATTGTAACACAGAAGTAATGGCTGAGTATTCTTAAGCTGGAAATCTTAAATCTCCAAACCTCTGAAAACATTTTACGGCCAGCCTGCCACTTCCACCTTCAAGACAGGGGCAACGGCACTCCCCAGTCTCTCTCCAGCCTCTCATCATACACCACACAAGTAACAAGCAAACGAGATACAAGGCTGGAGAGAGACATCAGGAGCTATGAAATGATGGGAGGTGTAGATTTGTGTGGATTTGTGTCAAGTACTACACTTGGATTACTGCCACTTCACACATCCTCAGATTGTCTCCAGCCTTGTGTCTTTTGCATCTCTCTCCAGACTTGCAAATACAGCGTGTATTATGCTGCTTGTGTTATGTATATGCAATGCAGGTATTCCAAAATTGGGGGAAAAATCCAAAATCTGAAACACTTCTGCTCCCAAGCATTTCAAATAAGGAATAATCAACCTGTCCTGTTTCTTTGAATTAAAAGGAACAGCCTGTTCCTTTTCTGAGCTGTATTTTGTAGGATGTGCCCAATTTATTTTTGAATATCAGGTGACCTGTTAAGTGCTGCTGAGGAACAGGAGTTGAGTACAGACAGGAAGTACGAGCATTGTCCCAATGGGAAGAAGAGTAATAATGGAGAAGGGATGAGTGTGCAAGGGAATAAGCAAACAGAGCAAGTTACATATGGCTCCCAAACATGGCCATTTCAGTCAGATTATACAGCCAAATCTGTTTTATGTTCAACAGACACCATTCTCTGGATAATTCTATACAGTACATAGTGATTGTGTGTGAAGTTTCATGTGCTTCTTATACTTGGAAATCAGAAAGTAACTGATGTATGTATATTTAAAGTTTATTTAATTGTCCATTACTTGGAAGCACAAGTGTGTTTCTGGGAATAACACCTGTGTCTAAAGATTTATGAGAACATCATGTAGGAGACAAGATGCATAAACTTTGGAGCTGCTCCAGCATTTCCAACTCCAGGTGCATCTGCTATCCCAAACACTTACCCCTCAGATGTAGTTCAGGTATTTTCTGATTCGATTTGTGAATGAATAAAGTTCCTAAGAATCCAGGCCTGTATTTCAGAAGTAGTATGAGAGATGGACTTTAGATCAGGCTTGTAGGGAAGGATTTTTCTTATAGCTTGTACTGTTTTTCAGTGGCTTCCTGGCACTGTTGTTGTATGTTGTGGTATATCTTCAAATTGTTTCTGACTTAAGCGAACCTGCCATGGGTTTTTCATGGGAAGATTTGTTGAGAGGGGTTTGCCATTGCTTTTACCTGAGACTAAGAACATGTGACTTGCCCGAGGTCAACCAATGGGTTTTATGGCTGAGGGGGAAATCGAACCCTGATCTCCATAGTTGCAGTCCAACACTCGAACTACTATGCCAGGGGTAGGCAACCTTTCCCCTTTAAGGGCCGAGGGACTTCAGCTCCCAGAAGCCTCAGCCATGTTGGCCAATAGTCCCATGTTGGCCAATAGCTCCTGGGATTCTGGGAGCTGAAGTCCCTCGGCCCTTAAAGGGGAAAGGTTGCCTACCCCTGTACTATGCCATGCTGGCTCTCTACATATAACATTGGTTAACACATCAGCATTATGAGGACTCGCTTGGCCAGTTTATCATATCTCCTCTCTTGTTCCCAGCCTGTACATAGCACATTCCAAAATTTCCTCCACCAGACCAAAATTTCATATGGTCATCTACCCACCCTGGCCTTTCCTCTTGTCTTTGTTTCTGAACGTTAAAACTAAAACATCCCTCATAGTTAAAACTGAACTTGTGACCTCATCACCATATGCCCACAAGTTTGGCATTTCTGTGGCTACATACAGTCTGATTATAAAGGTTCTTCCTGGACACCAGGTCACTTCATGCATCTGAGAAAATAGACCCAAGTCTACACAAACTTATGCTACAGCATCTTTGGCTCAGAGCCAGAACAGACCAGCTCTAAAAGCTGGCTTTCTGGAGGCTTGGCGGCATGGCATTTTTTTCCCCCAACCATGCAGACATGGCCAGAGTAAAAGTATTTTGCACTCAGTTAATTTGGTGTGGGTGTGGAATCTTGCTCTTCCCAGCAGGCTCAGCCTTTGCCACCTTGACCACATTCTGGTGTTGCTTGGTCACATGTTTCCCAGATTTCATCTGTTAAATGTTGAAGGGTATGAGTTTAAGACTGCTAGTTTACATTTACATGTCGCACACCGGAGCATCCTGAAGCTGCCATGGGGCCACAGCAGGACGTGGGAAAGTGGCTTTTTGCTGCCCTAAAAAGGAGTGGATCTTTGCCTCTCCTTTTTCAGGCGGCTTCAAGGTGGATTGGGGCCATGGCGTGTGCTTGCCATTGCCCCAATCTGTCGTCGGAAGGGGCAGCTTCAAGCAGCCCCTTCTGCCCATCTGTTTTGCCCCTCAGTCTCAAAGGTGCTACAAGATCCCTTTGCATACTTATATTCTTCATTTTCTGAATGTGTCCTGTTTCTTCGTGGTGTTTACATTGGTATAATTGCTTAATAGTATGAGAGCATAAGGAAAATGTAGTCTGCTAGTTTAAAAAAAAAACAATATGAAGTAGAAAATAAGTAACAGACATACAATAAATCCACTGACCCTGCCACAGCCAATATTGAAATCTGATTTTGGTATCTTAAGGTCCTAAGAAAATCCTGTTAAGAACACACAAACAGATCCTAACAGATTTTTAATGGAGCAGGGGGGTAAGCAATGCTTTGAGGCTTGCTAAATTTCTAAATTCTGTTAATACTATAGTTTGCTTTGAGAAAGAAGAAAGGAAGTAGATCAAGGAACCAACATGTGTGGTGCAGTTAATATTCAAATGCTTGGCTTGGGAGAAGGCATCTAAATTTATTGATACCATGTAGCTGCCCGTAGTATATATTTCATGAACAAGGGAAGATTCTAAACTGGAATTCTAGTTTAATTCTTTGATTTAAAATTGTCTCATTGTTTGTATCATCCCATCCTCCAAATTGCTGTTCTCAGTGGGAATAGTAATCAGCAGTAAGATGTATTGACTGAGTTTTAATATCATGAAGATAAAGGGCTCGTTGTATACCAGTGATCTAAACCAAGTCTTTATTTTCTAATCCATTTATTAGCATGCACACTAATTGGCTGATATAACCATTACTACCTCATTTAAAACTAAATAGAGCCCTTTATACTATGTAGGAACACAGTCCCAAACCTCTGCCCATGTATCCCATTTGTCTTTTGTACAATACAATTTATATCTGCTTGGAAATAAGAGAGCCACTCTGAAATTAAAATTCTGATCTTGCTTCTACAGTCAAGAAGTACTAATACTTCTTCCTTGAGGAGAAATGTAACCTACAGAGATAGAATCAGTGTTACTGCTAGTCCATGAAAGCCATAATTTATTTTCCTGGAAAGTGTTGGTTTTTCTTTTCTCCTTCCTGTATGAGCAAGACAGACTTGGGACAATTTTTGTGCGAGAATTCAGAAGCAGTAAAGTTTGTCATAGCAGTAGGTGAGATCTGTGTCAGATTTGTGCCAGAATCCCAAAGGAGAACCCAAGAAGAAGTTGCATTCTCAGTGCCTTTGTTGTGACTGCATAAATGTGACACACACACACACCCCACTGTCATCTGTACCTTCCAGATAAAATTTCCCTCAGGCCAGCAGTGTCTAATGATGTAGCCTGACACTGGGTTGGCAGGAAGATGGCGTTGGGTGTGGGGAAGCACAAATGAGCTTTGGCAGGATGAACAGTGTGTTTATTGTAATAGTCTGGGAGCTCTTGGTAAGCATGCAAAAGCCGTTGCATTAGTCAGGCCCATTTCCTGATAAGTGCTTGGTTTCCTCTTCAGTTCCTCTTAAATCTGAATGCATCCAGAATCTTCCATGCCAAAATAGACATGATGTCATTGCATGTATCCCCTTTTTTTCTGCCTCCCAGTGAATGCCTGAGAACTGTTGCTGATCTTCCCCCTTTGTTGTTGAGATGGTGATCATGTCTGGCCCCAGGTCCAGGAACAAATGATGCAGCAGTTCTAAGTTGGGCATTTCTTCTTCACGATCTGGTATGTGCTATACAGATGAAAGCACTATGCAACCATGAGCACACAGACACTTTTTACATATATAGCAAAAGGAACATCTTTTTAAAATGAAGGCTTTTTTTTTAAAGGAACAATATCAAGCACAGTCAGATAGCTAATAAATCCATCGTGTACCTGTTTTCGTTTCAGAGTTGTGTTTACTTGTTTTGATTATTTGGAAGTGAAAGGTATACATTCTGCTCAAGGAACTTGTGCCCAAAAGAAAGGGAAAGTAGGGTAAGGATAGTATGTGCTAACTGTAGGTTGAATACTTAAAATGCAACTGAGTATCTCTTTAAAAAACACACAACTTAATTACAACTAAGGATATGGAGGTCTGAGCTAAACTGAGACCATTGCACACAGAGAGGGGGAGGTTAAAAACTTCTTCCCACAGCCAGTATTTTCCTGAATTCACCCCCCTCCCCACAAAGAGAGAGAGAGAGAGAGATTCTTCATTGACACAAATGGAAGGTAGTTTTGTTTTGTTTTAAAGCCTCTATGCAAAGCAGGGAGTGTATTTAAATAAAATACTTGTGGCTGAGAAAGTTTAAAACCAACTCCCATGTACACACATGCTTGGTGATCCAAATCCAGATGGGGGATTGCATTCTTACCTGTAAGTGAAAAAAGAAAGTGAGGCTTAGCTACATAATCCATATTTGTTGTTGTTAGCTGCCCTCAGATCAACTCCCAGCTCATGGTGACCAGGTGGATGAGTCACTTCCAAAACTCCCTATCCTCCACTGCTCTGCTCAGGCCCTGCAGATTCAGCCCTGTGACCTTCTTGATTGAGTCCCGCCATGTGGCGTGCAGTCTTCCTCTCTTTCTACTGTCTTCAATCTTTTCTAGCAGTGGCCAAACTATGACAGCCTCGATTTTATCATCTTGGCTTCTAAGAAGAGTTCTGATTTAATCTGTTCAAGGACCCATTTATTTGTCTTTTTGGCTGTCCACGGGATCCTCAGTACTCTTCTCCAGCATCACATTTCAAATGCATTAATTTTCTTTCGTCTGTTTTCTTTACTGTCCAGCTCTCGCATTCATACACAACCATAGGAAATACAGTGGCCTGGATGATTCTGACTTTAGTACTCAGTTGTATATCTTTACTCTTCAGGATCTTTTCTAATTCCTTCATAGGTGCCCTACCCATTCCTAGTCTTCTTATTATTTCTTGACTACAGTCACCACCCTGGTCATTGTTTGATCCTAGGTACAGGAATTCTTCATTGTCTAGATTGAATCTGTATATTTCTTCTGTGGTCATTATTTTTATTTTCTTTATGTTGAGCATCAGACCTGCCTTTGCACTTTCATCTTTGACCTTCCTTAGTAACTGGTCCAATTCTGTAATGTCTCCCACAGTATTATTGTGTCATCTGCATATGGTAGGTTCTTGATGTTCCTTCCTCCTATCTTCACCCCTCATTTTCTTGAGTCTAACTCTGCTTTTCTTATGATATTTTCAGCATATGTTGAACAAGTAAGATAATAGGATGCAGCCTTGCCTGATTCCTTTACCTATTGGGAACCACTTTGTTTCCCCGAATACATATTTACTATAATGTAAAATATATAATTCTGAGAGGCTTACCAGATTCTCTGTCTGAGATCCTGTTGGGTTACTAAAGTGTAGGAAAGTATAGATATTTCTTCCTGTAATGACAGACTAGGACAGACTAGGACATAAAATTTTAAAATAATGATTACAGAAGTATCATATATTACACATATAGGAAGTCTACACTTTTGGTTTGCTTTTGGTAAATTTTACTGCTGAAATCCTTTGTTGAGTTGCAAATTCAGTGTTTTATCTCCTTTGAAAAGCTCTACTGTGCTATAAAGCAAGCTCAGTATTTTCTCCCCTTTAAATAACATTCCTTTCTCATAATTATTGATTGTTTTGATTTGTTCCCAGTTTCTGGTAGCTTGAAACTGATAAATCCAGATCAGACTTTGCTAGTGTTTGCTTATAATTGGAGCTTGTTATGTGCTGAGAAAATTGTCAGGTATTTATTAGGTGTTTCACATCTAAAATCTGAACATGTTCTGCCAAAAATATACAAAGAAATCTTTTCTGTGTTTTTTAATGTATTAGTATTAAGATAATATGAGAAAGAAGCTAGATTGCTAAATGTGAAAAAGAAGATATTTGTTTGAGAACAGCCCTTCATTCCAGTGCAAATGATCCAGTG
Organism: Phrynosoma blainvillii; assembly: GCA_026167975.1. Taxonomy (NCBI): domain Eukaryota; kingdom Metazoa; phylum Chordata; class Lepidosauria; order Squamata; family Phrynosomatidae; genus Phrynosoma; species Phrynosoma blainvillii. The sequence goes on from JANUYF010000002.1 coordinate 271,116,353, forward strand.
CGTGCAGCTGCCATCATGACCCATCCAGGCCCAGTTCTGGAGTGCAGTGATCTAGGACTGGCCCTGGACTTGACGGCCAGTCCAGACAGCAGCTCATTTTTCAGCAACTGCTGTAAAGCTGAGAACAGAGGAGGAAAGTGGGGGAAGGAGAAGAGAGAAACTGGGACATTTTTAAAGCAGCTGAAAAAAGCAGGACAACAGAGGATTAATTAAGACTGTCCCTGCCAAATCAGAACAGTTGGACGATATGTAAACTACAACTGTATGTAGTTTATTTTACTTAGTCACATTTGGATGTGTATCCTGCTTTTCTAACATGAGGCAGTTTGAGGTTGCCTGACTGGGCTGCCCCACCAAAGCCAGTTTAATCAGAATATTACTGTAGGTCAGTGGTTCCTAAACTGTGGGACTCTCAGAGGGCACAAGAGTTGCTCGAGGAGGGGGAATGTGAAACTTGAGGTCCCTGATTCTCCCCCCCTCTTCTATTCCCAAACCTTTTCTGTCCTGGAGGGGAAAAGAAAGGCAAGGGGAGCACTTGAAGCCTCTGAGGGAGGATGAGAAGAACTATTTCCTTATAAGATGATAAAAATCTGTACATTAAACAAACAAAATATTTTTATTCTTATACTGTGTCAAGCATGGGGGGGCTCCGCTCAGATGTAGATGTAAAGGGGTCACAGTGGTATAAAGTTTGAAAACCACTGCTGTAGGTCCTTCTTGAATATGCCTCTGGTGCCATTCAGTTCTGCTATCACCATTTTACACTTAGCTAGAATCCATCTCTGACCCATAAACTACCCGTTACCACCTAATAGAAGAAGACAGTCTGATTCAGAAACTGAGTTGCAAACTCCTATAACCTCCCACACTCCAAAAAGTTAAATACATTTATGCAGATGATGACGATTTCTTCTCAATGCTGAAACTAAAGGCTGATTACAAAATATTAAAATCAATGCAGATTAGAATATTTACAAAATCCACTAGTAAAATATGTCAAACTTACATTAAAATGCAACTAATCAATAGCATTAAAATGTTTAAAAATCCATTCCAGTTTCTTTGTTATTGTTAATACAGTTCCAGTGGGTGTCATCTTGGCTGCTGCTTGTCGAGTATTTTTGATACTTTTCAATTTGTGTAACCTGAGAAAATGGATGGGATCCTTGGACAGGGAGAGCCAATACATGTGTGCTAGATGTTACCTTTCTTGGTTCATGAAACAGGCCAGAGAAGGAATGGCTTAGTGGGTGAAGAGGGTAATCACTGCTTTCATACAAGGCAAAGTGCCAGACTGTCTAAAGGAGGCAATTGTGAGGCCTTTATTGAAGTGCCTTCTCTGAATTCCTCTATAATGAATAATTCTAGGCCAATGTCTAACATTCCATTTTGAGGGAAGGTATGGTGGCTTACAGCTCCAGGGGTTTGTGGATGAAACAGATTACATAGATACATTTCATTCTGGTTTCAGGTCTAGTTATGGGCCTGAAACAGAGATGGCTTCACTTGGATGGATGACCCATGGTGGGAACAAGGCAGGGGGAGTTAGTCCCTGTTGGTTCTGCTGGACTTCTCAGTGCCTTTTCATGCCATCAACAAACTGAACAGGTTGTCTAAACCCTAGAAAGATACCATCATTGTTAAGAAGAAAAGAAAGAAGATAGTCTTCCTAGCGGCGAAGCAGAGGGCAGAAAAGGTCTGCGCTGGGACCACCTCACCGCCCCAAGACCACGGCAGCTGCACACACCCAGCCTCAATCCTTTTTGGCCGGTTATTTCGGAAAGAGCTGTGCCCCGGGTGGATTCTGGCTATGTTTGGGGAGTGCATCATCTGAACACCACGCCCCCAATGCGTCCCGACGGCGTCCCTTTTGGGCCATCAGTTTGAGGCCCTAGTCTCTTTAGAGAAGGAATTTCAAAATCTGGGAGCAGCCATTGAGAAGGCTCTCTCCCTTATTCCCATCAAACATGGCTTGGAAGATAGTGAGTCTAACAGCAGAGCCTCCTCCAAAGAACGTAGTGGTTGGATGAGCTTGACAGGGTGGACTCTTGTCATAACCAGCACTTTGAACTGTGCCAAGAAAGAGACAGACAGCTGTGTAGCCGACCCCCGTTAACAATCTGATTGTACCCTTTTTTGGCCAACTGAAGGGCCTTTACAGACTGCAAAAATAGTGCAGCTTGAGGCCACTTTAACTGTCCTGGCTCAGTGCTAGGGAATCATGGGAATTGTATTTTTTTTCTGGGACATTGAGCCTTCTCTCTCAGAGAGCTCTGGTGCCACAATAAATTACAGTTCCCATGATTCCCTAGCACTGAGTCAGGGCAGTTAAAGTGGCTTCAAGTTGCACTGTTTCTGGCAGTCTGTAAAGGCCCTGAAGTTTCTGAGCACTTTACAAAGGTAGCGTCACATAGAACTCAATTTATCTAGAAACAGGACTTGATGACTTGGGAATTTTCCCAGTTCTCTTTATTTTTGATGTTAATTGTTAGTCTACAGCACATGCAACTCTTTAGAGTAAGAGTTATGGCAAGTGGGGCCTGCAACAAAATGTTTTGTGGGGTGCTAGTGATGACTGTTCTAGCCTGCCATGCCCAGTTTAATTAATCTCCATCCCATTTTCCCACTACCATCCTAGCAGGCACCCTATGTTCTGTAGCCCCAGAGCATTGTGAGTCCGCATGGGTCAGGGTTTTTTTTTAAGTTTCTGTTGAATATTTTTTTCTGTTTCTGCTGACCAGTGTTTTCCCCAGAACATTCTGATATCTCCCTTTTCTCTGTTTCATCTCAACATCTGAGTCCAGTCTGTATATAGATGATAGACCATAGGAAGATTTTATCCTTTTCTGTGATTGCAGATTGTAGATATAGTATTAGAGTAATCTTTCTATGTTGTGAAGAAAAGTAAATAGAAAATAACTGGTGAAAAATAAATAGAAAACAATAGTATATCTGTAACATATTAATTCAGAACTACTTTGAATGATGCAGATAGCAAAAATAGAAATTCAACTTGCCATTGAAACGTAAGTTCCTTTTTACGGTTAACCTAAACTGACCTTTCTAAAACATAAACATACTGGCTTTCATTCAAAATTCCTAAGGTTTCAGAGTACTTACAGAGCTCCTTGTAAAGTTGAGCTTCCCCATTCACTTCATTGTGTAAATACGTGCAGAGCATTGGCACTGGCATTGAAATTAATGAAAAAACCTTGATTTGAACAAAGTTGCCATATATACTTGTGTATAAATCAACCACATGTATAAGTCTAGAGCAGGTTTTAGGGCCAAAATTTTGAGTTTTTATATGACTTGTGGATAAGTTGAGGGTAAAACTTAGGGGCATGTAACAAAGGATGTAAAGGATGAAGGAATAACAGAATTCTGGCAGGCATAACTTATTTGTGCTCACCCTAAAGACTTATGGATGGCAATGAAACTATGGTAAGTGGTGGCTGTGCAGTGTGTGGGGCATGCACACATGTCAGAAAAGGATTAAGGGCAAGAATTAAGGTAGAGCATTTAAGTATTATCAAAAATAGGAACAATCTCCTTCTCTGAATAGAGTGGCAAAAGGTGAAAGCTTAGTCTGTCCCAGGAGAACCTAGAAGGATCTCTGACTCCTCTACTCTCTCAGGACTCCTTTGAGGAGAAACACCAAAGAGCCAGTGCTCTCCTGGAACAGACTAAGCTCTCACTTCTTGCCACTCTACTCAGAGAAGGGGATGGTTCCTTTTTTGATAAGAGTTAAGCTACAGTACTTACATTATGTTTGTTTTTTGTCAATATTTTTGCCAATCAGGCACCAGTAAACATCATGGAGTCCTTGAGAGTATCATTTTGTAAACCTGAGGCCTATGCTTAGCTCCAAGTAACTGCTTCATTCCCCCTGCCATATATCTATAACTATATCTATATCTATAGCTCTTCCCTTAAGTTGGGCTGTTACCCAGGAATGAATCTCAAGCCAGTTTGGGAAACTGGCATGTTCCTCCCTTGGTGCATTCATTGCGCTAGATGTTTGTTCCCCTCCAGTGCAGAGTTTCTGAACCTGACTGGTGTTGACATGCTAATAATATCTTTCCAGTGAAATACTGGTAGACAGAAAGTCATACGAATATTTAAATAGGAATCTTATGATAAGCCATAGGGAAATGGGATTTAGTCTGGCAGATTTGACACTGCATTTACCATTTTCTTTAATAATCTGAAAAAGCATACCATTTAGACCAGAGGTAGGCCACCTTTCCCCTTTAAGGGCCGAGGGACTTCAGCTCCCAGAAGTCTCAGCCATGTTGGCCAATAGTCTCATGTTGGCCAATAGCTCCTGGGATTCTGGGAGCTGAAGTCCCTCGGCCCTTAAAGGGGAAAGGTTGCCTATCCCTGATTTAGACACTGGGAAGCTATTACACTTGTGTTATAATAGTCTTATGGCACTGAAAGACTTAAAAACAAACCACCCACCCATATGTTATTAAATTATCTGCAAGGTACTTCAGGAAAAGCAGTATTATAGATGATGATGGATGTGAAAGCAGACTGAAATGTCCAAGATGAATGCGCTATGTTGTATTATTTCTGCTTACGAAAAGACTCCTCCCATGTGTTTCTGTATGTGTGTGTGCATTTGTTTATAATACCTTGCTTTTGGGGAAATCATATGTCCTGAAAGGTTAAGTTTACTTTGGTTCTTCTTCATGCTCTTTGTGCCTCACACAATAGGGCTTCGCGCCTGTGCAGACTCCTTTCAGAAAGCTTGAAAGCTGGGCGGATTGGCAGGAGCCCCACCCCCTCTTGTCTACTGAGTATGCCCAATTCTGCCAATCTTGCTCCTCCTTTAGTCCTCTTTCATCTGCTGCAAGAAAAACTGCTTTCAGATTGCTCTCCAGCTAGAGTTCCTCTCTTGTATGGTAGAGTTAGTTTTTTCTCTATTTTCCTTGTGATGTTGTCATTTTTGTCATTTTCTTGTGTGAGCATTGCCCTTACAGAGTTTGGAAGCCTTTTTTTTTTTTTTTTTTTGCCTGGCTGGGCGCCTTGCTTCTAAGGCCTCCAACTCTTTGTTCAAGCTCTGTGTTTCTTGTAATAGAAAAGTGCCCTTCACCAATGGACATTCTAAATGCCTTTTTTGTTTGGGTGAGGGCCACGTTACTGAGCGCTGTTCTGTTTGCCTCTCTTTTACCAATGTGACTCTCTGCATCAGGGCCCAATGCTTAAAACTTTTTTTTGTGGGAATGCTCCCTTTCTGTTGCTGAGAAGTTGTCTTCTCAAACTGATCCTTTGGCTTTGGGGCCCACTTCAAAACTCCCTTGGATCCCTAAGATCTCCAGAAAATCAGCTCTGGCATCATCTTCTGTCTTGACATTGACTTCTCCGACTTCGAAGGTCTTAACATCAACAGCGCCTTCCTTGACGCCGAGGCCCTCGACATTGAGCTCTTTAGAGCTGATCTCCTCTCTGAGGACACTGCTTAGCCATCTGCTGGCTAGTCTCCTTCACTGCAGGAGGTTCCTTCTGCCTCCCAGGAGAAGCAACTTCACAAGGCCAAGAAGAGATCTGACAGCTCTGCTGACCGTGACGCCGAAAAGGCCAGGTGGAAGCACAAATCTAAGGCTTCTGTTCTGCCTTTCACAACTCTTCGGAGCCCTCTTCAACCTCGATAGCTTTCCTGCCTATTCAACCTTGATGGCTGCTCCGGCCTCAATACCGATCTCGACGGCAGCAAGTGCCTTAAAATCTACTATGGCCTTCCCACTCCCGGCATCGACACCAACAGCAGCATATCAGCCCCCCCATCTCAGTCGTCTTTACAGACTCGACATTGGGGGTTTTGACCTTGGCATCACTGAATACCACAGTGCCGCCAGCCTCGATAACCACTCCATCTCTACTGCTGATGGTTTCTCCACTGCCACTGGTACTTGCATCTGTGCCGTTGCAGATATTTGTCTCGCCATCTAGGGCTTACAGACTTTCATTCTTGCCTTCAGCCCCTCGACACTGTGAAGCGTCTCCAGCTTGATCTCATCTCTCTCCGACACCATCATGAGGCTGGATTGAATTGTCATAGTTGTCTTCAAGGCACTACTATCAAGACGCGCTTTATACCTCGGTGTCACATATTGTTCAATTTTGAGCCGAATAATATTGGAGGGAATGTCCATCCTCATATAGATCCTACTCTCCATCTTACAGGGATTGTTACCTACATAGGGAGCTATACTACTTCTCCTCTAGATATTGATCTCGATATCCACACAATGTTCATCGATCCCAGGTTGAGCGAGACTTGACTACGACACCCCCAGGGTGCCTTCCCCTTTGCTTCACACTACTGGTATGGTGTCTTGCCTGCCAGCATCTCCAGTTCATCCTTCAATGCCAGCAGCTCAGATTCTGCTATCAACGTCTATCCCAACACCCATTCCTGCTGTGATTCCTATTATATCCTCAATGTCGATGCTTCAAGCTATGCCTGCTCCTACCACCACACAGGCTCTTCAGCTTACTACTCCTGCCATGCCTTCACAGTCTACTGAGAAGTAGATTTTGCGATTTTAGGATGCATCAATAGAAGTATAGTGTCTAGATCAAGGGAAGTAATAGTGCCACTGTATTCTGCTCTGGTCAGGCCCCACCTGGAATACTGTATCCAGTTCTGGGCACCACAATTCAAAAAGGGTGTTGAAAAACTGGAGCATGTCCAAAAGAGAGCGACTGAAATGGTGAAGGGTCTGGAAACCATGCCCTATGAGGAATGACTTGGGGTACTGGGTATGTTTAGCCTAGAGAGAAGAGGTGGTTAAGAGGTGATATGATAGTCCTGTTTAAATATTTGAAAGGATGTCATATTGAGGAGGGAGCTAGCTTGTTTTCTGCTGCTCCATAGAATAGGACCCAGAACAGTGGATGCAAGCTACAGGAAAAGAAGGAGGCACTTCCTCACAGTAAGGGCTGTACCCTCGGAGAGTGGTATAGTCTCCTTTTTTGGAGGTTTTTAAACAGAGTCTGGATGGCCATCTATCGGGTATGCTTTGATTGAGAGTTCTTGCATGACGGGGTTGGACTGGATGGCCCTTGTGGTCCCTTCCAACTCTGTGATTCTAAGTCGGCTTATGACACATAATTGTCACAAGGTTTGCCTTCTCCTTTTATTGCATCACCTCAGGAGGAGGTTGAGGGCACTACACCTCAGTCCCCAAATGAAGATGTTCAGCTCTTCCCTGATGTTGTTGAGTGCGCTCCTAAGCCAGCTAGAGATCCTGTATTTCAGATCGTCGATACCACTGCAGTTTCAGCAGCCATCCTATCCTTTCTGGCCTCGTTGTCAGACATTATAAACCTTTCCTGGGCAAAGCCTTCCTCTGTGCTACTTGCTTCAAAGAGGCTTGAAGGTCTGTACAAGGTTCAACCTAACACAGCATCTTATCTGTTCACCAGTCCTGCTCCAAACTCCTTGGTAGTTGAATCTACATCTAAATCCTCTGGCAAAGTACATTCTGCCCTAGTTGACAGGGAAGGTAGACATCTTGATATTTTTGGATGATGTTTCTATTCCTAAGCTGCCCTTTTTGCCAAGGTGAGTAACATGCAGGTTTCCATGGGTGCCTACCAGAAGTTTCTGTGGGAGAAGATGGCTGCTTTCATCTCTTTCTTGCTGGAAGAAAAGAAAAAAAAAAAAGGCTGCCCTTGACTTCTACACAGAGGCTTTCTCTTTGGTCAACTAGCAAATCCACTCAGCAAGGCACTTGCTGGACTCCGCAGCAAAAGTGATTATGGGTGCAGTGGTACTGTTACGCTTGGCTCAGATCTACTGATCTCACCAAAGAGGCAAAACAACAACAACAAACAAACTTATCAAGGATCTGTCCTTTGAAGGTGACAGCCTTTTTGCAGCCAAAACCGACGAGTCTCTGGACACATTGGCCAAAGCCCACCTTACAGGCAAGAGGCTGGGTGTCATGGGCCCAAAACAACAATACCACCCATACAAACAGCAGTGGTGCCCCAGCCTGCCTCTTCCAACTACTCCAGATCTTGATCTGTGGGCTCTACCTAATATGGGACTCTTTTCAGCAATCTTCTTGGAGGCCCTATAAACAGTGTTACTCTCAAGGACAACAACAACAACAAAAGCCCTTCAAAAAGTCTTCATCTTCTAAATCTCACTTTTGAGAGATCTAAGGGGACGACACCATCGCTTCAACCACTCTCTCCAAAGCACATCTCTGGACTCTGTTATGGCTCAAGCCTATCTGCCCATCAGAAGGGCAGAAGCACTTTGGATCCATCTTCACTCTGTTCTCCGCATGGATCATCCTACAGCAAGAGACATTCAACATCTTCTAGACCTCATGCCCTCAACCACAGTCATGACCTACTTTGCATGCCTAAGATTCCATCCACTACAAGAATGGTTTCTTTCTGTCTTAGACCACCTCAGCGACAGACAGTACAAGAAGCTGATACTCTCTCAATATGTCCGTGCCACCCTTCTGTGGTGGTTGGTCCCCAGGAACATGCTCAGGGGAATGCCCTTTCAACCTCCAGAACTCTCCAGAATGGTCACCACAGATGTGTCCATGATGAGCTGGGGAGCCATTATGAGGACTTTTGTGTACAAGTTCGCTGGTCCCCTGCAGAAATGGAGATGCATATCAATGCCCTGGAGCTCTTGGCTGTCATAAAGGCCTTTGGAGCATTCGAAAACCACCTCCATCATAGGGTCATCCAAGTTGCAACAGACAATACCACCACAGCCTGTTTCATCAACAAACAGGGAGGAACCCATTCCTCTGTGCTTCTTCATCGTGCTCAACAGCTCTGGACATGGTGCCATCATCGCTCTGTTCACCGGTGGCAGTTCATCTGATTGGCAAGGACAATGCTCTAGCAGACTCTTTCGGTCAGGGCAAGGTTCTTCAGCATGAGTGGACCTTGTCGCAGGATGCCTTTCATCTCATAATTTGTTGGTGGGGGGCACCTTGCCTGGATCTCTTTGCCACTCCAGAGAATGTGCAGTGTCCAGTGTTCTGCACCAGAGCAGATTGAGGGACAGGCTCCCTAGGAGACACCTTCTTTTTGAATTGGAGCCGTTGCTTCCTCTATGCCTTTTCTCTGCTCCTGCTGGTAGCAAGAGTCATGTTCAAGATGACCAAGGACAAATCCAATGCCATTCTGGTGGCTCCTTACTGGCTGAGGCAATCTCGGTTTGCCCCTCTTCTCCATCTGTCCAAGGGGCAAAGCTCAAGCTCCCGAACTGGCAGGACCTCCTCTCCCACTCCAGTGGTGCACCCGGACCTTCGCAGCCTCCACATGACAGCTTAGAGGATCTGAACTTGACTGCTCCAGAACTTCTGCGAGTCCTCTCTGCCTCCAGGAAGGACTCTACCAAGCAGTCTTATTCTTACAAATGGAAGTGCTTCTGTGCCTTTGCCAAGGCTAGAGCTGAACCTTCTTTGCCTGTACAACTTTCTTTGGCCTTGCACTTCCTTCTCCCTCTGCTTTACCAAGGATTGGCCTTTTCATCTCTCAAGGTCTACTTGTCAGCAATTGTGGCCAAAAAAACCCTGGTTTGCCATCCACCAAGCTCTTCACCTCACCTATTCTAAAGAGATTTTTCAAGGGTCGACATCATCTCTACCCTCCAGTTCCTCCACTGGTTCCCTCCTGGTCACTTGTTGGTGCTTACACACCTTACCAGTCCACCATTTGAACTCTGGGCTTGGCCTCTCTGAGACTGCTTATGTTCAAAGTGGAGTTTCTTGTGGCTATCACTTCTGCCAGGAGATCGTCTGCGCTGACTGCTCTGTGCTCGGATGAGCCCTTTCCTGTCTTTCACAGGGAGAAGGTGGTCCTCAGACTGGACATTTCCTCCCTCCCCAAGATGGTATCCCTGTTCCACCTCTCTCAAGACATTGTGCTGCCCACCTTTTATCCAGATCCTTCCATGCCTCTGGGAAAGACCTTGCACACTCTAGATGTTTGCCATGCCGTGGCGTTTTATGTTCAACTTTCTGCTGAGCTCAGGGTGACCAACAGGTTGTTTCTTTGATATGGTGGACCCAAAAAAGGCCACCCTGTTTCTTCTCAAAGGTTTTCAAAATGGATTGCCCAGACTATCCTGCAGGCTTATGAGCTTGCCAAACGGCCTCCTCCTGTTGGTGTGCGCCCACACTCAACCAGGGCTGTCTTCTCATCTGCTGCCTTCCTCAGAGCCATCCCCTTGCCTGATGCCTGCAAGACGGCTATGTGATCTCAACCTTCATGTTTGTCTGGCACTACTAGCTTGATTCCAGGTCTCATCGGGTTGCCAGCTTTGGCTGTACCATTCTCTCTTCTATTCTGCAGTGACCTTCCCGCCTGCCACAGGTAAGCTTTTTAGTCACCCTACTGTGTGAGGCACAGACCATGAAGAAAACAAACAGGTTGCTTACCTGTAACTGGTTCTTCAAGTGGTCATCTATGCCCTCACACAAACCCACCCTAGCTCCCCTCAGTCAGGTCCCTGATTCTTTCTTGTGGCGGACTCAAACTGAAGGAGGAGCTGAATTGACGGGATTGGGTGTGCTCAGTACATGGGAGGAGGCAGGGCTCCCGCCAGTCTGCTCAATTTTTCAGCTTTCCGAAAGGAGTCTCTGCGCAGGCGCAAAACCCTATTGTGTGAGGGCACAGATGACCATTTGAAGAAACACAGTTGCAAGTAAGCAACCTGTTCATACTTTTTGTTTCTTTAAACTGTTCTATAGTGCTGGTAAGCTCAAGACTGGACTTTTGCAATGTGCTGTACATTGGGCTGCCTCTACCAAGTTTGGAAACTGCAGTCAGTTCAAAACACGGCAGCTAGATTACTCGGACACCCAGGAGCGATCATATAACACCAATATTAAAATCACTCCACTGGCTGCCAGGTAGTTTCCAGGCAAGGTAAAGTATTGGTTATTACCTTTAAAGTCCTACATGATTTGGGTCCAGGTTACCTATGAAATCGCCTCCTCCCGTATAATCCGCCCCATACAGATAGGTCCTGTAGCGGACATTTACTTCAGTCAGCCAGAACTAAATTGGCAACTGTCAGCCAGAGGACTTTTTCTTCAGCTACCCCTAGACTCTGGAACTACCTGCTAGAAGAGATTCGACTGCTGAATATGCTGTCTGAATTTAAAACAGCATTGAAGACCAGTCTCCTTCACCAGGCTTGCCAAATAATTTTTAAATTGTGAATTTTAAATGATGAATTTTAAATGTGAGTTGTGTTAATATGTGTACATCTTATTTTACCGTTTAAATTGATCTGTGTTTTAACTGGTGTGTTTTTAACTGATGTCATGTATTTGTTAATTGTTGGTGTTCCCCACCTTGATCCATGGGGAGAGGTGGATAATAGATAACTAAATATTACTATATTATTATTATTAAATAATGTTCAAGTTTTGGTATTATTTCTACACTATACATAATTTATATATAAAAAGTAAGTAACACCGTTGAGATTTGTTTTATTTCTTTATTAAATAAAATATTTATATCCCACTCTGAATTGTGGTATTTATCTGCAGTGTACAGATAAAACTATAAACAATGTAAAAGCATTCAAACAATCAAATAGCTTAAACAGGATAAAAGCACATTAAACATGACAAATGCAAATAGCTTTAAAGGCACCAATAATTTAAAACAAAGTACATATGTACTTCAAAGTACTTTAAGACCCCAAAGCCTTACCATAAAATCCATGTCTTGACAGCACTAGAAAGAAACCAACTTTGGCACCACTCAGACCTCCAGTGGGATGGCATTCCACAGGTGGGCATCACAGCCAAGAAGGCCTCCCACACCATATTGCTCAAACTGGTGAGACACAAAGGGGATCCCCTTCTGCAGGCCTCAACCCTTAGGCAGATATGCATAGGGAAGGGCATTCCTTCAATACTAAGGTTTTGCCTGTTATTAATGCACATGCAAGAAAAGAATCTGATGGTTAGGATTCTTAGAGGAATGGATAAAGGCAGCATTAATTGACCTCTTCTGCATATCATTTGTTCTTCTTAATACCTCATTCTTGAAACTGAATGAAGCTTGGTTTTTTGACTTGATATAACCCAGATCAATGTATTAGCTTTGTGTGTCTCCTTCTATTTCCACTGTGGAAACAGTGCATTATAGAAAAGGAGACATAGACCCTTGCCTAATTCCAGTACTTATGGCTCTTTCTTTCACCTTGCAGAGTGATCGTCTTCTTATTAAAGGAGGAAGGATAGTTAATGATGATCAGTCATTCTATGCTGACATTTACATGGAGGATGGTCTGATAAAGTAAGTATAAAGTTCCTGTACCCTATTACCTATTTTGTGAATGATCCAAGCATATCCTTCCCTTGCAGATTGGAATGGGTCTTCAAGAATTCGTCTGCACCAGATTGCATTGTGTGTAAGCTTGTGCGTATGGAGCTTGTGCGTCAACAAATAAGAAGACTAGGAATGGGAAGGGCAGCTATGAAAGAACTGGAAAAGATACTGAAGAGCAAAGACATACAACTGAACACTAAAGTCAGAATCATTCAGGCCATTGTATTCCCAATTACCATGTACGGAAGCGAAAGCTGGACATTGAAGGAAGCAGAGAGAGAAAAAAATCAACTCATTTGAAATATGGTGTTGGAAAAGAGTACTTCATGGACAGCTAAGAAGACAAACAAATGGGTTCTTGAACAGATCAGACCAGATCCTTAGAAGCAAATATGATCAAGTTGAGACTATCATACTTTGGCCACATAATGAGAAGGCATGGATCACTAGAAAAAACAATAATGCTAGAAAAAGTAGAGGGTAGAAGAAAGAGAGGAAGATCACAAACCAGATGGATAGACTCGACCAGGGGGTTATAGGCAAGGGCTTGCAGGATTTGGGCAAGGCAGTGGATGATAGAGATTGTTGGAGATGTCTCATCTACAGGTTCTCCATGAGTCAGAACCGACTTGAGGACAGCTAACAACATCAACAATGCTTGTTTATCTCATGCACTCTAGGGTTATTTTATAGCATACTGTACATTCATCTATGTAACTGTCACAGTATTGAGAGATCTTTCACTGAAGAGAGAAGGCAAGTATGATTTATGTGTGGTTTCTGTTTTGTTGCCATATCATAGCTACATTTATAATTACTAAAGATGGTAAAGAATTGCTTTAAAGAAGTTGTACCTTTAAGATTCTGATCTGTTTTAAGTAAAAGCTATGATGGCTTGTGTTTTATCTGGCTTCTGGAAGTGTTTATGAAGTCACAGTAATGACTTTAGTGGTTAAAGGCTGAAATTGTTCTGGTGTGTAAATACATGCAATTATGGTTAAATCCCAGCACAGTGAAGTTTGGGCTGTGGGATATTTTATAGCTAAGGATTGCAAATGTTTTTTGCCCTTAAAGTACAAAAGCAAATTTCTAAGCACTTCTACAGGAAATCTTTTTAAAAGTAGCAGTAAGGAAATCAAATATTATGTAAGAGAAGGGAGTATTTCAAGTGTTCAGAGCCTGAGGGGAAAATGCAGTTTATTGACTGCTGGTATGTTGCCACAAAAGACATTTGGAAAGTACTGTCAGCTGCAGAATATTCAAAACTTACAAAAGAACTCAAATGTGAGCTCATTGGTACAGAGGTGTATTTAAAACTTTCTCCTGCATATCCCAGAAAGATGTAGCTACTATGAAGTGCCAGCTTTAATATGAAGAAAGACCTGAAGCAAGCAACACTTTGGGGGATGTAATTATTTGGTATTGCTTCAATTAGAGCTGAACTAACTGACTGACTAAACAACTAACTAACATCAAGTAACATAATTATTCTTTGCATCCAGTTGTATGTTTCTCTTTGGACATTCTGCCATTCAGAGAATGAGTGACAGCAGAATAAACTTTTTAATTTATTCACTGTTGTCAAATAGAGCAGAGAATGGTTCACTAATTCTGAAAAACCTATAGAGGAAGGTTTGAAGCTCAGATAAAACATTATACATCCTCTTTTTATGACATGCAATAGGATACCGAAGGTAGCTTCCATTTAATACAGTTGTTTAAAACATAAAAACTGAAAACAAAAAGAAAATCGACAGATGAGGAGACAGTCACAGAAAGTCAAAGCTCAAAGATCAGACATGAGCCTCTGGAATGAAAGAGGCTGTGCCTGTCACTTTAATGCCATCAAAAAGGAGTCAACCAGTACTCTCAGACCATTCAGTTTGAGAATACATTAGAGTACTCTCATATCTGTTAACTACATTCTTGTGATGGGTCACAGAGTAGGTAGGCCTTTCCTTATCACATGGGCAAGAACATGCAGAAAGACCTGATCCCTTGAGTATCCTTACCTCAACACAGTTTGGGGTTATCAAAGTAATGAGCAGCACTTCTAAGCGAGCCTAATAATGGAACTGGAGTCAGTGGAGCTTGTATTATAAAAAAGTTCCATGAACTGAAAACCAGCACTGTTCAGAGCTCTGGTTGCAGTGTTTTATATCATTTTAAGTTCTGATTACTTTTCAAAGGCATTTCCCTGTATAACAGGTTATCTCAAAGCATTGATGTAACTAAAGTTTTATAAATATCTCAGTTTATATTATAATTCCAGCAACTTGATAAAAATTCTCTACCTGAGGCACAAAGCAGCCCAAATCCACTGAACACACCTGCTCTTGTGTGGGTTTAGAAGCTAGTCAGGTGCCTGGTTAGTACTTAGATCGGAGACCAACATCTGCAGGAAATAGTCCTGTCTGAAAACATGGAGAACTGCTGCCAGTCAAATTTGACAATACTGAGCTGGTTGGATCAGTGACCCACTCAGTATAAGACACCTTCCTGTGTATGTAATAGAGTACAAACATTGAATCAGTGGAACTTACATACATAGCTGTTTACATATCAACTTTGTCCTTTTTGAGTGGATCTACTCTAGTTGAGACTAATAGGTAGTATTAAGCCAGTGTTGCCATGATAATGTTCCTAACAGGAGTGCCTGTTATCAGCTTCGGCTGATACGCCAGCTGCACCCTTTCCTGGAAGTAAGGGACCTTGAGGCAGTGGTGCATGCACTGGTAACCTCGCGTTTGGATTTCTGTAATGTGCTCTACATGGGGCTACCCTCATACTTGGTTCGGAAACTCCAGTTGGTACAGAACATGGCAGCCAGAGTGGTCTTCAGGACATCTAGGAGAGACCACATAACACTGGTACTGAAGTCCCTTCACTGGCTGCCTATAAGTTTCTGGGCCCGGTATAAGGTGTTGGTTATGACCTTTAAAGCCCTGAATGGCTTGGGTCCAACCTATCTTCAGGACCGCCTCCTCCCATATAATCTTCCCCGCACACTCTGGTTCCTCTGGGAGGAATTTGTTGCAGCCAATAAAAACTAGGCTGTTGACAACCTCCCAGAGGACTTTTTCAGTTACAGCTCCCAGATTATGGAATGGCCTGCTGGATGAGATCCACCAGATTACTAACCTAAACAACTTCAAAACAGCTGTGAAGACGGATCTTTTCTGGCAGGTCTTTCCTGACTAGATCTCCCGGCCTCCCAAGTCCTATTATCCCTACTTGACCTGCTGCCCCTGTTCAGTCTTTTACCACCGATTAGGTTTTTATATAATTTAAACTGCTTTTAAGTATTATGTTTTAATTCTATCATTAGTTTAATTCTGTTTTAAGGGATGGGAGGGATTTTGGATTTTGGACTGTATTTTACATTGTATGGAGTTTTAATGCTGTAAGCCGCCTCAATTGTTTGACAGAGAGGCGGGATACAAATAAAATTTATTATTATTATTATTATTATTATAAATCTTTTTTTCTCAGAGAAAGACAAAATTCAAATAGAAAGCTGGTCTTTCTGGTACTGCTACAGCACAATCAGTGTTTGTTAAAAATGAAGTGCTACGTCAGTTGATGTCCAAATGCATGGTGAACTCTCTGTCAACTCCCAGAGAAAGGCTTGTGCTTGCTTTAGAGATATTTTTGAATTGAAAGGATTGCAAAACTTTTGGAGGGCTTAAAACAAGGGTAGGCAACCTAAGGCCCGGGGGCCGGAAACGCCCCCCCCCCCGAGGCCTTTGGACCGGCCCCAGGCCGGTCCTGCTGCCGCCGCTGCCGCCTCCCACCATGATGATATTGATTATTGTTGTTATTACTTGTTCTTGGGGTTTTCTTGGCAAAATCTCCACAGGGGTTTTGCCATGGCTTTTCTGGGGCTGAGAGAGTGTGCATGCATTTTTTATTTATTTATTTATTTATTTATTTATTTATGGTGCTCTCCCCCCCCCCCCCCCCCATTGTCTGAGGGACAGCAACCCGGCCCCTGGCTCAAAAAGGTTGCTTACCCTTGGCTTAAAACATGTGAAGTCTTCTATCATATTTGGTCCTTGGAGACTGTGGTTCAATCTCTTTCCTTCTATCTCTTGGATTGGAGGAGAAAATGGATGACTCAAACTCATCAAAAAAGGATTGGATATAATAAAGAAGGATTTTGCAAATTTATGGAGGGTGTGTCTATGAACACATGCTAACATGATAAGTATACAAAGTTAAATATTCATGTTCTGAGAGAGCATGCTTCTGAATAATGAATATTTTGAATAAACAGAAAATGACGCCCAACATGAGGTGTCAGAAGCATTCAGCAGGCTGCTGTTTGAAAATGCTGTGCTGGATGAGATTAGCCTTGGTCTGATCTATAAGGTTCATCAAACTACATACAGTTCACAGTTGATAGTAATTTGTGCAAACCAAGTCTGAATAATGCAATCATTATCAGGGACCTTTTCATATAATAATAATAATAATAATAATAATAATAATAATAATAATAATAATAATAATAATAATTGTTATTGTTATTGTTATATGAAAAGGTCCCTGATAATGATTGCATTATTCAGACCTGGTTTGCACAAATTACTATCAATTATTATTATTATTATTATTATTATTATTATTAATTTACGATATATCCCACCCCTCTGTCACGCAATCGAGGCAGCTCACAACAATTTAAAAACATCATACAATATTAAAATACCATCCAAATCCCACAACCCCCCCCTTAAAAAGGAATTAAACAATTTTTACATTAAAACAATGATTCAAACATAATTAAAATAAACCATAATCAAACAAACAATAATAGGCGGGGTAGCATTTAAACCAAATATAGGAGGGATAAAAGGACTCCTGAGGCCGGGAGACTAATCAGGGAATGCCTGCCGGAAGAGATCCATCTTAACAGCTTTTTTAAAACTGTTTAAGGTTGTCAACTGACGGATCTCATCCAGCAAGCCATTCCATAATTTGGGTATGTACCGTATTTTTCGGCATATAAGACGCACTTTTTCTTCCCCAAAAGGAGGGTGGGGAAGTTGCTGCGCCTAATGAAGTGAATATAAAAGCTGAGGGCAAACTGTCGAGGCCTAGGCTAAAAGTAGGCCTCATTTCAGCCTGAGCCTCGGTGCTCCAGTGGGCTCCTCCCATCCCAGGAAGAGCCCATTGGAGCAGCCAGGACGGGGGTGGAAAGAGTCCTCTTTTCCTGGCTAGTTGAATGTGCTCCTCCTCTTTCCACCCCCATCCTGGGTGCTTCAATGGACTCTTCCTGGGGTCAGAGGACATCCTCCCATCCCAGGAAGAGTCCATTGGAGCACCCAGGACGGGGGTGGAAAGAAATTACTCCAAGGCACTGGATTAGTACCCTGGCCAAGTTACACTGTCTCAGCCTCAGAGGGTGCAAATTGCAAACTCCCTCCTCTGAGGAAATCTGCCAGGAAAACGCTCATGGTAGGATCCAAATAATCCAGAAATTACTCCAAGGCACTGGATTAGTACCCTGGCCAAGTTACACTGTCTCAGCCTCAGAGGGTGGAAATGGCAAACTCCCTCCTCTGAAGAAATCTGCCAGGAAAACGCTCATGGTAGGATCCAAATGATCGAGAAATTACTCCAAGGCACTGGATTAGTACCCTGGCCAAGTTACACTGTCTCAGCCTCAGAGGGTGCAAATTGCAAACTCCCTCCTCTGAGGAAATCTGCCAGGAAAACGCTCATGGTAGGATCCAAATGATCCAGAAATTACTCCAAGGCACTGGATTAGTACCCTGGCCAAGTTACACTGTCTCAGCCTCAGAGGGTGGAAATGGCAAACTCCCTCCTCTGAGGAAATCTGCCAGGAAAACGCTCATGGTAGGATCCAAATGATCCAGAAATTACTCCAAGGCACTGGATTCGTACCCTGGCCAAGTTACACTGTCTCAGCCTCAGAGGGTGCAAATTGCAAACTCCCTCCTCTGAGGAAATCTGCCAGGAAAACGCTCATGGTAGGATCCAAATGAGCCAGAAATTACTCCAAGGCACTGGATTATTACCCTGGCCAAGTTACACTGTCTCAGCCTCAGAGGGTGGAAATGGCAAACTCCCTCCTCTGAGGAAATCTGCCAGGAAAACGCTCATGGTAGGATCCAAATGATCCAGAAATTACTCCAAGGCACTGGATTAGTACCCTGGCCAAGTTACACTGTCTCAGCCTCAGAGGGTGGAAATGGCAAACTCCCTCCTCTGAAGAAATCTGCCAGGAAAACCCTCATGGTAGGATCCAAATGATCCAGAAATTACTCCAAGGCACTGGATTAGTACCCTGGCCAAGTTACACTGTCTCAGCCTCAGAGGGTGCAAATTGCAAACTCCCTCCTCTGAGGAAATCTGCCAGGAAAACGCTCATGGTAGGATCAAAATGAGCCAGAAATTACTCCAAGGCACTGGATTATTACCCTGGCCAAGTTACACTGTCTCAGCCTCAGAGGGTGGAAATGGCAAACTCCCTCCTCTGAAGAAATCTGCCAGGAAGACGCTCATGGTAGGATCCAAATGATCCAGAAATTACTCCAAGGCACTGGATTAGTACCCTGGCCAAGTTACACTGTCTCAGCCTCAGAGGGTGCAAATTGCAAACTCCCTCCTCTGAAGAAATCTGCCAGGAAAACGCTCATGGTAGGATCCAAATGATCCAGAAATTACTCCAAGGCACTGGATTAGTACCCTGGCCAAGTTACACTGTCTCAGCCTCAGAGGGTGGAAATGGCAAACTCCCTCCTCTGAGGAAATCTGCCAGGAAAACGCTCATGGTAGGATCAAAATGAGCCAGAAATTACTCCAAGGCACTGGATTATTACCCTGGCCAAGTTACACTGTCTCAGCCTCAGAGGGTGGAAATGGCAAACTCCCTCCTCTGAGGAAATCTGCCAGGAAAACGCTCATGGTAGGATCAAAATGAGCCAGAAATTACTCCAAGGCACTGGATTATTACCCTGGCCAAGTTACACTGTCTCAGCCTCAGAGGGTGGAAATGGCAAACTCCCTCCTCTGAAGAAATCTGCCAGGAAGACGCTCATGGTAGGATCCAAATGATCCAGAAATTACTCCAAGGCACTGGATTAGTACCCTGGCCAAGTTACACTGTCTCAGCCTCAGAGGGTGGAAATGGCAAACTCCCTCCTCTGAAGAAATCTGCCAGGAAAACGCTCATGGTAGGATCCAAATGATCCAGAAATTACTCCAAGGCACTGGATTAGTACCCTGGCCAAGTTACACTGTCTCAGCCTCAGAGGGTGGAAATGGCAAACTCCCTCCTCTGAGGAAATCTGCCAGGAAAACGCTCATGGTAGGATCAAAATGAGCCAGAAATTACTCCAAGGCACTGGATTATTACCCTGGCCAAGTTACACTGTCTCAGCCTCAGAGGGTGGAAATGGCAAACTCCCTCCTCTGAGGAAATCTGCCAGGAAAACGCTCATGGTAGGATCCAAATGATCCAGAAATTACTCCAAGGAACTGGATTAGTACCCTGGCCAAGTTACACTGTCTCAGCCTCAGAGGGTGGAAATGGCAAACTCCCTCCTCTGAGGAAATCTGCCAGGAAAACGCTCATGGTAGGATCAAAATGAGCCAGAAATTACTCCAAGGCACTGGATTAGTACCCTGGCCAAGTTACACTGTCTCAGCCTCAGAGGGTGCAAATGGCAAACTCCCTCCTCTGAGGAAATCTGCCAGGAAAACGCTCATGGTAGGATCCAAATGATCCAGAAATTACTCCAAGGCACTGGATTAGTACCCTGGCCAAGTTACACTGTCTCAGCCTCAGAGGGTGGAAATGGCAAACTCCCTCCTCTGAGGAAATCTGCCAGGAAAACGCTCATGGTAGGATCCAAATGATCCAGAAATTACTCCAAGGCACTGGATTCGTACCCTGGCCAAGTTACACTGTCTCAGCCTCAGAGGGTGGAAATGGCAAACTCCCTCCTCTGAGGAAATCTGCCAGGAAAACGCTCATGGTAGGATCAAAATGAGCCAGAAATTACTCCAAGGCACTGGATTAGTACCCTGGCCAAGTTACACTGTCTCAGCCTCAGAGGGTGGAAATGGCAAACTCCCTCCTCTGAGGAAATCTGCCAGGAAAACGCTCATGGTAGGATCCAAATGATCCAGAAATTACTCCAAGGAACTGGATTAGTACCCTGGCCAAGTTACACTGTCTCAGCCTCAGAGGGTGGAAATGGCAAACTCCCTCCTCTGAGGAAATCTGCCAGGAAAACGCTCATGGTAGGATCCAAATGATCCAGAAATTACTCCAAGGCACTGGATTAGTACCCTGGCCAAGTTACACTGTCTCAGCCTCAGAGGGTGCAGAGGATGGAAATGGCAAAAAAAAAACCCTTGAAGAAATCTTACAAGAAAACCCTCATGGTAGGGTCAAAATAAGCCATAAATTACTCCATAAGACAATGGCCTAAAAACTCCAAAGGTACCAGTCCATCTGATCTTGGAATCTAAGCAGGGTCAGCCCTGGATAGTCCTTGGATGAGAGACCGCCAAAGAATCCCAGGTGCTGCAGGCTGTATTTCAGAGGAAGGAACTGGCAAAACCACTTCTCGAGTCTTTCTTGCCTAAGAAAACCCTAAGAAATTCATGGAGTCACCATAAGGCGACAGGAGACTTGCAAGAAAGTTGGGCAGGGAATTTGTGCAATACCTGGCCCTGCTGCTGGCTTAAATTTACATTTACAACTTAAAATTGTTCTTAAACTGCTGTTAACTTTATACAGTTGATATAAAATATTTTACTACAGTATTTGGTTAAGAATCTTTTTTTTCTAGATTTTCCTCCTTTAAAATTGGGTGCGTCTTATATGCCGGAGCGTCTTATATGCCGAAAAATACGGTATACATGTCTGTTTAACTGTATTCCATGGGCAGCTTTTCCACATTTTGTGGCTTCATTGTGTCCAACCCCATATCTATTTTACCATCATGAGAAACTTCAGCTGATTTTTGTGGTATGTATATGGGATGAAATAGAATGGAGTCCATGGTATTTCTTGATTGCTTAAGCATTTTTATATTGCCTTTCCAGGAATTTAGTTCCAGGGACTTACAATAAAAATATGAATATGCCTAAAAAGAGAGGGCTTTCTCTGTTGTCGCCCCCAAACTCTGGAACGGCCTGCCGGACGAGATCCGTCAGTTAACATCGCTAGTCAGCTTTAAAAAAGGTGTTAAAACGGATCTCTTCCAGCAGGCCTTTCCTGATTAATTCTCCCCGGCCTAAATTAGCACTGTTCCTTACGTGGCCCCATCTTGGATGGATAGGAACACTGCTATAGGCCATAGTGGAGTGTCTATTGCGTCGTTTTAAGTTTGAGTTTTAATTGTTATATTGTTTTTAAGCTATTGTGATTTAATACTGTTTTAGGGGGGGAGGGATTGTCTGGGGTTTGTATTTGATTTTAATTTGTAAGCCGCCTGGATTGGTTTTCCAATAGGCGGGGTATTAAATAAATTTTATTATTATTATATTATTATTAAAAATAGAACACTATGAAAATCTAATCCGTAATTCTCACTTTATTCGTTTATGACCAAATTCTACAGCTTTGTATAAGCATGTCAGATACTTTTTTTTTTTTTGAAAAAGGTTTTCACTTAGTACCTGCCTATCTGAAAGCATTAACAGGACATGTGCTTCTATGAGCAGGGTGTTTATGTGCTAAATCAGGGGTAGGCAACCTTTCTGAGATCTGGGCCAGTCTCCCATAGCCCAGGTCTTGGCTGGGCTGAGGGGGGGTGGGGGGGAATGGCGGCGCTCGCGGCCCTCGCCACCGCATGCGACCCCCCACACACGCCGCCGCTCGCATATTTGACGTCACCCCACGCGCGCCCGGCACTGCCGTGGCGCATGTCTTCGGCGCCATTTTGAAAATCAAAATGGCGACCGTGACACGTTTGCGCATGCGCAAGAGTACTGCGCATGTGCAAACGCGTCGCGGCCGCCATTTTGATTTCCAAAATGGCGGTTGCGGCAAGCGCGGCCGCAGAGCGGCAAAAACACGCCACAGTGGCGGTGCGCGGCGGCGGCGGCAACCTTCGGCCTGGGCCGGTAAGTCGAGGGACCGGTGCCTAAACCGGCCCCCGGGCCGTAGGTTGTCGGTCCCTGTGCTAAATGATCTTTAAGCTGAAGATGGGCATGCTAGCTAGGAGGTGAGAATTGCTGAAAGCATGAAGTGTAACACAGGAACTTACTATATCTAAACGTGGATGATGTGGAGTATTGTAGTACAAGTAGACAAAATTAATAGTAAAGAGGTAGATCTAAGCTAGGAGTAACTGCTTCCTTCGAGACAGTTATCTGCAGAAATGCTGGACACTCACTATGTCTGGAAGCCAGGATCTCTGCCAAACAGCTACAAAGTGGCAGGAGAAGGGTACAATTTGACATGACATACAGGGATACTCATTACTCTTGCTTGCAGTCGTCTCTGTGACATGGTAAATGGAAGAAGGGCTAAGAATTCCATTCTTGTTCAACACTATCACTCACGTTGTATCTCTGTCACTGCATGACTGTTGTTTGAGCAGAGTTAGGTTTCTGTAGTATTCTCTCCACCAAATGTGCAGTTCTGCCATTAGTATAGGAATGGATTGCTCAAATAAAGAAATGCATATATTGCATCTGCTCTCTGCCTCTCTCTCAGACTTGACTATCTGCAGAAGAAAATACAGTCAAAATACCTTTAGCCTATTAAAGTACAAGTTAAAAAGGCATGAGAAAGCAGACCCAAATCTATTTGTATGCTGATCAGTTGTAGTGGATGAATGGTCAATCTTGGGGGGTGGGGGGAACAGCCCATTTAGGCTTTGTGATTACATCTTTCTGTTTCTTGACTCTTTTGCTCTTGTTTAAACAGGCAAATTGGAGACAACTTGATAGTCCCTGGAGGAGTGAAGACCATAGAAGCTAATGGGAGAATGGTCATTCCTGGAGGAATTGATGTGCACACTCACCTGCAGATGCCATATAAAGGGATGACAGCAGTGGATGACTTTTTTCAAGGAACAAAAGCAGCCCTGGCGGGTGGGACCACCATGATCAGTAAGTTCATGGGGAAAGCTTCCCTGATGTCTACAGTAGCAGTTTGTAGTACAGTTTGTCGGCTAAGTATTCACAGATTTAATTATTCACTGCCTCCACTGATGACTTGTTCGTGACTGGAAAATATGTTCTTGCTATCCTTGCAACCACCCTGCAGATGCTGGCTGTAGAATTGCACTGGAGGACCTAGAAATGCCTAGAGAAGTGTTCGTTGTGGTTAAAAAAAAAGCATTCTATATTAGCAGTTTTTCCACTTTGGAAGGGATGCTGCACCTCAACCCCTACGAAAGTTGAGGGTCAGCTGTACTTCTATATGCTGTCTTCAAGTATTATTCAGTGGCACTAGCCATCAGATAGTTACAGCTGATGACAAATTTCAATGTTATCTGTCAACTAGAAAAAAATGTAAATGCTATGCTTTTTTTTTCCCTTTGGCAACATTTAATTATGGCTGTTATTCATTACTGCTGTAGTTCTACTTCTGCATTTTTTCTATCTTGCAGTCTGTAGTTGTGCCTTTTACTCAAATAGTGATTGCTTATTAAGGGTGAAATTGTGATTTTATACCACTTCTCCCTCATTAGGATTAGCTTTTGATGGAACGCCTGTCATCCTAAAATGTATTTTTTTCAGCAGCACATCAATAATGTATGGGAACACCTTTATGAATACCATTTGTAGTACACAGTACCTGTACTTTTTCTTTACAAGACAAGCTTCAATTACATAAATTGACCATTTGTGAGGTTTCTTTATAGATCCAGCTAGAACTGGCTTGAGATTGACCTGCTCCCCCCCCCCCCCCCCCGTGCATCCATGTGATCAGATTCTTTTTGACAGTTTGCCTTGTTTATTATTAAGGCTCTTGCCTTCATAAAGTAATGGCAATGACAGGTTTCTGTGAAAAGGCTCAACTTTACAGGCTGAGCCCACAGAAAAGGTTCAGCATCCCTTGTAAAGTAAGAGAGCACCATGGGGACATTTCTGAAGTGGAAATGCTGCACACTACTTCACTGGGGAAATGTTTGCACTTTAAGTAGTGCCTCTCCACAGAACCTTCTTCTGTGAATCTGCACTTCCTGAGCTAGGAAAGAGTAGAAACCAGGAGAGGCAGCCTATAAAGTATTATTTCACAGTATGCTTTATCCTAGCTTTCCCCTCTGGGCTCCAACTTACATCTACATGCATTTGTTGGGGCCACCCTCTCACTTGAGGTAGTGTATGGGATTTTGCCTTTGGAATGAGAAAAGGGGGAGGGTAGGGGTTTAACTTTGCTCCTTCCAAAGACAGAAACTCCACCAGCCTTAAGAAACTGTCACACACTCCTGGAGGGTGTGCCCCAACATTTGCAAACCTAGATTTTAACTCAATGCTGCATTTTTGAAATTTTCCTTTATTATAACGAGAGCTGTTTGATAATGCAACTATATTTCTCAAGATATCCTGTGTATCTATCTTCACTACAGAATTAAAATTATTTAATCCTCAGTTCTTCCAATTTCAAGGTAATTTAGTACTTTCTAAGTACTTCATCAAACTGCTGGGAGAGAGAAAGAGAGAGCGATAGCATCTGCAATTGTCTTTGGAGTAAAGGGAGATATAGAATCATAGAACTGGAAGAGATCACAAGAGCCATCCAGTCCAACCCCCTGCCATCCAGGAAGACACGATCAAAGCACTCCTGACACATGGCTATCTAGCCTCTGTTTAAAAGCTTCCAAGGAGATTACATCATTCTCTAAGGCAGCATGTTCATAGTAATGGACTAAGGAATGGCTAGAATTCTAAGTGCTCAACAAACTACAAATCCCAGAATGCTATGATAGAGCAAGTAGCATAAAACAAAGGTTTATTGTATTACAAAATACTCTTTCCTCTAGCTGTTATAAAAGTTAAGATACGAGACAAAATATACATTTGCTACTCTGTCTGCATGAACATGTAGCCATGCTATTGTATTGGACTTAAAGCAGGGGTAGGCAACCTTTTTGAGCCGGGGGCCGGGTTGCTGTCCCTCAGACAATTGTGGGGCCGAAGCATCAAAAATAAATAAATAAATAAATAATTTTTTTTAAAAAAAAATTAAAAATATATGCATGCACACTCTCAGCCCCAGAAAAGCCATGGCAAACCCCCTGTGGAGATTTTGCCAAGAAAACTCCAAGAACAAGTAATAACAACAATAATATCATCATGGCAGGCGGCGGTGGCGATGGCGGCAGCAGGACCGGCCTGGGGCCGGTCCAAAAGCCTCGGGGGGCCACATCCGCCCACCCGGGCCTTAGGATGCCTACCCCTGACTTAAAGAATTAAAGTGAAAGCCCTGAAATCTAAGAAATCCCAAATGAAATCTAAGAAATCCCAAGCATATGTTACCAGATTATTCAATTCACAATTCAAAGTGCTATAAAATCAATACAGCTTGGGTTCAGGTTATTTGAAAGACTAGGTCAACCTTTACAAGCCCACTACATGAGATCATCCAGAGTGGCTCTTCTCTCTGCCCCACCACCCTCTCAGGCTCATTTGGCGGGAACAAGTGAGAGGGCCTTCTCAGTGGTTGCTTGCAGGCTCTAGAACTCATTCCATAGAGAGGCCAGGATGGCCCCACCCCTGCTCTCCTTTGAATGGCAGATAAAGACATTCTTGTGCTGTCAGGCCTTTTCAAATTAATAACGGCTGGGATTCAAATGCTGTGCGATTTAAATTTTAAGGTTTGTATTTTTAACATGTTACATTTTAATTCATAACTGTTTTAACTTTTAAAATTGTTTAATTGTTCTTTAAAGTTTATATTTATACTTTTAAATATTTTTGTACTGTTTTAAATTTGTATTGTTTTAAATTTGCTGTTTGCTGCCTTGAGTCCCTATATTGGGAGAAAAGCAGGATATAAGTAAATAAAGTTATAATAATAATAATAGTTTTAGAACTTGAGGAAATTTCTAGAATGGGCTAGATATAGCACAGGACATAGCACAAGATTTAACTCAAGATTACCTTAGCCTTGCTAAAGATGTCACTCCTACTTGAAAGGTTTGGATGAGAAGGGGAATTATTTACAGTTAGAAATAGGTAGGACATACCATGGAAAGGACCTCTACATATAAAGGTGCAATTTCTGTCTGCAAGTTACACCATGTCCGGCACCCTGTTAGACTTACTCTGTCATATATGTCAGACTTATGCCATCATAACCCACATTGGGGGTTGGAATTCATGAGATGGCCAGTGGAGCAATCCACTACTACTGGGTTCTCCCTCCTACCAGCTGGGTCTGCAAGAGTCAACATTCTTTTTATGTTTCTTCCATTAAACTCATGCCCTCCTCTGCCAGTTTGTTTATTCCTGCATACCAGTCGGTAACAATTTTGCCTAACCAACAAAACTATGCTAATATTTAGTTAGATAGGCAGGAGAAATAATGGATAAGAATAGAGAAGATGTTAACACTGAGAAAGAAAATAAAGGAAAAGAAACAGAGATTAAAGATAGCACTTCACCTTAAAAAAAGGTGAAAAGCCAACAAAGGGACAGGGTACAAGTAAGGAAACTACTCAGATGGCTGCCAACCCATGAGCCTCTGAGGAAGTTAGATCTGAAAGTTTAAAGAAAATATTAATAACAGTGAAAGTGAAACGGAAGAAACAAACCCACTAGCAAACCAGAGAGCTGCTGCAGGGAAACAAAAGAAAATACCTATGAAATCAGCAGGGAGAGATTCTGCAGTGAAAAAAAAATGAAAAGGATTGATTTACCTCCAAGGTAATACAAAAAACATCCAAGAATATGGCCAGTAAGCAAGGAGAATTGGTGCCAAAATTGCAAACGACCAGTTGTGGCCACCATATTGCAGAGCATGATTCTATCCAGAGGGGAGGGGCTGCCTCTGAGTGAAGAGCCTCTTCCCAATCATGCACAGTGGAACTGGCCACAAAACAAGGTATTTTAGCATGAGCAGGCACAGGGGGAACAGTCTCCTCCTGCTCATGCACAATGGAATGGACCAAGGAACAAGCCATTTTGGTGCGCGCAGGTGCAGGAGAAATATCTGACTTAACAACAGCGTGCTTGCATGCCCACATAGGAGAGCTGATTTCAGGGGGACAGCTTCTTTGCGTGCAGGTTCTGTGTCTCTGTCAGTGCAAGAGGAGGTGTCTAGCAGAGAAGAAAACTGGTCACAGACATCTGACTATATAAATGAGCATAAGGTAACACATAAAAAACAGTTCATATTGTTTTGAAAAAAAATGTATGATGACATGCCACACTTGACAAGACAAGACATGGAAATTGATGATGAAGGGGTAGAACCTCAGGATTTGGCCAGTACATCTTTAACAACTTTAACAACTATTTAACAACAAATTATAAATGAGGAATTACATTCAATTATAACAAACCACCAGGGGCAAATTTATATATCACAGTCACCTCAAGTAAAAACACAACATAAAAAGCAAAAAGAAATTAATTCTCAAAATGATTTAATCAAAGAGATATAGTGCACTTTCAAATATTTTATGCAGTTTCGAAGGAAATAGGACATATTGGAGAATAAATCAGATAGAAAAAAATCAAATGAGGCTAATGAAGGAGGAAATAGGAAATAACATAGATGATGAGATGACTGAATGCTGAAGTCAAGAGGATGACAATGATTTTGATCCTGGCAGACTTTTCGACTGGACAAATTTTAAACATTTGCTTAGAATAGTTATGAGGACTCTAGGATTAGGATTTGATTCACAGGATAAAGAAGAGCACAACAGGTCAGAAAAAATAGCTTCAGTAATTAGAAAGAAACAACCACAAAGTACAGATACACCATTACCAGAATTATTTAAAGATATAATTCAAACGGAATGGGGCTCATCTTTGACCTCACGAAGGCTACAATGATTAGCAAACAAAATATATTCATTTGATAAAACAGGTACAAAATTCTTAAAAACCCCATTGGTTGATGCCCCAATAGCTGCTCTAGTGTCAGGGGTCTAGTGTCCCAAAAGAAGGGGACACAATGCTGAAAGAACTGGATGAACGAAGAGCAAATAAGCTCATGATTTCTCTTTCTTCTTCGTGGTCTCTGCGAATTCACACAAATGGGTAAAGACTGCGCATGCGCAGCAACTTCGGAACCTTCTGGAATCACTAGGCAGAATAAAAGTTGCAACTTTTGCCTGGGCTGGACTTAAGTTGCAACTTTTTGGTGGTAACTCCGCCCATCCCTATATAGGACCTCCGTCGGTACCGCCCCCTTCAGTTCCTTTCGTCCGCCGCGTTAGCAGCTTCGTAGGAACCTGTTTTGCCTTAGGCAATTCTTTGTTGTGGAATCACTCGTTTTTCTGACCTCGAAACGGACTTGGACTTCGATTTAGCTTCTCTGATATTACTGTCGCTCCTGGTGAAATCGGACTGTTTTTTTGACTTCGGCTTCTTCTAAATCCTTCGATTGTCTTGATGACAGCTTCTTGGCTACGATGGCATCCCGGTCATTTAAGCAATGTCCGAAATGTAATAACAAAATCCCTAGCTCGGACCCTCATTCCTTGTGTCTGTTGTGCCTTGGACAAACTCACAACCCGAAGGCTTGCCCGGGTTGTAGATCCATGACTTCGCAAGCGTTAAGGAACCGGGATAAGCGGCTGAAGGCCGCCCTTTATGAAGAGGCTCTTCGTCCTCCTCCCAGGGAGTCCCTCTCCGGAGATGCCCCTGCGGGGGATTTGG
Source organism: Phrynosoma blainvillii (assembly GCA_026167975.1). Classification (NCBI taxonomy): domain Eukaryota; kingdom Metazoa; phylum Chordata; class Lepidosauria; order Squamata; family Phrynosomatidae; genus Phrynosoma; species Phrynosoma blainvillii. Next base: position 271,145,528 of record JANUYF010000002.1, read on the forward strand.
CCTCTAAACCAGCTTTAAAGAAATCGGCCGGAGGCCCGGTGGATCAGCCTAAGAAGGCATCAAAAAAGGCATCCTCTGAGCGCGCCTGCTCTCCTGAGCCACATAAGAAGGCTTCCAAAAGGCGCCACTCCGTTGAAAGAGATGCCACCAAGACTAAGGAGCCCACTGCCAAGAAATCGCGGGCCCGACCCGAAAAGGCCAAACATCCGCCCGAGATCGAGACGGAGTCCGTCCCACCACTCCGATCCAGGTCTCCTTCCCCGGTCCCGGGACCTTCGGCGCTCTCCATCCCGGCGCCTCTAAAGATCGTCTCTCCCCCGATTCGAGCTGTCATTTCTGAATCAGACTCAGAAGGAGAGATTAGAGAGGAGGTTCCGTTGCTAGTGACAGAGCAGACTCCTATGCCACCTAAGGACACTACAACCCTAGGTACTGAGGCCGATGAGGCGCTCCTCGATTCGGACACGGAGCGGATTCTAAAGGAGAATCCGGACCTGATTTTTGACTCTCTTACGGGCCGGTTTCTTCAGCACGTTGATCCGAAGAACCTCTCTCGGCCCCCCGCTCTGACACAGCAACAAACCAGGGAGATCTCACCCTCACCTCCCCGATCGTCGGCTCAGGGTTCGAGGCATTGCTCACCAGGCAGGAGGCTGTCACGGTCTCATTCCGCCTCACCACCTAGACATCCACACCCAAGATACCGTCGGTCCCATCGCGATGGCTCTCGGTCCCGCTCGCCTTCTTCCAGGTCTCCTTCGGTGCTCTCCATCACCTGCTCGACTTCATCATCTCTTGCTCCACCTCGGAGAGATGTTGTGTTGGTCGAACACCATCCCGCCTCGCCAACCGATGACGTGAAATTCTTCACGAAGCAGGTCGTGCGGATGGCAGAGGCTCTCGATATCGAGCTGGTGCAATTGGAGACTCAACCCAAGGATGCTGTGGAAAGGAGGGTCCACGGCAGGGTGCCTACTCCTCCAGCCCTCGGTTTTCTTCCATCCCTGCAGGACATCGCAGAACGGTCCTGGGCGGCTCCAGCTTCAGTGGCTTCTACCTCGAGGAAGATCGAGAATTTGTACCGGATTGCTCCTTCGCAATCGTCTTGGCTTTTTGAACATCCAAAGCCGAACTCGGACACTGTTGAGGGGGCCCAGATGGTGCAAGTTTCAAAATTTTCCTCGCCGGTAGATAAGGACGGCAGGAAGATCGACGGGCTAGCCAAGAAGTCTTATGCTGCTGCGGTGCTCAACATGAAGGTGGCCAACTACGCCGCCTGCATGGGGCTGTTACCCCTCCTTGATGACCTTCCCGATGATAAGAAGGCTCTGGCTGTGGCTCTTCAATCCGAGGCACACTCCATTGCAGGGCAACAAATTGTATCGGCCCGACATTCTGCTGACTGCTCCGCAAAGCTCGTCGCGGGATCGATTGCACTGAGGAGATTCGCCTGGCTTCGTTCATCAGACCTGACCTCGAACGCGAAGGCGATGATTGAGGACCTGCCCTTCGATGACTCCGGTCTCTTCCACAAGAGCACGGGCGAGAAGCTCAACCTGAAATATAAAATGAAGGTTGCAGCCAAGAAACACAGTACGTCCTCAACCACACAACATCATCAACGTCGTCGCTTCGGGGGCATGAGGCCATGGTATCCTCAGCAGCAGAGAGCCTCGTATGCTGATAGGCCACTCCAGCCCGACCCGCCAAGACAGCGATACCAGTCTCGCTCTTCTTCCTCCTCAGGCCGCCGCCCGTTCCCACAGTCTAGATTCCAGCAATACCGGAAAAAGGATGCCGACAGGCCCAAAAAATTATGATGTGTTGGAGCGTACTTCGCCGGTCCCTGCCTGTTCGGGGATAGACTGAGACCGTTTGTCACCTCTTGGTCTCAAATTACATCTGACTCGTGGGTTTTGTCCATCATAGCCAATGGCTATGCCTTCGAGTTTTCTGAACTGTCCCGTACCAGGGTTTTCTTGTCCACCCCCCCCCCCCCACACACACACCTTACTCGACGAAGTACACTCTTTTGGACAAGGGCGCTATAGAGCCCATAGACTCCTCTGCTTACCCTTATTCCTTCTTCTCCGGATACTTCACGGTACCGAAGAAGGATGGTGGATTGAGACCCATTCTCGACTTACGCCAGCTGAATAGATGCATATCATACAAATGGTTTTGTATGGTAACTTTAGCGTCTATTTTGCCGTTACTACAGGAAAATGTTTGGATGGCGACCCTGGACCTCAAGGACGCCTACTTCCACATTGGAATTCGAGAAGACCACAGGAGTTTCTTAGCCTTCACTGTGGACGACCAGGCGTTCTGTTACAGAGTCCTTCCCTTCGGCCTCTGCACTGCTCCGAGAGTGTTCACAAAGTGTATGGCTCCAGTGGTCGCATTTCTACACCAGAAGGCAATCTCCATTTATCCTTATCTCGACGACTGGCTTCTAGTGGCTCTGTCCCAGGACCAACTCTTGAAGGACATAGACTGCACTCTGTCCCTCCTCCGCTCGCTGGGCCTTCTGATCAACCTAGAGAAGTCTTGCCTCGTTCCATCCCGACGGTGCAGGTTCATCGGCGCAGTACTGGATTCAACCGCTTCTATGGTGTTTCTGCCACAAGACCGCTTCCAGGCTCTGAAGGAGGCAGTTCAAGAATGCCTACAGAGGAGACACATCACCGCACACTCCATCCAAGTGGCACTGGGCTACATGGCCTCGACCACGTTCGTGACGGCTTGGGCCCGACTGCACTTCAGACCTACAGTCATGGTTCCTGTCCGTCTTCGACCCAGCTCGAGATTCTCCATCCCGACGGCTGACGGTACCGAGAGCGGTTGCTCGATCCCTGCAGTGGTGGCTGGATCGCGTCAACGTCTGCTCCGGAATGCCGTTCTCCCCACCACAGCCTCAGCTGTCCTTAACAACGGACGCGTCGATGGAGGGATGGGGAGCTCATGTCAACGACCTCACTATCCAGGGCCACTGGAACGAGGAGGAGAAACTGCTCCACATCAACGAGCTGGAGATGCTGGCAGTTCAAAAAGCTCTTCGGGCATTCGAGCTCGTGCTGCGGGGCAAAGTAGTGTTGTTGTCCACAGACAACACTACGGTTATGTACTACCTCAACAAACAGAGAGGAACAAGATCGCCCTCCCTGCTACGAGCGTCTCTTCAAGTCTGGAATTGGTGCATCGCAAGGAACATCGTCTTGCAAGCCATCCACCTACCAGGGGAAGAAAACGAGCTAGCAGACCAGCTCAGCCGCTCGGCGGACTCGTGCCACGAGTGGCGCCTTCACCCCGAGACAGTGGAGCACCTGTTTCAGATGTGGGGGGAACCCGAAGCCGATGTGTTTGCAACACACCTGAACACCCACTGTCACCGCTTCTGTTCAAGATTCAAGGCCCCAGGTTCCATGGGAGACGCTTTCTTATACCACTGGAAGGAGGGCCTCCTTTACATGTTCCCGCCGTTTCCCCTCATCATCAGGGTGATAACGAAGATCAGACGGGACCGAGCCAATGTGATCCTGATCACCCCGTGGTGGCCTCGACAACCATGGTTTGCGCCCCTCCCGAACCTCTCCAGGAACGAGTTCTTCCATCTCGATCCTTGGCCGGACCTTCTATCTCTTCACAATGGCCAAGTTCTCCATCCTGACATGAACGCTCTGAAGTTGGTGGCTTGGAGAATTCGTCTTTAGCCAGCTTGTCGTCACCTGTTCGAGCTGTTATGGCAGCGGCATTGAAACCATCAACACAAAAGTCTTATGCCCTGAAATGGGCAAAATTTCAGATTTTCTTGGACTCCAAGGGCTTATCGCCGTCTCAAACCTCAGTCGGCATGGTGCTGGATTTCCTTATGTCTTTGTCAGACAAAGGCCTCGGACTACAATCCATAAAATGTTATCTGGCAGCAATCTGCTCCCATTTCCAATTCGGGGGAGCCCCTTCTCTATTCAAGGACCCTCTTGTGAAAGCCTTTCTTAGAGGACTCTCCAATATAAATCCACCAATATCGGTACCGACACCGGGATGGGACCTCAGTATCGTCCTCTCCATACTTGCCTCATCACCTTTTGAGCCCCTAACTACAACCGAATTGAGGCTTCTCTCTTGGAAGACAGCCTTTCTGGTGGCGATCACATCAGCCTGCAGGGTTAGTGAAATTTGTGCTCTCAGGGTTGACCCTCCTTTCTTATTGTTTCACAAGGACAAGGTCGTATTAAGACCCGATATCACCTTCTTGCCAAAGGTGGTTTCTGCCTTTCACCTCAGACAAGATATTGTGCTTCCGACTCTGGCCCCGAGTCCGACCACTAGTGAGGAGAGACGTCTTCACTTACTAGACGTCCGCCGAGCTTTGGCCTTTTATGTGGACAGAACAGCAGCATGCAGGCAGTCTAATCGCCTCTTCTTGTGCTACGGTGAATCTAAAAAAGGCCTGCCTGTATCCACTCAGAGGTTTTCCAAATGGGTGACCTCTACTATCCATCTATGCTATGAGCTCGCTGGTAAAGAACCACCTGCCGGAGTCAAGGCACATTCCACCCGAGCGGTAGCTGCGTCCTCTGCCTTTTTGTCGGGAGTGCCGCTGGAGGACGTGTGCAAGGCTGTGGTATGGTCTCAACCCTTGACCTTTGTCAAGCACTACCGCATGGACTCGAGAGCCAGGCGTGAAGCAGCCTTTGGAAGGGCAGTGTTGCTGTCGGGACTGCACTGAGATTTCGACGCCTACTACTATACCAGGCGCAGTGAGTGTTGTGCATTCCCTTTATCCTATTACATTTCTTTATAGTTATGGGTTTAATGATTTGTTTAATGATTTGTGACAGGGCACGCCCTCCTCCACTGATCCAAGCTTGTCAGTCTTACCCATTTGTGTGCATTCGCAGAGACCACGAAGAAGGAGGACAGGTTGCTTACCTGTAACAGTATTTCTTCGAGTGGTCATCTGCGAATTCACACAAATCCCTCCCGTCCTCCCCTCATCGTGCCTGTTATATGTTTCTGTTTACTTCATAGTACAACTGACGGCGAACTCCAGGAACTGAAGGGGGCGGTACCGACGGAGGTCCTATATAGGGATGGGCGGAGTTACCGCCAAAAAGTTGCAACTTAAGTCCAGCCCAGGCAAAAGTTGCAACTTTTATTCTGCCTAGTGATTCCAGAAGGTTCCGAAGTTGCTGCGCATGCGCAGTCTTTACCCATTTGTGTGAATTCGCAGATGACCACTCAAAGAAATACTGTTACAGGTAAGCAACCTGTCCTTCTCAATGTTTGCAAGGGCCATCTTTAGGATAAAGGAGCTGTATTCTCTTGAGGAAATGAATGCAAGTATTTTAAATAAACCATTAGAAAGAGTTCAAAAGGTGTTAAATTATATTGCAGATGCAGGACATGACGCTGTGGCCTTCATGGATAGAGGCATGACTGCTACTACTATAGCAAGATGCTCCCTATGGTTACAACATTGGGAAGTGGAGCAAAAGTCTAGAAACAGTCTAGCTTTTGTGCCATTTAAAGGAGGGTTAAAGGAGAAATAGCATTAGAAAAGGTATTAGTGGAAAATACACACAAAAAGAAAGTCATGCCTACCATACAAAAAAACAACAACAACAGGAAAGGAGTTTTTTTCAAGGAGGAAACTATTCCTTTTGAGGGCCTAGAAGCACACACAGCTACAATGAAAATAGGTAGCAGAGACCAAGTGAACAAAATGGATGACTATCCTACTTTTACAGACAGCAACAAAATAGAAATGGAGGACAACCTCAGAAAAGAGGAAAACAACAATATTGACAATTCAGTAATACCAGTGGGAAGATGTCTTCTGCAATTTGGAGACTTTTGGCACAACATAACATCCGATCACTGGGTTCTTCAAACCGTGACTCAAGGTTACAACATAATATTCAAGAGGTTGCTGATAAACAGATATGTCATCTCACTGGTTTCAAAACAAAAAATAAAACATGACACAATAATCAGGAGATTCATCATTTATTAAAAATCAAGGTAGTAGAGAAGGTACCAGTAAAACAATACGGTTCAGGCATTTATACAACTTTCTTCACAGTTCTAAAATCAAATGGAAATACCATCGCATTATGAACCTGAAATACCTATATATGTAATACATATGTAAATACATACGTAAAATATTACAGGTTTAAAATGGAGAAATTAAAAACGATACAAGACAATTTGGAATTATGAGATTGGATGGCTTCAATAGACTTGAAGGAAGCATACCTTCATGTTCCAATGGATCCATCAAACAAAAAATATCTTACGATTTCAATATCAGGAACACCATTCTCAGTTCATATCTCTTCTGTTCAGATTGGCATCGGCTCCCAGGGTCTTCTTGAAGGTCTTAATTCCAGTAACAGTGTACCTAAGACAGAGGAAGATAAATTTGTTCCCATATTTGAACAACATATTAGTAAAGGTAAAGACAAAGGTTCAACTGCAACATGACCTAAAATATACAATATACATATTAGAAAAGCATGGATTTCATATCATTACAAAAAAAAGGCAATACCGACAATATCTTTGATGCATTTGGGAGCAGTGATAAATACCAAAACAGGTTTCATCACGCTATTGGAGGAAAGGAAACAAAAATGAAGAAAAGCAATATTAACAAATACTACACAGACACAAATTACAGCTAATGAAACTAGCAAAAGTAATGGGAACATTACTGTCTTCAATGCAACTGGTTCCTTGGACACAACATCATTGTAAGATCCTTCACAAACACTACTAATACCGCATCAAAGAGACATAGCAAGAAAATTAAGATATCAGGTGAAAATACCAAACAAGGTAAAGCAACAGATGACATGGTGGATCACAACAGCAAAGATAAACGAAGGTGTACTTTTAAAAACACCGAATTACACACGGATAACCACAGATGTGAGCCTGTCTGGATGGGGAGCTCATCTAAAACATATAACAGCACAAGGAAAATGGACATTACAAGACAAGAAGCACAGCATCAATTACTTGGGATTGAAAGTGGTCATACTTGCTCTAACCAAATTTATGAGACATATTCAACGTCACCATGTACAAGGCAGAACAGACAACATGACGGTGAGAGCATACATAATGAAATAAAGAGGTCTACATTCCAAGTCATTGGTGAAGGAATTGAAGATGCTGTTCAGTTGGGCAGAAAAACATCTGAAATCACTGACAGCAGTATATTTGAAAGGAGCATACAATATAAGGGCAGATTACTTGAGTTGGAACAAATTGCATCCAGGCGAATGGGAACTATATCCAGAAGTATTTCAAAAACTTCAGGAGAAATGGGGTCCATTTGCAGTAGATCTCTTTGCAACTGCAAAGAATGCAAAACTACGGCATTACTCCATAGATGAGAGCAAGGAAGCAGAAGCAAACAATGTGTTAGTGATAGAATGGCCCAAGAGGTGTCATTATGCATTCCCACCCATTCCAATAATCCAGAGAGCTTAAACAAAATACATCAGCAAAGAGCAACAGTAGTATTAGTAGCACCTTGTTGGCCATGCCTACCATAGTTGCCTTAACTTCTTTAGATGTCTGTAGCTCATCCATACAAACTGCCACACAGAGTGGATCTTTTGAGTCAAGGTCTAATTATGCAGGTAAAGGTAAAGGTATTCCCCATTGACAAGGTTGTCAAGTAGTGTCAGAAAGAGCCAGTGTTGTTAGAGATTGGTCTGTGATCATGTGGCCAGCATGATTGCACAGAACGCTGTTTACCTTCCCAACGAAGTGGTACCTATTTATCTACTTGCATTTGCATGCTTTTGAACTGCTAAATTGGAATAATCTGGGACGTGACAGGAGCTCACTCCATCAATTGGCAGTTCAAGGCCCAAGTGCTGCATGATGGGGTGAACGCCTGTCACTAGTCCCAGCTTCTGCCAACCTAGCAGTTTGAAAGCATACAAATGCAAGTAAATAAATAGGTACCACTTTGATGGGAAAGTAAACAGCATCCTGTGCAATCATGCTGGCCACATGAGTAGTCTCTGACAATGCTGGCTCTGTGGCTTAGTAACAGAGATGAGCACCGCCCTCTATGATTGGACATAACTTGACAACCTTGCCAACAGGGAATACCTTTACCTTTACCCTTTTACCAATTCACCAAAATCTGGGTTGGCTCAATTTGACAGCTTGGAAATTGTGCGTCAAAAATTAATACAAAGGGGATATTCCACAGAGGTAGCGGAAATGATCATGGCATCACGTAGAGAATCCATGACACCAATATATGCGAGCAATTGGAAAACATTTGGATGGTGGCATTTGAACAAGAATATACAATTCATGGAGGTGGACATTATACATGTATTACAATTCCTACAGGACAGTTTAAGAAACAGTCTAAGGCAAAACACATTAAAGGGACAGATATCTGCATTGCCTACAGTTTTAGAGGTTGATGGTATAGCTTTATCACATCAGCAGCATATAAAATGTTTCTTAAGGGGAGCACTTCTGAAATCGTTCCCAATGAGACATAGATTCCCTTTGTGAGATTTAAATCCTGTACTCAACAGGCTAATTAAGACACCCTTTGAACCACTGTCCAAGGTCACATTAAGAAAGTTGACTTACAAGGTCACTTTTCTGATAGCCATAACATCAGCAAGGAGGATATCTGAATTGTACGCACTATCTATAAATTAAAATTATTGCAGAATAGAAAAAGACAAGTAGTATTAACGTTAGAGCCAACATTTTTGTTGAAATGTCCAAACTGTTTGATGATACCAGAAGTGTTATATCTTCCTAATTTTTGTCCTAATCCTCAACATCTGGAGGAGATTAGATGGCATACACTGGATGTTCAACGAGCGATAAAATTATATATAAAGAGAACAAGGTCTTTTAGGAAAACAGAATAATAATAATTATTATTTTTATAATCCAAGAAACAGGTCAGAAAGCATCAAAAACAGTTATTGGAAGATGGATTAAAGCATGCATCTTCCTCTGTTATGACTGAGACAAGAAACCAAGACCAGGATCAGTTTGGCTACATTAACAAGATCAATGGCCACTTCATTGGTATATTCAGTGTCAGGATCACTGCTGGAAATATGTGACACTGCAGGATGGAAAGAGCCATCAACATTTATAAGGCATTATAAAGTTGATAAATACCATTCAGCAAAAGTAGCATTTGAAAGGACTGTGCTACATTCTGTCTTTTCAAAAGATTAATCCCACCCATAAAGGTCTTGGATATATTCCAGTAGTAGTGGATTGCTTCTCTGGCCATCTTGTGAATGACAGATTAGATTTACCATTCAAAGATGGCTGGAGGATCAATTCACACTTGCCCTAAGGGGAAAAATAATTAGATAGAGCTGCAACATCAGGAAGGCTTTATAAATTGACTGAGGAGGGCAGGAGTTTAATGGAAGAACATAAAAAGAATGTTGATTCCTGCAGACACAGTTGGCACAAAGAAGAACCCAGTATAGTGGATTGGTCCTTTGACCATCTCTGAATTAATCTTCATGGTAAATCTAATCTGTCATTTTGTCCCCAACCACAAAGTGACAAAAATCCCCCTCCAACTCACCTGAGCCAGAGGTGTGCGAAATGTGGCCCACGGGCTACATGTGCTCTCCCAGGGGCATTTTTCTGGTCCCCTAGGGGTCAAAATAGTTTTTGTGCAATATTTCTTTTGCTCCAGAATGCTCCCAAATGGGGTGTGGAGGACATTTCCACCATGTTTGGAAGTCCCTTAGGCCCCCAGGGGTCAAAAACAATTTTTGCAAAATGTTTTGTTAAAAGATTTACCCCCCCAAATTTTCTCCAGAATTTCCACTAGGGGTGCATTTTCACCATATTTTGTAGGCCCTCTGGACCAATTTAGGCTCATTAGAGGCCTTTATTGAAACATGCCCCAGACATGCTGAAAATGCCCCCATGGACCCAGAGGTATTGGAGACCCACATTTTTAATTATTTTATTTATTTATTTTTCAGGAGAAAGTGCAGCCCTTCAAATCTTCCTAGAAGCATAATGTGGCCCCCTAACCTTCCACAATCGCCTACACTTGTACTAAGCTGTGCAGCTCCCACCCCAACCATTTCCATGTTGTTGGAGAGAGGGAGGAGGGGCAGGGATGCTGCCAGCTATTTTCTTGCTGCTGGGTGCACTTCAAGGATGTCATTTGCAAAGACTTTCCAAGGAACTCTGGATATTCTTGTAGGTGCCTGTTGCAACACATCCAGTTGCTGGAAAATAGCTGGATGTATCCCCATTCATTCTGCTGATCTTTGACAAAATGGAAGCAGCCATGTTGCAGAGAGCTGTGCTGTCTTCAAGATGAGTTTTTGAAGATGGCACCATGAGATGTAACTATGGAAACATAACTACATGATCCATATATGTCTCCCAATGCAAGATCTCAGGCATCATTGACAAGTGAAATTTTACACATCTGGCATACCTGGGATTAAGGGGTGGAACAGACTGGCAGAAAAAAGTGGCTTGAACCTGCTTTTTCAGAAAGCACTTTGAAACCCCATTGTCTGCACTGGCTGCTCCCGAGGCAGCGCAAATGCACATGGCCTGACCACACAGTGCAGCATCAAACCACACCACTGGGCATTTTTTTCCTTGCTTCCCCACCATCCATGAGCACCATCACACAAACACACTGCCGGTGACTGCCTTCTGCTTTGATGCCATCCCATTGGATGGCCACCCCTTTGATCAGCCACATAGTCACACCTGCAATCTTCCACTGATATAGGGCACTGGATCATCGGTGTGCCCAGTAAAACACTGGCAAAGCACAATCAGGGAGGACCCCCACCACATGCCCTCTTCACCCCATGCTCCCTCTTGAACTGTCTGGTTTATGTATGGGGAAAACTGATCCACTGTGTAAAGGCTTTGTGGAACAAACAGAGCTTAACATGATAATTATGTTATCATGGAATTTTATTTAACAAATTTGATTTTTATTCTGGAAACATGAAGGTGATGCTTACTTAGGGCCTTTACAGACTGCCAGAAATAATGCAGCTTAAGTCGACTTCAACTGCCCTGGCTCAGTGCTAGGGAATCATGGAAACTGTAGTTTATTATGGCACCAGAGCTCTCTGACACGAGAAAGCTCAATGTCTCAGAAAAAAAACTACCGTTCCCATGGTTCCCTAGCACTGAGCCAGGGCAGTTAAAGTGGATTCAAGCTGCATTATTTCTGACAGTCTGTAAAGGCCCTGAGGAGACAAAACTTAAATCATTGAAGAAAGTCTTACATGACTTAAATTAAATGTCATGAGTTCTTGTTCAAAGGTCCTTTGGACAATTTGGGAGGTAAAAAATATGCTAAAAGGAAAAAAAAAAAAGAACAGGGCACTTGTCCAAGTACATCTTGGAAAAGGAACAGAATGAACTCCCAACATATCTTGGAAGCAAAAAGAATAAATGAAAATGGAAGAGATGCTTCAGCAGGCATGCCCAGCAGCTTGGTGCTGCTGCGGTTCTTATGGCTTATTGAGCCACGTGTCTTGCAGGTATGAAACGTTGTTTTTTTCCCCTGCTCCTCCATTTCTATTGTTAGTTGCAGGAACCGCAGTGTCTGCCGCATGAAAAGACTGCAGTAGAAACAGGATTACATCAGGGGCAATAAAAAAGTACATTAGGCTACATTTTAGGAAGATGCACATTCTTTTTGTAATGAGTGGTACTGAGAGATAGAGATGCTGGAACTATCTACTTCCTGTTCACTTCTCGGCAAGACTGATGAAAGCACCCGGTGCAATGCCAGAAGCTATTAATCCACAGTGCCTTTTGTTTGTTCATCTTTCTCCTGGTAAATGCACTTTAGTCATATTTGAAAAATGGCAGTCAGATGTGGGATGCTGTTTTGGTTCACATGCTGTATAGGGACTCTGAAATATAGCAAATGCTCTTGAGATGAAAATGCTGGAATAGTTTCTATTCATAGTTCAAAAGTCTTCCTCACTATGAGGTTTGTCTTACGCTTCTCCTTTCTCCAGTTCCTTTCGGTTAAGCAGCTTGTTCAACAAATCCACTGCACCCACTTAAATATTATTTCCCAGTTCTATGTAGAATGTTCCCCATTACAAACAAAAAAAATCATTAAAATAACACTGCTTCTATTCTTCAGAAAATAAAAACAATTCTTCAACATAGAGATTGATTGAGGCATGAGAGTTTAGTAGGCTGATTTTTGTGCTACTTACTAACATATTGTTTGAATCAGATTGAATGCTTTAATTATTATATCCTATGGAGTGGTAGAAGAGAACTATCTGCTTCATGAGAGTAGCCAAGAGTGAGTAAAGATACATCTATTGTATGTTGTCTGAAATTTGACATGGAGTGTGGGGACAGTGGTTCTTTGGATATTGAGCACCTACTTGCAAAAAATCATCTCCAGACAGGAAGTAAGAGTATAATTCTTTGCTACAGCTTGCTTCTTCTCCCTCTCCCCACAGTTGACCATGTTGTACCTGAGCCAGAGTCCAGCCTGATAGAAGCATATGAAAAGTGGAGAGAGTGGGGTGATGGGAAGGCTTGCTGTGACTATTCCCTACATGTGGACATCACCCACTGGAATGACAGTGTGAAGCAGGAAGTGCAGACACTCATCAAAGAAAAAGGTTTGTCATAATCAGAGTCCCTCTTCATTTCAAATCCTGTTCAAGTGGTAGAAAATATAATGCATGATACACTCAGTGTTATCTGCTCCAATCACAATTTTTATTCCCTCTTTTTGGTGATGCATACATATCTCACCTGCACAATATATCTTGGCTACAACTTATTTCTGTTTTGCATGTTCTCCATTTATATATCCTGTGATTGTTTACTAGATGCCTTTTTGCAACCACACTTGTAAGTATTCATAGAATAAAATGAGGCCAGTTTGCTTTAAAGAGTGTTCAATTCTTTGCAATGAATGAAAAAGTAATATTCTGTACATCTGTTGTCTGTTCAAAGGCATATGAATATTTATTCTCATTTCTATAAGACATAGCTGCGATGTCAGTGAATATTATTTTCATCAACCACAAAAAAAAATGAAAACAAAAAAAAGTAAAGTTAGATCACGTCTGCACTGATGGGAGAATCTGAATTACTGTTGGAACTTCCAGCTTCCCGAGGAGAATGAGTGCACAACGTGCACCCATAATAGGCCAATACTGGCAGCCCACTCCCATCCTGGCCCTGGTCCAGGGGTAGACAACCTTTCCCCTTTAAGGGCCGAGGGAATCCCAGGAGCTATTGGCCAACATGGGACTATTGGCCAACATGGCTGAGGCTTCTGGGAGCTGAAGTCCCTCGGCCCTTAAAGGGGAAAGGTTGCCTACCCGTGCCCTAGTCCCATTAAAACGCAGTATGTGCTGAAGGAACTAGGTGAAGTTGAAAGTCACAGTGCTGTGACAGGAGTTGGAATGTCTGGACTGGAAGAAGTCATTGGCTCACTAGACCCAGGGTGTCTTCTCCAAACCTTTTCTACCTGCCCTCCTCCCAACGCTCCTCCTCCCAACCCCACACCAACATGCCGTCCACATGCTCAGGATTCTCTGGAGTTTCTGGTCTATTTCAGACCAAATGGGGACTCTTTTCACCCCAAAGAATCACCCTGGAGTACAAATTGGACCTGTTTTTCCTGTTTTAGTCCCACGTGTCATCTAAACGAGTCACTGCAGGAACAGGGTGGGAACATTCCCCCCCCCCCCCATGTAGACACAGCTTGTTTCACAAGTTAGAGGTTATATGGTAATGATATTTAAAATTTAGGAAACTATATAGTATTGTTAATGTACTCATTGGTTAACTTTTCCAGTTGCCTATTGCATGCTTTCTTCCAGACCATTGCATTTTTATAATTCAGAGAGTGTCCTGTTGTCCTTCTTAGATTTCAGCAAGCAGTATTATAAAGTGTGCCCCCAAGCCAAATAAGTATTTTCTTTATTTGAAAGTTAAGTCTGCTGGTTAACTGAACTGTCTTGTATATTTGAGTAGGTGATTGGATGAGTTTCCACATGACACTAACCCTAATTTAGGATTATGTGCAAGAGCAGGAATGTGCTTATATGAAGTTCAAGGCTTGACTAGTTCTGACTTCCTTCCCATTGTCCCACATAGCTAGAAGGAGATTCTGTGGAACTTTGGCTAGATAAGTGTGTTATTGTCAAGAAGCAGTTTAATAGGACGACAAACAGAGAGTTTCTTTTGCTGCTAGTTCTTGCCAAGGATTTCCATTCCACTGCACTTGTGTTAATTTTTCATAAGACTTGTGAATATGTTAATTTAGAATGAGATGAAGTAGAAGTAGAGAACAAAATTGTCAGCTTCTCTTATGTCACCTTTCATTCCTTTAGGAGTTAACTCTTTCATGGTTTACATGGCCTATAAGGATTTATACCAGGTGTCAAATACAGAGGTAAGAACTATACTCTTCTCTTGTACTATCTATGTGCAGTATCACCATTATTCCTTTTGGGGCTGGATTAATGTTAATAATTAATTTGAAGTTAAAATGGATTAATATTGTGCTTTATTTTGTGATTCTGAATTACCCATGTGAAACTGTGAGCATAATAAAAGAAGAGCCCAATACGATGTAGTAATGGAACAGGCACAGATATTTAATGGCTGTTCATTAAGATTGTTACTGGAAACACCACTCTTGGAGTCAGTACACCAAAAGATCAAAATACTGGGGACAAATAGAAGATGGTTGTTGCTTTTGCCTCCTGAACTTGGGAGGGAATTGTATGACCCATGGAGTGTTCCTTTGCTATTCCCATGCTGAAACCCTCTCATAGCAAAATGTTTTTTGACCTAAAAAATGACCAACCATAGCCTTAGATGTCATCAGGGGGCATTATAGGGCATTTAAAGGCTATTCTCCTTCTATCTACCCCACTTGTATTGGGCCTGAAGCCCAAAGTGATTTTTCAATTATCTGATTCTTAAAAAGGGGGTAAGCGTAGCCCACAAAGGCTTAGAATGTGTGAAAAATTGGCATTAGATGCCCAGTTAGCTCTGCATTAGATGGGGCTGGGGGTCTTCTCCGCTCAGGCAGTTTTTATAGTCATATTTGGCTGTATGTTTCCTAAAAGTTAATGCCACACAGTGAAATGATTGGACTGAACCTTGGAAGGGTTGATCAGTCTTGAAGAGCATGTTCCATTTTAAATATTGGCAGTAGAGGAGTCTATTAATGCATCTTGCACAGGCCTCCTTCTTATGCAGTGGTAGCAATAAACAGTTGATACAGGCTTTTGAAAGGAATTTTAAATGAGAAAGAAAACAGATGTTATTAGAGTTCAGTTTCATAGAAGAGAGTCTACTTGAACAGAAAGCAGTGACTGAATAGTGCTGAAATGTACTAAAACTGAGGAAGAGAAGAGAAAGATGCATTGGTCAGTTAACATCATGATGTGAAGAAGATTATAGCTAATACAGAAAAATAAATGTATAGCTTAGTAGTGTGTTATGTTTTTATTATCAAAACTTTAATTTTTTTAGTTTCTTGGTGAAAATGTTAAGTCACAGACCATCTAGAGCTCTTAAGACTGTTTCTTGTCTGCATAAACGCTGTTTAAAATCAAATATTCAATTGGCACATTTTTTGCTCTCATGGTTACAGAGAAATGCTTTAAAATGGTGTCCTGACAGTCCTGATCTCATTGTCAAAACAAATTGTTTACCCGTATGAAGTGAATTTTGTTAATTTGTGTTCATAATTTTGTAATCCTATTTTGCTATTTAAATATGATATAAGTAGCTTTAAATTCTTTTAAAGAAACGACACATAGTATATAGAACAATAAATGAATATATTTATAAATAACTGTTTCTTTAAAATGTAATTCATAAAGCAAAAAGGAGGAACTGAGCTGAAAGTACCAGCGTTGAGTATGATGATCAGGTTTTTAAAGCCTGCCTGAGAATCTAGCAGTTTACTCCAAAAGCAATATTCAGTCTCATAATAATCTTATATAGTACTGATCCAGTTTATTCAACCATCTTGTTCAAATATTTTTGACATCTCCCAGAACACCTGATTATGAGGTAACAATGTACTTAGGAATCATAATCATCAAATAGTATTTTGCTATGGAACCCCAGGTCCCCCTCCTGATCACCTCCTTTCTCTCTGTCTCTCTCTTGCATTGCGTTGCTGTGTTGACGTGAAACAAGGAGATAAAGCTCTTGTCTTCTGATGATGCCTTTATTTTCATATTCTCTTTTTCAGCTGTATGAAATATTTAGTTTCTTGGGAGATCTTGGTGCAATAGCTCAAGTTCATGCTGAGAATGGAGATATCATTGCACAGGTGATGTTTTCATTTTTCTATGACCACAGCATGGGGTGAAAGAGAAATAATGTAAGGATATATCCCAGAGGAAGATTGTTTTTTTGTCACATAGTGCAAGTTTTCTGGCAGATTTTTTTCAACTTGTAGGTCCTTAGATCCCAGCAGAGAAAAGATTGCAAATACCTGAATCAAGTTTAGCAGCGGTTCCCACCAGTTAAAGACCATGGGTATTCTCTCAGCAAAGACTGTCTCATTATTTATGCCTTTAAATTAATCAATGAAACATCAGTGAGAAGAAACTAGACTTGGAGATGTATGAGGGGGTATTGTAAAATTTTAATTATAACCTTTAAAAAAAATTGACAGAAAGTTTGTTTTGATTTGTAATTGTTAACTTATCTCTGTGTAGTCACTGTCCAGATTTACATATTGTTCCCAGTGTTTCTTGACCCTCCGAATACCGTTATTGTAGAAGTCTGCAGATTTTGCCTTAAACCACTCTGCCACTTCATGAATGACATGATCAGTGTTGTCAGATTGGTGACTCTGCAACAGATTTTTCATTTTTGGGAAAAGAAACAGTCACTTGGTGGTGATGACACTGTCAAAATTTCATCAATATACCATAATAACCTCCAGCTCATAATTATTACTTTATGATACCCCCTCCTAAATGTACTCAGCTCAGATGCATTAATTTGACCCACATAGATTCTTCCAATAGTAAATTTTTGGATCACTAATTCTAGATGCCTCTTGCATTACCATTGTTATATGTTCCATACATGGTTTTGTAAACGCATGCAATTATTAACAAAACAAAAACAAATCAGTTGATAGACTTAGCTGTATATAGCATTACTACATTGTATAATTACAATTCCATCTTCTTCTTGGATCTCCCCCTGCCGTGAATTAAAAATCAGCCACGTTTCTTTTATCTAGTTCTTTTTTAAAAAAAGCTATAGGAGAAGAAGGCAGGGACAATGGAGTAGAGGAAAATTTGATCATAGTTGGCTCCATTCATAAAAATATAATTCCAGTCTCAATGTTAATTGTGTTTATATTCTTAGGAGCAAACTAGGATGTTGGAGATGGGAATAACTGGTCCAGAGGGCCATGTGCTGAGTAGGCCAGAAGAGGTAAAGTATTGCTGGTTCTGTTTCAAGTGATGTTTGGGAGGTTTTTAGACCTTCCAAGTTAAATACACTATGTTTTAGATCTTTCAAAACAAAGTGTAATGGTGCAAGTTCCCAGTATGAACCTAAACCAGTCCCAGAAGAAACTTGGTTTAGAGAAACAAGTACAGTCGCATCCCCATTCTCGCAGACTTGAAGTCTGCGGTTTTGCATATTCACAGAGGGGCGACCTCTGTTTAAATGAATGGGTCCTCCCCCGTGGGTGGCTGCGGGGGCGCTTCACATTCAAGCCTATGGGGCTTGAATGTTTGTGAATCTCCCTTTTCACAGGGTCTGTGTGTCCAGGATGGATCCCCCATGAAAACAGAAAGCCAACTGTAGTGATAATTGGAGTAATTAAAAGTTCACTTCATTGCAATACAGTTGACTAGAATCCTGCCAGTTTCTACTTGATATTTATATTTTGTTAAAGTCAAGGCATGCACAGCATTTAAAGTGGGAATAAAGGGTTTCTTAGTCATGAGTTGCTGTCAAAATGTTAATAGGAGTACATCTAATATTAGTATCTGGCTTCTTTTTTATCTGGCCTATTAATCTAAACACGTTATAATTTAATATTGATTTTAAAAGCACCTTTCAGCAGTAGTCTGTTGTGTTTTGTTTTTTGTTTTATCAACCAACTCCCTTAAATTCCCATAATACTGGCAATCCCACAATGCTGGCAATTTTGGTTGTGCAGCAGTAAGAGGAATAGAAATGGCTACATACAGCTAGCATTTATAAATCTGTACCCACAAGAAGTAGAAATTGCAAGAATTACCATTTTTATGTAATACTTTCATTACTGTAATCGTCATTAAATAGGAATAGAAAGTCTGCTGATGATTTTTAATGTTAACATGCTTCTACCATTGGTTTTGGAAGAAATTAGTTCCAGTCATCATGGTAGAGTTCTTGCTATATTTTTCTACTTGGTTTGAGGATATAAATTGTTTTCCCAGGCAGCTGTCCCAAGTCTGGGTAGTGCTGTTACTGTTGCTACATTTTATGTGCAGTTTGCTACTTGTGACTCAGACATGTCTGTAGAGGGAATTTTGTTAGCAACGCGCATGATTTCCTTAGTATGTCTGCATGTGGAATGGGTGGTATGGTTTATGGTCATTGCTGTAAATTTTCAGCCATGTGGAAAACATGCCCCTTTGGTCACCAGAAATGTTGCACAAAGCATGTGGGAAATTACTACACAATCCAAGGAAATATAAACCCATGTAATGATGTTGTAAGTCATCAAAAAATAATACTGGAGAGTCTCTGTGGTACGTAATCTTAATGGATTTTTCTACAAGACTTAAGCAGACAAGGCACACATCTGAACTTTCCTGTCTTTAGGGCTACTTAAATTTTTCATTGAAACATATTTTTGCACTATTTTGCACTATTTCTATATTATTATGTTTATGTTTATTTATATCCCGCCTTCCTCCTAACACAGTGATTCAAGGCAGCTAACAAATCTAAAACAGTCCAAGTTAAAATAGTAGAAAACATTATAGATACAAAGTTTAAAATACTTATTATCATCTAAACACTTAGAGGAAAAATTACATTCCGCAGAAGCTGCTGCTGGAGCCAAAGTTTACGTATGGTTTATAGTTTATTTTGTACAGTGTCTCTTCATGAGTCTTTTCAGGACACAGTTGTATTTTTACTTCTCTCTTGAAAATTTCAGTATTCAAGCTGTTCTAATCAACTCTTTGGCAGTCATCAGATGTTTGAGGATGATGTCAGGTTGAATAGTGGGTGATGTAATGCTCCAAAGATATCTCACTTGATGAAGTGTTGAAAGTGCTAACAGTAAATTACAAGTTCTTGATATCATGCAAGGCAAAAGTTGCCAACAGAATCATGGGAAGGGGAAAATATCCTCTTACCCAGGACAGAAATGTGTTCTAAACAAATAACAAACTGCAACCTACCCCGCTTACCCACCCTAGGACTTACAGTTATTACAAAACAGATTGGAGGCTTCTTGCTTAATCAGTATATTAAGTAAAACTTTAGTTGAAAATGGTTTACTTAAGAGTGGGTCTAAAAGTTGAGAGCATGCAGGTATGTGAGAAGGAGGAGGCAGGAAAATCTTAATGTGTTCGTACATTCCTCAGTAGTATAATACTCAATAGGGACATTAATCCTACATCCCCTTAGCATGGTTTAAATACCTGAACACAGAGATATGCTATGTGAGCACTACATAACCCACAATAAGAATAGCAACATTGCACAACATATGTCAGTGACTGTGTGCCATTGTGCAATGCACCATACATGATGTACAACCATAATGCAAAGCATAGGGTGCACAGCTACAACACATAATGCACAATGCTCACTTTGCAAAGACAAGGCACTGATTAACATATTCTCTGACCAACTCCACTTCAGCCACTATCAGCAGAATATGTGCATTGTGCAGTGGTAATACATAAAAGGATTAAGACTAAAACAAAATAACAAGATCAAGCCAAGAACAGTCTGTAAACAGACTTTCCTCTAACACATCCCCCTCCCCCCGTGGTGTACATGGCTAGTAACAGATTTAAATATGAAGTGGAATTTACAAAATTCAAAAAGGCAGACCGTTTTTGTTTTGTTTTTTAATTATATACCACATCCATTGGGGAATGGTGACTTTTTAGCCCTGCATGGACAACATGACTTGTGCATGCTTATGTCCCCAACAGAATTCTGGCCAATGAGTGAGACTGCCTTTCTTTCCATTTGTAATTAATACATTTTCTTGAATTGAAAATTAATGCATGCTGTTATATCTCAAAAAGATGCATGTAGATTAGATAATAAATGTATGTAAATATAACTGAATCTATCAAATATTATTTAATCAGTTGATTCTCCTAACATCCAAGCGTTATAGTTAATGCATAAAAGCTGAACATTCTCTGGATGGCATGGAGGAGCAACCCACTCTCATGGATTGTTCCCCATGAGCCAACCAATGCATGAGTGAGTAGATTACTCATAACCCATGAGTGAGTGGATTGCTCCTCCTACCATCCAAGAACCTTCAGTCAATTCAGTCAAGTGTTTTTTGGATTTGTCCAATTATTTACAGATTCAGATACATTTTGGTTTTGGTTTACGATGTTTAGTAGCTGAGCTCTAGGTATTTCAGAAATGGAGATAGGTGCCTCCCAAAGCACTATGGCTCAATTAGCTTGGTTAATTGTGTAGAAGTGCATACCACAACTGTTAGGAAATATGCTAAGAGGGCGTTCAGGATGGGTTAAATTGTATATGCTTCTTCTCCATGACTGTCCCTAGCCTATGTAGTCTGTCTCTTCATTCCTTGCTGTTTTTTCCACCAGTTTAAATATGTCACTGTGGTGTGAAACTTATTGTCTCTATCCAGCAGTCATTGTTTTAATTTGCCAACTGGCTCTTTGGGACATCCAGATTGATTGTCACAGTTTAGCTCAGACATCATAGCAGGAGGTGTTTGCTTTCAACTTTTTAAAACTAAAAAACTGCTGTGGTGCATGATACATATTCTGTTTTGAACTGTAAAATATATGAATTACTATGAAATTACCAGGCATGCAAGGATATATAGAGATATAGAGAGTCTGTGTAGGGGTGCCTCTGTCGTAAATAAGATGGAAAGGTAATGCTTTCATGGGTACAGTTTGGACATGTTTGGCAGGTGAACATTCTGGTTAGAATTTTGTTGCTTAGTCCCAACTAGAATAAATACCATCAATCAATTGCTGAATGATGAGTCAATATGCAAGTATAGCCAACTAATTCACTGACTCTACTCTAGTTGCAGCTAACAGTAGGATTTAGGCCTTTATGTTTTAATGCTTCTGCTGCTTGCAAGGCTTGATTGTCTTCTCTGGTTGAAAGACCACTCACTGAAGGGGAATTCATTGTATCATGTGAGGTTATTGATCTTTTCTGAATGTTTTATAAACTCACAGTTCATTTTCTGTTTCTAGCTGGAGGCTGAAGCTGTCTTCCGTGCTATCACCATTGCCAGCCAGACCAACTGCCCCTTGTATGTGACCAAAGTGATGAGCAAAAGTGCTGCTGACCTAATTTCACAAGCCAGGAAAAAAGGTGACCTGTTAATATTTTTAGGGTACCTTAGAGTGCCCCAAGCCAGGAAAAAAGGTGACCTGTTAATATTTTTAGGGTACCTTAGAGTGCCCCATGTTACTTGGATTGAAAGATTTGCTTTGTTCTTTTTATTTGGTGGTTGTTGCAAGAAACTTCCCTTTGGCATTGCTTAATGACCTTGCCTTTCCAAGTTTTGTTTCTATTGTTAATTTATAAATATGTTAAACCCCCAAACATTTCATCAGAGGGGCTTATACACACACAGGGAAGAACAATGGAACAGCACAAGTAAAAACCCAGCTAAACATTAGTAGATCTCTCTAACCACTCCCATAAAAAGTTCTAAGGAGGAGGCTGGTGGAAAGTGAATTCCAGAGAGGCTCTGTTTGTTTAAGCCACCTGCTCACCTTTTTACATGAGACTGCTGAAGCAAGCAACCTCTAGGCAGTAACCATTACAACATTCCTGTGAGGTAAATTAAGATGACTATGAAGCTCATGGGTTCACTTTGGGCTAGTCACTGCATGGGTATTTAAAGCTTTGACTTTGGTTCTAGTCCAGCACTTGAATTAGTATACCATGGGAAGCATTCTTATAAGGTAGATTGTGCCCCAGCCTGTTTAAAGTTTTAAAGTTCATATTTGTACCTATAAGCTACTGCAGTTCTTTGAAGCCCAAGTGATGAGTGTAATCTTCAGCCAGTTCCATTAGATGTTGGTCTGCCATAATGTAGAACAGCAGAGACATACCAAGCATTATAAATATATAACTGTTCCCCCCCGACACACACACAGTTTTTTGTTTTATTTATTGTTGTTGTTAACCACCCTCGAGTCGATCTTGGCCCATGGTGACCCTGTAGATGAGACCTCTCCAAGACTCCCTGTCCTCCACTATTCTGCTTAGTCCTTGCAAAGTCATATCCGTGACCTCATTAATCAAGTCCATCCCTCTAGCATGCAACCTTCCTCTCTTTCTACTTCCCTCCAACTTTCCTAGCATTATTGTTTTTTCCAATGAGTTGTGCCTTCTCATGATGTGTCCAAAGTACAAAGCCTCAGTTTTGTCATCTTGGATTCCAGGGGGATTTCTGTCTTAATCTCCTCTAGGACCCATTTGTTTGTCTTTTTGTCTTATCTTGGTCCTTAATCTTTGCTGTGTTTTTCTTCACCAACACCAGGTAATGTAGTGTTTGGTGAGCCAATTACAGCCAGTCTTGGAACAGATGGAACACATTACTGGAGCAAAAATTGGGCAAAGGCTGCTGCATTTGTGACTTCCCCACCTCTGAGTCCAGATCCAACAACCCCTGATTACATCAACTCTTTACTGGCCAGGTTAGTGATGACAAAAATGGGGAAACCTGCTATTTCTCAAACCCATTCTTAACAAGAACTGACTAATAAGATGCTTGCAGCCCAGGGGCTGCCACTGGTAGGATACATATCTTTAAAAAAAAAAGCTCTTCTGGCAAGTTAGTTCTAGATCCCAGAAGTATGCACTTAAAATGTATATTTGGTGGAGTGACTAACTATTTTCAAAGTATTATTGACAAAGATTTTTGGCTTCTACCTTCTTTGCTCAAAATTAAAGTGAGCTGCATTCAAAGTGACAATTCAGAATGTTTACAACAGATGATGGTGTTAACTGTTATTGTCTAGGCTGAGACCCAAGTGATGTTAAGGTCTTAATTCTATGGATCCAGAAATGTTCTCTTTTTCTCAAAGTACTTGAAAGAAGTGGCACTCAGTTCTAAACACCGACAAATCAGAGAAGCTGTGATGTTCTGTGTTAAAATGTCTACCCACTCGAGTTTTCTGGTCAAGCATTCTGGTTAGGATCGCAGACCTGAGATTCCTGAGACATGTACACAGATCTGCGGTTGTTTTCTCCACATACTGTGGATGACATACTGTATGTTTGTGTTCAGTCACATAAACAAGATTGCATGACTGACTGGTGGTTTCTTGTTTAATATAGTAGGTCCTGCCAGTACATACAAATATGTGTAGGTGATGCAATACTTGGAGTCACAAGAGTACAAGCCAGGATTGATGATGGATGTTTTCAAGACAGTTTTGTCAGCAATCTCTATAGATTTGGGGGTTGGCAGAGAGCCATAATAGAAGGCTTACTGTGTCTTTAATAAGACATTCATAATTTGCTAACAATGGATAGCTTTCCTTGAATGTCACGTGGTAAGTAGCAGAGGTGGAAATCAATCATAAATTGAATGAATATATGAATGGAAGTAACCAGTTTTTGGCATAGAGGGCAATTAATGTCCTTATGTCTAAACGAAGTTCCCAGTTGAGAGTCCCATTTGCCGTCTGCTGTTTCTTCTATGTTCAGGTTCTGCATCCATTGCCTTGTTTGTTTTGCAAGTCATTGCCATTGCCATTATTGTAAATTTATATTTGAAATGGTAACTTGACATCATTTCAAACTGAGGACTGTGGTAGTGCTGTGATAGTGATCTTTACTCAGCAGTGGCATGTCTTGAAAAACAAGGAGAGGGGAGCATTTAGCACTAAGGAATATTTACTGAACTGCATATTGGATGCATATAAACTGCATATAAAGTGAATGGGCAGCTGTAAACTAGAATTTTTATTTTATTTTACTTTATTTTTTTATATCCTGGGTTTCTCCCTGTATGGGAAATGTGGCTTTGCTCCTGGAAATGGGAATTAGTTAGTATGTACATCATATCTTTCAAAGTATATGAGTTGACTGGAGTGTTGAAGAAAGCAATTGTCTTAGCTAAATTGTAAATTGGATTGGAACAGACCAGCATGGAAAAATCACGAATGGCATAGTAGCAGGTGTTATGTATGAAGTTTTAGGCTATTGTTATGTGTACATGATAAGACGTTGTACATGTATCTGTATACTTTTCTGTGCAGGGAAAGGAACCACACCTGCTTCTCTTAAGCTTAATACATTCTTGGCTACAGCTCTCAGGGGACTTGTCTGGTGGGAGTCTGTTTCTGCCTGCTTGTGTGTGCTTTTAGTAGAACAAATCTGACTGACACAAATCTCTCTGCAGTAAACCAGACATATGGCATCAAATTATTAAGGGGAGATAGAGATTATCATTGGATTAGGACTTTGGTTCAGAGACCCAGACTGAAGCTATGCGGCTCAACGTCTCTTTGAAACAGAAAAATCAGACACAACGTCCATCTGGGAGCCAAACAATCTCTGTAGTTTCCTTTCTTAATGTTTAGACAAGGCTTTAAGGATCTTTCTTTTTCTTCCTTAATTACCATGCATCCTTTCAACTCTCAGTCCCTGGCAGCTAGCAGACGCCAGGAAGCAGGAAGTTTCCATGGAACTCTGTGCACAATCCTTGGTATGAACATTAGGCCATTTACTTTATTTGTTGCTGCCCTCTAGAGTCATGAACATATAAATACCCAGGGACAAGGAATCAGTGTTGTGGGAATTACATGAACTTTTAAACTTGTATGTTTTTTTTAAAACTCTAAATAGATGTATTTTAATTTTAGTTGCAATTCTTTTTCTATTATTTCTGCTTACTTGGTGTAGATAATGAAATTTCAAAATATTGTATACATGCAGCATGGCTAACAGATAATTGATCTTTTTCTTTCTTTCCTAGTGGGGATCTCCAAGTCTCTGGAAGTGCACATTGTACATTCAGTACAGCACAGAAAGCTATTGGAAAGGATAACTTTACAGCAATCCCAGAGGGGACCAATGGTATTGAGGAACGCATGTCAGTTATTTGGGACAAGGCAGTGGTAAGCATGGAGGTTAGGGATAGGGGAAGTAATGTATCTGAGCTTATGGTGAAGCTGCTATATGGCTGCTTTTTTAAAAAATGAGTGAATGGTACATGAACGGATATGGATCTATCCGTATGGAGTAAATTTGGGGATGTGGATGTGCTTTTGGCCCTAATTCCCCAGACACGTGGAAGGTTAACCAAAAGGACATGTGGCTTTTGGGCTGAAAAAAACTATTAACTGTCTAACTAAGCCAACTATATCTAAATGCAGTTTGCACAGCATCTAGAGATCTAATGTATAGACACATAGCAACTAGTTTAGTATATAAATTAATTCAATAAAAACCTTTTTGGTTTAATATGCTGTATTAGGGGCTTTCCTTGTTCATTCAAGTTCCAAATGACAGGACATTGCAGTTGTTTAAGACTGTGTTGTCAAAACACAGTTTATGTAGACAACATAAATATAGTATGATAGATCCAATGTGGTGTAGTTGAGTGTTGGACTGGAATACTGGAGACCAGGGTTTGATTCACCACTCAGCCATCTAAACCCACTGGGTGACCTTGGGCAGGTCAAACACTCTCAGCCTCAGGGAAAGGCAATGGCAATGGCAAAACCTCCTCCAAAGAAATCTTGCCAAGAAAATGCCATGATAAGGTAACCATAAGTTAGAAATGATTTGAAGGAACACAGCAGCAAGATATAGTAGGACATCTTGTGCTGCAGTTAGTTTTAACTTTATCACTCTCTTGAAACTGGATGGCTGTCAGTGATAAAGCAATGGACCTGAATTCTAGATTTGTCTGTTCACTCAGTATGTCCTGTTTTAAACTACTAATTCCCACATGGAGAATGAATAAGTTATTGTAATCAATTTTCTACCTACTGTCTTCTAAAACTGAATTTTTTGAAAAGGGTTTTGCTTGAGGGAGAAAGTGTTCTCCCACTCACCCTATTCCTGACCCCCTGGCTATTTAATGGCCAGCAGGTGCAGAGGACCCAGAGTAAGGGTTGTCAAGGCTATATCCTCCCACAATCCGCTTTTGGCTCATTCCTGAACACACCCCATACATCATTGGGTGGCATGCTGAGAGAGTATAGGGTTGTAGAGGCTTTTGCCTTCCATGGCTGAGTTAGCTTCCCACT
The DNA here is from genome assembly GCA_026167975.1 of Phrynosoma blainvillii. Taxonomy (NCBI): domain Eukaryota; kingdom Metazoa; phylum Chordata; class Lepidosauria; order Squamata; family Phrynosomatidae; genus Phrynosoma; species Phrynosoma blainvillii. Next base: position 271,172,056 of record JANUYF010000002.1, read on the forward strand.
CCCAATGTTGCAGTTGGGTAGCCAAACAAGAAGCCTCATCTTCTGCCTGTGTTCTTCACCTTGCTCAGCTGTCCCCACCACCCTGCCTGGTGATGGGGAGAGAATAGTTGAGTCTAGAGATGGGCAGGAGTAATCCTTGAGTCAATTCGAAGACATGGGGAAATACTGACAAAGGGGCTTGAGGAGGATTCTCCTTGTTAGGGTTTTTACTTGAGAAGCCAGTTTCTTATTTTTTAATTTTTTTGACCTCAGGTCTTTGAATGCTGTTTCCATCCCTACTGTTCACCAGAATATATACAGCATCTGTACAACTGTAGCTACCATTCCACATCACAAGTATCTGACTAGGAAACTGCCACACAGAATAACAGAGTTGGAAGGGGCCTTGTTTCCCCATCCCACTCTGTTTTCAAATAATAATAATAATAATAATAATAATAATAATAATAATAATAGGCTAGAGACCTCTTCAGAATGAATAGGAATTGTTTCTTAATAGGAAAAATTTCAATTCAAAAATAGGAACTTCTGATGGATGCTTGAAATATTAATACAGGCACCATCTTGTATAGATGTGACTGCACCACAAAATTTGATTGTTCTGTCTTCTTTTCCAGGCCACAGGGAAGATGGATGAAAATCAATTTGTGGCTGTGACAAGCACCAATGCTGCCAAGATCTTCAGCATGTACCCAAGGAAGGGGAGAATTGCTGTGGGATCAGACAGTGACCTGGTCATATGGGATCCTGATGCAGTGAAAATTGTCTCTGCTAAGAGCCACCAATCAGTAAGTTTTTTACTGGTTAGGGAAGCATTAGATAATTGTTTCAAAGCCTGAAGATAGCAGCATAACATGTTGCAATCAGTGAACTGTCCTCTGTAAATGAATTTACAAATCATGTGTCAAATGCTACTTCTGTATTTAGATGCCTCCCCTTCATCTTGTGTCATGCAGTAAATAATAATCTCTCAAGAAAGAGGGATTTTAAACAGATTGACTATCCACCTCATACTTTTCTGTTTTTTAAAGTCAGGGTGGGAGGTTCCGATTTGGAAAACAAGTTTTGTCTCACATCTATAATTTCAGCTAGAGTAAACTGTAGTCAGGATTTGAACACTTGGTTTTCATCACAGTTACTCATGATACATGTCCTAACTCTGAGGTCAGAGTATTCATTTGTTAATAGCAAAAAGCTTGAATCTTTGTATTTTATTTTCTTCTTCGTGGTCTCTGCAAATCACACAAATGGGTTATTTCTGCACACGCGCAGCAACTTTGAAAACTTCAGGAATCACTAGGCAGAACTTTAGTTGCAGCTTTTGGGTGGTAGCTCCACCCATCCCTATAAAGCCCCTAGCGTTCCTGCTCCTTCCTCAGTTCCTTTTGTCCACTGTGCTAGCAGCTTTGAAGGAACTTCGCTATTTGGAATCGCTCTTTCACTTGCTTGTTTCTGACCACAGATTGTTCAATGACTTCTTTCAGATTAACCGTTTTACTGTTGTTTGCCAATTGCCTAACCTTGGACTGCTCTGACTTCGAAATTGCCTTATGGATTCAAATTCAGCCTGGCTGAAGAAATGGCTTCCCGCTCTTTAAAGCAATGTGGGATGTGCAGGGGAAAGATCCCTGGCTCTGACCCCCACTCCTCTTGCCTTTTGTGTCTGGGCGAGAGTCACAATCCCTAGACTTGTGCCCTCTGCAAATTGATGCCCGCGCATGCTCTTAAAAACGGGGATAAGAGGCTCAAAGCCTCTGTATACAAACAAACCTTAAGACCTGTTTTGATCTCTCCTCCTGTGAGTACCATCCCAAAGACCTTAGGCAGGGAAAAGGAAAAGGAGCCCCCTATCTCCTCAACAACAACAAATCACGGTTCAGGCTCAGGTGCACAGGGTCCACCAGTACCTCTGATCTGCAGACAATTTCTGACGCAGAAGCCACTGCCCCAAACCCCCGAGGGCTCGCCTAGGTGATCTCGAACTCCATCACCATGATCTCAAGAATCTCCTCAGTCCCGGTGCTCTCGGTCGTTGCACTCTCATTCTCCATCTTCCAAGATGGGCCAACAGTCTCCACTCATGTTTGTTGACCATCACCTGGCCTCCCCAACTGACAATATGAAAAGCTTCTCAGACCAGGTTGTGAGAATGGCACAACTTGAGGTCATCAGGACAGATGACATGGCTCTCGACTCTTATTGGGAAGAGGATCCATGGCAAGATCCCCGCTCCACCTGCTCTGCGCTTCCTCCCATCTCTAGAGAAGATTGCACAGTGCTCCTGGGCCACCCTGGCCACTACCCATCCACATCCCAAAAGATTGAAAAATTTTATAGGGTCGCGCCCTCGTCCTCTTCTTGGCTCTTTGAGCACCCGAGGCCTTACTTACAATTATTGAGGGGCCCCAGCTCCAGTCCACCACAAAAATGTCAACCTTGCCAGTTGACAAGTAGAGCAAGAAGATTGGTGGTCTGACGAAGAAGTTTTACACTTCAGCCGTCTTGGACATGAAAGTGGCTAACTACTCAGACTGCATGGGGGCCTATCAACTACATATTATGGAGAGAGTGTTGCCCCTCTTAGATGACCTGCCAGATGACAAAAGACCCATGGCGCTGGCTCTCCAATCGAAGGCACACTCCATCGGGGGTCAGCAGATCATCTTGGCTCACCATTCCACAGACTCTGCCTCCAAAGTTTTGTCTGGTTCCATGGTTCTCAGATGTTATGCCTGGCTCAGATCGTCTGACCTGACTCTCCAGGCTCAGAGCATGATTGAGGACATGCCCTTCGATGATGCTGGTCTCTTCAAGAAAGAGACAAACAAGAAGCTTAACTTTCAGTACTGAAGGAAGACTGCAGCTCAAAAGCACAGTATGTCCTCCTCATCCATCCAGTCATCACAACGTCGCTGGTATGGTGGCCACCGTCCCTGGTAGCCCCTACACCAGAAAAAGTCCTACTATCCCCAGGACATACAATACCAGGCTCTTGACCAGCCCCCGCAACACTACCCATCACAGTCCTCCTCTTCTTCAGGCCGCCTACAAGCTGCTCAGCCTCGGTCCCATAAGGGCTACCACAAGAAGATTCTGAGCAGTCAAAGAAGAGGTTGTGAAGTGGGGTGGTGCACTTTGTCCAAGAGCCATTTGGAGATAGGTTGTGGCCCTTTTTAAAACACCTGGGTCCAAATCACCTCTGACTCGTGGGTCCTTGACATCGTCTGCTGGGGATATGCCCTTGCGTTCTGCGAGCTCCCTGCCACCAGAGCCATCATCTCCACCACCACCCCAGACACTCTACTGGACGAAGTGCACACTCTACTGCAAAAGGGCGCAGTCAAGCCCGTAAAACCCTCTAAGGCCCGCTGCTGTTTCTTTTCCCAGTACTTCACTGTCCCAAAGAAAGACTCTGGCCTATGGCCCATATTGGTCTTACGCCAACTGAACAAGTTTATTATTTACCATTGTTTTCATATGATAACCCTTGCTTCTATTTTGCCACTTTTACAGAAGGGCCACTGGTTCTCAACCCTTGATCTCCAAGATACTTACTTCCACATTGGGATTTGACAGGACCACAGGAGATTCCTTGCCTTCACTGTTGGTCCCAACATCTTCTAGTACAGGGTGCTCCCCTTCAGGCTCTCCACGGCACCAAGAGTCTTCACCAAATGTATGGCCCCAGTCATGGCCTAACTCCACCAACAGGGAATCAAAGTGTTCCCATACCTGTATGACTGGCTCTTCACTGCTCCATCCTGCAAATATCTCCTGCGAGATGTCAAGTTTGCTTTATCACTGCTAAAGTCACTTGGTCTCATGGTCCATGAGAAGAAGTCCAGACTGTCCCCCGCCAAGCAAATCAGATTCATCGGAACCATCCTCAATTCTGAGTACTCTGTCGCCTGTCTGCCCACCTACAGGTTCCAGATCCTCTTGAGAGTCATCCAAGACTATCTATCCCAGAGACCCATCAGAGCCCACACCACTCAGATAGTGCTGGGACATGTGGCCTCAACAAGTTATGTCACACCTTGGTCAAGACCTCAGCGTCACACCTTGGTCAAGACTTCAGACCATTCCAATCATGGTTCCTGTCTCTGTTCGATCCCATGCAGGATCCACCTTCCAAATGGCTCGTGGTACCAAGATCAGTGTGGCTCAATCCCTATGTAGCTCCATCCCAACAATGTCTGCTCCAGAATGCCATTCCTGCCGCCACAACCGCAGACCACCCTGACAACAGCCATGTGCATGGATGGATGGGGCGCCCATACCTTGGGCCTCACAGTCAAAGATAAGTGGTCCCTTTTGGAGAAACAGCTCCACATCAATGCACTTGAGATGCTAGTGGTGGAAAAAGCTCTCCATGCCTTTGAGATCCTACTCCTGGACAAGGTGGTACTTTTACTGATGGACAACACTACCATCATGTACCTCAATAAACATGGGGGAACAAGGGCCCAGACTCTCCATGGGATCACCCTCCACATCTGGGACTGGTGCCTCCATCCTGAGATGGTCTCCAGTCTCTTCCACACTTGGGGCAAACCCGTAATCGACCTCTTTGCCACCCATCTCAGCAGCCACTGCACTCAGTTCTGTTCTCGGATTCGAGCTCCAGGCTGTCGAGGAGTTGCCTTCCTGTTCACCTGGTCTGGAAAAATGGTCTATGCCCTCCCTCCCTTCCCACTCATCATGAAGATGGTGGCCAAAATGAGGGACAGGTCCAACACAATCCTCATCACTCCGTGGTGGTCGAGACAACCATGGTTTGCTCCTCTCCTGTACCTGTCCCGGAGAGAATTCTTCCAACTCAAGTTCCGTCCTGACCTCCTTTCCCTGCACAGAGGCTGAGTCCACCACCCGGACATCAAGACCCTGGTGGCATGGAGAATCCGTCCCTAGAAGCCCTTCCAGACTCGGTACGGACCATCATCCAAGCCACCCAGAAGCCCTCAACACAGAAGTCTTACTTGTTCAAATGGAAGAAATTCCTGGATTTCCTCAAGGACCTTCTTCCATCCCATGTTTCAGTTCCTACAGTTCTGGGATTCCTGATGACCCTTGCAGATTCGGGACTGTGCCTTGTGTCCGTCAAATGTTACCTGTCTGCCATTTGTTCCCACTATCAGTTTCAGGGCTGACCTTACTTTTTCAAAGACCCTCTTGTGAAGAGTTTCCTTAAAGGTTTCAACAACCTTCAGCCCCCATCTTCGGTACTGACACCAGCATGGAGCCTGGATTGGGTGCTCTCACATCTCTCCACAAAGCCCTTTGAGCCTATGGCCACCACAGACTTAAGATTGCAGACAGATGGACCAGCCTTACCTCCGCTTTCACAGAGACAAATGGGTCCTCTGTCCCAACATCCCTTTCCTTCCGAAGGTGGTGTCGGCCTTCCACATCAACCAAGACATTGTGTTGCCAAACCTGGCCCCAAACCCGACCACCAATACCGAGCGCCACCTGCATATTCTCAATGTCCAAAGGGCTCTGACATTTTATTTGGACAGAACATTGAGTTCGAGATGCTCTGAGAAACTATTTGTCTGCTACTCAGAAGCTAAAAAGGGATTACCTGTGACTGCTCAGATTTTCCAAATGGGTGGGTAGTACCATCCACTTGTGTTACGAACAGTCATATAAAACCCTTCTGGCCTGGGTTAGAGCACACTCAACTAGGGTGGTAGCTGTATCCTCCACTTTTTTGACTATGGGGTGCCTATGGAGGATGTCTGCTGGACTGCTGTCTGGCCCCAGCCATTGACTTTCATCAAACATTACAGGCTGGACACAAGGGCCAGACGGGACACAGCCTTTGGAAGGGCAATGTTGCTTTCTGGTTTGCACTGAATGTTGACTGCATTGCATGTTTGATATGCCTTTGAAATAAAAGAGGAGGCATCCAAGCATCCAAGAGTGGGATAGACAATTTATGCTAGCGAGAGCATAAATTATGTCTCATTAAAGAATACAACAGGCCCAGATTTTTGAAAACACCTGAAGTGAGAGAGACTTTGAATCAAGGACAATAATGATAGTTTGCTTACCTGTAATGGTATTCCTTCAAGTGGTCATGTGTGAATTCACACAAATGGGTTATTTCTGCGTATGCGCAGCAACTTTGGAAACTTCTGGAATCGCTAGGCAGAATTTTAGTTGCAACTCTTTGGCGGTAGCTCCACCCATCCCTATAAAGCCCCTAGAGTTTCCGCTCTTTCCTCAGTTCCCTAAGTTCTCTGCCAAAGCAGCATGTGAAGGAAAGCCAGTGCAAGACACTACTGAGGGGATGGACAGGATGTGTGAATTTGCAGATGACCACTCAAAGAAATACCATTACAGGTAAGCAACCTGTCCTTCTTCTTTGTGGTCTCTGCAAATCGCATAAATGGGTTAGACTGACAAGTTTTGGTCAGTGGAGGAGGGAGTGTCATGACACCAGTTTGAAGCTCAAACAATTTGTAATTTTATTAACAACAATAAAACTCTTAAAATTTGAAAAGTGCATTTGTCAGTGTCATTTCTTTTATTTCAAAGGCATATCAAACATGCAATTTGTATCTCAAGACTGAGCCTCTGTCCTAGAAGGGATTGTGCTTGGAACATAATGAGCATGACTCCTGTATGTTGTAGGTAGCTGAATACAACATCTTTGAAGAAATGGAGCTGCGTGGAGTCCCACTGGTTGTCATTTGCCAGGGAAATGACACTGACAAATGCACTTTTCAAATTTTAAGAGTTTTATTGTTGTTAATAAAATTACAAATTGTTTGAGCTTCAAACTGGTGTCATCCCACTCTTGGATGCTATGATGTTTCAGCATTTGTATCTCAAGACTGAGCCTCTGTCCTAGAAGGGATTGTGCTTGGAACATAATGAGCATGACTCCTGTATGTTGTAGGTAGCTGAATACAACATCTTTGAAGGAATGGAGCTGCGTGGAGTCCCACTGGTTGTCATTTGCCAGGGAAAGATAATGTTGGAGGATGGCAATCTTCATGTGACACAAGGAACAGGACGTTTCATTCCTGGTACCCCTTTCTCAGACTATGTCTACAAGCGCATCAAAGCAAGGAGGAAGGTAAAATGAATGGGAATCCTTTGGGGCAGAGGGTTTTAATAGAGGGTGCCACTTCATTTAGCAAAAAGCTAAATGCTTTTATATGGCTTTATAGCTAAATATGGTTTGGGTCCAGATTACATGAAAGACTGTCTCTCCCCATATGAACCTGCCCAGGGTTTGAGATCCTTAGGAGAAGGCTCTTGGACCCACCACTGTCACAGGTTCATTTGGTGAAGACAAAGGAGGTGGCCTTCTTGTTGGCTTCTCCCAAGTTGTGGAACCTGTGGGAAGATATGCTGGCTACCTGTTTGGTGGTGGTGGTTGTTTCCTTCCACAGGCAAGCAAAGACCATATTTAAACAGCCTTTTGACCATTAGCTGATTATTGTAGAAGGAATTTTAATGGAGAGTGATGTACTCTCCGCCATCAGCTATGTTTTAAACTGTTTTAATCGGATGGCTTATTTAATTAGTATTTTAATGGTTAATGTTAGCTCTGTTGACCTATGTTGTATCAGCCACCTTAATTTCCATAGTGGGAGAAATCTGGAATGTAAAATATACATATATTGCCTTTGTGACATCAGACCTGCTGAAACTTAGCTCCTCACTATGCTGCTGGGAACGGTCAGGATTGAGAAAAGGAGGTTTTTTGTGGGAGGAGGATTACAGTGGAATTGGCAACGGTCAGGTATTAGAGGATAGTATTGCTCCCCGGGAGATCTTGGAAAGCCATACTCCCCTACTACATCCCTGCAAAAAAGAACAATAGGTTTTTGGGTTTTTTTTGCCCCAAAATGTCCTCTAGAGACCCCATGGAGCATTTTAGCTACTTCCCCCAGCCTGTTTTTAAAACAGGAAGTGATCTAGACATTCACTTGGTACTTTTTTAAAAGACCTGTCCTGGATATAAAGTGTCTTGAGGCCAAAATATGGCAACATTTCCCCCTATGCCCTCTAGAGAGCAGAGGGCATATATCCTTTGAAAAATAATGGAACCCTAGGGGGTCCTGTGGGACACAAATATAACCCTGGGAGCCACATGGAGCCTGTAACAAGGTAATGTATGGGCTTTTCCCACATGAACTTGGGCTTCAGGAAAGAACATGTTGTGGCTTCTGCACGTGAGCAGGGGCCTCTTTATGTATCCCTAATGAGAAATGTGCTAGCAACATGTTTTCCTCACTCATGGAGCTTTTCTTTATGTCCTTGCCCTGCCTTGCCATTTAGTGTGCTTCTACCACCTTTAGGAGACTGACATCAGTGGATTATAATATCTCTCTGTTGTCTCTGTGAATGAGAGACTACAGGAAACAAACAAACCACCCCCATCCTTCTGTTGATTCTGTTCATTTTGGATACATTATGAAATGCTAGCAATGCTGTTGTGAGGGCTTAAACACACTGAAAGCTGAAAACCTTCTGCTGCTTGTCAGGGAAGCCAGTGCATTGCTGCCACAATTATTTCCCTCTCTTCTCTCTGACAGATGGCTGAAATGCATGCTGTGCCAAGGGGCATGTATGATGGGCCTGTGTTTGATTTGACCACCACACCTAAGGGGGGCACCCCTGCAGGGTCCACTCGGGGGTCTCCTACCAGGCAGACCCCCCCAGTAAGGAATCTTCACCAGTCTGGATTTAGCTTATCAGGTAGGTGTGAGCAGGTGGTGCACTGACTGAAGCACCTCAAGCCCCAAGGCAACCTAAAAATTACCATTGCAATAGATGTAGGCTTCTTCAAAATCAGCACCACCGCAGCTGACTGGTGAGGCTCAGATCTATGCAGTCCTGTTGTGGGAGAAGGAGATGGGATATAGTGGCTTTTCACAGCATTTTAATGGTAAGATCACTGTTGGCTTTCATTTCCTAGTCTCTGTATCAGACAATCATAACATCAGTGGCAGGAATGAAAAGCCTTGGTGAAGTGCTGTTACTTATTGTAGAATGTGTGACTGCCACTTGCTAGCTGTACAATTTGCCCTGGCTCTTCCTTGGTGGGTGAGAAAAACCTTGACCCAAGGTTTGGGAATTTCTATATCCTCATTATTCTATATCCCCATTCCTTTAGAGTAATCTAAATGAGCACAGAATGGCCTTAGCTTTATCGCAACGTAAAGAAACATTTCTAATTTCTTTTTCTCATTCTTTACTTTCCTTCTTGTGTATTCATTGCAGGTACTCAGATTGATGAAGGAATTCGTTCAGCAAGCAAACGCATAGTAGCACCCCCAGGAGGCCGTTCCAATATCACATCTCTGAGTTAAGCACCCAATAATTGAAAAAGGAAAAGGGGGAAACCATTATTTGAGAAAACTAAGCAATGGTACCTTGATATTTAAGAAAGAGAAGTGAAGAAGAGTTTGGATTTTGAAGAATCAATAAGCCTCAAGCCTTATGTTTCATAACTGCTACTCGCTACCTAGCTTTAAAAAAATATTGCGGGTTTTCTTTTTTGTTTATTCATAGCCTTAATATTTTTCCCATTTTTTTTACATGCATGCACATCTGACAGGTGACTAAGTTAAAAGTATGTAATTGTACATGGTGAGTGCTTGTGTGATGACACATTGTAAGAAGGGGATTGGAGGAAGGCAGGAAACTAATGACATGAGCAAGCTGTTTAGCCAGGTTACTTGGGCAGAATCAACCAAGCAGTCTAGTATTGGGGGAAGGGTGGGGATGGAAGGTGGTAGGGCAGGGTAGTGGGAGGTGGATGGGGGGGGGGACCAAGTAGATCTGTGTATTGTGTCCATGTTTTTCTGTTTTCTCTCAATGCTGACAAGACATAGTTGCCTCTGAGCACTACATGAGGCCATTGGAAAGCTCAGCCATCTTTGTAATGGCTCTGTTGTATCACCTCTTCCTGTTAGAGATTTTATTACTTCGTACATTTTATTGAATAAAAAATTGAAAGGCATGCTCTTTCTAATTGATTTACTGTGGCTAGGTAATATTACTTTTTCAGTTCTGAAAATAAATCCTTTTGTTAGTTTCCAGTTGATTTGGGAAGGATAAATAGGAGAATGGATGTAGCTCTGACTATCCAGGAAATACACACACACTGAATTAGTTTAGGATTGATCTCCTTCTCAGTTTCCAGTGATCATCATCTTCCTTTCATACCCCATAAACTGGTTAGTGATCTGATCAGGAAGTTATAGCATCATGAATGTTTTTTCAGCAACATGTACTGATGACCTTTAAGGGATTTCCTTTCTACTCTGAATTATGGCTGAGTGAAGCAGAGCCCTTACATGGAAAGGGTTTGAATCTGTATGGCACTGTTGACAACAGTGGCATGCTAGCATGACAACTTTGAATGTTGGCAAAGATATATCCAGCACACAACTCCTCTGTATGTCTTGAATTCAGCAGTGCCACATCCACTAGTTTGCTTGCGTCCACCACCATAAATTAGCAACTGAGGCACCTGTATGGCCTGTATAGTTGACAGTGCCAGATTCACTATGAGCCCATGGAAATTGTACTTGATATGATTAACTATCTGCTTTCAGTTTTTAAGTACACAAACTCCAACTGTATTAAAACATAATTAAATTCCAACTGTGTTAAAACATATCCTTATTCATACCAAATTTGCTTTCTGTCAACCTTTGTTAGAATTTTTAAAAGAAGTATTGAATAGTGAATTTCTTAGGTAAATATTAAGAAGCGTATAATATCTGTGTGAAAGAATGAAGAAGACATTTAAGTTTCCATAAGTCACAGGCTGTAATAATTGTAAATGGTAATTTTGTTGGATCTGACCGAATGAATTTGAGATCATGACTTTCCACAGAAGTTAATGATAAAGGTATTCCATGTGAGAAACAGCAGTGTATGACTGTTCCATTTCAGCATCTGAATCCGTGTCTCTGGAAGGAAGTGGGCACAAATACCCATCCTTGGCACATGAGGGCAGGGAGATCTGGTCCACCACATAATTTAAGCAGCACTGAAGTAGAGAGGAGCCTGGAGCCATCATGCTTGTTCAGACAGATATGCTGTATCATGTTAGCTAATAGCATGGATGTGCAGAGGTTGAAAACTTTACCCATGCTGTTGATCCACTTGACATTGGGGAAGTGTTCTAGCTCCCAATCAGATTTAGTAAAGTCTGGTCCTGAACTAAGTGTCACCAGGGGAACCACCACCAACTGGAGCAATAATCTGACATTTTACATGTTGGAGTACGTTTTTCTGCAGTCACATAGGGGGATTTATCACATTCTAGGATAGTAACTGCCACTATAGATCTATTTTATTTTCATAAGCAGCAGCCAGGTTGCTGTGGTCTTTCCAGGCAAAACAGACTGGTTTGTGTGTGGGAGGATTAGTAGTTTGGCTTGTATAGGGCCTCGGGCTCTCCAAGTATGGACTGTGCTTGTTTTATATGCTAACTTTCTCCCAGAGTGGAGCCCAAGGGGATTCACAGAAAGAATCAGCTTAAAAATTAATTTAAATTATCTGATTAAAACAATAGATTATATGTGCAAAGATTCTTAATGAACAACCTGGACTAACCTCCCAGTTCTCTACAGCAGAGTCGGTACAAACAGATGCCTCATTCTTGGTGTCCTGCTAACAACTGGTTGGTGATTTTGTATGGTTTGTATGGTGTTTGTATGTTATGATCAGAATCATGTATAGTTTCAAAAATCTACATTGGATTTGGTTGTCTGTGCTTATTACCATATATAATCAACTATAAATTGACCTCATGTATAACTTGAGGGCAGGTTTTGGGGCCAAAATTAAGGATTTTGATATGACCCATGGATAAGTCAAGGGCAAAACATAGTGTCTCAGCACCCTTCTTCCCCCTCTGCAGCCCAACTGGCCCCTGAGGAGATGCTGGGCTGGGGATGAGGTTTCGGGGGTGAGTGCTTCCCTCCCTCCTTGTCCTCACCCTAACTGTCCTCTGAGCGGCAGCCAGGCTGGGCAGGAGGCTTGGAAAGTGCTTGCCCTACCTCCTCCTCCGCAGCCTAGCTATCCCTTCAGGAGACAGTCAGGCTGGGGAAGTCACCATATTGACCCATGTATAAGTCAACCCAGTTTTGGGGTTGATCCAGTTTTGGGGGTCAGTTTTTTGCAATTTTTCAACTTATACAGGAGTATATATGTTTTGCAAATAAGAGTAAATTTACTTGGTCTGCTTAGAAAATGAAGACCACCTCTTTCTTTGGGACTTATTTAACATGTAAAAGTATTCCTGGGGTATACCATTTCAGACTGCAGGTAGAAGACCAGAACATAAAGGCTTTCCATGTAACTGCTGAATATAAAAAAAATTAGATGCCAGCATAATTGCCTCAATTACCTGGTGATATGTATGTGTGTGTCTTGGTTCACACAGATGTACATATGGTTTTGCCAGATACTCTAAATCAAGTTAATGTGCAAACTTCCATACAGAATTGTGCAAAATTTCTTGTTCCTGTTATTCATATCCCTAGGAATCTTCCTGTTCATGTTCCTAGGACTATTCCTGTTCAATGAAGAATAGTTCATTTTTGGAACTGGAAGCTATACTGCTCTGTAATTCCACAAGGAACTGTGCTGTGCTGTGGTTTCCAGTTCCAGAAGGAAACTAGGGAAATATTTTATAATTAAACCATGGTTAATGTTGTTGCATGAAGCATTTCAACCAGGGGTAGGCAACCTTTCCCCTTTAAGAGCCGAGGGACTTCAGCCCCCAGAAGCCTCAGCCATGTTGGCTAATAGTCCCATGTTGGCCAATAGCTCCTGGGATTCTGGGAGCTGAAGTCCCTCGGCCCTTAAAGGGGAAAGGTTGCCTACCCCTGATTTCAACAATGGTGCATCTTGTCCCATCAGGTCTTTCCTACATATGATTTTAAATGAATAATTTTCTCATTTGGAAGTTGGCATGCAGTATGCTGCCATGGTGAAGATAGAAAAGGCCTTTCTTTTAAATTGGTCAGTATTTGGCATACAAATAAAACCTTTTAGGAGAAAGTCATAAAATATACCCTGTGCTTTGTAATTAGTAGTTACATCATAAGAGTGTTGTTGCATTTGCTCAGTGATGTCTCTAGCCTTTTTTGCTTGCTAAGTTTCTGGAGGAAATACACATAATGGCATTATTTTTCATTCCCTGCTTTTGACAGCCTAAAACATACTAATAGCCTTCATGACAGGCTGTGCAACTTAGACATCTTCTTGAATAGTTACTAAATTAATGGACAATATGATTGCCTTAAGCCAAACTGTAAAGTAGTCTAATACATCTTTATTGTATAATGAAAAACTTAATTTTTTTTTAAATAGATGGTTAGTTTTTCAGATGACTGAAAGGTAAACTTGCCCATTCACTTTTTTAAACCTCAAATTTTATAGTTTCATAATAATGGCTCACGGTGTATGTTTTTAGGTCTTAAACTCAGGTCTTTGTGGCTCATGTCATACTTCCAGGAAAAAAAAAAAAAAAGATCATGTTCAGTTTAAGGGACCCAATTTCTCCTTTCTTTTGTAGCTGTAGATTTTGTGCCATTTGTGGAGGAATTATATTCCTGTATATTCTATATACATCCTCTTTCTGTTTTGTCACATGGTTGTGCCAAGCAATATTTAAAAAGACACTATATTCTGTAAGAAAAGAAGTATGTGCTGAAAGATGTGTTAAAATTGAAGGAAATTTTCAAAAGGCTGATTTCCTTGTATGCCACTGACATTAGAAACCAAACAGGTAGGCCTCATCTTAAATTGCAGTATTTTAAGAAGAAATTTGTAATAAGAGATGGAATTCAGCTATTTCTAACACCTGGAGGACAATGTCCTGCCTTTTCTGCATCCACCACTGACATTCAAGAGAGGAGGAGATGGTGTGTATGATGCTAATATTTGCACATAGTTGCATACATACATTGTAGACTACACAGGGGGAAAAAAATGATGCTCACATTTTTGTTACAGGGGGCTTTTCATATTCCTTCCTATGCAATATTCCCTAAAGTCTAGCATTAATACATTTATGGTATAAATAATGAATACTAAATATCCCACTTGCATTTCAACAGAAGCAAGCTAAAAATGTGCATTCACCCGAATTGAAAAATTGTATTTTAGAAGTACTGACTTAACTGTAGCTAGATGAATGGAACACACATTAAAGATATTCATGGAAGACGTCTGGAAAAACGTCAGTGTGATCTGCATATCCACGAATGGAGTTCTGTTGAACAATTAGGCTGTAAGCCTTGTGCTACAGACCTTGCGTTTAAAAGGGGATGACTCTTTGCTGCCCTCTTCTGCGCTCGATTGGTGGTTATTGCAGACCAATGCCTTCAGTTTGCAGGGATGATGGTTGTATTTGGATCATCTTCATAAGAACAGAGGACACAACAAGGCTCTCATTTATAAGAGAAATAAATAGTTTTGTCATTGCATCACTTTTTAAAAATGTTTCTTTTGGTAAGCTGCCTTGATTGCTACAGCAAAAGGCAGGGTAGAAATATTATTATTATTATTATTATTATTATTATTATTATTATTATTATGTACTGTTACATGGTTGTGGCACAGAGAGGAAGGCTTCCTTAGCATGAATTCACTGATTGAAGTAAAATATTCCTTTCCTGTTGGACTTTTGCTTTTGTTTTTGCTTGTAACACCTTTATACAAATTCTTGGTAGAAATGGATCCTTTCTCCTGGTCTGTACATGTTGGACCATGAGCTAATACAGGGGCCGGCAACCTACGGCCCGCGGGCCGGGTCCAGCCCCCCGAGGCCTTTGGACTGACCGCCGTGTCATGGCCGCCATTTTGTTTTCCAAAATGGCAGCCGCGACTCGTTTGCGCATGCGCAAAGTAGCTTCATTTATATACTGCTTCATATCGTGCTATGGGATGTCTAAGCGGTTTACAACTGTGAGCTGATTGCCCCCCAACAGCTGGGTACTCATTTTAGCGACCTCGGAAGGATGCAGGCCTGAGTCAAGCCTCAGCCCTGGCTGGTATTGAACTCGCAACCTTGTGGTTTATAAGTGAGTGGCTGCAGTACAGGCATTTAGCCACTGCACCACCAGGGCTGTACTCCTGACCCTGCGCAGTAAGTGGCAGCGGCCCGTGGAAGACCGGGGGATCCCCGGCCCGGCCCCAGGTAAGGGGAACTTGCCGACCCCTGAGCTAATAGAAGGCTTGCAGAATAGATTCTGCTGTGCCACTTAAAGTTACAGATAGGAGGCAACATTTTTGACTAATTCTTGAAAAAATGTTGCACAAATAAGATGTAGCCATGTTTTTCTCCTGCCTCCTGTGCTAGCTGTCATCTTACAGGAAATGTTTTTTGTTTACATTGGGGAGGAATTTAGCCTTGATCTGTTGCATTTGTAGAGACCTAGCCTTATGTCTGTCTTATGCTACACAATTACAGCAATTCAGTACCATTTCAATTGCTGTGTGTTTATCATATAGTATCCTGGGATTTGTAATTTGGTGAAGTTCTTAGAAATACATAGCAGAGGAGTATGTGTACCTCAACAAAATAAAAATCCAGGGTTTCTATAGGATATAACCTTGACTGTTAAAGTGGTCTCCAAGTGCTATAATTGTGTAGAATGAAAGAAGTCTTAGAGAAAGTGGACCACTATGTTTACCTTAGTATAGTTAATACTTAAGATTATACTACTCACAATAATAAGAGAGTGCCTGTTTCTCTAAATCTTTGATTCTATCTCATGGTGGATTTGTGCTAGCAAAAAAGCACTTTTACTTCTACATGGCAGAGCTCTCCATTTACCTACTCCAGTCTTCTGTATCACCTATGAGGGGGTATCGTAAAGTTTTAATTATCAGCTTTTAAAAAATTGGCAGAAAGTTTGTTTTGATTTGTAGTTGTTAACCTATCTCTACGTAGTCACCAACCAGATTTACACATTTTCCCCAGCGTTTCTTGACCCTCCAAATACCTGATATTGTAGAAGTCTGCAGATTGCACCTTACAAGGGGGTATTGGAAAGTAATAATTATCACCCAGAAGTTATTATGGTATATTGATGAAAGTTTGTCAGTGTCATCATTGGTCCCTAAATGCATGATGTTGAAAATGTCCTTTATTTTTGTGACAGGTTGTGCCAGAAGTGACAAAAGTGTAAAATCCTCATTAAGGCACAATCAGCAGACCTCTACAATAACGGTATTTGGAGGGTCAAGAAATGCTGGGGGAAAGGTGCAAATCGGGATGGTGACTGTGTGGAGATAAGTTAACAACTGCAAATCAAAACAAAAATTCTGTCAATTTTTTAAATAGGTGATAATTAAAACTTTACAATACCCTCTCGTATTGTTGCATATTGCATAATGACCTCTTGTTCAGGGGGTGTGGAGCTGATGTGGATGGCACCGGGGGGGGGGGGGGGATGAGTAACAATGAAGTCCCTGCCTTGTGCAAGCAGAAAGGTTTTCTGCTTGTGCAAAGGCACATCTGGATGCAAGCCTGGATATGTGTGTGTCAAGTCACTTGTCAACTTATGATAGCCCCATGAATTTCATAGGGTTTCTTAGGTGGGGAATCCCCAGAGGTGGTTTTGCTAGGTCCTTCCTCTGAAATATAGCCTGCAACACCTAGTGTTCATTGGCAGTCTCCCATCTCCAA
Source organism: Phrynosoma blainvillii (assembly GCA_026167975.1). Lineage (NCBI taxonomy): Eukaryota > Metazoa > Chordata > Lepidosauria > Squamata > Phrynosomatidae > Phrynosoma > Phrynosoma blainvillii. The sequence goes on from JANUYF010000002.1 coordinate 271,188,737, forward strand.
ACATGAACCAGGGCTGAGCCTGCTTAGCTTCCAAGATCAGAAAGGATCTGGCACCTTTGGGGTATTTAGATATAGACACATTTGATGATAGATTTCTTGTATCCACAGCTTTAGTTGAAGCTAAAAAGAAGTATTCTGTCTATATATGAGACAATATGATATAATGCATTGGTAATTGTCTCAGCCAGCCTAAGGCTTAGTGCTGAGCATTACTACTAAGTACACCTCTGAGGCTGGAACTAAACATTATCGCTAAAGCTTGCTGCTGCCAAAATATGCAGCCTGATTGTCTTTTCTCTGCCCTGACAAGATGCATGATGTATATTATGAGTTTCCCCATCCCAGTAAACAGCTGCCAACTGAATGGGTAGGGAACCTGGTCATGCAATGTTGCATCCCATTTTAAATCAGCACTGCTGTTCTGGAGGAGGTGCAGTGCGGCACAGTTCCATAGTACGATGAACTTCCTTCTGTTTTTCCATAATTAGGTTTATGTGAAATAAAGTAACTGATGAATAGCAGCTTCTCTTAAGGACCAGGATGAAGCATTTTGCTGAACACAAAAAATACAAAGATGGAGAAGGGCAGAGGTTGAAGATGGAGCTTGCAGTGCTTGAGGTAGATGCAGCTATTCTCCAAATGAACTCTGATATCATTTAGGACAAAGATACTGTACTAATGTTTCCAATGGGCTGATAGATTTGGACAGTTTCAAAGCTACCATTGTTTGAAATTTAAGTTAGGATACACAAGCACAGAGTTCCTCTTCACAGAAATGCTGAAACTGGCACACACTATAATGACCAATGCTGTATTTCTCTTTGCAGTTTACATTATGGATCTTTATATATACTTAGCTACATAGCAGAATCACTAAGAAACCCTGTTAGTGAATTGTGAAGATGCTGGCAAGAGTCCTGATGCACATTGAAATATGCAGCCATACACTGGCACCCTGTAGCTGGTGTCTCAATGTTTATTGGGTCCTTTTGTGCATCGATCCCCCTGAGCATTGGTCCCAACATGCAATGGTCATTTTGTTGAATCCCCTATGTAGTAATATAACAGCAGCCCCTTGTTAAGTATGGATGTTGAGAAACTCTCCAATTCTATTTCCTGCAAATGTAAGTCCACTTACAAAGACAAAGCACTGAATTCCACTCTGAATTATAGTCACCCCTCTGTTTTTGTGGGGATCCGTACTGGACCCACCCACCCCACCCCCCGCGAAAACAAAAAACCACAAATATTCAAGCCCCATTGCATGCCATTTTTATCCCTCCTCACTTGCCAGTCCACAAAGGACCAAGACCATGGACTCGAAGTCCATGAACAGGGAGGGACGACTGTACTAATGATGCAAGATTAGGTGACTGCAGACTCCTCAGGGATTGCAACATAACTGCAATAAACTGCACCTAAAACAGTGTGGCTCAAAGGTTGCCATTTGTGTGTTCAGATGCATGTCATCCTAGGACCAGGTAATGTATATGTATGGATGAATTGCTCCACAGAAAAAAAAACACCCTTTGTTCCTGTTGAAAGGTTAACTTGCTACAATTACCTATTACTAGCATGACCAAGATGCTAACCCTCATAAGTTTGAACAGAATCAGCCAATGTGTGCTGTTTTCCTACTGATACAAGGCAATCTTGCATTTGCAGGGATGTAAAAGGATGTCACTCAGGTTGGAACCATACATAAAACTGTTCTTAAGCTTTTTTGAACTTTTGCTAGCAGTGAGATCAAACGTGTGTGTGTGAAAGAGGGACAGACAAAATGAATATATGCCTGGAAATGGAGCATTCTCTTTTCTGGTGACAAAAGGTTAAAAATGTATACAGTCAGCCCTCCATATCCACAGATTTTTTATCCATGGATTCAAGCATCCACAGCTTGAAAATATTTTTAAAATATATACATTCCAGAAAGCAAACCTTGATTTTGCCAGTTTATACAAGGGACACAATTTTACTATCCCATTGTATTTAATGGGACTTGAGCATCCACAGGAGGTCCTGGAACCAAAACCTAGAGGATACCAAGGGTCCACTGTACGTGAAACTTGCCTGATCTGGGTGTCTAATAAAACAACTGATTGGACATACAAGCATAGGAATTCAATTTAGCAGTGCAAATTTGAACTTTATTTACACATTAGTGCCTATGCAGCAGACTACTGGGCACAAGATTATGACTCGAATACTGTTGATAGTCTCGTGTGTGCATAAGTTGGACATTTATGTCTGATGCCAAACTGGCACATTCAATTCAACATTGCAAAATCAGAGTTGTTCATGAATTACATAATTGGTGTTTTGGTTCAGTTGTGTTACATTGCCATTCAATAAAAGGGTTATGTATCACCATTAATGTAGGACTCTACCTGCAGAGTTTTACATACTTAACCCCTTGGTAGGATCTCAGTCCTTGGATGCCTTTTTGGTAGAAAGGTTCAGTATTAAATAGAAATAGCAGAAAGTTCTATGCTGGGCTGGGCAACTGCAGGGGCCAAATCTCTCCCCCCCCCCCCAGCAACAAGTCCAAATACCTCCACTTTCCTCTCTAGTCCCTCTCAAAATGGTGACAAACAGGAAGTTATGCATCATTTCCTGTCACCATTTTGAGAGGGACTGCAGAAGAAAATTGAAGTATTTGGGGGGTGATATAAGGTTCTGGGGTTCTTGTGGGTGTGGGTATTTTCATGTGTTTTCACATGTTTGGGAAGCTTTCTGCATGATTTGGTAGGAAAAAAACAGCCTGAAAATGAAACTACAGTCAGTCCTCCACATTTGCAGATTTGACTTTTGTGAATTTGATTATTCATGGATTTGACTGATATGCTCTCTCTAGGAATCTCCAGGTCCTCCAGCATAACTCTATGGTCAACATCAGCCAGAGGTTGTGCTGGGGACCTAGAGATTCCTAGAGAGGACACTTCTCCAGGCATTAGAAGGTCCTCCTGTTCAATTCTATGGTCATCCTCTGGCAGATGTTGACCATAGAGTTGCACTGGAGGACCTAGAGATTTCTGGAAGGGCATTCTCTGAGTTTAAAAAATAGTTTTTTATTTATAGTTTTTCCATTTTCACAGGGGACCCAATTCTGACAATCGTAATGTTGGAAGGTTGGCAGTTCAAGGCCCAAGTGCCACGTGATGGAGATGGAGTTCAAGGCCCAAGTGCCACGTGATGGGGTGAGCTCCTGTCACTAGTCCCTGCTTTTGCCAACCTAGAACTTTGAAAGCATGCAAATGCGAGTAGATAAATAGGTACCACTTCAGTGGGAAGCGTTCGGTGCAGTCATGCTGCCCACATGACCACTGGAATTGTCTTCGGACAACTCTGGCTCTTTGGCTTCGTAACGGAGATGAGCATCACCCCCTACAGTCAGTTATGACTAGCCATTCATGTCAAGGGGAAAAAATTACCTTTACCTGTGCCCCTTACCCTAGCAAATGTGGAGGGCACACTGTATTATTATTTTTAAATGGGAGTTGTAGGACTTTGTGGGACTTGTGCCACAATATCTGTACCTCAGCAATGGTAACAAAAATAACCATTTTGTCAAAAGATCTGAAATTATAATATAACCTTGCAAATTGCTGCAGTACAAACAGGTGGCGGTGCTTCCAATGACAGAGTAGGCAGAGATTAGTAGATGTCAGTAGCTGACCTAAGTGAGTAAGGATGCAGGAAGAGCTAAAATGGCCCAGCAAAAAGGGTGGGTTGCACCTCTCAACACAACTGAGCCAGACTGCTGCTGTCCATACTCAGGTTTCCTTTTCAAGGAGATGATGGTTCTCTGACAGCACTTTTTAGCTGCAACGTTGTGTTCCTCTGTTAATCAATTATTCATGGATTGAACAGAACCTAGAATAGACCAGCCAAGTAGAAACAGTGACACTTCAAAAGCCTTTAGATTGGGGCACTGGATTTCTGTGTGTCTTCAGAAGTCTGCCTTGACCATGCACCAGGCTTTTCAAAATACTGGCACAACAGAACTTGTATTTTTTTAAAAAATGAAGAAGGGAAAGAGTCAGTAGATCTAAGAGTCAAATAGAAAGTTTAATAGACCATGTTTATAAAACAGAAGAGGAAAAATGACCAGTATTACTTTTTGAGACATAGTTATTAAGCTTAAGAACATATACTATGAATAAAAATTGCCTTCGCCACCTCCCTGTATGAAAGAAAATGGCAAAAACTAACCCTATTTGTTTTGTGAGACATGGAACTAGCCAGATTATAATATCTACTATTTATTGCTGTACGCAAAACTACCCTGTCTGCTGTTGTGATCTTACTCTACTTTGTCAAACCCGGATTCATCAGTCAGATTTTATTTCTTGGTTGGAAATGCCAAGTGATCAAAATTGTGTACAAGAATCCTGAAGTCCTTTTTATGACTACAGTTTTAAACAATTATATTTTAAAAATATAGCTTATGATTTCTTAAAGTCCTCAAGTATCAAAGTAATCAGCAGCTCCGGTCCTCTCAAGTCCAAACAGTTAAATCCATTGTGGCCAGTGGAACACAACTTCCCTTTCTCACTACTAGTGTCTGCTACATTGTTCAGACATCTTCCTAGCACTCCAGACTAGATTTTGAGGGCTGTAGGTGGCAGCAGAAGCAGGGAATTATCATCTATTGGCCCCACTGAAAACCAACCTGTCAGCAGAACTACACAATTGGACCCAACCCATGATAATAATAAAAAAATATAATAAAATTTATTTATACCCCGCCCAATGGATACCCAATCAGGGCGGCTTACAGATTTAAAATCACAATTCACATAAAACATATAGTACAAAAATACCCCCCCCACCCCCCCTTAAAACAATATTAAATCAAACAAATATTTAAAATCAACGTAATTTAAATTTAGAAACCACACAGAATAGGTAAGCCTAGCTGGATGATCCCCTCCATCTAACGATGGGGCCACGTAGGAGGATACTTATGTCCGGGGTGGTGTTTACTAGTCTGGAAAGGCCTGCCGGAAGAGATCCGTCTTAATAGCCTTTTTAAAGCTATCCAAAGATGATAATAGACGGATCTCGTCCAGCAGGTCATTCCAGAGCCTAGGGGCGACAACTGAAAAAGCCCTCTGGGAGGTAGCCGCAAGCCTCGATTTCTGAGGCTGCAGCAAATTCCTCCCGGAGGACCGAAGAGTGTGGGGAGGATTGTATGGGAGTAGGCGGTCCTTGAGATAGTTTGGGCCCAAGCCATTTAGGGCTTTAAAGGTGATAACCAACATCTTGTACCTGGCCCGGAAGCTGATAGGCAGCCAGTGGAGGGATTTGTCTGTTGACTCAAAAGTTCTAGGTTAATACAGTGGTTTCAGCATACTAAGGCCAGCATCCTGCTAATGGCTTGCTTGTGCATAACTGCAGCTTATGCATTCTTAAGTCCTATTTTAGATGGGTGTGGAGGGTTAATTCACTTACCCTTTCACTCCATCCAAATACCTCCCAACACACCACAGCTCGCAAGTCTTGGCAGTCTCTTGCTTATCATAGCATCAAAGAGTTGGAAGAGAACCCCCCCCCGCCATGCAGGAACTCACAATCAAAGCGCCTCCTGTGACATACGACCATCCAGTCTCTGTTTAAAAACCTCCAAAGAAGGAGATGCCACCACACTCTAAGGGAGTGTGTTCCATTGTCAAGCCGCTCTTACTGTCAGGAAGCTCCTTCTAATGTTTAAGTGGAATCTCTACTGGTGGAAAAGAGTGGGGAAATGGTTCAGGCCACAAAGATCTGGTTGCTCAGGGTTGCTAGAGGAAGGAAAAGGCAGATGCAGACCATTTTGAGAGCATACCTTCATTTCTCGCCTTACTCCCTCACCCCACTTCTTGACAGTCTGATTTATCTCCCCCTCTCTCCCGTCTCCATTGGTGACAACAGCAGAGGCCACTCCTGGGATTGACAGCTGCCAGGACATGGGAGGACAAGCAACTATGTGTGAGGAGCTGCATGCTTGTGAGTTGGGCCTCTGGCACCAGGCAGATGTGTTTGGAAATCTGTGTTAGTATCATGGCCAAAGGTTAACAGCTTTTTAGCACAGAGAGAGAGAGAGTCAGTCAGTTTGTATTAGTTACAAACTATTTGGTATTTTTCACATTAGCCTGGCAGTTTGAGACTGGGCAAAGATAAGAAGACTGGGAATGGACTGGGAGAGCAAATTTTCCTCTGTGAAGTCATAGGCTTTCATGGCCGGCATCCATAGTTTTTTGTGGGTTTTTCGGGCTGTGTGGCCATGTTCTAGAAGAGTTTCTTTCTGCCGTTTCGCCAGCATCTGTGGCTGGCATCTTCAGAGAATACTGGAATACTGGATTCCAGTATTCTCTGAAGATGCCAGCCACAGATGCTGGCGAAACGTCAGAAAGAAACTCTTGTAGAACATGGCCACACAGCCCGAAAAACCCACAAAAAAACTAAAAATTTTCCTGTTGCCAACCTGCTTGCACAGTTCCCCTTGCTAATGGTGGGGAGAGATGGGTCATGCCTGCACGCTTTGGTTGCCACCACGTAACCTTTGGGAGTCTATTTTCCATTGGCCTCCTCCTGGAAGGGACACACCTATATGGTCCAGGGGTCCCATATGGCGAGTGATAGGGGGTGCATTTGGTCACCAAATGAGGAGAGCCTGGGTAGAATTAGTTTGGGGACCCAGTTCTACCACTGGCTGTGAGAGGATGCTGGACCTCATCAGTGAAAGAATGAAAAGCTTCTCTGCTGTGTACCATCTGCTGCTTCATTTACCACCAATAAAGCTTATCTTACAAGCAGTAATGTGTGTCAGGTTTCAGCAGCAAACAAAGTCTTTGGGAGGTCTGGATCTACTGACTGTCATGGAACAAAGTTGCTGTGATGTGGGATCTCGACCACTGTGTTACCTGCTCCTATTGGTCAAAAACATGTTCTCTAGTAAAGGTCAAACAAGATGTTGCAGTAAATGCATGGTAACATTTCCATGTCTTAACCATGTGAGGGAGAGAAATTTTAACTCCTTCATGAAGAAGTACATCGTCTCTTATGTCAGATATATGGTATATTTATATTATGTAAATATGTTAAGTGATTGAAACTAATGGAAGAAGAAAAAGGCGATAATATCAAAGTTTTAGTTTCAGTTTTAAGACGAAAAAAGAAGAAAGGATGTTAATTTGAGATATATGATTTATGACTTGGACAAGTGTTAGAAGTTATAAGATATGTGTGTTTTGTTATATGTATATGTATTTGTAATTATATGTCTGTAGGTGGTTTCTGTTTATGTTTAGGTATGTCTGTTTATGTATGTATAATGTGTTTTTTAAAGATAATAAACTTAAAAAAAACATGTTCTCTTGCACAAGGTCAAACAAGATGTTGCAGTAAATGCATGGTAACATTTCCATATCTTAACCATGTGAGGGAGAGAAATTTTAACTCCTTCACCTACTTTGATAAAAATCTACCACCTACCTTCACCTTTCTTGATAAAAATCCCACCCCTTCCCCAAAACCACTATTCTTTCTTCCCATCCACCTCACTATTGCTTCAACTAAGCAGGAGTCAGCAACATAGGCCAGCATTTGAACCATGGCATAATCCTCCTCCTCTGGAGCAACAAAAGTAACTAAAAAGTCACTTTCACTGCAAAAGAAGTTAGGATAACCTCCTCTCCTGCCTTCATTTAGTTACAGTGCCACTGTATGACCGTTGTTGAGGAAAGCAGTTACTTACAGGCAATTGTTTATTTGTCACTAGATACTGTCAAACTGACAGCACACCTCTTTTAAAAGGGAGTGCTGCAGGTATTATCACTCTTTCATGGGCACTGATGGGACAGTACCCATCACATCTCTGGTACTGGGATCTGTTTGAGGTTGACCATCACATAGTATACCAGAGACAGTAGTGCTCATACATCCTTTTAACACACACACACACATAGCAAACTGACAAATCTATTCCCTCATCCTGTAACCATACCTCCTAACCTGGAACCATGTTTTTGTTTTGCTTCCCCAGTCTCACAAATTTGCCTGTAAAGCCCAGAGACTACAGGCCTCGACAGACGGCTTATTGAGCCGTCTCCGAGGCAAGGAAGAGGAGGGGCAGCCGCACACGCGGCGCCCCTTCCTCTTCCCGAGGTCGTCCTCGGAGCCGCCGGCCCTCCGCACGTCCGGCGCTCCGGGGACAACCTCCCGCCGCAGCGACCGCACGCGCTGCGGCGGAAAAGTCAGTGAAAGTGCGCCCGACACTTTTAGGGCGCACTTTCACTGACTTCTGAAAGGAGCGCTATTTTTGCGCTCCTTTCAGAGGCGCCGATGGTGCACCGCGGTGCGACTGCTCCAGTCCCGCGGCGCACCGTCGCAGGGCTTCTTGGACGCCCTCGTCTGCTTCCCCCCTACATCTCTTTATTCTATGCAGATGGGAAAGTCAGAGATTGCTAGTGTAACACCTGGGATTTAATCTGGTATTATTAGTGGCTGTCTGGAATATTGGGCACAAGCTGCATTAAGGGGTTATATAGATTTTTCTTGATGCTGTACCAGAGTGAGAAATAAGGATTAATTTCTTCTGATGGTGATGTGCAGGTAAGATACAGTGCCTTAAACATTCAGCCTGGTGCAGCAGGCCAGACAGAATGATGTTAGGCAAGATGCAGCCTCTGCTGTACAGCATAAAACACGTTAGTACAGGACAACAACCTAGTCACAGAACTTAGACAATTGATGTCTCTTATAAAACATGGTTGAAGGAGGAAAAAGTCTCTTAATTCTCTCTTACACTAGATGACAAACGTAGCTTTTGGTGGTTCTATAATAAATACATCCTTGCTTAGGCAACAGCAAGTAAGCTTTTGAAAACTAGACAGGAATTGGTCTGATGTAAGCTACACAAGGCAATGCTCTATAAGCATAATGGTCACAGTGGGCATTAGAGGCACTTTCCTACTCACAGTCACTTTCCAGTTTGTTTCAGTGCTGTTCCTGGGAAAACTCTATGATAATGTGTACAATTCTGGAACTCATGCTGCAAGACAGCCTTACTTTGGCCTTTTAGTTAATCTCAGAATCAAGCAGCTAGAAGCTTAGATCTCAGCCAGCCACCTAGATCTGGTTTGCATTCCTGGTGTTTTGTTGGGGGGGGGGGGATATTGAGGATTATTTTCTGCAAACAAAAATGCGGTATACAGTGTTAGGTAGTGTGTTATAAAGAAAGAACCCTCATATTTCAATTTTCAAAGCAGCAATTTTCTCTCTCAAGGAGCCTATGTCCTTCTTCAGTATGGTAATGAAAACATTAAAAGATGATTACCAGTATTCTGTGTCAGTAACCTCTCCTGATCTAACTCCCAGTCCCAAACTTGACAAAAACATCATTCAGTCATACCCTGATCACCAACAGAATGGACCTCCTTCTCCACATGCAGATGATGCCCAGTAAAGTAGGTTGGGGAGGACTTATTATTGTGTCAGTAGGGTCACAATTGTGGCTAAGTAGTGATCATGAATGTGGAACAGCTATGGATGAGTAAATGTAGGTTCTGTATTGATTGTGACTTAGGAGTTTATCGCACGTCATTTAACGCAACTTACTGTAGTCGCATTAAATTCTGAAGCCGGATCTTATCACACACACCAGGAGCTAGGCAAGTGCAACATGTCTGCATCCCAGACACCAACTGTGTTTATCTGGCATCTTTTCAAAACCAGGAGTTTTCTGTTTTTAAAAAGATGCCGGCTAAGAGTGGCTGGGGTCTGGGACGCAGCCGGGTTGCACTCGCCTGGCTTCAGAATTTAATGTGACTGTGGTAAATTGTGTTAAATGACATGCAATAAACTCCTTAGTCTCAATTATGACACTGTTGCCATGATTGTATCTCCTCTGCAAACCATGGCAGCTGCAAGGAGAAAAGAAGGTCCATTCTGCTGGCCATAAGAGCATGAGTAAATGATGTTTCTATCATGTGTGGGCTGGACCAGGACAGTTTACTTAGTTAAGTATACTTAACTTAGGTCCAGAACACACTGCAGAAATAATCCAGTTTGAGACTGCTTTAACTGCCCTGGCTCAATGCTAAGAAATTCTGGGAACTGTGGTTTTATGGGACATTGAACTTTCTCTGTCAGGGAGCTCTGGTGACACATTAAACTACAATTCCCAGGATTCCCTAGCACTAAGCCAGGGCAGTTAAAATGATCTCAAACGGGATTATTTCTGCAGTGTATTTTGAACCTAAGTAGCTGATGTAGATTACTGGTTGGTGGACACAACCCAGACAAATTCTGTTCTTTCTTGAAGTCAATGGGGAAGGACTAAATTTACAGTAGCATTTTATTTGCTGTCTGCTAAGAAATAAAATGTGTTTAAAAGAAACAACAAAGGGAACACTTAAAATGAAAGGCCGCCAGAGGGCAGTGGGCCTTAAAGTGTGAAGGTAATCACTCAGCCCATTTTGACTCCAATTTCAAAGAACCTCATTAAAGATTACAGGATTTGAGATTAGGGGCCTGATTTTCACATCGCTGCCATGGTTTAGTCTTCCAACTAACAGAAAACAGGACTATAGGAAAGAATAAAAGAGGACTTGAGACATAAAGCAGGACAGATAAACTAAATGAATTTCCAATGCATATAATACTCTTCCCTTAAAGAACTATTCCTAGCAATCTCCCACAAAAGTGGAAGTTCATGTAATTTTAACATTTGGTACACTCCCTTCATCCTGCTTTCCCATGCTTCAGATGTATGACTGCTCCTAGCAGTCTCAGGCTACAAAAGATATAATAATCACAGTTTATATGAAGTATATAATATTGATCACAGTCATTTCCCAAATGATTAGAGTAGCACTAGCACTATGGTTATTCCTAACAGATGCAAACTTTTTAAAAAAACATTTATTATCAGTTCAATCCCACCTCCCACTCCCTGCAATGACAGATTGTCCATTGCACTTGCTGGTGAGTTCCTTTTATAACAGGTCCTTGGAGACGGTCTCAATGTGTTTTATCTTCAGTTTATACTTGGCATCAGTCATTTCTGATTCATATAGAAGTTCTAGGACTTTACATGTGGATCTCCTGTTTACAGCTACACTGGATTAACTTTTAAAAGCTAATTTATATAATCCACCAAAAGTGGAAAAATCCCAAAGCAAAGAAACTAATTTTACTTCTCTGTATGTGCTGAGCTGATAAACAGAATATAACTTTCAGACTGGAGCAGTACCGATACTAAAAAGTTTGGTTTTGACATTAGATTCTATTGCATTGCATTTGCCCAGTTTTCATTCAAGCCAATCTCTTTCAAATATCTATTAAATCAGCAGCCACCCACCTAGCAAACACTTAATACAAACTTTGTAGGTTTTTTTTCCCCATTGGCAGTTGTCTGACCCCACTCCTCAGCAGCCCCAACATCTTGCCATCAGAAATGCTACACAAATGAAACATGGAAAGTTTCCATTCTTCTAGTATTGTGGGGAAAAAATGCCAGATTCTTTCCTTATGGTCAAGCTATTCTTTTCGACACCAGAGAAGGCATTAAAATGAGAACCTGTGCCTTATGTACTATTGCAGGAAACTAGGTCCTAACGTCTTAGAAGGAGACACTCAGCTTTTAGCTTGGAGGTGCTTTAGCAAAGTGGCTGCCTTTCTTAATAGCAGTGTGCAGTTTTATTTGTCAAGCTTCATGATGTAGCTAAAATAGAAGCCTAGGCCTTCAATAGCAGCACCTGAACAGAAGCTAAACAGATTTCAAATATTATTATTCTGGTCATCTTCTTCCTGGTTGTCTTTGGTTTGTGCCAACATCAAGTTCTCTTGCATTTCATTATGCTGTTGTCTCATCCTAAAGTACAAAGACGAGAGATCAAAGTCCATAATCATTCAGCAGTGAAGCCCTGCACCCTAGGAGTAGATTGCTTACTACCATCTACTTTAGAGAACCTGCTATAATTCTAAAATCAGCTCTTCTCTCTAATGCAAATAGAATCTGCTCCTCTATTTCAAACTCACTATTGGAGGCTGCATAATATCCATTTTTAGCCTATCTTGAGTATAGACAACTCCATGAGAGCTCTTACCCATTATATTTTCTTAAGCCCACTTACTCATGGATTTAGGCACTGCCCACAGCATCTAGGATGTGCAATTAGAATGCCATTGAGGTGCATCTATGCTGTAGAAATAATACAGTTTGACACCACTTTAAGTGCTGTAGCTCCAGCCAATAGAATCCAGAGATTTGTAGTTTTACAAGGTCTTTAGCTTTCTCTGCCTGGTGCCTCACAAAACTACAAATCCCAGGATTCTGTAGGGTGGAGCCATGGTAGTTAAAGTGGTGTCAAATTGTATTATCTCTACAGAAAGGGTAGTAATGATCCAACAAAAGACCATATATCTTGTTGCTAGTTAGGGCTTGGTATGTGAGGAAGTTGCCCAAGATGGCTGGCTGGGAAAATAGGTTCACTTTCACTATAATGCCATGTTAGGAGAAATAATCTGCTCTTTAAACGTCTACCCCTTTTATTGGTCAAGCCAAGAACTCCTTTTTCTAACTGCATCACTATGATTTTTCCTGAAAGAGGAGCAGAGTAGCGCAGAAGAGAGATACAAACTTTGAAATCATTATATAAAGCATCTCAGGAACAATCTTCACAATTTGAATTCAGTGGCATCAGAGCAGCAGCCCAACACAAAGGTCTATGAACAATGCCTAATCCCTAGGGTTATCCTATGGATTTTGTGCCAAGCTACCATCTTAATTATTTGAAGAGCAATAATCAGACTTCCTTAGGCGGAGTGCATTGGCAGGCTTGCCAAGATAAATGCTGCTTTTCAAGTCAATACTTACTTTTCCCTGTTGAAAATGAAGAAGTCTCTTTGGATTGATTCCAGGTGTTTCTGAAGGTAACAAGCCTTCCATTATGGAAGAAACAGAAAAGATTGGTGACGAGAAATCCTCAGTGTAACATAAAGCAGTAAAGATACAAAGATAAACATTTCATGGGGATAAAGTGGTCTGGTGGGTTGTCAGCTGGGTCTCCACCATGACAGTCAATGAGAGAATGAGGCAAGCAAGCACAACCTCAATTCAGAGTTGAGATTTGTCAGGTGAGAATGGCCAATGAAGAGAAAGGAAGAGAAAGAAGGTAAGTCTGTTCTTGCCAGACACATATCCATTATACTGTAGGTTCCCCTGTATCTGTAGGGGTATGTTCCTGGACTCACCGTTCATAAATGAAACCACAGATAATAGTGAACTGCCACAGAATGCTTTAAAGCTGTGGTGGAGGACCTAGAAAATGTCTAGAGAGGTCAACAGAATTCATGCGTTTTTATCCTTAATCCTTAATCAGACAGGGCTTGTACTTGGGTCACCATAACCCACATGGTGGAAAACATCAAGAAATAGGGCTATAGCTTCAGGTTTGATATCATACTATTGATTGCACTTAATTCTTTGGTATCAAACCTGAAGCTATAGACCCATTTCAGTTGTGAACCACTGATGAAATGTATGATCGTTTCTTGACTTAGACTACTAATCAGAAAGCCCTTGAGTGCTGTGCGCATAGAGATGCTATGTTACAATAAGTGCATATTATTATAAGCATTTTCAAGTTCTGCAGTCAGACAAGCCAAGTCTGCCAATAGTGGGTCTTCACTGAAAGTGATAGTACCAGAGGTGAGCCAACTAAGGCTAGGATCAGTGAGACAATTCATCACTTCCAGTCAGGAGTAAAATATAACTTAATATTTCAAAAAGAAACCCTGATCAAGGATCAGATAATGATCTAGAAGTTCAGCTGTAGAGACTGGCACTGATAATGTAAGAGGCAAAGCTATATTCATTCAGATCTTGGAGGTTAATTCCCCTGGACCAGTACCAGTTGCTCAGATTTTAGTTTCCTATCTCAGCAAGGAAAAAAGTGACATACTGCTAGGTGAAACTCTCAGCTTTTTTTTACTAACCCTATCAAAAAACCCAGGACAGAGCTATTTAAATCACATTGTGCTTTTTCATTATGGTAAAGAACTTTGGATTTTTAGATTCTAGCTCAAATATCAGAGGTATTTCCTAACTAATTTGATTCCATAATTATTGAATTCACCTGTTGCTTCCTTTATATATCTCCTTTATATATATTTCTACTTTATAGTCATCATTCTCTTGCTCTTTTTCTATCTTTATTTTCACCAGTTTCTTTTTTGCGATATGCCAGTCTGGAACAAACAGTCTACAACTGTTCTTGGTTTCTTCATAAAAAAATGTATTTCATTAACAATACTTATGTGCCCCCAGTAATATGCTGCAACAGCTCTACACAGTTGGTGGATAAAATACTAAATGTAGTGTCCATTCCACTACAGTGGAATCATAGCACCATAATTTGTACAATGTGAAAAGGCCCCGGGGGGGGGGGGAAATTAAATGTGCTTATAGAGCAAATATTAAGGTTTTCCAACTCATTATCAGCAGACAATATAGAGACTGTGAGTGTGTTCATTTTCCCCTTTTCCTTTCCTCCTTGTCCCCATCCCCCCCCCCCCCCCCCCCCCAGGACTACTCAAAAACAGAAAGCACAGTATATCTATCTATGATCAAAGGTAGTTTGCAATAAGGGCTTTGATGTGGGTTTTTACTAATGGCATAAGAAACTCATGATATTCTGAAAGGATTATTAGGTACCAGTAATCATGCAAAAAGCTTCCTACACCTTCTGTGGCAAAAAAGTTGTAAACATAGTATTCATCAGCAATGCACAATATAAATACAGAGAATTAGAAAGTGAAACAATTCCTTGCCAGTTTTGGCTGCAGCTTTCTTTCTAAAGCACTCATTTGGAGCATTGCCAATAATGTCAGTGCCATCAGACCTGAGTAAGCAGTTTGAGAAGCACAATCTTTTGTCTCTTGAGACCAATATTCACAAAGACATTAAATGAAGATGAACACTTAAAATGTTGGCATCCTTAAATAAGCAATATATCTACTGGCATGTGCAAAGCTGCATTTCCTGAAATGTAAGACAGGATATGTAGTGTAATCAACCTCTCTGTGTCTCACCTGCATGGAATCATTTTTGCTGCTTTCCTTTTCCTTCTTAGCTAGGCGCTTCTTCTTTTTGTGAAGTGGTTTGGACTCCAGGATCATTTCTTCAAGTTCAAAGGTTGGGTCACAATTCAACTTCCCTTTCTAGAAAAGGGGAGAGAGAGATCATTCCAAACATAATGGAATTTGCATGGAAGATGGTCTTCCACTGTAGCCTCAACCTGGAAAGCGAGCTCTTCCCCTAAAATGAATGCTTTTATACTAGAGAAAATAAAATTCTTACGGTAGGAAGAAATCCAGGCAGTATTCTCTTTTGTAGAACAGCATCCCAGTTGATATCAGCCAAATAAGCAAAGTCTTGAATATCACTCAGATGAGAAAATCGTTCCTCTGCATTTATCTCCAATAACTAAAAACAGAGATTAATCAGCTAGTAAATATGATAAGGATCACAGTAGAGAGAAAAACAAAAGATATTTACTGCACATTGGACAGATAATATAAAAATAACATGTATCTCAATTTACCAGAGGTTAGTCATGATTAAAGTCATGATTCAAAGCAATGAAATATAAATCTAAGCTTTTCCTCTGGTTTAAGTAGTAGTAGTAGTAGTAGTAGTAGTAGTTATTATTATTATCATCATTATTATTATATTTTATAGTATAGTAAACCCCAGTTTGATCAGAGTCCTGTGTTAGAGTTTCTCATAAGATAAAGGTCAATTTATTAATTTTGCCCCTGGCATGGATTCTCTGATATATTCTCTGATTCTCTGATAACCACTACAGTGGGCCTTTGGTATCCGCTGGGGTTTGGTTCCACAACCAAACTGTGAATATCAAAATCTGTAGATGCTCAAGTCCCATTATATACAATAGCATAGTAAAATGACATCCCTTATATAAAATGGCAAAATCAAGGTTTGCTTTTTGAATTTCTTTATTTGTTTGTTTTGGAATATTTTCAAGCCATGGATGGGTGAAACTGTGGATGTAGAATCCATGGATACGGAAGGCTGACTATATATTGTTAAAAGAAATGCAGCACAACATGCAAGTAAGTTCAGAATCTTATATCCTAGATTAAAAATATATTTTACATTTTTTAGGAAATAGCAAAAAAGAGGGGAAACAGGTGAAGGGCATATAATCAGACTTTTTTTTTTTTTTTTAAATGCTTTGCAGGCACCAATGGATAGTAATAAAATTCAGGTTGTTGAAGGGTTACAGTGAACATCCACACCACATCTGCCACTCATCATCCAAAATGCATACATCTAGCTTGATCCAATCAAGGACAAAACACTAAATCTCAAGGGACTCTTTCCCAGCAATATAGAGGACTCTTCCTTGCACTTCAGGGACATTGGTTCTCTGGTACAGTCAGAAGCCACAGATCCATGCTATAACTTCTTTCACTACAGCAACACTATGGTTTCTGAGAGGAATGGTGTTCATGTGGGAAGCAGTAGTATCATGGACTGAATCAGAACCAAAGCTTCCAACATCACTTTTGCAATCTAGGAAGACTTGTATATCTGCAACTCCCTCCCAATGAAAGAAATATCAGGGGAGCGCCTCACCAAATGGTGAACATTGGCTTTCAGTTGTTTGAATCCATACAAAAGAAAACCTCTAGAGCTGGTGACAGATGAGCATTACAACCACAAAATCTCTCAAGGTGGGACTTGATCAGAATGGCTACGGTACAGATCTTCCATTACCGATTGTTGATCTTATGCTGGTTTCTTCAATTACCTTATTCATATTTAACACATTACCTCCATTCATCCTTCACAGTTCCTAAATTTTCTGTTACTGGATGGAAAACAGTTATAGCAATGCTATAAGGTAAGCAATCAATTAAGATATGCAAATATAGTCATGAAAGTCAAAATGCTTCAGTGGACAAAGCACTGTGGCTTTGAACTTGGGAAAATGTGGATCCTTCATCCATGGACTCACTGAATAGCCCTGGGCAAAGTTATAGTGTCTTATGCCTCATTTCAAAATCTGTCTAACAAACAGGAATAAGAGGCTTCTTCTAGGGATTATTTTGAGAAAAAGTGATAGACTACAAAGTCTTTTGTTTGATAAAAATTACTATAAGTACTGTAAGTATTATTTAATAATTACAGCTGGATCTTCACATTAGTGCATCATCCTTCCCTCAGTTATAATGAACACATAGAAAGCTATTATGCTTTGCTGCTCAGTTTGCCCATTGGTATACAATGGTGCAGATTGTTTTCTTCTTTTCAGTGAGCATAATAAATAAAACAATAATTATGACAGATTGAAGACAATTATGTGGAGAAAAGAAGTGACACAAGTCCTATTCAGATATTATAAAAGTCTACAAATGGAAAAGAAAGAGAGGGCCTTGCACTTTGGTCCTTGTCTTTTCTACCAACATATTTCCTGGGCAAAATGTCTGGAGCAAATTGTAAACAAATTCACTTAAATGGGGTTACAGTTTTGCTTTATATCTTTGATTGCACCCCATGGAGATTAGCAGACAGGGCTGGAAAACAGCTCCCCATCCCTTTTCCAAATACAGACTTTAATGACACCTGAAATAGGGCTGCTCTCTCAAGAAACATTTTAGAAGCCAGCTTTTGACAATAAAAAATACCTCTATGTTCTACCCTCCCATAAAGCTTGGCTTTACCCAGCAATGCAGCTAAAGGTCTTGAGTTTTCTTCCACAAGTCAAACATTTTAATTTGTACTGGATGGAAATCAGTGCCGCCTCAGAAAATCATTCAATCTTTTCCTTCGTTCTCATACATCACATTATCCACAAATGACGGTAGAATCAGGTTCTCTACACTGCTATGAACTTTTCTAATTAGATGCTTAGTTGGCTGAAAATAGGAAAGTATGCTCCTTTGGCAGTCATTTACTGAACTCTCTTACTGTAACTTGAGCCAAGCATCCTACAGGTGGTTAATGTGTTTAAACAAGTTGTTCTAAGTGCCCTGTTGTGACAGATTCTTCTCTTCCTCCCAAAGAGATTTTGCAGAAATAGTTTATTGTTATGACTACATTATTAACTACATACGTCAAACAAACTCCCACTTGAATCAGACTCATTGTGCTTATTTGAGAGTTTGGATGCCACGGGCATCTGCCACCCATATGGTTTCTAATGTTTTTGTTGTTGTTCAGATAATTAATATGAATCAGCAAAACATCTTAAGATGATTGGTGCAATGCATGAATACAAAGACAATAATGCTGGGAAAGGTGGAGGGAAGTAGGAAGAGAGGAAGGCCACATGCCAAAAGATGGACTCTATTAAGGAGGTCACTATGGGTATTAAGGAATTAAGCTGTCCTTCACTACCAATAAGTACCCATTACACGCTGGCAAAGAGATGGAAAGGTGCATTTTTGCTTCACATGTGGAAATGCTTCCCACTTGACCTCCTGCAATTTCTGATGAAATTCAGTGGAGAACTATGAGCCAGGACAAAAATTGACAACCCCAGTTGGTCTCATCTATAATACATACATCTGCTAAAACAGATAAAAAGAAGGCAAAGTGGAAATTTAAATGCTGGAGATGACAGGTATCATCATTAATTCAAGAAGAAGCAAAAAGAGCTGTGGGCTTTCCAGAATGCCACACATTTTTTTTAAAAAAAATGCAAAATGATATATAGAAATACTGTACAAAGAAAATTTACATATGTGTTGTAGAATGGTTCCCAATTGGCAAAGGGGTCAGACAAGGCTGTATCCTTTCACCCTATCTATTCAACTTGTATGCAGAACATATTATAAGAAAGGCAGGCTTGGACACAGAAGAAGGAGGAAAATAGGAGGAAGGAATATCAACAATCTAAGATACGCAGATGACACCATAATACTAACCGAAAATCTCACAGACCTGGAACACCTACTAGAGAAGATCAAGGAAGAAAGTGCAAAGGCAGGCTTAATGTTGAACATAAAGAAAACAAAAATAATGACCACCGAGGACCTTCACAAGTTCAACCTAGACATTGAAGAAATAGAAATAGTAAAAGAATTCTCATACCTGGGACCAAACATTGATAGAAATGGGGACTGCAGACAGGAAATCAGAATAAGTTTAAGAATGGGAAGGGTAGCTATGAAAGAACTAGAAAAGATTCTAAAATGCAAAGATATACAACTCAGAACAAAAGTTAGACTTATACAAGCCATCGTATTCCCTATTACCATGTATGGATGTGAGAGCTGGACAGTTAAGAAAGAAGATAGGAAGAAAATCAATGTTTGAGATGGGGTACTGGAGAAGAGTGCTGAGGATTCCATGGACAGTCAAAAGGATGAACAAGTGGGTCCCAGAGCAGATCAAGCTGGAAACCTCCCTGGAAGCCAAGATGACCAAACTGAGGCTGTTGTACTTCGGACACATCATAAGAGGGAAGTAGAAAGAGAGGAAGGCCACATGCTAGATGGATGGGCTTTATTAAGGAGGTCACAGGTATGGGGTTACAGGAATTAAGCAAAGCAGTGGAGGACAGAGGGTCTTGGAAATGTCTCATCCTAAGAGGACTCTATAGCCCAGCCACCGGGGTGGGGACTTTTTAAGATGAAATTGTGTTGGATTCATTGGGGATGAGGACGACATATAGAAATTATTTTTTCCATCTTGGAGGCTGCGGAGGACTGCCTTCCAACTTGCAGTCCTACAAGGACCACCTGAGCGGCCTGAGCCCCCCCACCCCTGAGAGTTTGGGAAGGGTTTATAATCTTTCCCCAGTAATACCTTTTAGTAACAATGCAATCAAGCATTTTTGTTGTTTTTGCATATTTATATTGTGTGTTGTATATTTTTAATAACTGTTTTGTAATTTGTTTTGCTGAGTTGTTTTTTGGGGGTGAGTGGGGGTGGGAATGAGGGAGGGGATCTGATTTTATGTGAACTGTTGATGTTTTGAATTCTGTACGCCGCCCCGATTGCCTGGCAGAGGGGCGGGATATAAATAAAATGTATTATTATTATGTATTATTAGGGTTGCCATGGGTCAAGATTGACTTGTGGGCAGTTAACAACAAATTATTGTTCTAGCCAGTTTCAAATTATTTTAAAACAGATTAAACAATTCTGTTAGGCTTCTGAGTCACATAAAAATTGCAGTGATTTGGGGGTTGCATTAAACATCACCTGATGTGTTTTAGCTAACAATGTGGTAATTGTTCACTATTCCACTATCAGTCGCTTTGTGAGAAGTTATTTAGTGGCACCGTGAAAATCACTGTCTTTGTTCTAACATTGGAAAGGTGAAGGCTGTGGGGATTTCCATGGGGCTAAAGACCTGAATCATGAACCTTGGAGATGGAGGAGATAGATCCAATCTTTCCTATGGCCCCTCAGAAACTCTGGGGACCATATGATTACACCGAAAGGCTATAAATCTATTGGTAATGTACATTGGCATTAACTTCTCATTAATATAAGCATATGTACTTTTCTGGTTATTGAAGAATCCTCACACACACAGACTCGACTAAAGACTTCAGGGCATGTCCTCATGGCCTTGTATTTGCTAGTGATCCCAGAAGAAAATGAGTCTTCCATTTCCCCAGCTGCACTAACTGTAGCTTAAGGATACCTTGGAGTCTCCCTGCCCATTGATTAGCTGTGAAAGTGTGCCCCAGTGTCAGAAACTGGGATTGCAAACAGGCCAGAAGGGAATTCACAGCAAACTATTAGTTTCTCTGAATTAGAGACAGTCAGAAATTGGAAGAGCTTTTTTATGACAAGCTTCACAGTTTACCTCTCAGGGTTCTCTGCACCAGTTTTGTGATTATCTGAACAAAGTTATTTTATCCTTGCTTAAATAAATAAGGCAAACTTTATTAAACCCGAGGACTACTGGTGAGCCAATAACTGTCATCTCTTCTACTCTTTGGTCCTTAACTGCTTTCCTCATGAAGCCTCGACAAAAGGGAATCCAATCTGTGGCTGTGTCAATGACCCCTCACACTAACTATAAAGATGGCTGGGGAGAAACAGGGCAAAAGCTTTATGCTTTGCTGCACTTAAGAGAAGCTTGTCCTATATCTTTATGTCTCTGTTTCCCTAAACAAATAATCAATTGGTGCAGCTTTTGAGATGCAATCCATACAAGATACCCGAATATATCACGCTAAGGTTCACTGGAGGTGAATTAAGTGGGGCAAATAATGCAACAATATTTCATACACTGATATTAAAGATCCTTGCTTTAGTCTTGGAATTGGGACAAAATCACCACTATATCTGTTATAAAAGGCCTGAACTATATTTCCTTATGGGAGTTATTATTTCATATTTTTCACAGTAAATGGCTACTGAATTTCTCAGCGTTGTTTTTCCCTCTTTCATATCAGATTGGATGGATTCACAGGGAATTTTAAAAAAGCATAGCTGTGCGGTTTTCCAATTTCTTTTATGGCAGGAAGATGTGAGGAAGAGGTCTGCTCCACTGCAAGCCCAGCACAGAGAACAACTGAGAATCTGGGTGAAATCAATAAAGCCTCCAAGAAATCATCCTATTCCTATCCCCTCTCTCCGATAAGGACTGATGCTGGCATGTTATCTGTGAAGTCATATCCTGGTGAAAGGAGCGGTGCTGGCAAAGTACCAGAGTACCACCATCTGAAAATATGTGAACAGCTGTTATGAATAAATGATGTGAAAAGAACATCTGTAGAAGTTTGACTGACACCTTGCCACAGGGCAAAGTCCTCACATTGTAGGCTGGCTGACTGATTTGAGGATAGAACTAGACATTATAGAAGACAAATGACTACCACTGAAATTAGGAGTCCTGCATCTCCTCTTCCTCTCTTTGTAATTCTATTAAATGGCAAGACTTAAACACTGATAAAGCCATCATACGAACAGAGAATGCGTGTTTGTGTGTCCACTGCCAACACAGCTCCAAGACTGAAATTTAGGTACTCAAAACTTGGCATGAAAACTAAGGAGATCTTGGGGGTGGCCTTCTGCTTTTTAAAAAACGAATAAGTGAATTTTAGTTAACTACAGTCTTTACAACAAGCTCTATTATCTTTCTAACCCTTGAAAAGATTTGTACTCATGCTATTTAATCAGGCCATCAATCGATCAATATCATAATAATCTAGCATAACATCCATCATGTGATGTAACTTCACTGTGCATTTTCTCTCTTCAAAAGGGTGGGAGTCAATAACGGAAACATAATCACAATGTATAATCATGTCATATGTATGTTTGTAGAGCAAGTGTGTTTGTGTTCCTGAGGAGAAAGGAAAATGAAATACAGAGCTTCTGTTTTTGGCAGCAGTCACATATCTCCTGGTTCTGCCTATAGTGGGTGTCCATCCAGTCTTTACAACAAATATTCTTCTCTTTTTGTTTGTGTGTGTTAACTGGTCTCTAAGCCACACTCACCTTTTTAATTAATGACACCATATCCTTTGACCAAGCAGCAGGATACATTACTGTAGCTGTCTTGTACACATGGGCAATTTCATTTGCAGCTGTGCTAGAGCGGATGTGATACGGCCTCTGAGGAGGAGGAGGAGGAGGAGGAGGAAAGCAAATACACAGTTTTGAAATAAATCCCTCATCCAGCAACTACACAGGGCAAATAACTTCATCTGAATATTTCCTTTGAAAGTAACTTCTCTAAATATACTCATTGTGCTGTTTTCTGCAGACCTCCCATCCTCCCCATTTCCAGAGCCCACTGTTGTCAACTGAACCACTGAACAAGGAAACCTATTTTAATTGAAATAAATAACAGCAAAGCTGCTTTAGCTAGCAAAATGTAAGGGGTAGAGATCAAGACTACATTGCCATCAAACTAGAAACCCATGTTCATAAAAAACAAACAAACAGTTTAGTGCTGTGTGAGCACATGCATGTCTTCAGGATGGAAATCATATTCTAAAATAATATTTTATAATTGAAAAATGTGTTTCTTGACTGACAGGAAATCCTGACAAAGGGAATCCTTGATCAATGAAAATCTTTGCAGTTCAGAGTTTATTTTGTACAAAATTCGCATATGGGTTTTTAAATGCTTTTTTTCTGCACAAAAACTGCAAATTTTGTGCAGTGTAAGTCCCCAACTACAACCTTTTTTATAAAGAAAACAGGATTTTTTGCACATAAAATAATATTTCTGCATAGAAATATTTTCTGCAACAAAAATATCTTTTCTGCAATGAAAATGCTGTTTTCTGTGCAACCCCCCATACAAATTTTGCACTGAATTTGCCTGAAAGGCAAATAATCTCCAAAAACACTATAGCTTTTGAATTAGCAGGAAGAAAATTGCTAAAATTACCCATTTGATAGTTTAGTGAGTTAGTAAAGCTTTCTTGGAAAGAATTCTAAGTATTCCATGAAACTTCAAATCCCAGGAATCGTCAGGATGGAGTCCCAACAAAGTGTTACAATTGTATAGTGTTAAAGACACCTCCAAATTTCATTACCATTCAATTGATAGAATGAGGAGAGAGAAAAATGGATTCCCCACTACCACTCCTAGCATTTCATTGAAATGTCAATAATGCCTAAAAGCATACAGAAATCTCTCAGCAATCAAATCAAGTAAAACATGACAGGAACGCTGCTATATTGTGTCTGACTCACTAGCCTTTGGAAGAGAAAGTTAAATTCGGAAGGACAGTTTCAAGCAATCCTTTGAGGTCAAGGAAAGTCAACTTAAGCCATAGACCATGTATGGCACAGGCCATGGAGATGTGTGTCACTGCTGGAAGAGAACAAGCAGGCCCATGGTTCTGGGTACAACACAGAGTCCAACCTGAATTCCAGTCTCTTTCTCTCTGCCATTAGTCTGCTTCTTGTGTAGTAGACTAGAGGCAAAACTCTAATCATGTGGGATGAAAAGGAACATTATAGCTGTAATGTATGGAACAACTACCTCATACTTTGGACTTGACTTTGAAGTGCATTTGGCAATTACTTGGCTGTCATTACAATACATATTAATGGGAGACATGAAAATAGAAATAAAAAGTGTCAGCCATTTAAGATTTAGACATATTAACATTTCAGAATGATAAACAACCTCTGCTCCCAAGATTTATTTCTGCATGAAGATTCTACAGGAAACAAAGGTGAATCATTCAGGTATACTAAGAAGCTATGAATTTTTAAATTTTCTTTTTATCCCCAAACTTTGAAACCCCATACTGATTATCATAATAGTTATACTAGCTAATACTGATACTAACGGTACTTCTAATAATGATGATGATAATACATCAGAAAACATCATTGACTTGGAGCAATTACTAAGGAAGGTTAAAGAACAAAGGCCAAAGGCAGGCTTACTGTTAAACAAAGGAAATAAAAATAATGACCACTGAGGATCTACATAAATTCAATGCAGACAAGAAGGAAATCAAAATAGTTAAACATTTCTCATCCCCCAGATCAAATATTGACCAGAACTGAGACCCCAATCAAGAAATGAGAAGACTAGGAATGGGAAGAACAACTATGAAAGAACTAGATAAGATCCTAAAGACATACAACTGAGCACTAAGGATAGAATCATCCAAGCCATTGCATTCCCCATCACCATGTATGGATTTGAAAGCAAGACAGTGAAAAAGGCAGACAGAAAGAAAATCAAGTCATTTGAGATGCGGTGTTGGAGAAGAGTGCTGACGATACCATGGAGAGACAAAAAAAAATCATATAGGTCCTATAACAGATTAAGCCTGAACTCTCACTGGAAGCTAGGATAACAAAACTGAGGCTGTCATACTTTGGCCACATTATGAGAAAGCATGACTCATTAGAAAAGACAATGATGTTAGAGAAGACAGAATTTATTTATTTATTTATTTATTTCATTTTTGTTCTGCCTTTCTCCCAAAAACGGACCCAGAAGGTAGTAGAAAGAAAGGAAGACTCCATGCCAAATGGCTAGACTCAATCAAGGAAGTCATGAGCTTGAGTCTGCAGGACCTGAATAGAGCAGTAGAGGATAGTGTCTTGGAGATGTCTCATCTATGGGGTTGCTATGAGTCAAGATCAACTCAAAGGCAATTAACAAGAAAATTATCAAGTAGTTTATACAACAAAATGTTGCTGGAGTACAGTTTCAAGGCTCTTCACTTTTCAGCCCTTTCATTTCACTAATAAGCTTATCACATGGTTGTTTAGTGATAGGAAATACAGAGTGAGAAGAAAGTAGCTGAACATAAAAGTGTCCCAGGCCTTTTGAGTCATAATAATGGACAGCCACATATATGTGCAGGAATTTAAGCTCATGTGGAGCCAGTAATATCTTCAAAGTTCTCAGCAAAAGTGATCACCTAGCCGAACAGGGAAACAACTTGAAACCATTCTGTACGTTGTACCAGTGGGTGATCTACACTGCAGCCTGTGAACACTACTGCACACACCAAACATCACAAAATTGACAGAAATATTCTAGAGTTAAATATTAGCAATATGATACATTGGTCTTCCAAAATCAAGTAACACTATTTGGGGTGTTTCATTGCCATGAGGTTCTCTTTTTGCCTTTTTATTTGATTGAACATAATAATCCTCAAGATAACACACCCCAAACTTTGCAAACATGTTCCAATCTAATTCACCAAGAAGGCATGCTGGAACATGAAATGTGGTGGATTGCTAATTCACACACCACAGGATTGTTCTGCAGTTATGAAATATAAATGGATTTTCTACCCTGTACTTTCTAAACTTCTAATACATTTACAACAACTTCTATGACAGGAATTCACATTAATCAGTAAGACATTTTGCTTTTTAGATTGAAATGATTCTCTCTTGGACATTTTAATGAGCCCATCATAAATGGATGCAGATCTGGGGAGAGATGATTTTTAGGCAAACAGTAATGGAGGATTAATGGATGGAAAGATCAATAACATAGGTAAGTTAACTGTACAGTACCCGGCCTCTGAGAAGTTCATAGGCTGTAATGCCTAGTGACCACCAGTCAACAGCATAGGAATAGCCAATAGGTTTTGTAGAACTGAACATCTCAGGTGCTGAAAAACAAGATAAATTTGTAGTTTGGTTTAGGTGTAAATCTTCTGGTAAGGTAATTGGCTGTGCTTTCTGTGGTGTAGTATTAGCTTTCATTATACAAGTGAAGCACACACTGGATATGGCCTTTAGATCAAGAGTCATTGAAGATAGACTCTGGATTGCATCTGTCCCTTGTGGTAAGCTCCAGAACTGAAGTTTGGAGCCTCTTCCTGGGGTAGGGCAAGAAACATGAGGCTCTCCAGATGTTATCAGCCTGCAATTCCCATCAGCTCTAAACAGCATAACTAGTGGTGAGAAATTGTGTGTATTGCAGTTCAACAGCCACTAGAGCAACATATTTCTTCAATCCTGCCCTCAGCAACAAGATATTCTCAGTCTCTGGACTGGCTCAAGCCTGGCCATTAAGATTTCCTGAGGTGAAGGGCTACAAAAGGCTTTGTGCTTGGCCTCAACAATCACAGTCTACCCAGCCCTGATGTGTTCTAGAGTTGGCCTTTGGCTTTAAATCCCTGACACAATGTCATGTTTAATTGGTACATGGAAGAAGTGCAAACAATGAGCTGGCTATTTCAAATTGATGTCCCTATTTTTGACTGGTGAGAAGTGCTTTGGCTCCTTCTAAGGCATGCATCATCATTCTAGAAAGCCTACTTCAAAAGTGCTGGAATGGAATCAGAGGTGCTGATACTTGTTATCAGGAATGACATACATAAACACAATTGTGTGATCATGGAGGCCAAGTGTAGTTGAAAACCATAATCTTCATGGTAGCCTTCTTTCAAGTATTTTCTGTTCCACGAACAGGGGCCATGTTCACACAGAGGAAAAAAGACATTCTTGCCCCATTCCAGCACTGACCTGTCTAGACGATGCATGGGGCCAAAATGGGTAGAACATGGGGCCAATCCTCACTCTAGGGTGATTCTCTGGAGTAAAAAGAGTCCTTTTTTGCTCTTAACCAGACCAGAAATACTGGAGAATCCCCTGGCCATGTGGACTGTGCACCAATGCAGAGATGGAGGAAGGAGTGTCAGCTGGCAGGTGAACCACTGGCCTCTTCCTGCCCAAAACTTCAACTCTCTGCCATAGCACTTTCACTTTCAAGTTTGTGCAGTTTCTCCAGCACCACCTCTTTTGCAGGCATGCAGTTTGATTGCACAAATACACATTAGCACAACACCACCATCAGAACAGCACACCAATGCTCAATAGGATGGCTGTTGCCCCCACAAGCCATGCAATAAGAGGGAGAGGTCTCTTGGGAAGTGTGTGGACAGTGCTGCTAACATTGGCTCATTGTGGAGGCTGGGTATGTGGACAGCTTGTCTTCCCCACAGACCTGGAAGCCCCAGGGGTAAGCTGGGTTTTCCCATCAGTGAGTCAGCTCAATGTATAGTTAAAATAGTTGTGTAGAGAGGAGGGCTTTAGATCTATTAGGCACTAGGGAACATTGGAAAATAGATCTGCTCAGCATGAACCAGAATAGAACCAAACTGCAGATGCTTAATATCAGAAAAACTGTAGTACAACTTTTAAACTGGCCTCCACCTACATTGGAATGTGGGAATATGTAATGAAGCTGAATGGTATGAGATTAATGTTGGGCAAAATGACCTACCTCTGCTGTTTGTTGGCCCAGGAGGTAGTGATGGCCATTATTATGAACAGGTTTAAAAGGGATGTAA
Source organism: Phrynosoma blainvillii (assembly GCA_026167975.1). Lineage (NCBI taxonomy): Eukaryota > Metazoa > Chordata > Lepidosauria > Squamata > Phrynosomatidae > Phrynosoma > Phrynosoma blainvillii. Next base: position 271,216,517 of record JANUYF010000002.1, read on the forward strand.
TGCCATATCATTCAGAGGCCACTCAGACATCTCTTGCACGAGAGAGCCCAGGTTACAAGCTGTCTCTTGGTCTTAAATACCTTCAGACCAGATTCAGCACAGGGACCAACAGAATTTGCCTCAGCCTTTCTCACTCACATAGGTTTTGGGAGTGCTCTACCCTCCTCATTACTCCAGCTAGTTGCGGCAATAACGGAACCTTTTCACTGCTCTCCTCTAGAGATGTGCTTTTCCTACCCCCTTTCAGCACTTCTTCCAATACTTGGGGAAAAGATGCAGTTTTAAGAGCAAGGCAGTGTAGTATGACTGTCTCCTCAGTTTTAACCCAACCTTAGTTACTTTTGGTAGGACATGCAGAAAGTATCTTACACATGCCACTCCCAGCCCCTGGTTCCTCACAAGATATTGGACGAAGTCATGGTGGATAAGTCTGTCAATGGCTAACAGGACTGTTTACTACTTCTAATACTAAAGTAGAATGTCTCCAAATATTCTGAAGAACATGACGGTGCTATTGTGCTTTTGCCATGTTCTTCGAAGTTCAGAAGGTCATTGTACAAATGTACTGAGCACTAGGGACCTGACTCATCATGTTTACCTCCTCCGGCTCCATACAAGCTTTTATACTTATGCATCACAATTTCCAGGTCATATGTTGACAAACTTTTTCCATGCAGTTCAGTCACAAATTCATCAACATCAAAAGAAGAAGAAGAAGAAGATGATGAAATTACAAGAAATACCTCCCATATTTTTCTGTCATAGAAACAATGCTTGTATTTGCTGAGCAAGTATACATACCATAACACAATAAAATCTTATCAAAATCCAAGCCTCCCCAAATATTATTTGATATTATCAATAGTAGTAGCATAACAGGCAGGGGAGAGTGAGAAGCTCATACCACTGCCTAACGTATACAAAAACAGAAGAGCATATCCTGTTAAATAAAAGTTCTACTCCTACATAAATATAAAAGAAATAGAACAATATACAGTAATATATATAGTTACTGCAAAAAACAAAACAAAAAAAAAACCCTAAACAAAATTCACTGTTGCATCATGGACCTTTGGCAGTCATATTAAAGAGAAAATTGCAATCTATGGCCTAAATCCAACCGCTAGTCCCAAATGGGGCAGATGCATTGAATTAATTATTGAAAGATAAGACAACACTTGTATAGATGATTTCTTGATTCTACTGTAGTTGGGATCAACAACTGAATTTAAGCCAATAAACACTGACCTCTGAAGATGCCAGCCACAGATGCAAGTGAAACATCAGGAATAAATTCTTCTAGAACACAGCCTCATAGCCCGGAACCCACAAAAAACTATCAATGAACACTTTTTGAAATGGTGAGGCAGGAGGAATGGTTCCAAAAGGATGCATAACATATTCCATTTGGGTGTTTGAAATTACATTTCAGAGGTCTGATCCAGCTCAATCCAGCACTGGCCCCTTCCCCTGCCATCTATATGAGGCAATCTTTCTAACTGTGGCCCATGCATAAGATAAGGCCATTCCATTACATGATCTAGTGGCTACAAACCAAGCTGCATCCCATTAACAAAGGGTTAATTTAACCATGTAGGGGACAAAGGCTAGGGAATCATGGGAATTGCAGTTTATTGTGATACCAGAGCTCTCAGACAGAGCAGGCTAAATGTCTCACAAAACTACAGTTCCCAGAATTCCCTAGTACTGAGCCAGGGTACTTAAAGTGGTCTCAAACTGGATTATTTCTGCAGTGTGTTTTGGACCAAAGTTATATATCAGGGGTAGGCAACCTTTCCCCTTTAAGGGCCGAGGGACTTCAGCTCCCAGAATCCCAGGAGCTATTGGCCAACATGGGACTATTGGCCAACATGGCTGAGGCTTCTGGGAGCTGAAGTCCCTCGGCCCTTAAAGGGGAAAGGTTGCCTACCTTTGTTATATATTATGTTGAAAGAATCTGTTTGAAAACAAAGCTCCATGAAAAAGACATAATTTGGAACCTTTGGAGCCCAAAGATATTTGAGAATGGTGGTTTTACTGCCTCTGTGTTCTCAAGAGAAAGACAGAGGCTGAACGAAAGGGATGTGCCAACCTGTAAAATGCATTCCCAGCTTGATGCAATCATTTTTTTATTTTTTATTTACTGAGAACAAAACCATTCTGTTCATCCTGATCTGTTAAACTTCATGGCAGTTTGATCAAGAGGACATAGAGGGTGCATGTTCCCAAAACAGGGAGGAAAAATGGGTCATTAAATTTATTCATTAGTCCATTTCCTAGAGGGGAAAGGAAAAGCAGAATATAGGGAAGAGCCTGTGTAGGAGCTGGATGCTAGATCACTCTCCCTCAGTCATGGCTCAGGACAGAGAACAATGTGGACACAACACAAAAATCCAGGAACTGACTGTGCAATCTTGGCTTGTAGGCAGCAACTGAGGTGGGAGCCAATGGTCAACACTGAACTCCTCATAGAAGGCCAGATTCACTTGGAAATATTACCTGAATGGGCTTTGTTATCTCTTAAACTGGCTTTCATCCCTGACAAGAATGTGAATTAAAATGTTCATACAACAGCCCTTGAACACAGATATTTCAAAAAAAAAAAAACACCTATTCAAGTAACTCAGACTTAATTTTTTTATTACTCACCCATATACGGCTTTGTGCCAGCAATGGTGGTAACTTGCATGTCTTTATTTAGCATGGTAGCAATATTGAAGTCGGTGATGTGCACATGTCCTAAGGGAGAGGTATAGAAACCATATGAAAATTAACATTGCACTTCATTTCTAATTATCTATCTAAAGCAATTAATTTTATTATATGTAATTATGATAGAACATAGCTCATAAAGAACTCTTACCATTTTGAATACATTGCTTAAAGTTGCCATTACTTTCATCACATTTTTCTTATAACACAATGGTCCCAATCCAGTTAAGTACTCAAGATGTGCACAAACAAGTGCCTACTCTTACAAGTAGCCTTGCAACCTGTCCCAGTGGAAATGTCAAAAGTGGCCAGACAATTGGTAGAATAAAACTGTCATTGTCTATATTAGCTCAACAATACTGCTGATCAGAAACCCAAGGTAAATTTTTCAGCCATCCGAAGCAAATACACATTGTGATTTCCCAACAGGGAAGCAAAAACAGAAATTAAAAATTAATTCTGGCTGAAGACAAAATATCAGTAGGAAAAAATCTACTTAAAACACACAGAAAAACCTAAGCAATTTTGTATTCTGGCATGACCAGCTGCCAAGGCTTCACAGAAGAGGTCTCATATGTTGAAAACATACATGTTGAGCAGTCATGCATTAATGCCACCTTGTTCTATTAAAATAACAGACACATTATTAAAATAGGCACATCTGTTAAAATAACAGGCACATTGTCCAAGTTTTTTTTTTCTCTCTCTCTCTCCACATTAAAGGGCAAGATCATATGAGGCTCCCATGGAAAAATCCGGGTGCAATAAATCGCCTTCCCTCTCACACCTAACCATGGAGAAGCCACATGCACGAACATATACATATGCATGTACATGTTTATACAGCTATCAAAAGTCTATGTGTGGTTGTACTATTGGAGGTGCAATACCAGTGCTGTCTCATGTGTGCATTCAGTAAAGGTGGGGTGCGTGGACTCCTGTAGTAGTTACCCTGCAAAATGCTCAAAGATACATGCATACCTCATACATGAACTCATGTAAATAGTCACTTCTTCACTCCAGGCCACTTTGATAGGTAGAGACAGGAGCAGGACAACAGCATTCTTTGCACAGTCACCAAACAACTGTTTCTCAGGCTTTTGGGTGTAGGGCAGAGGCACAGCAATTGAATTGGCATAAAACCAGGGTTGGGGAAGGGAATAGCTTTGTTTTTGTTTTAAAAAGAAAAACAGGTTTTAAATTGTTGTTGTTGTTGTTGTTAAACTGTTTTTGTCTTTCTTTGGTTTAAATCAGTTTTTCTATTGGGGGAGGTCCCCATTAATGTGTAAGGCCACACCAATATAGGACTAAATCAGAAAATTAAGTAGCAAAATGCAATTCAGATGTTATGGCTACTAACTAGCATAAATAATAATTAGTTTTTTATTATTATTTTTTGGACTGTGTGGCCATGTTCTAGAAGAGTTTCTTTCTGTCGTTTCGCCAGCATCTGTGTCTGGCATCTCAGATGCCAGCCACAGATGCTGGCAAAACGTCAGAAAGAAACTCTTCTAGAACATGGCCACACAGCCCAAAAAAAACCACAAAAAACTATGGATGCAGGCCATGAAAGCCTTCGACTTCACATAAATAATAATTGTTCTTTTTAAAAGGTGCTCTTTTAGAGCAAGTTGTTTTGGTTGAACATATGTTATTACAGGATTTGTTACTGAATGGCATTTCTTGAACTATAAAATAAAGTGATTAAAAAGAAGCAACTGACACTGGAACAATGAGCAACTGCCAACAAACTGTTAAATTTAAAGTGGTTAGACTCAAACAGTCATTGCTGTTCCAGAAAGAAGTTTGGAAAACAGTAATAATAGGCAGACATTAACAAAACAGTATGAATAATAAATTAAAAAACCCAGGAGTGGCCCAGGTTGGTTTAAACCAATCAACTTGGCATAAACACTACTGTAAGATAGTCCTGTGAGAAACACTACTGTAGTGTGTAGTGTTGTCTTCTTCCTTCTTTCTAATTTGTTGTTGTCATGGGCCTTCAAAGTTGGCTCCAACCTATAGCAACCCTCTCACATAGTTTTCTTGCCAAGTTTTGTTCAGGAGGGTTGCCACTGCCTCCCTCTGAGGCTGAGAGAGTATGACTCACCCACAATCACCCAGAATTTTGCCATGGCCAAGCAGGAATTTGAACCCTGTCAAAGTCCTAGTCCATCATGCCAGCTCTTTTTCCCAATTTACTTTCTGAGCACAAAACTTTTGAAATTTTGTTCTTCTTGTTGTTACAACAAAAACAAAATAAACAACAAGTAATGCTCACAGCTTATATAGAAAATAATTTCTCAGATTACTTTCTATATACACTGAACATAACTTGTTGCTTGTTCAACAAAAACTCCAAGATCAATTAATCTGAGGATTCACAGCAGAATCCACCAAGATAATTTGGTGAACAGTTCCATGGAAATGAAGAGAAGATACCCTAGAACACAAGTGCCAACTCCCATTCATTGCTATGAGCATCTTACCAGCTGGAAAGGGAAAGACAAATGCCAAGGCAAAGTAGATTCAGCAGAGTCAAGTTTTGTTTCACATATTAATTAAGCCTTCCATAAATATTTCTTATTTCACATTAACACTTGAATTGTAAATATATTTACTTTGGAAGAAGTAATATTGATTTAACTGGGAATTAATTGAAATATGTTAGGACTGTATCCCTAATTAAAATTCTAGTCTAAGTTTTTATGCTATTTTTATTTAGTTGTACACCAAGAGTCTGTGTCAAAGACATTGTGTAAATGTTCCACATGCAGTGCTATGCTAGTCTCCCTCCTTGCCCCCTCACAAGTCTTTAAGTTGCAGAAGGTTCCCTCTATAGCATTTACATTTCTATACCGCTCAACAGTGAATTCAGCACTCTCTAAGCAGTTTACAGTCTGTAAGCCAATTACCCCCAACAAGATGGGTATTCATTTTACCAAACTACGAAAGGATGGAAGGTTGAGTCAACCTTGGAGCCCTGCCTGGGATCAAACTCACAACTTTGTGGTTGCAGTACCAGGATTTAACCACTGCATTTAACCACCGCACCATCAGCCCTCTATGACCATTTCATGACTGCTGGATAGTAGGCAGCATTGGAGAAAGATGAGGCTATGTTCCTGTAGCCAGATGCAGAATAATGATATCATTTGCTGAGACTTCTGGAGGCTTCTCAATGTCCCCTGCTCTCCACTGGTCACTAAATGGGCTCCTGTTGCTAAACAGTGTGCTTGGGGAATTTTGGTCATTGCACTAGATTTGTAGAGAATTCTGGCCTCTACAATGACAAAAAAAAAAAAAGACTTACTATGGTGTAAGTAGGATTTACACCACTGAATAGTATGTGAGCCATAGTCTTTGTTGTTCTTGTTTTTTTTTAAAAAAAAAACCCTGAAAACTGGGGGGCTTTTTATATTTCCTTTTAATAGGTCTATGACAAATTCAACATATTATAGTTTTTTGTGGGTTTTTCAGGCTGTGTGGCCATGTTCTAGAAGAGTTTCTTTCTGACGTTTCGCCAGCATCTGTGGCTGGCATCTTCAGAGAATACTGGAATAGAAGAGAGTAGGTCTATATATACTGTGAGACCCTGGGTAGGGAGGAGTGATTTCCATGTAAACTGTGTATTGTTCTGGTTGAATAGGTATTGTTCTGTTGTTAATGGCCTGGCTTCAGGGTAGGAGGATATGCAATCAAGGATATGCAAATAAAAAAACTATGGATGCCGGCTATGAAAGCCTACGACTTCAGAATTCAACATACTCTTTTCAAAACCTGAAGATGTAGATATATATACTATAGATCTTCCTCCCTTCCTCCCTTCTTCCCTTCCCTTCCCTTCCCTTCCCTTTTTTTTCTTTTAAAACAATCCTGATATTTTAAGGCAAGTAAATCCAAGCCAATTATCCAATTAGGTGGAGATCCTACACTGAGCAAGGAGTTAGACCTGATGGCCCACAGAGCCCCTTCTGACTCTGTGAATCTATGAAAAATAACTCATATAGCACTTGACACAATACATCAAATCCATAAAGAACAAAGGAAGAAATACTGAGATGATACAGAAAAAGGAGTAATGGAGTGTGAGCATTAACAGAAGTTAATGATCTAATAACCACAGTTTATAAAACTATAAAATAGTATTCTGGTTCTGCACTTGTACGATCTGAGGAATACCAAATGTAACTGTGCAGTAGCTTAATTCTGCAACGGAGGAAGTGGGAACTTAACTTTCTGAGGGTTTATTCCCTTCAATGAAAGGCAAAGCTATCCACTTTGGCTTCTACAGACATGGTTCGCCTGATCTAATTCCTAAATTTATTTCCAGTACTGACAATATGGAATCTTCTGAGAACTCTGTGCTTTCTGCACCATGTCCTCATAGGAAAACATGTTTGAAATTCCAGTGAAGGTGTTTTCTATTTTCCAATGGGAAAGCAAATGTTGTTTCCTCTCTTTTACTGCTTTTTCTCCCATTTAGCTCATAGCTGGTGGGGCTGTGGTGGCATGATGACTCTGCATTGACAGCCTACAGACCCTTCTCCTATACCATCTCAGAACAAAATGTAGACTGCATAACTATCACTACCTCTTTCCTTTGTATGCTTTTAAAAATCATCTTTGCCTGACCAAGAAGCACATTCATTTTGAAAACTCTTGCCCAGAAACTGTGCCTTTTCAGCTGGACTAATAATGGCAATACAACACTATGGATTTTGGAACCAACATTGGTCAAACTTCCCATTCATCTTCTTACCCTAATGTAATACTTCTGTGGTTTATTCAATCCTTGTTAAAGATATTCTGGCATATTTACCTCTCAGTCTTTTTGTATTTAAACCTTTGAAAAACCTGAAGAATACAAAAGATTACAGTCTAGAAGGCACATTACTTGGATAGTAAGCTGAAGTAAACTGAAAGAATCTTGAACTGTAGACGCAACAGGCTAAATTATTCCCTGCATCCTTCTCTTTCCTCTTTCCTCAAGCAGAATGTAACACAAAATGTATGAAGGTGTGATAGGGACTTTCTGCAAGTACATCATTTTGTATCTTGCCCCTGGATGATTGCAATGAGTACGTATATGTTCCATAACTGGCTGCCATGGGGCCCTCTCACACTATACAATTGTAAAATGCTATAATTCCATATTAACTGCTAAACTGCATCCCATGGAATTCTGGGATGTGCAACTTGGTGAAAGACTAGAGTTCTCTGACTAAGAATTCCAAATACCCTCCCTAAATTCCAGATCCCAAGTTTCTATACGACAGAACCATGGCAGTTAATGAGGAAATTTGTGTAGTATCAAAAGGCACCATGGAGACAGTATTTGCGAAGCAGTTTATTAGCATATGGATGGGCTGCTTTCTCATTCCTTTCTTAGTCCATTCTCTATCTCAGCCTTAAGTTCCAGTTCACACTCAGTGTCAGCCATATGATTGTAAATCTGCTTGGCCCTCTGCCAAGCAGTCTGGTCAAGGCAATTTTTATGGGTGGACATTTGCCCATTCTTGCTCCCATGTGGTGCTGTCTCTGTTTTTTTGCCTCCAAACTGGCTAGTAGTTTGTGCTGTCAATCTCACTTAATTCCAGGAAGGAACCAAAAGTACTTGAAGGACTGTTATCTTTCAAAGTCACTCACACAAATGAGGCCAGAAAACATTTGCCCCAGCATTGGGGCAGTATTGACAGGCAGAACATGTACAGACCTATCAGCTGTAAGAAAACTGGATACTCTGATGCCCCAATCTATATTCTGGGGAGGGAGGGAGGACTGAGCCAAGAATGAGTTCTCAGATTGAGCAAATAATGATTCCTTGCTTAAAGGAAAAGCAGTGAAACCCAAAACCTGTATCAGTTTTCATTTCTTTTATACCACTCTCATCTCCTTGCAGAAACTCACATTCATAAAATAATGAATCACAGATGCCATAATTTAATTCAGGCTTTCGTAATATCTGCAAATGGAAGAGGTGGTGCTGTTCTGGATGAATCATTTGTCAGAATTTAATTATTTAAATGTAATCCCAGGTTTCTTGAAAAACAAAATTAACTGGTACACTGAACTGTAAACCTGAACTATTGGAAATCTGAGGATGTTTCAGGAGTTTTGACAATCATTTAGTAATTAGCTTTCAAGATCAGATGGAATCTGGTGCCTTCAGGGTATTTAGACCTAGGTGAATATGGTAAAGTCTACCATAAACAAAATGAGTAAGCTATTTGGGTATTTTTACAGCACTCCATAGTGCTGCTTAATGTCATATCTGTAGCTTCTGTTATGCTTGGAGCCTTGTGAACAATTGAGCTGTATTATATAGTAAATGCATTGTTGTACAGCTTTGTACTTTTATTATACTTGTAATCAATAAAACAGAGAGGTTGTATCTTTTCCCTTTTGTGGCCTGGATTCCCATTCCTGAGTACACTATGGTTGGAAATTTGTTGGAGGCATACTCTGGCATAACCTCCTGTTATATCTACATAAGTCCCCCTTTGGTTATTGTGAAATTAGGTATTGAGTACTTCCTTGGAGAACATCTCCCGATAAACAATTCCAGTTTGAAGACAGTGGGGTACACTCCCATGGATAATAACTGTCATGGATGCAGGGAAGTCTGGGTACCATCTGGCTGCAGACATACCACTGGGGAAAAGGAACAGTGATTGCTATCCTAGTGCTCCAGCAAGAAGTTTTTCATTGATTGGCCATGTGGTGTGCGGTGTCTTCAAGCCTTGAGAATAGCAAAACCCCAGCACAGGTATGCTGGCAAAGATTTCTAATACATTAGCATTTAATTAGAATCTGGGCCTGTCTGTTGATTTCCGGAAAACCTTCCTTCTAACCAGCATCAGTGATTACACACAAACTCCATCAAAAATTATGGTGACCTTTGTGGAAATGTTGTGAAGTTGTCTAAATTCTTATCATACTTTTGGATGAAAATGAAGGTCCAGCAAAGATAAGAGTCTGGAGTGAGCCTAGTTTTAAAATACTAAACTTGATAAAAACAATTACTTTAGGCTTTGTGTTATGTTACCGTATTGTCTGAAATCTGTGCATGTATAGATATTGACAATCTCAGACAAATTTTGCTAATAGGTAAAACATAAGATATATAAGATACTTGACCCCGAAGAAAAATGTGTGTTTTTAGACATTTGTGAAATTGTTCTAGTATTGTCAATATCTGTACGTAGATGCCAACAGTCATGAAACTGTTTATGTTTCTCTAATTTTATATTACAAAATGTAAAGATAACATCACCAAGCAAAAGTGAAACCATCTTGTACCATGCAAATCTATAGTGTTGTTGAATTTTAAGGCTGCTGCCTAGCCACTAAAATAAGATTCTCTGACACTTTGGCATAAACTTAGCAAAAGGGCAACAGATTGAACTAGAGTTTGAAATTCTGTCCCCAAGGAGAGAAAGCCAATGGAAAACAAGCACAGTCTTAGCAGTCTATATATAGATACTGATGCTACAAAAACAATGGCTAAAGGAAAAAAGCAAAAACAAAATTGAACTCTAGGTAAAAGGCTCTTTGCACGCATGAATGGAATCACATACCTCTTCTGCTATGGTTGGAGAAACACACACAGAAATTGCAAAAAGGAAAGAGGACACTGATTTCAAGGACATATATCAAAAAGACAATACCAGATAAATCCCATTGCCACCACATATACCACAACTCTGAATGTCACCAGAAAAGAAGCAGTTCTTATTTTTAACAAAGTCTCCTACATCAATTATGCTTGTGACAATTATATGCAGTCCTACTGGTTGTACATGCTCCAACAATAAATGTGATTCCCCACTTCTGGACTCTTTATTAATGTGAATACTTCAAATGCATCCCCATGACAAAATTCTCCAAAGGAGAAAAACATGATTATTACTGGCAGAGTAAACATAGCAGCCTTGTTCAGACATGACATTAAACCATTTTATTTTGTTACATTTCTATCCCACCCCTCTTCCATCATGGAATTCAATGATGCACAGAGGATTTCCTGATGGTTTCCATCCAGGCACTGTCCATAGCCATATGTGTTTTGCTTCAGCAAGGTACTCCAGCTGGACTGATCACATTTATTTGGTCTCCCTTTTGATTCCTAGGAATTTGTACCAAGTCAGACTACTGGTCCATCTCAATCAGTACTGTCCACTCTGACTGGCAGCATCTCTTCAAGAGTCCAAATAGGCCTCTCCCATCATTTGCTATCTGATTGTTTTAACTAACAAGAGCGAGATCAAATCTGTAACCTGCTGGATATATACTGAATTGCACCCTTCCTTTGCTCTTCTTCATCCATTTGTGCTGGGAAAATACACAGTAAAAGCTTTACTTTCAGTTTTGAATATGGCATAGGTTCTTGAGTTCAGACCAAAGGATGGAAGTATGATTTATTACATTTAATTATGTCCTTTTTCCAATAAAAATGGTATGATTGCATTATTGTTGTTGCTGTTGCTGTGTGCCTTCAAGGCATTTCCAAATTAAAGTAACCCTAAAGTGAACCTATCACAGCATTTGTTCAGAGGGGATTTGCCTTTGCCTTTCTCTGAGGCTAAGAGATGGGGTCACCTAATGGGTTTCCACAGCTGAGTGGGAATTCAAATTCTAGTCTCCCAGTGTCCTAGTCTAATGCACAAACCACTACAACATGCTGGCTCTCATGTTAGCATTATACCATAACAGTTTGTTTTAGTGAAGGGGGCAAACCCCCTCTGAACAAACTTGCCAAGAAAACCCCATGATAAGTTCACCTTAGAGTGGTCATAAGTCAGAAATGACTTGAAGGCACACAACAATAATAAATAGCCTCACTAGAAGAGGAATATTACATGCTGGAACTCATTATGTCAACATGTTAGTGCCTTATACTGTTGTGGGTGTAGAGATGACTACAAGGTGAACAAGAAGTGAATGTGTTTTGTATCACAGGGCTCTATCATTCAAATTAGGGTTTGTCTTTTTAAAAATATAACTATTTGAGAAACAGGAAAGCAAATAAGGATATAAAGGAGTCCTGTTTCACCTTTAAGACTTACTGAGAGAAAAAAAGACATTTCCAGCATAAGCCTTTGTGTACTCCAGTCCAATTTCACCAGATACAGATGCTAGAAGTGCTACAAATTTCTTTTTTATTAGTTAGTTGTAAACACGCTATACATGATCCTTTTATATCTTTTTATGCTGAAACAGATGAACAACAAAACCCTAACAAATCCTGATGAACAATCGGAAGATGGGAGGGTGCAAAGGCAGTCAAAGCCAGGCTGTCAGAAGAGTAGCAGAGGAGCTGCTTTCATTTCCTCACAGCTGAACCTGAATAAAGCCCTTTACTTCATTCCCACCTTGAGGAAAGTCTGCCCCCTGTTGCATCCTGACTGATTAATTGTCCCAAAGCTAGCACCAAACTCACAGACCTCTGAGACCAAGAATGATGGGCGCACGGCGGGACCGCAGCCTCCGCACCACGGCGCTCCTGCGGCGACCCTAAAAGGAGCTCCAAATTGGCGCTCCTTTTAGAAGACAGGGAAAGTGCACCCTAAACACGTAGGGTGAACTTTCCCTGACTTTTCCACCACAGCGTGTCCGGACGCTGTGGCGGGAGGTTGCCCTCGGCGTGCCGGCCGTGCGGAGGGCTGGCAGCACCGAGGGCAACCTCAGGAAGAGGAAGGAGTGCCGCGCCCTGGTCTGGTCTGCATCCTGGTCTGCATCCCCCCTTACTCCCATCACCCTCATCACTGACTAGGATAGTGGGCATAGATAGTAACTGGAGGTCTAAAATATCTGGTGCCTCAGGCTCCCTAGGCCAGCTATTGTCACTCAAAAAATGGTAGTCACTCTCGATGGCTACCAGCTGGAGAAGCTTTAGATTGGGATCCTGCATTGAGCAGGGTGTTGGATTAGCTCATGAGGCCCTTCCAAATCTATGATTCTATGACTCTAAAGCTGTTTGAATACTACTACTAAGGAAAGGAAAGTGCTACTTTTGTTTAACAGTAGCTAGATCCTTTAGCGTCTTTAATCTGGAGTGGTAACTAATTGCTTTAACACCCCACTTTCCAAGGACTTGTTCAGATACATTGGGAAAGAGTAGTTTATTCAAAACCCAAAGTGGAACTTTTTAGTCTCTTCTCCTTATAAATGAAAAGGGGAACACATGAGAAATGGACCACCACGTTGGGAGATAAAGATGGGTACCAGTTTTAAATGAAAAACACAAACCCTACAACATAAAAGGTTAAATGATGAAATTTGTTATTTTTAACTAATTCAGTAGGTAGTTAGATGTTTGCCTCAAATTGTTTTCCATCTAACAAAATTGTGGTGATCTCCCAGCAATGGGAGTTTCATGTATTGTACATTACTGTAGCAGAAAACAATTGGAACTTACCATGCTCATCCAACAAGATGTTATCAGGCTTTATATCCCTAAAATTAAAAAAAAAATGGAAAGAGAGAGAGAGACAGAAAGAACAAAACTATCAGTTGAGATCAATCTGGCATTTCTCATGTAATTTAAATTCACTGGGGTAAAGGAAATATAAATAACAGGTTTAAGGTACCTGGATCTTTTGATCAGCAGGGATGATTTAAAAATAATAATAAAAGCAAGACCTGATCATCATGTCACTTGCCATGACATTTCTTTGTTCCCTCTGACTTCACAACCACTGAAGAAGGGCAGGGGATGCAAGGAATGTATTTTGTTGTGAGCTGTTTCTGTTCTAATTCAAAGTGTTTTGGGACAGCTTGGTCTTGGGTGGGTAATTAAAGACTCACCAGCTTTACAGACCTGCTCTGAATACAAAAACTTTTGGAACTCTGAGATACTTACTTCCTAGTTCTAGGAAATGAAATTACTGGAAAATTTTGAGCTGTCACTTTCATGCTATTCAGCAGTATACTATGTTCCCCTCTTTCCCCTTTGCCTTCTGTCCTGCAGTCTCTTCAGCCAAGGTTCAGCAGTATAGAAATGCAGTTAATCATAGGGTCCCATGGGTTGAGATCGCCTCGAGGGCAGTTAATAACAAAACTGTTCAGTATTAAAAACTCTTCTCTGTTTACTTGATCAGAATAATCAAATAGCAAGGAGAAAGAGAAAGAAAGTACTTTGGCTGGAGAAATAAATTGATTTACATTTTGTATTTTTGTATTTATTTGAAATATTTGTATACTAAACTTAATCAAAGCTGATTGTTACATAATTATCACATAGCTAAAGTGTTGCTTTTAAACAAAGACATGTAAAAAACAATATTGCTTATATATTTTTATCGAAGCACAAGAGAAGCCATTGGTCACTAAATCTAAACATTTAAGAATCTGTTTGATTATTTAATTTATATGCTGCTTTACTAAACATGGAACCTAAAAACAAGATCAGCTTTAAAACATGGATAAAAATATATAAACATGTTAAACAATCATCACACTAAAATACCATTCAAGTTTAGAAAGTATAAAAATCCTTTGAAAACATAACAATAAAGGTTAAAATACTGTACAGCACAAAAACACAGAAAAGTCTTGTATAGTAATATAAATTATCATTAAAAACTATTACTTGGTCCAGTCACCATGTCTCAGTCTGATTTATCTCATAGGATTGTTGCAAGGATAAAAAAGTGTTGAAAGGATTACAGCTTCTGTTCCTTGGAATTAAGCTGGAAAATAAATGTAATACAGGTCGAGTCTTCTTTATCCAAAATGCTTGGGATCAGGAAGGTGTTTTGGATTTTTTTTATCTTGAAATACCTGTATTTGCATATATTTATACAATGAAATATCTTGGAGATGGGAATCAAGTCTAAACACAAAATTCATTTATATTTCATATACACCTTATACACATAGCCTGAAGGTAATTTTATACAATATTTTAATAACTTTGTTCATGAAACAAAGTTTGTGTACTTCAAACCCTCAGAAAGCAAAGGTGTCACTATGCAACTCATGAAAAAAGTTTTGGGTTTTGGAATATTTTAGATTTCAGAATACCAGATAGGGGAGACTCAATTTGGAACTATACACACTCCATGAGAAAGCTGCTGAAAAATGGTTCCACAAAGCAGGATTCTGTGAGCGGGACTTAGCTCACTGTGCAGGTGAGCCCAATTGTGTCAAATGTCCCTACATCAGCTGTCACCAGGGAGCCATGGCAATGGACTAAGATGCTCTGTGCATTTGGCCAAACTCACATTATGATCTCAACAAAAACAGAATATCCCTCCCTAGCAATAATAGTCTTTGGTGTTATGAGGATGTGGAGATTGGTTGATGTTCACAATGGTGCACCATAGAAAGAACACTGGGATTAGAAGAGAAAAAATTATACCATTAAAATTATATACCTCAGCAGTTGTGAGTAAAACTCTGTTCAGCAGAAGGAGTTTTTTTCTTCTTCAACTACTTCCAAACTCTGGAGTGGCGTTTGTTTCCTGCTTGGCTGTTTTCTGTGTATGGACTCAGTTTTTCCTGCGCTAGCAGAAATAATCCATTGGCAAAAAATCTCAGTATATTTTTGAGCATATCAATTGGCCTGCAGCGGGTCTCCTTCACAGCAACTTAACTACATGCTAAGGCAACTAGTCTGTGTTCTGGATCTGACTCTCAGGTTTTCTTTTAACAAGGATGGTTTTATACAAGTAACATACTGTTCATTCTTTCAAAGCCTCTCTATTGTCTATGCTAAATATCAGCCTCAACCCAAAGATCCACTTTAGAGGTCACAATGCAAGAGCCTCAACAGAGAGCTCTTGCATTTCATTATATGTTATCCTCACTAGTTCTTACTGGGGCAAAGGTCCCAAGACATTGCAGCCCAAGAGAAATGTACCATTAACTATAATAAGGCTCATTCCCACTTGCATTTAAACCAGTTTGCGAGTTGCATTGACATGCAGTCGCCGAATCATGTAGTTTGATGTGTAGTTCCCACTATCAGAAGCAAATTATTTCATTATTCCATATCTAGCATTTGTGTCTTTTTTTAAAAAAAAAATTATTTATGAAATATATAAACACAGAGATATATGCATACAGAAAAAACAAACAAACAGACAAACAAATCAACTAACTAAAGAAAGAAAGAAAGAAAGAAATGGGTACAACAGCACATTAGAAATTTTCCTGCAGCAATTGTAAGAATATTATAATTTATTAAGAATCATGTAACTCCGATAACTTGAAAAATAATGTTTCCCTTTCTGTTGCTTTAACATTCCAAGTACTTCTTTTAACTGGTCCAACCAAATTATCATTAAATTATTAAACTTTTCCTTTTCCTGGTTGTTTCACTTTTCAATGATATCGCTTAAAAAAAAAAACCACAAGCCAAAGTTCTACTTTACTTATATCTTTACAAAATTAGTAGCTCTTATTAATACTGTTAATGGTTATGAATATTGTTTTATCATATTTGTGGTCAAATTACCCCATTTGTGTTCTAAGAAATTAAGGACTTTTTTCCAGTCATTTACAAATATATCAAATTTCTCATCCCTTAATTTCCTTGTCATCTTATTAGGTACAGGACCTCGTAAAGTTTTAAAAAACATTCCTCTATACTAGGTACTTTTTTGTTTTTCCAACCTTTGGCAAACACCATTCTTGCCGAAGAAATCATATAAAATAGGATGCAACCATGCTTCTTTTCTAGTTGATTTTCTATCATGTTTAACAAAAATATTTCTGGTTTAAGCTGTATATTTATCTCCAAGATTCTATTAATTGTAATACAATTTTTTTTTGCTTCTTTACATTTCCACCAGATATGGAATAAAGTCCTCCTTTTCTCTAAACATTTCCAACATTTATTATTGATGTTTCCATATATTTTACAAATTCTTTCTGGAGTCAAATACCACGTATAACCAATTTTGTAGAAATTTTCCCTTATGTCTGGGCACAATGTATAGTTTAATCTTTTAGACCAAGTTGTCTCCCATTGTTCCAATTACAACGGTTTACCTATATTCTGTGCCCAGATCACCATGTTTTCCTTTATGATTTCATTTTCCATATAAATCTTTAGCAAAAATGTATATAATTTTGATATTGTTACCCCTTTTTTTGAGGCAATTATTTCTTCTAATTCAGTCTTTTTAATTTCTATCCCCAAGGTTTTTATATCTTTTTAAAATCTTTCTTTCAGCTGAAAATATATAAACCAGTTATTCACTTTACCCTCGCTTTTTAATTCTTCCAGTGATTTCATTTCTATAATTCCCTGCTGTTGTCTAACTATATCTTCATATTTCAGCCAATTGTCATTATTCTGCAGGTTGCGTTTGAAAAAAGCTTCATGTGGGGAAGCCCATAATGGAATATTTGGGCTAATTAATTTCTTGTATCTGCTCCAGACCATAAAAAGCAATTTTCTAATGAAATGATTATTAAAGTCTCTATTTACTTTAATTTTGTCATAGAACAAATAATCATGCCATCCGAATCTCAAATTTGTACTTTCTAATTTCAATAGATCTTTATTTTCTAGATCAAACCAATCAGCCAAATTAGACAACATGCCTCATAGTACAATCTGAGATTCAGTAGGGCCAGTCCTCCTCTCTCTTTAGAATCTTGTAAGTATTTCAATCTGATTCTGGCCTTTTCCCCTTCCCAAATAAACCTGTTTATATCTTTTTGCCAATTATGAAATATGGATACATTATGTATTATAGGAATGGTTTGAAACAAAAATAGTATTTTTTTGTAAAATAGACATCTTTATTACGGCAATTTTCCTCAGAAAGGGAAATTTAATTTCTTTCCATCTTTTAAGTTTGTCTTTTATTTTCTCCCAGCATTTTTTATAGTTATTGTTAAATAAGTCTATATTTTTGAAAGTCAATATTATGCCCAGGTATTTGACTTTTTTATTCACTTGAAAGCCCGTTAACTCTTTTAATTTTTCTTCTTCTTGGCTATCTATATTCTTTGTCATGACTGTTGTTTTAGTATTATTGACTTTTAAACTTGAGATTTTTTTCAAACTTTACCAATTCTTTTAGCAGAGTTGAGATATCATTACTGGGATCACTTAGAGATATTAGGAGGTCATCTGCGAAGGCTCGAACCTTATATTCAACACCTTTCACTTTGATTCTCTTTATCTTTTTATTTTCCCTTATATTTTTAAGCAAAAACTCAAAAGTCAAAATGAATAGCAATGGGGACATGGGGCAACCTTCTCGAGTTCCCTTCTGCACTTCAATTGCTTCTGTTCTTTCCCCATTGATAATAATTTTTGCTTTCTTTACAGAGTATATATCACTTATCTATTCCAAAAATCTTTGTCCTACTTCAATTTTTTTCAAGATTTCAAAAATCAATTCTCAGTGAACGTTATCAAAAGTTTTCTCTATATCGATGAAAATCAAAGCTAATTTCTTATCATTATGAACCTCATGATGTTCAATCAGGTTTATGACAGGTCTTATATTATCCCTTAGTTGTCTTTTGGGTAAGAAACCACATTAGTCTTTATGAATCCATTCACTTAGAATTTTCTTTAATTGACTCACTACTATCATAGTAAACAATTTATAATCCACATTTAAAAGGGAAATGGGCCTACAGTTTTCCAGGTATGAGGAGTCCTGATCCTCTTTCGGGACCAAGGCTATATTAGCTTCTTCCCAAGAGTGTGGCAAGTTTCCTTTCTGAATATTATTCATTGTTTGTTGTAACGACTCTATTAATATCTTTTCAAATTCCTTATGATGAAGTAAATCCGTCTGGGCCTGGTGTTTTGCCTTTTATAAACCTTTTGATTGCTTCTTGAATCTCCAGTCTCCTGATTGGTAGACCTAGTATCTCTCTATATTGATCATTGACAGGAGTGATCTGGATTTTTCCTAGAAATTCTGTTATACCTTTTATTTTCTATCTTGTTTTTTTGAAAGAGATTTCTGTAGTAATTTTCAAAGATCTTTTTTATATCATTTTGATTTGTTAGAATATTCTTTCCTTGTTTTATTTGTGTTATCATTTTTTTCTCATTTTCCTTTCTTAATCTGTTGGTTAGCCATTTTCCCAATTTATTGGCAGATTGAAAATCTTTCTGTTTTAGAAATTTTATTTTTTGTTCTATTTCCTCATTCCATTTTTGCTGTATCTGTTGTTTTAAAATTTTTATCTCTGTTTCTAGTTTTTACATGAGGGTTTTAATTGTAATTCTAATTCTTTTTTCCTAAATTCTTGAATTATTTCTTGCATTTTTTCCCTTTTTTCATTGTTTAGTCTACTATTCATTTGAATACAGAAGCCCCTCATCGTGGCTTTTGAGGCTGCCCAAATTGTTGTTTTATTCACACTTTGTGTAGAATTTTAATTAAAGTATAATTTGAGGGGGGGGTTTGGTCTCTTCTGAATTTTTTTAATTTTGGAGGAGATAATCTTGTAGCTTCCAAGTATATTCTTTAGTTGAATCTTTTAAAGTCAAAATAATTGGATTATGGTCCGACATTGATTTTGCTAAAATTTCAATTTTTATTGTGTCTTTACACAAATTTTTAGTTATTAAACACATATCTATTCTGGAATAAGATTGATGACGATTCGGAAAAAAAGTATAGTCCTTCGCATCCCCATATTTAAATCTCCATACATCTATTAAGGCAATATTATCTAACATTGAAAAGAAAGATTTTGGAAGTTTCCCTTGTGTATCTTTAATATGTCTTGTTGATGCTTTATCTAAATTTGGATTGATTACAACATTGAAGTCACCAATTATTATAATGTCTTTGTAACCATGATCTTGCAATTTTTTGAACAATTTTTGGTAACTCCCTTTGTTTGTTTGAGGTGTATATACTCCCACCACTAATATTTATTTTTTCTGTCTTTCTATTTCGACTCCAATATAGTGTCCATTTTTATCATTCAAGATCTCTTTAGTTTTTATATTATTGTTGATATACATAACTATACCTCTCTTTTTTCTTTTCTGCTGCCGAAACATATTCTACTCCTAGTTTCTTATTTTTAAGAAGTTTAATATCCCTTTGTTTTATATGCATTTCCTGCAGACACGTTAAATCCAATTTCAATTTATTTAAATAATGATTTCCCCCCCTTTTAATTGGACCATTCATGCCTTTAATGTTCTAGGACAGAATGTTTAATTTGCGGTTAAATAACATAGTTTATTTTCCCCCCGTTACACTATATTATCTTCTGTGTATTTCAGCTGATCAGATGACCTGATCTTTTTCTTCTTCTTCCTTGGTTCTTTCTGCTTCTTTTTCACAATCCTCCTCTTCCTCAACCTCTTCTTCTTCTTCTGTTCCTTGTAACTCCTCCTCCTCATCTTTTTAAGCTTTTTCTCTTTCTGCTTGAGCTGCTTCTTTATCTGTATAGCTTCTTGTTTTCATTGCTGTAAAATTCATATTTTTTATCTGCGGTCCATCTTGTGGTTTTGCTCTCCTCACAAATGTATTTTGAATTTCATGACTATGCTTTTTCCAGAAGTCTTTGGCTTTTTGTATTGTATTTAGTTTATACCATTTCTGTTTGTAGTTAACCAATATACCTTCTAATTTTTCTCATTTATATATGATCTTTTTCTCAAAAATAACTCAATTGTATAGTCAAAAATGTATAATCGTCTCTCTTTTTTAGTATTCTTTTTGGAATATCTTTGTAAATTTTAATTATGCTTCCTTCTATTATCAAGTCTTTTTGATAGTTTAGATCAGGGTTGGCAACCTGTTCCCTTTAAGGGCCGAGGGACCTCAGCTCCCAGAATCCCAGGAGCTATTGGCCGACATGGGACTATTGGTTAACATGGCTGAGGCTTCTGGGAGCTGAAGTCCCTCAGCCCTTAAAGGGGACAGGTTGCCTACCCTGGCTTAGATGAAGAATATCGTTTCTTGTTTTCTTTCTCACAAAATAAACAACTACACCTCGTGGGGTATTTCTCTTGCAATCAGAGAGTTGACTCTAAATGATTTGTTTATTTCCCAAGCAAATTCAGATTTTGTTATATCCATGTATTCTGCCAGAATTGTTGTTAAATAATCATTTAAATCTTCATTTCTTTGTTCTTTCAAACCACGAATTTTCAAATTCTCTCTTTGTTTAAGTTCGTCTAAAGCTCTTTGGTCTAATTCTTTGTCATTTGTTGTTTCCATTTTCGATATTATATCTTCCATTTCTGTTGTTTTTGTCTCTAGTTTTTTTATCTTTACGTTTGCTTGTTTAATATCTTTTTTGACTTCTTCTAGAGACTGAGATATTACTTTAATTTCTGTCTTGAAATCTTGCTTTAAATCTAACCTCAGATCTTTCATTTCTTGGTGGAAGGTTGTTTGCATTCGTTGCATCTCAGTGTTTATTTTCCTTATTTCTTCTAGCATGGATCCTTGTTGTATCGAGGCCCTTCTTTGTTGTTGTGTATTAGTATGAGCTTGCATTGATGTTTTCTTTTGTGTTGTTGTTATTTTGAATAACCAGAGGTTGTCACTTCCCCCCCCCCCTTAACTTGTCTATTCTAAGTGTGGGTAATTAACAACATTGTTTGTATCTAATTATATATTGCAGCTTGTGAAACTTATCAGAGTTGATTGGTTCTTGATGGAATTCTAAAGTAACTCTCCGTCTAAGCCACATGGTTTTCCCTCTTCCCCCTTACTTGGAAACCTTTTCTCAAATGATATATTTTTATCTAGGGTGGCAGGAACTTGTCTGCTTCAGCATTCTTTGAGGGCTTGGCTCTCTTGGCTAAATTATAGCCCTTCTTTATCACAGAGTAATTCTTTCTTTGTGCTTCTTGTTCTAACCTTTGCGCTCTGACAAATTCTCTATGTCTCTAGTCACACCAGGCTGTTTTTAGCCTTCGTGAGGGCCCTTGTCACTTCCCTACCGGGGATAGTTTAATTTGCTGATCTTGGAGTGTTTTATAGACTATTTCCTTTCTACTTCTCTTTCACTCCTTAAATTCAGCCCTCTAAGAAGAACCAGATGTCATTGCTCTGACATCTAGTTCCTTGTACCTGTTTCTGCCCTTTTGAAGTTGCTTTCTTTGTTCTTCTCTCTTCTCTCTCTCTTTTCTTTTTTTCCTTTCCCAAGGATTCTATTGCTGTTGTTACTGGGAGGATATAGTGTCCATCGCTGCCTCCTATCACACTTTCTCAGGCTTGCTCTCTCCCTCCTCCTTCTGTTGCTGTTTCTGCCACTGCTGTTGGTGCCAGGAGGGTATGATGAACAGGCAGAATTTGAAGGCTCTGCCGCCGCCACCGCTGCCACCTCTCACCCAGCTCCTTTGGGCTTGCTCTCTCCCTCCTCCCTCTGTTGCTGCTGCTGCTGCTGCTAGTACCGGAAGGGTATGGTGGGCAGGCGGAATTTGAAGGCTCTGCCGCCACCTCTCACCCGGCTCCTTCGGGCTCGCTCTCTCCCTCCTCCCTCTGTTGCTGCTGCTACCACTGCTATTGGTGCCGGGAGGGTGCGGTGGGTGGGCGGAATTTGAAGGCTTCGCCACCACCTCTCGCACGATTCCTTCAGGCTCTCTCTTTCCCTCCTCCCTCTATTGCTGCTGCCACTGTTGGTGCTGGGAGGGTGTGGTGGGCAGGTGGAATCTGAAGGCTCCACTGCTGCCTCTCCTTCGGGCTCACTCTCTCCCTCCTCCCTCTGTTGCTGCTGCTGTGATTGTCGTTCTCACTAGATTTGTGCTGCTACAAAATGCATGCTCAGTATCGAATGTGATTGATCCATCCTGGCCTTTAAAAAAAAATGTAAATCATATGATGCGCATCTATGCATCATCAATGACGCAACCAGGAGACCCATTACTTGCTCTACAGAACCCACAGAAATGTGAGTGATTGTAAAATCCATCATTTAATTTTAAAAAAAAACCCACTCCAAGGAAAGCCCCCCCAGAGTTGTCCTACCTCTTGAAAATATTCTGGCACAACCAGGGGGGAAATGCAAAAACAACTTGACTAGGACCAATGAGATTTACAGGGACCACTTGGCAATGTTTACAATCTAAAATTGAAAGCTTCCATGATAGTCAAAAGACAACACCGAGGCAACACGGGGGGGGGGGGGGGGGGGAATGGCAGATTTCCCAAAACCTGGGGCGAGATGGGTTACACCCCTCTGCCAACTCTCTGCCATATAGTCCCCTCCCCTCCATTGTGATGTGACTGAGATCCAAACATCATTCAAATTTGTTGAACACGCTTGCAAAACAATTTTTCAAAAGAACCACCCAAAGATCCATCTTTTAAAAATGCACTTCTTTTGCATTTGCTTCACTTCACCTTGATTCTCCATTATTCAGACCAAACACAGTCGGGTTTGAAATCATTTCCAATGTGAATGAGGCACATATAAACTGATCAACAAATTGGTTTAAATCATAGTGGGAATAAGCCCATAGATCACTTTGTAAAGCCTGGGGATGAGCTCAGGATCCTTCTAGAGGTGGGAGCCAACATATGCATGCTAGACCCTTGCCCTTCCTAGTTCATTATTAGTAAGGGTTCAAAACGCCGTAGCCAGAATGCTGACCAAAGCCAGTTACAGGGAGCATATAACTCCTGTATTGAAACAGCTTCACTGGCTACCAGTTCATTTCTGAACACAATTCAAAGTGCTGGTCATGACCTATAAAGCCCTACACAGCTTGGGTCCAGACTATTTGAGAGATCGTATCTCCCCATACAAATCAATCAGAGCCCTAAGATCCTCAGGAAAAGGCTTTCTCTTGGTCCCACCACCATCACAGGCATGCCTGGTGAGCACACGAGAGCAAGCTTTCTCGGTGGCTGCTCCCACCCTGTAGAACTCCGTTCCATGGGAGGCTAGGCTGGCTCCCTCCCTGCTCACCAGCAGGTAAAAACATTCCTGTGCAAGCAAGTTTTTAAAAAAGCTTTTTAAAATTCATGCAAGCCTGGTTTATTTGGGGGGTTGTTTTAGATTATGTTTTTTAACTTTTGTATTTTACATTTTAACTTTGTAATGTTTTAATTAGGTTATTTTAATTGTTTTTGAAGTGTTGCCCCTTCCCCAGGGGCAGGGCAGCCCAGGAGGACAAGCGGAGGACGAGTATCCCGCACAACACCTTCCCTCCTGTGAGCCCGGCATCAGCTGTGTCGGCGAGCCTCCCTGGAGAGCGGGCGGTAGCTTCAAAAGCCGCCCAGTTTCCACCTTCTCCAGGGGCAGGGCAGCCCAGGAGGACAAGCGGAGGATGAGCCTGAGCCTACGGAGATGGACAAGATTCAGTCAACTCCTCTCCCACTTTTTTCAAATGCTTTTAAAATTTCCCATTTTCTCTCTCCTCAGGTTTCCGCAGCTGATGCAAACTGAGTTCAAAATGCAAAAGGAGTTTGTTACAATAATTTTTAAAGAGTAATAGTAAACAACAATAACAAAGCTACCACCAGGACACAAAATACCATCCAGGTGGCTAGCTTTTGAGTTTCTGAATGTATTGATATTCATACTGTGTTTAAGATTTTGTGTTATCTTTTGTTAACAGTAACACTCCATTCATTAAACTCCCAATTTTAAAACAATATTTAATAGATTACTATTCCTAGTGTTTCAAACCCTAGTCAAACCTAGTAACACTTTTTTCCTGCTTAAATCTTGGTTTGGAATATATTTTAGTTGATATAATGTGCTTCTTCATTATCTGTCATTTTCTGAAGTCACCATAATGCATTCCAAATCAATATATCACAACCAAGTAAACCTAATTATTTTTTTTCCTTTTTAAATAAAAAGACTGTTATCCACATATAGTCATTTTCTCAAACCATGGAAGAAAGCAAAATATTTCTTCTTTTTTTGCTAGAGCAAAGTGGCAACTGATATGCCCAGTCTTTGCACCTGACTGACTTTACAAGAAATTACCTGAGTTTAATAGACTAATTACATTGCTTCCCAGCATCTGCCATGGGAATTAAGCAAGTAACCTGTAATTTAATACACAATACAAAGAGCATGGAAAATACCATTCAGACATAGTGACAGCCATTTGAAAGAGGGGTTCCAGGACTTGGTATATCACCAATATAGCAGTGACTGAAATAGGGAAATCAAATTGTGCTATTTAGATCTAGGATGCATAATGATTTCTCACCATTGATAGAGGGTCTGTTGGTATTTAAAAACAACAACACACATACACGGAATTCATTATGTTGTTGCAGAGTTTTGTTTCTACAGAATAAACAGTTGTATGTGTATCTCTTGAGGATTCCAAGTACAGATGTTGTATTGTACAGTTAAGGTGCTGCTTTATTGATTTAATGCCACCCCATTTGGGAATGGTGTTAATTATAAGACGTAAAACCTTCCAGGTGGCCAAAACTGTTTCATCATGTTACATTTATCACATTTATATAACCTGTTTTTCACACTGCCAAGGCTTCCAGGAGGCTTCCAGTAACTATACTTCTCATGGTTTCCTAATAACTTCTGCATTTTATCATTTTAACCAGACATCCAAGGCCACAATTTAACAAAGCACTGGTAGAAATCAATAGGCCCAAACCCTGTTTTAGATAGTGCCCCCAATACATAAAACATGTTGTTAACCAAACAAAATAACCCCTTTATTAACTGAATGTTCCTAGCATGCCATCATGCTATTTACATACTTACTCTAAAGGGTAGGAACGATGGAGATGGAGGGAGAAGAGAGATAACTTATTACAAAGTAATATACATATCCTCTCCCCTTCCCCAAGGCTGGGACACAAAGTGGCTTACAGATAAAAGAAATACAACTAAAACCATATTGGTAAAAACATACAAAAAAGAGATTAAAATGATGTTAAACTGTAAAATTAAACCATTAAAACACAGAATAATACTACAATGGGCATGACATATTGGTAGGCTACCCATCTACAGACTCCAGCATTGTGGATTACCTCATCACATTATTGTTAACGGTGGTGTGAGCATGCATCCACACACATGTTGTCACCCATTAACTATAATGGGGCTTGAGCATGTATGGTACATTCTTTCTCATCTGTGGGGGCCCCATGGATGGGAAAGGCATGCTGTACAGCTTATTGAAACAGAAAACTTTTTAAATGTCTTCTGTTCCAGAACTGAGTATAGTTTCTTTGGTGCTGAATACCAGACACACGTTATTGCCCTGAAACTTTATTGGTGGTTGATGATGCAGCAGATGGTCAACAGTAGAAAAGAATTCCAGCTCTTTTCCTGATGGGGCCCCAAAGTCAATGGTAAAACTGGGCTCTCAACCCATTCTACCCAAACTATCCTCAGCTGGCAATCAAATTCAGTTCCCATCAGTGGCTAAAGGAGGCCCCTGGACTGGGATGCACCATCTACAGGGCAAGGACAATGGAAAATGGGCTCCCAAGGGTTATATAGTGCAGAAGCAAAGAAAGAAAATAAAAATGTAGAAGCGTGACCCATTTGCCCCTCAACAGCTATGAGAACTGTGCAAGTAGGTAAACAACAGAGGAAAATTCACTCCCCCAGTCCATTTCCTGTCTTTATACCTTTTCCCAGCCTCAAACTGCAAAGCTAATGCAAAAAGTATCAAACAAGGTCACTAATATAAGGTCACTTTCAGGCCACTGGACAGCTGTTAATTTTTTTTGTCCATGATGTCAACAAGAACTGTAGAACCCATCTGTCTTATGGCAGAGGCCCAGCTCACTACAACATGTAAAACAATCAGTTCCTAAACACCTGCTGAGATATAAAGGTCTTCAAGTGCTAATGAAAGGCCAGCAAGGAGAGCCATATACAAGAGTTTATTTGTTATTTTTCCATTAGCAAGCACTTCTACCTGTAAATCAAGGGAAAAACAAATATGTTAGCCTGGAGCTAGGCTTCTGGGGAGATTTACAGGAATAACATTTGCAAGTCTGAGACTTGAGACAAAAGCAATTTAGAAAGAAAGGGGGGAATTTTTAGTTCATCATAGACTGCCCCAAGTTTCAGACAATATACTGTAGGATAAGAGTTTCACAGCATTAATGAAGCCCATAGGAAACTTCATCCCATATGTAAACTACATCATATAAATAAGGTGTACCTGACAATTGTACAAAATGTTTCAACTGTTAATATAAAAATGGTGAAACCCATAGGAAGCCAGCTACTGATTTTCTTTTTATGTACCGCTTTGAAGATACATCCCACTGTTCCCTTTGAAAGTTATGCAGAAAGAGACATACTATCTATCTTTACAGATTCTAGAAGCCGTCATCTGCAGACACCGAGAAAATTGTCTTAAGGCATCATGCAATCATATGCAAATTACCATTTAAAATGGAGCAGGTGTCTTCTGGATAACATATGTCCTGTGGTACCAATGCTAGGACTACAACTACATGAACAAAGGGGCACAAAGATGGGGGGAACCCCCAAAGTGTCTTCCAATACCAAGAAGCAGACAAAACACACACACACACATGTACATGTACACACACACCCCACATAGGAAGCACACACACACCATGCTTCAGTCATTTGCCATCACCACCATCAACTGAACTAGGAGAATACTTTTCAAAAAACTTGATAGTAAATTTGGTGTCTACTTGATAAAATGGTCATCAGAGAAGCAGAAATTCATTTGTCTTTATCTATTGTCCAAAAGTGATATTGTCCCCCGCCCCCCCCCCAAAAAAAAACTCACAAAAAAGGAAAGACTAAATATTTTTTATGTTATTTAAAGTATTTCTCATAATGAATATAGTCTGGAACATGTACAGGCTGAATTTTAAAAACTGCATTGTCTAGCTCTAGCCATTTTCTTCCTGGATGCTTTTTTTTTTTTTTCATGAGTGTTACAGAACAGCAGTATCCAGTTACAAATAAACTCTTTATCCCTAGTGGAAAATGGAAAGGCTCAAACAAAGACTGCAGAAGCTTAGTTTTTGGTTGAATGTGACTACTCTTCAGTCAAATGTAATCCAAAAAACCTGGAACAGGCACATGTTCCTCATCCTTAGTCTGATCTAAAGTACTGGTCCCCAAGCTGCACAGTGAATGGTGCTGTGGGGGAGGGGGCACTTTGTTGGAGACCGGGGGGGCGGGGTCCCACAGAGCCAAGAGACATCATGTGTAGGCAGTGAGAGGGAGGCTATTGAAAGGCTCATTGCCCCCTCACGTGCCTCTTTTACCTGATTCAATCATCTTGTGGGATTTGCAAAAGGGGGTGAGGGCCGCTTTGGCAGGCCAAGTAGGGAAAAGGAATTAAACAGATGCTTGTCCCTTGACCATGGCAGGTAGTTGGGGGAGAAAATATGAGGTCAGTGTACACCTTGGCACCCCTTTGTAGTGGAAGGTTGGGTTCTGGAACTGTCTCTATGGGACACAAGATTACGGAAAGAGTCTGCCCTTGGGGCTGATCTGTGGGCTTACTCTTTCTTATAAAGTCACAGAGCTTGGGAAGGAGCCATCCTGATTGGCCTTCCAAAAACAACCGTCCAAGGTCTGGTGTTTTGCCCAAGGGTGGCTGGAGAGGTGTCACAGGTTGACAGTTGTGTCTCAGCTAATCCTGCACCAGGTTCCTTCCCTCTTCATCTGTGCAGCCCCAGGTTTCAAACATTTGTTTACTTTATTTAACCACAAATACTGTGTTTGGTCTCATTATTTCATGGTTAACATTTCATGGTTAACATTATTTCATGGTCAACAAAGCAACACCTTCCTCAGAGTGTGGTATGGATGGGCAAGATGTGACTCAGAAATCCTGGTGGTGACCGTGCTGATGCTGTTAATCAAGGGATCATTGTGTCCTGTTTAGCACAAGACACTAATTCAATTAAATTGCTAACTTTTTAATTATTAACTTTTGTATTCTCAAAGAAAAATATCCATTGTTTCTTTTCCCCACTAATTTCTGGTTTACCATCCTAATAAAATCTGCCTAACACTAAGTAAGATTACTGAATTTACAAAGTGGAGCCTTGGGTTATTTTTTTTCTCTCTCTCGCTGGATGCACATATTTATACTTGACATCCTTTCCAGCAGGAAGATGAGTTCTGGGCAACACAAAACCCTGCTTGCTATTTTTCAGTGTTTCAGTGTGTGCACCTTTAAGCTGCCTGTCAACTTATGGTGACCCTATAAATTTCATAGGGTTTTCTTAAGTAAATACTCAGAGGTGGTTTTGACAGTTCCCTCCTCTGAACTATGGCCTATAGCACCTGGTATTCATTGACAGTTTCTCATCCAGGTACTAACTAGGGCTGACACTGTTTAGCTTCCATGATTGGATGGGATCTGGTGCCTTTAGTAATTCCTAATAAAGACATTTCCTTTGCTTTAGGGAAGTTGGAGCTCAGCATTACTGCAGGCAGTACATGTATGTGTATACTTCGTGGCATACACAGCAATAAATTATACATATAGAGAACAAAGTTCAGCATCTTATCTGATTCATGATGGATGTAACCATCTCTCTGCAATTTATATAAAAACAGTTTATAGGACTAAATTGGACAGGCATTTGTGGGAATGTAATTCCAACCCAATCCTATTTTAGTTCAAATGTTCATTCCTTACAACCCTATTTTAGTTGGTACATCAATCTGTTCCTAACCAGGATTTGCTGAAAATGCAGAATGATATATTCCACTGTGCCTCATGTTTACAAATGAATCTCTGGTTTTGGGAAACAATTTTTATTATTATTATTTGCTTATTCAGTCTAGGGGCGTCTAAAATCTAAAATCAGAATATAGAGTCAATCACATGAAAATAATGGAGCAAGGCAGTATGTAATTAAATTTTGTGATAAGGTCAAGTCAGTGGAGGTTTATTTAAAGAAATCAATAATAAACAGCACATATCTAGATTTGACCTGTTGGTCAGAAGCACAACAAAAGTATTTAATTATCTTTTGAAAGGATAAAAAAAAAAAAAAAAAACAACCCCATGTCTTCATGGTATATAGCATTACACATGTATAGAGATTTGTTTTTTAAGACATATTTATTATTAAAAGAAATTAGAGTCTTCAAACACATTAAATACACATTACATTTCAAGCAATATTGTTTTCATGTAAAAGTGGCACAGAACACATCAGTTACTCCTGCCCAAAAGCAGCCTTCCAGTTATTTATTGAGATTTTATTTCAGGTAACAAGGAAATGTTACTTGTTTATGTATTTTGTGGATTTACATACATAGAGAACATGGGGTGCCAAAAGATCAGCTCAATCTTAAATATCCCAGCTTGTTGGCCCCACCTTGTTATATAGCCTTTGATCACTCTTCTTTTCTCTCCCACCTCATTTTTTAATGAGTAGGTTTCATCTTTGTTGCTGTTTTCCCAACAAGATGATCCAAGTGCCTTTGCAAGAGATGGTCATGGAAGAAATGTAATATGCTGGCAAAGTAATCAATAGCTTTATATCTTGCTGCAATAGAATTATCTTGATAGACACTAGAGTTATGTTGTCTTGTGCTCAAATGGTCTAGTAACTCATTATAAAAGGGGGTAGCACAGAAGTGGCACCAACTTATATCTCCTTACATTTATCATCTCGTCGCTTTTGCATCTTTTGGTCACACTATCCTGCAAACTTATCACCCATGATAACTACCTCCATAACAAGGGTATGCAATATAGCTGTTAAAAGACTAAAATTCAAATGAGTGCAAAAATAAAAATAAACAGATCCTTCGCTTTCTCTCAGCATCTACCTCAATTCTTGTATATCACTGTATGCGTTAAGACCAAACAATTATATGAAATACATTACCAGCAAACCTCTCTGCCCAACACTTTCCACACCTCCACAAACCCCAGTGCAAAGCAACCTTATTCCTTTTCAGTCTCACCAACTGTAATTCATCCTCATTCATTATTTAGTGGCTGCACAAACAGGTGAAGAGCAGAAAAAGTTAACCTTATACCTTCATTACCACACTGCTTTGTTTCAAAGGCTCCTCTGGTTGCAAAAGCATGAAATAGGCAGTTGGATCTGACCAAGTGTAAACAGTTAAACAAATTACAAAAAAAATCTAAGGTGTACTCTTTTAAAAATGCAGATCATAGAAGGTCAAAGATACTGAAAGACACAAGAGCTACAGCAAGAAAATTCCATCCTTGTATTGAAGTATATAAGAATCTTCAAAAAGGAAATGTGCTATAGCTGTTGTTGTTGTTGTTGTGTGTTTTCAAGTCATTTCCAACTTAAAGCAACCCTAAGGCTTATGGACCTCAGTATAGCCAGCGGACCCCCTAAGGCTTATGGGGTTTTCTGAAACCGAGAGTATGTCTCACCCAAGGTTAACCAGTGGGTTTCCATGCCCAAGCAGAGAATCAAACCCTGATCTCCAGTGCTCAACCACTACAACAATATGGCTTTCATAGCTATACTTTGGTTTAATTTATGCTTGTCTTGGGTTCCATGCTAGGAAAAAGGTGTGATATAAAATAAATAAATAGAATAACTTACAAATTGTTGGTATTCCAAGCTAAGTGCTACGTATTTTATATTTGGAAATTTCAGATTAAACCATCATTATTCTGAATAGAATTCAGAATAAACCATCATTATTCTGAAAGCTGAGAGCTCCACAGTGATCCTATAAACTTCAGTTCCATGGAACATTACGAGTGAAGAAATGGTAACAACACCAGCTGCAATGTTTCACTATCACAGTTCAAAAGAAAAATGGAAAATCCCATATATGAAAATATGTCATCTAAATGGGGCATTCAGGAAAATAAGATCAACTCACAACATCATCTATTAAGATAGAGATGAGTATCATAAAGTCCTCCAAATGTCTTCAGACTGCAACACTCAGCTGCTTCTGTCAGAATGGCTAGTGGTGAGGGATGATGGGAACTGCAATTCAACAAGATCTAGAGGGTGACAAGATTCCCACCCCTGTACTAAGAATTAAATTACATGAATTAAATGTTTTCATGTTTACTACTCTAAGAAGCTTCTTATGCCTGCTCAATATTATGACAAAACTCAGCAGCAGTCTGTTAATAGAGGGCAGAAGTGGGTAATTTTTGGCCCTCCATCCAGATGCTTGGACTACAGCTCAAGTCAATCACGGACTACAGTGAGGTATTATGGGAATTGTAGTGCAGCTACACTGGGGGGGTGGATGGGGTGGAGAAGGCTGCTCTAGAAGTTACACAAAATGGATATTTTTGGTCAGTATGGCAGTGGCAGAAGTCATAATACCATTGCTCCTCATTGCTTTTTAAAATGTATAAATATTTTTACAGGTTGAATTAATTAAATTTAACTTAAGATTTTCATGCTAAAATTAACATACTTCATGTAACATTTTACCATATATGTATTATTCTAAATATAAATTTCATTTCTATAGAGAGGAATCAAGTGTAACAGAATTTTTAAAAATACAAAACAATTTACATTTTAAAAAATCTGCTTTAAAATAAAATAAAACCTCACTTATCCATCCTGCTTCATGAGGATACCGGTTTGCAAGCTACTTTAATCATTCCATGTGACTACCCCATGTGTTAAATATATTCAGGACACTTTACTGGAATACTTTTATAGATACAATTAATGCTAAGTAGGCCAAGTATGCCAATATTTGTATTCTTCGAACTTCATCACTTTTATAACATCTTAATTTGCATTTCTCATGCAATGATATTTTTAATTCCCAGGACACTAGATTATTATTGCACTCACACTGCATAAAAACATATGAAGTGGAAAGTAACAAGGTTCTGATGGGATGCAATTATCCACTTACAGCTGAATCATACAGTATTTATTCAAGCCAGAATTCTATTAGATGCATTTTTTTATTGAACTTCAAACTTTGAAGTGTTTCTATTGAGGTTGTCCTTGGAATAACACATTCCATATATATATATGACTCTTAGAGAAACAGACCATCAATCCTGGTGACAAACCAGATAACCATGCAATCAACTAAGACAAATATTTCTTGAGAAGCTGTACCCCCACTCTCCCATTAAGTACAGCTAAAAGTTGGAGATATGATATTCCAAGAGAGAGAGAGAGAGAGAACAAACTCAAAGACCCTTCGGGGTATAAAAGCAGTTTTGTGGGTAATGATCACTATTATCAGATGATAACGAATTATCATTTGAAAATAAAAGGATTCAAATGAGGTCTGTTATCAGAATTTGTCATCTGCAAAAATAATCTGTGGATTAAAGCCAACTTTGGCCAAGCTTCTAAAGTTATCAAATGTTCTATGAGAACAATGTGCAAATGACTCAACTATATAAAATATTTGTTTGTAGTTGTATGCCTTCAAATCATTTATGATGTATGGCAACCCTACCACAGGGTTTTTCTTGGTAAAATTTATTTAGAGAGGGTTTGTAACTATTACATGGATTTGTAATTGGTTGACTGGTCGAACCCAAAGGGTGCTCAACAATGGCTCCTTTTCAACCTGGAAAGAAGTGACCAGTGGGGTGCCACAGGGCTCTGTCCTGGGCCCAGTGCTATTCAATATCTTTATTAATGACTTGGATGATGGTATTGGGGGCATAGTTATCAAATTTGCAGACGACACCAAATTAGGAGGAGTAGTTAATACCCCAGAGGACAGGATCAAAATTCAAAATGACTTGAACAGACTAGAAAGTTGGACCAAAGCTAACAAAATGAAATTCAACACGGAGAAATGTAAGGTACTGCACTTAGGGCGGAAAAACGAAAAGTACAGATATACGATGGGGGACACCTGGCTGAATGAGACTACGTGTGAAAGGGATCTAGGAATCCAGGTGGACCACAGGTTGAACATGAGTCAACAGTGCGATGCAGCAGCTAAAAAGGCCAATGCAATTTTAGGCTGCATCAGTAGAAGTATAGCGTCTAGATCAAGAGAAGTAATAGTGCCACTCTATTCTGCTTTGGTCCGGCCTCACCTGGAATACTGTGTCCAGTTCTGGGCACCACAATTCAAAAAAGATGTGGAGAAACTGGAGCGTGTCCAAAGGAGGGCAACTAAAATGGTGAAGGGTCTGGAAACCAAGCCCTATGAGGAAAGACTTAGGGAGCTGGGGATGTTTAGCCTGGAGAAGAGAAGGCTGAGAGGTGATATGATAGCCATGTTTAAATATTTGAAGGGATGTCATATCGAGGAGGGAACAAGCTTGTTTTCTGCTGCTCCAGAGACTAGGACCTGAAACAATGGATGCAAGCTGCAAGAAAAGAGATTCCACCTCAACATTAGGAGGAACTTCCTGACAGTAAGGGCGGTTCGACAGTGGAACACACTCCCTCGGAGAGTAGTGGAGTCTCCTTCCTTGGAGGTCTTTAAGCAGAGGCTGGATGGCCATCTGTCGGGGATGCTTTGATTGGGAGTTCCTGCATGGCAGGGGTTGGACTGGATGGCCCTTGTGATCTCTTCCAACTCTATGATACTATGATTCTATGGTTTGCCTTTGTCTTCCTCTCAGAGTGAGAAAGTGTGACTCATCCAAGTTTATCCAGTGTGTTTCCTGCCCTGAGTGGAGGATTCAAACCCTGGTCTCCAGGAGTCCTAGCCTAACACTTAAACCACTACACTGCACTGTTGTTGTTTTTTA
Organism: Phrynosoma blainvillii; assembly: GCA_026167975.1. Lineage (NCBI taxonomy): Eukaryota > Metazoa > Chordata > Lepidosauria > Squamata > Phrynosomatidae > Phrynosoma > Phrynosoma blainvillii. Next base: position 271,250,799 of record JANUYF010000002.1, read on the forward strand.
CATGCATCCATTAATGGGACTCAATCCCAGAGAGAAGACCAACAGGGTCATCCCAGCAAAGTACCGTCTGACCCAGGTAGCTTTGATCAAGGAAGGGGTAATTGGCAGATTGTCTTCTAGCTTTCTCTCACACGCATACAACCCATCCACCAGTGTTGTTCCTAATTTTTCCTTAATATTTATTCCACAAACATGTCTCAAATCCCCTGGGAAGAAAAGCTGCTGAGAGAGGATTTGCAGCAGAAAAGGAGAGAAGATTAGGGTTTAGTACCTCCTTGAGAGAGAGTGTGGTATAGTGGCTTGACTGTTGAGCTATGACTCTGGGAACCAGTGTTCAAATATGTGCTTGACTGTGCAAACCCACTGGGTGACCTGAGGCAAGTCATATGCTCTCAACCTCACAGGAAGATCAAGGCAAAAACCCCTCTGAAAAAATCTTGCCAAGAAAACCCTGTGATGGGTTCATCCTAGGGCCACTGTAAGTTGGAGACAATTGGAAGGCACACAATAGCAAATCCCTGCCAAAGCAACCCACTTTACCTACAAGAAGCACCCATCAATCTCTGTGTGTGAGAGCTCATAAGCACACATGCACCGATAACATGAAATCTGGGCTACGTATATGTAATGTTGTTGTTGCTGCTGCTGTGTGCCATCATGTCATTTTTTACTTACCTATTTGGCAAGTTTCTTCAGGGGTGTTTTCCCTGCAGGGTTTTCCATTGCCATCTTATAAGACTGAGAGCATGTGACTTGTCCATGGGCTTTTATGCTCAAACAGAGAATTGAACCCTGATTTCCAGAGTCATAGAATAATGCTCAGACCACTACACCATGCTGGTTTTATTATTATTAGTTTTATCTAAAAATTGAACAAAGTATTCAGAATGATAGACAAATGTACCTTACACCTTCAGTAATGGCAATACTTTGCAAAGGTATAATGTCTCTTTCTCCCTATATACTTCCCAGCCATAGGAACGGTAATTTATATTACCTTTTTGCATTTATCAATGTGGAGCACAAGCATTAAAGCCATTGGTAATAAAGACAGCTTTGAAAATATTTTAAAGCCCCACTACCACCCAATTTTTGTCATACATACATACATACATATATATGGAAGAATAAACTGTGTTTTCCTTTCACAGTTTATCTATCAGATAATAACGGAAATATCTACTCATGTGCTTTCATTCCAGTTGGCCACATTCAGTCTGAATATTCACACACTAAGGTTAGTGGATCAGAAAGTGTTGTTATGCTTTGGCACCATGCATACCCGAAAGAATTCATATAGGCTAACTGTTGTAAAATTGATATATGAGAACCAAATCAGTGTATTCTAAAAACCCATGGCTTACCTGTGGATAATGTTCCTGCTCTGGAGATAATCCAGTGCCAATGCTAGCTCACAGATGAACAATTTCACAGTACCCTCTTGGAAACGGACGTTTTGTTGTAGGTGATAACGTAGGTCCCCTCCAAGAAGCAGGTCCACCACCATAAACATGTCTTCCTCATCCTGGAATGAATACCTAAAATGGGATACACAGCACAGAAAAGGCACGTCTTGATTTGTGTATGGTCAGAGTGAGGAGAGCTATGAAACTACTCCTCCTGTGCCAGTGCAAAGCCTAAAGTGCACAGCACATTAAGCCACGTGCATGGTGGCATCAGTGTTAGAGTAACCTTACATTGATGGATTTAGGCCATGTCTATATAGCAAACAATAAATTAACTGAGAAATCAGTTGTCCTGGTTAAACTGGGCTACTACTATGGACATTCAGAGTTGAATGTGTGTGTTGTGTGCCTTCAAGTCATTTCTGACTTGTGGTGACCCTATTGTGGGGTTATCTTGCCAAGATTTATTCAGAGGGAGTTTGCCTTTGCTCCCTCTTGAGGCTGAGAGAATGTAATTTGTCCAAGGCCACCCGGTAGGTCTCCATGGCTAAGCTGGGATTTGAACCCTTGTGTCCAGATTCCTAGTCCAATGCTCAAGCCACTACACCATGTTGGTCCCCACCCCATATATATATATATATATAGAGAGAGAGAGAGAGAGAGAGAGACCCACTCCTCATTGTTTTGTGGGCTGCCATTCCATTCTATAGATTTGAGAAATATATGTTCATTTTTCTTTCACAAAAATAAAGTGTCAGTGAAGGACACTTGCAACATTATGTGTCACATAAATTAAAATTTAAAGAGCAATTGGACAAAAAAGTGAGAACAAAGGAAATAGCAGAGATAGACAACTGGTGACGCACCATGAGAATATTTAAAAACAGATTTCAGAAGCCCTATTACAAAGTGCCTTTTCTGTAATTCCAAGGAGGGTGAACAGGAAGAAGAGATGAAGGGGTTTAAGGCTTCTAGAAACATCACACTGTGTTCTTCCCCCAGCCCCTGGATTTACTTGGTAATAAAGGAAATATATTCTGCACCATATATTTTTCTGTGAAATTTATATATTTTTAAAAACATTTTCAAACTGTGGATGCTTGAATCTGTGGATGAAGAATCCGTGGATATGGAGGACCAACTGTACTATAGAAAAAGAAAGTTCCCTATAGGTATGCGATCTTTTAAAAAAAGCTGGAGTCCTTTCAGGTGTAGTAGGTTTTTGCTAAATACTGACAAAGTCAACTCTAGTGCTAACCAACATGTGGGGGGATGCAGACCAGGGCGTTTGGAGCGCCCTGGTCCGGAGCGCCGCGGGGCTATGGCAGCCTCACCGCGGCGCCTCCCCGGCGACCCTGAAAGGAGCGCCAAAAAGGCACTCCTTTCATAAGTCGCAAAAAGAGCGCCCTAAAAGCGGCGGGCGCCCTTTTTGCGACTTATCCTCCACAGCTCGTCCGGACGCTGTGGAGGGAGGTCGCCCTGAACGCGTCCGGCGTGCGGTGGCCCGGAAGCGCTCAGGGCGACCTCAGGAAGAGGAAGGGCCGCCGCGCGTGCGGTGGCTCCTCCTCTTCCGGGCCTCCAAGACGACTGTTTTAGTCGTCTGCTTAGGCCCATATGTCAACAGATATGGAAAACAAAATGATGGCCAACAGATTGGATGCAGCCCATGAAAACCAGGTTCTCGCAGACCTACCAGGGGGCCTTTTCTGCGACTGCTCCCAGACTATGGAATAGCCTGCCGGATGAGATCCATCTTATTACCACTCTTGCTGCTTTTAAGAAAGCAGTAAAGATGGACCTCTTCCAGCAGGACTTCCCGGAATAACTCCCTGGCAACAATGGAGGCTTATTACCTCCCCTCAACTTTAACTTTAATCTTAACCTTAACCTAACCTTAATTTGCCCTACCTGCCATTGGATGTATGTTGTCAAACAGCTGTTTATTTGTTTTGTTTCGTTTTGTATGTCTAAATTTATTTTAATTCCATTTCAGTTTAATTCAGTTTTAAGGGGTGGGAGGGTTAGGGTGTGGAATGTTTTAACTGTTCTTTGTTTTAACAATGTTGTACGCCACCTTGATTGCGACGCAGAGGGGCAGGTTATAAATACAAATTTATTATTATTATTATCATGCTCAAAATTCTGTAACACAGACTCCAACAAAACATGGAGAGAGAAATCCCAGAGGTCCAGACAGGGTTCAGGAAAGGAAGAGGCACCAGGGATCACATTGCAAATATACAATGGCTAGTGAAGCGCACCAGGAAATTCCAAAAGAAAATCAGCATATGCTTTATAGACTATACCAAAGCCTTTGACTGCATAGATCAGGGGTAGGCAACCTTTCCCCTTTAAGGGCCGAGGGACTTCAGCTCCCAGAAGCCTCAGCCATGTTGGCCAATACTCCCATGTTGGCCAGTAGCTCCTGGGATTCTGGGAGCTGAAGTCCCTCGGCCCTTAAAGGGGACAGGTTGCCTACCCCTGGCATAGATCATGAAAGGCTATGGATGCCCTTAAAGACATGGAAGTGCCAATACATCTGATAGTCCTGATGAGGAATCTGTTCTCAGGGCAAGAGGCTAATTTCAGAATAGAACACGGAGAAACAGAATGGTTCCTAATTGGTAAAGGCAGGGGTAGGCAACCTTTCCCCTTTAAGGGCCGAGGGACTTCAGCTCCCAGAATCCCAGGAGCTATTGGCCAACATGGGACTATTGGCCAACATGGCTGAGGCTTCTGGGAGCTGAAGTCCCTCGGCCCTTAAAGGGGAAAGGTTGCCGACCCCTGGGCAAAGGGGTCAGACATGGTTGCATCCTTTCACTCTGTTTCACTTGTATGCAGAACATATTATAAGAAAAGTAGGCTTGGATGCAGAAGGAGGAGTAAAAATAGGAGGAAAGAATATCAACAATTGAAGATATGCAGATGACATCATAGTACTAGCAGAAAACCTCACAGACCTGGAACACTTACTAAGGAAGATCAAAGAAGAAAATGCAAAAGCAGGCTTAATGCTGAACATAAAGAAAACAAAAATAATGACCACCGAGGATCTTCACAAGTTCAATCTAGTCAATGAAGAAATAGAAATCATAAAAGAATTCCATACCTGGGATCAAACATTGATAGAAATGGGGACTGTAATCAGAAAATCAGAAGAAGACTAAGAATGGGGAGGGTGGCTATGAAAGAACTAGAAAAGATTCTAAAATGCAAAGATATACAACTCAGCACAAAAGTTAGAATCATATAAGCTATTGTATTCCCTATTACCATGTATGGATGTGAGAGCTGTACAGTGAAGAAAGATGATAGGAAGAAAATCAACTCGTTTGAGTTGTGGTGCTGGAGAAGAGTGTTGAGGATCCTGTGGACAGCCAAAAAGACAAACAAATGGGTCCTAGAGCAGATCAAGCCGGAAACCTCCCTGGAAGCCAAGATGACCAAAGTGACGCTGTCATACTTTGGACACATCTTGAGAAGAGAGGACTCTTTGGAAAAAAACAATAATGCTGGGAAAGGTGGAGGGAAGGAGGAAGAGAGGAAGGCCACATGCAAGATGGATGGGCTCTATTAAGGAGGTCATGGATATGGGGTTGCAGGAATTAAGCAGAGCAATGGGGACAGAGGGTCTTGGAAATGTCTCATACATAGGGCCACCACAAGTCGAGATCGACCCAAGGGAAGTCAACAACAAAAACATATGTTATTCTCTTTAAATTAATACAAATCTTCTGATAAAATAAATCTTTGAATGTGTCTGAATATATATTTAAACTAAATGTGCTAAATGAAATAACACTATTTAGAGTGTCAGAAGGTTTTCCATAAAATGTTGCATTTCTTCCCCTACCACCAGAAAACCCATATCACTGTTCTGTATACCCTCAAAGACTATTTTCATCATGTATTATTTTATATATTTCAAGGCGAAGCCCATGCATTGAAAAAGAAAAAGGAGCAAGTCTGAACCCAGGAAGAACTAAATCGTCTCTCCTTTTCATATTTGTTTATTTATTTATTTATTTATTGCCTTCAAAATTTCCCTCACAGGACCTTTTTACCACATTTCTTTTAATTAAAAGCAATATAAACATGGCTCAAGAAATCAATACATTTTAGACTTGGAGCAGTCAATGTTCTTGAATACAGAAAGGAAAATTAGCTGCTTTTCTGCCAAGAGATTCCCTGAGGAGCCAGTATAATTAAATACATGGTAAAATAACATCATCTCTCCGTCAATGGACAAAGCATGGGCGTAAGTTACCAACATAGCAGGCACCATCACACAGGTCTTTCTCACTCTAGAAGGTACAAGGACACTGAAAACACCTCTTTACCAAAAACAAGAAAGTACCACATTATCCAATATGTTGCTTTCTTATTAGTTCCCCTGGGAAATGGTACAGAAGCTCAGTACAGGGTAGTTTATATGATAAAGGCCCCAGGTTCAATCCATGCCATAGGACTCAAAACAATTAGTCTAAAACCAGGAGAGCTTCTGTCAGTCAGGATGGAGAATACTCAGCTAGATGGACATGTGATCTGATTCATTATAAAGCTATTTTCAAAATACATTCCAGTATTACAGACAGGAGGCAATATGTTTTGGAATTCTTTGATACTGCATCCCTTTTATTGTTGTTAGCTGCCCTTAAGTTGACTTCAACTATGGTGACCTTGTGAATGAGACATCTCCAAGTCCCTCTATCCAGCATGCTCTGCTCAGGTCCTGCAGGCTCAGGCCCGTGGCCTCTGGTCAAGTCTAACCATCTGGCATATGGTCTTCCTCTTTTTCTACTGCCCTCTTCTTTCTGCAGCATCATTGTCTTTTCTAATGATTCATGCCTTCTCATGATGTGGCCAAAGTATGGCAGTCTAGTCATCCTGGCCATCAAAGAGAATTCTGGCTTGATTTGTTCTAGGATCAACTTGTTTGTCTTCTTGACCATCCACGGTATCTTCAGCACTTTTCTCTACTGCCACATCCCAAATTAGTTGCTATTTCTTTGTATCAGCTTTCTTCACTATCCAGCTCTTGCATCTGAACATTGTGATGGGGAACACAATGGCTTGGACTATCTTCACTTTAGTATTCAGAGCTGTATCTTTGCATTTTAGATTTGTCTAGTTCTTTCATAGCTGCCCTTCCCATTCTTATTCTGCTTCTGATTTCTTCACTACAGGCCCAAAACACACTGCAGAAATAATCCAGTTTGAGACCACTTTAACTGATCTGGCTCAGTGCTAGGGAATTCTGGGAACTGTAGTTTTGTGAGACATTTAGGTTTCTCTGTCAGAGAACTCTAGTGCCACAATAAACTACAATTCCTAGGATTCCCTACCATTGAGCCAGGGCAGTTAAAGCAGTCTCAAACTGGATTATTTCTGCAGTGTGTTTTGGAACTGCAGTCTCCATTCTGGTCTATATTTGATCGAAGGTATGGGTATAGAAATCTTAAAGGAACAGATCCAAGAAGATCAAAATGGATTTATCACTAAAAGATACACAAAAAACAACATTAGGTCAGTATTAAACATCATAGAACATTACGAAAAACATAATGGAAAAAACTCGTCATGTTGTTCTTTGATGCGGAAAAGGCCTTTGATAGGGTAAATTGGGCATTTATGAAAGAAGTAATCAAGAGAATGAATACAGGGGGGAAATCTGAAAAGTGGATTCAAGAAATTTATAGAGACCAAAGAGACCAACTTATAATAAATGGGGAAAGAACAGAATACATAACAATAAAAAGAGGTATGAGACAGGGGCGTCCCCTGTCTCCCCTATTGTTTATAATCCTTCTGGAGATTCTGATCAACAAAATAAGAGAAGATACAGAAATAAGAGGAATAAAACTAAAAGGATATGAATACAAGATCAAAGCTTATGCAGATGATCTGGTCTGCTTCCTTGACAATCCAGTCTGGTCTATATTTGATTCAAGGTATGGGAAGTCAGAGCCTCAGAAGAGAGCAATGGCAAATCCCCTCTGAAGAAACTTGCCAAGAAAACCCCATGATAGGGTCACCATAAGTTGGAAATGACTTGAAGGCACACAGCAACTACAACAACAATGGGAACTCTGTCTATTTTGATTTTTTCATTGTCTGGGATGAATTCCTGTAGCTCTTCTGTGGTCATTATTTTGTTTTGCAACCCTATAATTTTCAAAATTTGAACTGTTTGATTCCTGCACAATGGAAAGGTTACATGACCCAAGAGTCCAGCAGTAGCATATGGACAGGGACTCAAAGGATGTCTTCTTCATTGGCACCAGAACTAAGCAATACTGGAGAACTTGAGACCCTTGAGCTTGAAGTGCCTGAGACTCATGAGCCTAGATCAGGACCATCAGTCTCTGAGTGCAGCTCCAGCACGAGGGTGGCACACTCTCCTCCAAGAGCTCTGTGGTCCCTGAAGCTGGTGCAGAGGACCAAACATGAGGTCCTGGAGAACACCAGAGGTCTACCCCTTTCTGGCATGGGTGGGAGAAGAGTTGCCTGTAGACCACATGTAGCCCCCTAAGGCCATTTTGTTGTCCTCAGCATTCCCTCAAATACCCCCTGAGGGACATGAAGGCCATTTGTCACATTTCTGGACTTTCACTGGCTGTTTTGGGTCCAGGAAATGCCTTTTTTTAAATCACAGGAACTGAAAGTCACAATTTTATTTTATTTTATTGCCAGGGAATCATAAGGGGGTAAAGTCCTCCAAGGCCTTCTGAAGGGCCAATACAGCCCCCTAGCCACCAACAGTAGCCCACCCCTGCTTTAAATTATCTTGAGAGGAACTTGGGAGTAGCAGCCTTGGCTAAGAAATACAAAAAGTTTGAGCTGCGGCCCTTTTTGGAGAAGATGTACATTTGGAGATCTCCTACACTGCTGAACAGGCTTGTTATGGGGTAGTAAATTCCAATGTGTGAATAGTTTTTTAAATCACAGTGAAATGTACATGTATATCTCAATTAATTACATAGAATCATAGAGTTGGAAGAGACCACAAGAGCCATCCAGTCCAACTTCCTGCCAGGCAGGAACTCTTAATCAAAAATCAAGTAGATGTGTTCCTGGGTATTACTTCTTTAACTAAAAATTTGGTACCATAGGAAGAATTAACATGGAAAGAATAAGGACAGATTCCTACACTACAAAAAAAAGGCACTTCTACATGTTTCAGGAAACTTTTTATTCAAAACTAACAATATGCATATGCGAAATGAAACAACCAGGTTAAGTAAGCTGTGCATAAATAAACAAAAACATTTTGAACCTAACATACGTCACTTGAAAGTTTCTTTCAAAATGCATTCAGGGATGATTTTTTCCCTTCTTTCAATGCCTTCCAGTTTTCTTAAGATTTCCATTTTAGTGGCCAAACTTATAGATTCATGCTTATTAACATGCTGGGAGGAGCTGATGAGGCAGGCTTTCCTGCTTTCTCATTTATCTGTGTTTTGCTGTTCACATATTCTATTTACTTTGCCTCTTGTAGGCAAGCACACTCATGACTAGCTAAAGGAGAATGCCCCCCCCCTTATGTTTTATTGTAGTGTTTGCTGCAAGAAACCTTGCCCCAACCCAACAGTGAAACATTTCTGTTTCTCCACTTTTCATCATTTCCCCAATGCCAATGCTACTAAAACAAAATTTCCAGTCAACCACAGCATAGGGAGGAAAGGGATGGTGGCAGACTTAAATGCACTTTGTAAAAAGGTGCTTCTTTGTCAGAGGCTTTGTTAAATGACATATACGTATACTTCCTCTGTACATACCTATGGTTCTTGCACAAAAATGCCAGATAGAAAAGGTCAACAAAGGATGAGGTGACTGATTTCAGGGCAGGACAATAAAGCATTCCCTTTAAGAAGAATTACCTCAAGAAAAGAGGTAGGCAAATATTGCAGGATACTTGTACTAATTGTACTACAATTAAAATGTGTGTTAACTATTCAAGTATCAATACTAAGATATCTCTACATTCGTACCTCCACATTTTCTGGGGTTAGGGGCACAGGACCCCCATGAATGTGGAAAAACTGCAAATAACAGTCATTAGAAATCTCTAGGTCCTCCAGTGCAACTCTGTGGTCAACATCTGCCAGACACTGACCACAGAATTGTGCTGGAGGAGCTACAAATGCCTAGTGGAGTGGTCTCTCTAGGAATCTCTAGGTCCTTCAGTGCGATTTTTGTTTAAAGTTGACCAAAGAGTTGTGCTGGAGGACCTAGATATTCCTAGAGAGAATATATTAATAAAATCCGTGAATAATCAAGTCCTCAAAAGTCAAAGCCGCAAACGTGGAGGGATGAGTGTATTTGTGGGCAAGGAGTGTAACATTAATACAGTCCTTGGAGTTTGGATCAAATTGGATTTGTTGAAAGATTTTTTAAAAAGTGCTCAACAGAGAAAGATGCAAAAAAAAAATCAATACAGTGATCAATTGAGCTGTTCCTTGGATTTAATGTTCTCTACAGGGTTCTCCATCATCTTGGAGGAGTCAGTGGTCTGTGTTTTAAAAAGGAAAGAAACAGAGCAAACAGTTCCTCAAAGTGTAGCCTTTCAGCCCTAAAACAATTTTTTTTAACCTGAAGGACTGGAAGACTGTTGGGGATCAGCATTCTAAGGTCAGAAAATCAGATAATTCACCAGAGTGTAATCATAGTAGATGATTCTATAGCAGTTTCTCCCCAGGGTTCTCTTTGCCTTCATCAATATCACACAAAGAGACAGATTTTAGAATTTCTCATTGAAAGCCTTAGGATATATTTAAAAGGCTTTAATTGTGAAGACTGTATGGGCTACTTTGGCTCTTCCTGTGATCAGAAACCAGACTAGACAGACTCTTTCACTCTATTTTGGGATCATCCTTATCCACATGGCTGACAGGGGGCCTCTACAGACCAGCCCAAAACTGACTTCATATCCTGCTTACAGGCTTCCCAGAGGCCCTTGGTGGGTTAAATGCATGAACAAAACCCCAGATTTGGCAGGCCTTCAGGTTTATTTTGTAGGATCCTTAGTATATTCTTATAAAGTGACATGGTCAATTTTTGCAATCGTATTGCCATCCAAAACACAACTCTTTTAGCACCATCTTCCAATTAATAGTGCATGTGTGTGTGTGTGTGTGTGTGTGTGTGTGTGCCTTTATGTCCCCTGTGGATATATGACAATCCCATGAATTTCATCAGGTTTTCTTAAGCAAGGTATACTCAGTGGTGATTGCCATTGCCTTCCTTTGAAATATAGCCTACAGCACCTAGTATTTCTTGGCAGTCTCCCACCTAGGTATTAATCAGGGCTGACCATTCTTAATTTCCAAGATCAGGCAGGAGCTGGTCTTCAGGGTATCTATATTTGGAGTATCTACTATAAATTAATTCTCACCAGAGCACTGTAACATCAACCCAGTTGGCAAATACACAGCTAGAGTACTTTCTATAGCTAGAACAGAAATAACACTTTGAACAAAGACTTAACAATGTTTGGTCTGAATTTGGTTTTGACCCTACTCTACTGCAAATTCATATGCAAATCTAAAACTATCTGGCACAGTAAATGGGCTCACACACACACAAGAATCACTGTGTTTGAGAAGGAATTAAAATTTTAAAGTGATACATACAGATGCCCTCAAAATCACAATTAACCTTCTTGTATTTGAGACTATTTACTCAGAGAAAATTAATTCACTCTTTTCATGTTGACTGCCAAAAGCATATTATTAATAGTCTAGACCTAATGGCTCAGAGAGGCAGGAATTGCAGATGTTATTTATTTCACCAGTTTAAGAGGTGGCATAAGATGCCTTCATTTATCATGCAGTCTGTTTCCCAAGCATCTTTCATTGAATGCCCAACAAACACTTTTAGACATCACTCACTTGTGATAGGTTTTCTTTTTGTATTCATGCACTATACTGTTTTATTTAAATAAAAAGAACTATGAAAATGGGAAAACAAATAGGGAGAACCATTTGCATGAGCAGAAAACCATTTAAAAACAGAAGCATTAGAGCACAAAACTGCAACACGACCTAAAGGCAACATAATGGCAACATGATCTAATATAATAATAATAATATTTATTTGTATACCGCCCTGTGGCGAACCAATCCGGGCGGTTGACAACAATAAAATATGACAAGATTAAAATATAACATTAAACATTATAATCCCTCCCCCCCTTAAGAAAGTATTAAACAATATAACAAATTAAAAGCACAATATAAGAACATAAAACCATAATTAAAACCACCTAAAAACCCTGATGTCCCTCTGGAGATCCTCAACCATCACTAAAGATGGGGCCACGGGAGGAATGAGGGGATCAGGAAGCCTGGGCCGGGATGGTTAATCTGGAAAGGCCTGCCGGAAGAGATCCGTCTTGACAGCTTTTTTAAAGCTGTCTAATGATGTCAACTGACGGATCTCATCCGGCAGGTCGTTCCAGAGTTTGGGGGCGACAGCAGAGAACGCCCTCTGGGAGGTCGCTGCAAGCCTAGATTTTAAAGGCTGCAGTAAGTTCCTCCCAGAGGACCGGAGAGCGCGGGGAGGATTGTACGGGAGGAGGCGGTCCCTGATATAGCTTGGACCCAAGCCATTTAGGGCTTTAAAGGTAATAACCAACACCTTGTACTGGGCCCGGAAGCTGATAGGCAGCCAGTGGAGGGACCTCAGAACCGGAGTAATGTGGTCCCTCCTAGATGTACCAGAAACAAGCCTGGCTGCCATATTTTGTACCAACTGAAGCTTCCGAACCAAGCACAAGGGTAGCCCCAAGTAGAGCGCATTACAGAAGTCCAGGCGTGAGGTTACCAGTGCGTGCACAACAGTTTCGAGATCCCTTACTTCCAGAAAAGGGCGCAGCTGGCGTATCAGCCGAAGCTGATAACAGGCACTCCTGACCGTCGCATTTACCTGATTTGTCATCAGGAGCGACGAGTCAAGGAGTACCCCCAGACTGCGAACACAGTCACTGGAGGAGAGTGTGACCCCATCCAGGACTGGAGGTTGCAACCCAATTCTTGGTTTCGGGGCCGCTACCGTGAGCACCTCCGTCTTGTCTGGATTCAGTTTCAATCTGTTTTTCCTCATCCAGCCCATTACCGCCTGAAGACATTCATTGAGAGAAGAGATGCCATTGGAATTCGAGGCCGACGAACGAGACACGGAGAAATAGATTTGGGTGTCATCAGCGTACTGATAACACCCAGCACCATAACTCCGTATTATCTCACCCAGCGGCTTCATATAGATGTTAAATAACATCGGGGACAAAATAGCCCCCTGAGGAACCCCACAAGTGAGGTTCCTCTTACTGGAGCTACAGTCCCCAAGCAGCACCCTCTGGGGTGTGCCAAATATGTATATGTGCCAAATATAATATGTGCCAAATCCCTTTAAAGCAGAGACAGAATGAAGTGGGAGCCCTGCATGCAGCACTTTTAAGTAGAGCAGAGACAAGAAGTGTTGTCCCACCAGTGATTATCTGCTTTAAGAAAAGTGGTTGGGGAGCAGCAGGTTTTGGGGGTGCAGGAAGGTGAATGAAAAACAGGCAGGGGAAAGCTTTAAATTATTACCATTTACATTTTATAGGGATTTGGTAGAAACCATCTAATGCAGTGTCTGGTTACTGATTTATGGTGCAAGTATTTTCAGCATCATATAGTTACAATTTCTCATTTTGCTTTCAATAGTGCATCTCCTATGGCAAGTGAGAATCAATGTGGATCAAAGTAGACAAAACACCATTCACACAATTAGGAATTATATTATATTCCTCAAAAAATGATTCACAAATACAGGAGGCCAAATCCAAATCAGGAATATGACAGGCAGAGAAATTTTAACCCTTTGGCCAGAATTAAGTTAGGGACATGCATAAGCCACACTACACTTGTGGGGTCAAAAAGTCACCATTGCACAATGAACATCTTCTGCTGACAGTGGCAGAAACAGAGTTGGACAGACAGCATCTTCATCTGTGCCCTTTCCTTCCAAGTTGTGCATTGTGCACTATGTGTTGAGATGCACTGAGATTATGTATCCTGTTCTTTGCATTGTGACTTGCATATTGTGCATTGCACAGTGGCACGTAGTCAATGACATGTGTTGTGGAATGTTGTTATTCTGCATGGGAGTTGTGTAACCCACATGTAGAACATCTTCATGTGCAAATATTTACATTACAGTGATTGGATACTAGATTGCAGTCTTTTCTCCTCTACTCTTTAGCCCCAATTCAAATTAGTTCTCCAGGCCCACACTTTGCACTGGGAGAAAAGTTATTATCTCAACTGGGAGCATTTTCCCCAATAGCAGGAGTGGGGAACCTGATCTGAATTGCAATCACAGAAGTGTAGGAAAGAGTAAAGCTAAAAGCTACCCTACCCAAACCACTATGGTTTAGCTAACTCTTCCATGCCTATGACAGCAAATGATGTTCTCACCCAAGTTGAGGCTAATTATACCCATGGCCACCTAAATTATTGTGACACCTGAAACAAACAAACAAACAAAAACCCAGAAGTATTTCTCCTCTCTGACAACAGAAATGTACTAAAAATAAATTCAGCTATAAACCGTTTGCTTCCTTTTGTCTACATCTACAATCAGCTGCCTAAGATGACTGGCTCACTCTTCCTAATGGCAGGGCCAGCCCTTGGATTGTGTTTTAGGACACAATCCTGAGGCTAGAAGCTCACCACAAAAAACTGTTTGGTCTATAACATGCCTCAGATTTCTCTGTCCACTAGAAGAGGATCTCTTACAGACAAGTTGATGTTCATTGAAAATTACCACGTTTGACAACACCATCACATTGGAAAAAGCTATGATCAAAAACTAGAGTTTGATCCTTGCTTATTTGAACAAGCCATAGTTTCAACAAACCAGTTTCTTGAGTTCAGGCATCAGGGAACTGTTTTAATTTAAAACTGGAGACAAAGTTTTCCATTCCTCTTCTTAGAAGGAGAAAGGAAGGGCACACAAATCCAAGGCTCTCTGTGCCTTCTTCTCATGGTGAGATACCATGGATTTCCATTGCATTTCAACCAAAGCTTAAACTATGGTTTCTTCTATTCATGCTGATTCTATTGGGTATTATTCTCTCACTCTATAGTTTGGTTTGTTGTTATGTTTTATTTTTATGAAATTGAATTTATTTGAATTTTAGCCACTTTCTGTTTAAAGCAGAAAAACGTTTTAAAATAAAAAAATGAAACAACTTTTTCTTCCTTGTCTTATTAAGTGCTGGTTTAAGTATGATACCTCAGGTGAAAGTTGCTGAGATTTGTTTCATTATTGCAAAATCCTTTAAGGGAAAAGGGTTTGTGGGGTTTTTTTTTTGTTTTTGGCTACAGATTATTTATCAATGCTTTGGCAGTAAATCCACCTAAAAACAAAACATAAATAATACCATATATGCTACCTGAAACTTTGCTTGAAACTTTATTTCATCCTGCCTATTTCAGGGCCACCAGAGGGGGAAACACACATAATCGAAGAAAAATGGGTAGATTAAGGTGCCTTATCTGTGTGCTGATCGATGCTGTTACTGATGGCTAGAATGCACCTGAAATTAAACAGTATGGAAGGCAGCTACCTTCAAGTACTCTTAAAGAGAAAAGCCTATTTCAAAGAGACATTTATCAAAGGTTTCTATCTAGATTTGAGGCTTGCTCTGCCACATAGTACAGTGGAGAAATCCGCATCATGGTGAGGTGGTGAGGCAAGAAGACACAAAATTGCATAAATTAGTACCTAAAAGATTGTTGTTTTAGACTCTGGCTTATAGCAACCCAATGATAGGGTTTTCCTGACAAGATTTATTCAAAGGAGGTCTGTCATTGCCTTCCTCTTAGGAGACTGAGAGAATGTGACATGCCCAAGGGCACCCAGTGGATTTCTATGGGTGGCTGGAGATGTGAGCCCTGGTTTTCCAGAGTCCTAATCCAACACTCAAACCATTTCTCCAGGCTGGCTGTATCATGATATGTACAGCAGGGCTGTTGTTTTCTAACTTTGGTCTCAGCCAGAATAAGGTTGGGCCTTGATGAAAGGAACAACATGCCTTGAGCCAACACTGTCCAGTCTTCAGCAATGCCCCTCTGTTTTCGCAGGGGATCCATTCTGGACCTCCCCCTCACAAAAATGGAAACTTGTCAATATTAAAGTCCCATTGGCTTGAATGGCTGCGTGCTCTGGCGCATGTGCCATTTTAGCCAATGTGGCTTGCCCCTCCAAAACTGCAGACTTGAAGTCCGCAAAAACAGAGGGGCAAGTGTGTCTGTTCCTCCATCTAAATAGTAGTACAGTCACCCCTCCTTTCTTGCAGACTTAAAGTCCGCAGTTTTGCATATTCATGGAGGGGTGACCTCCATGAAAATCAATGGGTTGTGCATACCCCATTCAAACCTATGGGGCTTGAATGGGGCTTGAATATTGCAAAATCTCCATTTTCACAGGGGTGTGTGTATCCGGAATGGATCCCCCACAAAAACAAAGGGCCGACTGTATAATGCTAGAAAAATGAACTACAAATCAGACACTCCAGGCTCAAAGTGCAGCAAATGTAGTGAGGCAAGGTTTGCTTATCTTACAAAGTTGTTGTAAGGATGACAACAATGCAGTATATACATGGACGTGCTTTAAAGACTCCAAGGCTTCACATTTGCTAGGATGTTCTGCTGCACAAATAGGCACAAGAGTGTGCTGTAGATGTGCTACATAAATGCTTAGTCAAAAATCTTTATGTTTCTTGATAAGAAGTGCAATCCCACAAATTTAAACCACAAAACAGACCTCTCTTTGCCAGCTAGGTTAACTCTCAATAATTATGGACTGTCAGGGAAACAAGGCTACTGTCAAACTGGTGAAATAAAGCAACCGCTTTAATTGCCATGGCTCTTGTAGGAGTGAACCCACACTGCAGAAATAAAGCAGTTTGACACCATTTTAACTGCCATGACTCAATGCTATGGAATGCTGGGATTTGTAGTTTGTTGTTGCAACAGAGTCCTCTCACAAAGAAGGCTAATTATCTCACAAAACTACAAATTCCAACATCCCATAGCATTGAGTCATGGCACTTAAAGTAGTGTCAAACTGCTTTATTTCTGCTGTGTGAGTTCATTCCTACAAGAGGCTATAGGTTGTTCTAACATTAAATCTGTGAAACTCAGAATGGTTTCCTCTGCTATGGCTGATCTTGGGATTCAGAGCAACTCTGGAAAGAGATACATTAAAGAAGAACTGATGGGGAGACAATAGGAGAAGAAGCAGTCGGTGGTGCACTTTACCACTGCAGCCAGTGCAACTCACAAACACATGCATGTTGAACCAGCATGGAAGAGCAGCTGTTTGTTTAGCCAGCATGTCATGTCATGCAGACATCTCTGGGTTCAGTCCTCTAGTGTCTCCACACAGTGCTAGGGGGGAAAACCCCTGCCTGAAACCCTGGAGAGCTACTGCCCCTCACAGCCAATACTACTGGAATGGATAGTCGAAAGACTTGGCATGCGGTTGATTCCTGTGTTTTTATGTACAAGCACTGTACATGCTAGGTACAGTGCTTTCCTCTTGCTTCTCTTCTCATGGGGTCCCCTCAAAGCACTTCCATCGTCCCAGCACTTCTATGACCCACTGCTTCTAGGTGTTAAGCAAAAAGCAGAAGAACTGTAGAGAGTTTGGAGCTAGGCATCTAAATGCCTGCATCCCTTTCTCTTTCCTGACTCCTTTCCGCTCCATAAATATTGGGAGCTGCTCTGGCCCCCAGAACTGGGTAGATATGTGATTGAAACCTTCAGGAGTGCATCATCAAGTTAATCCAAGCAGGATGAGCAGTAAAACAAAGGGACGGTGGATTGCAGCCGGAGCAAGAGTTGGGGTAGCACTAAGTTTACGGAATACTGCAGGAGAGCAAGAGCAATTAAGAAGATGTCTGGTTTCCTAGGGCATTCAGTAGGGTGAATGTTGTTTTTCTCTGTTTAATATTAACATTTTAAGAGTCTGCTGTGAAGCAATACATTGGGCCCTTGGTATCCTCTGGAGTTTGGTTCCAGGACCCATCAAAGATACTAAAATTCTGTGGATAACAAACACATTCTTTAAGGTCATCTGTCTTATGGAAATAGGAAAGGTAGTTAATATCTTAAAGTGATTAAATAGCTGGGCAGGTGAGAAGTTTGAACATTCAATCAATTACATTCAAAACACTGGTATAGAATAATGTGGAATATGCTGTAACTGTAACATTTTAGCAGGGCCAGCCCTACCATTAGGTTGACTGAGGCAACTGCCTCAGGCAGCAGATGCAAAGGACAGCAGGAACAGCCTCCCTAGTGTTACTAATGGACTTTCCAACTGCTCCCCCATGTTGTTGGAAGGCAGAAATGGGAGTACTACAAAACCTACCCCAGGCCTCTAAGTAAGAGTCACCAGTGTAGAAATAAGAGTCAGTAGCCAGCCTGATCAGTTTCTGTGCATGGACTAAGAATGGATTACTCTTTTGTCCTTTGCTTCAGGCAACAAAATATCTTGGGCTGGGCCTGCATTTCAAACTGCAGACAGAAAACTTTAATATCCCTTCCCCACACACACATACTCTATCATAATGGAAAACTATGGTTAAACAGAGGGCTCTAACCAAGCCTTATAGCCAAGAATGCTAGTTTTCTACATTGTGCACAGTGAATCATTCTGAACCAAGGCCTTTTGCTACCAAAGTTTATTTCTCACACAAGACAATCTCATCACTAGATCTAGCATATCTGTCAGTTGGCCCAAATATTACAACTTCTATTGGGAAAGAAATAAAAATCAAAATAGCATGGCATTTGAAGCTAGCAAGGACCTAGTCAGCTATAGTGGGAACTGAACAGGGGGGGTCCATTACCAAAGCAAATGCTTTGCCTAAGAAATACATCTGAACTGCAGGATGTCCTGAACCCTGCTGCTTCTCTGAAAGGCTACTCAAAGAAAACTGGGTCATCCCAGCTGCAAAAGTAAGCCAACAAATACTGTAGGGGTAAACCAATAATTGTGACACAGTTAAAATGAAATAAATCAAGCAGAACCAGGCTTCCAGAGAGACCACATCATCTCAGGGAAATCATGGGAAAATATGGTCCACTGGCAGCCCCATGTTTCTTACCACAAATTCACAAGGAAAGGATGTTCCAGCCCCTGCATGATCTGTAGCTCTTTGAAGACATTTCTCACTTCATTCCGTTCTACACATTTCTGCTTGTTCATATATTTCATGGCATACATTTTCTTGGTGTCATTCTTCTGGACAATGCATACCTACAGGAACAAATCAAGGCAACAGATTCTATAAAGTGAAAAGTGTAGAATAAATCGGCAGTACAGATATGTGATATCCATGTATTTTCTACTTATGAGGGGGAAAGAACTATTGTTGGATTGTTGCCCTATTTATTAAACCCTGTTCTTTTCTTGTACTACCTAGGGTGTATCCGCACTGCAAAATTAAAGAGTTTGACACCTCTGTAACTGCAACGATTCTATCGTACAGAATCCTGGGATTTGTAGTTTAGTGAGTTAGGGACTGTACAGATATGTCAGATCAGGGCAAGGGCAACCACATGCTGCAGCCCCAATTTGGCCTTTCCGTGGTGCAAAAAGAAGCCGAAAAAAGCAGCTCTTTTTTGTGCTGCAGAAAAACAGGCTTCCAGAGAGGCTAAGGCCACATCATCTCAGGGAAATCATGGGAAAATATGGTCCACTGGCAGCCCCATATTTCTACACATTTCTGCTTGTTCATATACTTCATGGCATACATTTTCTTGGTGTCATTCTTCTGGACAATGCATACCTACAGGAACAAATCAAGGCAACAGATTGCCCTGATTGTGCCAAGGGAGTGCTGTGACACTTCCCGCAGTGCGGTGGGGTGCGTGGTGTGAAGCTGGCATGGGGCAGAGTCAGGGTGGGAGGCATGTGGGTGGCATGCCCCCTCTCTACCCCCAGGCCGGCTCTTTAAGCTGGTTTGTACAGCCCTTTGTCAGCCTGGTGCATGTCTCAGCAAACTACAACTCCCAGGATTCTGTAGGATAAAGTCATGGCAATTAAAGTGATGTCAAACTGCCTTAACTCTACAGTGTAGATACACCTCTAGACTCATTATCAACTGTCCTGCTGAGAAGAATGACAAAGCAGACTGATAATTTGCTGTTCTTATATGAGAGGAAAATGTGAAAATTTTCATTTTTTCAATAGATTTTATTCCATCTGCCTGATTACCTATTTGATTGCAAACTGATGTATCTCACCCATGATCAACGATCTTATCCAATTTATCCGTGATCCCTAACCCTCACTATGTACAGTGGCCACTTTTCCTTAAAACAATATTTTGGGCTTCCTTGCTATTTTGAGCAATGCTGCCCTGACAGTTTCTAGGAGAGAATCAAGCTACAATAGAGAATCTACAATCAAACTACAATCACAGAAAGTGGCATCTTGCAAAGGATCCTGTTCTGCTTTGCTAAAAACTCCCCTCCCTGCAAAATTTGCATTCCCTTAGTATTAAATCTGTACAAGGTCTCAAACCAGCAGCAGTCCACAGCCAGGAGCAGATGGGGCCAGAACTTTTCATCCTTCTCTTCTTTATCTCTCTCTCTCTCTCTCTCTTTCTTTTCCACACGTACACACAAATTC
The DNA here is from genome assembly GCA_026167975.1 of Phrynosoma blainvillii. NCBI lineage: Eukaryota > Metazoa > Chordata > Lepidosauria > Squamata > Phrynosomatidae > Phrynosoma > Phrynosoma blainvillii. The sequence continues at coordinate 271,270,895 of JANUYF010000002.1, forward strand.
CTGCTCCCTCCTCACCCAGAAACTGCCAAATTGCTCTTGGAAGAGGCTGCACAGGGCTTCTGAACAAGAGCCACATATTCCCCCATAACCAGGGGCTTATTCACACTATACAGTTAGAGCAGCATGATTCCATTTTAACTGCCACGGTTCTGTGCTAAGAAAACTTGGGATTGTGAGTTTAGGTAGAGGGGCATTTACAATCCTCAGCCAGGGAGCTCCTCTGATGTCTCTGAACAAATCATAAACCTCAGGATTCCATAGGATAAAGCCATGGCAATTAAAGTGGAATAATAACACCATAACTGTGTAGTGGGAATGGGTCCTAAGGCAACAGGTTATCCTCCACTGTACACTGTTCCTTCCCAAACAGCAAATAATTTCCTCTTATGCTCCTTCCAAACAGTAGGTGGGAGGGGGAGAGAAATAAAGCAAAATGTCAGCACATCCTCATTCACTCCAGTGCAACATCTTCCTTCACCGGATGTTTGCGCATAAATTCTGCAGCTCTGGTTTATCAATAAGAATCATTTAATATCCTGTAATATATTGTCAACATTCTGAACATACAAGGAACAAAGCTCTGGTTCTTCCTAGTATTTTAGGAGATAAGATAATGCAATATTTTCTAAAGTCGTATTTGCTGTCCATCTTGTTATTTTAAAGAGGAATCTAATTTTTTTGGACCTAACACATTATTTTCAAAGAAAACCATACCTTTCCAAAACTGCCTTTTCCAATGGCTCTCAAAATTTCAAAGTGGTCAAAGGTGACTGTAAAGAAGAACAAAGTTTTTTTTTAAAAGAAAAGCCTCAGTCATTCAATATTAATATAACTAACTTCCAGAATTGTTACACAGTAAGAAAGACCACTTGTTCCTCAGTTGTAATTACAAAATATTAGCTGTTTACTCCAAAATGAGTTAATGTTGTTCAGCAAATTACCCTGTTATCTCAAACAAAAATCCATCAGTGTTACCTTTATTGGCCAACCAATATTTGTTAAATAGCCAACACAGCTACCCCTGAATACACCCTGCTATCTGTTAAATTAATATTCCTTTTCCACATTGTTTCATATAAACAGATTTCCTATTATGGAACGTGTTTTCATTTCTTAAAATATTAATTAATATTTAATGTATGGAAATATAGAATGTAAAGAGTTGACTTTTCAAATATTTAGCTTTTCTTCCTTATATTTAACAATTATAACAAAATGATAACAATATAATTATTCTTTTTTTAACCAAGTTCTGACCCACATTCAGTTTTGTCATGTTAGGATTATGTAAGCTTTCAAGTTGTCAATGCTTCATCAAGTAAAATAGAAGAGCAAATATTTGTCTTAATATAAATTACATGAATGAAACACAGTAGATTTGACTGAGAGTGGGATATAAATATTTCCAATAAATATTTAGAGCAGAACTCTGTCCTGAAGCCTTGGAAAGCTTTGATTGACCAACATAGCTATTATAATAAGAAAGATGGCCACAGAATTATATTTTATGATCCATTTCCTTGCAAAATCATGTGTCACCTAACATTTATGGTTTGGTGAAAAATGAGAAGAGAAATACATACCAAAGCAAGACAGGCAGTGTTCTTAAAGGCTAAACATTTGCAACAGTAGTTTTATCTGCAAATATGATTTAATGTTTTCCACAGTGTCAGTGCCACATTTTAGTAGCTGTATTAATCTGTTGCAGCAAAAACAACTGTGTCTTGTGGCACCTTAAATACTTGTTATTTGATACAATCTTTTGTGGACTTCAGATACATAGAGTTGGCACATACATGCAAATGCTGAGCCTAGATGAAGCTTACTTTCTAGACACTACTTTGCAGCAACATGATGGACAAATAAGCATCACTCTATACCATAACCAAGAGGCATACACATATTATATGCTTCCATCTTCCAACCCAGAACATACTACAAAATCCATTGTCTACAGCAGAATTTTTCAACCAGAGTTCTATGAAATCCTAGGGTTCCACAGGAGGTCACTAGGGGTTCTGCAAGAGATTGTAATGGGGGTGGGTGGGTGGCTTTTTGAGCTGTAGATATAATTTTTATATAGGGATTCTCTGAGAGCTGAAAATTACTTCAAGGGTTCATCCAGCGTAAAAACAGTTGAGAAAAGTTGGTCTAGAGCCAAGCCCTCTAGGGTAACCATCAGATCTTATATGTTGGGCAGAGCCTTCCAACCAGAGGATTTGTGTAAATCAGATTACAATACCAATCCAACAAAAGGGGCAGTTCAATAGAGACAGATTGGTACTCAAGAACAATAAATAATAATAATAATAAATTTTTATTTATAGCCTGCCCCTCTGCGCGGCAATTGGGGCGGGTTACAATATTTAAAACAGACAAAGTTAAAACATTCCCTCGTCCCACAATCCAACCCTCCCACCCCCTTAAAACAGAATTAAACTAAGGAAAAGTTAAAACACAGCAATACAATAAAACGATAACAATAAAACAGGAATCAGTGATATAAAAACAAGATGAAAACTCATCTCTCAACAAACAGCTGTTATTCTGGGAAGGCCTGCCGGAAGAGATCCATCTTTACTGCCCTTTTAAAAGCAGCTAGAGTAGTAATGAGACAGATCTCGTCCGGCAGGCCATTCCAAAGTCTGGGAGCGGTTGCAGAGAAGGCCCTCTGGGAGGTCTGAGCCAGCCTAGTTTTTATTTTATTTTACCCAATCTTCTATAGCAGTGGCACTAGAAGTGATGATAGTCTGGTACCAGTCCCCTGAGAGTTTCCAAGAAAGATAGAACACAAATAATTATTATCTCATTTATTTATTTATTTACTGTATTTCTATCCCATCTCATATCATAAGATCTCTGAGTGGCTCAAAATAAAATCAATTAGAACAACTGAAAATGTAAGACAACAAAAATTTGCAATACAATAATAAAAATAATTTCAACATTATAAACATTTCATAATTTTAAAAGCTTGTGTTAAAACAATATAAAATTAGGTATCGGTACACATAAGATAAAATCATCAAGATCCAAAGGCATTTGTAAAAAGCCAAGTTTTATCTTGGTGCCAAAATGAGCCAAATGTTGGTGTCAATGAACCATTCCACAATCAAACAGAGGGCATTCCACAACCAAGGTGCCACAGCTGAGAAGGCCCTCGCCCTATATGTTCACACAGTATATTGCTCCCACAGATGGAACAAAGAAGAGACCCTCCAGCAGATCTCAGTCCTCAGGCAGTCATATATGGATAGAGGCACTCCTTCAGATACTGACATTGCAAAATATCTAGGGCATTTAATGGCATTATCAGTAGCCTGAATTCCAACCAGAAATATATTGGCAGCCAGTGCAATTTTTTTTATCACCACACATGTGGTAATCTGTTGATCCATACTAGGCTGTTCTCGTCACAGCTACCACAATGAAGACTGTTAAGATCATTGTCATTCTCTTTTCTGTTCCCTCACATCTCCTTGTTCCACTTAGCATATGTATAATCATCTTCAGACCAAAGCTATTTTCCATGTATTTCATGAAACTGGCCTCAGCCCATAAAAGACATATGCCCAACAAAACGTTTCTGTAAGAGGTTGCAAGACTCCTTGCTGATTATGGATTATCATGTTGCACTATCATACTAAACTGGTTTGAACCATCAAAACATGGTTTAATAAACCATGATAAGCATGAATTTTGTGCACCAATATGGCACAGTCCGACTGTCACTGCTTTACTCTTCTGCCACCAAGAGCTAGCAAGTGGTTTAAACTTGGCTTAAAATCCTGTTTGGAAACAATTAAGCATATTGCTAGTTGTCATGTAAAATTATGATTAACAGTGACTTCCTTATTACTTCACTGCTCCTAGGAAGAAGTGAAAGGGCAGCAAAAGCTACACACAAGTATATGACATTCATGCATATGGTGGCTTATTAGACCAGCCCATGGGACTACTGCCCTTTCATAAATGTTTAAGTGCTGCAAGGGCTAGGACTGGACCATTAGATACCACCTGGAAATACACACTTTGAAACCTCAGAAGTAGGTACAGATAGTCAGCATGGCTGAAGCTATTAAATCACTGTTTTTTGAATTTTGGTCCTCTTAGCCCATAGTCTTTGAATCAGATAGAGATCAGACAGCACTAAACCTACAAAGACACTAGTAAAGAAATGATCATAATGAGAGCAGCCTAGTTTTCATACCAGTGACAAACATAACAGTGCTTAAATTTCATTAGGGGGCTGATTTGAGGCACCAGATCAAGGTTACTAACAAGGTTGCACGTTACTAACCTTAATTACAGTGACCCCAGAACTGTCACATACTGTCAAAGTGACAGAGTCTGAAATTACAGAGTTAATTTGCCACATCCATCTATTCATTTCCAATCAATTGAAAAGCAGAATGGAGCAGACCATGTGTTTGACCTGCTTTTGCCCTCGCACCACTACAGCAGCTAGGGACAACACAATTCAGGAAAGAGTTGGATGTGATAGATTTAAAAAGACAATGGCCAAAATAGTTCATTACACATTCAAGGATATATTGGATTGTGGCATGACTACTAAGTTTGTACAATGTATTCTAAACTGCTTACAGACTGAAGTACAAGAAAAGAACTGTGTATGGGAACTAGATGATGTAAATATTAATTGCATAAAGCTTTTGAGAAGCAATGCCAGTCTGGACACATTGGTGGCCAATGATTTTCTAATTCATACAATTTAGAAAACTGTAATTCACAGAAACCCACACTAAACACATAATTGCACTGAACAAAACTGAAATGCCAGGTGACTTGGAGAACCCACTGTCCTGTGCAGAACCTGTTGTCCTGATCACAACCACTAACAAAGCCTCTGACACAAGGCCTTGCACTGAGTTAGAGACTGTCAGCCTAAAGCACTGTGAGCAAGTCCCTTGAACTGAGCTTCTTTCCAGAGCACCCCATGAGCACGATAAAATTTATTATTATTATTATTATTATTATTATTATTATTATTATTCCTGAGATATTGCAGACCCTTCACAAAAGGGTCTCCCACTCCCAACAAAATGGAAGGTGAATGTAAGGTCTAAGACAGAGATAACATTCTCCACTCTTCAGAAAGGGGGCAGAGCTTGGGAGGCACATCCTGGCCTCAGGTGACCAGGAATGGGGGACAATTACTCTGAATAGAACAATTGTTTGGGCACTGTCTTGGGGAATCCAAGACCTTGTCCAAGCAATTGCTCTGTTTAGAGTAATCCATTATTCCATAACTCAATCCCAATCTCACCTGCCTTTCTAATTCACCCTCACTCATCTGTTATAGCTCCTGGTCTCCTGCTTGTGGTTGGGTCAAGACATCAAGGAACTAAGAAAAGAATATACATTCCATTTTTCTAGTTGAAAGTTGTATGATAAGCCACATAAGCTGGATAGGCCATTGTCTACTGCAGCACACATATCATTATTTGAACAATTCTTGTCATCTATTGGGCAGTGGGAAGAAATTCGTTTAATTATCTTCATATACTCCATGCATTGTATTGTTGACACAGCTAGGATGAGTGCCAGCACTGGCAGTGGACATTTTCTACATTGCCCATGAAAATAATTGAAGTGATATTCCAGCCAAGATAAGCAAATACTTTGGAACATTGACATATAACATTTTCCCCTTGCAAAAAACAAAAAAAACAAAAACCCACAACTGAGTCTTCCCATTTTCTAGCAAAAGACACTCAGCCATTAAAATGGCTACTATGATTCCCCATCAAAAATGATTGCACACATTTAACATGCCATACATTTAACAATCCAACAGTCTAGAAACCTTAGAACTGGCCAGTCAATGAGTGCTGTCCCACAGTTACATATGTGGCCAAACAAATGGTAATTTGAGTGGCTTTTGGCAAACTTTGTTACAGGATTTGTGTGGCAACGAAATCAGATGTTTTTAAGACCAGACAGCAGCGTCAAACAGAAATGGTTATCTCCTAGCTAAACCAAAAAGTGAAAACTCCTAAGTACTTCCATCCTGTTTCAAGGGTCTAGGTAAACTAAATCTTTAGAGCCTCTAACAAACATTTAAATTCTCTCACTGTTTCAGTTGTTTGACAGCATGGTTCAGATGATGTGAAGAAAGTGAATGACAGCAAAGCCAGTAACTTGGGCCTTGTTCTCATTAAATTGACAAAACTGTGTCTGGGGTACTGCTGATAAGTTCATGTTAATGAATGCTTTTGTGCATTAATAAAAGGAAAAGGAAAAGGAAAAGGAAAAGGAAAAGGAAGAAATATTCTCACCTAATAAACTAGCATATCTGGACAACAGTTTCTAAGTAAGTTTTCTCCTTTCCTAGTATTCCTTGTATAGGAGCCCTTTCTCTCTCCCTCTCAATCTCTCTCTGTGTGTTATGCACATCCCCATAAGTAAGAAGCATTTAGACCAGAAGCATTTAGACAACAAATCGTACAGTTGTCACACACAGGCCTCAGTTCCAAGGACAGGTGATGGTCAAAAAACCCTATTATACCATGCAATAGGAAAGCAGTAGGATGTAGTGTGGAAGTTGAAGCTATAAATGGCATTTTTACATGGGCAAAATGCAGCATGCACACTTGCAATTGATTTTCACCAATCAAAGCTAATCAAGGGCAAAGAGTATTTTATCTGATTATTACCTGTTAGAGATTTTGCCTTGTGGAAACCCCATCAAGATGAAGTTTTCTAGCTTTCTATAAGTAAAGTCAAAGGACCAAGCTTACAGAGTATTACAAATCTAGTCTATAAGCTACCATGGCTGATTGAAACAGCTATGGGGACTGAGATGTCTTTTTGCAAGACATGACATGTTTTTAACTTTTCTTTAATCAGCAGCTGTGCCTTGAGTTAATACCATGGAAAAAAATAATGCCACCATTGTTTTTCTACATGTAGTAAGTAAAGCCCCTAGAGACACCTGCTTAAAAGAACATAATTATCTTGTTCAACTACTAGGGCTCTGAATAATCTTGGAAAGTGTTCTAGATGAATATTTGCGATCTAAACTGTGCTCTGCATGTATCTACTAGGACTATTTAGGCAAATTCATTATCCAAACACCTCATCCAACTAATAGTAAGAAGCATTTAGACAACAAACATATAGCTTGTTCAAAACAAAAGTATCAGAAAACTTAATAAATATTCTGGTGAATTTCAGTTTCACATTTTGTTTAAAAGTAAATTAAATGAATCCCAGCTCAGTCATGGAAACCCACTGGGTGACCTGAGTAGGTCACTCTCTCGTCTCAGAGGAAGACAAAGGCAAATTTCCTCTAAACAAATCTTGCCAAACATCCCACTTACATCCCATGGATCCTACAATATATAAAAAACTGAAACAAGACCCAACCAACAAAATCACCAGGAAAACAAGCAGCCTGATCAAAAACTCCTCAATTCAGCCAACAACAAGACAAAGTTTATGCAAATCTGATGCTCTCCCACCAATACTATATGGACTTCCCAAAATCCTCAAGGATTCCATTCCACTCCGACTCATAGTGAGTGCCATTGGATCCCCCACATATGATTTGGCCAAGCTTCTGGACACACAATTACAAACCCATATAGGACAAATCTCCCACTACATCAAGGAGTCAACTCACTTCGTAGGAAAAATCAATAACCTTGAACTTAAACCCGAAGATATACTAATCAGCTTCAATGTGGTCTCCCTGTTCATCAAAGTCCCCATAATGGACACCATGACACTTATCCAATAAATTTTTCCAGAGGACATCACAGCCCTGTTCGAACATTGCCTCACCACAAGCTATTTCCAGTGGGACAATGGATTCTACGAGCAGAGAGATGGGGTAGCAATGGGAAGCCCTCTAAGCCCTGTGATAGCAAACTTTTACATGGAACACTTTGAAAAGCAAGCCCTGGAAACAGCACTGAAAAAGCCCACACTTGGTTCCGATGCGTGGATGACACTTTCACCATTTGGAGCCATGGAGAAGATCTGGCTGTGTTCCTGAACCACCTGAACAACATCCACCCTAACATCCAATTCACTATGGAAAAAGAAAAGGAAGGAACACTGCCATTCCTGGATGTCCTAGTCATCCGCAAACGAAACCAACGTCTGGGTCACACAGTATACAGAAAACCTACACATACAGACAGATACCTGCACAAGAACTCCAACCATCACCCAGGACAAAAAAGAAGCACAATAAAAATACTGGTAGACCGGGCAAAACACATCTGTGAACCCTACTTCTTGGAAGAGGAATTGAAACACCTATACCGGGATTTACAGGCGAATGGTTACTCCAGCTCAGACATCAGAAGGGGTGCCAGATCTAGAAAAACCCAGAGGAGTAAAGACGAGCAACGACCCAAAGGGAAGGTATTTTTACCATACATCAAAGGAGTCACAGACAGAATAGGGAAAGTGGTGAGGAAACACAATCTCCAAATGGTTTGCAAACCGACCAAGAAAATCCAACAAATGCTGCACTCAGCGAAGGACAGGAGAGACCCTCTCACAGTCGCAGGAGTTTACCACATACCATGCAGCTGCAAACAAGTCTACATAGGGACCACCAAATGCAGTATCCAAACACGAATCAAGGAACATGAGAGACACTGCAGACTGGGCCAGCCAGAAAAATCAGCAGTAGCAGAAAACATTATAAACATCCTGTCCATAAAATGCTGTTTGAAAACACTGAAATTCTGGACCATGGCAACAACTATCAGGTCAGAATGCACAGGGAAGCCATCGAAATCCACAAACACTTGGACAACTTCAACAGGAAAGAAGAAACTCTTAAAGTAAACAAAGGTCCTCCACAGATGGGCACTTTGGGCTTTCCTGGAGGCAGGGATGGGGAGGAGCAGCAGCACGCTGGCCGCCTCAACCCCTCCCTGAAGACGTCCTGACGCCGTGCTCCATTAAGCATGGCACGCAGCATCAGGACGTCTTCAGGGAGGGGTTGAGGTGGCCAGCTCTGTCCGGCAGCCTTGGTCTCAATCCTCCGCTTCCCAGGGTGGCCCAGGGCCAAGTGTCTGCATTCCCCCAAAGTTTGGCTATCAGTCCTGCAAAATAGGAAAATCAGCACTCAGCAAATGCAAATGGGAAAGTACTCAGGGTCATGGGCTTTCCCAGCAGACAACGATCACCAATTAGCAGACAATAATCCTTGTTTGCATATCCTCCCACCCTGAAGCCATGCCATCAACAACAGAATAATACACAATCAACAACAGAACAATACACAGTTTACATGGGAATCACTCCTCCCTACCCAGGGTCTCACAGTATATATACACCCACTCTCTTCCATTCCAGCATTCTCTGAAGATGCCAGCCACAGATACTGGTGAAACAGAAAGAAACTCTTCTAGAACATGGCCACACAGCCCACAAACCCACAAAAAACTATGGATGCCGGCCATGAAAGCCTACGACTTCACATCCCATTATAGGTCCCCATAAGTCATAAATGACTTCAAGACACAAAACAATTGTTACAGAGCTAAGTGAATTAAAATAAATGGGCCTTAGAGCTAGTGTGGTGTAATGGTTTGAGTGTTGGACTCTGGAGACCAGGGTGTGGTTCCCCGCTCAGCCATGAAACCCACTGGGCCTTAGAGCTAGTGTGGTGTAATGGTTTGAGTGTTGGACTCTGGAGACCAGGGTGTGGTTCCCCGCTCAGCCATGAAACCCACTGGGTGACCTTGGACAAGTCACATGCTCTCAGCCTCAGGGGAAGGCAATGGATAAATCTTGCCAAGAAAACCCCATGATAGGGTCATCTTAGGGTCATTGTAATTTGGTAATGACTTGAAGGCACAAAACAACAACAACAACAACAACAATAGATATTTTGAAGTTTGTCCTGAAAGAATAAAAGATGATGATGCAGACATTACTCGGCAGTGACAATCATCACCAAGCCCAGGACAGGGCTATAGATTCATATGTCATGATGCTAAGGAGAGCTGGTTGGCACTTTACAAAGATGGTCCAGCTGAGCAGCAGGAAGGGAGAGATTAGAACTTTAAGCTCCTGCTTCCACAATCATCCCACAACACAGTTCATTGGCAAAATAGTCAAGCAATCAGAGAAAAGGGCAATGACTGCAGAGTCCCACTGTTTAGATGCAGACAGAAAATGAAATCATCTGCTATCAAACTCTTGCTGCATTTCTTGGCTGGTCACTGAGAATATTTGCATATGTATAAATGAGAGGTATAAAACCAGTGTGGTGTAGTGGTTTGAGCATTAGATGAGGATTCTGTGGATCTGGGTTTGATTCTCTGCTCAGCCATGGAAACTCGCTGGATGACTTTGGGTGAGTCTCACACTTTCAGCCCCAGAAACCCCAGTGATAAAGTCACTTTAGGATGACCATAAGTCAGAAACAACTTGAAGGCACACAGCATTACAACATATTGATATGTGAAGGGGAAAATTTGTGGAAGGATGAATGAGTGCAAATGGGGTGTAGGCATGTCAGGTTGTCTGATCTTTACCTTGCTCTACCCACCACAGGCAAGTGATCCCTGGAAGATCACCCAGGAAGAAATGCATCCTTCTTGCTGTAAAAAGATTTTGAGCTCTGCCCTTAATCATCTAGATGGTGGTGCTGAGGTATGGCAGGCCAACAGTATACCCTCCAAGTGCCCTGATTTGGCAGGGAGAGTCCCAATTAATCCTTGCCGTCCCACATTCTCAGCTGCTTTTTAAATGTCCTAATTTATTTCTTCTCCTCCCAATTTTCCCCTTTGTTCTTGACTTACCTCAATTTGCTCAAACTGAATTCCAAGTGCAAAAGCAGTTTACAGTGAGTCAACACTACAGGGGGAGAGGAGAGGAAGGGGCAGAATCTTGCCCTTACCTATAGATTCAGGCACATTGAAACTGATGCTGAGTGTTCTTCCTCATTAATAACTTCTGCCAATTTGAACTCGCATTGAGGTTGCTTGGCCAAATATACATCCCAATTTTCATGTGTGAAATGTTGGTGAGTATGCAAGAGCTTTCTCCTTTGACAAGTCACAGTGGCCCAAGAGAGTAAGACACATAGATTTTGTGAGTCCTTGGTTCAAGATCCCTAATTAAGTCAGATGTCCCATAATCATGTGAGTCAAGATAATTTCCCATTCTAGAGCCCTTTAGAAAGAAAGCTATAGAAATCTCAGTCAGAGAGCAATGGTGCCTCTGACCAAACTACAAATCACACGATTCCATAGGATGCAGCTACAGCAGATAAAGTAGAATCATAGCACTGTTAGAAGATTATCACATTAGGATATAAACCGGCTTAACTGAGCCAGCTGAAAATTAGAAGCAGGTGGCATCTGATATTATCAGATGCATTTAGCTGCCAAAATTGCTGCCCAGGTGCAGCCTGAGTCCATCGCCGCTCAGAGGGGTGCTCCAGCAGCCATTGTTTCAAGCCAGAAAACTCCTGGCTTCGAAAAGAGGCATGAGGAGTGCCCCTTCGAGTGGCAATGAACTCAGGCTGCACCCATGCAACGATTTTGGCAGCTAAACACATCTGATAACATCAGGATGCTGCCCGCTTCTAATTTTAAGCCAGCTCTGGTAAGCCAGTTTATATCCTAATGCGATAATCTCCTAAGTGTGTACAGGTTGAGGCTCCCTTATCCAAAGTGTTTAGGACCAGAAGTGCTTTGGATTTTGTTTTATTTTTTCAGATTTTTGAATATTTGTATCTTGGAGATGGGACTCAAGTCTAAACACAAAATTCATTTATGTTTCATATACACCTTATACACATGGTCTGAAGTTATTTTATACATATTTTTAACAATTTTGTACATGAAATGTTTGTTTACAATGAATGATCAGAAAGCAAAGGTGTCACTATCTTAGTCAGCCATGAAAAAAGTTTTGGATTTTGGAGTATTTCAGATTTTGGAATTCGTGAAAATGGAGACTCAACCTGTAGTTGTGAAAGGGCCCCTAGACTATGCCTGGTTAAATCATACTGCCTCAGCTGTTGTTCCACTGTCAATTGTTGCCTAATCATTTCCAAACCGTCTCAATCTGCCTTCTTGTTCCTAGACTGCCCCATCACATCCCACTCTATGGATTATGGTTCCACTTACAGACCACATTCAACTTGCTCACGACAGCACCTGCTCACTTCTAGATCTGAGAACTCAGAACCGACCTCCCACAGACAGCCTGTACTCCTTCCTCAGAAGTGTGCCCATTCCCAAAGGCCAGGCAGGTACCTGGCAATGAGAGATAAGTACCAACATTCTGGAGGTGTTCAATATTTTGCAGAACTGGACTTTAATTGACTCCAGGAATTAAGTAATTGCCTCTTCAGATGTGTTTTCACACTAATTATTTCCAAGTTCAATTAATGAAAAAACAATAATATTTAAACCAGGGAAAAGAGGCTGACTTGTCAATAGTGAGCTAAATTGCTTTTGGCAAGTAATTAGAATAAAAGATTTTCCTATAAATTGCCTTTCCCAGAAATGGATAAAGTGTGTGTGTGTCACAGCTATATTCACAGCAAGGGGGGGGGGGGCAAGAATACACCTTTGTTTTTTTTAACACTCTGAAAACGGACAGTGTGAATAGACTGTAACATTACTATTTTCGATGGATAGCAACATCCAATTAATGTTTGCAAGGACTCTTGATCAAGCAGATGTGTCTGCTCTTCTAAAATGTAAAATGCCATCAACAGCCTTCTACTAGAGCTCCCCATCCTGTGGATGGTTTTTCATATTAATGGTAACTGGGTCTCTGTGGAAATATCTAGAGGCAAGCATTTGGCACAAAACCAATAATGTTAGTTTACCAAAGTGTTTGGAGAATGTTATATTTAGAGTTGAGCAGAAATTATTCACTTCTATTCAATTAGCATTTCACTTAGTTTAAAACAATGCTTCCCTTTTCAAGTCGTTTTTAACATTCTTCTTGAACATTTCAACTATATTCTAAATAGCACTATAGAGAGCACTTAAATTACTACCTAATTTAACTTACACTCACCCTAATCTACCCTACATGGTTGCTGTAAGAATAAAATGGCATGAATATTGCCCTGGTTTCATTGGGCGGAAAGGGGGAAAATGCAGATTTAACATATAATAATTTCACATTTATTCAAACCTTTTTTCAGGAAGCTCAGCCTACAAGGGATAATACTATTTTAACATACTAAAAAACACTGGCAGAGAGAGACTACTTGCCCAAGACTATAAAGTGAGCTTCTTGGTTTAGTAGGGATTTAAATCCAGGCATCTCCAGTAAAGAGTTCTGATGCTCTAATCTCCAAGCCAACCGACGAAGCTGATTCAGTGGCCTTGGACAAGCAAAGAAAAGGTTATTATGGAAAAATTGCATAATTAATTGTTAAATAACCCTTTTCTAAAGTAGTTTGCAATGACATACACAATCCCTCACCCCATCCTTGCCCTTACAACAGGGATGAGAACTACAGGTGGTCTGGTGGCTACTTTCTCTACATATAACTCAAATCCATACTGGCCACAGCAGCCCCTTCTGATGAAACCTGAAGTGACTGGCAATTCACTTTCAGCTTTCAGAAAATGCTTTTGAAAGGAAGGACTTTGTTTCATAGGACAACTGCTCACCCTGAAGACTTCTGGAGGGACCATCCTCCACTTTGCACCTCAACGGCTGTAGGAATAGTCACATAGGATATCCTACAACTTGTAGGATGCAGAATTACAACCCTTGCTATATTTTAACAGCCCTATGAAGAAGGTTACATTCAGAGTTGACAGTGAGCCCAAATTACAGAGCAAGTATCTGCATATCCTACACCCTTACCTCTAGATATAGGAATTCATAATCGACATCTAGCACGAGGCATGTTTTCAGAGGTTCCAATGACCTGTGATAACTAGGAAGGAGTCATGCTGACCTAAGGATATGTGGGACACCTAGATAAGATTAAAATAAATGCTAATTGGGTTTGCTGATCACTCCATCCCCCCCTTCACATTTCCTCTCACAATAAAGACAAATTGAATCCTATTACAAAGCAGTCAAAGACCATACCTTCTGCCTCATCTCATGCTGTGTGACTATTCACCCTTCCTGTCTGACTATCCAGGGATTGTCTTCAATCCAATCAATGTTTTATTACTCCAGAGTTAAAGCCATCAGCCATTCCAGATCCCTTTTGTCAATTCCAAGGGAAAACCATCAAAGCCTTTGTTATACCATGGGGTAACATCAAGCACCCTCTCCGTTTTCCATGGGCCCCTCTTCAGGACTGGTTATTATTGCCCTCTTTAAATCCTGATTCCTCACTATCCAACCTTCCACAACTTTATTTCTCTTAGCCTTGTGTTCTTAAGGTTGGATTGGTTTTGTATGTTTGCATTCACTGAAACTGGTCTCAATTTTCTCTGCAGTTAGTAGATATACACAGGTGAAAAGATCCCTGAAATTACCCTCCTCTTTCAGGCCTCCTTTTGATCTATTATTTCCTCAAAATTTCAAAGAGATACTGACACTGTTCGTGGGGCTGCCCAACATCCCCCCAACCTTTAGGGTAACACAAACTAAGCAGGTATATAAGGACCTTATCACTCTGCTCAAATAACCTGGCTTACCTCTTCCAAATTGATCTAATTCGGGAGGCAGCCAGATCCTATTGCAAGGATTTTGCTGCTGAAGCTGCCAGGCAAGTCTAGCCCAGCTGCAGTCTGGGTCCCAGGCATGCTTCGGCAGCCTTATTTCGAAACCAAGAGCTTTATGATTTCAAAAAATGGCCACCGAAGCACGCAGGGGACCCAGGCTGCAGCTGGGCTGGACTCGCCCGGCATCTTCAGTGGCAAAATCCTTGTGATAGGACCCAGCTGCCTCCTGAATTAGACTTCAATTCAGAAGAGGTAAGCCGGGTTATTTGAGCGGAGGGATAAAATCCTTTATCCAAGGTCCACATCTTCTAGTCAAACTCTTCCCTTGCATCTCATAGTGCAAATACAAGGCAGCATTTCAAAAACTGCCTATTAAAATTTGTTGTAAATAAAATCATATTTCTAGAAGATAGTCAGGTTCAGAGAGAGCTATCAAGAGAGTTCATTAAATTCTGGACTTTGTCTGAAACATATTCCGTGCTTAGTTTTCATCTCCTCTTGAAGAAGTATATGTTCAGTTTGCTGGTCTAAACAGCATGGATAATGGATTTCTTCACACTGTTGACTATACATCAGCACTGACATAAGTGATAAATGGTCACTGATAATCACCTGCCATACCAAGGCAGGGGGAGGGGAGAACCAGATCTATTTCATCTTTCACTATGATCTTCCTTTCTCCCCCCCCCCCCCCCCCCCCCCGTGTGCTGTTTCAATTTGACATGTTGGTTAAGTTAAGAGTGGAAAAGAAGGAATAGGACTCAGAAAATCAGTGTTGCAGCAAAGATGCTGACACAGAATGTGTCATTCATTGTCCGACTTTTGGTACTGCTGCTTCCCTGACTGGAAAAGGGTACAAGGAACAATTATTACATGAAATGAAATGATGTTTGGAAAATACACCTTTCACCTACTGGCCATGATGTAGAAGAATCAGAGTGCCAGCAATAGGATGTATGCAAAATGAATTCAATTCATTCAATTCATTTGAAATGTGGTGCTGGAAAAGAGTGCTGAGGATCCTGTGGACAGCCAAAAAGACAAAGAAATGAGTCCTAGAGCAAATCAAGCCAGAAATCTCCCTGGAAGACAAAAGGGCAAAAGTATGAGGCTGTCATACTTCGAACACATCATGAGAAGGCACGATTCATTGGAAAAAACAATAATGCTAGGAATGGTGGAGGGAAAAGAAAAAGAGGAAGGTCACATGCTAGATGGATGGGCTCTATTAAGGAGATTATGGGTATGAGTTTGCAGGAACTAAGCAGAGCAGTGGAGGACAGGGAGTCCCGGAGATGTCTCATCCACAGGGTCGCCATGGGTCAAAATTGACTTGAGGGCAGTTAATGACAACAAAAAAATGAATTAATCCTACATTTCCTAAATAACAGATGGACAGACTGCAGCACAAAACTTTGTGCCTAGAAGGACTGATTGTGGCCTATAAACTGCTTAGGGAAGACTGCTTGTTGATAAGTGAAATCATAGAATTCTAGGGTGACAAGCAAGGAGAAGCCTCAAAGGATCTGTTCTGAGATCTGAATTCTGTGTCACTACTCAATACTTAGCCACTGCAAACAGAGGAAGCCTATTTATAGAGGAAGACCAAGCATCCTCTTTTTCTGATCAAGAAGAGTGTGTTTACAGGCATCATAAAAGCATTGTTAATCAGCAGAGCTGCTAACCTGGGTCTGTTTTATGATTCTTTGAAGAACACTAAAGCCAGTTGTATGGTATGAAAAGCTAGCACTTTTCATGGAAAGAAAGACCTGTCCTGTAAAGATTAATGTCATCTAAAATGGAGATTAATCTTGGATACTGATGCTGTATGGGTCACAGCACACAAGAGGCATAAAGTAGTCACTTATATATAAACTGTTTTTGAAAGAGTATCACTCTTTTCTTCAGTTGATGGCCACTTGATCTAACATTATGGATTCCTCTCACCACTTCACTCCTGGCATACATATAATGGCTTTCTTTAAAAGGCCAGTGTCTTAATTTTTAACATTTTAATGGCCTGGGAGGACTAGCCTCTGCTGCTGAAAGGAATGTTTTCTTACCTTATTAAACCTTCAAAAATAAATTGGGCACATGCTTCAAGATACAGATTAGAAAAGGAACAGGTTGTTCCTTTTAGTGTAAAAAAAAAAAAAAGTACAGGTTGAGTAGACCTTATCCAAAATGTGTGAGACCAGACGTGTTCTATATTTTGGTTTTTTCTGGAATTTGGAATACCTGTATTTGCACATACATAATACACAATACAAGGATCATAGTACATACTTGTGAGGCTGGAGAAAATCAAGAGGGTAGAAAGAGACACAAGAAATGTGAAGCTAGAGAGAGGTATGACTGGAAAGATACTGAGGATCTGTGAAATGGCAGGAATCCCAGTGTGAATTCATTTCTCCCACTATTTCACAAATCCTCGCATCTCTCTCCAGCTTCACATCTCACTCATTTGCTACTTGTGTTTTGTATGAGATACAAGTCTGAAGAGAATAAGGATCTGAGAGATGAATGGGCAGAAGCATCATAGGCCCCACCTCAAAAGTGGAAGCAGCTGGCTGGCAACAAAAATAAAATTAAAAAAAAAATCACTTTGGGAGGATTTTTGGATCTATGCATTACGGATGCTCAGCCTGCATGTTTATATACCATAAGGTATCTCTCAAACCACTATGAACTTTTAAAAAGTTGACAGTCCCTAATCCATAATTTAAGCAAGGGGTGTTCTCAGTTATTGATCTCCAGTGTTTATATACACAAAAGCCCTTAAAATCCACAGTAACATATAAGTGCAGCACACAGAGTATACTAGACACCTATAAAATTTCCTCCATAGGTCCCCAATCTAGAAAAAGTAGTGGGGAAAATAAGAACAGCTAGCAGTCCTGCTGAGACAGCCTCAGAGAGTATTTATGACTGATGGCAATTCAAAATGCTTGCATGCACAGAAATATAATTTGTAGTCTCCAGGAAAATTTCAGGGTGGCATTGTCCCATTATGTTTTTCAATTACTTTAATGCCTACACAAACACAAAAAAATCCCCCAAACAATAGCATTATTAATTTTGAAATCAGGCCAGTAGCCATTCTTGCCAAACACAAAGGTAATTGTTGCCCATGCACTTACTCAGCATTTATCACGGGGTCCAGCACCATGGCATGCCGTAATAGAAATTATGACATTCAGAGGACATCATCACAAATCTTCTAAGTACACAATCAACCTAATCATCAAAGAATCTGAGCCAGCAGCTGCATGCTGGGTAGAAAGAGCTGGCAGAGGCCACTAAGGATTCATTCTCAAATGAGTGAAATTTGATCCAAGGTACACTGAGTAGCAATTGGCAGTAATGATTATTACAGAACAGGAACAGGATAATTTGGGAAATTGGGTGGGGAGGAATACACTACTGGAAGAAATTGCTGCAGTTTTGGGAGGAACAATGTTAAATGCACCTCAAGCCCCATAAGCAGCCTTTCAGGTTCTCTACTGTATGGTTCCCTTCATTTCACCGGCCTTGATGTCCTTATTCATCCCATCCATATAATACAACTCCGAACAAAGCAAGACACTATTAAATTAGTATCTCATGGTTGCTTTACTGTTCACATGCAGATAGGAGCAGCACAGGCAGTAGAGTCCTGTAATGATGTCCAGTACAGGCACCTTATTAGTAATGAGACATCTGGTTACAACCTTAAATCCCCCCAAAATATCCCTCCTAAATACATAAGTGAAAATCCCACTATTTGATGTGGGAAAGGCCTGCTCTTTAGCCCTAGAACAGCAACCCTGCTCCAGCTCTAGTTCTCCTTCTCTTTCTGAACTCAGCTAGTAAGTAAAGCCCCTTCCTTAGGGTCTCCGCACCCAATGCATCAAACCAAGAATTCTTAGGGGTTAAACTGACTCACATTTCAACAACTGATTCAATGGGACTACTCTAACTGGGACTAACCAACAGGATTCCAGCTAGTAAAATAGCCTTACAAATACAAATAAACAAATACATTTTACTTCGTGAATATAACAGAGGGAGCTAATGCCTGCTGCCACAGGCTGCACAGTAGAACATGTCCTTGGCATTCACCACTTATGACATGCAAGGAAAACATAGTTGTACAAGCACAGACCATTGGATACATGTGAAGCAAACCCAATTCCTTATTGGAAAAATATCACCACAGTTGAGACCACAATGAAGTCAGAACCATAGAAATGTAGAACTGGAAGGAACCCCAACAACAATCTAGGTCAATTCCTTGCTAATGTAGGAAATGTACTATGTCAGCACCCCTGAAAGGAGACCAATGCCAACCTAACATTTGCCAATCATGAGATGAGTCTGTGAAAATGAGACAACTGCACAAGGAGAACTGGCAATGTGCAAAAATTTACAGAAGTGCAACATTTTCATGACTCTCTTTCTCATACACCTGTTACCCATAGTACTCAAGGATCAAGAAAAATCATGCATAGTAGCTGAGCTCGAAAAAGAAGCCCTCTGTGGAGCCTTATCATTTGAGCAAATGACACTTACAGAGCTTATAAAGATTAAAAATCCATTTCTCAGAGCTATTTTAGACATATGGGAAAATGGTATAAAATCTTGGTTCCACTGATGATGATATTATTATTATTATTATTATTATTATTATTATTATTATTATTTACACCTGCTATAGCACATCTTATGTTTTACCAATTTGACAAACTATTTGACTTTGCTGGTGGGGAAGTGACTGGACTATAGAGATTCACTGATTTTTATAAATAGGTATGCATAGCCCCCAACTGTCCCAATGTGCAGGGACAGTCCTGATTAAACTTCAGTCATCCCACATTTTCAGCTGCTTTAAAAATGTTCTAGTTTCTCTCTCCTCCTTCCACTTTCCATTTTTTTTCTTCAGCTCACTTCAGGTGTGACAAAATGAGTTCAAAGTATAAAAGTAGTTTGTACTACATTAATTAATTTTGGTGGGAAATTCAAACCAAAATAGGTAGAATTATGAATTGATCTGTCAGCAAATCTGTTGCTAAATCTGGAACTACTGCTTTTAAATACTTTTGTGAAACCTAATCAAGATATTCTGTGTAAAGATCTAATTGTTGTTGTTTTTTTAAAAAAATTGATTGCAAAAGAAGAAATTTGTAACCCGTTATTGAATAACATTAGAGAAGGGAATAACATTAGAGAAGGGAAACTCCCCTCCAACATGGGAGGAAGGAAACATTGTTTTAATATTAAAAGAAGGAAGGCATCAGGATGATCCAAACAGCTACAGACCAATTTCCCTCCTTAACATGGATTACAAATTATTTGCAAATATATTATCAAATAGACTAAAAACAATAATGATGGAAATAATATCTGAAGAACAATGTGGGTTTGTAAAAAATAGACAAATTAGAGACAATACAAGACAAATAATAAATATGATAGAATACTTTGAATTTCATAATGAAAGGAAATTGGCGTTAATTTTATTAGACTTAGAAAAAGAATTTGACAACTTAGAATGGAATTTAATAAAAACAGTAATTAAAAAAATGAACTTGGGATTAAATTTCCAGAAATGGATAGAGTCAATTTATAAAAATCAAACAGCCAGTATAATAATAAATGGATCTAGAACAAAACCAATCAAAATCAACAAAGGAACGAGACAGGGATGTCCCCTATCTCCGATACTATTTGTATTATCTCTGGACATAATATTAAGGAAAATAAAAGAAACACCTGAAATCCTGGAAGTCAAAATCAAAGGAGAGCAATATAAATTAAGAGCTTTTGCGGACGATATCGCATTAACATTGGAGGACCCAATAAATAGTACACAACACCTGATAAAACATCTTAAAGATTTTGAAAAAATCTCAAGGTTAAAAATAAATGAAGAAAAAACAAATGTGATTGTAAAAAATATGTCTACATTAGAAGAAGAAAAATTAAAAGATGAAACAGGATTTAATATAACAAAAAGGCAAAATATCTAGGGATAATACTAACAAATAAAAATTCAGACTTATACAAGAACAATTATCAAAAGAAATGGAATGATATTAAAAAAGATTTGGAAAAATGGAAAGACCTAAAATTATCATTATTTGGAAAAATAGCTGTAACCAAAATGAATATACTTGCAAAGATGTTATTCATGTTTCAAACCATTCCGATTTTGAAAAATGAATACCCATTGAAAGTCTGGCAGAAACAACTTTCAGAATTCATTTGGGGAGGGAAAAAACCTAAAACAAGGCAGAAATATATGTTTGATACAAAAGAAAGAGGCGGGTGGGCAGTTCCTAATCTAAAATTATATTTTGAGGCTAGCTGTTTGGTATGGCTAAAAGAATGGTTGATGTTGAGAAACCCAAAGTTATTAAAATTGGAAGGATCAGAGCTTAGGTTTGGTTACCATGCATATCTTTTTTATAACAAAATACAAGCAAATCAAGAATTTAATAATCATTTTATCAGAGTATCTCTATTTAGAGTATGGAAAAGATACAAGAAAAGGATATGCACACAGATACCATTATGGATGTCCCCCCACAAGGCATTATATAGAGTAGACCCACAAAGAAAAGAAAAATGTTTGAAATATGAAGAAGTACTAAAAAAGAAGGGAATAGAATTAGAAATGAAACTACTTAATCAAATTAGAGAGGAAGGATATGAATGTAGTTGGTTTCTGTATCACCAAATTAACTCAAGATTTCGGATAGACAAAAAAGAAATGGGAAAAACTAGTGAGAAATCAGATCTAGAAAGAATTATATGGGATGAGAAATCTAGTAAGATCTTGGGACTATATAAAAAACTATTAGAAATATATACGGAACAAGACTTGATTAAAGAAAATATGATTAAGTGGGCAAAAAACTGTGGGAAATCATTAGAATTAGCCCAATGGGAGAAATCTTGGAAGACAAGAGTGAGATATACAGCCTGTCAAGAGATTAAAGAAAATTTCTATAAGATTATGTTCAGGTGGCATCTCTCACCAGATAAACTAAGTAAAATATATAGACATACAAATAACATTTGTTGGAAGTGTGAGCAGGAGAAAGGAACTTATTTTCATATGTGGTGGGAGTGCCAAGAGGCAAAAAGATTTTGGAAAAAAATAAATGATATTATAAGAGAGATACTAGGTGTGTATATACAGAATAGACCTGAAACAATGTTATTAAATATGATAGAGGATAAAATAGAAAAATCAAATGGCAAGACTATTTTTTATATGTTAACAGCGGCTAGGATTGTATATGCCAAGTACTGGAAAGTGAAAAAAATGGTGCAGATAGATGACTGGATAATAAAACTGTTTGATATGATTGAAATGGATATACTGTCTAAAAAATTAAATGAAGAAATGAAGAGACAAGAGAAGGAAGAATGGAGGGAGGTGATAAGATATATGAAACAGAAATGGCTGAATCTCCAAATTGAAGATTCTATATTAAAGGAATGAAGATTGAAAAAGAAGATTCAAATATATGTGATATATAGTATATTATATACGACATATAGTTAAATATACAAGTTAGAAATAAGGATATGTATATAACATTGTAATAAAATCAGCAATATGAAGCAGTAAGATGATTGTATAGAAGATGTTAAGGTAATATAAGAAAAGGAAAAGGAATATATAATATGATGTATATAATATATAAAAAGATGAGCTTATAATAAGAAGCTAGGCAACTATATAGAAAATTTTTGAGTTTTTATAAGATAAGCTATAAGATATATGAAAAGAAAGAATATGGTTGATAAGTGGCTAAAAGGAAGTCTTTTAATTTTGTTTTATGTTAATGTGTAATGTGTTGTTGATTGTTGTTTTTTTTGGTATTTTGTTTGTATATTTTTATTGTATGTGTACCTATTGTATGTGTATAAATTAAAATTAAAAAACAGAAAAAAATTGATTGCAATTCTTGAAAATGCTGAATGATGAGGAAATGAGGCTAATTTTTTGACAGAAGGATGGTATAGAACAGGGGTAGGCAACCTAAGACCCGGGGGCCGGATGCGGCCCCCCCAAGACCTTTGGACCGGCCCCAGGCCGGTCCTGCCACTGCCCCCCCGCCGCTGCTGCCGCCCGCCACAATGATACAGTATTGATTATTGTTGTTATTACTTGTTCTTGGGGTTTTCTTGGCAAAATCTCCACAGGGGTTTTGCCATGGCTTATCTGGGGCTGAGAGAGTGTGCATGCATATTTTTTTAATTTAATTTTTTTTAATTTTAATTTTAATTTTAATTTATTTATTTATTTATTTATTTTTGGTGCTTCGCCCCCCCCCCCCCCCAAATTGTCTGAGGGACAGCAACCCGGCCCCCGGCTCAAAAAGGTTGCCTACCCCTGGTATAGAAGGTAGAGCAGAGCACTGCAAGAAAAATTAACCCATCAAGTGAGACTTGGAAACATGTCAAAAAGAAGGAATACTTTTAGACTAATATGGCAACTTTTATTGAGTACCTCAGTCAGGACAGCAGTACATGGAAAGAAGCTCACTGACAAAAGAATTTTGGAAAAATCTATTTGGATAGAAATGGACCTCAGTGTTATGATTCATGTAAGATAAATACGTTTATTTGCTTCAAGTATACAGTCTGTGCATGTGTGCGTGTGTAGTTTCCTTTTAAGAAAATGAAGCAATACCACTTCTAAAGAAAAAGCCCACAGGGCCAAGCCAAATTGGACATCTTCTAGTAACTTCTAAAGAGAAAGGAACACAGGATCAAGCCTGCTTGGACCACTTTTCTTTAAAGAGAACCTAAATTTCCTTTAAAAAAAACCCTCATCCCCCCTCAGATTGTTGTAGTTTTGTGCCTTAAAGTCTTTTCCAGTTTATCACAGCCCTAAGGTGAATCTATCACAGGATTTTCTTGGCAGGATTTGTTCAGAAGCCAAGAAAGTGTGACTTGCCCAAGGTCACCCAGTGGGTTTCCATGGCTGAGCAGAGATCTGAACTCTGGTTTCACAGAGTCCTAGTGCAACACTCAAACTACTATACCATCCTAGCTCTCTTCCTCCTAAATGTACGATATTACTGTGGAAATTTGCAGTTCTTTATGTTTGTCGTTGTTGTGTGCGTTCAAGTTGTTTCTGACTTATGGTGACCCTAAAACTCAGCATTTTTTATGTCACACGTCCCAGATAATCTTGTATGATTTTCAAAGGTAAGTGGGGTGGGGAAGATTAGTCCATGTATGGTAGACCACCAAGGCATACCAGGGATCTCCATGGAGAGCTAAAAAAGAATCCTGCCTGAAAGCATGGAGAATCACTGTTGACAATATTGTGCTAGATAGCTAGTCTGGTAAAAACAGTTGCTGGGCTAGCTAAATTGTGGTGAAACCCAGCTCAGATTAGGTTCATGAGTGCATATCTGCATGAGGCAAGCAAATGACTTTTAATAAACAAACTTTAAGCACAGGCCAATTACCCAGTGCAGGAGCAAATTTAATAATAATAATAATAATAATAATAATAATAATAATAATTTATTTATATATCGCCCTTTGGTAATCCAATCAGGGTGGTTAACAACATTAAAAATAATACAAAAACAATATACTCCCCCCCTTAAAAAGCCATTAAATCAATTACATATTAAAACAACAGATTAAAATTACAACAACAATTAAAATACAGCGACAATGTCATAACAGCAGTTAGACTCCAGCAACAATTCAAGGGGGAACTGGAGGCCTTCAAAGGAGGGGGTTTCCTGAGGCTGGATTTTTCTATCCCGGAAAGGCCTGCCAGAAGAGATCCGTCTTGACAGCATTTTTAAAGCTGTCTAGAGATGTCAATTGACGGATCTCATCCGGCAGGCCGTTCCACAGTCTAGGGAATTTGGGGAAAGAGCAAAGAATAATAAAATCATAGATATGGAAGGGACCACAAGGGTTGGCAAAGTGTGGTCTGCGATCTGCATGCAGCCCCCATGGCCATTTTTGTGCCCCCCACAGGTGGAAAATACATATTGTTTGCAAATAAATAAATAAATAAATCAAAAATTGTTTTTCTCCAGAATGTCTCCAAATGCACTCTAGGGGGTATGCAGAGCATTTGTACCATATTTTGCAGCCCCATTCTGGGCCAATTTAAGCCCAGGAGAGGCTTTTTTTGAAACCCCAAACATGGTGGAAATGCCCCCATACCCCCCTTAAGGTGCTGTAAGGCAATTTTCGGAGAAAGAGCTAACGCAGACCCTTAGCCTTCCACAGTGAGAGCCAGCATGGTGTAGTGGTTTGAGCATTAGACTATGATTCTGGTGACCAGGGCTCGATTCCACACCTCAGCCATGAAACCCACTGTATGATCTTGGGCATTTCACATGCTGTCAGGTGAAGGCAATGGCAAACCTCCTCTGAACAACTCTTGCCAACAAAAGGCCATGACAGGTTCACCTTAGGGTCGCCATAAGTCAGAAAAGACTTGAAGGCACACAACCAGTAGCATCACTGGTGTGTGTGTGTGTGTGTGTGTGTGTGTGCTGGGGTGTGGACTGCACTGGGTGACACCCCAGAAGGGAGGGTGACACCCCGAAAGAGGGAGTGATACCCAGTCAGACCCTGGCCCTTCCCAAGGCCTGGTGACTCTGCCCCAGCCCTCCTTGGGGGAGCACTGGGCTTCTCTGGGCCTTCCTGGGGTCCAGTGGTTCTGTCCCAGCCCTCCTTGGGGGCGCACGGGGCTGCTCCGGCCATGTTCGTGCACTCCCTCGTGTGCCAGAAGCTTTGCGACAGAAGCTCTGTCCCCATAAACCACGCTTTCCTCATGAGTGACCACACTGGGTGACACCAACCCTCAGGACGCCACTGCACACAACAACAATAAGCCTTCTGCTTTTGCCTACCTCTGATCTAGTCCAACCTCCTGCCATGCAGGAATATACAACTAAAGCACTCCTGAGAGATGGCTCTGTTTAAAGACTACTCCCCCAAAAGGAGAGTGCACCACCCTCCAAGGAAGTCTGTTGTACTCTTAAGCAGCTCTAAGAGTCAAGAAATTCTTCCTAAGCTGTGGAGCACAGCCCATGGAAGGATGTTTGGTGCTGCTTCACGGGATGCTTTGCCAACTCAGATACAGCTCATTGCTCTGACCTTTCAGTCACAGCACACTTCAAGACCAGCTATGAAAGCTGTGCTCAGGACTTAGTGAGCCCCATGTGAGCTCTCCCTGAAGCCTTACTCCCTTTAAATTAGACTGAAACAAAAACTGCAGTGTCAGCTGTGCCTTTGTTGTGCATAGTGGCTTACTCTTCACTGTTGGCACAAAGAGGGGTCCAGCAGAGCCAGACCTTGTACCAAAAAAGAGCATCACTCAGTAGAGACACTTTAAAAGCCTCTTTTCAAAAGTAAAGGAACTACTGCTTGACATAAGGGGGGGGGGAAGCAAGAAAGAAAAGGTTTCCACAAACAGTGCATGACCTGCACATTAAATACATAACCAATCATTGATGTTCTGCAGATATATCATTTCCAAGTGATTTGGGAGCGGGGGGGGGGGGCAAACACACACAGTTGTGTTGTGTGGCATTGGAGGCAGTAGAGGAACTATGCAAAGTGAAGAAAGCCATAGGGCAGGGAAATGCTGGAGAAGCAGACACCATGTAGAGGAATGTGCTAAGAGTAACTGCTGGCATATATTTTAAAAGGTTGCTCCAGATGGGGCCTGAATAAAGCTCTCCCATTGTTGGGATACTACAGTTCATCATGATCAGTGATGTCAACAATGTTTACCTACAAGCTTTGGAATAAACTTTAGCCTCAAAATTGAAGAAGGTTTATAACAGACCACACACCAGCAATGCTCCTCTGGTTGTCTATCCTTCCTGATTGGGTGAGGGAATTTCTGCTGAACCTCAGTGCTTTCCACCATACAAATGAAAGTGAAGCTACTCCGCTAGTCTATATTGCACCAGAAGGATGTGAAATTAGGTCATGAAGAAGGGAGTCTCACCTCTGCTAAGGACCAGCCTTCTTTCTCCATGGTCTCATTAGCAATAACAATAGCATTTACATTTCTATAACGCTTAACAGTGAACTTAGCACTCTCTAAGCAGTTTACAATCTGTAAGCGAGTTTCCCCCAACAAGCTGGATACTCATTTTACCAGCCTATGAAAGGATGGAAGGCTGAGTCAACCTTGAAGCCCTGGCATCGAACTCACATCCTTGTGTCTGCAGCACTGGCATTTAACCACTGCACCACCAGAGCACCTTTTCATTTGAGCTCTGCAGGATTCCCCCAGACATTTCCAATTTGCAGGAATGCCTATGAAAGCAGGGGAAAGATACTGAGGAGTAAAATGGAGGATAGGGGCCAAAATATATACCCACAGGTCAGATGGAGGGCAATTTCACCCCTGCAGCATTTTCCCTTCAACCAAAATAGCAATTAATGGAGCAGATCATTCCTAAAATTCCTGCTTGCCTATAACTTTGCTGATAGCAATTTATTTATCTGAAACATTTCTGTCCCATCTTTCAGTCAGATATAGGCAATCCAAGAGAATATAGGAAACACAATTAAAACATACACTGCAATGAAAGCAAATAAGAGACAGAAATCTATCACAAGCCAAGAAACAAAACTATAATGCAAAACTACTGTCACTGAATACCATCAAAAGCCCAGAATGAATTCAAAGAATCACAGTTAGAAGAGACCACATCCAGGCCATCCAGTCCAACCCCCTGCCATGTAGGAACTCAAAATCAAAGTATCCCCGACAGATGGCCATCCAGCCTCTGTTTAAAGACCTCCAAAGAAGGAGGCTTCACCACACTCCAAGGGAGTGTGTTCCACTGTCGAACAGCTCTCACTGTCAGGAAGTTCCTCCTAATCTTGAGGTGGAATCTCTTTTCCTGGAGCTTGCATCCGTTGTTCTGGGTCCTATTCTCTGGAACAGCAGAAAACAAGCTTACTCCATCCTTAATATGACACCCCTTCGAATATTTAAACAGGGCTATCATACCACCTCTTAATCATCTCTTCTCCATGCTAAACATACCCAGCTCCCTAAGTCTCTCCTCATAGGGCATGGTTTCCAGACTCTTCACCATTTTGTCACCCTCCTTTGGACTCTCTCTAATTGAACAATTCTAGGTGCTGTAAGCTGTATTTTAGAGAAAGGAATTACCAAAACCATCTCTAAGTATTCCTTGCCTAAGAAACCCCTGTGAAATTCATGAGACCATCATAAGTCAACAATTAATTTGAAAGCACACACACATTGCTTGTTGGTTGTTGTGTGCCTTCAAATCATTTCCAATTTATTGTCAGGACCAGCCAGGCTAAGGACATGGAGGACTCAGAGGATGAGGATGCTGAGCCAGGTTCTAGCTTGACTCTGCCAGCTCCAGTGGACTTAGCTGAACCTGGACCTAGCTCTGTGGGACCCACTGAACCACAGCCCCTGCCTCAGCAGCCTAGCCTCCCCCCAGCAGAAAGCCTCCCCCCAGCAGAGGTTCCAGGCCTGGGAGATATAGAGGAGCAGGACACGGAGGTACCTACCTTTAGTCAGAGAAGGACAGAAAGGGCATTCTCAGGTTATATGAGAAACGCACAGCTAAGTCCAAACAGCTGTGAGTGGGAGCTGGGCCATATAAACAGCTGGGAGAAGCTGAGCTCTTTGTCAGAGCTTATCTGAGTTTGCTGGTGGAAGCTTTAGACTCTTGACTCCCTGACTGACTTTGAATTCGTGACCTTTGGACTGGATTGGATGACCTGCTTGCTGGAACCCTGGACCTCAGACTGTATTCATTGGTTTGCTTTGTGGACTCTCAAATCCCTGTTTTGGCTTCTTGGAACATTCGGACTGGTACTGTACTTTGCAACTCCTTTTGTGCTTGACCCTGACATTGTTCTTACCAGCTACTTTGTTATCTGCTTTCCTGGACACTTATAATTACCCTAAGGCCAATCTATCATGGGGTTTTCTTGGCAAAATTTATTTAAAGGGAGTTTGCCATTTCCCTTCCCCAACACAGAGAGGATGTGATTTGCCCAAGGTCACCCACATGCATAACAACAAAGCAAGGCACCTGCAAAGTACACCTATAGAATATATTCTGAAGTTTGGGTGCCCCAAAAGCCAGAAAAGGGTTTCTCTTTACTATTATCCTCACAGCTGCAGGGCCAGCCCAAAACAGTCTATTGTCTGAAGTGGAGCAGCAAACGTTACCACAGCCTCAAGGATCCATGCACAGAATCCAATACACACAAGGCATAAAATCCCATATGGTTCTCTCCCCATCCCCACCAAGAAAAAAAATCACAAATAATAAATTAAATATTAGTTTTCTGCCATCTCATGATTTTCTAAGTCAGTCAGATAAATTAGTGATGATACTCTGCCTAAGCATGAGTGTTGTCCACTTCTGAAGGGGGTCATGCCTAGACAATGCATACAGAAAATTGAACCAACTGATCAACTTCACCTGAGAGGAGGTGATTCTTGATATATCTTGACCAATGAGGGGTTTCAAAGTCAAATCCAGCATTTTGAATTATGCGTGAACACTGATAGATAGCCAGTATAGATCTATCAGCATTGGTAAAATATAATCAGCTATAATGGATCTTATTAATAAAAGCATTGCCATATACTGAACAGATAAAATTTTTGAACACTCTTCATGGGCAGAGACCCTTGCAGCAATCCAAAGTGGCATGGATAACTGAAGCCACATCATTTTTCCTTAAGACAAGTTGAGACAGCATTTTGCAGTCAGTTATGTTCAGATTGTACAACTATCTATAGCAATCTTTCTACTCTTACTATTAGAAACATAGGACACTGCCTTATACTGACTCAGATATCTAGCTCAGTATTTTCAACTCTCCAGAATTTCAGGGAGCAGCTTTTACTTCCTCTTCCTGGAGATCCCTGGTATTTTCTGATTATTTCTATCGAAGATATAACTGGGACCAATCCTGCTTGGCTTCAGAAATCAGATGAGATTGGGTATATCTGAGGTGATATGACTGAAGTCTACTATTCAACTCTACTATTGAAGAGTTCTGTAGGATGCTCGCTTGCTTACTTGCTCTCTCTATCTCTCTGTGTATCAGAATAAATTGGCTTTAAAAGATATCACCATATCTTTTAAAACCATCTTCTCTTTGCCTTCTATAAATTCTATCTATATCTTCTTTGCCATCAGCACAGCTACAGCTGTCTTTAGCCTGCAAATGATTCATGAGAAAATCCTTCTTCTACTATGCTACTATGAATACTATTCCTTTTTAGCATTCTTGTCTGACTTTCATCTCTCTCTCTCCCTCTCACTTACACATGTAAAAATATTAGACGGGATCAAGAAATCCCTGATAATCATTCTTGATCATGCTTAGAGTACATTCACTTAAATCTATGACAACTGAAACATCTAATTTATATACTCTGAAATACCAGAGAAGGAAACTAGAAAGATGGGATTACACCATAGACTTTCAGGACTACCAAGCATTTTAACAAGAAGCCACATTGCTAGAGGTAATGCCAGAAGGACTCCATGGAGAGGAGAAAAACAGACATCTACAAAGCTGCTCCCAGCATCTTACCCAATAAGCCCTTTCATCACACAGTGCATTATGCTTCACACATATCCAGTTGTGAGTTTGTCCTACCTGGGAGGAAAGCTGTGTTTTTAAAAAATAAAGTGAGAGAGGAATGTGGCTTCAAAAGCAGAGCCTGGGGTCTCAGATAGTTGATTAATTGAATTGCCAC
This sequence comes from Phrynosoma blainvillii, assembly GCA_026167975.1. Classification (NCBI taxonomy): domain Eukaryota; kingdom Metazoa; phylum Chordata; class Lepidosauria; order Squamata; family Phrynosomatidae; genus Phrynosoma; species Phrynosoma blainvillii. The sequence goes on from JANUYF010000002.1 coordinate 271,301,318, forward strand.
CCCATTAAAAGCTCTCTTGCAAGAAGTAAGGGGAGACACCACTATCCTCCAAGGGCAACAGAATTTGCAGCCATTAGCAATGTTGCCTTCTTGTGATCCTGTCTCTCCACAGGCTTAGTCACAAAGCTTCAAAGATAGATATCTCAAAAGTATCAGACTGCAAATCACATTACCACCCACAACATCAGCCCAGATATTCAGTTAGCTCCCAAATGAACAATTAACAAAAACAAAAGAAGCAGAAAAGATATCCTGAATAAATAAGATGAAATTAAGACCAATGCTTGGCCTTCACCTGGGTGTCAGTTCTTCAATGAGAACTGCATCATAGGTTTTCATAAATGTTTCTCCTTTCTAGTGACTCATTGAGACATGTGAAACATGCCACTCTCCAGATGTTGCTGGACTGCAACTCTCAGCATTCCTCACCATTTGCTCAGCTGGCTAGTCCAGTAACATTGGGAGGGCTATATGATTCCCACCCCTCGTGGGTCTTGAAAAGGGGACTTTACACACAACTGTGTCCTTACCATCATCATTCTCATTAAAGGCTGGTGACTTGCTGGAGGTGTTAGCGCCCATGCTGGATTTGTCTGGAAGCTCTGCACTTATATCATCCTTTGGTATAACCAGCTTTAGGCAAAGTTATTTTCTCACTCAGACTTCAAAGATGTGTGGCCGTTCCTCTCAGTGGGCCCTGGAGAATAGAAGATAGTTCAGCACAGTGGCAGCCAACAGATATGAGAATCCCACAAATATATGACATCTTGATAACTGTTAATATCATATACAGTCACCCTGCTGTTTTTGCGAGGGATCTGTTCCAGACACACACACCCCACAAAACAGAAAATTGCCAATATCCACGCCCCATTGGCTTGAATGGCAGTATGCACCCACAGGCACACACCCCATTTTGTACCCCTCTGTTTGCTGCCTGTGGATGGGTGAGGGACATGGACTCCAAGTCTTCAAAACAGAGAGGCAACTGTAAACAGGAGGAAGAAAAGAACCACTTAAGGACACAGGCTGCATCTACACTGCAGAATAAATACAGTTTGACACCATTTTAACTGCTATGGCTCAGTGCTATGGAATTTGGGGATTTGTAGAGTTTTTTGTGTTTGTTTGTTGTTGTTGGTTTTTTGTTTTTGTTTTTTGAGATATTTAGTCTTCTCTGCCAGCATACCCAACACCTATCACCCTATATGGGGTTTCCATATTTTCATATCTGGAGTAAGGTATGTTCTTAAGAATTCACTATGAACACTGGAACACCAGGAAATTTCCCCATGGTAAGGACATGTAGATTGAAAGACACCTGAAAGACCCAGGTAATACCAAGATAAAAGCTATATGGGTCACTCCCTCCTCCCTCTAGGCTTTCTTCATACCCTCTTGCACGGGAGGCAAAGGCAAAGGTGAGTAAGATAATACTTCCTACCTACCCCATGCTGTGTTCCTGACCAACTTCCCTACCCCTCCATTTTGGGGTTGTCCTAAATCCAATGAATGTTTTTGTTACTCCAGAATTAAAGCCATCACTCATTCCAGAATCCCATTTTCAGTTCCCTGGGAAGACCATCAGGGCTTTGTTGTATTGCTGAATAGCACCTAGCATTCCTGGGAGCTAGGAAATCAGGTAAAAATATCACCCCCAGCAATAGCCTCATGTGTACACAGAGGGTCTTTCCATTCACTGTGTCACCCTTAGACACCCTGCTTCCGGTGGTGTTCTCTTCAGTACAGGTAAATATTACCCCCTCTACAATCTTGAGCCTCAGCTATCCAAATTCAATATCTCTTTTTCTGTTAGGCCTGTATGGTGTTGCTGTTTGAATTACTATCATGTGTTTGACTGCACTCTTTATATTTCCAAATAAAATCCTTCTTATAGTAACCAAACCTGGAGTTCCCCACAGTTAGTACTGGTATATGCAGATGTAAATGATCCTTAAGTTACCCATCCTCTTGCAAGCTTCCTTGAGCTAAGCAATTCCCCCAACATTTAAGGAAACAGCGACACAATTGGTGAGGGGTTCCAGACCCCCTCACACACACCTTTTTGGGTAACAAGCCACAGAAGCATTGCTGGCATGTATTTCTCTTACTTCTGCAAATAAACTTTATTTTGTTTTCTTCAGGCTACCGTCAACAAGGTAAACTTTGTCTCCTTACATGTTTCTACCCATGTGGCTGCTTTCTTGCTATCTATTTTAATACAACCACATAATGGATTCTACTTGGCATAATTTCCAGCTATGAAAATCTGCACTCTGTTTGGTACCAAACATAAGGAACAGAGAATGTCCCACCTCTACTGTTACTACCAGCACCAGCACTGTTTAATCTCACCTCTGATGGCTTCAACTAGACATCATCTAGGTGGAAATTAAATATTTCATTTGAAAAAAAGTATTAAAAGAAAGTAGTAATAGGAAGTTTCTGGAGAGAGAGAAAAACCATAAATCCATGGATATGGAAACACAGATTTCTTACACAAAGCTGCCTCCCCATCTTTAATCATCCAAACAACCAGTAACTATTTTATGAGATGTTTATGCACAAGCAATTCATAATCAAGCTAAATATTTTCCTCTACAATAGTATGATTCACTGCATCTTCTGAAGTCTGCTGGGTGCAGGATTGTCTGCTACTGCACTTGGAAGCAATAGCAGAACTTCAAGCACCTAGGTGTAAACATAATTAATATGGTCTCGACCTTGCATATGTGAGTGCAAATGATGAAGTGCTTGCTTAAAAGAAGAATGAGAAGGGTTTTTTTCTGCCAACATGGCAATACTGGCTGGAATATTCTGAGCTGTTGTCCAAAAAAACTGCTTTCTCCAAGTTCTGGGGTTCTGGGATTCAGCAACACATTAATGTGAAAAGACTTGAAATCCCAGAAGTCTCTTGTACAAGTGGATATTACTGGGCTAGATACATCAATATTCTGACCCAGTAAAAGACAGGTTAATGTTCTCCTATGCACTCCTTATGGTGCACTGGAAGTTTGTTTCTTCTTTCTCAGATTGTGCAATGCTATAATTTGAATGTCTGTGTGTGATGTGAAAAGTCTGGCTGTTATCAGAGCCTGAAGGCTACTTTTTAAAAGCAGTTAGTTACAGTTACAGTACCAAAGCTTAATACAACAAAACACAAAATCCACAAAACAGTAATATGTCTATTGGGACACCTAAAAAGAACATCAAATACATCATACAAGCTTTCAAAACTCCACTGGCTTCTTCATCAGGCAAAGGTGTTAAAAATCACACAGGAGAAGAAAAAATGATGATGTTGGGCCTAAATTTTGTCTTTAGATGTTTCTTGTCAGTTAAGATGCTCTAAAGGGATATCAGTGCAGGCAGAGACCACTCCCCTTTTTTGAAGGAACTGGAAAACAAAAAGCAGTAAAATCCAAGAACAGTGAGCCCTCCACATTTGCTGCGAGCACAGGACCACAGTGAAAGTGGAAAAACTGTGAATTAAAAAGTCAAGGGTAGACAAACTTTCCCTTTTAAGGGCCGAGGGACTTCAACTCCCAGAATCCCATGAGCTATTGGCCAACATGGCTGAGGCTTCTGGGAGCTGAAGTCCCTCGGTCCTTAAAGGGGAAAGGTTGCCTACCCCTGCTCTAGGTCCTCCAGTGCAACTCTGTGGTCAACATCTGGCAGAAAATGACCATAGAATCACACTAGAGGACCTACAAATGCCTAGAGAAAGTTTTTTTTCCAGGAATCTCTAGATCCTCCAGCATAACTTTATGGTCAACATCTAGCAGAGTCATGCTGGAGGACCCAGAAATTCCTAGAGAGAACATGTTAATCAAATCCGCAAATGGTCATATCTGCAAAAGTCAAAGCCGCAAATGTGGAAGGTCGACTGTAATCAAATTTCAACTCCATTAGCAACTGAAAAGTACCAAGACTTGAAATAGTTACTGTTTATAACTGCTTTGGAATTATAACTAGAGAAATTCTACTATTACTTTAAAAGCAAGCCTTTACTTTCCTATTTCCCAAGAAATTGAGTAATTGTTTTTTTATTATTTTATTATAGACTGGGAATAGAAATTTGAATGGTAAAACCTCTGGTACAAAATCATGTCCTCCCATCCACCTTCTTACTGCCCCAACATCCACAACAGAACACAAGGTAGCACATGATATCCATGTGATATTCCTTCTTCATTATAGTGAATCTAAAATCCCATAACTCTTGTAAAAGATTACGCTTATAGTCCAAAAAGAGTGATATTATCCCGCATTAATTTAACTGTAACTGATGGAGCTATATGTTTCTTGTTGAGGGGGAAAAGAAAATAACTACAGGTGACCATCATAATATGCAGCTAGTATAATATGCAACTAGTTACTTCCAAGCTTTGGGTCATGCAATCATTGGTCTCTTCTAGCTCAGACTCTCACATGGGAGCCTGATTGTACTCTCTCTCTCTGTCAGCCATAACCTACTCCATTGAGGAAACAGAAGAATAAAGGTGTTGATAGACACATGGAATGGAATGTGGTGGCTAGCAACAATGGTGTCCCATTAACAATTCCCAGTTCTAACATTCAGTTAAAATATGAATATAGAGACATTTAAAAAGGGAGCAGGCTTAACAAAATTTGAGCTTGCAAAGTGTCCATAACTGGTTGAGCAAGGTATAATAAAATTCATATTTAACTAAACACCACCAATATTGGTAACAGCCACATTGGAGTGAATGACATATGAAAGCTCCTAAAATGAATTCTTTCATAGCCCCCTTGGTCAGTAGTTTTATCCATCCAATGTGAACAGTGGTGTATAGTAATAAGATTCAACAAAAAAAAAATGTACCACTGTGGTGGTGGTGTTATGTTCCTTCAAGTTGACTCTGACTTATGGTGGCCCTATCCTGTGGTTTTCTTGGTAAGACTTAGGAGGGTTGCAGACTGCCACAAATAGTGCAAATTGAGTCCACTTTAAGGGTTAGGGTTAGGGAATCATGGGAACTGTATTTTATTGTGGCACCAGAGCTCTCTGACAGAGAAGGCTCAATGTCTCAGAAAAAAAGCAATTCCCATGATTCCCTAGCACTAACCCTAACCCTAAAAGTGGACTCAATTTGCACTATTTCTGGCAGTCTGCAACCCCCCTTAATCAGAAGAGGTTTGCCATTGCCTTCCTCATAGGCTGAGTCACCCAGTGGATTTCCATGGCTGGGGGTGGGGGTGGGGAGTTTCTAAGAATCCCGTTGCAACACTCAACCACTACACCCACTGCCATACAATCACACAGTACACACAAAAGCCCAATTCCATTTTTTCCAAATTCAAATTTTAATCCCAAAATTTAAATTTTAAAGGGCCCCTAATGTAGACTGGATGTAAATATAACACTACAAAGTTCCCTCCCGCCTGCATGTTTAAGATATCTAGTGCAAGACAAGGGTATTCCCTTTTCCTCTGGCCCAAACTCCCCACTTCCTTCACTGATTGGCTTTAGTCATTTAAGCTGATAGTAGTTAACAGTATTGAGAGTTCCCATCGCAACAATGATTGGAAACTCAAGGTTTGAAATAGATTTATAATAAGTTATCTAAAAGTAAATCTGGTTAATGTACAATATTGTTAGAGCATGCATATAATGAATGACAGCAGTTTCAGCATCTTAACTATTATTAAGAGATTTACAACATTATGTTGAAAGAAGAAAGGGACTTAATGTATTTATAGCCAATGGCCTTTACAATACATAAAAACAAAATGAAATACATACAAGATTAAAATAGTAGTTTTAAGAATGTTATACATAAAGTGAGCACCCAGTTTCTTGGCAGCCAGTGCAAATTGGGCTACTGAGCATGTAACAAATAGCTGCGTATCAGCTAACAGCTTCACAACTATTTCCTGAGGTGTGCAGTCTGTATATAACTGAATAATGGGTGACACAAATCTTTGTCTAGGTGAGGAGTAAAGGGGGCAGAAAATCAAATAATGAGCAATATCCTCTACCTGAGTACAACAAAATACACATTTTCTGTCTATAACTGGGGTGCCTCTATATTGCCCTTCAAGATAAGCAGACGGCATCTGCTGAAATCGTAGTTCTGTGAAAGCCCTTTGGAGCTGGGGAAAGGTCAGAGTTTCAAAGTATTGTGGCTTTACATGGTTGATTTGTATCTGTGGGTACCAGATAGAGCAGGGGTAGGCAACCTTTCCCCTTTAAGGGCCGAGGGACTTCAGCTCCCAGAATCCCAGGAGCTATTGGCCAACATGGGACTATTGGCCAATATGGCTGAGGCTTCTGGGAGCTGAAGTCCCTCGGCCCTTAAAGGGGAAAGGTTGCCTACCCCTGAGATAGAGAATGGTGCCCCAACTATAGTTGCTCTATCTTGGTTATCATCATGATCAAACCCAGTTCTTAAGGTCATGAGGACTAAGCCTGAGATACTTTTGTATGTTGAGGTTATAAACATTTAACTTATCTTGGCACAGTTGTCCCCACCCACCAACCCTAAGTTCCTCCAACCAACAGAGTATGCTAAGGGTCTGAGCCAGAATCTCAAATAAGACAAATCAAGGCCCAACTCAGTCCTAAGGTAAGCCAGTGGAACTCCTAGAGAAAGTCCCAAGATCTGTCACATATTGCAAAATTTCCAGATTGGATTTGACATTTCACCCCAGATTTCTGCCCCATAAAGCATTTCCACAATAATTTTGCCTGCAAAAGCCTTTAGGGCAGGTTTTATTAACTGTCCACCCCGGGGTAGAAAAATATTTTAAGTTGCTCTATAGATTTGGCACTTGAGATTTTAGTGGCTTCCAGGTGTTGCTCCCAAGAAAGTTTTTCATCAAAGTACAGCCCCAGGTATTTAAATGAATACACCTCTTCTAAATGATGTCCATCTAGTATCCACAACATTATGTATCAAATCTTATCAGATGCATCCTTCTGACAAAGAGCACATTAACTACAGTACTTCCTGATTCAATATTCGGTTAATATTTCTAACAGGAGAAACTGTGGATGCAACAAGATGCTATTGCAACATTTGTTCCTGTCTTTAAAACAATATTTCTAGCCACATAAAGCAAAATTCAATTTGTAGGAAGGTAGCTGTCTGACTCTGTTCCAAGAAAAACAACACAATCTTTTTGCATTTTAAAGATTAATCAGCGTAATTTGGCATAAGCTTTTGTGTACTGCACCACACTTCATTAGATGCTAACAATTTTTACTGGTACCAGGTTTTGTGGACTGCAGCTCACTTCATTACCAATAAAAACTTGGCAACAGTAAAATTTGTTAGCATTTAAGATAACGCAGAACTCTTTATTGTGCACCAATCATCTTTATTTACAGTCAATAGAAACCCTCAGATTAAAAGACACATTTGAGAAAAAGTATACAATACACAAAAAAGTCTAAATATTGAAACAACTAAACAATTCAGTGTGTATTAATTACACTTAACATTATTCTGTTATAAGTGATCTAGTAAAAAATGCCAGATATTTTTTTTTAAAAAGCTATCTACTCTGTAAACCATCTGTTGGAAAGTTTGAGCAAAATTATTAAAGGAAGCTCAGGGGTGCAGCCTGAGAAAAGCCAAATAATTGGAAATATTAGGTCTTTCCTGGTGTCTTGATAGTGATCACAATGAAAGAATACACGTAAGATAGATTCAACTTCAATTTTGCTGCAGCGGCACCTTCAGTGTGTTCATATTGTATCTTCTGTCTCATAAATTAGAAGGAAGAATATTAAACCTTGCCAAAGAAAGAGTCTACTTGTATTTTGGAATAGTTACCCAGCCCAAATAGGGCATTCCTTCTTTTTAGGAAGGCATGATGGACTCAATAAATAAAAGAAACAAGGTCTATGTGTTGTTCTATCATGTTTTTGAGATGCAATTCTAAAACACTTTTAGTAAAATTAAACCAAACATCCTGACTCATAGGTTTTAAAATAAAAGGGAACAACTGACCATTCACCAGAAAGAAAGTGGTTTGTGGGGTTCTTTTGGAAGTGGTGCTGAAACAATGCCCAGCAGTCTTCCTGCCCCCTTAGAACGCCTATTCCTGCCTCCAGCTGCCCTCCTCACGGTGCTGCCTGCTCATTTTCCCCTGCTGCACATTGGCAGGGCTAGCTCAGGGGTAGATAGCAAGGAAAGATGGGGAACACTGTGATAAGTGTCTGCTTCTGAGAAGCGCAGCTCACTTAATCATACCTTCATTCTGTACCCAGAGGTGTCACTAAGAGGGTGTGGAGGGTGCAGAACACACCAGGTGACACCTCCCAGGGGAATGAACATCCAGTGGGGTGGTCGCTCCTGTCTGCCCCAAGATCCCCCCTGGTTTCCCCCATCTGCAGTCAGGGTACTTTTGACATCTATTGACTGTGGCCACTGGTGTGGGTAGGCTGCCAGCCAGCAGCTCCTTCCGGGTCTGATGAGGCTCCTGGTTGAGTGGAAAAAAGGCTGCTGGGTGGCAGAAGCAGTTGACCCCCACCATGGCAGAGGTGGTCTGGCTGGTGGACAGGGTCAGGTGGGGTATGTGCCAGACAGCCTGACTGTGACACTTGAGCATTGGAGTGGCACCAACCCTAGTGATGCCACTGTCTATAACAGATTTGTGAGGAAGGCCACAGATCCTCACAGAGCAGGTTTGTACTTTAAGAATCACTCAGAAAACTGCTGCACATGCTGTCAATTTGGTCACTATGGCTGTGATAGAGTTGCAGTCTCCTCAGCAATTCAAACTAAATCAGAAGGAGCATCAAATATCCAGATAGTGCTGCAGACAAGGTTGTATCTATGTTTAGGAAGTCCAGTTGAAGTTCTTCTGGGATTCGGGCTGGGATGAGAATTGCCAACTCACTCCTGTAAGCAGTTAAGACTTTGCAAACAATGGACTCCTTTGGTTGGCTAAAAATCATTACAAAGTCAGAGTGGGGGCAATGAAAAGAGTTCTAAGTGTATCCAAAGAAAATGAGACAGAAAGAGAACAGTTGAGGAAATTGGCTGGAATCGCTACTAAAGATAAGGGAGATTTATTCACCTGTTATAGAAGCATATGAAGCCAAATGCCATATGAATCCTATTCAGAGAATACAGCCTGAACAAGCTTTTTACTCAGCTCAGGAAAGATTATGGTTTAGGAACCAACATGAATTGTTCACATACAAGATCAAACCTCTATTTCAATTCCGTTTCTGTTGGCTAGGCAATGGCTTTAGCTTAGCTTGTTCTGTTGGGCATTACATTTGGATTTTATGTGTTTGTATACTTTTTCTTTATGCTTATATCTGCCTGAGAAATGACAGCCCTGCAATTTTGTTAGCTCTGCATAGCTAATAAGTATCTTTCTGTAGAAGGGGTCTATCTAACCAAAAGGCTTTGATATGATTTCATATACTTTCACCAGCAGAAACTAGTACAAAAAAAGATATCACTCTTAATCACTTTTAATCTCTTAATTCCTATGTGTAATTTATTCATTTAATAAAGACAGACAGACCTTATTTTATTGCTGATGGTTATGGGTTCTGATTCATAGATCTTTTGAATCTTTTATTTATTCTTATGTTTTGGCTTTTGATTTTCTTTTACATATTATTTTTTATCCTGTAATTTTATTTTTATTCACTTTGTACATGAGTGCCATTAGTCCAGGAATACAATGATGAATTTCTAAATAAATAACAAATTCCACTTCTGACCCCAGTTTCTCCTATTCAAGATACTATTACTCTCTCCTATTCTCTCTTATAACCCCTTCTGCTCTTTGCCACTACCTAAATATCACAACTGTAGACCAACCAAGTTGTTTTAGTACCTTCAAAGCAAAACTGCTACATGAATCAAAAACACTGGACAAGACCTTAAAATCATACACACTTTGGTCTCAATTCCTATTATTTATGCCACAACAGTATGAAATTACATCTATGCAGCACTGTTTTCCACAGCATTTAAATACACGCAACTCTACACTGGACTATGGTCTAAAAACAGTGGAAAGGGTACAAACCTGTCAAGTATGTCCTCAGGAAGTCCCATTCAAGAAGAAGCTGCTGCTCTTGCCTTCCCCTCTTGCGAAAATGAAAGTTATTAGGAGATACTCTTCAACATCTTGCTTTGACTCTTCCCAGGGGAGACTTAAGAAAGGAACAAACAGGAAGGGAAAGTGAATGTTTTGCATGATGCTAGGGACCATTCAGGCACTAGGAAAGCGGATCATGAAATTATTTCAAGCTTTCTGCATGATGAATTTTTGAGACCTTACAGAAGAAAATGTCTGGCTGACAGATTTTTTTAAAAAAATAATGTCCATAGTTCACCTTCAAATCAAACAATAAGCTACATGCTTCTGATGCATTAAATAATGATTGTGCTGTCCAGATCTACATTACAAGGGTCGCATTTTTACACAATATATTATTTCTTGTATTTAGCCTATAGATCCTTTTGGCTCAGAGCACCTGATCAAGCACAGATCAGACCCAAAGGCACTGAAGTTTCAACACAGTTACAGCACCATACATTCCCAGAAAGATCACCAGCATGGTCATGTTTAACCATATAATCTGAAACATCATAGATATGAGAGCCATTTACATAGGGACTGGTGACATGTTTATTTCCCCTCCATCATTATTATTATTATTTGCCAGTTATGTACATCCTCTGATGCCCCAGTGCCCATATACAAATGCATAGCCAGTAGTAGCCAGGTATGTTCGCATGCAGAGCAAAACATTGGATTGAACCTACTGGCTAGTCTCAGCTAGAATAGACCTGCTGAATCAGCTGTTGAATGGTGAGTCATTCTACTGGTTCAATGGGTCTACTCTAGTAGGAACTATCAACAGAGTTCAGACCATATTAGGTGAGCCAGGAATAGGACAAAGATTGCAAAAGCAATTCACTGAAGCTTTTAAAACCAACATTTTATTGGAGTTAAGATTATGGCAGCATAAACTATGCACTCACTATTAATCTGGTAATAAAATGAACACATTGCAACCATCACAGCATGAACTTGCAAGATGCAAAGCCCAGTTTGAGCTAAAAGTGTTCAGAGAAATTTTGAGGGAGAGCAATACTAGAGGAGAATGCAGTGCAAGAGGAGAATGCAGAATCTAAGGGACCTGGGTGATAAAGAGTGTGTGGTGTGCGTGCAAAAGATCCCAGCAGCAAGTAATGGGAAAGCCTAAGATCCCAAGAAGCTACATTTTTCAGTTAGAACTGAGACTCAGGAATACTGGGCAATACAGACAAGCAATCTGCTCTGCTTTCCAATATCATTCATTAGTGAGTTCTCTACCCCATGTCTGTTCAAAGTCACAAGAAAAGAAATGAATTCCCAAACCTATTACATTTAGGCTATTACAATGAAAACAGCAAACATTATACAGAGATTTCAGTGCTGGACTGTGACTCTGGAGATCAGGGTTTGAATCCCTGCTCAGCCATGGAAACTCACTGGGTGACCTTGGGCAAGTCACACTTTCTCAGTCCCAGAGGACAGCAAGGGCAAACTCCTTCTGAACATACTCCTTCTGCCAAGAAAACCCCATAGGGTCACAATAGGTCAGAAACAACTTGAAGATACATAACGCACAGACACACACAGCCTAATGAAACTATTTTAGAAATGCATCTGGGCTGACACTGGATGAGAAAGTTTGCTCTAGTGAACTAAACAGCCCGTATCATTAATACAACCTTTCTCAACTTTTCTTTTTTACCCTGGAGCAATCCTCAAAATTAATTTTCAGGTCTCAGGAAACCCCTGCATAAAAATTATTGTATCTAAAACTAAAAATTAAAAGTTTATTTATTTCCCCAATCACAGTCTTTTGTGGAACCCCTAGCAACCTTTCAGGGAACCCTAGCGTTCCAGAGAACCCACTTGCATTAATAGGTTATAAATTTAAAATTTAGGACCATCTTTTCCTTTTCTCTTTTTAAGAAGCTAACTAGGGAAAGAAGACACACCTTTGAAAAAAGGAGTATTTGTTTTAAAAACTATGACAGTAACATAAAAAAAAAAAACCTTGCAGAATTGAAAAAAGCCTGCTATTTCATTGCAGTAAACGCCGTTAGGTACTTCTCCTGGTTTGCTGATAGGAAAAACACATAATCGTACATAACACTATGCCAGGGGTAGGCAACCTAAGGCCCGGGGGCCGGATGCGGCCCGCCGAGGCCTTTGGACCGGCCCCAGGCAAGTCCTGCCGCCGCCGCTGCCGCCGCCAACCATGATGATATTGATTATTGTTGTTATTACTTGTTGTTGGGATTTTCTTGGCAAAATCTCCACAGGGGTTTTGCCATGGCTTTTCTGGGGCTGAAAGAGTGTGCATGCATATATATTTTTAATTTCATTTTTTTAAAACTTTTTTTAAAAATATATTTTTATTTATTTATTTATTTATTTTTGGTGCTTCGGCCCCCCAATTGTCTGAGGGACAGCAACCCGGCCCCCGGCTCAAAAAGGTTGCCTACCCCTGCACTATGCAGTGATAACATCTGTCAACCTGGATGCTAACATTATCTCATTATAAGCAGCTATAAAAGTCATTTGTTATATCATTTATATGTGCTGGTTATATAGGAACATACATATAGGCACTGGTAGTCATTTCCCTGCTGGCACATTATTGATACAAAAATCTCAGGAGGGATTAATGTCTTGCCTTTCTAAAAACTGTGAGGATTTTTTTGGGGGGGATAAGTTTGGGCGCTTTCTAGGATACTGTACACCTTTAATGTACATGCATGTATTAAATTCCTCTGCCACTTCTTACCTCAGTTTTCTATTTGGGTTATCACAAACTTGACTGTTGCTTATCAGAGCAACCCTTAATATGTTTTCTCAAAAGTGAGTCCCACTGTGTTCAACAGGACCTGTCCTCTAGTCACTAGAGTGTAGTGAGCCTGTTTAGGATTACAGCGTTACCTTTTAAATAAGAGTTAACTTATTTATCATCTCTGTATTACAGCTTGAGTTTGCCCCATAGTATAGAATGATAATCAGAATCAATCATTCTCTGTTTAATATCCAGGTGCTTTGAAAAGGGCAAAAATGTATTGAACAATGTATTTTCTCATTCAAAAAATGTTATGGATTAATGAAAAACAACCAGTGGGGTACAGTGTTGGGCTTTGAAAATGTCATACTAATTTTTTAATTCCATATTAAATCTACATGTTCATTCTTTAGATAACCGGAATCTGTCAGCCCTTGTCTTTGTATGGCCTTTATTACATTTGGAAACAATGGTGAACTTTATTAATTGGTCCCTGCGTCTCTCCGCAGGGCTCCATCTTTTTAATGCTCAAACGTTATCCCTTTATCGATTGCGATATTTGTGGCTCCATTAATGGAACAGTGGACTAATAACTGGAGGAGGGAAAGGGGCAGGAGGCAACTGAGCATGGGAGCAAATCAAAACTATTGATTGAAACAGCATCCATTGTAGAGAGTAATGCCCTCACTGAGACCCCAGGCATGCCGAGTTGTCACCATGAAGAACATCCTGAAAGCACATATGCACACGCACAGACAGTGATCCTGCAGCTTAAAGTGAACAAAACAAGACACAAAAAAGGAGTTACAACAGAGGCATCTGCAGACAGACTTGTGCTAAATAGCTCAGATGAGAAAACAGGGACTAAACAGGGACTGCAATTCTATTATCCAAAGTTTGGGGAAGAATTGGGTTGCTGTTGGTTGTTGTTGTTTTTTTTAAAAAAAGAAAAGTTTTAATATATATGGTATATTATTGTTTCTTGGTTCATACGCTCATTCATTTAAAAAGTTTGCGAAGATGCTGATCATGCAGGGATCGTGTAAGGAAGAAACTGGCCACTGAGCTTTTCTTTTTTCTTTTCTTTTAGGGGGGGAAAAAGTCTGGATTGAGAGCTAAATGATCCCAGGCATTTCAACCCACGGTGGATCCCAAGCCTGTCTCCGCGCTCTTGGGATCCCTCTGCAAAGAGACAGCTCTTAACAAGGATCCCCGAGAGTGAAAGAAAGAAAGAAAGAAAGAAAGAAAGAAAGAAAGAGAGACAGACCTTTTTGCTGGGATCCTCCACCGAAAGCGATCCTCCCAGTGGCGCTTCCCCTGCCTTTCTTTCCAAAGGTGCCTCCTAGGCAATGGAGAGTTGACTTGGGGGACGCTTGTACTTGAGAAACTACATGTCTCCCCAATAAACAGAGCGAGAGGTCTAGTTCTCCTAAACGAACTGCAACCGGAGCTTGGGCTATGCAAACACTAAGGAGTGTTTGTTTGTTTGTTTGTTTGTTTTTTCTATGCGAACACTAAGGACTTTTTAACTTCTCCACCAGCTCCCAGACTCTCAGCCCTTCTCCAAAGCTACCAACAGATCCAGGGGAAACGGGAAAAAAAAATCAAGGGGTGAGCTACTGGATCGGGTGGAAAGCTTGGATCAGGAGGAAAGCTACCTGGCTCCTTCTTCTTCTTGTTCTTCTTCTTCTTCTTACCTTGGTCGAGGAAGGGCAGAAAGCAGCCCCTGAGCCTGACAAGAGCCACCAGAGAGAGGCACCTGAAGCTTTGGAGCCCGGGAAGGACAGAAAGAAAGAAAGAAAGAAAGAAAGAAAGAAAGAAAGAAAAGAGGAGGAGAAGGAGAGGAAGAAGAGGAAGAGGGAGGAGGAGGAGATGATGATCCCGGCTGGAGGAGGCAAAGGCACGTTGGCAGCAGGAGGAGGAAGAGTCCCGAGCCTCCTTTCCTTTCCTTTCTTTTCCTTTTCCTTTTCCTTTCCTCTATTGCGGGGAAGTTTCCCTTTTGCAGCTTGCAGGAGGAGCCTGCAGTAGTCACGGAGGAGGAGGAGGAGGAGGAGGAGGGGGAGAGAAAGCAGCCAGAGCCCTAAGCAAAGGCTTGCGAGGACGGAGCCTCAGGGAAGGCAGGCGCCCAAAGTCCCAGCGAGGGAGGGAGGAGGGGGTGGATGATGGGACTCTTCCCGTGGCAGCAGCCCCTGCAAAGGGAGGGAGGGAGGGAGTTGGCCCTGCTGGCATCGGCAAGGCTTCTCCAACCAACTGCGGGCCAGACACCACAACAGCTGGCGGGGACTTGTTATTTATTTGTTTGTTTGTTTCTTTATTTATTTATGTTTGGTGCAGATCAGCACTTTTCCAGACCTCCTCGAAGTTGCTCCTCGCCTCCGGGGAGCCCTCCTTGGGTTTCTGCCCAGGACAGACACAGAGAGAGAGGGACACAACCTGGGCCCCTCTCCTCCCTTGCCATAAGGTCGGGAAAGGTGGGCATCGCAAACGCTGCTGCAAAGCCGGCTTTGAGTTGGACAGAGACGGAGGGCTGTGGGACAAGGAGGAGGAGGAGGAGGAGGAGATGGCCTCTTCCACACACACACACACACACACACACACCCGAAATATCTGCATTAAGACAGCAGGCATCTCATGCAGCACTGCTCTGGTCTCCTTCTTGCCACCTCTGATCCGGAACGGAGCTGCCTTCGCGCTTTGGCCTCCATCCAGCCGCGCTCTGCCTTCCTTCCTTCCTTCCTTCCTTCCTTCCTTCCTTCCTTCCTTCCTTCCTTCCACAGGTAGGGCCAAGCCGGGAAAGTGGGCTTCCAAAGGAAAGAAAGGGCTACAAGGCGAGGAGAAAGGCCTGGCGATGGTCACAAGCCACCCCTCTCTCACCCCCCCCCCCACAAACCCATCCCTTTTTCTCTGAGCAAATGCAAGGGGGGCCCACTCTCTTCAGCAGGGATCTGGAAACTTGGGCTCCTGGGATGTTCTGCTGCCTTGGGCCTCTTGGAACTGAGATCCAAAACCTCTGGGGGGCCCAAGTTTCTACACCTCTTGGGTACAGTGGTCCCTCCACATTGGCTAGGGTTAGGGGCACAGGGAAACCCCCCCCCCATGAATGTGGAGAAACCACAAATGACAACAACACTTATGTTTTTACATGAGAGAGCCCCTCTCTAGGAATCTCTGTGTCCTCCAATGTAACTCTGTGGCCAACATCTGCCAGACATTGACCATAGGATTGCACTGGAGGAGCTGCAAATGCCTAGTGGAGTGTCCTCTCTAGGAATCTCTAGGTCACGGGTAGGCAACCTAAGGCCCGGGAGCCGGATGCGCCCCCCCCAGGCCTTTGGACCGGCCCCAGGCCAGTCCTGCCACCGCCGCCCCCTGCCGCTGCCCCCACCGGCCATGATGATATTGATTATTGTTGTTATTACTTGTTCTTGGGGTTTTCTTGGCAACATCTCCACAGGGGTTTTGCCATGGCTTTTCTGGGGCTGAGAGAGTGTGCATGCATATATATTTTTTAATTTTTTGATTTTTAAAAAATATTTATTTATTTATTTATTTATGGTGCTTCCCCCCCCCCCCCCAATTGTCTGAGGGACAGCAACCCGGCCCCCGGCTCAAAAAGGTTGCCTACCCCTGCTCTAGGTCCTTTATTGCCACTTTTGGTTAAAGTTGACTATAGAGTTGCTCTGGAGCACCTAAATATTCCTAGAGAGAACATATCAAAATCTGTGAATAATCAAATCCACAAAAGTAAAATCCACAAATGTGGAAGGGAGAACTTTATATGCCTTGCCTGACATTATACTTCAATATGTTGTTCTCCCTTCTGAACAATTGTTCAGAAAAGTTGAACCTGAGGTTTAGCCCTTGGTTCAAGAAGTGTTGGTGACTGGACCACAAGACCTTCAGGAGTCCCCATGTAGGGCCGTCAAGCGGTCATTCCCGCCTTTTCCAATTTGGCACCTTTCAGGTGTTTGGGATGTTGTTTTTGTTAGTTGCCTTTAAGTCAACTTTAACTCATAGCCACCCTGTGGATAAGACATCTCCAAGCCCCACTATCTTCTACCTCTCTGCTTAGGTCCTTTAGGCTGAGGGCCATGGTCTCCCTGATTGAATCTATCCATCTGGTGTGTGGTCTTCCTGTCTTTCTACTGCCCTCTACCTTCCCCCGCATCATTGTCTTTTCTAATGAATTGTGCCTTCTCATGAGGTGGCCAAAGTACAAAATCCTCAATTTAGTCATCTTGGCTTCCAGGAAGACTTCAGCCTTCATTTGTTCTAGGACCCAATTGTTGGTCTTTTTGGCCATCCATAAGCATCCTCAGCACTCTTCTCCAGCACATCTTAAATAAATAAATTTTCTTCCTACCTGCATTCTTCACTGTCCAACTCTCACATCCATACATTGTAATGGGGAATACAATGGCTGGATGATTGTAACTTTACTATTCAGCTGTGTATCTTTACACTTTAGATTTTTTTCTTTCATAGTTACCCTTCCCATTCCTATTTTATTTATTTATTTTGGATGGCAGATCCCATAATTCCATAGCACTGGCCAGATAGGGAGATGCTAATGAGACTTGTAGATCCAAACATCTGGAGGACACTGGTCTGAGATTGAGTTGTACCTTTCTAATGATGGTATCTTAGTTGCACATATTTAACTGCTATATGCTGCAAGGTATAGTTGATTCACTGCTATGGTTAATCAAATAAAGCTTTAGCCACATATTAAATTTGTCCCACTTTATTGATGGGACTTATTCAGAGACTGGGGCACAAGTTCTCTGACACCCGATCTGATGGAGAAACTTTTTCCAGTTTGCATTCAAGCTAGTAAGTAATGTACTTTGAAATATAAATGGTCTGTTGTTGCTTTATTAAGTACTAGTATAGCAGAGAGAGAATGCAGGGTAACCCACCTCCAAAACATTTTTCAGAGGAGTGATGTGGAGGTGGGATTGAGTACCAAGGAGGACCCTCATTCTGGCAAGTGAATTATGTGATAATGAGGACTTTGGGTTTTCCTATTTGTAGAAAAACAAGCATGTAGACTGAGAGTCAGAGCATAAGAAAAATAAACAGAGCCTGAATATCTCCTTTTTCTTCTTTCTGTCCTTTCCATTCTTTAATTTTCTTTTTTCATTTTCTTAATGAGTTTCCTGCTACACACCAGCAACTTAAATGGAAACTGTTTGTATTTTAATACAATTAAAAATTGTTGTATTTTGGCTAACATTTGTTGCATTTTGGCTAACATTTTGTTTGTTTGTTAATGCTTTGTGTTTCTGAAGGGGGTGGGTGTATACATGGAGTGATTCTGAGAGAGGATGCCAGATCTGAAAGAGTAAAAGCATGTGTGAATAAAAAGCACCAACTAGAGAAGACAGCAGAGAGAAAAACCTGCAAATAAGGCCCTCCACAACTCCTAAATACCCTAGAGCAGGGGTAGGCAACGTTTTTGAGCCGGGGGCCGGGTTGCTGTCCCTCAGACAATTGGGGGGCCGAAGCACCAAAAATAAATAAATAAATATTTTTTAAAAATTAAAAATTAAAAAAATTAAATATATATATCTATATGCATGCACACACTCTCAGCCCCAGAAAAGCCATGGCAAAACCCCTGTGGAGATTTTGCCAAGAAAACCCCAAGAACAAGTAATAAGAACAATAATCAATATCATCATGGCAGGCGGTGGCAGTGCGGCAGCGGCGGCGGCAGGACAGGCCTGGGGCCAGTCCAAAGGCCTGAGGGGGCCGCATCCGGCCCCCGGGCCTTAGGTTGCCTACCCCTGCCCTAGAGGCACCAGATCCCATTTGATCTTGTTCAGCCCTGGTTAGTACTTGGATGGGGAACTGCCAATGAACACCGGGTTCTGTAAGCTATCTTTTAAAGGAAAGAACTACCAAAACCACCTTTGAGTATTCCTTGCCTAAGGAAACCCAGTGAAATTAATGGAGTTGTCATAGGTCAACAGGTGACTTGAAGGCACAGGCACGCACACACACACACACACACACAAGGCCCTCTACAAAGCAGCCATCCAGTAGCTTTGAGATGACAGAGTGACAGGAGAAAGCCTCCAATCCCACCAGGAAATATGGTTGATTTTTAATAAATGTTAACCAAATTTTAATTGATTAGTTTTTTTTTAAAAAAAAAACTGTACATAATTGGACTATTTCTATTTGAAATGGTTGTTGTTGCTTTTGTGTGCCTTAAAGTCATTTCCAACTTATGGTGAACCTAAGATGAACTTGTAATGGGGTGTTCTTGACAACATTTGTTCAGAGAGTTTGCCTTTGTCTTTGCCTTTCTCTAAGGTCGAGAGAGTGTGAGTTGCCCAACATCACCTAGTGGGTTTCCATGGCCGAGTGGGGTTTTGAACCCTAGTTTCCAGAGTCAGACCACTACACTATGCTTATTCTCTGTAATAGTTTAATTACAGGTAATTTTCTAGAAAGCACAGTCTTAATCCAGCTCTACTGAATACTGCTAGGACTTATTTCTGTATATAGTAGCAGTAGTGTGTTTATGAATAATCATTTAATATATTTTTAAAATATCCACTCACAAAAGAACCCACATTTCTTATTTCTCTTGGCCCATATTCTACATCACCTACTTAGTTATGGAGACATAACTAAGTTGGCCCTGTAGAATATGGGCCACGAGAAATCTTGCCAAGAAAACTCCATGATAGGTTTGCCTTACTTATGGAGACATGACTTCTCCGAACCTACTTTACCAGACAGCAGCTGCACCAAGTGATGGAGATCTGTTCAGGATGAATGATCAGGATGCAGGAGGATGTTTCTACCCCCTTTCCACCAGCGAGTGAGGCTCCAACAAGGAATTGCAATGGGATCCTGATTGGTGATATGGATGGAAACATCATCCTACTTTGCCCTGATCACCAGCTACATAGACCTCCATCTCTTGGTAGTGCCACTGCCTAGTTAAGAAGGTTTGGAAGGGTATTTACAGTAATGGCAATAGCATCATGATTGTAGCCGTGTAGTTAGTGAATACAGAGCAATAGCATAGCATTTTATATTTCTATAACATTTATAGTGAACTCAGCACTCTCTAAAACAGTTTATAATGTGTTAGCCAATTGCCCCCAACAAACGGGGTACTTATTTTACCAGCCTACAAAAGAATGAAGGGATGAATCAACCTGGAGCCCTGCGGATCAAACTCACACCTTTGTGGCTGCAGTACTGGCATTTAATCATTGTGCCACCAGGGCTGCTGGTGTTACACATCCATAACTAATGCGTAATGCCAGTCATTGGTATTGGTTTTTCTCCAAGAAACTTGAATACTTAAAAACAATGCAACCCCGCCACCCGTATGTGGATGCATGTATATTCCATTACATGAGAATAAAGCCTTTTTCAGATGTTACCTTGCTTTCTTCAACACAGGAGGTAGGGAGTGACTAGCCTCTCTACTCCATTTTATTTTCTTCATATGGAAAGTGAGACATCTGAAGGAAAGGTGTTCCTGTTTGTGTGGAGGCTCACTAGTGTTCCCTGGAAAAGGGACCTTGCTCAAATGGAAAGCCCCTGTGTGAAAAGGAACCTTTCCTCTTCAGAAGTGCCATGCTGTACATGAGGAAAATGACAATGGAAAGATGGGGCTGGGCACTCCACTGGTTGCCTATTTGTACAAACCTCCAATGAAGGTGAGCCCCATAGACCATGGTCAAACAGCAGTTACCATCAGAGAGTTCTTCCTGATATTTAGGTGGAGTCTCTTTTCTTGCAATTGGAATCCAGTCGTTTGTGCCCTAGTCTCAGGAGCAGCAGAAAACCAACTTCTCCCATCCTACACATGTTGTTGTGTACCTTCAAGTAGTTTCCTAAGGCCAACTTATCATGGAGTTTTCTTGGCAATTTTTTTTTTCAGAAGGGGTTTGCCTTTGCCTTCCTCTGAGGCTAAGAGAATGAGACTTGCCCAAGGTCACTCAGTTTCTATTCAAACCCCATAGTTGTAATCTACCTCTGAATTTACTAAACTGCAGTGGCACATTCAAAGATATAGCCATGTTAGTCTGTAGAATCAGTACATAAAGAGATCTTGTAGCACCTTTGAGACTAATTGAAAGAAAGACATGACATCCTTTCATCTATTAAAAGGATTCTTATTTTTGTTACCATATTATTCTTATTTTAGCTCTTTAATTAGTTTAATCCAGTTTTAATGGGGTGGGAGTGTTATAGTTAGGTTGAGGGAATGTTTTTTAACTGTTTTTGTTTTAAATATGTTGTAACCTGCCCCGGTTGCTGAGCAGAGGGGCAGGCTAGACATAAAACCTATTATTATTATTATTTATTATTATTATTATTATTATTATTATTATTATTATTAAAAGTTGACCATCAAATCACCTCTCAACCGTCTCTTCTCCAAACTAAACATCCATACAGCTTAGTTTTCTAGATCTTTTACTGTCTCAAAACCTTCCTGAACTCTGGTACCAGAGACACAATATTGCAGGTGATGTCTGGCCAATGCAGAACAAAATTTTAATACAGTATTAATTCTATCAATATGGACATATTCCTGTTGATGCAGCCTAGATGTGCACTGGATTTTTTTGATGCCAGATCACACTATTTATTCATATTTTGGCTATGGTCTTTTCACATGCCCTGTTGTCAACCAGGGGTCACTTGTCCTGCATTTTTGCATTTCATTTTTCCTGCCTAAATGTAGAAAATTACATGTATCCCTTTTGAAATTCATATTGTGACTTTTGGTTCAGCTCTCCAGTCTTTTAAGGTCATTTTGAATCCAGATTCTGCCCTCTGGGGTATTAGCTGTTGTTGCTGTGTGCCTTCAAGCTGACTCCAATTTATAGGTTGTTCAGGAGAGTTTGCTGTTGTCTTCCCCTAAGGCTCAGATAATGTGACTTCCCTAAAGTCACGTAGGCTGCCAAGGCTGAGCAGTGATTTGTGATCAGTGGATCTTTCAGCCAGATAAATATGTATGGGACTGAAGGCTCAGATTATAATACAAAAGAATACTACACTGAGAACCAGGCCAACCCAGAGATTTCCTTCTGCTTGGGAAATCATTCGTACCTGTGTGTTACTGTGAGAAAGGTCCTTCTGATAAGCCTCAGCCATCTGTCTGCAAAATGAGAAATGTAGCTTTTCTCACATAGTTCTAAAATGGTAAATGCTGCCTAGAACAAGACTTAAGAATCTCTATCCCAAACTTTTTTGAAAACTAGAAAGAGTTTGGAGGCTCTTTCTGGAAATATTTGGTGCCCTCTAATGGCTGTAAATTAATAAGACATGATGGAGAAAATTAGCTGGTCTTTAATTTCTATATATATTTGTTGCTGCAGTAACAATCCTTCCTGGAATACTTCTGCTGAAAGTACCTCCAGGTTGCCCCATCACTGTATATCAGACATTTGCCAGCATTCAGCAAAATTAGACACTTTTATATTCCAATAATTTATACTTTTACATTCCCTTAGATTACTTACTGCAATGCATGCTACACAGGGCTACTCTAGAAAAGCACTTGGAAATGACATCTGGTGAAAAATATGGCACCTAAAGTTCTGGAGTTCATTGGTTTAATTAGAACTCAAAATCAGATTGTTCTGTGGCTCACCTTAAGATGCTAATCATTACCTCTAAAAACTTAATGGCTTAGAGCAGGGGTAGGCAACCTTTCCCTTTTAAGGGCCAGGGACTTCAGCTCCCAGAATCCCAGGAGCTATTGGCCAACATGGGACTATTGGCCAATATGGCTGAGGCTTCTGGGAGCTGAAGTCCCTCGGCCCTTAAAGGGGACAGGTTGCCTACCCCTGGAGAACCTAGATATTTTTATGGTGTGAACTGCTGCTAGATATTTTAAATTCATATAAATTCAATTCACTAATGAAATGGGATTTACTTAACATGACTTTATCATATATATTTTTTGCTTTATTTGAGAAAGCCTAGGCAGCTAGGAAAATAAATACATAAACTTTTACAACCCACACAGCTATCCTGCACGACCTTGCTAACTCCTAGCTCACCTGTCCACTTGGTTGCTGCCCAAATGCTGCAGTGCAGTAGCAGTACCAGTATATGTTTAGTGAACAGAGCAAAACATGCATGCAGTGCTTGGCCTGGCTGTTTCCACCTGGTTGCTTTGTCAAGACCTTCTCCTGAAATAGCTGTGAAGATTGACACTGCTTTAAGTCTGTCTTCTAGACTACAGTATATAGCTGATATTACCCAAAGAACAGGTGGGGAAACTGGGGATCCCTGCCAGCTGTCAACAATATTTTAAATGTTAGGGAAATTATTTTGCTTGGGTAATCTTTAGGTGGGGAAGCACCAATATATACCAGTACTTACTGAGTAGCACTCCAGATTTTTGGTAAATTAAGATATCTTTATTTAGAAAATATGGAATGCAAACACACACACACAAGATAGCAATTCAAACACACACACAGAGCATATAGAGCTAACATTAATGGAAAAGTCAAAGGGGATAGAGGAGTTTTGGGGTTTGCAATGGGGCTATAATTACCTGTCCAAAGGGAAGTCTTTGGAAAGCTGGAGTAACTCAGATGGGAGTGCTGAAGATGAAACAGAATATGCACAGGGTGTGAGCATGTATGGGACAGGGCTGTGTACATAGTGCCTAAATTTTGAGAACATATCTATACCTTAAAAGTAGCATCAGGTGATGGGCTATCTAGCCTGCTAACAAAAGCTGAATGACTTGTCCCAGGAATCTACAAAGGGATTCCAGACTGGTTGGTGGTTTAAACAAAAGCAATGATGGTCCTGAGAAGGGTAGATGGAGAAGTTGGGCTGGGATCACAACATGGCATAGGCAGAGAGGCTGGTTTACTGCTTTAGGTGTGAAGATCTCCTGTGTCTCAAGTTTTGAGAGGAAATGCAGAATATTTGAAGAATGAAGGTTTGATACTTTTATTTACTTGGATGTCCACACGCCTAGGGAAGCATAAAGCATACAAAAGGAATCTAACCTTTTTATTGTCCTGAAACGTCACTGATCCCTCAAAAACATGCTATTTTCAAATTTGATAAATCAAAATATGAGGACTCCGGAATGCATTGTAGGATATGCATGGGTGCATAACACTGGGGCACCAAAGCACAAGCTGGAGGAATTGCTGAGAAAGGAGGACTTTTCCCACCCATCCGAAAGCAATGTTCCATGGCCACCAAAAATATATTCTTTAATATTCTTATTCTGCCCCCAGAGACACAATGGACTGGGATCTGAGATAGTGCCTTCTGAACTATAGTACCCAGTTTATGGGCCTCATCAAGGCTTTCCCTACTTCCCATATTTCAGACCACATATGACTTCTCAGGAACAGAATGGCCAACTTAGCCATTACATGCATGCAGTGGACTTATTATTTTGAACAATATTTTGAATGACACATTGGCTGACTGCATATCCAGAATCACTGATTCAAGCCTTATCTACCAAGAACACATTGCTCGCCATAGACAAACTATTATCTTTCAATCCAAGACACCCCATTCCCACATCTGTAACAGAGGGGATAGTATTAGTGACTTATCTTACATAGTAGTTGTAAAGTTTACTGAGAGGTGAGCTTCTTTACAGTGCAGTTTAAATGCTAAGTATTGTATTATGGCTTTAGATACATTTATGAAAACAAAAATCCCTTATCATGAACCAGATAGGTAAAGCTTTTCTCAGGCAAAATAGTTCACGTGTTCAAAGGGATAGCAAATTCTTTGTTACTATATTTTTACTGCCTTTTGTGCCAACAAAAATTGGCTTCCTTTGAACACATCCCACATTAACTTGGGTGAATGGAGGAGCAGCACTTACTATTCTGCCTCTGTAGCCAAAAAAAAAAGTGTGACAGACCTGCCTTTTGGTCCTTAATGTCCCTCTAGGATTGCCCATGCTGCAGTGATCGGACCACAACTGATATTTTCCATGAAATCCTACATATTGGATGGAGACACTCTGACCCCTTATTCTTCTTTCCCGGCTAACCTGCATCTCTAGGTTTGACTCCGTTTTCTCTTCCTGTCTTCAGTTCCACATTCCCGATCACTCTTTGTTTCTACTGGTTTTTGCTTTGGAAGTTCGGCAGTAGCAGGCCTGGAGCTACGGTGGGCCTTTTATCTCAGCATAATTCTCATCCATATGTGTAGAGGGACATTCATATTTCACGCACTTAGCAATAGCAAGGGATCAAAACAGGATATTAGAGGTGTGATATGTACACATATCCTTGGACTGCAGTTGTTCAGATGCTAACAGATACTTTTTATCTGGGAGATATAGATGAAATACACTTGCTTTCAAAGTCTCAAAATCCAGGCTTATGGTATCAATGAAAGCTGAACCAAGGAATACTACAGTAATATGGAAAAAATTGTTTACTATTCCACCATGAAACATGAATCTGACTGAACTAGACTGAAAACACTGTAGGGAAGGTGGTTGGTTCTGTCACTGTGATATCATGGGTGGCAAGGACTTGCATACCACCTTGCTTTGTATTCGTATTATGAATTCTGCTGCTACTACTGTATATTTGGTGGAGGGACACCATTCAATAAAATGTCTATGAATGTTTATTTGTCAATATATGAATTGAATTGTTACCCTAATTGAATTATTGATATATTTGTTTGGGAACTGTTTAATTACTGATATGTCTATAAATATATTCACATATATCTGCTGATTTTACTGATATGCTGCTCTGTGATTCCATGATATAGGATCGAATATAACCATTTAAATACTTACATATACCAGTATGTCATTTCTCATATTTTTTATTGATCAAAAAAATACTAGTTTATTATTGCTTTGCAATTTTTAGTTTTGACCTACATAGATACCGTCTTCTTTTGACTGTTACTTTTGAATATCACTTTTCAATGTGATTGTAATGTTGATATTTTATTTATTGCACTTTACAAATACTTTCCTCTGCATTTGGTTTATGTTACTGAAACCCATGCTGAGGCTTTCAGGTATAGATGGATAAAATACCATAAAATGAACAGGAGCCATAGCAATTTGTATTGCCTTAACTGCCTGTATTTGCTCTGTTTCCTGCCAACAGATATTCAGTAAACATAACCTCACAGTTTTATATCAAGTTGAAACATGTATCCACTCATTTACATTTTGTGTATTGCCTCTCAATATCTCTCCTTGAAACATGCAGGTTTTTTTTTTAAAGTAACATAAATCAAGAACAACAATCACTTCCTTCAAATACATAATGGCTGTTATTGTGTGCCTTCAAGTAGTTTCTGACTTATGGCCACCCTACCACTGGGAGTTGTTTGTGTTTGTGTGTGTTCGTGTGTGTTTGCAAGATTTGTTCAGAGAAGTTTGCCATTGCCTTCCTCTGAGGCTGAGAGTATGTAACTTGCCCAAGGCCACCCAGTGGGTTTCCATGCCTGAGTGGGGAGGTGAATGCTGGTCTGCAGTTGTAGTTCACTGTTCAAACCACTACATCACGTTGGCACCCTCAGCATAAATGGCGTCACACGACTTACTGGGCTGGCCCAGTTGTTTGGGGGGAGGTGTTGGGTCAGGCACCATGGGCTGTTTTGGAGGCCCCGACTGGTCGTTTGGGCCTTGGGTGGGCGGGACTTCTGGGGGGAAGTTGGGACTACATTTCCCAGCTTGCAGTGGCTACCGGATGTGCCTCCAATTGGCCTGGCTGTTGGTGGGACTGCCTTGCCGATTGACTAGGAGGCTGGAGGGGGTGTGACTTCTGGCCTCCCCCTCTTCTGATTGGTCAAAAGGCCTATATTAGGCCATGTGGATGGGGCGATTGGTACTATTCCAGCTTGCCCACTAACCAAAGGCCCCTTTTCATCCATGAGGATGGGTCTCCACTCACGTGGTTCCAACTAGTGTCGGTACTTCGACTAGCCTTGCAGCGCACTGGGCTGCCAGTTGAGGACTTTGGAGGACACCCTTTTTGCATAGGGGCTGCTACATCTGCAGTGGGATGGGGCCTACCTGTGGACTCCATAAAAAAGATCCTTGATGGGAGGTACAGCTTTCAGGGGAGGTTAGCAGAAGGCACGCTCTGTCTTAGGGATGTGCCTTTTGCGATGGTACCATGGGCAGTGGATCTAGTGATTGGGGCTTCCTGTGCTATGGAGCACTGGATTGGGAGTCCCACAGGGATCCGGGGATGCTGGGAGCGATGAGGTGTTGCCATTGTGAGGGCAACACCTTATCAGCGTCCCCCGGTGACAAGGGGCAGAGATGTAGACATGCAATCAGTCAGTTGTCCCTTTTATCATTCCGAGGCCTGGTCATGACTGGGCAATATGGTTCATTGATCAATATGTAGGTTGGTTGATGCCAGTTCCAGACTCATGCATATGGGTCTATCCGTCAGCTGTACTCAATAAAGTTGTGGCCTTTTCCCTTCCAATTATGTGTCCTGGTGTTTTCTTCTTGTGACGTCTCCCCTTCCCCTGCAACTGCTGTTGTTGTTTGCCTTCAAGTTGCTTCTGACTTAATGGTAGCCCTAAGGCAAAGCTATTACAGGGTTTTCTTGGCAAGGTTTGTTCTGAGGGGGACTCAAACCCTGGTCTCTATAGTCTTAATCCAATCACAATATCACACTGTCTCTCCTCAGCATAATTACATCAACTAAATTCCCTAACTCCATAAAACAGCACTCTCTTTGCAGAATTTTGTAGGGAATTTCAGATAACTTATACCGTAATCTATTTAGGAAATAAAAAAACAAGAAGAAATGGGGTGGCTTTCATACTAAGGAAAGATATAGATAGAGCATTCAAAGGATAAAACTCAAAGCCTGACCGTGTATTATCAATAAGACTTCAGGGTAAACCTATAAACACCACAGTAACCCAGGTATGCATCAATCACAGATGCAGATGAAGAGAAAATTGAGAGATTCTATGATGAGTCCAGGAAGAAACTGACAACATACCATCACAAGATTTCAAACTAATCATTGGAGACTTGAATGCTAAAGTTGGCAACAAAGAAGAATCAAAAACAGTAGAAAGATTTGGATTAGGAAATTTGGATAAGAAATAAAGCAAGAGAGCGTCTGATAGAATTCTGTGAGGCCAATAATCTATTCCAGGGGTCAGCAACCTAAGGCCTGCAGGCCAGGTGCGGCCCACGGAGGCCTTCAGACCGGCCCCTGCCTGGTCCTGCCGCCGCCACTGCCTCCTTTCGCGGCCCCAGAGTCTCGCACGGCCTTTCCCGGACCTCTCAGAGGCCCGGCACGATTGAGGAAGCCCTCCTGGGGGACCCCCGTGGCAGCACTGGGCCTCTCTGAGGCCTGGTGCAGTCGAGGGAGCCCTCCTGGTAGTGCGTGCACGTGCACCGCCATGGCCCAGGGGGCATCGGGGGACAGGGGGACCGGCCCCACCCCCCAAAAGGTTGCCGACCCCTGATCTATTCATTGCAAATACCTGCTTCAAGGAGGAGTTAAGATATGAGGAAGCAACATTAACAACCTAAGATATGCAGACGACACCATAATATTAGTTGAAAACATTCAGGAATTGGAACAGTTAATAAGAAAGGTCAAAAATGAAAGTGCAAAGGCAGATCTGATGCTGAACACAAATAAAACAAAAATAATGACCACAGAAGAAATACACAAATTCAATCTCGACAACAAGGAAATTGAAATAGTTAAAGAATTCCCATATCTAGGATCAAACATTGACCAGAATGGAGACTGCAGACAAGAAATAAGATGAAGACTAGAAATGGGAAGGGTAGCTGTGAAAGAACTGGAAAAGATACTGAAGAGCAAAGAAATACAACTAAGCACTAAAGTCAGAATCGTTCAGGCCATTGTATTCCCAATTACCATGTACAGATGTGAGAGCTGGACAGTGAAGGAAGCAGACAGAAAGAAAATCAACTCATTTGAAATGTGGTGCTGGAGAAGAGTACTTAGGATACCATAAACAGCCAAGAAGACAAAAAAATGGGTTCTTGAACAGATCAGACCAGGGCTCTCCTTGGAAGCAAAGCTGATCAAGTTGAGACTATCGTACTTTGGCCACATAATGAGAAGGCACAGATGACTAGAAAAAACAGTAATACTAGGAAAGGTAGAGGGCAGAGGAAAGAGAGAAAGACCACAAACTAGATAGATAGACGTGATCAGAGGGGTTATGGGGAAGGGCTTGCAGGATCTAGGCAAGGCAGTGGAAGATAGGGATTATTGGAGATGTCTCATCCACAGTGTCGCCATGAGTCAGAAGCGACTCGAGGGCAGCTAACAACAACAACAACAAATTATGCTGAGGAGAGCCAGTGTGGTATAGTGTAAACCAGGGGTAGGCAACCTTTCCCCTTTAAGGGCCGAGGGACTTCAGCTCCCAGAATCCCAGGAGCTATTGGCCAACATGGGACTATTGGCCAACATGGCTGAGGCTTCTGGGAGCTGAGGTCCCTCGGCCCTTAAAGGGGAAAGGTTGCCTACCCCTGGTGTAAACTGTCAGGATTCTGTGTTTATTATAGGAATCTGACCAGCAAGTGGTGATGCGTGTGTGTGTGGGGAGGGGGGGAATGAAAGGGACTGGCAGATGGGCACTGTAAATAGTAGTTGGGACACTGAGGCAGGTTTATGACTAGAATGAGAGTTTGCTTTCCAATCCCAGGAGATGAAAGAAGATGGACCTGGAAGAACTAAACTTCAAAGAGCCTTTGAAATGGACAACCAGACTACTGGGGGGGGGGAGGGGGTTGGTCAGAGGGCTTTAAAGTGCTGGTTTGGTGGGAAATCCTCAGAGTTGTTTCTAAAAGGATTGCTGTGGCGAAGTAATGTATCTTGATTCCAAAATAAAACTATAGTGAATTTACACTTAAAGATGTTTTCCTGGTTCTTCAAATTTCTTGCTACCAAGCATGACGTAAACCACATAAGCCATCCACAATCTACCTGTAATTATACCAGCACTTTTGGACAGTAAGGCCTTGGGGTGGAGGTAGGGAATGCAAGACTTTTGGTGAAATCATTCAAGGGGAAACTCAGGGTACCATACACAGAAATTAAACTTCAAGACATGAAAGTTCATTATCTGCAGATGATCTGCTAAAAAAGAAAAAATAATAACATACATATTTTTTTACAAGTTTATTTAAGAAACAAGAAAACAGACATGAGGAAGACTTCAAAACTATTCAAGGGCTTGTGTTAAAGAAGCCATTACTATTACATTAGGTTTTGCCACTGCTTCTAAATCATTATAGGCTCATCTAGATTATACAATTTCATTCATCTTCTAAAATGTTTTCTAAAGCTTAAGACAGTTTCCTGTCTTTTCAGAATTCTCTCTTTTCAGTATTATCAATTACTTTGAAGTATCTCTGCTTCAAGTCTTATTCACCTTTCCAGTCCATACATTTCAAAGAACAAGGCAACAAGAGTTTAATGAGTCTGTTTCTTACAACTTAATAACTATGCATACTAGCTTTTCCTCTTTCTATATATGAAAGGCCTGGCTAACTAAAGAGGTTGTGGTTTCACTTCATTTGCTGCTTCTGTAACCCAGAATCCATATTTATATGTAAGAATTACAGTTGCCACCAATACAACAATGGTTACTAAAAGGGAAGAGACCAGTGACACCCACCACTTTGTTGGAGCATCCACGGGCTCAGAAGCTGTGAAAACAAATAAACAAACAAAGAACATACTAAGTCCACAGTTCATTGCAAAGGTCAACCTGGAATGGATGCTTGAAATGTTCCAGTTACATCAACTGCAATATTGTTAATCAGGGAATAAACCATCTATTTCTCATATACATATCTTGCTTTTACACAGGACTTCCAGTGAGCTCCCACCCAGACTGCCAATAGGTTATACCTTACGCAAAGGGATCTTGTAGCACCTTTGAGACTATCCCTTTGCATACTGATTTTCAAGACTAACACGGCTATGTTTTTGAATTCTACCACCATAGGTTATACCTGGGTAGATTTAGGGATGTTGTTTCCAGCCATTTAACATGTTCCACATTTTCCTTGTTACAATCCTGTAAGGAAGACCCCTTACAATGCTATGTCTCACTGGCATTTTCTTTTTAGAAATAACTTCTGACACTCTAATAAGAGTAGCAGGAACTTCTCTATTTACCAGTAACTGCTTACAGCTAAAGCAAAAAGTTTCAGGTCATAGCACTCAATGGCAGCAGATGGCTTTCCAATCCCCAAAATAAGTCCAGCACCTTGGATATTTCCTTTAAAGTTCAGACCTTAGCCTTGAAGGAACATACTGCCCCACTGCCATGGAGGTGCACACTCAATGAATTTAAAGTTCTTTAAAGTTCCCTTATTTATGAACCTTTTATTCACAGACCTGCAGAATGAAATTAACAATAGGTGTCACCAAGAGTTATAAAAGGAGTTTGCCATTTGAGAGATGGACTAAAATATAATATGCATTATAGATGCTTCACATTTGGCTGTCAGTGTAAGGTGAAACCAATGTTAATCATTAGAAATTCTTTTGCAACATTAGCAATTACAAAAATTAGGTTTAAGCAAAGAAAAAGGCTTATAAAATAATCATTTAATTCTACTGCCAGTATGACAGTTGTTAATTATTGTCTGCTAAGTCTGTACAGGCATACTGCTCAAATGCAAACTTAAGATGCTACCTTGGTGCAGATTTTGGGCAGTGAAATATTGCTCTGTTTAAGAGATCCTCAAGATTCTTCTCCCTAACTCCAGTATATTGCTGAATACAGAAATGCATAACTAAATACAAGAAATCATTCACCTAATCGGGCTTCACAGACCCACGAAGCATTATGTGAACAGGGAGTAGATATCAAGTGTTCCAGACTAGGATCCAGCTGAATACACAACTCCTCAATGTCTGTGAGAGTCCTGAAACACAAAGTAGAGATATGATTCTAGACAAATTTCAACAAATGAAACCCAATTTAGAATACAAGCACCATGAATTGTGCATTAGTTTGGAGAAAGTGTGCCCATAGTCAAGTCCTAATATTATATATCCTAGTCTGATATTCATATTCTCCAACATACTGTGAAGTGACATCATAATAAATTGGATTGGACTGAATACATCTCACACTGTGAGATTGTAGATTGGGCAAACCTTGCCCAAGCCATATGATAGTTACCTGTTGATACCTTACAGCACCAAGAAAATAGTAGTAACAGCAGCAGCAAGGCAAATGTACAGCAGAGTGAAGCAATAAACGAAAGAAACTCTGGCAAGATGATTGTTAGAGCCTGGGAGAAACCTTCCTCATTACTGGATATTGTAATGGACGCTCCAGTCTGGCCGCAAATGGACATGGTGGCTTTGTATGTCCAGGTGAAATGTTCAAGAAAAACAACTGACTTCATGGCTCATCTATGTTTGGTCATGCTTACAGAACAAAACACAGCAATATAAACCAATTAGCCACACTAAGATAACTAACTCACAAAGTGAGCCATCAGTGGAAAATTAGGTATTAACATACTTGGCTTAAGAGGTGCAAGTCCAAGATATCCTGTTAAACTAGTGAAGGCTCCCATCCCAGGGGCACACTACCATAGGAAGACTCTCACATGATACAGTGTTGGACAAATGAATCGAACCTATTAAAATTGGTCTCTTTCCTGAATAAGTTATTCTTGCTTTCTTTGTTTTTTTTATTTTAAAATGCTACATAATACTCAAGTATTCTATAAAATGTTATATAATACCTGGGCAAATAAAATAAAATAATAAAATACCCAGCATTCCTTTGGCTGAAAATACTACAATGAAATCATTTTAAGCCATGAAAGGCAGGACTTTACTAGAGAGCCTGGTCATTCTTTTTATCTATTACAAACAAATTCTGCTGGCTGAAGCCTCACTTTTGCCAAAGGTCTGCATAAAGCAGCTATAAGCCTTGTTCAAGGCTCTTTTACCACAGCAGACACACAATTTAATCCATACCACAAGCACTATCTTCAGAATAATCCAAGTATTTCTGCTAAACACTGTTCTCTTTTCTGGAGGAACTTTCCTACATACTATAGCTGCTGTTTATTTTGCTTGTTTCTTCTTGTGAAGTATGCTGGCAGATCTGTTCCACTACTGAATGTGATTTGGTCAGAGGAAATACAGACATTTAGATGCAGAATTTCCTGGGTTTGCCAGAGGAAAAGTCTGTGACCCCATACTTTTTTGGATTCCCCTTCTGGAATAGTAATCCCTTTTAATTATTCAAAGCCTTGGGAGAATTTTTAAAATAGAAGTGGTCTGCAGCAAAGATTTGGAAGGAGGACAGAATAGGCATATGCAATGCCCCAAACCTATCCCTAATGCTGGCTTTTAGAGAAAGCAATTGCCGACACTGTCACCTCTCCTCAGGGATGCGGCCATTGTAACTGACTCCTAGCATGAACCAATCTGAGTCTCACATGGCTGCCAACAGAGGTAACTGGCTTCAGTCCATTTGAGCATCCTTCAGTTCATGTAGCAAGACCTCCCTCCATGTCCATGTAAAAACCCATAATGTGACTAACACTGCCAACTGGATTGCTATAAAAACCAAAGATTACTGTCAGTAATGCTGGACCCTGAGAGAAGATAAGGCTGTTAAGGCTGTTCAGAAACTGGCCCTGAACAGGGAGGTGACTCTACACTATTCTTGCCAGTACAGTTGCCAGGACTGGCTGCCAAACATCATCATATCCCTGCTGATGGTGAAAGTCCCCTGGATTAAGCCTCTGATCTTGCTTAGTTGCCCTGAAAGGACAATGACTGCAGGACCTGATGCAGTGAGGTGTGACATAACTGCCCCCTTCTGATAGGTATGGGAACACAGTAACCACTGTAACATTATCCCAAATGAGTGAAAATTTATGAACCAGCTCAAGTTTACCTGAGCAGTGTTTTTTCCAGTATCAGGGGCCATATTTTTGGTTGGAAAACTGGACTCACGTTGTGAAGCCATATTGTTTTAGAAATTATTTTATTCAGCCACTCCTGCAAAAGATTAACAGAGGCACTATGGAAAGACATTATGGCTAAAATCATCCAATATCACTCAAGAGCTAAACATCTGTTACAAACTTATTTCAGCAAATAAGCTGTGTACAACCTCTCATTTCAATGAAGCCAATGCCTGAAAAGCAGAAGGAGAAACAAGCACCGAGAGTTTAGTGGTGGAACAGGAACCTTGGTTTCTAAGCCAAAGGAAATCAAAGGAAGAGGGGAAGAAAGAAATATCCCTCGGGAAGGGAGGAAAGAAATTATAGCTACAGTTATAGCAATGGAAGAAAGATTAATAGAAAGAAAGAAAGGAGGACAGGTTGCACACCTGTAACAGTATTTCTTCGAGTGGTCATCTGCGAATTCACACAAATGGGTTTTGTCTGCGCATGCGCAGCTAGCTCGGAACCTTCTGGAATCACTAGGCAGAAGTTGGATTGCAACTTTTTGGCGGTAGCTCCGCCCACCTCTATATAGGCTCCGCGTTCCTGCTTGATCCTCAGTTCCAAGTACGCCGCTACAAAGCGACAGCAAGGTTATCAACTTAGAGCAGGACACGACTGAGTGGAGGTTGGGTGGGATTTGTGTGAATTCGCAGATGACCACTCGAAGAAATACTGTTACAGGTGTGCAACCTGTCCTTCTTCTTCGTGGTCTCTGCGAATCACACAAATGGGTTATTCAGACTAGCAAGCTAATGTCCCTGGAGGAGTGAGTGTCCTGACACAAGGCTTAGAGGTGCAAACAACAAAGTTTATTGGCACAAAATTAGCCAAGGTAATAGGCACCTGAAGCTTCATAGGCATCAAATCCATGTACATTAGGAAGTGATTGAACCCAACAGTCAGTGAGTTTCAAGTGCAAATAGAATAATAGTAAACAATTGCATAACTCAAGTCAGAATTCAAGAAGAACCCATATTGTAATTCATGAACAATAAATAAACTTTCAATTCTAACATCACTGTATGTACATTTGTACTATAAACCCAGTATTCAATATATTCATCTAAATGAGTGCACAACAAGGTTAGTGCAAACATATATAAGAACATTCAATGAAGTCCAATAAACTTTCAATTGAAACATCACTGTATGTAAATTGTACTATAAGCCCAGTACTCAATATATTCATTTAAGTGAGTGCATAACGGAGTTAGTGCAAACATATAGAACACTCAGTGAAGTCCAGATAATAATATTGCTTTCCCAAAGGCAGCCTCTTGCCTGGCCCGTGTGTCCAACCTATAGTGTTTAATAAAAGTCATTGGTTGGGACCAGACAGCTGCCCTATATACATCTTCTAAAGGAATGCCAAACAGGAAAGCAGATGATGAAGCTAGCGCCCTTGTGGAGTGTGCACGCACCCAGCCCGGTGGAGTCTTGCCTGCTAGTTCATAGCACAAGTGGACGGTGGAAGTCACCCACTTGGACAGTCTTTGTGGAGTGACAGGCAGTCTTTTCTTGTGTTCAGAATAACATACAAAAAGTCTCTCCGAGCACCTCGAGCCCAAGGTACGCTCCAGGTAAAAAGACAAAGCCCTACAAACGTCTAGTGTATGTAGTCTTTGTTCGACCTCAGTAGTCGGGTTCGGGGCCAGGGTGGGTAGCACAATGTCCTGGTTGATATGGAAGGCAGACACCACTTTCAGCAAGAAGGTAATGTCGGTACGGAGGACCACCTTGTCTTTATGAAACCGGAGATATGGCTGGTCCATCCTTAGAGCACATAGTTCACCGGCCCGGCGAGCCGAAGTCAAAGCTACAAGGAACGCTGTTTTCCATGTTAAGAGTCTAATGTCAGTAGTGGCCATAGGCTCAAAAGGTTTGGTAGAGAGGTAAGACAGTACCAAGTCCAGGCTCCAAGCCAGCGTCAGTATCGAGGATGGTGGGTGTAGGTTGTTGAGTCCTTTAAGAAATCTCTTGACCAAGGGGTCAGAGAATAAAGACGGTCTGCCCTCCAGCTGGTAATGGGAGCAAATATCGGAGAGGTAGCATTTAATAGAAGCAAGGCAAAGTCCTTATTCGGAGAGGGAAAGAAGAAACTCGAGTACTGTCAGTACCGAGACACGGAATGGAGGAATCCCTCTGGCTAACAGAAAATCCATAAATTTCCTCCACTTGTAAGAGTAAGACCACCTGGTAGAAGGCTTCTGGGCTGCCTTAATTATTGACTGTAGATGAGCTGGAAGTGAGCTCAGGGTCGGATTCTCCATGCTACCATGGGTAGAGAGTCCAAGTCTGGGTGACGCACCCTGCCCCCGTGCATGGTCAGGAGGTCCAGGCGATACTCCAGGCGACAGTAGGTTTCTTGAGAAAGATGCAGAAGTGGAGCAAACCATGGTTGTCTCGGCCACCACGGAGTGATCAAGATGGCATCTGACTTGTCCGTTCGCATCTTGGTGAGCCCTCTGGTTATGAGCGGAAATGGAGGAAACGCATAAAATCTCCTCCCGCACCACACGAACTGGAAGGCATCGCCTTGAGAAGCTCGGGTTGGTATCCTCGAACAAAACTCTGTGCAATGAGTGTTGTCCTGTGTGGCAAACAGGTCGATGTCTCTGGTGCCCCAGAGGGAGAACAGCCGGGAAACTGACTCGGGATGGAGACGCCATTCGTGACATGGATTGGAAGACCTGCTGAGGCTGTCAGCCAGTTCGTTCTTCTGTCCGGGGAGGTGAATGGACTGGAGGAGGATGTTGTGGTCGATGCACCAATCCCAGATGTGTAGCGTGATGTTGAGCAGTCAGAGACTTGGTTCCTCCCTGTTTGTTTAAGTAGTACATGAGTGGTGGTGTTGTCCATCATGAGTAGGACCACTTTGCCCGACAAGTCCATCTGGAATGCCTTGAGTGCCTTCTCGACAGCGAGCATTTCCAAGGCGTTGATGTGCACGGCCTTTTTGTCTCGGGACCACACTCCCCTTACAGTCAGTCCTCGGGAGTGGGCTCCCCAACCGTCCATTGATGCATCCATGGTCAGGGTGATGTTGGGCTGAGGAGGTAGGAATGGCATCCCTGCACAGATGTTGTTGGGATGGAGCCACCATGTCAGAGACGTCACAATCCGCGGCGGAATATTGAGCCACTTCGAGGGGGAGTCGGAAGTAACATCGAACGAGGATAGGAACCAGGACTGTAAGGGTCTGAGGCGCAGTCTTGCTCATGGTGTTACAAAGGTTGTCAAGGCCAAGTGTCCCATTGCTGTCTGCACGAGATGGGCTTGGATCCTGTTGTGCTTGAGGCAAGCTCTGATGGAAGCAGTGAGGGCTGCGAATCTGTCTTCCGGGAGGAAGGCTTTTTCTAGGTTTGAGTCCAGAATAGCTCCGATGAACCTGACCCATTTGGATGGAGTAAGGTTGGATTTTTCTTCGTTGACTGAGTCCCAACGAACGGAGAAGATCGAGAGTGAACCAGATGTCGACCAAATCAGTATCGTCTTTGAAGGAGTGAGCGAAGCAAAGTCGACAAACAGTCCGAGTCAAAAATCAGTAGTCGCAATCCAAAGAATAGTCAAGCCGAAAAACGTGGTCAAAGCCGTTAGTTGAGTAACTGCACTAGTAGCGAGGTCCCTTGCTAGCTGCAAAAGCGGCAGACGAAAGGAACTGAGAATCAAGCGGGAACGCGAGGGCCTATATAGAGGTGGGCGGAGCTACCACCAAAAAGTTGCAATCCAACTTCTGCCTAGTGATTCCAGAAGTTTCCGAGCTAGCTGCGCATGCACAGACAAAACCCATTTGTGTGATTCGCAGAGACCACAAAGAAGAAAGAACATTTCCATCCCACAGTAATATACCAGTGCCCTGATTGTCAGCATACCTAGTGGTGGTGTGGGATGGGGTTTACCAAAAATCTGCTAGGTTTGCAACTGCTTTAAGGAGGAACACATACTCCCATGACCCAGCAGATTGCTAATCAGGGTATTTGGAAAAGGCGGGAAGAGTGGGGCAAGTTCTTGAGGGAAGTGAGTGGTGGGGCAAGTTCCCATGGAATCGCTTGCTTGTCCAAAGATAATGGTGCTCAGTGCCAGTAACCACACCAACAACATGACTGGAGGAAAAATTGTCCACAACTTCATTAATTACAGCTGAAAGTGGGGTTGGCAAATGCATAGGTTTGGATCCAGGCATCGACCAACCTGCCTGTTGATCAGTGAGTGTGTAACTCTGGCCAGGTGCTGGACCAATGGGATGACAAGAAATTATTATGCTTAGGCCAGCACCCTGTGTGATCCTCTGTCACCAGAGAGTGTCAGAAAGAGGTCTGCACCTGCCTGGGCAACACCGTTTCTACCCCACACACTGCAAGTCCCATAAGGGGACTCCCATATGTTATCAATGCCAGGTGACACTGGTGAATGATGTTCCAGATCCAGGATTCCTGAAGAATGCCCTTCCACAATTGAGAAAAGCAACTGAAAAAACACATAACTGTAAAACAGTCTCTATAAGAAACTGACAATACGTTGTCAAAGTCACAAGACCAGTGGGAGAGGAAAAGGTAGGCAAGTAGGACAATGATCTGAGCCAGGCTGACAAATGGGCAAAAGAGGTTCAAGCTCATTGGATGAAACTTCCTGCTCCTTCCCAGCACCACAGGGCATGCTGCATGCTGGGGAGCAGAAGCCCATCAATCCTCCAAGACAGGGAAAGCTACCAATGCCCTGCTTCCATGCCAGCAAGGGTCATCACGGTAAGTGATGAAGCCTGCTTTTTGCTGTTGTCAATAAAGATGAGTACAAAGGCATAGCCTTGCAGAGATTATTATTGCTTCAACAAAAGTGAAACTACATCAGGGCAGATGGAGGATTTGAAAGGTTCACAGGTCAAGTAAAGGAGAGAGGGGGCAATTCACCATCTCTTAAAGACAATATAGGTAATACTATCTCCATATTATCTCAAACCAAACCTCTGAATAACTGAACAACAAAAGAAAAAAGAGAACAGTTGAAGCATGTTCCCCCCGCTCAACACTAGCCCAACTCTAAACAGTTATTGAATTCCTTGGGCTCAAGGATTTCTTTCAGTCTGTACTTCTAAGTACACCTTCCCAAAACTATGTTAAGAAAAGTGAGTATCATAGGGGGGTTGCAGACTGCCAGAAATAGTGCAAATTGAGTCCACTTTTAGGGTTAGGGTTAGTGCTAGAGAATCATGGGAATTTTTTTTTTTTTCTGAGACATTGAGCCTTCTCTGTTAGAGAGCTCTGGTGCTACAATAAAATACAGTTCCCATGATTCCCTAACCCTAAAAGTGGACTCAATTTGCACTATTTCTGGCAGTCTGCAACCCCCCCCCCATAGTCTGTTTTTTAAAATGAATATGGCTTATGCCTAACTTACTGACCTCTTGTTCAATAGTATTCAAATGTATGAGTCGGGCTCCTTTATACTGGCTGCACATGTACTCTGCGTCACTTTTATTAATCTGCCCATATGTCGAAATATAATAGCAATGATTGTTGAAGTATACCCACTGGTAATAACAAAATTTGCTTTTCAGTTCTTTTCAGACAATACAGACAAAGAAAAATAAAGAAAATAATATACACTTACATAATTGTTATTAAGCAGGAAAAAGTACAACATAAGTATTTGAAAGACTAAATAATAATGGTGTGTTGCAAAGCACTAGACAATATAAGCTGTGCTTGTTGGTCACCAGTATTTAAAGAATGTGTATCAATCATCACAGGCAATGTCTACAATATATGAATTTATATATATTACTATCTTTTAATTTTTTTGATTTCTAGGCAATCTTATTTCTCAATGGGAAAACCAAATTTTTCAAAAATATTAAAGTATCTCAAAGAACAGTGGGGAAATTTAGCTACTATTAGTTATTTAGGATTTACAGAGAGAAATAAGAAGAATAGAAATATGTTCAAGAATTAAACATAGTGAGAAATATAATAAGAAATAAGACTAGAATAGAAAAGGAGATATTAAGAATTAAAATGCAAATGAAAGCACCAGAAAAGAAATCATTTGTACTAATAGTATATGAATATAATTATAGAAAACAAATATATAAACTTGGCTACTAATATTTCATAAGAAAGCTTAACAAGGGAAAATTCTTATTAAAAGGATCAATTTTGTTTAATTACAGGTAGCTAAGAAAAGTTGAAGAATGTAATTAGATGTTTGTTAATCAATTAAGAAGAGTTTTAGAAAAAGGTATAAAGAGCCAAAAAGCAGAGAATAAGACAGAATAAATTAGATGTCTGTCATTAAACAATGTGAAAATTAAACATATGATATAGAACAGGGGTAGGCAACCTTTTTCAGTCCTGGGCTGGTCCCCCGAAGTCCTCGTCTCCGCTGGGCCAAGGGGGGGGAATGGCGGCGTGTGCACGCACCCCCCACCACTGCGCTCGACCCCCCCGCATGCGCTGCTGCCGCCGCCGCCATCTTGATTTCCAAAATGGCGGCCGCGACTCATTTGTGAATGCTCAGTACTCCTACGCATGTGCAAACGCGCTGCGGCTGCCATTTTGGAAATCAAAATGGCGGCCGCATAGGCGAGAAAATGCGCGGTGGCAGCAGCGGCGGCAAAGGTCCGCCTGGGTCGGTAAGTCCGGCAACCTGGGTTGTGTGCTTGTAAATCCAGCAGAGCCAGGGAGCAAAGTAGTAGTGTCTAATTCCTCTCTTTTTCAACCAGTTTCCCAAACTGTGAGATAAGAATTCACCTCCCCGATCTGTAACCAAAGACCCCACTTTGTAATCAAATTCCCTTTCAATCAAGTTCACCCATTCTTTAAATCTATCTCCTGCTTCACCCTTTTCTTTCAGAAGCTTCACATAAGAAAACCTGGTGAAGCGATCCACAATCACCATGAAATATTTGCTGCCCCCTAGTGTCACAACCATAGAACCAGAAATGTCACAATGCACAGCCTCAAACGGACGTTTTGCTGTAAATTTGCTTCGCTTTGCCACAGGAAAAGCTTTCAACTTTATCCTGCTGCAAACCAAGCACTCCAGGTGATTTGAACAGAGTGACATTTTAAAATCTGGACAAACTTCCTCCAGCTTCACAAGACTTCTAAAACCAACATGGCCCATTATTCTGTGAAAATAATGAATACAGTTTGAATGCAAAGGCACATTTTGTACAACTGCACATTCTACCTTATCTACCATGTAGTACATTCTGTCTTTCTTTACAGCTTTTGCACAAACTTCCCAATCTTTGGAAATTATGCATTCATCCCCCACAAATTGCAGTGTATGCCCTTCTGTGGTCAAAGCAGACACACTAACTAAACAGTTTTGTAATTTAGGCACACACAAAACATTATCAAAAGTTTTACCAAAACCAGGAATTTAGACAGTTCCCATTCCGTGGATTTCTCTTGCTGCCCCATCAGCTAGAGCAACAGAGTTCATTATGGAGGGCTTCTTGTTTCTGAGTAGCTCAGGATTATTTATCATATTTGTGGTGGCACCAGAATCCAGGATCCAAGCTTGGCTCACCACATATTGAGTCACACTGTCACAGCCCTGTGTAACAGCTGCAGTTCCTTTGTTTCCCCCAAAGCTTCTGGGTTGTTGTTGTTGTTGATTCTTCTTCCTGTTGTCTGCTGCAAGTTTCCTGCAGTCCTTCCTTAAATGACCTGCCTTTTTGCAGTAATAACATATCTTTCCTTTGGAAACAGCTGCCTTTTCCATCTGCATCTCTCTGGACGTTCCCTCTGTAGCATTAGAGGACTTTGAAGCTGCAGACGCCTGCTTGCATTGTCCTGCTTCAAATTTACGGCGTTGGCTTTCTTCCAAGACTCTAGAAGCCACTAGCTCAATAGTAAGTTGTGCTTCAGGCACTCCTTGCAAACCATGCAAAATGTTATCAAAACTTGCAGATAGTGAACCGAGCAAAATGTACGCTTGTTGTTGTGGAGAAATTTCCACACCTCTCATTTGTACTTGGGTAAATAAGTCCCGCATCACCTCCAGATGTTGTTCTGGAGATTGATCTTTGTCCATCTTTTGCCCATACAGCCGCTTGCACCACATCATTTTGGCTAGAGCTGAAGCAGACTGGTGAATGTCCCTCAGGGAATCCCAAATGTCTTTAGCCACAGATTTCTCCCTTATATAATTCAATTGGGCTTCAGAAAGAATGAGGTGGAGGGTAGCACAAGCTCTCTCATTCCTTTCTATCTCCACTGGAGTAGGCATTTGTGGAAGACCATCTCGGACTGACGGCCAAAGATTCTCCCGGACTAGTAAAGCTTTCGCATAAATGCACCAGGACACGTAATTTCCATCCGTCAGCTTAGGAAATTTAGTTGCCTCCATTATGACTCCCTCTTGTTACACAAAGAGTCTTAAAGTAGCTTGCCACACTCCAGCCTCTCCAAATAAAAACTGTCTCTTTAAATGCTCAGGCCAGAACTCAGTTCTCTAAAAAGCCTTCACATTCAGCCAACCAGCCAGACAGCTCCTTTAAATCATGCAGAAAAGCAATGCTTTACTTACAGCATAAATTCCAGTCCAGGAATGTGCGAGGCACGGCACATCCTCCATTCCCCATCCGCGCAGCGGAAGCGTGCTGGGCCCATAACCCATTGTTGAATTTTAGTGGTGTGGTGTGCTTGTAAATCCAGCAGAGCCAGAGAACAAAAACTCAGGCTTCTAAAAGTAGAGCTTTATTGTTGCAAAAAATAAAAACAAGCAAAGTAAAATACAGTCCACTATAGGATCACATCTTGCTGATGTGGTTGAACAAAAGAGTTACAGATCCATGTTTCCAGATCCTAAGGTTACATTATAAAAGCAATATAAGCATATTATAGATTCATTGAGAAAAGTGAAGAGAAG
This sequence comes from Phrynosoma blainvillii, assembly GCA_026167975.1. Classification (NCBI taxonomy): domain Eukaryota; kingdom Metazoa; phylum Chordata; class Lepidosauria; order Squamata; family Phrynosomatidae; genus Phrynosoma; species Phrynosoma blainvillii. Next base: position 271,343,980 of record JANUYF010000002.1, read on the forward strand.
AAGACACATTCAAGAAGAACATGTAATATAAACAATTCCAGACAAAGGATTTCTCAGTCCTGCCCTTTCTCCACCTTCTGGGTGTTACCCCCAAGTTGATTGGATGTTATGTGTATGATGTTTGTTAACCCAGCACCTTGCTGTCCATCATCCACCACGTGGTTTGTTTTCCCATCCTAACTTTATTATTGTTTCTGTTATCTGAACTCAGCTGTGTTTCCCAGCTAGAACCTTCTAATGTTATGACTCTCTGGCCATCTGGACTAGGCTGTTTTTGTTTGCCTAGATGTTGTTCCCATGAAGAAAATTACAGACACACACATCTCTACATTTCACCTTTGACTGTATAACCCAGGGGTAGGCAACCTTTCCCCTTTAAGGGCCGAGGGACTTCAGCTCCCAGAAGCCTCAGCCATGTTGGCCAACAGTCCCATGTTGGCCAATAGCTCCTGGGATTCTGGGAGCTGAAGTCCCTCGGCCCTTAAAGGGGAAAGGTTGCCTACCCCTGGTATAACCCATCTATATTCTAACATATAAGTAGTCTTTAAAGGGAATGTGCAGAGCTTGGAGCATACAAATGTAATTATTTTCCCATAATTAATTAACTTTGAGCCTAAATTAAAAGTTAAGGCCTAAATTTTACTACAGTTGCTATGTAAATTAATGTAGACCAAACACTCTGTAGGTAAATCCACAACATTGGAAAACAACTGAATATAAACTCGTTTCCAATTTCAGAAAGATTCCTTCTTTCCTTCTACTGAAGTACTCACGGATTTCACAGAGCCACAAATCTTCTTTTTCTGGACAAGACACCTCAACAGCACACTTTCCTGTTAATCTATTGCATGGTCTGTCTTTTGGACAGTCTGGGCACTTTTCCTGACAATAGGGTCCATAATGTCCATCACTGCAAGCTGAAAACACAATAAAACAAAGTTACATTACTGGTCCCACTACCCTTCCAAAACCAGCAGCTTTACCCCATTCTGCATACGTTAAGTCATGGTTCACATACATTTAGCTATGTGGAGTTAAGTGGACACGTTTGTGCTGAAAATGATACATTGTATTCATTAGATACAACGTTTACATCTCATCACAGTGACTCTTAACCTTTTCTTTACTATGGACCCCCTTTAAATGTATATTTTTTTGCTATGGACCACCAAGACTTAACTCAAGATTTAAAACCCTAAAGTGCATTTAGTATTTAAATAACATCCTTCCACATGTTATTAAATATTAAATAATGTGCTATGCACACACATACACATGCCCAGCAAGTAAAAATATAACAGGAGTGTGTGAATTTATTTTTTTCTCCCCTTTCTCCAAATTTAAAGATTCTTGATGAAGAACTTTAAATATTCAAACAAAAATCTACCAGTGATACCTTTACCGGCCAAGCAAAATGCACAATATACTTGTTGCAAGCTTTCCATGGGCTTCTTCATCAGGCAAGATGTTACTAACCAAACAGGAGAAAAACGATTGGAGATGTTAGTCAGATGCATACATGTTGTTTCAGTCTTTAGTTAAGATGGTATATGGTGGGGAGGATATCTTTTGCAGGCAGGCTCCTCCTCCTTCTGGCCCCGTGGCTATAGGGAGATCTGCAAAGTCCAGGAAATTTAAAATCTATTTGCATCTCAACAGGGACCCCTGTTTAAATTAAATTTAAACTTTAAATATTGTTCATCAAGGATCTTTAAATTTGGAGAAAAGGGAGAAACAAGTAAATGCACACACTCCTATTGTATCTTTACTTGCTGGCCATGTGCATGTGTGCATAACATGTGGAGGAATCAAACTTGATATCTTCATATCTTCCATCCCATTCACTGCTTTGATGCACATGTGGGGGGAGGTTCCTGAAGGTAGAGCCATACATGCTAGCGAGCTTATATATGAATGCATATAATGTACTCCCTTCCTCACCATCATCCAGAATGCAGCTCTCTCTGCTCTCAAACTGCTGCTGTTGCTGCTCCTGCCACAGCTGGTTACACCAGCCACCCAGCCTGCTCACCTTTCACTGTTTCCCTTTGCCTCCATTTTGGCACATACTGACAGTCCCAAAGCACATGTTTTTTGCTCCAGTGAAAGGAGGTAGGCAGGAAGGAGGGACTGCAGGAATCTTCACTGTGAGTGTTTCTTCTTGCCCTTTTCGTTTGGAGTTCCTGGAGGAACCTTGTTAACTGGGGTGGTACAGGTGCTGAATCCTGACAAGATGGAGGATCTGTGGTTTGGTGGTTCTTGAGTTTACGAATTGGGTAAACTACCTGCCCTGGATAGAATTACACTTCTCCTGAAGCTGGGGGAATAGCTTGTGACTACTTCTATAGCTGTCTTTGTCACTGGAGGTCCAAGGTGTTGTTGTGCCTTGGAATACTTGGTGCCAGTTTTGACTGGTGTTCCAGATCTGGCTTTTCTTGTATGGATAACTTAACCACAGTAGTCTGTGCAGGGGTAACTTCCCAATTAGTTTATTGTAATGCACTCTGCATAGGACTGCCCTTGAAGGTGACTCAAGGAGACTGCTGCAAAATGAAGCAGGAAGATTGCTGATCAGAGTGCCATACAGACTACATAACACCAATTTTGAAGGACCTGCATTGGCTGCCAATATGCTTCCAGCATGAATTCAAGGTACTAGTGATGACATTCAAAGTCCTAAACACCTTGACACCTTGACAGTTAAAGGAATGCCTCTCCATAGCTGCCTAAAAACTGAGGCATGCCAAAGGGGCCCATCTCTTTGCCCCAACAAGTGGGGCAATATAAATTGGAAGGAAATGGGAGAGAGCTTTCTCAGCTGTAACATCCCAGTTGTGGAATGCCTTCCTGTACAGTTCATACTGGTGCTAACACTGGTTTCTTTCCAGCATTATTACAAAGCATAGCTTTTTATTTAAAGTCTTTGGGGCCTAATTTACTTTTACACATGTACATGGTTTTAAATTATTGTAATCTTTTAAACTGTTTTAACAAGTTGGCCTGTTTAATATGTTTGTATCCTGTTTGAATCTGGAATTATTTTAAATTATGATTATGCTACCAGATAACAATATATTAGGAAATGCTGATAGAGATATTATGGTCTACAGTCAGAGCAATAAAAGTTTCTTATCTTTACAGGCCTGAGATATTGATTTAACCAAATTCATGAGGGAGGAAATTTTCACACTTGCCCTCCCTTTGGGTGTTCAGGAGCAACAGAAGTGACATCACATCATTTCCACTTTCCATTTTCAGCTAGTCTTACCAAAAACATGCTGGGTTTTTTTTCTGTGGTGGAGGTTGGAGATTTTAGGCATGTATTGGAAAGCTAAATCACCACATTTGTGGATGGTGGTTCGTGTGTGTGTGTGCATATATGCATGAGAGCTTGGGGCCATTTAGGCATAGAAAATTGCCCGAAAATCATTCAACAGTTGACTGGGTGGGCAAGTGACTTTCAGTGAGTGCCATAGTGTGTCAAAGACTGCAAAAGCAGAGTCAGGATGTCACTTGGATCCACAACCAACACTTTCCATCTTAATGGTTAACAAAACTTATGAAGCATGAATATAAATAGATCACTAAGTTAATGATCAGTAACAGTGATCCATAACTTTCCTTTTCTAGTTATGTGTTTTTGTTATTCTATGATACTAAAATAATACACTCAGAAGTGGACAGTTACCAGTTTTTATGTATGTAGCATCATGGCTTGACATGGGTAATATAAGTTCTTTACCCCTAACTGGTACATATTTCTTCTTCCAGTAGGTGATTCCAGTGCATTTTTCTTCTAAGAAGCATGCTGACTTTGCATGTTCCTTATAGTTGTACATTTTGTTTCCCAAAGGCAAGATGAGTATCCTGTTATTGTATTTCCAAAACATTTTGGCATCTGAAAGATTTTTAAAAGAAGGTTTTTTTGTTTGGTTTTTTGCTTTGCACTTTCCTAGAACAATCTGTTTAATAATAGTGGAGTCATGAGAATTCAAACTTCTCCACTTTTGTCCATGTATTATGAAATATAAAAGTGCTTGATTTGCCTCATTATGTTCAACGTAATATTGTGGCTAGTGACTAGACAGCCTTCACTGAGCAAAGAAATATGAATGCTACATTTGAAGAGAATACTCTTTAATAAATCATTGTTTTTCACGACAAGATACTGTTAACCCTGAAACCTGGAGCACTTTCCTCTTCAACTTTGAACTTGATAACAATTAGACTTAAAACTGAACCATTTACCATCTGGCAAGGGTGAAACAGTGATAGTGGTATATCAGTGGTGACTGATTTCAGATGTAAACCATCACTTAAATATGTCTTCTACCAATCCACTGAGACAAGTAGTAAATGCTGCTGCCCAAGTGGCCTGCTGGACTAATAGAAATTTATTTATTATTTATTAGCAGCATTTTCCAACCTATATTAAGAACTTCTTCTTTGAGTTCTGATTTAACGTCCCTTATTCATTTTATTTTCAGACAGTTGTTTGTTAAGCACCAGCAAGTGACTGCAACAACAACAGAGCATTGGGAATTCCTGCCACCATTATTCCTTTGCAGTTCTTCCATTCACATTAGAGGTATTTCGGGAAGACAGCATGGCAACGATGGCCCATCAGCAGTGAAATGAAAAGTGCAGAAAGAAAAAAAAGTGGAGTGGAGAAGAAGAAATATGTTAACATTAAAAGTGAGAAATAAAAGTGGGGGAGGGAACTTAAATACTGTTCTACATTCTTCAATATTAGGATTGCTATTGCTGAATCCTTTTGCACCTCTTTTTGCCATTTTTGAAAGTGTATGTGGAAATTTTTTTGAAATGTTTAACCCCAGTATTTGGGTGATCTAAGTAAACATGCTAAATGAAGGAAAACAAGACTAGCCACAATCATTTTTAAAAGTGAAAAGCCAGTGTGGTGTGATGGTTTGTGTGCTGGACTAGGACTCTGGAGGACCAGGATTTGAATCCCTGCTCAGCCATGGACTCCCCTCCTGCCCAGGTGACCATGGGTAAGTCACATTCTCTCAGCCTAAAAGGAAGACAGAGGAAAACCTTCTCTGAAAAAATATTTCCAAGAAAACTCTATCATAGACTGGAGTCAATTTGAAGGCGAGCTACAAGAAATGAATATTTTAAAATGTATTTTCTCTGACAATACACATTTTAAAATGTATTTTGATTTTTTCTTTATTTGGGAACTGCACCAGAAAATTTGGAAGATGCAAACACTGGTGCATAATTAGGCTCTAATCTGTACATTACTACAACAGGTATCGATCAGGTCAGTTCAAACTGAAAAATGCAAAGATTGAATTCCTTAAGCTTTAAACCAGGAGTTGCAGTGAATTTTGACTTACCCACACTCCTTTTACAAACCCAGGCAGCCAAAGAAGAGCATTTAACATGTTCAATGGTCCCATTCCTATTCATTTGTGGGCAGGTTGGAAGAGCTCCTCTATAAATCTCATCACTACAAATCAAAAACACAAGAATGGAAGCTCACTTTAAAAATTATTTAAATCGTAGCACATTACAGATAACATGTTTGAGACTGTGTGAAAAAGTTGTAGCAAGGTGTTGTAAGATCCCTTTACATATTGATATTCTAGACAAACATAGTTATGTCTCTGAATTCTACAGGTAATATCAGGGGCATTGGTAGGGGATGTTTGGGGGGGGGGAAGTGTCGGTCCATACCAGGTAATACCCTAAAAGGGGGTGATACCACCCACTTAGAGTGTTCCCCAAACATCTGCCTTTTGGCAGAACTGGGCTGTGGCATTCACCTGCATCCCTTTATAATGCTGGAGCTCCATGGAAGAGATGGTGTAAATGGAGTAAGGCTCAATGGGAGGAGAAAGGAGAGGCCTCAGGTGTTTTTTTTAAAGTTTGTTTTTAAATTATTCTTTTAAAATTTTCTTTCAAAAATTACATCTTACCAAATTTTCACTTTAACCACATTAAACTATGTACATGTAAATACTTCTAGGCTATGCATATGATATTGCAATTTGAAGGTATAATTTTAGTTTTGCTAGTTGTTTACGTCATAACTATTGCCATTGTATTCAATGATATACAGGAATTACAATTTATGAGTAACATTAGTACAACAAACATTAATAAGGATTCTGTATGGCGTGGTATTGGGGTGTGTGTGTGATACTATGAGTTACTGTACTAGGTGATGCCAACTCTAGTGATGCCAGTGATTAACATGGATATGCAAAAACATAGACTAAAAACAAATCAATGTAAACTGGGGCTAAAAAAAAACTTGCAGAGAGAAAAAATGAACCACCAAGCACCTTCAAATTATAACATTTCAAATAAAATATTTTCCTGACGTCAAAAATTGGTGCTATTATGCCATCCAGGGCTCCAGTGGGAGTCTTAGATTTACTAACTTACTAACTAACTAACTTTCTTTTAGCCCAAACAGATCCCAAGACAGCTTAAAATCTTAAAAATACAACAGTAAAACCTATCATTACTCCTGGACTGCAAAACTGTTCTTTTGTAGGAGATGCTGCTACAAAATGTTCCATGTAGTTCTCTCTGTGCTGCTTTCCCCACTGTTCACTATGGATTTTTAATTAATTATTATAACTTTTTAAAATTTCATCAAAATAAATACCAGGGTGCTGTATAAATATAACTAAAACAAGCTATTTGACAATAAATTCAGAAAATTAATTAATGCTTGGATGGTCTTAAGTGAAAGAAATTCTTGATCACTTTGATAAGCTGTGTGGCTACACCTTTACTCAGAGAGAAAAAATATTGACACCACCCCCCCCCAGACCTTGAAATGACAACACTTCAAATAAAACATTTTTCTGATTCCAAAATGTTAGTGCTGTTACGCCATCCAGGCCTGTAGTACAAGTTTTAAATTTAAACTTGTGCATAATGAAATTATCATAACTTCTCTTACAAGTTAGCTGTGTCCTTTGCTTTTTTTACTGCTAAGCCAATCCATGTATTATCCTTTAGCATGGATGCTACCCAGATCTGCAGGTTAAAAAGATATTTATTTATTGATGATTTGCACATCAACAGAACATTTGGTTACCAGCCCCACTTCCCACCTTCCCTTAACAAAAATGTCTGAAACTGTAAGCAGAGAAATAATACAACACAAGAATGAATGTAATAGATTATTTTTCCCTAATGTCCTTTCTTACTAAACAATGGAGTGAAGCAGACAGCTGGGAAAGTGCGCCAGCCACCGGCAGATTAAATCCATGGTGACTACACAGCCTGCTCCAAAAGTAGGTTGCCACCAACAGACCCAAGCTGCACTGCCAGGAGCCAAATTATCCGGGCTCCTTTTTGCTCTGGTCTAAAGGACCAGAGGATGGCCTCGGCGCAGCATCCGGCTGCATTGGGGACATGCATCCAATGTGGCCAGAAGCCACTTCTTTTGGCCTGTGTTTCATAGGAGCTCATGCAGAATCTCAATGTGTGATGCAGAAACCATGAAGAAGAATATAATTAAAATAGTTGCTATCATACCTAAATATGGAATAAGCACAGAGTACCTGTGGTAAGACAGTACCTGGGCAATGGCACAGTGAGAAGATAGTATCACAATCATTAAAATCCCTTTTATTTCCACTCAGACAACTAGTAATGATTGACTTTTTTGAGAGACAGAGAGAGAGAGAGAGAGAGCTGTCTACAAACTGTCAAGGGTGAATAGCCAGTTGGGCTAAAGTGCACAAAATGTCCTTTAAAAGAAATGTTAAGAGCTTCGGTGAGGCATGTTTCTTTACTTATTACCAACACCCTGAGGTAACTGAAGATCTATAGAGAATACCCCCTTTCTCTTTACTGCAGAATCTCAACTTCTGAGATGCACCAATATATGACATAAATCCATCAGTGATGCCTTTATTGGCCAACTAAAATGCACGATATACTTGTTGCAAGCTTTCGAAGCTCCATGGGCTTCTTCATCAAGCAAAATGTTAAAAACAAATTCTTAGGAGCTTGCATGTAGCCTTTCACATAAGGCATCTTCGGGGGGGGGGGGGGCAGGCTGCCAAAGCATGGGAGCCAGAGTTCCATTTCCACAACTGCAGAAAGCCTTCTGCTGTGCACCATGGCTATGCATCCTCAGAGTTCTCCCCTTTCTTTCTCCAGGGTGCACATTTTTCTGTCTTTGCGAGGTAAGGGAAATGTTTGGGCTATCAATCTTATAGATGTTGAAACTTCAGGATGCCCTTTTAAAATCATAGACAGAATATTAAAAATATATTTCTCTAGCTTTTTTGATAGCACAACCATTTTCCGCAGTGAAAAAGCCACCATCAGTTCTGTTGACTCTCCCAGATATCGCCAAAGAATTATCTAGATATGATTAGTAACATCACAGTATGCATTTTCTACCTGCTTTTACCACTGCATAGCTACTGCTAAAGTCCACTCCACTTTTGGCTTTGTTGCTTTGTGAACTCAACAGTTGGCTAGGAGAAAACACTTTCAGTGGAGGTAGGAATAATCTTAAGAAGACTGTGAAAAGTTTGTCTACTTAACCCAAGGACAGTAGGCTCTCTGTTAGTACCCCCTTGCCCTTGAAAAAGAAATCTGATTTATTTCACTGCATTTCTCCAAGGTTCTGAACAAAGACTGCAGTTTTCCTACTGGAGTAAACATACCCACAGCAACACCTAATCAGGGTTTAATATAATCATAGATTTGATCTAGAAAAACCCACTACAATGTTTTAGCATTAACTAAAACTTTTACATCATAATGGATTTCATAAGACAGAGTTTTCTTCACCACTTTTTTTTTCAGAGGGGATTTGCCTTAGCCCTTCTCTGAGGCTGAGACAGTGTGACTTGCCTAGGATCACCCAGTAGGTTTCCATCGCCAAGTGGGTTTTTGAACCATGGTCTCCCAGTGTCCTAGTCCAGGGCCTAACACTATGCCATGTTATAATGAATGTTACCTTTTCCTGTTCACTTTGTGGCTGTGGCATCAGTTCTGTTTGATGATAAGCTAAGCAGAAATTCTTTGCTTCTTCCCAGGTACGGTGCTTTGCTGTCTCTATGTAATAACAGTTGTCTTTCCAAAACCACCATCCAGGATCTTTTGGGCATTTCAGATTAATCACCCCTGAAAAATGAACACCAGAATTTAAACAACCAGGCAACATAACAAATATCAAATGTCATTTTCCCTTGGTATTGTTAGTATTGTTATAGCTGGCAGTACAAAGCCAAGTAGGTCAGTGCCACTGACCAGAGATGCATCCAGTTATGCAATGACTGCAACTGTACTTTGATGGTAACCCATCAGCCAAAGAAAAGCTACTGCTGAAAAACATTTCAGTGCAAAAATCCCAAAGCTGTGTCTTGGAACTTTTATGGACTAGGTCACATCAGCTCTCCCTGAAAGATGCCAAATTTCCTTTCTTCACTTTCTTCCCTATTTTTGCCCTTCATTGTCAAGACTGAGATATATACATATGCTGTGGGTAATAAACAGTGGGGTGAATTAAATGTGGGATGCAATTTGAGTTTCCCAAGGTGTTAACCCTTTTAAAGGGAAACAAAAATATGCAGGTATGAAAGTTAAATTTGTTAAGAGTTCAGCTTTCATCCGCAGAAACAGCAAAAGTATGGGTCAGACTATTCTAAATCTGTCTTCCTAAAGAATAAAGACTTACTCCAAAACATGTAGTTTGTGGTTTAAAAACAAATAATAATGACTTTAATAAATAAATACATAGCAAACTAAATCTATCCTAACTGGTGATGGTTTGAGTAAAGAGATGGAATCTCACCTGCTTTTATATAGCAGGAAGAGACTGCTACTCTTATTCAGAGGAGGCTGTTACTCTAACAAAGACTGAGAAGAGACTATTTAAAATATTGAGAGAGATTCTGTTAAACAGTCTCCAAGTGTGAGTCACAGGATTCACATGTTTAGATAGAATGAGATAGATAGAGGGAAGTCCCTGTCTATCTAAGGAGAGAAAGGAGAATGCAATACATAAATTTTCCAACAACCCCCTTCTCATTCTCTTGGCCTGACATCAAGGATTTTCATTCTTTTGCGTAGTCTCTGGAATTGCAATAATCACCTCAGTGTTGCAGTATTCCAGTTGGACAAGTCTATTCTGATACATTTCTTGCACTCTGTGAAATGCAGTATCAATGTTCTTCTTGAGTGGCTTTTCACTCGGAGAAATCTTGATGCAGCACTGATAGTCTTGCATCAAAGTGGTTGGTTTGGGTTGTGTAATCCCAAAGTCCACGAGTAAGTTGTGCATGTTAGGATATGGATGGGATATATAGTCAAAGGTGAAATGTAAAGATGTGTGTGTGTCTGTAATTTTCTACTTGAGAACAGCTTTTGGACAAAGCACAAAACAACATCTAGAAAAACAGAGTGAGTCAACACCAGGTGGCTAGAACAGACATCAACATATACTTTCCCAAAGATAGAACTCTGGACACAGACTTTATTATGAGAAAGGCTTGATAACAATACGTAAACATCGTTAGCTTGGAAAAGATAGTCACGTGGTGGATGATGGACAACAAGAGACTGGGTTAGTAGACATCATACAGACATTGTCCAATTAAAATAAGGTTAACACCTAGAAGGTGGAGTACGGGAAGAGCCTAAAAATCCTTTGTCTAAGAATTGTTATTGTTCAAGATGTGAGCGTGTGTGGCTGACAGCAGTGGTTTTAACTATAACAAGTTAGATCCTAATGCTTTTGGGATTGTTGAAGATGTAATCTTTCATGGCTGAACTGGACAAGTTCATCACAATGGATTTTACTTAGTTATCTTATTTTTACTTTTTATATACATTAATAAAGCTATGCTTTTGGACTTTACAATGTGTCTTCTTGACTGAGGAAGACAGAGTGCTGAAGAAGAGAAGCTGAGCCAGTTGTTGGTAAGAATTACAAAGTGGCTGTGGATCACAGCAGCCAGCTTGTCCTGCAGACTCTGCTGGGTGCCAAAGGGCATCACTACAACACTCATCATCCACATACCAACAAGGGTTACGGGCCCAGTTTATGGCTAGTTTGCCAGTTATGGCTGTGTCTGCCAGTTGTGGCTAGTCTGGCTGAAGAGGCTTGTTTTGCCAGTCTGTGGCTAGTCTGCCAGCCAAGACTGTTTTTGCCTGAAGAGAAGGCTTGTCTGCCAGATGTGGCTGGTCTGCTAGAGGACAAAGAGGCCAAATGTCCAGAAGGAAAGGAGCCCAGAATGTCCAGATGACAAGTCTGCAATGTGGCCAGAGGCAAGTTTGCCTATCCACGACTTCAGCTGTGCCAGGACAAGGAAACCATGCTTCAGCGGTTGCTGGGAAAAGCAGAGGTGGCTTCAAATCTTCTTCAGATATAAGTAACAAAGTTTACTCTAAGCTGTTTTGCCTGATGGCAGAGTGCAGAACTCTTTAAAAGACGGTTGTCTGAGGACTCCACTCTTTAAACAGTAAGATGCAGAGAAAATCAAAGCCTGAAAATGCTGGGAATACTGCGGGTTCAATGCAGTGAAATTTTTGTTTTTGTTCAAGCTGCAAACAATTCTGTCAAGGGCCATTTTGTTTGAAATGGAAGCAGCTGAGACTTGAGTCACAGAATACATGTTGCAATGCATGCAGTTTTAAAATGCAGCAGGATTGCTGGACACAGGCGGTTGCCTAAGCTAAAAGACTCATTCTGTTAACCCTCTCTGAGTTACAGTTAAAAGTTTTGGGAGAGGATGTTTCTTCAGCCAAAGGTTTTGGGAACTGAAGAAAAAGAATTCATGATTTCTGCACAGTTTTGTCATAAATGCTGTGGACAAAGGACTTTACAGTTCTTGGAGAAAAATACAAAAATCCCTGGTGAGGGTGAAATTTTTACACAGTGGCCAATGCTGTGTGGGGCTGGAGCAGGTTTTGCTGGATGCCAAAAAAGTTCCAAAGGTTGGAACGTGATGAGCCAAGCGGTTTGCTTAAAAAAAAAAGCCCAAAGTGCCTAGCTTGGGGATACCTAAGCAAACATCTGAGATTTCAAGAAAATGCCTGGGACAGCACTTGAAGCCAAGAAATGCGTCCTGAAAAGGCAGCTGATGCACGGGAGAAAACCGATGCTTTTACTGCGGCAGAGCAGAAGATTTAAAAATGACAATACAAGGAAGTTTACAACAATTAACAACCCAGAGACATTGGGGAAAACAGAAAACCTACAAGCTGTTCTACAGAGCTGAGACAGTGTGACTCACACAAGTGGTGAAAACCTGAGGACAAAATAGAGTCTATATATTCTGGGACAACCAGACATAAATATTACAGTTTTGCTGAAAAGCAAAAAATCCTCCAATCTTAATGATGTTTATCTAGCTGATAGAGGGGTAAGAGATGTCAAAAGAAATTATAAAATGTCTACATGCCAAGTTTTGGTGAGAAAACTTTGAAAATGTTTTATGTATACCTGATTTACAAAACTGTTTTAGTTGGTGTGCCAGGGGATATACACTGAGTTTTGTGGGAGACAAATGTAAAATCACCCCGGATGGGGAGGTGTGTACAAAAGTTAAAAAAGGGAAAATATATTATTTTATACAAAGTAAAGACAAATGCTAGATGTACAGGTGTAGAAGGTGAATCATTGCATTCTGGTTATGCACATCAATAATATAGAATCCTAGGAAACATAAGATTTGGTAGCTTGTTTAAGCTGGTGAAATATAGGTCCTGAATTTTGAAAAATGTCTTATTGTACAAATGATTTGGGAGATGTTTGGTTTGCCACAGAGTAAAAAGTCAAGGTTTTTCCTGTGACAGAACCAGAACAAGAAAATTGCTAAAAATGATCTGTTGAGGTTGGTCCATGCTGTTAAACAAAAGGGACAAAATGTGTGTTATTAGGTGACAACAAATATTTTCTTAGTGATTATAGATAGATTTTCCAGAAGTTTTCATATGTCAGAGTTTTGAAACAGAAATGTGATACATTTGAAAGTTTTTAACAATGGATAAATGTGAAAAATTGATTACAAAGGGTCTTTGCTCATAGACCGGGGGGAAAAAGGAGAATTCTTGGCTCACAGTTTGAGAAACTGGCTGAGAAAAGAAATCCAACATCATTATACATGTTATGTGGGGATCCACTAAATTTAAGATATCTAACAGTTTTTAGACAATATAAAAATATATATGTGCCAGCATGTTTTAAAAGAAAAAAAAATAAACCAAAGCGCTATAGATGATATTTATAAGATATACAAAAAAAAAAAAAAAAGAACAGTTAAAGATTTCACCTTGGTGGTGGAGAAAAAGTTTTAATGTCTAAAGAATAACAATTGTGAAAAAAAAAACATTCAAGCTTTGATTGAGAGTTCCTGCATGGCAGGGGGTTGGACTGGATGCCCTTATGGTCTCTTCCAACTTTATGATTCTAAGTTGAAAAAAGATACATTCAAACAAAAGGTTTTTATTGAAAATAAGACAGTTTAAAGATCCATGTGTCAAGAGATGGAGGGACACAACACACAAAAGACAGACAAACATTGATCCTCTGGAAGTGAGGAAAACACTTTAGTTCAGACAATACAGACAAGATTATCAACAAATAAAATGACAGTAAACAAAGGACACACAAGTCCATAACACATAAAAAAAATTCATAGAAAATAAAACAACACACAAATTTATTATCCAAGAAACAAGGGTTTATACAAAAGTGGCTGGTGAGCCGAAGAGTGTCAAAGAGTTTTAAAAGGTTATAGAGATTTTAAAAGTTTTAAAAGTTTTTTCCTATTGAAAAAAGTGAGAATGATACACTGCAGTACAACAAAAAATTCCAGTGCTTAAAATTAACAAAGAGGTGTTTAAGTGTGGTTGATAGACCTAAAAAAAAAAAAAAAATCACAAGGTGATTGGATATAAAATAAAAGATGCCTGATGACAAATAAAATTACAAAGCTAGATTAATAACAAGAGATTTGTTCAACAAAGGTTTAAAAACATTGAGTCTAAGGCTGAGAGCTTGTGACTAAAATAGACTTTAAACAACAAGGAGGGGCTAATAAGTTCAACATTTTGATTTTGAGATTGCTTGTTTAAATATTGATATGTGTGTTAACACAAAAAAGAGATGTCAGTTTTTGGTTGTTTAGATTCAAGAGACTAAAAAAGAAGAGTTGTCTGGAGAGATTTGGTATCAAAAGTTTTGATTTTTGAGATTTTATTTTGAGGTTACTAGACTGCTGATAGAATATGTTTAGTGAGTCAACATAAAAGGATTAAGAAAGTGTGATTTGCAGAGTGCAAAGAATAGTGACAGGTTTAAAATCAGTAGGTTTTGTTTAAAGTAAGTTATAGAGAGTTTTAAATATTCAGATACATAAAAAGCTTTGTGAGGGGTTTGATGTTTATAGTTGACAAATAATAGATTATAATTGTGTTTGGATATGTGTTTTTAAAAAAAGTGTTTTAAGATAATAGATTAAACAATAGAATATTTTATAAGTGTTTTTTTTAAAGAAAAAGGGGCTTGTGATTTAGAATAATCATATTGAGGTTAAAATGTTTTATAGATAGCTCATTTGCTTTGGAGTTATATGATAGACAGTTAGGTAAAAGATTGTTAATTAAAAAAAACTTAATAGTTTGATAGATTAAAAATAAAGATATATAGTTTTAAGTGTTGATAGAGCTTTAAGTGCTGATAGAACAAAATATATAACATTAAATGAGATAAAATAGATTAAATAGTTGTTATAAGATTTAAATTGTGAACTGTCAGTTGTGATATATAGAGATTCACAGACATACATTTTTATGAAAATAGCAAAAATGTTAAGATATAGATCAAGATACGCTGCAGTGTCATGACAGAATACTAGAGAGAGCTAGTTAAAAACAAAATTGTGTGCTTAAGGGTTTAAGGCCAAAACACAACACTATAGATATACTAACAAAGGTTCTAGAGATAGAACAACATTAACAATTGTTACAACAGACTGAGATGTCACTTTAAGTATATGAAACTAACATTGTGCTGAGATGGTTTCAACAACAAAAACAAAATAGTGGTCTCACACATCTGTACATTTCAGGAGGAGATTGTTAGGATATGGATGGGATATACAGTCAAAGGTGAAATGTAAAGATGTGTGTGTGTGTCTCAAGTAATTTTCCACTTGAGAACAGCTTTTGGACAAAGCACAAAACAACATCTAGAAAAACAGAGTGAGTCAACACCAGGTGGCTAGAACAGACATCAACATATACTTTCCCAAAGATAGAACTCTGGACACAGACTTTATTATGAGAAAGGCTTGATAACAATATGTAAACATCGTTAGCTTGGAAAAGATAGTCACGTGGTGGATGATGGACAACAAGAGGCTGGGTTAGTAGACATCATACAGACATTGTCCAATTAAAATAAGGTTAACACCTAGAAGGTGGAGTATGGGAAGGGCCTAAAAATCCTTTGTCTAAGAATTGTTATTGTTCAAGATGTGAGCGTGTGTGGCTGACAGCAGTGGTTTTAACTATAACAAGTTAGATCCTAATGCTTTTGGGATTGTTGAAGATGTAATCTTTCATGGCTGAACTGGACAAGTTCATCACAATGGATTTTACTTAGTTATCTTATTTTTACTTTTTATATACATTAATAAAGCTATGCTTTTGGACTTTACAATGTGTCCTCTTGACTGAGGAAGACAGAGTGCTGAAGAAGAGAAGCTGAGCCAGTTGTTGGTAAGAATTACAAAGTGGCTGTGGATCACAGCAGCCAGCTTGTCCTGCAGAATCTGCTGGGTGCCAAAGGACATCACTACAACACTCATCATCCACACACCAACAGTGCAGCCATTTGATTTTGTCACATGCTGCTTTTGGTGAAGCACATTCAGCACCAGTAGAAGAATCAGTAATAGTTGATTGCTTCTTACTTGTCCAACTTACAGCTCCTCCACCCATAGAAGATCAGGTTTCCATTGATTGATTTCCTATCTGCCAGATTTGCAGCCCAGTCTGTATCTGTATAAGCGATCAGATGTGGTTGGTGACAGGCTGGCCGCATCAGTTTGTGATCTGCTGTTCCTTTTAAGTATCTGGCAACCCACTTAACTGCAATGAAATCTCTTTCTGTAGGAGAGTTGACCATTCTGCATAAGGTGCCAACAGTATTTGCTATGTCAGGTCTGGTGAAGTTGGCAATGTATAGGAGTTTTCCAACTGCAGTCCTATATTAGTCTCCATTTTGCAAAGGTTTGGATTTCTTAATGTCCTTTAAAAATACTACTTCCATTGGAGTTAGCACAGCATTTGCATCTTTCAGATCAAGACAGTCCAGAAGATCCAGTATCTTCTGTTTTTGATTCAGGAAGAAACTTCCATCACTGTCTTTTTGTATTTGCACTCCAAAATAGTGTGAGATGTCTCCCAAATTCTTTATATCAATCTCTTTCTTGAGATTTTGGATTATCTCTTCACTATCTGCTTTATCCTCACTACACAGGATCAAATCATCCACATAACTTGTGTTATCAGTCCATCTATTATTTCTGAATCTCTTGTATCCACATTTGTCAACAATGCCTGGAGTGAACCCCTCTTTGAAAAAAACTGTGAAGTATCTGGGAGTTATCTTTTCGGTTAAAAACTCGGAGATATTTAAAAACAATTATGAGGTGGTATGGAAGAAAATAAGTATGAAACTGAAAATGTGGACAAACTTAATATATCATTTATGGGCAAATATTGGTGGTAAAAATGTATTTTTTACCCAAACTGATGTTCCTTTTTCAAACCATCCCTAT
The DNA here is from genome assembly GCA_026167975.1 of Phrynosoma blainvillii. Classification (NCBI taxonomy): domain Eukaryota; kingdom Metazoa; phylum Chordata; class Lepidosauria; order Squamata; family Phrynosomatidae; genus Phrynosoma; species Phrynosoma blainvillii. The sequence goes on from JANUYF010000002.1 coordinate 271,360,779, forward strand.
AATTGTAAACAACAAGCCATTTAAGAATTGGCAAAAAGGGCTGACTAATTTTATATGGGCTGGAAGAAAGCCAAGGATCAAAGCCAAAATATTGCAAGATGCTCCAGAAAGTGGGGGGGGCTTAGGACTCCTGAATTTACAGCTTTATTTTCACGCATGTGCCTTGGATTGGGTGAAAGAATGGTTAAGACTTGCGGATAGAAGATTATTGTATTTGGAAGGTGTAAACAATATTTATGGATTTCATGTCTATATGTATTATGATAAGATAAGAGTGAATAAAGAGTTCAATAACCATTATGTAAGAAACGCTCTATGGAAAATCTGGGAAAGATACAAATTAAGAATCAACAAGGGAATGCTGCTATACCTGTCACCCAATGAGGCTTTTCACAGGAATGATGTAATGTTAGAGAAAAAATTGTTAACTGATGGGGATTTGTTGACAAAAGAGAATCATAAATGGAGAATGAAAACTAGGGAAGAGCTTGGAAAAGAAGGCATAAAAAACAACTGGTTTCTATACCTTCAACTAAAAGAAAGATTTATTGCCGACCAAAAAAGCTATGGTATAACATCAACGGACAGTTTAATTGAAAAAACATTATTAAAGGAAACAGATCATTTAATATCTAAAATATATAAGATATTATTGCAATGGGACACAGAAGATGAACAAATAAAAGAATGCATGGTCCGCTGGGTGCAAGATTTGGGAAGACCCATTCAGTTGGAAGAATGGGAAAAGCTGTGGAAAATAAAAATAAAACACACATTGAGTTATAACCACAGAGAGAACTTTTACAAAGTACAATACAGATGGTACTTCACTCCACTTAAATTAGCGAAGCTCAAAAAAGATCAAAATGATAAATGCTGGAAGTGTCAGAAATACAAGGGTACTTTCTTCCACATGTGGTGGTGCTGCCCACTAGCAAACAACTATTGGGGAACTATACATGAAAAAATACAGGAAATACTTCAATACAAATTAGAAAAAAATCCTAAGTTATTCCTGTTAGCGATAACAGAGGAAGAGCTTGGGGAAAAAAAAACATGGAAAAAATCTTTTATATGATAACAGCGGCAAGAATAACATATGCAGCTAGTTGGAAGCAAAACAAAGTACCAGAAATAACAGAATGGTATTGGAGGTTATTAGAATATATTGAAATGGATAGATTAACTCAGGGGTAGGCAACCTTTCCCCTTTAAGGGCCGAGGGACTTCAGCTCCCAGAATCCCAGGAGCTATTGGCCAACATGGGACTATTGGCCAACATGGCTGAGGCTTCTGGGAGCCGAAGTCCCTCAGCCCTTAAAGGGGAAAGGTTGCCTACCCCTGGATTAACTCATATGCTAAGAAACAACTCAAATGAAAAATTCAATAAGGAATGGATGGAAGTAATTGATTGGATCCATTGCAAAATACAATCATAAATGGATATCTAAGGAACTTAGATGACAATGAAATAAACAAGTAATAAGACTGATAAATGAATTGGGAGTTTGATGCGGTAACTAATTTAATGACATAAGAAATAAAAAAATAAATATATGTAGTATCATATATGCATATGCAAATAGAGTATATAGATAAGGGTAATTTAAAAAAAATTATGCATATAGAATTTAAAACAAAGGGACATTTAGAAATAACGTAATAGTAATTAAAATGTATAAGATGTATAAGTAAGATATGAGTAATATACAAAAAGTAATAAGTACAAATAAGTTTATCTGTACTAATAGTAGACATGGATATTAAAGCCAGAATAAGTTTTCTTTTTTGTAACAAAATACTAGAGGCATTAAGCTAACATAGAATATCTTAGTTATAGCCTTGAGGAAGTTTATTTTAATTTTAGATAACGTATGAATGTAGGTGTATGACTATTGTAAGTATAATGTAAATATTGTCTAATGTGAGAAAATGAGTGATGATTTTGAAAGTATGAGAAATGTAATTTTTGTATTAGTTTTTTATGTAATGAGAATAAAGATTTTTTAAAAAGTGTAAGTTCCCTGCTAAAAGTGTGTGAAGTATTTACCTCTAGAACACTGCATGGGGTGAAAAAATTAGTTCCTGCCTAGTACTTGTTTTCTAGATGCAGCAAAGTAACACCTCCATATCCACATCAGTTTGTAGCATTACATATACAAATACTTCATGAGGACAGCTTGTGACTATTTATTTTGTGTCTGTGACCACTACAGCTATCAATCTGGTGAATGGAATCTGTTTTTCTTCTCCATTCCAGTTGAATTTTGGAATGAAAGAAATAACTAATACAAGTATAAATGGAATACCTTGTTCACAATCTGTTGTTAAGTAATCTTCATTACACTGCTCATTTTCAGCACATTGTCCAGTTAATGGATTACAGTTTTCAGTCCCATTACAAGTGCAAGTTATGTGACACCTAGGACCATAATATCCTGGTGTACAAGCTGCCAAAAGAGATTGCAAAGGTTAGGTGACACAGCAAGTTAAAGAAATGTAACATGGGGGCGGGGGGGGGGGGAGAGAGAGAGAGAACTAGGGTGGTAACACCAGTAATAGCATTAAAAAGTAGAACAGTCTTATAACACAACATAATAGTAAATAAATTGATAGTAATCAAAAAATATCCACAAACAGCTCATTGCTGAATGTAAAGACTTAGTTGACCTGGCAGATTTCAATTTTCATACTTAAATCTTGCATTTCTTAGCTACTGAAAACAATGAAAAATTGAAGTGTTCTTTAATAATAGTAAAAATGAAACTAAACAGTTAGCTTGGCTTGCCTTAGGTTAGGATGATTCATTATGACAAAAATAATGTTAAGTAAATAATATCTCCAGGAGAGTAAGGATATACACTTGTACAGTCTCCAAAGGGGAAAAATTTTATCACAACAAATTATAAAGGAACATAACAACTAGCTCATTGCTATAGTTATTAATAGATAATTTAAAATTATTATTTGCGCAAAATAAACCAAAAAACCTATAGTAACAGCTCACTGTTAATGCACTTCATGTTATGTGTGAATGCAACAATGGCACTACCTCTCTGCGGTGGTGGGATTGTGTGTTCCTGTGCTTCAAGAGGCTATGCTGCTGCCAGCAATGCTGCTGGTATGGTTTCCTGTGTCAGACAGACTTTTGCTGATGAGCCATACTAAATGTGCCAAACAGATCCTGGGAAGGATCTCTCAGAGACAATGGCACTGGCACCATCTTACACTTATTAGTACACTGCAGAAGGAGGCACAGTAAATCCCTTTTGAACTAGTACAGATCATGAAAAAAAACACCTTGGATTGAGAAATGGGTGTACCACAACATCTGATTGTCCTGATGCATAACCGTACTCAGGACAAGACATTACTATCAAGACAAAATATGAAGAAAACAAATTGTTTCCAGTTAGCAAGGGGGTAAAGTAAGTCTGCTTTTTAACACTTTTTATTTGTTTGACTTGTATGCTGAAAATGCAATACTTAAAGCAGGATTAGACTTGGAAGAAAGAAACATGAAAATTGGAAGGAATATCAACAATTTAAGATATGCAGATGACACCATACTGCTAACAGAAAATAGCAAAGACTTGGAATGATTACTGAAGAAAGTCAAGGAAGCAAATGTACAGGCAGTTTTACATTTGAACATTAAGAAAACAAAAATAATGACCATAGATTATTTATATAACTTTAAAGAAGATGAAGAAATGGAAATAGTTAGATTTTTTCATATCTTGTTTCAGTCATTAATCAGAATGGAGACTGCAGTCAAGAAATCAGAAGGTTAAGACTTGGAAGGGCAGCTAAGAAGAAGCTAGACAAGACCCTAAACTGTAACAATATATCATTGAATTCTAAAGTTAAGATTACTTGTGCCATCATATTTCTCATTTCTATCTATGTTTGTGAAAGCTGGAGTAAAGAAAGCTGTTAGGAAGAAAAATGACTCATCTGCAATGTGCTGCTGGAGAAGTGTTCTATGGATACCATAGACTGCTAAAAAGACCAACAAATGGTCCTAGAGCAAATCAAACCTTGATCTCTCTCTAGAAGCCAAGATAACTAAAATTATTATTTGGGACGTATCATGAGAAGACATGCCTCATTAGAAAAGTCAATAATGCTTAGAAACCATTGCTTCTGCAAGACCTGAGCTGGGCTGCTGCTGATAGGGTGACTTGCAAATTTCTCAGTCTTAGGGTTGCCATAAGTCAAAGTCAACTTGACAGCAGTTAACAATAAAAAAACCCAACAAAATAAGTTCATATTTATAGTCTGGTTGGACCATTTTTTGAAGCTTTTCCAGCTAGACTCATAAATTATTAGGAAAAAAAATAGGTCTATTAGCCATGATAGCTACACAGAAACTAAAACGGTGCACCCTGATTATCAGTTGCTGGCATACAAGTAGCAAAATTGAGCTTGTGAGTTTACCTGAAGTGTCTGGCTACCTGTTATTGAAATTCATGCTGGACTAGAAAGATCTGAGTCTGGTTTAGCACGGCTTTTCTTATGTTGTATAGTACTACCTCTATGGCAGGCTTGAACACTAGGTAGGCTAAAATTTGAGTTACAACTTATGAACATAAATAAAAATTTCAGTGACATCTTAGGGATATAAAAGGCCTAATTCAAATATACCAGTTACATAAGCGACTTGTGAGTCATACATACCACTTTTCAAATATGCTGTATATAAATTTACAAAGGATCCACTGATAAGCACCAGTCGTTTTGCAAGAATCGTCATGTAGTTGTCTCTTATCTTTTGAACTCCGGTACAAAGTGTTCTTTCCAATCTGCAGTGCTGAAAAGCTTCACTTAATGATCTGTGGATGACTGCTTTAACATCCGTGGCAATACCAACCAGGTAATAGCCACCAAACATATGGAAATCCATTGTTTCTACAACATGAAAATAATTGATTTGGCAAATCAGCCTTCCATTTTATAGAAACTTCTTATTGCTTTTGCCTGATGGAAACCCTTGATACCACCTTTCTTATCTAATTAACTCTTGCCACTCCCACCATCTGTTGATTTGAGTCCTCCCTCTTCAACAATGCAACAGGACAGTTGCTGGAGATTCCACTTACACTTTCCACCTGGGCATATGTCAATGCCTTACTAAGCTCACATTCCTTCCTTTTGAGATCTTGTAGGTGAATGTCATAGTCCCACATCTGCAAAGGCCAACTGGGCTAGTATGGCACATTGTTATGGAGTAAAATCAATTCAGAATCTCAGCAGTGATTCCCATAAGGCAGCTGAAGCCATGCTGAAAGCCTCATGTACAGCTCCCTAATATCTGATCTGTCTGACTATGCTTCAATTGTGACCACAAAAAACAAAAAACAGACCAAAAACCCCCACATCATAAAACCTACATTTTGGCTGAAATGATTGACAGCAGATCAGAGCAGCCTTCACTTAAAGTAAGAAAGGGGGGGGGGGGAGAGAGAGAAAGAGAGCAACAGGACAGAGCAAGAGAGCCCTTGAGCTAACTTCCACATTCAGTTTCCTCAAGCCAGTCACCAGGTAGCAAAGCAGCTTCCTGGTCTGAGATAAACAGAGGAGAAGAAGAGGGAAAAAATCCATTATCTCTCTGCTGCCCAAAGGATTTCAAATTTCCCTCTTGATTTAGCAGCAGTAGCAGCAGCGTGTACTCCACAAGTATCTAGTACAGGGCTAGATCTGAACTTCTAGTAAATAAACAGGATACATAGGTAGGTAAAATAAAGCTTACTTTATTGTTACATCCGGGTTCTAGAAAAATAACTAATCAGTAGAGAAAACTTGTATTTTGGTAGAAGGGTTCCTAGAGCTACCCATGAGTGTAAGAGGAAAAAAACATTTTTAGAAGCACAACCTTGTCGGTGCATCCATGCTGGCTGAAAGCAGAGAGAGGAAGAGGGGAGAACAAAGGATCATAAAAGCTCTTAACCCCTGGAAAAAGGGAGGAAGACCACGGAGTGACTTCTTCACAGTCACACTGATCAAAATGACCACAGATATAATCAATGCATCTGTGAGGAAGACAACCCCCTTCTCAATAAACACAGAACTACAAGCATTGATGCTATTTCAACACTCCTAATCTTACTCACAGATCAGGTGGGATTAGAGGTCCTTGATGTTCAGGGACATCATTGTTCAGCTTCAACTAGCCTTTCCAATAGAGCCCCCACTCCAGATATTCCTTTGTTTCAGCTCTCCATAGTATATTTTGGAAGAGCCCGAGACAAAAGCCTCATGGTGCTTTATATAATCTCTACTCAGAATCATCTCGAAGGTTTGCACTTCCGCACAACTGCTCATATCATTGGGCAATTGCTACCTCACTGTGACGAGCCTCATTGAAATGTAACTGTATTTCCTCCCACATTTAATCCTTTAGTACTTGGGAAGAAGGCTCTGATAATTGGAAGAACTCTCATTTATCACAACGAATGATCCCCTCCCTCTCTGCTTAGACCACAGGTGCCAATGAGTAAAAGGGAAGTACTGAGGAATGGCAATAATGGCAAACAGGAATGAACTGGGACATGCTGAGGCCCTAAAGCTCTATCAAATGTACCAGGCTTCACTGCATTGCCAAAAGGTTTATTATTTTCACAATAATATAAAAGGTGAGAATGTGTGTGTTTGCATATAGGATCCACATTACCTGACACTAGCTTACTTTGCTTGTTCATAAATCCATCAGCAATAGCAAATCTACTTTCCCAGTTTGTTAAAATGTTTCTGTTTCAATGAAATGTTGCCTTTTTGAATGCAACTGAATTAGATTTTTAAAATTATATTAATAGTAAACTTAACATGTTTATTATTTATTTATTTGAGGTATTTCTATATTGCCTCCTGGCCCACAAGGCTTCCCAAGGTGATGAACAAATAAACAAATGTTAACCTTTTCCCACTAGCCTTTCCATCTCTGATCATGGTTTTTCTTACATTCTCAAGGAAGAGGTAATCAATACTGTCATGTGCAAAACCAGGAATATAACAGGTTTTGCCTTCAATCCAGATACTGTGGATGGCTAAAAAGACTAATAAATAGCAACAAATGCTAATCAACAAGAAATCACCCTAGAAGTCAAGATGACTAATCTGAAACTCTCATACTTTGAACATATCATGAGAAGACATTACTCATTAGAAAAGGGAATGATGCTTGGTTAAGGTGGAAAGCAGCAGGAAAAGAAGGAAATCACTTTACAGAGAACAAGTGTGACGTAGTGGTTTGAGTGTTGGACTACAACTCTGGAGACCAGGATTTGATTCCCAGCTCAGCCATGAAATCTGCTGGGCAACCTTGGGCAAGTCTCAGATTCTCAGCCTTAGGGAAAGGCAATGGCAAACCTCTTCTGAACAACTCTTGCCAAGGAAACTCCATGATAGGTTTACCTTAGGGTTGCCATAAATCAGAAATTACTTGAAGACACACAACAGAAAGAAAGAAAGAAAGAAAGAAAGAAAGAAAGAAAGAAAGAGAGATTGAGACTCAGTTAAGGAAGCCATAGTCCTGATTCTGCAAGACATGAGCAGGGACTGTTGATAACAGGGTAACATGGAGGGCTCTCATTCATAGGGTTGATATTAAATCAAGATCTACTTGACAGCAATTAACAACAACAATAGCAGTCACTGTGGTTAGTAGCTATTGTCAATTATCATTCTAACTGTCTCAGTTTGACTGAAACATCCATATTTTATTTGCTTCTTAAAACCTGAGTAAAATAAACCCGAAAAAAGGAAATTCCTTCATTTTATATTTATTTCTAATTCTTTTTGTTTTGTTGCTAGGTTATAGTTGAATGGGCATGTCATTCATAGATAAATCACATTTTGCTTGAATTCAGTTCCTTGTCTGCTTAATCTTCTCAATTGCAGATACAGTGATTTTAGTAATATCGCAGTAATATCTTAATATGTTAAAGAAGTTGAACTGAAATTGCCATAAGGCACTAGATTCTGTTTGATCATGGAAGCTAATCAGAGTCACTTTAGTTAATACTTGGATGAGAGGCCACCAAGTGCTGTAAGATATATTTCAGAGGAAGGAAATGGCAAAACCATCTCTCAGTATTCCTTGCCTAAGAAAACCTATGAAATTCATGGGGCCATTATAAGTTTACAAGGAACTGTGCAAAGAATGCACACACGTGTGTGCATACATACACAATTATCTTATTTTCAATTTAAACTCAATGAGTTTACAATTCAGGACTTTCTATTTAACATATTACCATCTTCTTTTTTCTTGCAAATCCATGATGTTTTCTCATTACAGTTAGTTCCAGGCATTGAACCTTCAGGAACAGTCAGGTATACACAGCACCTCCAGCTGAATGTCCAGTGTCCTGTCCGCAACCTCAATTTACAAACAAACAACATTGTTTTAGAAAATAGATTGCCAGGCTGTAAAAGATCCAGTCTTTTACAGTACATAGAACTATGTTTAACTCTTATCTATTCCCATTATATTAAGGCTGAATTCACAAATTACATATTTATGAGAAAACATTTTATATGCATATAAAATTGATACTGGAAACATGAGCTGTTTAGCCTGTTTGTTAGCTGTTTTTCTAGGTTTGGGGAGAGGAGAGGCACTAGATCATGTCTGAGTATTTTACAGGTGGCTGGATCATTCCTTTCAGTTCTTTAGCCACTATAGAGGAAATATATTTTGAACTTTGATTGAATAAGGGCATGGGCATAGGAAAAAGACACAGGCACTGCTCAAAATGGCTGGCATCTATAAAGCAGGCTTCAAGATGGCTGCTGTGAGAGGTTGCAGTGTATCCACACACTCTCTTTGCTTGGGAGGTGCTGCTGGAGATACGGGGCTGCTAAAAGAAGGATTGGTGGAGTTGGAGTAGAAACAGCCCTGTCAGGGTCAGCTTCCATTTCCATAGTCCTCTCTGAATATTCATCATCAGTAGTCCCTTGGAGGCTAAATCCTCTGTTTCTAATTGTTGCTAAAAGGAAACCAACTCCAGTGCTTCATCCATTGTAATGTTGGAGGCACAAGAAAGATCCATTTCAGTGCAAACAGATTCAACAGCTTTGTTAACATAGGCTGCTCCAAAGGAATTAGCCTTACCTGGGGGTAGGTGTGGTGTGGTGGCAGTGTTACTGTTATATGTGCATCTTTGTGGCTCCCAGGGGAGGCAGCTAAGAGAGCACAAAAGTCCTGAACTACATGGACATGCTTGGAGCAGGAGACCACTGAGAAGAGGAGCCACATTTAGTAGATATGGCTTTAACAGTCCCCATGCCAAGGGCATGTTAGAAAGAGAGGTATGAAGAGGGGAGAAAAACAATAGAAAAGAAGGGGTGAACTAGCAAGGAAGAACAATTAATGCGGGGAACCATAAGGGCTTTTTTCTCTTTCTTTTTCAAAATAGGATATTAAAAAATATCATTTTTTTAAAATAGGCTTGAGGAAGGAGAAAGAAGGGGGAATAGAGATTTTAAATGAAGAAATAAGGACAGAGAAAGCAGAGAAAATGAGCGTATGGCCTTTCCTTTTCACACGGGACTTCCCAGAGGATTGTCATCACCACAGTGTATCTTTCCAGAAGAGTCATTTCCTGGATCAGCATTCATAGCTGGTGAAAGGTCTTTCCATATGAGGTCACTGAAGCCTCTAGTAACTAATTGTGTTTGGGTTTTTTAATTATTATTTATTTAAGCTATTTCTGTATTGGCTCACAGCCCACATCAGCTCCCAAAGTATTGAACAAATAAGAAAATTAAAAACAGTACAAAGATAAAACATTTAAAATCACATTAAAATACCTTTTAAGAATTTTTAAAATCATTTAAAAACAATCCTATAAAATAAATTTAAAAACAGTTCAATTTTGGACATTAAAGGCTATGCAGAAGAGCATTGCTGTGTCTGCCCATCAGAAGCTTAAAAGAGATGGAGCCAGCCTAAGTACATTGGGCAGGAAATTCCACAATCATGGTGCAACTACAGAGAAAGCCCTGTTACATGGACATACCAACCTGACTTCACAAGGTATTGAACAGACAACAAGACTTCCTCTGAAGATTTCAAATTTTTGGCCCGTTCATATGGGAGCAGGCAGTCTTTCAGATATTCTGGCCTCAAACCGTTTACGCTTGTGTAGATCAAAACCAACACCTTGGACTAAGCTCAGAAGCAAACGGAAAGCCAGTGCAGTTCTTTTAAGACTGTTGTTGCTTTGCCTATAAAATCCACACTTGACACCCGATCTGGTTGCTGCATTTTGGTCTAGCTTCAGCTTCCAAACACTTGTCAGGGGCAGCCCCACATAGAGAACATTACCACACTTGCTTGAGATCTCTCTCTCTCTCTCTCTACTCTAGAAATTATTTTCAAATGAATCCCCTCATGTATAACAAATAAGTAGGGATATTAGGTTGGTGCTGGGGGAATCTCTTCTGTCTACATTTTCTGTTTCAGTTCTGTAGAATTGGTTTTAAAAAGCAGCACATTTGCTGAATAACAAAACTTTAGTATTGGGTATGTTTAATAATTTAAATAGTAGAGTATTTTACAGACACAAACTTTAAACTCTTGGAAAAAGTATGTTAAAAGTGTGGTTTTAGGCAGGATTTAGACAGCTAGTTCTCCATCGAAGTTCTCATGAATCTGCACAGAGACTTTTGAAATTTAAACATGAAGAAAAGAAGCAGAAAACAAATTATAAAATTCATTATTTTAGACTTGTTCATTCAATTTTATTGCATTTTATTTTATTTTTGTATGATTCAGAGCTTGGAGGTCTATCACTGCCAATGGCAGCAACTCAACTTACCATTCTGGAGCTGCATATGAAACATTTATGTTTGACCAATGTAAATGGTTACAAAACCAATTCCCATGAAGACCACTCCAGTAGACTCCTCTGGGTAGTAAAGAAAGAAGTGTTTTCTTTGGGAGGGAAAGGTATAAAAATATGAGAAACAGAAATGGAGCACTATTCTATAAAATACTGCACATTGATTTTTAAAAGGATATACAAACAAGATTGCTAAAGACTGATGCATTCCATCAGAGATTCTTTATGGCATATCTAATGTCATACAAGAAAAAGTACTCATTATGAAAACAAAATTTGATACCTTCTCATCTGCACTTGTTATCCAGACAAGGTCTGTGTCCCTATAGCGTCTACACATATGTCTCGCTTGTAGCCAGTTTTGGGTATTTCCTCTGCTAATGTAATAACAACTGCCATACCAGTAAAACCAGCCTTCTTCAATAGGACACCTCCCACCAATCAAGGACCCTGAAATGTGAACAGAAAGGCATGCTGAATCAGAGGCAGTTCAGGTATGTTTTGCTATATATGTAGCCAAATGCTATAAATTATTCCGTACTTTTCACAGTAATATAATAGCAATTTTGTTTGTCACTCATTAGTAGGCATGTGTGAACAATGGGAACAAGGAGAGAGAAGGGTCACATGCTACAGCTCAGAAGAATAGGTTGCTTACCTGGAATGTGTCCACAAGTGGTCATCTGAATTCACACAAATGAATTCAGGTTCACCTGTGCAGTGCAATATTTGGAACCTTCTATAGTTTAGTGATCACATTTTGGCAGTAACCCCACCCTTTCTGATATATAACTACCTCAGTGATGTGTCTTCGCTCAGTTCCAAGTCCATTCAGGCAAAACATATACTTCATAATAAAAGGCAGAACTCAAGAGGAGTAGAGGGTTAGTTGTGCGAGTTCACAGATGAACATTCGAAGAACTACAATTGCAGATAAACAACCTGTTCTTATTTAAAGGAGAATGCTGCACTGCACTCTTATAGTGCTGCTGATCCATTTTTACTGCTACAGCTGCCTCCAGTGGAATCCTGGGATTTGTAGTTTAGGGAAAGACATTTAGAATTCTCAGCCAGAAGGTTCTTAGGCCTCACTGAACTACAAACCCCAGAATGCCACAGGAGGCAGCCAGAGCAGTAAAAGTGAGTAGCAGCACTACAAGAGTTTAGTGCAGTATTCTCCATAGTCTCTGTGATCCACACAAATGGGAGACCAATGAGCTAATAATATCTGGAAGAGAGTAGGCATGAGGAAATGATGCAATAATTGCCCTTCCAAATGAGTAATCAGTCTGTGATCTACTGTTCATTGCATAGTAATGCATAAATTTAGAAAGCAGGCCACAGGTAGCTGTTTTGTAAACACTGGGTAGTGAAAAGTGATAGAGGCAACCATTGCTGTAGACTACTGGGCTTTCACCCCAAGGGGCTTATGAGCTACCTGATATGTGGGAGAAATGGTAGACGTTGCCCAGTGAGCAAGCTTCTGAAGTGAAAGTGGGTAATCTTTGGACTATTAAAACATATGAAAAGGATTTCCTCGCTCTTTCTATAGTGCCTGGTTCTATCTGCATAAAAAACTAAAGCCCCACTGACAATGAAGGGAGGAAGGAGAAGAAAAGGTTAAGTGGTGATATGATAGCCCTGTTTAAATATTTGAAGGGATGTCATATTGAGGATGGAGCAAGCTTGTTTTCTGCTGCTCCAGAGACTAGGACACAGAACAATGGATGCAAGCTGAAGGAAAAGAGATTCCACCTCAACATTAGGAAGAACTTCCTGATATTAAGAGCTGTTCAACAGTGGAACACACTCCCTTGGAGAGTAGTGGCGTCTCCTTCTTTGGAGATATTTAAACAGAGCTGGATGGCCATCTGTCAGGGATGCTTTGATTGTGAGTTCCTGCATGGGAGGGGGGTTGGACTGGATGGCGATTGTGGTCTCTTCCAACTCTATGATTCTAAGTGCTCTCTCTTGTGCAGCAGGCAGCTGTAGCATAAATGAAGGCAAAATGATGCCTTAGTTCAAGTGAAAGTGTGACACTACTTGGGGGAGAAAGGAAATATCAAGGCCCAATGCTACCCTATACTTGTGAAACTAGCAATAAAAGGGATCCACCTGAAACACAGCTCTCCTAACCACCTAATGATGTAATTGCTATGAAAGGCTATCTTTCAAGACAGTAGGCAGAGATCAACTGTAGTTAGGTGTTCAAAGGTCCGAGACATCAACTGAGTAGGAACCAGCTGCAAATACCAAAAGGTATGCCAGTCAACAGTCAAGCGGCTGCATTTTGGAATACCTGTATCTTTTGAGTCTTCTTCAAGCACAGCCTCACATAGAGCACATTACAATAATATATAATTGGGAGGTTACTAGAGCATGGAAAACAATAGCTAGGTTATCTCTGTCCAGGAAGGCCATAACTGGCACACCAATCAAAGTCAACATCAAGCACTACTTGTGTCATTCCTGAAGGGGCAGGTGGGTTGCTTTTTCAGACACTCTTTCCTCCATTTGGACAGAGGGCCTCCCCTCCTACTGCCATCCTCTGAGGCTGAGAAAATGTCTCTGAAATCAGCTACATTGATGGGAATTGTAGCCCCATCTCCCATCAATGTAGTTGATTTTAGTGAGGCAAAGGCAAAATTTGGGAAACAAGGGGGAGTGGAGGAGGGATAAACTCAATGATTTTTATGGTACATATTAATTGGTTATTTCCTGTTGCATTCTTATTATGATGGCCCTGCAGACTGAGAAGACGACTCTGGGTTTGGCTTGCATATAAAGATGGCGGCCTTTCTCTCCTAACTGGTAGTTTGAGCTATAAGAGCAATTGGCTCATGCTAAACACATGAGTTTAAAGTGAAGTTTCTATTATAACCTTATAATTCTATTCCCTTAATCTTTAGAAAGGTTTTGTGTAAAGTGTGTGCCTTCAACTTAACTTTGATTTATGACAACCCTCTCCTAGAGTTTTCTTGGACAGGGTCAGCCCTAGTTAATACTTGCAAGGAAACCACCAAGGAATCCCAGGTGCTGGAGGCTCTATTTTAGAGAAAGGAATGGTCAAAATCATTTTTGAGTATGAAACCTTAATTGTGTTGAAGTACAACTGTCTTTGTCCTCAGGCAATTTGGTGGTTCAAAGATGATGGGAACTGTAGTCTAATCCAGATGAAGAGTGCTACAAGACACATCTAACAGTTTCTACCAACTCCTCTGGCTGCCTGGCACCAGCACATTATATGCATGGCTCAGTACCTGTGATGAATGGGAATTCTGGGAGACATAGTCCATCCAAAAAAAAAAAAAAAAAGGAAGAAGGAGGTCTATGCAAGTTGCAACTTGCAAGATCATTTTGCAATATTAATTCAGAGTGGGGTTGCCTTTGCATTCTTCTGCGGCTGAGAGATTGTCATGGCCAAGGTCACCCCGTGGGTTTTCATGGCTGAGTGGAGATTCAGACCCTGCTCTCCTGAGGCTGCTGTTACTTGAATCATTCTGCCACTACCACTCCACCAGCAAATATATTTATATATTTACACAGAAACCTTTGTAAAGATTAAAGGAATGGAATTATAAGGTTAAAATCCAAATTCTGCCTTATGTAAAGGATGCTACCTTGCATGTCAAATTCTCATCTGCAGGTCTCGTCCTTTCACTTCTTTTGCAAAGGATGTAAAATTAAAATTCTCACACCTTGGTCAAGAAGCTGCCAAGTTTCACAGCTTGTTAAAGATTTTATTGAAGCACTGAAAAACCAATATCCCATACATTTAACAAACAGTGATGAGACTGTCACATCCCTACTCATACACTTGGGCTTCCAGTGATAGGTACTCCAAGGACTGCAGAACTTCTGATACCATGTCAAAATTGATGACAGGAAGAGGAACTAAATCAGGTTTGTCTACCAGAGAGGATGCCATGTGAAAAAGTTTCATCTTCTTTTTCTAAGGTTTTCCTCGGTCCAAGACACTGATACCAAAGATGGTCATGCAGGTGTGAGCAACTGGAGTTGCTGTACCATCTGTCCAGATTTCACTGGTGATGGAGGAAATATGGCAGCTGAAAGGATGAAGGACTGACTGGTCAATGGGATTGATGAAACCACCGCCACAGTTGAAGATTAATTTGGAGTTGAGCCCTGCACCTTTGGATCCTTCCTTAGGAGAGTTGTCACGGGGTGCTGTTGGAAACAGTCCTCCATTGAGGCTTCAAAGAGAGGCTTATTCTGCCACTCTTTCACTGTAGCAGTTTAAGACAAGATACCATGTTCCATCAGAATTGAGAGGTGAAGTATTGACAACGGAAGCAAGAATCACATTGTAGTCCTTACCCAGACAAAGACGGCACCTTGGTGAGCATCTGAATCTGCAATTGAAACAGTGCATGAAAGGCAACATTTGAAAGACTACTTAGAGCCATAACCTGCTTCAGGGGCTGGCTGGGTGAAGAGGAGATTCACTTGGTTGCTGTAATTGAGGTAAAAATATACTGGTTTGAGAAAAGTGCCAAAGCTTAATGATCACTAAAGAGCAGAAAATACTGATGAAAAAAGTTCCAAATGTAGCACCTGCCAAAGCAGATGAAAAAGAATCAATGGAAGGTATATCACTGAAATAGATATATATTTAGGGCAGAAAAGGATAGAGTTAATGCTAAAATTGATAATTCAGGTCTAGATGGTTCATGCTGCATTACAGAGGCACAGATCAGACCCATTTGCATGAGTCACAGATACTATGAAGAAGACCAATGTGTTTTACATTTTCCTCAGATTGAAGAGATGTATCCTCATTAGGGATGGACATAATATTCAAATACTGGGGTGAGGGAGTTTCTCAAGCCAAATGAAAAACCCGAATGAAGAGAATTTTCTTCAAGACCTTTTCTTGTTCCCCACCCCAATCCTCAAATACACTTGAGGACTATTTCCCTTCAGTCCAGATCACCTTTTTCCTGCCCACCAAGAAGATCATCAAAGCCTGTGTTCCAAGAGCCAGTGCATGAAGATGATATCGTAATCATCTTGAACCAGCTTTCAGAACAGGGTGTGAGGCTATAACTTCTCTAATCCTTGTTCAACACCCTCCCCCCACCCTTCCAATTTCATGCTGGGTATGGGTATGGCAGAAGCCAAGATTGGACTGTGGAATGCTATTGAGATCCATAATCTTCTCTTGCCTACCCCTGCCCTGCACAACATGAGGAAGGAAGCCAGGCTAGGAAGTCTCACTTGCCTCTCCCTGCTCAATATTGCACGAGGACAGGAGGACAGAGCCAAGAGACTATCATGGAAGGATAGTCTCCCTAATCCTAGTTCAACCACCTCCTTGCCCTGCCACTGGAGACTTTCTTCCCACTGCTAGACATCTGAGATTCATCAGCAAGAACAAAATGGATTAAATTACTTGTTCGCCCACATAGGAACAAATAATTCCCTCAGCTGTGGACTTGTTGTTGTTAACTGTCCTCACACCGATCTCAACCCATGGCAACCCTGCTGATGAGACACCTCCAAGACACCCTGTCCTCTACTCTGCTCTGCCAAATTCCTGCTAATTCATACTTGTGATCCCTTTAATGGAGTCCATCCATTTAGCATATTGCCTTCCTCTCTTTCTACTTCCCTCCACCTTTCCTAGCATTATTGTTTTTTCCAGTGATTTATGACTTCTCATAATGTGTCCAAAGTACAACAGCCTCAGTTTTGTCATCTTGGCTTCCAAGGAGATTTCTGGCTTCAACTGCTCTAGGACTCATTTGTTTGTCTTCTTGGCCGTCCATGGAATCCTCACCACTCCTCTCCAGCACAACATCTCAAATGAATTGATTTTCTTCATATCTTCTTTCTAAACTGTCCAGTTCTCACATCCATACATGGTAACAGGGAATACAATAGCTTGTATGATTCTAACTTTTGTGCTGAGTTGTATATCCTTGCATTTTAGGATCTTTTCTAGTTCTTTCATAGCTGCTCTCTTCTTCTGATTTCTTGGCTGCAGTCCCTGTTCCTGTCAATGTTTGATAGGAACAGGGACTGAGAACTCTTTTACTATTTCTATTTCCTCATTGTCTAGTTTGAATTTGTGTAAGTTCTTGGTAGTCTTCTGTGTATTGCATCCCGTGTCTTTTTATTGCTTCTTGGTCTTGAATTATGTTATTTTTGTTGTCATAGAGCAGTCCGGTCCTTGGTTTGAACTTTCTTTTGATTTCTCGAATCCTGTAGAACAGGTCTCTCATGCTTCCCTTTTTGTTGTTGTCTTCTATTTCTCTGCATTGGTTGCTGTAGTAGTTTTCTTTATCTTTCCGCACTAACCATTTTACTGTTGCATTCATGGTTCTTAATTTATTCCTATCTCTTTTTGTTTTGTTTCTCTTCTTTATTGCTTGTAGCATTTTATCTGACATCCATGGTTTCTTTGCTCTCTTTTTGTTTGTTGGAAGTGTCTGTCTGCATTCCTCTTTTATTATGTCCCTGGCTTTAAATCAAAGCTCTTCTAGTTCACGGTCTGTTATGCTTAGTAGTGCAAATCTGTTCTTTAGATTGTCAATGAATTTTGTGGATATATTGTTTGAATCGTATTTTGGTGTGATGGCTGGTTTTGTTTTTTTCTTGAATTTTACTTTTATTTTTGACATGAGTAATTCATGATTTGTGTCACAGTCAGCACCTGATGTAGTCTTTGCCACCAATATAGAGTTTCGCCATCTTTTACTTCCAATTATATAATCTATTGGGTGGGGGGGGGGGTGTTTTCTGTATTATATGTTTTATTGGATTACACTTTTAATCTGTAAGCCGCCCGGATTGGTGTACCATTGGGCGGGGTATAAATAAATTTTATTATTATTATTTTATTATTATTTGATTTCTGTGTTGACTATCTGGTGAAGTCCATGTGTATAGCCTTCTTTCTGATTGTATGAAAAATGTGTTTGCAATGAATATGTTGTCAGCTTCACAAAAATCCTTCAGACGCTCACCTGCTTCACTTCTCTTGCCTAATCCGAATCTGCCTACTATTTTTGCTTCTTCTTTGCTTTTTTTTAGTTTGGCATTCCAATCTCCAACAATCAGCTTGATGTCCTGTGCTTGTGTGTTGTCAACTTCTTCCTGTACTCCTTCATAGAATCTATCAATTTCTTCCTGTTCTACCTCTGGGGTTGGTGTATATACTTGAATTATGGTGATATTCATATGTTTTCCATGGAGCCTTATTGACATGATTCGATCTGATTTTGAGGACTAGGAGAGAAAAAAAAACTTGAAAGAGGTTGGGGAGGAATTGAACACTGGAGAACCCCTTTCTCATTTTTTTCTACAAGGACTTCAATATTCTTTCCCTAAAGATGATACATTGCTTCAAACTAGCCCTTTGATCTGTTTGATGCTTATTCCTTGTGGAATAAATAATTAAACACAGAATATTGCTAGTTCTCACATCTTTTCAGAAAGCAGCAAGAACTGGTTACATATCTGAAGGAAGTGTGTTCCCTAATCTCAGACCAGCACAAAAGACAGCCCTCCCCCATGTCCCTATCAAGTGGGCCTTGCAGGTTATGGTTTTCTCAAGATGGCACCTCCTGAAGATGTTAGTATCCAGACAAACTCATAACAAAATAGGTTGACCATGAGATAGCCAGCCCCAAGCTGTTTAGGACTTTATTAAAACTAATAACCTCAACTGGCAAGTAGATCAGGCCCATCAGTACTGGAGTAATAAGATACCAGTATTGTGGACTAGTTAATCACCTAGCTTCTGCATTTTGCACCAAATTAAGTTTGTGGATGCTCTTCAAGAGTGCCCCCACATAGATCACAATATAGTAGTAAAGATGCAATGTAACTAAATCATATGTGACTACTGCAAATCATGCCAAGTTAGAAAAAAAAATATCTTGAAAACTAATGGGAGTTGTACAAATCAGTCCTCACTGCTGCTGCCAATTTGGAGCTCAGTGACAGTGTAGAATCAATGAGTACTCCCAGACTATGATTCTGATCTTCCAGCAGGAATGCCACCCTCTTCAGAACAGGAAGCCAGACTTCCTATTTACCAGCAGTTCATCCGTTATATCAAGTTTAATTTCACTGTATTCTCTGATCCAGCTATGAGTAAATCCAGGCATTATTCAGGGATACAAGCTATTTGCTTGGTTAGAGATAACAAGAAGCAACAGAACTGGCTACCATCAACTTATTGGTGAAACATCATTTCAAAGCTCCAAACTCTTCCAAGCAGCTCTATACAGATACCAATCATGTGGTATAGAAAATAATGCTTAGGAATACTGTATGCATACCCTATGCAAAAGGGCATGGCGTCAACCAATGATTCTCCAACACCATCTTCTGGGCATAACCTTACAAGAAGGGTTAGAGCCACTCCAATGTAGATATCCCAGAGTACAATCCAGCCAGATAGTACCAAAGGTTACAATGACTGACAGTATTAAAATCCATTGAGGTTCTGAAGAACCTGTAAGACAATGCTGCCTGTATCAAGTCATCAGTGTAGGTAATCTGCTAAAGAGACTGAAGCAGTCTCAGTCCCATATTCTGGTGGAAAGCTAGGACTTGCAGTCCTAGGAGTTACAGAATTCTTATAGTCCCACAATACAGGTTGACAGGGAATGATAGTCTCTAATGTGAAAGCTGATGAGAGTTCTTCTCCAATACACAGGAGCACCACACGTTACCATCCTTGTCTTATACTATAGCTTTTGTCACAATTAACATTTTCATACTCACAGGAACAGTACAATATAAAAAGAGATAACAACACATACAGGTTTGCAGATCACCTTTTTCACAAGTGAAATATGGATCAGTTACGCTGCAGAACAAGCTGTCCCCACACAATCCTGTACGTGGATTGCATGAAACACCATCGTCACACGTTCGACATATATGCTCACACATTTCCCCAAATCTTCCAGCAGCACAATCTTAAATAAATAAATAAATAAAAAGGTTACACTTACATAAAATACAAAATGAGCTATAAATTCACACACTATCAAGAACCATTTGGAAAGCTAGACATAGGCCTAATTTGCTGTATAATAAATTAATTTGGAAAACATTTTCCTAAACATTTAACTTTAAGAAATGACAATTTTGAAGCATGGATCTTAAATAGCATTCAGTATTTTTGTGAATAAAGAATAAAGAACATTCTGCTGCGTTACATATTCATAGTACATTCAGATGTAATATTTGTTATGCTTTCATTCTTATATTTGCTTCTTTGAGTGATCCCAGTCAAGGCTTTCATAAGATTCTATTAATTCCAAAGTGTATATCTTCCACTTACTTGGAGAGCCTCCACCCTTCCAAGCCACCCTCAGCATGAAGAAGCCAATGCCTTATTCCTGGGATATCCCATTTTGTTTCAACACCTAATGGGACACTCAACCAAATCACCCAAATTTGCTACCATTAAAAATAATGCATATGTCAAACTGTGTTAAATTATATAAATTTGAGCAAGCGTCAAAATAAAAATATTGAATAAATTTACAGCACATACCTGACTTGATCCAGGTTATCACATTTTTTCCCCTAGTGTTATATATCTCCATACCAGTATGTAACATGAAATCACTTGCTACTGCTACCACTCCAGTACATTTTTGTAAAACTAAACAGGCTTCTTTGGCTTTATCTAAAGTAGCATATTTAGGAGGTTTTCCATTAGGCAAGTAGATGGCTCTTCCAACATGCTCAGTAAAGAGATCAACAACTGTTTAAAATAAATGTACATCAACTGAGTAGAAATGCATAAAATAATAATGAGCCTACCATATATACTGAACTATAAGTCAGCCTCATGTATAAGTCGAGGGCATGTTAGGAGGCCAAAATTATGGGTTTTGATATGACCTGTGGATAAGTCGAGGGCATGTAACAAAGGATGTAAAGGGTGATGCAAAGGAAAATGATGCCAAAGAACTTAGAAAATTCTGTCAGGTATAACTGTTTGTGCTCATCCTAAGGCTGGATGGATGAGAGAATCCATGCTTCTTTTGGGTGCTCCCAGGATAGACTAAGGGCCTGAACAGATTGCCAGAAATAATCCAGCTTGAGACCACTTTAACTGCCCTGGCTCAATGCTAGGGAATCATGGGAATTGTAGTTTTTTCTGAGACATTGGACCTTCTCTGTCAGAGAACTCTGGTGCCACAATAAACTACAGTTCCCATGATTCCCTAGTACTGAGCCAAGGGAGTTAAAATGGCAGCCCTAAGTTCTGACAGCCCTAAGTTCTCACCTTTTACCACTCTATTCAGAGAAAGGGGATGGCTCCATATATAAAGTTACATTGAGTTAAAGTACAGTACTTACATTGATCTGTGGATAAGTCGACACAGCTTTTTAGGGTCAATTTTTGACTAAAATTTGTAGACTTTTACATGAGTATACATAGTAATTATTGTGTGTAATGGTAACATGATTGTTTACTTGATTTATATCCCTTTTTTCATAGGAGATCAGGGCTTTTATCTGATGACTAATATATGTCCTACAAAATCAGTAGTTAGATACAAGACCCAGATGAACAAGTTGATTCATGTTTTTGAATGTGTATATATATGGAGAAAATGCATGCTTATGTTCCCCACCCCACCCCACCCCCACCCCACTATTTTACAAACAGCACGATTTATTTTATTAAACTATGGTTTAAAAACAGACATGGGCAAAATGTGGCCTACAAGCTACCCCGAGTCAAAAAAAATTTTTTTGGTCCAAAATCCCCTCTAGGGTGTATGGAGTATTTTTACTATGTTGTGGGACCCTTCAGGCCAATTTAAGCCTAAGAGAGGTAATTTTTAAATCAGGAAATAAACAGGAAACGCCTTATTTCTGTGCTTAAAATGGCTCAGGAAGGCACCAACACCATGGCAAAAAGCCCCTGTGTTCTCTAGAGGGTTTGTGGGTGCAACATTTTTAAAAAAATTAAAACACACACACACACACACACACACATTTGCAGTAGTGAGTGGGGTGGGGAGAGTTTCTCTAAGCTGTTCAGGAAAGGGGCTGATGCAGACCACTAGCCTTCCACTGTTGCCTATCACTTCTTTGAAAGAGATAACAGATGACTGACCAAAATTATACATTATAAGAACCTGAGCTTTCAAGAAACTTACAAAATCAGCAGGAAATGCTCATTTCCAAAATAAAGATTGCTGTTTACCAACTCTACAACACAGATTTTTAAGTAATAAAATAAATGATCTAAAAAATAAATGATCTGACACTGTCTATTAAATTTGAAGTATTAGATTTGAAGTCCATTTGGTTAGAAGCACAGTGGGCCCTTGGTTCCAGATCCCCCCGCGTATGGCAAAAAACACAGGACCTCAAGTCCCATTTGTTTCAATGGTCGCGCACGCCATGGGCACGCACACCATTGTAACATCCAGGGCTTAAAGCTGTGGATGGCAAGCCCAAGGATGAGGTGGGTGGGCTGTATTAGATTTGAATCTAGCAGTTAAAGATTTAACTCACTGCAGTGGTATTGAATGGTTTATCTGAACCATCATTCTAAAAGTCATGAAAATAAAGAAAATATGGATTTGCAACAAAATTGGTAGTGCAGAGTATTCCTGTTTATTATTTAAGACAACAATACACTGCCTGTGCCCATTCCCCAGCACTCGGTCTGCATCTGGAAGTAAATGAACATTGGGCTATTTATCCATTAGTCCTCTGACAGGATGAGTATTACTTCTGAAAATTCCAGCATGTGGTATTTTTCTAATACTTCTGCAGGATGGATGGTAGGGAAATTATTAGAAAAGGGTTGATGCATATTTAATAGTTAATAAGATTTTTAACACCTCATTCAATCAGATTTATGTTGGAAATTGGTGAAATGTAACTATTAAGTTTATATTTAATTGCTATTTAGGTTTAAGTCAAAAGCCTGTACTAGAACCTTTATCCAAATTAAGCTGAAAAATTAAGCTGAAAAATGCCATTGCCCCACCCCACTCTGCACTTTGTATCTGTCTTGAGCCTGGGAGAGAAAGAAATAGCTGCATGAATTTCTGAAACTCCCCATTCACATCCAAACCACAAAAAATCCTTTTCTTTCCTTTTCTCCCTCATTTTTAAGCTCATCTCCTTAACCTCTCCGTTCTTTAGTTTACGTATTTCCACATAGATCCCAGAAAAAGGCCTAGGAATGGGAGCTTCAAAATTCCATCTCATCCATCCTAATTCAGGATAGATAAGTCTCTATCCATTAATCTTGGAATTAACTAAATTATCATGTTCTAATCATGAAGAATAATAAGGATTCCTAAAGCTATTGCACTTATTTAAGAACCAGCTATGAAATGTAAAATTTGTTGGCTCTTTAGCATAGTCTTTCATACAATTAAAAACTTAATTCTGAATTTATGTTGATGCTGAAAATCCAAGTCAATCAATTTATTAAGTTACACTTTTTGTTTGAAATCTTCTAACTTGATTAGTAATTTAATTGACTTTAATTAGTTAGAACCTATTGATTTTTGGCTACCTAAGCAGTGGGTTCCACCTTAGAAACAGATGGAATCTCTATTATTATGACTTAGTGACCAGATTTAGACTTGAAGACTGAAGAATAGATAGTTTTACAGGGTTATATTTATTTGCACATGGAAGAAACTTTCTAGTATTACAGAAAAATATGGGAAACAAAAGTGAAACTTCAAAAGTGTACTAAATAAAGTATGAATCTGGATAATTCCCTCATTTTACTGAAGAATACCCTTAACTGCAGGGGCACTGAAATAGTATCAGAAATGAGATAAGGCAGGACATGGAAAAGACCCATGAAAAACACAGACCTGTTTAGCTGATATGGATTAATATGCTACTTATCTTAAATTGTAAAGTATTGATCTCACAATGAAATATTTTAAGGACTAATTGTAGAGTCTTTTAAATAAGATATTGATTTAAGGATATAAACTTTCCAAGTGTTTGCACATCCCAGTTGCAGAAATACACACATGTGTGTGTTTTTGGTATACATTTATTTTTGTGTGCAAAAATCACTTTTTGGGGAAAAAATACTGCTTCAGGAAAACACAAGTAAGGTTTTGAATTAAAAAAAACCCCTCACAATTCTTTGCAAACACCACTAACTTTGCATTTTAACAATGTGGGTTTGTGGGTTTAAACAAAAATCACAGTTTTCATGCAAAATTGGTAGAAACAGTAAGGTAAGAGTTGCACAGGAATATTTTCCTCCAGAACATGTCTATATATCACACAGAAGATAATTTCCCAAAACATTGGGGTACAAAATATTGGGTGAAATGCACAAAATTCTTACATCTATTTTATCCTTCCTTACCAGGTTTCCCAACTGTCAGGAAACCCATTATTGGGTCACAATATGAATAACAGCAAATATTACTTCCTTTCCTATACTGAAAATAGGAAAAATGCAAGTTGTTCATTTTAGTATGTGTATTCACGTCATTGTCTTATGTTTGTGTATCTTCTCAGTATCCATCTTGGACTGCAATGGAGTCACTCTATTTGATACACCTTTGTCTCCTTAATCAGTCCAGTTTGCCCGTCAGAGAGCAAAATATATTTGCTGTGAATTGTATTGGCCTGCACTATTTTAAATGCCCTGGGAATAGAGTCCCATCAGAATTGCCTCATCATCTGAACTTGCCCAATAACTGTGCTCTACTCTAGGTCTTCCTGCATCCCTTTGCCATTTGAGATATACACAAGAAAGACAAATTTCAGTTGTGGCATTCAGACACTGGAATAATCTACACCTATTTTGGTGAAGGCAGTGATGATGATTTTATTCTACCAAGATTTTTTTTAAGTCTCTGGGATCTGTTTTAATTGCAGGCTGCTTGTTGTTCAATGTTAGGTTCTATTTATGAGTTATGTGCATCTTGGGTGTAAAAAGGCAGGACAGTATCACTGAAACCACAAATAAATTAAATAAGACTATGCATATTAATGGGACAAAACAGATGGCCCCATTCGTGTCAGGGCCATGGAGCTGCATGTGCCTGGCCCCAATTTGTGCTGACACCACCATGGTCCCCAACCAACCTGCCAAAAAAGAGCAGATTTTTCCGCTTCTTTTGGGGGCAGTTTGGGTCAGCAATTTGGAAAAGATCTGTGCCTGGGGCAACTTCCAGATGCGATTGGGGTATGTGTCGTGTTCATGCCTGTCCTCAACGTGCCCCAATGGCAGTCCTTTGAGGTCGTCTGTTTGAGGCCTATATGTGAGTAAGCTTTACTGAAACCAATAAGGACAGGTTACTTACCTGTAACGGTATTTCTTCGAGTGGTCATCTGCGAATTCACACAAATGGGTTTTATCTGCACATGCGCAGCTAGTTTGGAACCTTCTAGAATCACTAGGCAGAAGTTGGATTGCAACTTTTTTGGCGGTAGCTCCGCCCACCTCTATATAAGCTCCACGTTCCCGCTCGCTCCTCAGTTCCAAGTACGCCGCTAAAAAGCAACAGGAAGGTTATCAAATAGAGCAGGACACGACTGAGGGGAGGTTGGGCGGGATTTGTGTGAATTCGCAGATGACCACTCGAAGAAATACTGTTACAGGTAAGTAACCTGTCCTTCTTCTTCGTGGTCTCTATCACACAAATGGGTTATTCAAACTAGCAAGCTAAAGTCAATGGAGGAGGGAGTGTCCTGACACAAGGCTTGCAGGTGCAAACAAGAACGTTTATTGGCACAAACATCAGCCAAAGTAAATTAGGCACCTTCACATATATATGCATTGCATTCAAGTGCATCAAGAAGTGAATGTAATTCAACAGTCAATGAATTTAAGTCTGCAAATGGAATAAACAGTAAGAATTGCATAGAGTCAAGTCTGAATTCAAGTAGAACCCGTATTGATCTCAAATAATAAATAAACCTCAAATAATAAATAAATCAGCTCACAGTTGTAAACCGCTTAGACATCCCATAGCGTGATATGAAGCGGTATATAAATAAGCTGCTTTGCTTTGCTTTTACCTTAAAGTCAGGTATCAATGTACATACATTTGTACCACAGCAAATAATCAACATACTCAACTTGAGCAAGTGCATAATGAACTTAGTGCAAACATTGTACAAATACATTCAATGAAGTCCAGACAATAATACTGCTCTCCCAAAGGCAGCGTCCTGTCTGGCTCGTGTGTCCAACCTGTAATGTTTGATAAAAGTCATTGGTTGGGACCAGACAGCTGCCTTACATACATCTTCTAGAGGAATGCCAAACAGGAAAGCAGATGATAATGCTACCGCCCTTGTGGAGTGTGCACGCACCCGGCCCGGTGGAGTCTTGCCTGCCAGTTTGTAGCACAAGTGAATGGTGGAGGTCACCCACTTGGACAATCTTTGTGGAGTAACAGGCAGTCTTTTCTTGTGTTTAGAATAGCACACAAAAAAATCTCTCCTAGCATCTCGAGCCCGAGGTACGCTCAAAATAAAAAGACAAAGCTCTACGAACATCCAATGTATGCAGTCTTTGTTTGACCTCAGTGGTCGGCTTCGGGGCCAGGGTGGGTAGCACAATGTTATGGTTGATATGGAAGGTGGACACCACCTTCGGTAAAAGGTGATGTCGGTACGGAGGACCACCTTGTCTTTATGGAACCGAAGATAGGGTTGGTCCATCCTTAAGGCACATAGCTCACTGGCCTGGCGAGCTGAAGTCAAAGCTACAAGGAACGCTGTTTTCCAAGTCAAGAGTCTAATGTCAGTAGTAGCCATGGGTTCGAAAGGTTTTGTAGATAGGTAAGACAATACCAAGTCCAGGCTCCAAGCCGGTGTCGGTACCGAGGATGGTGAGTGTAAGTTATTAAGCCCTTTAAGAAATCTCTTGACTAAGGGTTCAGATAAAAAAGATGGTCTGCCCTCCAGCTGGTAGTGGGATCAGATAGCTGAGAGGTAGCACTTGATAGAAACAAGGCAAAGTCCCGATTCAGAAAGGGAAAGAAGAAACTTGAGTACTGTCAGTACCAAGACACGGGATGGAGGAATCCCTCTGGATGAGAGGAAGTCCATGAATTTTTTCCACTTGCAGGAGTAAGACCTTCTAGTCAAAGGCTTCTAGGCTGCTTTAATTACTGTCTGTAGATGAGGCGGAAGTGAGCTTAAGGTCGAATTCTCCATGATACCAGAGGTAGAGAGTCCAGGTCTGGGTGAAGCACTCTGCCCTTGTGCATTGTGAGGAGGTCTGGGCGATACTCCAGGCGACAGTAGGTTTCGTGAGAAAGATGCAGAAGTGGAGCAAACCACGGTTGTCTCGGCCACCACGGAGTGATTAAGATGGCATCTGACTTGTCCGTTCGCATCTTGGTGAGCACTCTGGTTATGAGTGGAAACGGAGGAAATGCGTAAAATTTTCTCCTGCACCACATGAACTGGAAGGCATCGCCTCGAGAAGCTCGGGTTGGTATCCTCGAACAAAACTCTGTGCAATGAATGTTGTCCTCTGTGGCGAACAGGTCAATGTCTCTGGTCCCCCAGAGGGAAAAAAGCTGGGAAACTGTCTCGGGATGGAGACGCCATTCGTGACATGGATTGGAGGACCTGCTGAGGCTGTCGGCCAGTTCGTTCTCCTGTCCGAGGAGGTGAGTGGACTGGAGGAGGATGTTGTGGTCAATGCACCAATCCCAGATGCGAAGCGTGATGTTGAGTAAGGTCGAGGATTTGGTTCCACCTTGCTTGTTCAGGTAATACATGATGGTGGTGTTGTCCGTCATGAGCAGAACCACTTTGTCCAACAAGTCCATTTGGAAAGCTCTGAGGGCTTTCTCCACAGCAAGCATTTCCATGGCGTTGATATGCAGGGTCTTCTCATCTGGGGACCACACTCCCCTTACAGTTAGTCCTCGGGAGTGAGCACCCCAACCTTCCATTGATGCATCTGTGGTCAGGGTGACTTCTGGCTGAGGAAGCAGAAATGGCATCCCTGAGCAGACGTTGCCGGGATGGAGCCACCAAAGAAGAGACGCCGCGACTCGAGGCGGGATGGTGAGACACTTTGAGGGGGAGTCGGAAGTGGCATCGAATGAGGACAGGAACCAGGATTGTACGGGTCTGAGGCGAAGCCTCGTCCATGGTGTTACAAAGGTCATTGAGGCCAAATGCCCCATTGCTGTCTGTACCGAATAGGCTTGGATCCTGGTATGGCTGAGGCAAGTCCTGATGGAAGCGGTAAGGGCTGTGAACCTGTCCTCTGGGAGGAAGGCTTTCCCCAGCTCTGAGTCCAAGATTGCTCCGATGAACCTGACCCTCTTGGCAGGTGTGAGGTTGGACTTCTCTTCATTGACTTTGAGTCCCAACGAGTGGAGCAGATCGAGGGTAAACTGAATGTCGTCCAAAAGTTTTTTTCGGGATGGCGCTATAAAAAGCCAGTCATCGAGATATGGGAAGACTGTTATCCTCCTGCAATGCAGGAAGGCGGCGACTGGGGCCATGCATTTGGTGAAGACTCTCGGTGTCGAGGATAGTCCGAACGGAAGGACTTTGTATTGATAGTAGTTGGTGCCCACTGCAAAAGCCAGGAATCTGAGATGATCTTGTTGGATGCTATGAAAATAAGAGTCCTTGAGATCGATGGTGGCGAACCAATGGTCTTTCTGCAAAAGAGGCAAAATGGAATAAAGAGTCATCATGCGGAAGCGTCTGTACTCAATGAAGGAGTTCAGTGCTCTCAAATCCAAGATGGGCCTCAGGCCCGAGTCTCTTTTGGGTACAATAAAGTAGCGGGGGGGAAAAGCAGTGTCGAGCCCGAGAAGTGGGGACAGGTTCGATCGCTCCTTTATTTTTCAAGGTGCACACTTCGTCGAGTAAGGTGTCAGAGGGGGTCATGATGACAATAGCTCCAGTTGGTGGGAGCTCTTCGAATTCAAGGGCATAGCCCCTCTTGACAATGACAAGTACCCAAGAATCGGAAGTGATGTTGGCCCAGGTGTTAAGAAAGGGCCTTAATCTGTCATCAAAGATGTCGACAGAGTGCGCGACAACACATCATTGTTTTTGTCTGGTTTCGAAGGGCTTCCTTCGGAACGCCTGCCTCTGTTGTGGTTGGTGGCGGCCAGAAGAAGAGGATGAATGTGGAGTTTGCCTCCTCTGTGATTGGTTTTGAGTTCGGGAAGCATCTTGCTGGAAGGGACGCTGGGCCGAAGGATACCAGGGTCTTGGCTGGTAATATCTGAATGTCCTCCTGGAGGACTGGGATGGTTGGATGCCATGCTTGCGCTCAGCAGTTTTCATTTTATACTTAAGATTAAGTTTCTCGTCCATGTCCTGATGGAAGAGACTGGATTGGTCAAAGGGTAAGTCCTCAATGGTTGCTTTGGCCTGGGTTGTTAAATCAGCAGCTCGCAACCATGCATGCCGACGGAGTGAAATTGCATTAAGCAGTGTTTTTGAGGAGCAGTCTGTAAGATTCCGGGCAATCACCATCTGCTGAGCACCAACTGCATGTGTCTCTTGCTGAAGGGCAAGGGCATAGGGCTTATGTTCCTCCAGAAGATGTTCAAGGATTGGTCCAAGCTTTTCCATAAGATGTTGGGTGTAGGCACCCAAACAACCTACGTAATTGGCCACTTTGAGGCCTAGAAGAGAAGTGGAATAGGATTTCTTAGTCAAGAAATGTATCTTTTTTCCCTCCTTGTCGGCTGGGGAGGTGGAGGACTTTGATGTGGAGACATACTGTGCACCTTCTACGATGTCTGAGTTTTGATGAGGATGGTCTGTCATCCATGCAGGCTTAGGGTCGGCGATTCAATACATATTGTCCATGCGCCTCGATGTGTGTGAGGTAGATGTTGGTACGTCCCAAGATCTTTTCAAGATTTTAGCCAGAGACGGCATGTAGGGAATAGCCAGCCTGTCAATCACTCTGCTTTGAACCCGTTTTTCCAGTTGGTCAGAAGCCTCTTCCTCTTCGGGTTCGGCGACCTTCAGGTCAAGAGCGCAAGCCATGCGAAGGATTTGGTCCATGAAGGCGCGAGCATCATCCGAAGGAGAAGAAGACTGGGTATTGAGGGGTGGCCTGGCTTGGGTGGGAGACCAGTCCAGGTCCTCATCAGACTCAACCACCGGATCCGGTGAGATGGAACGGTACGATGGGGTAGAGTCGGGAGACAAGGGGCGACGTGGATTTTTACGCTCACCTCTTAGACGTTGACTTCTAGTTGGAGGCAACAGACTGGGAGATGGGGATCGATGTTTGGATACAGAGGAATGACAATGGGATACAGAAGATCGATGTCTTCGAGGAGTTGAAGGCGATGAAGGTATAACCCTCTGCTGATGGGAATCACTGGAATGATAACGGCGTTGGGACGGACCAGGTGATGGAGACAGAGAAGGTGAGATGGAATGGCGCATCGGGACCGGAGAGGAAGGGGGCTGCTGTGCCGCAGGAAGACGGTGAGAGGACGGTATCGGAGAAGGAAGGGGCTGTTGTGTAGCAGGAAGAGGATAAAGTCTCTGAGCTGATGCGGGAAGAGGCTGCTGTATAGCAGGAAGGTATTAGAATTGACGCCTCTGTTCTTCCATGAGACGCAACTGCTCGGGCTGGACAGGGAGTAGGTAGCTGTTGGAAGCTTCATTATAGACCAGTTGCGGGAACCTGCAAATCCACGGGTCCAAAGCCGGTTTGACTGCAGGCTGCTGCTGCATCTGCCCCGAAACAGATGTAGGAGATGGATCCCCCTCGGACCCAATACTGTGGGTTGGAGACGGGGAGACAGTGGAAGGCATAGCTATACGCGGTGTTGTCGTCGGAGGCTGTTGTATTTCCGCCTCGGACTCTGTATTGACATACACCATCAGAGTGGTAGGTTTCGACGCAGACGGGCCAGTGGAGGTTGGTACTGAGATGGTCGTTGGTGGAGGCACGGAGCGTGGTAGCAATGGGGTTTTAAGATTCTCCCCAGATCTAGACTTGCTCCTAGAGAGCATTGGCTGTTCTCCATAGGTGGAGTGGCAGGGGGATGCCAAACGGGCTTTCTTGCTGGACAAGGGAGCCTCCTCGATGGTCTCCAAGTGTTTGCGCTTGGAAGACTTCTTTCCACCCCTTTCCACGTCCTTAGGACTCACGCTCTCCTTATGTTTGGATGACCACTTAGATCTCTCCCTGGATCTTCCCCTTTGTCGAGGGGGATCCGAGGAAGACTTGGAAATTGCTACAGTAGCCAGAGCCGTGGCCAGTGACTCGGCCTGCAAGGCCTTCTCCCAAAGCACTGCTTTCAATTTGACCATCCTATTCTTCAATGCCTGTGGACTCATTTTCCTGCACATTTTGCAGGTTGTGGGATTATGAGTATCCCCGCGGCAGAAGATGAACTCATCGTGCTGGTCAGAGGTCGGAAACTTAGAATTGCATGAAACGCAATGCTTAAAGGAAGCCATATCGTCGAGTTGAAGGGGCAAGACGAAGGCCAAGTCGAGGGACAGTCCGAGTCAGATCACCAAATCAGGAAAACTCCAAATTGAAGGAATGAGACGAAGGCAAAATTGATAGACGGTCCGAGTCAAATTTGTTAAATCAATAAGTCGCAATCTGAAGAATAGTCAAGTCAAAACGTGGTCAGAGCCATTAGGTCGATTAACTGCACTAGTAGCTGCAAAAGCAGCGGACGAAAGGAACTGAAGAGCGAGTGGGAACGCGGGGCTTATATAGAGGTGGGCGGAGCTACCGCCAAAAAGTTGCAATCCAACTTCTGCCTAGTGATTCTAGAAGGTTCCAAACTAGCTGTGCATGCACAGATAAAACCCATTTGTGTGATTCGCAGAGACCACGAAGAAGAAAGTATAATTTAATTGTATGGTTTAAAAAAGAGAAAAGTTTCTTTGAGAGTGCTCTTGCAGCATCTTGATGCACAGACTCATTTATTATCCAGTGATCATCTTTTGTCAAACAAGTTTCACATGTCTCTGAAGCACTATGGAAAACTGTTCTACCAGATGAAAATGAAAGTAACAAGTGCACAAAGCATAAGAAACAAGTTTATCATATCATGTTTAACTCTCCAAATCCCCATCACCCCCCCAAAAAATTTTCTAGCAAGTGTAATATTCTTCATCTGCTTCTAATATTTTATCAGTTACCTTCTTCTCTTTTGCAAATCCATTTTCTTAGAAGGGAACAATCTGTCACAGAAAGATACTTTTTGAAAGCAACTCCACAGTCAAATGTAGATTGTTTGTATCTTCTGGTTCGTCTAACTACCCTGCCAACAGTTAAGAGGAAGGAAAAATGTAACAGAAGTTTCAAAAACCCAAACCAAATTCTTAAGACCAGCTAATGTTAACAATGCTATACAAAGTCTTCAGAACTGACCCTATGGATGAGACATTTCCAAGACCCTCTGTCCTCCACTGCTCTGCTTAATTCCTTCAACCTCATACCCATAACCTCCTTAATAGAGTCCGTCCATCTAGCATGTGTCCTTCCTCTCTTCCTATTCCCTCCACCTTTCCCAGCATTATTGTCTTTTCCAATGAGTCTCTTTTCACCCCTTTCCACGTCCTTAGGACTCATGATGCATCCAAAGTACAATAGCCTCACTTTGGTCATCTTGGCTTCCAGGGAGGTTTCCACTCTAGGACCCATTTGTTTGTCCTTTTAGCTGTCCATGGGATCCTCAGCACTCTTCTCCAGCACCACATCTCAAATGCATTGATTTTCTTCCTATCATCTTTCTTAACTGCCCAACTCTCATGTCCATACATGGTAAAAGGGAATACAATGGCTTGTATGATTCTAACTTTTGTGCTGAGTTGTGTATCTTTGCATTTTAGAATCTTTTCTAGTTCTTTCATAGCCACCCTTCCCATTCTAAATTTTCTTCTGATTTCCTGACTGCAGTCCCCATTTCTATCAATGTTTGATCCCAGGTACAGGAATTCTTTTACTATTTCTATTTCTTCATTGTCTAGGTTGAACTTATGAAGGTCCTCAGTGGTCATTATTTTTGTTTTCTTTATGTTCAACATTAAGCCTCCCTTAGCACTTTCTTCTTTGATCTTCCTTAGTAGGTGTTCCAGGTCTGTGAGGTTTTCTGCTAGTACTATGGTGTCATCTGCATATTTTAGATTGTTGATATTCCTTGCTCCTATTTTACTCCTCCTTCTTCTGTATCCAGGCCTGCTTTTCTTATAATATGTTCTGCATACAAGTTGAACAGATAGGGTGAAAGAATACAGCCTTGCCTGACCCCTTTGCCAATTGGAAACCATTCTGTTTCTCTATGTTCTGTTTTGACAGTAGCCTCTTATCCTGAGTACATATTCCACATCAGGACAATCAGATTGTTGGCAATCCCATATCTTTAAGGGCCTGCCATAGCCTTTCTTGATCTATGTAGTCAAAGGCTTTGCTATTGTCTATAAAGCACATGCTGATTTTCTTTTGGAATTCCCTGGTGCGCTCCATTAGACATTGTATGTTTGCAGTGTGGTCCCTCGTGTCTCTTCTTTTCCTGAACCCCGCTTGAACCTCTGGGATTTCTCTTTCTATGTATGGTTGGAGTCTATGTTGCAGAATTTTGAGCATGATTTTGCTTGCATGGGAGATTAATGCTGTGTTTCTATAGTTGCTGCAGTCTCTTGTGTCTCTCTTTTTGTGGATGGGGATGTGTATAGATTGCTTCCAATCTGTTGGCCATTGTTTTGTTTTCCTTATCTGTTGACATGTTGGTTAGCACTAGAGGTGACTCTGTCAGTGTGGACTGCAGCAGTTCAATTGGAATATCATCTGTTCCTGGTGATTTGTTTTTTGCTATTTCTCTTATTGCCGTTTCCACCTCAGTTTTTAGAATGTGGGGTTCATTTTCATATGGCTCTTCGTTCCATGTATCCTTCATTTTGTCATCTCTTTTGTATAATTCTTCTGTGTATTGAATCCAATGTCTTTTTATTCCTTCCTGGTCTTGAATTATGTTATTTTTATTGTTGTAGATCATCCCGGTCCTTGGTTTGAATTTTCCTTTGATTTCCTAGATCTTGTGAAATAGATCTCTTGTTCTTCCTTTTTTGTTGTTCTCTTCTATTTCTCTTCATTGGTCATTGTAGTAATTTTCTTTATCTTTCCGCATAAGTCGTTGTACTGTTGCATTCATAATTCTTAGTTTGTTCCTATCTCTCTTTTGGTTTTTTCTCTTCTTTTCTTTATTGCTTGTAGTGTTTTTTCTGTCATCCATGGTTTTTCCTCTTTCTTTTTGTTTATTGAAAGTGTCTGTCTGCATTCTTCTTTTATTATGTCCCTGGCTTCAGACCATAGTTCTTCTGGTTCATGGTCTATTAACCTTAGTAGTGAAATCTGTTTCTTATGTTGTCAGTAAATTCTGTTGAGATATTATTTAGATCATATTTTAGTATAATCATTGGTTTTGTTTTCTTCTTGAGTCTTACTCTTATTTTTGATATGAGTAATTTGTGATCTGTGCCACAGTCTGCGTCTGGTCTTGGCCACCAGTATAGAGTTCTGCCATCTTTTACTTCCAATTATATAATCTATTTGAATTTTCTGTTGACCATCTGGTAATGTCCATGTGTACAGACTTCTTTCTGATTGTATGAAAAATGTGTTTGCAATGAATAGGTTGCTGGCTTCACAAAAATCTATCAGACACTCATTTCTTCATTTCTTTTGCTTAATCCAAATCTGCCTACTGTTTTTGATTCTTCGCTTTCAACTTTTGTGTTCCAATCTCCAATGATCAGCTTGACATCCTGTGTTGGTATGCTGTCAATTTCTTCCTATACTCCTTCACAGAATCTATCAATTTCTTCCTGTTGGTGCATATACTTGAATTATGGTGATGTCCATGTTTTCCATGGAGCCTTATTGAGATGATTTGGTCTGATTTTGCATTGTATCCTGTGACTGCTTTTGCCACATATTTTCTTTGTATGAAAGCCACCCTGTTTCTTCATTTCTTTTCCTTCCTTGAGTAGAACACTGTGTTGTTGTCTGATTCAAAGTGGCCCATTCCTGTCCATTTTAACTCACTCACCCTAAGTATACTTCCTATATATTCCTGAATGAACTGTGCTGAATATACTGAACAAAAACTAATTCAAATATATACATTTGTTAAACGGGATGGGGATGAATATTACAAATATTAGAAAAATACTACAAAAATGTTACAAAAATAGAAAAAATCCATTCCTGATTGCACTAATGCTTTAGAGAGTGAAACATCACTTAGGCCTATGGCTGGAACTGCAGGGCCAGTCTGGAAATGGGATCCGGCACAGGGATCATCTGCAGGGACTGCACAGAGAGCTGCAGGCTCAACACAGAAATAGTCACAAGGGATGTTGAAGGGGTGGAAATGAAGAAGAGAAATTCCAAAAGCAGATAGGCATTATAAGAAAGGCTAAATAAAAGCTAAATATTTACCTAAGCTATTGATGCAGGTGAGGTTTGATGTGTTTCTCCCCATGGAGGTGTCACTCCTTCAACAAGAAGGGTAATATCATGTAAGAAGTGAAGACAAACTGTTCTTCTAAACGAAGCATCCACTATGTTAAGCTCACCCAGCCTGTAGTACATGGCTGATCCACTTATATAAGTGGATGGCTGTGACTGAGTAGCAGCCCTGCAGCATTCTGAAAGCAGGGATCTATTTTGAAGTTGCTATTGTTCACATGGACTGAGTTTATACTTTTGGAGGGACTGATAATTTTACCACAACATAAGCAAGAGAGATGGTTTCTACTACCCACTCGGAAAACTGATGCATGAAGACCAGGGCATCCTGCTTAAGGTGAATATAGCAAGCAGAGAGAATTGACAGACTTGAAATTGGTGGCCCTGTCGGAGGAGAAGGCAAGAACATGGTGAAGAAAGTTTTCCTGCAGACTGAACAAGAAGTGAAAGGAATGTCACTTCACTACACATGAACAAGGATCAAAGGTTTCCAAGCTGCTTCAAGACTAACTGAACGCTCAAATCTGCAGTAGTGGTGGCCTCAGCTTTCAAGCTGTGAGACAAAGGGTATGGAGATTCAGATGACATGCATACCATTGACCTGTGTTGCTATCTTGGTCTGTTGGCAGCATGGAAGCATCACAACAGCCTTGCAGGATAATAGTGGGAGAGTGATGAGCCATGAGTGCTTGGGACACTACGGAGCATTAGAATGCAGTTTGCCTCTTCATCCCTGATTCTATAATGTTCATGACTAAAGAAAATGGGGAATGCATAGAAAAAGAAAATAATCTTCCAAGGACCTTTAGTCAACTCCTCCTCTGGTGCAGTATATTTTTCATTTCCTGTTGTGAACAGAGGTGAGTACTTATATCAGTGGAGCACCCCAACTGTTCACTAGAATCTGATATGTTTCTTTGAAAACATGCCACATGTGGGTTACTAAAGTGTTGTGACTAAGAGAGTATGTAAGAACATTCTCCTCTCCAGTGAAGTGAATCACCACTCATGTGATTTGGCACAGGACAGGCCCAGACACATGTGCAAAAGCATTGTTGATTGTGCACCTACCTGTTTACATAAAACATAGCACTGTTATTATCCATGACCTAAGCTACCTTCCCCATCACCTGAGATGTGAAAACTTTCAAAACTCCAGGACTATCAGTACCAAAACTAATGGAGGTAAGTCTTTTGCAGACAAAAACTCCAGAAATCGGTTCCACTTAAGTGTATAGGATTTTCTGGTAGAGGGTTTCTGCACAGCCCAGATCACAGTCTGCATCGCATTAGGCAACAATGTCAAGGATGGATTCTCCAAGCTACCAGTGGGAGAGAGTCCAGGTCTGGGTGTTGGACCCAACCACCATGCATTGAGAGCAGGTTGGGATGGAATTCAAGGCACCGGTAACACCCCTGAGCAAGCTGTAGTAATGGGGCGAATCATGGTTGCCTCAACCACCAAGGAGTGATGAGAATGGCATCCGTCTCCTCTGTCCTCATCTTGGCGATGATCTTCATTATCAGTGGAAATGAAGGGAAAGCATAGAACATCCTCCTGGACCACCTGTACTGGAAGGCATCTCCTCGTGACTCCGGAGCTGGAATCCGCGAGCAGAACTCTGTACAATGAGTGTTCTCTCTGGTCGCAAAGAGGTCGGTCTCCGGGTGGCCCCAGGTGGAGAAGAGATCAAAGACTGTTTGCGGGTGGAGGCGCCACTCGTGACACGGGTTGGATGATCTGCTTAGCTCGTCCACAAGGTCATTGTCCTCTCCAGGGAGGTACACCAACTGTAGGAGTATGTTGTTGTCGATATACCAATTGCGGATGAGGATTGTAATCTGCAAGAGTGTCTGGGACCGTGTGCCTCCCTGTTTGTTCAGGTAGAACATCACAGTGGTGTTGTCCGTGAGGAGGAGCACTACCTTGCCTGACAAAACAGTCTGAAACGCCCGAAGGGCCTTCTCCCCAGCCAGCATTTCATGGGCGTTGATGTGGAGCCCTCTCTCCAATGCGGACCATTGACCCTTGACAGTCAGCTCCTGTGTGTGCGCTCCCCATCCTTCCAGAGATGCATCTGTTGTCAAGTTGACCTCTGGTTGAGGGGTCAGAAAGGGCATCCCAGTGCAGACGTTGGTTGGATCAAGCCACCAACATAATGACCTGGCTATGGGCCTCAGTACCATCAGCCACTTGGAAGGTTGATTGCACACGGGATCAAACACAAACGGGAACCAGGACTGAATGGGTCAAAGTCGACGTCTCGTTCAGGGAGTCACGAAGATAGTTGATGCCAAGTGTCCCAATAGTACTTGAATGGTATGGGCTCTCACGCATCTGTGTCCAAGGCAGTCCCTGATGGCAGCAGACAGGACTTGGAATCTGTCCTGTGGGAGGAAGGCCTTGAACTCCTTGGAGTCGAATATCATCCCGATGAACTTTGCCCGTCTGGACGGAGTCAAACTGGACTTCTCCATGTTGACCATCAGACCAAGGGAGTCCAGAAGAGTAAGGGCAAAGTGGATGTCTCATTGAAGTTGCTGACTGGTCGGGGCTGTAAAGAGCCAGTCGTCCAGATAACAGAAGACTGTGATTCCCTTTTGATGGAGGTAAGCCGCAACTGGGGCCATACACTTTGTGAAGACTCTCGGTGCTGAGGACAGGCCAAATGGAAGAACCCTGTACTGGAAGATCTCTGTGCCGACTGTGAAGATGAGAAACCTCCTGTGATCTCTTCGGATGCTGATGTGAAAGTAAGCGTCCTTGAGATCGATGGTCACGAACCAATAACCTCTTTGTAGGAGTGGTAAAATAGAGGCAAGGGTTACCATTCAAAACCATTGGTACCGAATGTGTGAATTAAGATCTTTCAAGTCCAAGATGAGCCTAATGCCCGAGTCCTTTTGGGGGACAGTAAAATAATGAGAGAAAAAACAGTACAGGGCCTGAGAAGGATCTACAGGTTCAATGGCACTCTTATCCATCAAGGCACGCACTTCGTCGAGTAGGGTGTCTGAGGGGCTGGTGGACAGAAAGGCTCTGGTGGCTGGGAGCTCTTTGAACTCGAGGGCATAGCCCCTGCAAACAATATCTAAGACCCAGGAGTTGGAGGTGATTGAGGCCCAGGTGGAATAAAAGGCCTCTAGTTTGTCCCCAAATGTATGATCGCCGAAGTGTGCTGCCCCATATCATAACCTCCTCTTGCTAGAATTGGAGGTTCTCTTCCCAAAATTTTGCTGGTACTGGGTTTGGTGTTGATGGCGGCCCAAGAAGGAGAAGATTGAGAGGGACAGCACTGGCGAGACTGACCTTGAGGCTGAGATTGGTCTTGCAGCTGAAAGGTTCTCTGGTGGTAGGGATGGAACCATAGTCTCTGGCCACTATACCGATGTTGGGAAGACTGAAATGAAGATGAGGACATGCCGTGTTTCTTTGCGGCAACCTTCATCTGATATCTGAAATTCAAATTCTCATCTTTCTCTTTGTTAAAGAGGCTGGAGTCATCAAAGGGCATATCTTCAATGGCTGTTTTGGCCTGGAAGGTCAGGTCAGACGACCAAAGCCAGGCATAGCGACAGAGCCGGATAAAATTTTTGCAGCACAATCAGTAGAGTGCCTAGCTGATATTATTTGCTGGCCGCGTAGAGCATGCGCTTCCCCTTGGATAGCCATCGCCAAGGCTCTGTTCTCCTCAGAAACAGACTGAAGGAGAGGTTCCAGGCACTTCATAAGATGTTGTATGTATGCACCCATACATGCTGCATAATTGGCTACTTTAAGATCAAGGATGGCCGCAGCATATATCTTTTTCGCGACGGCGTCCAATTTCTTTCCCTCTCTGTCTGAAGGGGAAGATGATGACCTTGGTGTGAAGCTAGACTGGGAGCCATCAACAATAGCCAAATTCTGTCTAGGATGTTGAAAGAGCCACGACAGCCCCGAGGAGGAGATCCTATACAAATTCTGAATTTTCCTCAAAGTCGATGGGACGTGGCAGGAGCTGTCCATGAACGCTTCACAATGTTTTCCAAGGAAGGCAAATATGCAATTGCTGGTGGCGTGGGCACCTTCCTGTGAACCCTCTTTTCAGTAGGGACAGCTGCCTCATCATTAGACTGAGCCATCTTTATCCCCAACGCATTGGCCATCCATATTATTTGGTCGGTAAATGACCTCACATCATCTGTGGGGGATGCAGATGCCAAATCAACAAATGGCGATGGACTGGGTGACTTCTCGACATCCGATTCAGGGGTAATGTATCGGGGCTGAGACCTAGAGTGGCTGGAAGCATGGGACTCGGGAGGAGACCATGGGAGTGGCCTATCCACAAACAGAGAGGCCCCTCTAGGTGGAACTGGAGGTGGGCGAGTGCTCAGGATCCTAGATTGCTGGGCCACCTTCTGCTGCCAATCTTGATGCTGTTGATCGGGCTCTACTGGAAGATAGTACCAGCTGGTCTCAACATTAAAGAACAAGTCCGGATATTGCTGCAGAAGCAAATCCTGAGAAGCCCGTCTAACTCGCCTTCCATCTTCATCAGCCTCGAGCCCAAGGGTGCATTCCTGATCTCGAGAAGTGCTTGGGGCCAGCTCCTAGGTACCGTACGGTGTCAGGGATGGAGGGATAGGCTCCCGTATCTCTCTTTCAGACTACTAATCAACCTGCACAATCTGGGTAAGCGATTGTGTGGCTTGGTCGATCGGTACCGGACCTGAAGAGAACGTTGGAGGAGGGGTCTTAATAACTTCTACATGTCCCTCCCATGCAGATCTTTTTGGAGAAGCTGAACGGGCTCTTTTGTGGGATGCATCTCCCGTTCCCAGCTCCAAGTGCTTCCTCTTTGAGGATCTTTTGCCCAAGCTCTCTCCTCACTCCTTTTCTGAGCGTGAGGTCTTTTTGTCCTTGGAGGA
The DNA here is from genome assembly GCA_026167975.1 of Phrynosoma blainvillii. Classification (NCBI taxonomy): domain Eukaryota; kingdom Metazoa; phylum Chordata; class Lepidosauria; order Squamata; family Phrynosomatidae; genus Phrynosoma; species Phrynosoma blainvillii. The sequence continues at coordinate 271,401,000 of JANUYF010000002.1, forward strand.
CTTTACTGAAGACCTCTCCTTGGATCTCCCTCGCTCCTTATCTCTCTCCTTACCAGAGGTGGAGGGATCAACTGGAGCAGAATGAGTAGGTGCTGAGGCTGGTCTTAAGGCCTGTTCCCAAAGAGCGGCCTTCAGATTGAGGTCATGATTCTTTAAGGCCTGGGTGATCATGCCTTTACAAAGTTGGCAGGCCTTAGGGTTATGCCTCACCAAGGCAAAGAACATAATGGTCATGACGGTCAGTGATGGGGATCTTCAAATTACACTGACCACAGCATTTAAAGGAAGCCATTTCCAAGACGACAAGTTGAAGCCACAAGACAAAGACGAAGTCAAAAGTGTTCCGGGGTCGGTCGATCAGCAAATGAGGACTAGTGACGAAGTTCAAAAGAGAAGTCAAGCCAGAAATATATGTCAAAAACCAAATATCAATACTATTCCAGTAGGAAACGAGCAACTCTGAAGAGTGAAGTTCCTCGCTAGCTGCAGAAGCGGTGTACGAAAGGGACTGAGGAAAGAGTGGGAACGCCAGGGGCTTTATAGAGGAGGGCAGAGCTACCGCCAAAAAGTTGCAATTGGAAATTTGCCCAGTGATACCAGAACTTTCCAAGCTAGCTGTGCAGGCACAGATGTAACCCATTTGTGTGATTCGCAGAGACCACAAAGAAGAAATACAAACAGCCACATACAAATAGTCTATGGCATCGTCAGTTTTCAAATTAGACATATCCATCCATGCATCCTTCTCTATATAAAAACGCACATTCTGATATTGTATCCCTTTCCATTTCTCTTTTGTATGCGTATTCTAAGTAACTCCTGCCAAGAGAAGCCATGTATGTCTCCTGGAAGAAAATGTCTGATATAACTTTTGAGAAAAAATACACTACGTGTTTTTATGGTCTTTTGAAAGATTAAGAGGAAGGAAGAAATTTTCTTCTATAAAGACTGTTGACATGTGGTCACTTGGGCCTATTATTTACCCTGATAGCCAGTGCTGTTGAGGAACAGAAGTATCACTTCATATGGTAGAGCTGATGTCCCTCCTTGTTCACTAGGATAAAGTCTACCATTTGTTCAAGAAGCCCCCACTATAACAGAATTCTACAAAGAGTGTTAGAAAATAAAAACAGCATGTTAGATACAATACAGACTCTCTATGGACCTTGATGTGGTTGACATGGAGGAGGGCTTACTCCATGATTGGTGCACCAAGCAGGCTAACAATGGCAAAAGGGCTGACTGGCTGTACCACACTGGAGTCCACCCTCTGAAAGACTGGATTCAAAACCAAAGAAGTTGAGTTTTTACCTCAATAGTAGAAGATTTGTCAGTTCTAAGGAACTGCTCAGTAAACAGCTGAATGTCCTCAAAGGAGACAATGCACGTTTCTGTGTCTCTGTAGAAGGTTAAATACCAATCAACACTGAACCACCACTGATATATTTATACTATACTTGCAGTCTGGGTTGATGGTACACTTGGTACAACAAGAAATGACAACATATCAAACAAACATCATCTGGGATGATAAGGTGAATAGTGATATTACAGTTTGTGTTCCTGTTCAGTGCAAAGCTGTTGAGATCTGCCACTATAGATATCAAAGTAGAAGCAGTATCAAGAGATAATTGAACCACTGGTAGAAGTAACTACAACTGATGAATCTGGGCCAACAAAACTTGATGAGGAAGTCAATGTTTGGTCAATCCCTGTTGATTAAGAGACTGAGAGAAGAAATTATAGAACCAATATTATGAAGGATGATAGTAGTTCTAGTCTTATTGTGGAGATCTGGAGAAGGGACTATCAAGATGTCTGGCCTGATAAGCAAAAAAATAGTGATATTCAACTGAAATATGAGCACTGAGTTGGAAGGAGACTGACCAAGGTTCTTTCCATGCAGATTCCCAGTGATAGTGATATCCAGTGTAATTGACCTCTACCAGATTCTACCCTGAGCTTGGGATGGAGAGGATCACTAAGACTGGAAAGATGGACTGATATTTTTGAACTGCAGTTGTAATGGGAGAATCATTTACACAGCCATCATCAGGACAGGATGTACTGTAAAAAAAACTTTTATTGGAGGAGTGAAGTTCTTCCTCCATGCTCTCTTCTGAGCATCCATAATGAACTCTGCTGGTGTCAAAGACCCATGAAAGGATCTCTGCCAGGACTAATTGGAACAAAAGCTCAGTTTGGGACCCTTGGTGGGCTCAGATTGCAGTAAGAAGCCAAATAGGGAGCCTAAGAGGTTAAGCAGACTGGCAGCTTGGAGTGGCATCTGGACATTCCAGTGCTGGTTGCTCCCCATTCAGTGCTCCCCACTGCGACCAGACACTACAGTCCCTAGGCTGGCTGCTGCCATGGTCCGCAACGCACCGCCGGTAAGGAGTGCTTTTTTGCACTCCTTTTGCAGCCAGATTTGGGCTGTCTTAGGTGATTGCAGTGTGGCTTCAGTCCAGTTAGGGGGTGTACGTCATCTGTACGCCATGCCCCTGGATCAGCTCAGAGGCGGTGCTTTTGGCCCATCTGTTCTGGGCCTCAGACTCCTTCTTCTGATGTGACTGGATTCCTTTTCTTGCTGTGACTTAGAAAGTGAGTCGGCTTTGTCATCCTTTTTGTTAGGGATCCAATATGTGACACCTCAAATCCCCATCTTTGTCCTTATGAAGAGACTTGGACTTTGTGAATTCCCTAGAAGAAGGTATTTTTGTGCTGGTCTCTAAGGCAAAAAGGCACTTAAGAGTGTTGATCGTGTAGTCTTTCTATCTTAGGAGGTGCATCGTGTGAAGAGGGCCTTAGAGGCCACTGACAGTCTCAGTCAAGATGAGATAATAAAGATAATAAAAACATGAAAGGAAACACAAAGGGAAATGTAAAGAAACAAATAAATGAAGGAATAGCCTGCTCAGCAATGATGGTTGGTTGACTGAGAATGGACACATGATTGTTGAAAAGCTCTGAGAACTGAGAAAAGAAATTTGGCACACTTGGGCATCTGCACTGAGAGATGGAGGTGGAATAAAAGCTATTCAGCTATGTAATGTTCTGTCAAAGGCTCTCTGTAGTGGCAAGATCCATATTGTGTGTCAGAGAGACCACAAACAAAAACAAACAAACAATGGTTTATGAGAGACTTCCAGGTTTGATTTCTTACTCTACAAAAGAAGGAGCAAATGGTTTCTTACTCTACAAAAGAAGGAGCAACATTTGTTGACATCTCACCTTATTAAATTGAAATGATTGTACAAGACACTATAGTTTTAGAGACATGAGAGTCAGAAGAACTAGAGCTTCTCTAAATCATCTTGAAAATAAACATGCTTTATTGTAATGACTGGCAATTGTAATTAGATCAGTATTTTAATGTGAAGCATTTTGCCCCACTCTTCAGCTAGAAGAAGAACAAAAAGATCATGATGGCAAATCATTGAGTCTAATAGTGGAAAGTATTTACTCTCCTTATACTTTAAAAATTGGAAGATTAGTTCTCTGCTAATGTTTGACTATTTTTGAAACAGTCTCACCATGCATTTTGAAAGACTGTAGATGAATTATCTACCCAAATATATTGATATAACTGCTTGCAGAAGGTCAAACCGATCCAGCTGTCATCTCCTTTATACTGCACCCACATCTGAAAAGGATAGAAACAATTATCTGAGGCATTTTTTTAAAATGGGTTTGGAATAGGAAGTTTAGATTAAAATGAAAGCTACCATATATGCTAATCCATAAATCGAAAAATTTATGCCAAAATATTGACTCCAAATCCTTGGTCAACTTATATATGGGGCAATACGGTAATCCTGCTCAGAAAGGTCCTAAGAGAAGTGCCGCCCAACACCCCATTCTCCCTATTTTGGCAGCTAATGCTCAGGTAAGAAGACAGGCTGCATGCATGTTTGACTCTCCTGCCAGAAGATTCAAAAGTGCTGATGCAGTTGCAAGGAAATGGGCTGCACAACTCACTGTGTTAACTGCTTTGCTGGCTGGGGTCCTGGGGACAATGGCGGCGCTTCTCTTTATGGGGAAGGTTCTTCCCAAGAGGCAGTGTTCTGCCACTAGGAAGGCATCCACCAATGAGTTGGGACTTGCCTCCAGCTCATTGGTTCCCTGCCCTTCAGTGAGTGGGAGCTCCAGCCACCACTTCCTCTGGGCTAGGAAGCTTTTAGGCTGCTTGCTGGCAGTGGGGCTGGCTGCGTTCTTTCTCCTTCTTTCTTCTGGTCTGCTTTGCCAGGGAGACTGAAAAGCAGGGGGCTGTATTTTTCTTTCTGTGGGTCTGCTTTGCCAGGGAGACTGAAAAGCCCTGCTCCATTTGCAAGGAAAGGGGGTGTGTTTTTCTGTGTGTGCGTGCTTTTATAATAACCTTTTATAATAAAAATGCTAAAAATGATTGGGGGAGGGTAATGAGAAAACATTTCAAACATGAAGTTAAACAATTGTAAGAAGCAACTCTTCAGCACAAAATAAATTCCATTACCAGGAACATCTAACATATTCACACTCTAGTTTGATAATGGGGTAAAATTCCTTATTCTACATCTGCATGTGCCCACATTCAATTAATAGTGATATAGCAATATATCAATAATGTTACAAGTTCCACAAATAAAACTGACAACTGCAGCCAGAGCATGCAACAAGGTTGTAGCTCAGTGGCAATCATGATGTGAGCACTACCTATGCCCAAATATATCTGGATTCATCCCTTTATATGCTTTCTTTGCCAGCTGCACTCATTTCTAATAAAATAAAATAAAATAAAATATATGGTCATGGTCTTTCATGAACCAAGAGCTTAGTAGTAAAACTACTTCAAATCTGCTGGTGATTCAACCTACCATATCATCACAGTAGGACAGAAACTGCTCCCAGGTAAATAAATCTGAGTTACAAATTTTGTACTGAGTTCATCCATTTATTAACTTAGATTTATAGGTAGGTATGGTAACCCTCATGCACAATTTAATATGTTATCATTTATTTAAAAACAAATGAAATTTAAGGGAGTTAAACAAACAGAAGGGATTTTCACGGTAAAAAAAAAAGTTTCAGGTGGTTAAAACAGGATGTACATGGCTTTAATGAAGAAGATGAGATGAAGATATAGGGCACAGATGGGCAACTGCAATGGAACCAAGGGCCACTTTTCAAATTGTCCAATTGGTCAATGTTAGGATTTCAGTACATGTATTTAGGTTACAATTTCATTCTTCTTCATTTCTGGTTTACCTCTTTCTATTTCTATTTCCTTCTTTCACCTTATATTTTATTTAACTTAACATTTTTAAAAAACTGGTTTAAATTAATTTCAGCTAATTTTTAATATTTGCTCCTTAAAAATGGCCACTGTGTATCCCATCATCAGAGAAGCAAATCTATGTTGCAGCAGAACCTATGCCATAGGGCTACAGAGACCTGCAAGACTGTCTTCCAGAAAGTTAAGCATAGAGGGACAATGCTTAAGCCAAATGATATAGCGAATAGCAAGGTGACAACTGCAATAGTGAGTACATTTCTATACCGCTTATTACTGAACTATCACTCCCTAAGCAGTTTACAATCTGTAAGTCAATTGCACCCAACAAGCTGGATACTCATTTTACCAACTTACGAAAGGATGGAAGGCTGAGTGGACCTTGGAGCCCTTCTCTAGGATCGAACTTACAATGTTGTGGCTCCAGTACCAGCATTTAAACACTGTGCCACCATTGGTTTTGTAGTATCCCTAGTCCCAAAACAGGCCAGGAGGGTGCAAAACCTGACAAAACTGCCCCCCACAACCTCTACAAAGTGCAGGGGAGCTCTTCCAGTGAATGCAATCAATTAGGAGTTAAGGGGCACATGTGAGGTTCAGATGTGTGGGGGTGGGGTGGGGGTGACACTGCATGCAGCTTGTGGGTTGCACTTTGCTAAACCCAACTTAAGGTCTAAGCTGACAATGCACATTGCATGTTTTTAGAAGGGGGACTTCCTGAAGTAGCAAAGTGTTTGTCATAGCATGTGGTTTGGAAGACTGTGGAAGATAAACATTGGTTTACTTTGCAAGCCAGATAGCTGAGAATCTCAAAGGAAATTAGAGAATCCTCGGAAATATGCATTCCTCTCCATGTTTAATTTGACCTCAAATAGTTGAGCAATTGTTGGGAATGTGCAAGATGCAACCTTTAGATGATGATGATTTTATTCATTTATATTTTGCCTTTCTCCCAGTAAAGGGACTTAAGGTGACTAATGATATTTCTATAGCAATGCAGATTTAAAACTGTATAGAAGTTTTGATAAAAGTATAAATATAAAAGTTAATTAAAAGCAATTAAACAATATATAAGGTTAAAACCTTAAACATTAAGGTTTAATTCATTAAAAAATTATACAAATCATAAATCTGTTTTCTTGTTGTTAACTTCCTTCACATCAATCCCAACTCATGGTGACCCTGTGTATGAGACATCTCCAAGATCCCCTATCCACTGCTCTGGTTAAAGGTAAAGGTATTTCTCGTTGACAAAGTTGTGAAGTTGTGTCTGACCATAGGGGGTGTGCTCATTACCATTACTAAGCCAAAGAGCCAGCGTTGTCAGAGACTACATATGGCCAATACAATTGCACAGAATGCTTTTTACCTTCCCACCAAAGTGGTACCTATTTATCTACTTGCATATGCATGCTTTTGAACTGCTAGGTTGGCAGAAACTGGGACTAGTGACAGGAGCTCACCCCATCATGTAGCACCTGGGCCTCAAACTGCCAACCTGCCACTCTTGCAGTCAACAGAGTCAGCGTTTTAACCACTTGAACCACAGCGTCACAGAGCATCACTGCTCTGGTTAGGTTCTGCAAATTCAGGTCTGTGGTATAGCCATCTGACATGCAATCTTCCTCTCCTTCTACTACTTCTACCTTTCCTAGCATTCTTATCTTTTCTAATGACTCACTCTAATGAGTTGTGCCTTCTCAAGATGTAGCCAAAGAATGACAGTTTCAGTTTAGTCATCTTGGTTTCCAGGGTGAGATTAGGCTTGATCTGCTCAAAGGCCCATTTGTCTGTCTTTTTGGCTGTCTATGGTATCCTCAGCACTCTTCTCCAGCACTACATCTCAAATGAGTTGATTTCCTTCTTAGCCACTTTCTTCACTATCCAGTTCCCACATCCTTACAGGGTCATGGGGAATACAATGGATTGGATGATTCTAACTTTAGTGCTTAATTGTTTATCTTACTCTTTAGGATCTTATGTAGTTATTTCATAGCCACCTTTCCCATTCATAGTCTTCTTTTGATTCCTTGACTGCAATCTTCAATCAATATTTGATCCAAGGTACAGAGAATCTTTAACTATTTTGATTTCTTAGGGCAGACAGCACAAAGCCAGACGTGCTGAGCTGGAAAAGAGCGCTCCTTCCAGGGCTGGGAAAGGAGTGGATTGGGGCCGAGGTGTGGGGCAGCCTCGGTCCCAATCCGCAGCTTCTCGGGGAGGCCCACAGCTGCCCGTCTGCAGAGGCCCTTAGTCATCTAGGTTGAATTTATATAGCTCCTCCATGGTCATTATTTTTGTTTTCTTTATATTCATCAGTAAGCCTGCATTTGCACTTTCTTCTTTAACTTTCCTTAATAACTGTTTCAAGTCTACGATGTTTTCTGCTAGTATGGTGTCATCTGCATGTCTTAGCTTCTTTCTTCCTCTTATCTTCACGTCTCCTTCTTCTGAGTCTAAACCTTGTCTTTGCATGATATTTTCTACATACATGTTAAACAAATAGGCTGATAATATGCAGCAGTATGCATAGTATGCATTGGCCTGACCCCTTTGCCAAGTATAAACCACTCTGTTTCTTATATTCTGCTACAACAGGCCTCTTGCCCTAAGTACAGATTTCTCATCAGTACTATCAAATGTAGTGGCACTCTCATTTTTTTATTCCATAGCTTTTAATGATCTATGCAGTCAAAGGTTTGCTATAGTCTATAAAGCACATGCTGATTTTCTTCTGGAATTCTTTGGTGCACTCCATTAACCATCGTATGTTTACAATGTGGTCCCTAGTGCCTCTTCCTTTCCTGAACCTCTGGGATTTTTCTCTTCATATATGTTTGGAGTCTATGTTGCTGAATTTTGAGTATAATCTTGCTTGCATGGGAAATTAATGCTATGGCTATGTCCTATAGCTCCTGCAGTCTTTTGTGCCTCCTTTTTTGTGGATGGGAATGTATCTTGATCATTTCCAGTCTGTTGGCCATCTTTTCCCCCTCTCCCATAATTGTTGGCATATTTTAGTAAACACTTGAATTGATTCTGTCTGTGTGGATTGTAGCAGTTTAACTGGGATGCCATCTGTTCTTGGTGATTAATTCTTCCAAATTTTTCTGAATACAGTTTCCACCTCGGTTTCTAGAATTTGTGCATAATCTTCATATGGTTCTTCATTCCATGTCTCATTCATGGGATTAGCTCTTCTATGTACTGCTTCCACCATCTTTTTATATCCATACGGTATATGATCATGTAGTATGCACTTCTTCTGATCATAGAGCATCCCTGCCCTTGGTTAGATTTTCCCCATTGAGTTCCAGATCTTCTAGAAAAGGTCTCTTGTTCTTTTGTTGTTATTGTTTTCTTCTGTTTCTCTGCATTGATCATTATAGTTGTTTTATTTATTCTTGCACATATGTCATCCTTTCATTCATAGATCTGGTTCTATTTCTATCTCTCATTTCATTAGCTTCTCATCTTTCTTTTACTGGTTGAAGCATTCCATCTGTTATCCATTGTTTCCTCTCCCCCCCCCCCTTTTTTTTCCCCATCATCAACAGAGTTTTCCTGTATTCATCCTTAATTATGTTCCTGGATTCTGCCCATAGTTCTTCTGGTACCAGTAAATTATGCTTAATAACCCAAATCCATTTCTTACATATTCTGTAAATTCTGCTGAGATGTTGTTCACACCATATTTTGTTATGTTTACTGGTTTTGTGTTCTTCAGATATACTCTAATTTTTGATGTATGTACCTCATGATCTGTGCCACAGTCAGCACTAGGTCTAGTTTTGGCTGAAAAAAAATGACTTCATCTTCTGCTTCCAGTTGTGTAGTCTATCTGATTTTTGTACTGATCATCTGTTGATGTTCAAGTATATAGTCTCCTATATGGTTGTATGAAGAAGGTATTTACGATGAATAGATCATTGGCCTCGTAGAATTCCTGTACCTAGTCCGAATCTTCCCTACAGTTTTTTTTATTCTTCTTTTATCCCTACTTTAGCATTCCAGTTGCCTATCAGTATCAAGCAATTCTTTTTTGGTGTGTTGTCTATTTCTTCCCATCACTTGATATCTTCTCCCTCTGCTTTTGTTATTGGTGCATATATTTGTATGATGGCAATATTTATGGGTTTTCCATGGAGCCTTATTGATATGATTCCGTCCAGTTTTTCCTTTGTATCCTTTGACTGCTCGTGCTACATCTCTCCTCACTATGAAAGCCACCCCATTTCTTTGCATCTTTTCTTTTCCTGAGTAGTACACTGTGTAGTTATCTGAGTTAAAGTGACCCATTCCTGTTCATTTTAGCTCACTCACTCCTAATATCACTGTTTATAGGTTCCATTTCCTTTTAAATTATGTCTAACTTCCCTTGACTCATGCTTCTCACATTCTACATCCCTACAGTATATGTGGTTCTGCTTCAATTTTTTTTTTGTTTTGTTTTGTTGAATGTATGTACTGCTTATCTTCCCATCTTGTGAGATCTTCTGTTCCCTTGGTCATTTTCTGTTTGTGATTTCCCCCTGTGGCTCCTGTTTAGCTCTCTGTTATGTTCTAGACTTGCCTTGGGTTTGGTTTAGTGCTGTCTCATTATAGGGCTTTCTTGGTGAAAGGTTCCTGCAAGGAGGTTTACCTTTGCCTTGCTGTAACTGCAGTTCTTTGAGTGGTCACATGTTAACACAAACTTCTTAGATCAGGGGTAGGCAACCTTTCCCCTTTAAGGGCCAAGGGACTTCAGCTCCCAGAAGCCTCAGCCATGTTGGCCAATAGTCCCATGTTGGCCAATAGCTCCTGGGATTCTGGGAACTGATGTCCCTCGGCCCTTAAAGGGGACAGGTTGCCTACCCCTGTTCTCACTGGTCATAACATTTATGTTCTGATTCTGTGAACAGGAGAAGAACTTCATTTAAATTCTGGTGCATTGATGGGATATCTAATACTAAGTACATAAAACAACTACCAATATTGGAACTCAAATGGATACATGGTTGGTAAATCTGAATCCCTGGTGTGTAAAGATGTGGGTGTAAGTGGGTTGGTTTGAGTTTTTCATTGTCCTTCCACACCCTAAGTTTTCCCTAGGATCTTTTCTTGAGTCTTGGCAGGATGGTTCCCATTACCAGTTCAGCTGGTTATATAAGAGACTCTGTGAGCAGGAGAAGAACATTGTTGCTTTTGAATTTAGCAGAGTTGCATTGTGTGAGCTGAGGAGTTGTTATATATATCTTTTGAATGCTTGTAGGCCACTGAGGAAGACTGCTGTCGAAATGCGTCTGGCCTTGAGTTTTTATTATTTGCTATTATTATATTTTTTTATTTTTTAGCATTTGCACACTTTTCAGTGGGGTATTGTGAGCCTTTTAGAAATTTTACTGACTTATCTACTTCAGGGTTCAGGTTTTTTTGGCCTTGATTTTTGAAATTTTTATTATCATTATAATACTTACTTTTAGAATTTGCATACTTTTCAGTGGGGTATTTTTACCCTTTCAGAAATTTAATTTTATTCGATTTTCTGCTCCAGGGTTTAGTTATCCTTTTAGTTCTTCACATTGTTGCCTTTTTGTAATTGGAAGTGGGATTATTTTATCCTGGTTATTTTTTGGCAGAACCCTTAAGTTTGGTTTTTTGATCATATGTCGGGTTTTCTGGCTGCAGGGACTTTTGTTGGTTTGTTTCTCAGCTACATGGAATACATGCAATAGTATAACGTGGGAGCAGCTCCACTGATGGAAAAGTATGTACTTAAAACTGCTTATTATTTGAAGGGAGAAAATAGAAACTTCTATAATTTTATATCTTCCAAAAAGCACAAAAATGATCAGTCATCAGAACATAATTACATTTAATCCACAAAACTCTCCCTAGTCTGAAGAGAGTAAAATTTTAAAATTGTATGTCATACCTTTTCATGGCTGTTTGTAATTATAACTAGGTCTGTTCCTTTAAATCCTTGACAAGCAATTCTGGCATTGGCCCATGTTTCCATTTTTGAATCTTCCACATAGTAACATGATTTTGAATAATAGTGCCACTTGGGCTTCTTTGGACATGGGTCTTTGAAAACTTAAAAATCAAAATAGTATTTGGTATGCAACTGAAGAAAAAACTCAAAGAGATATAACTGCACAGATGTGAACTTCAATGAAAGCTCTTCTAATTGTGAATCAATCATCTTAAACAAAAGAGTAATTACATCATTTCTATAGCATCTCAAAAAGTTCAAGGTGATGTTTAGGCACTGCCTCAAAAATGTCACAACAGCTGTCAAAGTAAAGCAGCATTACACTTTTCATATTATAGATTAGCAGTAATAGCTGAAGGAGAGTGGTATGATTAGGGATAACCTACTAGGTTTGTGGCTAGGCCTAAATCCAATTGTTAGTCCTACTTAGAGTGGATCCACTGAATCAATGGATTATATACATAAGTAACCAGAGAGAGAGAGAGAGATTTACCAAGTTCTCATAGATTTAATAGGTCTACTCTATTTGGGACTAACTCTAGTTTAGAGCTAAACTACAGGAAATATTAAAAATATTGGGTGTAATTTAAGATTCTCGCTCTTTTACTCAAAGAAAGCACAACTGCCTCTTTTTTGTTCATAAAAAGAGAGCAGCATGCTGCTGTTTACTGTACTAAGCAGTTTAGTCCCTAGCAAGGACAGGTTGTTTACCTGTAACTGTAGTTCTTCGTATGGTCATCTGTGAATTCACACAATTGGGTATTCCTGCACCTGTGCAGAGCATATTCAGAACCTTCTGGAATCGCTAGGCAGATTTTTTTAGTGGTAGCTCTGCCCACTTCTTGTTACACCCTAGCATTCCCGCTTATTTACCTCAGTTCCAAACCATGCTGCTTAGCAGAATCCAGAGGTAACATGTGCAGGACACCATATGTCCTTCTTCTTTGTGGTCTCAGTGAATCACACAGATGGGAAACTAGCAAGTTACCTTGACAGGTGGAGGGAGTGTTGTGACATAACAATCATATCAATGAACTATAACAATGTTTATAAAACAACAACAATAAAACCATGAAACTAGTGGGCAAAACACTCAATGCACACCTGACTTCAACACTGCCCTCCCAAAAGCTACATCTTTATGTGACCTGGTATCCGGCCTATAATGAGAGATGAATGTCAAAAGCTGAGACATCAGCTTTGCAGACATCCTCCAAGGACATTAACAGGATGCTTATGGATTGAGGACTGGTAAGCCTTTTGAAGGAAAGATCATTGAATGGGTCAAATACTGAACAGAACCATGACTGCAGTTGACAAAATGGAAGCCTTGCCATTGGGGTACCAGCAGAAGTTGAACCATATGGCCTAGAAGGACCTGAATGGAACGCTGACAGGACAGGACAAGACAGCTTGTGACAGTGATTGGAAACTGTTTTGTGGAAGATATGCAATCCCTTGTCTGGAATCTAGTATGGCACTAATGAACCTTACTTCTTGGGATGGAGCCAGATTGGATTTTTCCAGGTTAACAATCAGGCCCAGAGAATTCAGGAGGGAACAATCAGGGTTTGATTGACATGTCGAACCAAGTCTTCCCTGGAAGTTGCTCCCTTACCAGTCACCCAGATAAGGGAAGAGAGTCTTTGTTGATGAATATAGATGGCAGATACCACTGCCATGCACTTTGTGAAGACCCTCGGTACCGTTGACAGGCCAAAGGGAAGGATGCAAAACTGACAAAGCAGATATCCCACAGCAAATGTGAGAAAACATCTGTGGGAAGGTCAAATCCCTATATGAAAATAGGTATCCTTGAGGTCCTGAGTGGTGAACCAATCACCCCTTTGCAACAGTGGAAGGATGGATGTCAAAGTTACCATTTCAAAAATGCCTGTGAGTGATCCAATGTGAACAAGAGACTCTGGGTAGGCTTGATGGTGCCCTTGGCTAAGAGTGAATGCATTTCATCGAGTAAGGTATCAGATGGGGGTGTAATCTGCAAAGTCCTAGTAGGCAGATATACTTTGAATTTAATAGCATATCCCCTGGAGATGATATCGATCACCCACAAACTGGTGGGAATTGTGGCCCATGTGCTTAAAAACTGAGCTAACCTGTCACCAAAAGATGCCAGGGAACTGAGGGAGATAGGAACAAAGTGGTCAAAGGCAATTTGTCACTTGGCTCAGGATCAGCCTCCAGAGGAGCACCTAGCCAATATGAAGCATTTGTTCCTGGGAGTGCAGTCCAGAGGAATCATCCTGTCAAGGGAGCAAAAGGCATACCTCCTGTTGAGCAGTTTGTCCTCTGATTTTGACCATATACTGTACAGCCTCCAGGCAGTGCCAGAGAGTCAGCTCACAGTAGACCTTGTAACTACACGTGTATTGGAAGAATGCCAGAGACGGCGTTTTGAGACTGGCATTCAGAGACAGCGACAGACAACAACAATCACACCACCAGAGGCAGTTCAAGGGACTGAGAGTGCTGCTGTCTGCATGGTCAAGAGATGTTTTGCTTGTGGACAGTCAGGGAATTTCCAGAGGAACTGCAAGAGGTCACCTGCTGCCAGAGGGAAACAACAATGCCGGTCTCCTGGGAACAGGAAAGGAGTTGTTTCAGCAGTAAAGGACAGTGACTCTCAAGCCCATCATGCTGATGCTGCCAGACATCAATGGATGGTTGATAGTGGTGAGACCCAACACATCGTGAACCAGAGGTCCTTGCTGAAGGACAGGAAGCCCTCTTGTGTCAACAAAGTGGGCTTGGCTGATGGGGGTTCAAGCCAAATCAGAGACATGAGAACAGTGCATTTCCCAGGGTTTGACAGGGACTTTGAGAATGTACTGTGTGCCCCCCAGTTACAGAATTGCTTAATCAGTGTCTCAGCACTGGTTGCAGAGGACTATGCAGTGCATTTTGAGGCGGATGAATGTCTCATCACCAGAGGGGGGGCAGGTTTGTGCTAAAGCTTACAAGCAAAATAAGCATTACTATTTGGATGCCCAGGCAGGGTGTGCTACAGTTGGGAATGTGCCATTGCACTCAAACTGTTTACACCATCTCCACAGAATATTAGGACATATCTGGTTCACAAATTTGGAGAGACTGAAGGGATATGTCCTGGGCTAAAGTGGGAGGACTGCAGCAACCACTTGGAATGTTCTGTGTGTAGCAGAATCAAGCTGAGGGCTTATCCTGTTGCAAAAAGGAGCAAGTGCACCACCCAGAGACCATTCCAAGTGGTGCATGCAGATATTGCGGGCCCTTATACCAAGTGTGAGATGTAAGAAGAAGGTATTGACCAGTGACTGTGTTGTAGATCAGTATCATCAGCTCTCAAATCCAGTAAGGAGAATATTGGCATGCCTAGAGCAAGAAGTAGACTGGCACTGATTATGAGAAACATCTCAAAACTGACAGCATGAGTCAGATTCATGTCGAAGAGGAGATCTCCCATGGTAAAGAGAGGAAAGAGACCAAGAAGCTTTAAAAAATGGTCCACGATTCATCGAGAAGTGATGGAATCCTCTGCAGAGTTCTAGGTGATGTTGGCATCCTAGATACCACTGGAGGTGGTACTGGTGATTCCAATAATGGGGATATCATCTGTTGAGGAGAATCCACAATCTCAACCTCTGAAGCTGAACCAACTTGTACTTCGACCACTTGTGAGGCCCTGATAGGTGATGTAGTTTTTGGTGCTCTGGTTCATGCTGAACTGGAGGTCGATCCATCTGAACAGAAGGAGGCTGATGTGGTCTAGGGCATGTCTCATCCTCAGAAGAGTGTTTATAGTGCTACTGCTTCTTTTTCTTAAAACTCCTTGGAATGACGAGAATCCAATGAGCAGAGAATGACCTGGTGTTGGGGGAATATCACCCTTAGTGAGAGGAGTAGTGTTGCCCATCATGGGGGCCTTATCGGTATAGACTGTCAGTACTGTACTCCTACGCTTCTGTGCTTTCAAGCAATCTTTGGTTTTGGCAGGTTGTTTCAAGCATTTATCGGTATCAAGACAACACCTGAAAGATCCCTCGGATTCGAGGCAGCGTTCAACCCCCAATCTCAGTTTAACCAAATGATGGGCCAACTTACTCTCAGAGGCCAACCTTGGAGGAGCCGAGACATTAGCCAAAGGTGGCATTGACAATTTTAAGGTTTGCTCATATAGAATACCTTTACCCTTGATTCCCGATTTTTGTGCACCTGAGGGATAAAGGCCCTACAACAGACACAAGTATTGACATTGTGTCCTTCTCACAAACAAAAGAGACAACAGGAGTGGCCAACTGGGAAGTTTAGCCCCACACTCACTACACCTCTTTAATGAGATGGAAAGAGTTGACATGATCAAATAATTGTCAAAAACAGTCCAAGACAAAACCAAAATTGTCTCCCAATAACAAGAAGAAAAAAACCAATAGAATAACCAGTAAAAGAGTCCATAAGTCAGAAATCCAACAACAATCCAAAAGCGAAAGCCAGAAAAAAGATTCCTCAATGCTGCTGACGTGGCAGACAAAAAGGAACTGAGGTAAATCAACCTCAGGAATGCTAGGGTGTAGTAAGAGGTGGGTGAAGCTACCAGCCAAAAATCTGCCTAGTGATTTCAAAAGATTCTGAATATGCTCTGGGTAGGTGCAGGAACACTCAATTGTATGAAGAAGAAGTATAATATTCAGCATCTTTTGGTGTAATTTTTTTAAAACATAAAAAAACATAAAAAACATAACTCTAATGCTAAGATATAGATAGATGAGAAGCAAAAGCAAAAGGTGACAGAAATAGAGTCAGAACCCTGAATGAAACTGGTCAATGACTTGTACACAGGGGCAAGGAGAACGACTGCAATAATAAATATAATCTTAATCCAGATTTATGCTCTAACTACAGAGGAAGAAGAAGTAGAAATGGAAAGATTGTATGTTGGAGTCCAGGAGGAAATGGATCACACACCAAAACAGGACTTCTTGTTAATCATGCGTAATTAGAATGCAAAAATAGGAAACAGAGCAGAATCAAAGATTGTAGAAAAATTTGGCCTAGGATCAAGAAAAGAAGCAGGAGAGTGACTGAATTTTGCAAAGCCAACAATTTATTCATCACAAACACATTCTTGAAGCAACCCAAAAAGCAACTGTATATATAGACATCACAAGATGGCTAATACAGAAATCAAATAGACTACATAAATGGAAGCAGAAGGTGAAGAAACCCCATTCTCTCTGCAAAAACAAAACCAGGAGCAAACTGTGGCACAGACCATGAAGTAATAATATGAAAAAATAGAATAAAGCTAAAGAAGAAAACTAATCCAACCATTATGTTGCAATACAACCTAAAGAACATCCCCATAGAATTTATATATAATGTGAAAACTAGATGTGCACTACAGTATATTAGATTTAATTGGCTAGGAGAAGAACTCTGGACAGAAGCCAGGACATTCTCAGAGAGGAATGCAAAAATACATTATTTGTAGCAAAAAAGAATAAAAACTCAGTGGATAACAGATAAAACTCTTAAGAGCAGACAAACAAGCAAAAGTAAAAGAAATAGAGACAGAACTCTGAATATAACTGTTCAATGATTTGTGCTCAGGAACAAGGAAACCTACTATAACAATCAGTACAGAGAAACAGAAGCTGACAAAAAAGAAGAAGAAGAAGAGACCTATTGCACAAGATCTGAAAAATTAAAGAGAAATTCAAAGAAAGAGTGGGGTGCTATACACATTACAAGACTGAGTACAACCAGCCTGCCCCCACTGCGGGCTTGCTATCCATGGATTTGAGCATCCACGGATGACTCTATCTCATTCACCAATGGTGGTGCATGCATGTGGGTGCACCACAATTAAAACCAACAGGTCTTGTGGTTTTTGGCATCCGCGGGGGAGTCCAGAATGGAACCCCTGCAGATACAAAGGGCCAACTGTACAAATAAAAGCAGAATGGAAACAATAGACAGAACTAAATGAAAGAGATGAAAGAGTAACAGATTCATTCAAGGAAGAACCATGTGAAGGCGAACCTCCAATTTAGAAAGTGAAGTGGAAGCTGAACTCAGAGCATTTGGAGGAAATTAATCACCAGGAACAGATGGCATACCAATTGAGCTGCTCAAATCTACAGAGAGAGAATCTATTCCAGTTCTAACAAAAATATGTCAACAAATATGAAAAACAAATCAATGACTCATAGATTGTAAACATTCAATATATATTCCAATTCCAAATGAAGGGGACACCAGGGACTGCACAAGACCATTGCATTAATTTCCCATGCAAGTAAACTGATGCTCAAAATTCTACAGCAAAGACTTTTACCATATATGGAGCAAGAAATGCCAGATGTCCAAGCTGAGTTCAGGAAAGGCACTAGGGATCATATTGCAACATATGTTGGATAATTGGAGGTACACCAAAGATTCTCAGAAGAAAATCAGCCTGTGCTTTATAGATTATAGTAAAGCTTTCGATTGTATAGATCATATCACTCAATCTGTTTAACTTGTGTGATGAACATATCATATGTAAACCAGGATTAGACTAGAGGAAAAAGACACAAAAATTGGAGGAAGGAACATCAACAATTTAAGATATGAGATGACACCATACTGCTAGCAGAAAATAGCAAAGACTTGGAATGTATACTGAAGAAAGTCAAGGAAGAAAGTGCAAAAGCAAGTTTATAGTTGAACATTAAAAAACAAACAAAATCAATGACCACAGACAATTTACCTAACTTTAAAGTAGATGATGAAGACCTTGAAACAGTTCAATATTTTCCATACTTTCACTCAGTCATTAATCAGAATAGAGGCTGCAGTTAATAAATCAGAAGACTACCACTTGGAACAACAGCTATAAAGGAATTAGATAAGATCCTGAAGTGTAAAGCTGTATCACTGAATAATACTAAAGTTGGGATTGTCCACACCATCCTATTCCCTATTTCTATGTATGCTTGTGAAAGCTGGACAGTGAAGAATGCTGACAAGAAGAAAATTAACATTTGTAAAGTGGTGCTGGAGAAGAGTTCTATAATACTATGGGCTGTAAAAAAGACCAATAAATGGGTCCTAGAGCAAATCAAGCCTGAACTCTCCCTAGAAGCCAAGATGATTAAACTGAGACTGTCATACTTTAGTCATATTACGAGCAGGCATGATTCCCTAAAAAAGGCAATAATGCTTGGTACAATAGAAGACAGTAGGAAAAGAGGAAGACTGCATTTCAGATAGATAGACTCAATAAAGGAATTTGACAGCAATTAACAACAACTGGAAGATTAGGTGATTTTTATAGAGAAGGCAAGAAAAATGAAAGGGGTAATAAAAGGAAGGCAAATAGAATATATAAAATAGGAGAAAACATTACACTTGTCCAGGAACAGCTGCACTTTTTTACCTTCTTCAATGCACTTTGGATCTGGAGAGTCTAAGCCACACTTTGTTAGGCCAGTGCCCACACATTCTCCAGTAACAGCATGGCAAGGAAGGTTATTGGTACAGTGCTGACAATGGAACTGACAATTTGTACCATAAAATCCAGGATTACAAACTAGAACAAAATTTCAGAATTAGGATAGGAATGAAATTGTATTATAATTTAAATTGCTTGCCTGTTATGCTATATAAATCCATACACTTGATCACAGAGTCACCAACCTTAATGTGCTGCCTAACAGAATTTAATACAAAGACTATAGTAAGGTTTTGGACTTGATCTGTCAAATACTTCAGCTATCACCTTTAAACTCACACTTCAGATTGCTGTATTTTGATTTTGACAGACCCCTGTCAAAGATTCAGGCTGGTGTTGACATGTGGAACATTTTCCTACACATTTGGGATTAGGTAGCAAACATTGGCCTTTTTGGCAAACAGATCTGCTTTGCATGAAGCTTTGTGTGAAACAAATTTTAAGGATTGCAAGTGTTAGGGTCAAACCTTGGTTTTATTTATTCACCCAGGGCAACACTGACTAAATTTCCTATAAAACTAAAAATGTGGTACCAAAAGATTTTTAACACTGTCTTCTAAACTGCTGCTATGAACAGTTTTCTAACTGGCTCCTCATTAATAATAGTATGAACATGCAGGTATATTCAGAGTTTAGACCCAGGCTGACCAGATATTATAACCTCAACAGAGGACAAGGCACTGCAAAATGTAGGACATCAGGAAAAATGGAGGACATGACCAAATAAAAGCTAAAAACACTCATATAAATATAAATTCATGCTTCTTAATCATGCTCTGAATGGAGGACATTCCTGTATTACATTCTGGGAGGAGGCATCAATTTAAAAGAGAATTCTTTTACACAAATCCACACAATGAGTTGTAAACTGTTTTGACTTTGCTGCTGACTAGTCAGTCTTTCAACAATTGCACTAAACTATCTTATTTGATTGCTAATCAAAGAAAAATCATTTGATTTTAAGTCTAGTTTAACTGGGAAGGATAAAAAGAGCAAAAATACTTATTAACAATATACTTTAATGCTGATATCATAATTCCTTTTTGCCAAAATGTGACCCAAATAATCATATTCATTTTTGGGACCAAACAGTCCTAGAATTATTAAGATTCTGACATGTTACTTAAAACTAATTAAAATCCTAATGCTTAGACTTACAATTTGTTGTTGTTTGTTAATAGTAAAGAAAACAGGATACCAAATGTACTAAGAAAATAGAGATGTTAATTCATCAGTTATGTTTTCAAGCATTTCCCAAGCTCAGGTAAAGAGCTCCATGATGGCCCTCTTCACACATCACAATTTATTTTGAATGTATTTCTGTGTTAATGGGTGCTGCTTGCTCATGTTTGGCTCCTCCTTCAAATGTGAGTAGTTAAGCTAAACACAGATCTTTTTCTGTGGTTTATCATTACCTACAATTCAAGATGTCTAGTTTATCTCTCCCCAAAGGGAAAAACCATGAACCATGGTTTGTGATTGGCTCATAACACAGGCTTGTTGAGGACAAACACAAATTAGGGTTTCCAGTTCATTTGTAAGAATAAAGGAACCATGGTTTCTCTTGTTTGTAGTGAGAATAATGAGGCACCATCACACAGGACCAGAGTTATTACTAAGTCTGAACTACACCAGTGAGTGTAGAAGTTACTTTAGCAACTCACCAGTCTTCAAATACAATCTATCTTCTGCAACAAGGCTTTTGAACACCTTCTTTCCACTGACCATATAATATTGCCCCTGTGAAAAGACTACACCGGTACATGTATTTCGTTCAAAAATGCAATCCTCTAGAGCAAATCCCAAAATATAGAAAATTTTGGACAAAGTTTTTTGTCTTTGTGGTATTATGTAGCCCTTGTACTCCTGGAATATGTTCACATCTGTACACAGAAAGAATCACAGTTCAAAATAATGCATTAAAATTAGATGTTCATCTCCTTCTAGGACAATAATGATTTGACAAGGCCTTGCTCACTATCATTTCTGTACTAGTAACCAATCATTTTTGGACTAATATATGTTGTACTTAACCTGAAGAAAATGTAGAAGAATGAGATGCTGCAGAGTTCAATCATCCATGTGTTGTTAAGACTGAACATTTTAAATTCGTCTAACTAACCCTGAAATGCCAGGAAAAGGTTTGCATCTCTTTAGAAAAGAAACAGATTTGTTTAAAACTAGAATGAATGGCTATAATGCTCACATCTTGTGTACAAAGCATTTTTATGCCAGGGGTGTGGCCCTCCAGGTGGCCTGCAATTATAGTGTGGATAGCCCTGCTTTATGAGTAATTACTGAATTGGAGATTGCTTTCACATTTAATGCAGCTACTGATGAATGTCAAGATTACTAACTTAAAAACAAAGACTTCTTGCACCTGTTACTAAAAACAACTAGTAAAAATGGGTAATACCTTTATTAGGAGTGCTACAGTGTTTTTAAAAAGTGACACACAGTTCTTCAGAACCATTCATTAGCTATAATTGTACAAAAATTATGGGTTTAAGGAGAGAAGGAACAACAAATTAAAAAATACAGTCCATTGGCTACTGTCTGCCTCTGTAGCTGCAAAATGTTTAATGCACGCTCAATGAGGGCAAGTGATATCATATATATAAATATTATCTAGCAGTAGTTTTCATGCATTTTCCTACTTCTTCCTCTGATGTACAAAATGGTTGAGATTCCATCATGGAAGTCCCCAATAGCCACAGAAGCATTAAGTAATGGGGTGCACTACAAGGAAATGCCTCATTCCCCATAACAAATATAAAATATTGAATAGGAATATAAAACCAGAATAAAAAGTTAATACTTACGTTCTTTTCTTTCACATATAAAATATAATTTTTGGTTGCACTTTGCTGATTGGAAGTATAACATATTGTTGAGAAGGGTGCCACAGCTATTGTCTTTAGCCCCTTGAATCTTTAACCTAAATAAAGATGCCATATTAAATTGTATCTTCAGTGGGAAATGCAATATAATCCATTAGATCCCAAGTCAATAATTCATTTTCTGGAGGGCTAATTTGAAAACAGAGTTTGGCAATAGAGTAGGATCTCTGTACCATGTTCTCTTTTGGCCTGCCAGCAAATTCTATTACAAATAATTATTCACTGCATAGTTCTATTTCAGCAACTAGTAGTGGTAGAACTAGTCTGTGAAGTTCACAGTGATGCACTTGATCACAGAGAAAGATAACAGGGTGCAATGTTGGATATGTAAGAATGCTTGACAAAGAATATTTTCAATTTTCATTGGACCTTTATTTTTATTTATTTATTTATTTATTTATTTCAGGCTACCATCACTGTATTTTCTCTAATCTTGTATTGTGGCCTTCACTTTTTGAATCTTTTTGCATTCCTCAAAGGGTAGATTTGACCCAGGTGGTTTACACAATTGATAAAAAGATAACAGATAATTTGTCTTTTTGTTTTGTTTTGTTTTGTTTCTGTTTCCATTAGCCCTGAAATGAGAGTAAAAGTGGAGGGAGTATGGAGGAATGAAAGAGAGTTAAGGGAGAACAAAGGGTGGAAGGAGTGGTGCTTTGTGGGTTTGTTTGGGTTTTTTGCAAAGTAAAGTAGCAAAAGTGGTAGAAAGGAATAAAAGAGGAATTGAGTTAGAATAAGGAGAGAAATAAAGACTGTTGCTGGCAAGGCAGGAGAGAGAAAACTAGAGAGGAGAAAGGACTTAACAGGTAAAGAATTTGGAACTCCTGCCTGTGTAAGAAGTTACCCACATGGTTTATGGATTGCTCCTCTGCACCACCCAGAGAATGCAAAAAATATAATGTCCTGAGTTAATAGTAATTTTTATCAATATCCTGAGAATATAAAGGAAATCTTCCAACAATGCTCTCTCAAGGCAGACAGGCATTTCAGAGATCAGGATTTAGATTCAGACTTCAGTATGTTTTTATGAAATAATAGAGTAAAGAAGATTAGAAAGAAATAGCCATGAATTGTCGTCATTTCTTTCACATTTCAAATCTTCATCAAATCTTCACTTGCCCACTTAAGATACACAGCTAATTGTCCTAGAGCAGAGTGGAAATTATGCAGCCCTCCAGATATTGTCTACAACTCTCACAAGTCCTAGCCAGAATGGTAAAAAAAAAGTGATGTGTACTTCAACAACTATCAAACCTGCTCTAGAGAAGGACTAGAAGAGAAAAATGCATGATAGTGAGACAGAATAGTGAGAAGAGTGACAGATGGAGATTATCAATTGAGAAAATCAGTTTAAAAAAATAGAGCAGCCACAAAGAAATGGAGAAGACAAGGACAAATCACAATAAGGGCTGGTGGTCAAGATAGTCAGGGGAAATAGTCTGTCAGTTTATTAAGTAGAGAAAGTATTTTGTGTGGTTTATTAAGGGATTACAGGCTTCTGTTTGTTACATTTTCCAATTAACTCCAACACTTGGTTCAAATACTTTATGAAATCTGGTCTGAGTGGATTCATGGATAATATCTTATCCTATGTTTTGGCCTTTACCTCTACAGCCAAGGTTATTTAAAAAGAGACCTGTTCCTCTCTCAGTTCAGAAGGCAGTGGCAGGGGTTTACAATGTTGAAGATTATGGCAAACCAAGACCCAATGGATAAGAATGCGCAACTAAAATTTTAATTATTTTGGATAATTAAGGGCTGAAACAGACGACCCGTTTGAGCCCACTTGGGGTTGGCTTGGGGGTGTGGCATTTAGATGCTACTTTCCCCAGAGCCAGCTCTTCCAGGGAAAAAGCTGGCTCTTTGGGAGAAGGGGCAGCTTTTTTCCACCCAAAAAGGAATGGATCTTATTTGTTTTTTAGTGTGTACTTCCCTTTCACTGACTTCTTAGTCAGCATGTTCAGTCTTTATTGAACTGTTTTAGGGATTCACCTTCAGAACCCCATCCTAAGGTTGTTTTCTGCAAACCTTGGAGTTTCCCCAATCCATTTCCTACCTTTGTCTTGTCTAAGGATCAAAGTGTATTTAAACTGTTGAGCAAATACGGTAGCAACACAGCCAAATAGTAGTGTTTGACTCATGAAAGAAAGTTTGAAAATCTTACCAATAATCCTTAGTATTTACTACTGTTCCATCAGCCCATTGCCACTCTTTTTTCTGTGAATGCCACTGCATTCCTATCCACATCTGTTCGGTTATCATCTGTCTCAGCCATGCCTGTAAAGCAAAGAAATACAGCCTATTAGAAACTGATAGACATAGTAAAGATTGTTAAAATTTGGGGGCACAGCTTCAAAATATTCCTTGAATACAGCTGCATCCATTGAACAGGGTTGCCAAATAGCTCAGTTCTCCTTCCAACAAAAGCAAAAGAGGGAACAGCACTCTCTGTCTTGCTCTCCAGCCATGCATCACTTACATATCAGCACTTAACAATACAAACTATGAAACTAGTGCATACCTACCTTCAAGCTTTCTGTTCATTTGGTTCTTTCCAAAATCTTTGTCCAAAATATTAGTATGGGTCATGGCAAGGTTGGGCTATATATTTTTTATATTTAAAATTGTAAAAATTATAACCTGCATTAAAAATGCCAACCTTTTCTGCGGGATCTTGCACCTGGAGTAGCTGTGTGTCTTTAAAACGTTTGCATAGCTCCTGAGCATCCTTCCAGCTCACTTTTCTATTTTTTTCTATCAAATAACATTTTTCATTCCAGTACCACCAGCCAGGACCAAGAGGGCATTTTAAATTATACAGACCTGGTAACATCAAAACAGAAGAAGTTTGGTGGAGAGGGGAGAAAAAGGGGGAAAAGGTTTCTTTTAAATATATTAATTTGTGATATTTTCTTGAAATTCTTTACTGTGTTTTTCTTGTGGTTGTTGTTCTTATTCATATTTAAATATATCTCTGTAACCTTTGGAAAGTGAGCATTTTGAAAGTGAAGAGAAATCTGACCACTTTTCCATTAGTGATGGGAAAAGCCTACTGAGTGAAAGTGATAGCGAGCACGCTGAGAGTCATGGGGAGGGGGAAGTTCTCTAACTCCCTCCTTTCTCTAGATGAGTTTTCCCCTACTTCTCCTCATTTGATGCAACTATGCTTTGATGTCCCAATTGTTCTAAATCAGGGGTAGGCAACCTGTCCCCTTTAAAGGCCGAGGGACTTCAGCTCCCAGAATCCCAGGAGCTATTGGCCAGCATGGGACTATTGGCCAACATGGCTGAGGCTTCAGGGAGCTGAAGTCCCTCGTCCCTTAAAGGGGACAGGTTGCCTACCCCTGTTCTAAATGAATGGGGGGCGGGGGGAATCTAGCAGGAATCTACGAATAGATGAAAACAAAGAGAGGCAAAGAGCTTTTTCACGCGAGTCCTTTTTTGTGATAGACACTTGTGTTTTTTGTCTGTCATCACTATTGATTCTCTCTTTTCATATCACCAGTAGTGCAATTTCACACTTTCATATTATCACATAACTGTGCACTGTTTTCTCCACCTGTGGAAACTTTTTTTGGGGGGAAACCCTTGCAGTTTTTGAACACACCTCTGTACTTTGTGTAGTAGAGAAATGTTGGAGAAACTGTTAACTCAAACTTTTGTTGAACAGGAAAAAGCTCTGAGTGTGTGTGTGTGTGCATGCACCACAGTAGTGCAATCCTTATTTCAATCCCAAACACCCAGCTGGAATCATCATCATCATCATCATCATGTGCTTCTCTTTAGTAAGAGGCTATGCTGATAGGTGTCCTATATCAGATAGACTTTTGCTGAGGAGTCAGAGTAAATTTACTAAACAATGGCACCATAACTAACACTATTAGTAACATGCAGAAGGAAGCATGGTAAACTCCTTTGGAATGTCATTTACCATGAAAACCCAATGATGACATAATCCAAAATGAAATAAGAGATAGTGCCAAAAGATGAAACACCCAAGTCAGAAGGCATTCTACAAGCTACTGTGGTACAACAGAGAATAACTACACGTAGTGCTGTGGTTAATAATACAACAAGACACAAGCCTAAAGGCCATTCAGCTGCTGAAATGCTCAGAAATGAAATGAACGTCTAAAGATGTACAACACAAATTACAGGAATATGGAATGTGAGAAGCAAGAATCAGGGGAAGGTAGACATAGCAGAAAATGAAAATGAATGTACAAAGAGCCTTTCCTGTCCACAAGGTTTTGGTTCAACCCCCTCTCCTTGCAAATGGGAAAATCTGCAGGAGCTCAAGCCCATATATGCATGTGCCGACATCACTGCACCCATGAGCATGCACCAACATTGGCAAATAGAGGGATGGGGCAATTGGTGGAAGCTCCAATCCACAGATGACTAGCCTGCTGTATCAGGCGGTGTATAACCATTGAGTGAGCTAAAGTGGACAAGAATGG
Organism: Phrynosoma blainvillii; assembly: GCA_026167975.1. Taxonomy (NCBI): domain Eukaryota; kingdom Metazoa; phylum Chordata; class Lepidosauria; order Squamata; family Phrynosomatidae; genus Phrynosoma; species Phrynosoma blainvillii. Next base: position 271,427,092 of record JANUYF010000002.1, read on the forward strand.
GACATTTTGAGTCTGATAACTTCACTGTGTTTTACTCAGGAATGAAAAAAAGCTAAGAAATATGGTGGCAATAATAGTAGGAAGAGATGACGCAAAAGCAGTCAAAGGATATAATGGACAGTCTGACCGAATAATATCAATAAGACCTCCGACAAAAACCTGTCAATATAATCATAATCAAAGTATATGATCTAACTCCAGCAGCAAAATGAGACATTGAAATATTCTGTTCTGGTGTCCAGCAGGAAACTGATCACACACCAAAACCGAACTTCTTGTAGTGATAATAGGTGATTGGAATGCAAAAGTAGGAAACAAAGCAGAATCAAAGATTGAAGGAAAATTTGGCCTAGTATCAAAAAATGAATCAAGAGAGAGACTGATTGAATTTTGTGAGACCAACAATTTGCTCATCACAAACATAATCTTCAAGCAACCAAAGAGGTGACAGTATACATGGACATCACCTGATAGCCAATATAGAAATCAAATAGACAACGAAATTGAAAGCAGAAGATGGTGAAGCTCCATTCTTCCTGAAAAAACAAGGGGCAAATTGTGGCACAAACCATGAACTGCAAATATAAAAAATACAGTAAAGCTAATGGAGAACACTAAACCAGCCATCATGCCAAAATAGAATCTGAAGAACATCCTCATAGAATTTAAAGTTAATGTGAAAATTAGATTCGTACTCTTAAGCGAAACTGATTGGCAGCCAGAAGAACTTTGGATTGAAGCCAGGAACATTGTCAGGAAGGAATGCAAAAAGACACTAAGTAAAAGTAAAGGTATTCCCTATTGACAAGGTTGTCAAGTCGTGTCTGATCATAGGGGGCGATGTTCATTTCCGTTACCAAGCCAAAGAGCCAGCGCTGTCAGAGACTACTCTATGATCATGTGGCCAGCATGATTGCACAGAATTCTGTTTACCTTCCCACCAAAGTGGTACCTATTTATCTACTTGCATTTGCATGCTTCAAACTGCTAGGTTGGCAGAAGCTGGGACTAGTGACACTTGGAACTCAAATTGCCAACCTGACGATCTTGCAATCAACAGTCAGTGCTATAACCACTTGAGCCACTGCATCCCTAAGACACTATCTGCAGCCAAAAGAAAGAGAAGTCTGAGTAGATGACAGATTAAATTTTTCAAGCAGTTAATGACAGATGAGAAGCAAAAGAAAAAGATAACAGATATAGAGTCAGAGTCCTGAATGCAACTGTTCAGTGACATGTGCTCAGAGAAGTCTCAGTGTGCAGAATAATAGAAGATGACAACAAAAAAGAAGAATATGAGACCTCTTCCACAAGACCTGAAAAATCAGAGGGAAATTTATAACAAGAGTGTGAATGCTGTACAACCAGCAGGGGAACACATTACATAACCAAGTACAAATAAAAAGCTGATGGAAACAATGTAATGAAGAACTATACAAAAGAGATGAAAGGATCACAGATTCAATCAAGAAACAACCATTTGAAGATTAACCTTTAGAAAGTGATGTATGAGCTGCACTCAGAGCACTTGGGAGTAATAAATTACAAAGAACAGATGGCATACCAATAGAGCTACTTCAGTCTACAGAGACAGAATCTACTCTAGTTCTAACTAAAATCTGTCAACAAATATGGTAAAGAAATCAATGACCCACAGATTAGAAATGCTCAATATATATTCCAGTTCCTAAGAACAGGGACACCAGGGATTGCAGTAACTACAGGAATACAGCATTAATTTACCATGCAAATAAAGTGATGCTCAAAATTCTACAACAAAGACTTTTACCCTGTTGTTGTTGTTGTTGTTGTTGTTGTTAACTGCTCTCAAGTCATCCACAACACATGCTGCCCTGTGGATGGGACATCTCCAAGACCCCCCCCCCTATCTTCCACTACTCTGGTTAGGTCCTGCAAATCCATGCCTGTGACCTCTCTGATTGAGTCTATCCATATTCTTCCTCTCTTTCTGCTACCTTCTACCTTCCTCAGCATTGTTGCTTCAATTTTGTCATTTTGGCTTCCAGGGAGAATCCAGGCCTCATCTATTCCAGGGCCCATTTGTTTGTCTTTTTGGCTGCCCATGGTATCCTCAGCACTCCTCTCCAGCACCATATGTCAAATGAGTTCATTTTCTTTCTGTTGGCTTTCTTCACTATCCAGCTCTAGCATCGATACATGGTCATGGGGAATACAATGGACTGGACGAATTTAACATTAGCGTTCAATTGTATATCTTACTCTTTTGGATCTTATGTAGTTATTTCATAGCTGCCCTTCCCATTCCTAGACATCTTTTGATTTCTTGACTGCAGTCTCAATTCCGATCAATATTATTTATTTGGAGTACTTATACCCCACTCTTCAGCCACAAAGGCTCTCAGAGTGGCTTACAAATTAAAACGGCTAAGTAGGCGGTTCCCTGCCCTCAGGCTTACAATCTAAAAAGATATGACACAAAAAAAGAAGGGAATGGCAGTGGGGAAGGAGATCAGGTCCAGTGGCTCTTCCCTCCCTCTGAGGCCTGGACCTTGGCAGATGGACTGGAGGAAGGGCTCTTCCTCTTAGTCTAGGCCTCATAGAGCTGGGCCTCCATTTAATCCAAGATACAGAGAATCTTTAACTATTTCAATTTCCTTCTCCTTCTTCTGAGTCTAAACCTTGTGTTTGTATGATATTTTCTGCATACAAGATAAAAAAATAAGATAATAGTATGCAGCACTATGCATAGCGTGCTACATAGTATGCAGCATAGTATACATAGTCTGACCCCTTTGCCAATTATAAACCACTCTGTTTCTCATATTCTGCTCCAACAGTAGCCTCTTGTCCTAAGTACAGATTTCTCATCAGTACTATCCAATGTAGTGGCACTTTCATTTTTTTATTCCATATTTTTTTGTGGTCTATGCAGTCAAAGGATTTGCTATAGTCTATAAAGCACATGCTGATTTTAACCATCGTATGTTTGCAATGTGGTCCCTAGTGCCTCTTCCTTTCCTGAATCACACTTGCACCTCTCGGATTTTTCTCTTCATATATGTTTGGAGACTATGCCACAGAATTTTTAGCATAATCTTGCTTACATAATCTTGCTCCCCCCCCCCCTTCCCGGCATTTGTTGGCACATTTTAGTAAACACTTGAGTTGATTCTGTCTGTGTGGATTGTAGTAGTTTAATTTGGATGTCTTCTGTTCCTGGTGATTAATTCTTCCAGATTTCTCTGAGTACAACCTCGCTTTTCTAGAATTTGTGTGTCATCTTCAGATGGTTCTTCATTCCAGGTGTCATTCATGTTATCATCTCTTTTATATAACTCTATGTATTGCTTCCACTATCTTTTTGTATTCACATCGTATATAGTCATGCAGTATGCTCTTCTTCTGATCATAGATCATCCCCGTCCTTGGTTAGAATTTCCCTTTGAGTTCTGAATCTTGTAGAAAAGGTCTCCTGTGCTTTCGTTTTTTTTGTTTCCTTCTGTTTCTCTGCATTGATCATTATAGTAGTTTCTTTATCCTTGCGCATTAGTCATTGAAGAGTTGCATTCATGGATCTGGTTCTATTTCTATCTCCCATTTCATTAGCTTCTCATCTTTCTTTTACTGCTTGAAGCATTCCGTCTGTTATCCATTGTTTCTTCTCTTTCTTTTTCGCCACTGTGATGAGTCACTAGGCAAACATGATTTCCTAACAGCCAGTCTTGGTTCAGGCTGGCTGTAGGGGAATGGCTACATGGGGAGAAGTTAATCAGTCAGTAAGAAGCTAGCAGAGGGGAGTGGCAGTCATGGAGTTGAGAGGGAGATAGACAAATTAGATTTAGCTGAAATTTCAGTGCAGAGTTCCTCAGCAGAATTCAGAGTTCCATTAAAGGAGTAAGGAGTTAATAGGCAGAAGAGCTTAATTAAAAGCAGAAAGGAACAGTTTAGGTTTAGAGAGTTAAGAGTGAAAAGCAACTGAATAGAGACATACTTGTAATTGCTGATTTATTGTCACTATTATAACATGCCGTCTATGAAACTATACTAAATGGGCAATATTCCTACTATATGCTTGTAAATAAAGTTTTGTTTCAAGACAAGCTTTTGACTGAATGATTTAATAACAATAAAAGCACAAGAAACACGCTACCAAATAGATTTGAAGATTTTAGAGGAAGGACACTGGGGAACCCTAACCCTTAAACATTTAGGGAAGGTGTATTAAGGCTGGAAGTTGGGCCAGTGTCATTCACGAGGAGTCTTTGGATCTTTCTGAAGTAAAAAGGTGGCCTCAAAGCTTTGCCAGGAAGACCCTGTGATATAATTGGTGCCAAGTTGTGGGATCGACAGATCCAGTTTAGAGATCGATAGATAGCCTTTGACTTCACATTGAAAACCATTCTGTTTCTCCATATTCTATTCTGACAGTAGCCTCTTCTCCTAAGAATAGATTTCTCATCAAGACTATCAAATGTGGTGGCATTCCTATGTATTTAAGAGTGTTTCATAGCTTTTCATGATCTATGCAGTCAAAGGCTTTACTATAGTCAATAAAGTACATGCTGATTTTCTTCAGGAATTCCTTGGTGAACTCCATTAACCATTGTATATTTGCAATGTGGTCCCTAATGCCTCTTCCTTTTCTGAACCCTGCTTGCACCTCTGGGATTTCTCCATATATGGAGTCTGTGCTGCAAAATTCTGAGCATAAATTTGCTTGTGTGAGAGATTAATGCTATGGTTCTATAACAACTGCAGTCTCTTTGGGGGAATGGGAATGTATCTTGATTATTTCCAATCTTTTAGCCATCATTTTGTTTTCCATATTTGTAGGCATATTTTAGTTAACATTCAAGTTGATTCTGTGTGGATGGTAGAAATTCTATTGAAATATCATCTTTTCTTCATGATTTATTTTCCCCAATATCTCTTATTGCAGCTACCAACTCAGACTCCAGGATTTGGGATTCATCTTCATATGGTTCTTCATTTCATGTGTCATTAATTTCTTCTTCTCATTTATATAACCCTTCTGTGTATTGCTTCCACTGTCTTTTTATTTTTTCTTAATATTAAAATATATTCCCCTTCTGATCATAGAGCATCTCCAGCCTTGGTCTTAACTTTCCTTTGAGTTCCTGGATCTTGAGGAAGAGATCTCTCACTTGTCCTTTTTTGTTGATGTCTTCTGTTTCTTTGCATTGATTATTATAGTAGTTTTCTTTATTGTTGTGCATTAGCCATTGAATAGTTGCATTCATAGTTCTGGTTTTGTTTCTATCTCACTTCTCTTTTGCTTCTCTTCTTTCCTTTACTGCTTGAAGCATTTCCTCTGTTAGCCATTGTTTCTTCTCTTTCTTTTTGACTACTGTTAGTGTCTTTCTGCATTCGTCCTTGACTATATCTTTGGCTTCTGACCATAGTTCCCCTGTCAATTATGCTTAATAGTATAGTTCTATTTCTTTCATTTTTTGTAAATTCTGGTGATCCAAGCTGGATTGAGGAAAGGATGAAGCACTAGGGATCATATTACAAAATGTATGTTGGGTTATAAAGTGCACCAAAGAATTTCAAAAGAAAATCTACCTGTGCTTTATAGAATATAGCAATGCTTTTGTTTGTGTAAATTATGAAGAGCTCATAAAGAAAGGGAATGCCACAACATTTGACTGTACTGAAATGCAATCTGTACTCAGGTCAGAATTCAAAGACATAGCCATGTTAGCCTGGAAAATCACTATGCAAAGGGATCTTGTAGCATCTTTGAGACAAACTGAAAGAAAGAAGCTGGTAGTACAAGGTTTCATAGACTTGAGACTATTTCTCAGATGGATGTTTCTCAGGAAGTAGGCTCAAGTCTACAAAAGCTCATGCTACCAGCTTCTTTCTTTCAGTTAATCTCAAAGATGCTACAAGATTCCTTTCTGTACTCAGGCTACTGTTAAGACAGAATATGAAGAAATGGAATGGTCTCCAATTGGCAAGGGGACCAAGCAAGGCTGCACTTTATCCCCCTATCTGTTTAACTTGTACTCTGAACATATAATCAGAGACTTGGAGAAAACAGCATGTAAATTGGAGGCAGGAACATCAATAGTTTAAGATATGCAACAGTTTAAGATATGCAGTATTACTAGTAGAAAATAAAAAAGACTTAGAACAATTACTGAAAAATCAAGGAAGAAAGTTCCAAGGCAGGATTAAAGTTGAACATGAAGAAAGAAAAAATAAGGACCGTAAGTGATTTACATAACTTTAAAGTAGACAATGAAAACACTGAAATAGTTCAAGATTTTCCATACTTTGGATTGGGTATTAATCAAAATGGAGATTGCAATCAAGAGCTCAGAAGAAGACTAGGACTTGAAAGGGCAGCTATGAAGGAATTAGATAAGATTCTGAATGTAAAGTTATATCATTGAATACTAAAGTTGGGATTGTTCAATGCCATCATATTTCCAATTTCTATGCATGGTTTTAAAAGCTGGACAGTGAAGAAAGCTGACTGGAAGAGAATCAACTTATTTGAAATGTGATACTGAAGAAGAGTTCCACAGATACCGTGGACTGCTAAAAAGACCAATAAATGAGTCCTAGAGTAAATCAGCCCAACTTCTCCCTCAAAGCCAAGATGATTAAACCAAGACTATCATACTTTGGCTGTATCATGGGAAGACATGACCCAGTAGAAATGACAATAATGTTTGGTGAGGTAGAAGGCAGTACAGAAAGAAGAAAACTGCAGTGTACATGGAAAAGATTCAATCAAGGAAGCCATGGCTCTAAGTTTGTAATACCTGAGTAGTGCTTTTGATGACAGGATGACTTGTAGATATCTCATTCATAAGGTCACCATGAGTAGAAGTGTTTGTAACAAACCACATATTTGTAATAAAAATAGTTTAGAGATCTGGTGACACAGTGGTTAAATGCCAATACTGCAGCCACAAGGTTGTGTTTGATCCTAGCCAGGGCTCCAAGGTCCACTCAGCCTTCCATCCATTTATAGGTCAGTAGAATGAGTACCCAACTTGTTGGGGGCAACTGACTTACACACTGTAAACCACTTAGGGAATGCTAGTTCACTGATATGCGGTATAGAAATTTACTTGCTATTGCTATTTCTGAAAAGTAGGCTTTGGGGTCTTCCAGTAATTTGTTCAAAGTATACATTTGGCCCAAATGCATTGAGTTTATTTAATAATAATAATAATAATAATAATAATAATAATAAATTTTATTTTTATACTGCCCATTTGTAACCCAATCCGGGCAGTTTACAGCATAATTTTTTTTTGCATACAACATAAAACAACATATGCCCTCCCCCCCTTAAAACATTATTAAAACACATTATAGTTAAAACCATAATTAACAATTTAAAACAAGAATTAAAATTAATACAGTGCAATCATAACCCCTGTAACTTTCTTCCAAAAGAACAGGGGTTCTAGAGGTTCTACTGAGGGGGGGGGGTGGAGCCTGAGGCCGCGATATTTAGTCCGGAAAGGCCTGCCAGAAGAGATTCATCTTGACAGCCTTTTTAAAGCTGTCCAAAGATGCTAGTTGACGGATCTCGTCCGGCAGGGCATTCCAGAGCCTGGGGGCGACAACAGAGAAAGCCCTCTGGGAGGTAGCCGAGAGCCTCAATTTTTGGGGCTCCAGCAAGTTCCTCCCAGAGGACTGGAGTGCGCTGGGAGGATTGTATGGGAGGAGGCAGTCTGTGATATAGCTTGGACCCAAGCCATTTAGGATTTTAAAGGTGATAACCAACACCTTGTACTGGGCCCGGAAACCAATTGGCAGCCAGTGGAGGGACCTCAAAACCGGAGTGATGTGGTCCCTCCTAGATGTTCCGGATACAAGCCTGGCTGCCATATTTTGAACCAACTGTAGTTTCCGAACCAGGCACAAGGGTAGCCCCATGTAGAGCGCATTGCAGAAGTCCAGGCGTGAGGTTACTAAGCACGTGCACAACTATCTCAAGATCCCTTACTTCCAGAAAAGGGCGCAGCTGGCGTATCAGCCGAAGCTGATAACAGGCGCTCCTGACTGTCACATTTACCTGATTTGTCATTAGGAGCGATGAGTCAAGGAGCACCCCCAGACTGCGAACACAGTCACTGGAGGAGAGTGTGACCCCATCCAGGACTGGAGGTTGCAACCCAATTCTTGGTTTCGGGGCCGATACCGTGAGCACCTCCGTCTTGTCCGGATTCAGTTTCAATCTGTTTTTCCTCATCCAGCCCATTACCGCCTGAAGACATTCATTGAGAGAGGAGACGCCAATTCTAGGCCGACGAACGAGACATGGAGAAATAGATTTGGGTGTGATCAGCGTACTGATAACACCCAGCACCATAACTCCGTAAAATCTCACCCAGCAGCTTCATATAGATGTTAAATAACATCGGGGACAAGATAGCCCCTTGAGGGACCCCAAAAGTGAGCTCCCTCTTGCTGGATCTAGTGTCCCCGAGCAGCACCCTCTGAGACCTACCTGAGAGGAAGGACTGGAACCACTGCAAAGCAGTGCCCCCAATACCTAACCTCCTCAGACGGTCCAAGAGGATGCCGTGGTCTATTGTGTCGGAAGCCGCTGAGAGGTCTAAGAGCACCAACAGGGTCACACTACCCCTGTTGATGCTCAAGACGCAGATCGTCGGTCAAGGCAACCATGGCCGTCTCAACCCCAAAGCCTGTCCTGAAGCCGGTTTGAAATGGGTCTAGATAATGGGTTTCATCCAAGACAGCTTGGAGCTGAAGAGCAACCGCCCTCTCGATCACCTTGCTCAAAAATGGCAGCAGAGAAACAGGTCTATAGTTACTCATTTCCAGGGGGTGCAGGGAAGGTTTTTTCAAAAGTGGCCTAACAGCCGCTTCCTTTAAACACGATGGAACATGTCCTTCCCTGAAGGATGCATCGATCATATCCGTAAGGAATCTCCTCAATGCATCCCCCCCCCCCCCCGGACGACCAGCCATGATGGGCAAGGGTCGAGAGGGCAGGTTGTTTTCTTCACCTTACCAAGCAACTTGTCCATGTCCTCGGTACTCAGAGATTGGAACTGATCCAGTATAACTTCATCAACGGAGTTGCAGGACACCTCGCCAATAGGCTCTGTTTCAATAGTGGCATCTAAGACAGCTCTTATCTGAAAGACTTTATCTGCAAAGAAGTTGTTAAACACGTCACAGCAGGCCGTTGTCGGGTCAAGTAAGAGATTTGGCGCAGGGGACACCTGTGTCATCTCCCTCACCACCCTAAACAGCTCTGCTGGACGGGATTCTGCAGACGCAATACGTGCAGAGGAGAAGGCTCTCTTCGCTGCATGTATTGCCTCCCGATAGGAACAAAGAAAGTTCCTATGGAGAGTTCTGTCAGATAAGAGTCAAGTCTTCAGCCACCTGCGCTCTAGTTGTTGTCCAAACCGCTTCATTCTCTTAAGCTCTGGTGTAAACCATGGCCTTCGATTTGAAGCAGGATGGTAAGGACGCTTGGGAACAATCGAGTCAATAGCCCTGGTAAGATCAGTGTTCCAGGTGTTAACCAGAGTGTCGACAGAGTCGCCGGCATTCCCAACCATTAAACCCTCTAAGGCTCTCTGGAGTCCAACAGGCTCCATTAGCCTTCAAGGGCGGACCATTCTAATAGGTCCACCACCCCGGTGGGGCAGAGATTGGCTCTCAGTTCCGTCTTGACCAGGAAATGATCCGTCCATGACAATGCGGAGGTGATTACAACCTCCGCCCACAGATATTCCTGTACCGTACTGAAGACCGCATCAAGTGTATGACCTGCACAATGTGTGGGCCCGTTGACCAGTTGGGATAGGCCCATGTTTGTCATGGTCTCCATGAACTCCCGAGCCGCACCTGTTAAATTGGTCTCGAGCGGAATGTTGAAGTCCCCCAAAACTAAAAGTCTGGGAGACTCCAACAACAGCTCCGAGACCAACTGTGTGAGCTCGGTCAGGGAGTCTACTAGACAACAGGGTGGCCAGTAGACTAGTAAAATCCCCAAACTATCCCTGGTCTTCAGGCTAAGGTACATACACTCGAAGTGGACCGTGTTCCACACAGGTATCCTGGTCAAGGTCAGGTGACTTTTATGAACTAGAGCCACTCCGCCCCCCCCCCTGCCCACTTCCCCTCACCTGCTCACTGACAGAGTACCCGTCTGGGAGGGCCTGCGCCCATGACTGCACTATCCTCCCCCAGCCAGGTTTCTGTAAGGCAAGCCAGGTCAGTATCCTCATCCAGAAGGAGGTCATAGATGATATGAGTCTTGTGTTTAACCGACCTGGCATTGCAGAGGAGCAGAGTGAGAGTCTGTGGAATGGTTGGTCTGTTCTCCAAGCCATTCTGAGAAACAGAAGGAACTGAAGGCGGGATAGCTTCCAAACAGCGATCCCGTCTTCTTTTGTAACATTTGTTCCTTCTGTTCCAACCATACCTCCCATTCCCCAGCACAACTCCAATAGCCGCCCCCGCCAGTCTATCAAATCTAAATACTCACTTTTTGGCATTTTAAGATTTAGGGCCTGAAAGGACTGCAAGAAATAATCCAGTTTGAGGCCACTTTAACTGCCCTGACTCAGTGCTAGGGAATAATGGAAACTGTAATTTATTGTTACACTTGAGCTCTCTTACAGAGAAGGCTCAATGTTTCAGAAAAAAGCTACAATTCCCATGATTCCCTAGCATTGACCCAGGGCAGTTAAAGTGGTCTCAAGCTGGATTATTTCTGGCAGTCTGTTCAAGCCCTTAGTTTTTCTTCATTTTCAACAACTGTTCCAACACCATTCCTTATTGTTAATTTGAATTAGGAGTCTCATCTTTAAAAGCATTGGAAACAAGGGGCTGAAGTGGATTTGCTAGTCTTCTTTAACAGAAGCTGGTTAGCATCAGTGTATATACAACACTAAACCAAGATTAAAGCCTAGGAGGGTACCTTGTTGATTACAACAGAGAAATGTAGATCTCTCAGATAAACCATGCTGCTTATTCCACTACAAAAGTTAGCCAATGAATAAAATTATAAACTGGTGGTATAAAGAAGCACTCCAGGTCAGCAAACCAATGTAGGGATTGTCATGGTATACCTACACAATTAATTATAAGGTTTCTTCTGTGATGGTAAAATCATTTTCTAAGATAGTTATGCTAATTGTTCTACTTTCTCCTTTCTAACTGGGCACATGGATGAATCTAGTATACCCAAAGGCACCATTGGCATAACTCAACAGTGTCACAGAAAAGACAGAGAGAACCAGCTGGGAATAAAGGGAGAGCTATGCCAGAACTTCACCCTAAGAACACAGAGGCTTGCTGTACTAACAGGGAACAGCTTGCATAAGGAGATCTCAGAGACCTTATTATGCAAGGCTGTCAAACATACATTCACTAGGGCATCTAACAGTTATACCATTAGATTGTTCCAACAGGATTCTATCCTTAGGCTTTTTGCAGACACATGTGGGATTCTGCAGCTACAAAGGCTACCAGTACAGTAACACGCATAGAAACTAGCTTCCTCTCACCAAATCTAGGTTCCCTCCCCCTCTCCATCCTATCTTTGGTGCATGTCATGAACAAATAAATGCTATGTTTTTCTTTTAACTTTTTTTACAGAAATATCCTGTTTTATTTACAGCCACTCTACTAGCATAAATCCCAAATATTGTTACAGAATCAAATCACAAACTGTGGTACATGAATCCTACTGAACCAGCTGGCTTCCTTCCCAAAGGAGGTATTCTCCACCATTCAGTATTCCAGATTTGGCTCCAGATTTGTAAGGTGACACCAACATCAGAATGAAAAATACTGAAATGCATAGTGATTTGCTAATTCAAATTTATTGTAATTATTGCACTATCCAGAAGCTCATTGTTCCTGTTTCTTCACCAGCACAACCCCATTTTATCCTCACAGTCATTCTCTGAAACAAGTTACAGTATACTTCATCACAGAGGGCACAGAGGTTACTTATCCATATTATTTACTTAGGCAACTCTTAGCTTCAGTAACATTTGAAAGTAATAATCATTAAATAGGTTGAATAGTGCTTCACCACTTAAAAAATCACGTACCATAAGAGAACATCTACATGTAGATTACAAGCAAGAAAGAGAAAAGAAAAGAAAACTCACCAAGAGAACATCTACCTACATCCTGAGGTGCAGCACAAACAACAGGACCTTCACATTTTCCAGTTATGGGATGGCATGGTTTGTCCCAATGACATTGTGGGCAACCAGATTCACACTCTGAGCCATAATATCCATAATCACAAGCTTTCAAATAATAACAATTGTTAGAAATTCTGTAGCATTCCGCAAAGTTTCACATAGATTATCTTGTATTCATTACAACAACCCTATAGGATAGATGAGTATTATCCCCACATGTACATGAAACTGGAGGAGTAGGTTGCCCAAGTATACCTAGTAGATTTGTGAAAGAATTGAGACTCAAATTGGGAAATTCCTAACTCTTCATTCTCCTAGCACTGACAAATCAAACACTCATGGTGAAAGACCTGTAGTATGTTGAGGGTGCAGAAAAACATAATTGGAATGGCGGAGATTGTCATGGAATCACATTAACCCTGTTTTGACTAGATGCTCATGTTTTTTCACAGCTTCCAATTTAGGAGAATGGGGTTCTGCTACTATTGAGCAAAAGTGGCATTACACAGTTCTTATTGGCTAGGAGTTTTACAATCGAAGTTTCATTGCCCCAATTTCCATCAAATGAAAGAAAACAAAACTGTTTTTCAGTTTTTTAAGAAAACAGATTTTAAAACATACAAAGAAGATAATGCACCAAAAATGTTGAAACATGTGTGTTCCCTACAGTTTTATGATGTTATTTTAAATAAAAATGGCATTAAAGGGTAACAGTCAAACTGGAAGAAATGAACATTCAAATCAGCTGTTATAGAGGTGAAGCTTGAGGAATGAAATTAAGAGGAAATGAAATTTATTGTGCTTGCTGCATAAAACTCTGTATCCATTCTTGTTTGCTGGTACGTGTACACAAAGACTTACAGAAAGAAACTGGCTATTTTAAAATAAGTTGCCAAAAATTTGAAATCTTCAATGAGGAACAAGAATTAGATTTCAATTTATTAGATTTAGCACAATGAAGTTGATTAAAGTGTCAGTATGTTAGAATAAACGATAGAAGTTCATTTTAATACTGGAAATATAGAATGAGAGACATTACTCATTTAATAAAACTACATTTGAAAAAGAACTCAGACAGTAATTACTACCTGATTTTAAAAATGTTACGCTTGGACCAAAGCCTCCACCAACCAATATAGGACCATTTAGTAGGAAATAGCCATTTTGCCATAATCCATAGCCAAGACATGCAGACGTCTGTTTAATACATTCATCCCTTGCTCTATTGTGAGTATAATTTGCTGATAAAGCTGGTTTTTCTGATAGCACTACTGAATCCCAAAAGCCTGTATATACATCAAGGTCTGTGAGAGAAGAGGGAAAAAAATATATTGAGGTACTTTCAAATCTGTCTTTTGATTTACATCAAGACCACAACATTAATACTAGATGTTCATAAGCTGTGACCCAACATTAATCCTACACATGCCTTGTGGACAATTCTATTTTTATTGTTATGTTCCTTCAATTCAGTTTTCAGTTGTGAATGAGAAACTGAATGCAGCTCATATTAGACAATGAAAATTTGGTTTAATAATCAGTTCATAATGAAAACTTCTTAATTACAACTGGCTGGGTCTTTTCTGAGAACAAATCAATGACCAAAAAGACACCCTGCAAGAAGTTGCCATGTGATTCAATTTCAATCTCAAAGAAACTGTTATCTTAAAAATTATCCTTAGATTTCTTTAGCCTTTCACAGCTAAACTGTAACTGGTTGTAAACCAGGGAGGTTTCATTGCTCTTAAAATTAGGTTGATAGTATATATCATCTCTTTTCTTAACTCCATTATTGGTACAAAATCCATTTTTGTGCCACAAAAACTAGGCACAGTGTGTATATGAAGCTTAGATGAAGACTGCTAAAGAACAATCAGGTTGCTTGCCTTCAAGTTGTGCACGCGTTGGTAACCTCACGCCTCGACTTCTGTAATGCGCTCTACATGGGGCTACCCTCGTGCTTGGTTCGGAAACTGCAATTGGTTCAGAATATGGCGGCCAAATTAATATCCGGAACATCTAGGGGGGACCATATTACTCCGGTATTAAGGTCCCTCCACTGGCTGCCTATTAGTTTCCGAACTCAGTACAAGGTGTTGGTTATTACCTTTAAAGCCCTAAATGGCTTGGGTCCAGGCTATCTTAAGGACCGCCTCCTCCCATATAATCCTCCCCGCACTCTCCGGTCCTCTGGGAGGAATTTGTTACAGCCTCAAAAAACGAGGCTGGTGACTACCTCCCAGAGGGCCTTTTCTGTAGTGGCCCCCAAACTATGGAATGGCCTGCCGGAGGAGATCCGTCAATTAACATCACTTGACAGCTTCAAGGAGGCTGTCAAGACGGATCTCTTCCAGCAGGCCTTCCCGGAATAATCTACTGGCTCAAGCTTCAGAATCTTTCTTTGGAGATGCTCCCCCCTTTCATTTTATTTTATTTTATTTTATTTTATTTTATGACTAGGCCTTTTTATAACCCAGTATAAATATACCCGCCAGCATTTTTTTTTCCTGTTATGTACTGTGTATTGATCTTATATGGAGGAACTTACCTCTTTCATATGTTGTTTTAAATTGTGTCTGGTTTAATAACTTTTTAAGGGGGGGAGGGGGGTTAGTTGCTCTTAATTGTAGTCTGATGATTTTATGATGTAAGCCGCCCTGATTGTTCTCAGAGGGGCGGGATATTAAATAAAAATTATTATTATTATTATTATTATTATTATTATTATTATTACCTTCAAGTGGAATATGCAGTGAGCCGTAGAGATTGTGTGTCTGCACACAGCATGTTCAGGACTTCTTAGAGCTAGAAGTCCTGCCAGAAGCTTTAAAATCTGCCTCTCCACCCCTTTCACCAGTGCAGAGGGAGGAAAAACAGCTGCCGGAGGCTTTAAAATCTGCCTCTCCACCCCTTCCACCAGCGCAGAGGGAGGAAAAACAGCTGCCGGAGGCATTAAAATCTGCCTCTCCACCCCTTCCACCAGCGCAGAGGGAGGAAAAACAGCTGCCGGAGGCTTTAAAATCTGCCTCTCCACCCCTTCCACCAGCGCAGAGGGAGGAAAAACAGCTGCCGGAGGCTTTAAAATCTGCCTCTCCACCCCTTCCACCAGCGCAGAGGGAGGAAAAACAGCTGCCGGAGGCTTTAAAATCTGCCTCTCCACCCCTTCCACCAGCGCAGAGGGAGGAAAAACAGCTGCTGGAGGCTTTAAAATCTGCCTCTCCACCCCTTCCACCAGCACAGAGGGAGAAAAGACAGCCGGTGGCGGCGTGTGCCCAGGACCATCCTTCCCAGCGCTGGCAGCGCTCTTGGAGGACTCAGGCCCCTGAAAGACTCTTGCCCTTTATCATCACCTGGGGGCCGGGAGCAGCTGGGGATGGTGCGGAGCTGAGGGGAATGCCGGCGGGTTTTAATACTATTGTTTAATTGTTTATTGTTTATTTGTTTAATTGCTTAATTATTGTTATTTAATCCGTTTAGTTTGGTTTGTTTTCAGGGGTTGGGTGGGTGTGGGAAGGAGGGATGGGATTTGAAGTGATTTTATTTGTTCTTATGTTTTGATATGTTGTACGCCGCCCCGATTGCTTGGCAGAGGGGCGGGATATAAATAAATATTTATTATTATTATTATTATTATTATTATTATTATTATTATTATTATTATAATAGAGTGTTGGTATCCCAAAGTTTAGTGTGCAGACACAAGTAGGTACTGTGTTCCTACTCAGTTTCTAAAGGCTTGCTGATGCAGCCATATAATGAAGCACAGAGTAAAGCAGGAGACAGCAGCAATACTCCCACCCCAGACAGCCTGAGCAGCATTTGTCTATACCAAGAAAGTTTCTTGTATCTCAAATGTCAGTGATGGTCTCAGCCTGCGGAGCAGTCAAGGTGATCACAGCACCTATATGGGTCAAGAACCTGGAAGAGATTTCTATAAGTCTTAAAACACCTGAGTTTGAACTGTGGAGAATGGACACAATGTGACAGAAAGTGACTGCCATATGCTCAAATGCCACCAATCAGCCATATTAACCCTTTGTATTGCTCCTTTCTCAATGAGTTTTTAAAATGTAAATCTTACCCCCCCTCCTCCCACTATGTTTCTTGCTTTTCTTGTTTGCTGTCAGTCACTGAAATTTGCCACTAAAGGTTGAAACTACTGCCCCTCTTGCCTTTCTGTGGTAGCCAAAATTCCACAACCTCCTGATCACAAAAGGAAAACAGGAAGATGTGAAAGGAGGCAGTGGATGTGGTGGCTCTAGCACTCATTCTTGGAACTACAGCTGCTTCACTTCTCCAGCCTTCTTATTTCCCAGCAGCTCTACCTCCCTGCAAGTACAAGGGGGCAGCCTCACTCTCTGCTGTTGACAGTTCGAAATTTAACTCTATGTAGCTGTTGAATCTGTAGGTGAAACTGTACAGCTGCAGTTCCCATAGACAATAAAAAGCAAAGCACTTCCCCAGTTCTCACTCATGCAATTTCAAATGCATGTATCATCATTGGAATCTATGTGTGTGCACTCATTAAATCTAAAAGCTAAGAGCAGAGGTAGGCAACCTTTTTGAGCCAGGGGCCGGGTTGCTGTCCCTCAGACAATTGGGGGGCCGAAGCACCATAAATAAATAAATAAATAAATAAATAAATAAATAAATATTTTAAAAAAAATTTAAAAATGCACGCACACTCTCTCAGGCCCAGCAAAGCCATGGCAAAACCCCTGTGGAGATTTTGCTAAGAAAACCCCAAGAACAAGTAATAACAACAATAATCAATATCATGGTGGGCGGCGGCGGCGGCAAGGGGCAGTGGGGGGCGGTGGTGGTGCCGGCGGCAGGATCGGCCTGGGGCCAGTCCAAAGGCCTTGGGGGGCCGCATACAGCCCCCAGGCCTTAGGTTGCCTACCCCGGCTAAGAGAGTGTGAATGTAAAAACTGAGTGCATCTGTAACATGTAGGAAGTGATTTTGCTTTACTGCTGTTAAGCAGACTTTCAATGAAGATGATCAATTCAGTAGAAAAAAATTCAAAGGGAATAACAGAAAACAAGTAGAACCTGCAGCATAGTGGTGTGGGATGGAAAGCTGTGTATTCAGGATTCCCGGCACTCAAATCCATTCCAGTCCAACTCCCACTTTTCTAACTCCTCACAAACCAGTCAGCAGTATATGCTCACTGATCATGTTCAGTTCTCACTGAGCTACCTACAGTCCATGCCCTCAGAATTTTTCTCTTTAATGAATATCCCAGAGTTCCCCTAAGACATTTGTATGCTTGTTTTGTTCCTTTTAATTTTTATACTTTATACCAGGGACCGGCAACCTACGGCCCGGGGGCCGGTTAAGGCCCCGGGCCCCAGACTTACCGGCCCAGGCAGAAGGTTGCCGCCGTCGCCGCGCGCCGCTGTCGGGGCGCGTTTTCAGCCACTCGCGCTGCGGCCGCCATTTTGGAAGTCAAAATGGCTGCCGTGACGCGTTTGCGCATGTGTAGTACTCTTGCGCATGTGCAAATGCGTTGCGGCTGCCATTTGGACTACCAAAATGGCAGTCGCGACATGTGCCATGGCGGCGGCCGCGCAAGGTATGGCAGCGGCCGTGTGTGCGGGGGGGTCGTGCGCGCGCGCCGCCATTCCCCCCCCCCTTGGCCCAGCCGAGACCTGGGCTACGGGAGACCGGCCCAGGTCTCCAAAAGGTTCCTACTTTATACTCATGCAAACCTTGCACTTCTTCTGAATATGATGGCATCTTGTTATGATACTGAATCGAGTGCTAATTGCGTGCTGTAATATATGTTATTTGTTATGTGTTATGTCATATATACATATTCTCATTTGAATTATTGACATACAATATTTTGAATGTTTTGGAAGACTTTTCTAGGAAGAAGAGATGTGAATTCTACTTCACTGTAATACTAAAGTATCTTCATTAAAATAGACAGTGACCATGCTGCTGTTGACTTCCTGTTCCCTTTTATTTCTACAACTGTATGTGCTTTTCAGATTTCTGCCACATTGCTACCTCATTCCAGATGCTAAATCTGTTAGAATTTTGTAGAAATAGTAAGCTTCACCAATTTAGATAATAAGCAATCGGGGGGGGGGGGGGACTAATACATGACTCATGGCCTAATAAATAGAGAAAAAGCCCTGTGTGCTTAGTTCCTCTTAAACTCATGTTCATAAATGTGTTGTGTTGAACCTAGGTTTACAACAAAGTATACCAAAGCATACCAGAATCTCAAAACATATAGCTATACAATATTGTGTTGAAATAGGAATCTCAAAGTCTACATGAGTACATCAACAGATATCAAACCTCGTTCAGCTAGTTTTTTGCACACCCAACTTCTCAGTTTTCTACAGGAAACTTTATTGATAACACCTGTGTTTGTCATATCAGTACATCTTCGCCACCTCCGCCCCATTGGGAGATTCATCCTGACAAGATAAATTAAGAGAGTTAATCAGAGAGAATTAAACGCCTGTATATGGCCATGTTATTTACTAATATACAATTTTTGTTGTGTGCTTTCAAGTAATTTCCAATTAAGGTGAATCTATCATGGGTTTTTCTTGGCAAGATTTGTTTAGGAGGGGGTTTGCCTTTGCCTTCCTCTGAGACAGAGAGTGTGACTTATCCATGGTACCCAGCGAGTTTCCATGGCTGAGTAGGAATTTGAACCATGGTCTGCACAGTCATAGTCCAACATTCAAACCACGATACCAAGTGGGCTCTCCTTGATACAAAATAAAAGTAATAAACTGAAAATGAGAGAAAATGACACTTAGTAATCATGGATTATGACTCAAAACTTAAATATATGGAAGACTATTCTGTCCAAGAAAAGGAAGAGTTTTTATATCTTAAAAATACAGTAGCTTTATCTTTAAAAAAAATTAAGATAATACAGTTTTGTTATGGTTTTCTGATGTGCCAGGTATTAAAAGATGGAGATGGTAGACCTTTCACATCTCTGAATTCTGTAATCTTTCTTTTATAATATCTGATGTAGTTGTGATTTCAAATGGGAAACAGTGAAAACAGATTTTTCCAAATCTTTGGTCAGTTAATAGATGTATGAATAGCATCATATGATTTAGTCAATAGGTGGAACTGTACTAAATTGTAATTGGGTGGAGTCTGAGTTTTCTGTTTAGTTCTCGTGAAATTATTGCTACATCAGATCTTTGAATCTATTTTGAAATTTAAAAAATTTCCCACAAATAATTACTTTTATTCTCTAGGGAGAGCTACTGAACATTTTGAAGTCTCAAGTACAGTTTGGTATTTGCGGTTCAAACACAATCTTGCCTTGTATTTAAGAAATGTTGACAGTGAATAATAGGAATAGTCAAACACAAAAAGAATAATGGTCATGGTAATCCAGCATCTTTTGAGGGTATGACACTGGGGAACAGCGCTTTAGATTATTGTCTGAGCAGGGCTAACATTTGGGCAACATACAGGTTGGTGCAAAAGTGATGAAGAGCCTGCCAACAGCACTCAGATGTGAAAATTTTGAAACTTTCCACTATCCCAGATCTTACATGGGTACAACCAAAGCCAAAAACATCTACCCTTCTCTGACTATCCTGCTTTTTAAACTTGTGACAATTGCAAAGCAACAATTAGAACAAAAATAATGACCACGGAGGATATACATAAATTCAACCTAGATAATGAAGAAATCAATTTAGTTAAAAGACTTCTCATACCTTGGATCAAACACTGATCAGAATGGAGACTGCAATCAAGAATAAAAAAATAAGGAGAAATCTAGGAATGGGAAGGGCAGCCATAAAAGAACTAGACAAGATCCTAAAAGTGCAAAGATAAACAACTAAACACTAACATTAGAGTTGTCCAAGCCATTATCTTTCCTATCACTGTGTATGTCACTTCAATCCCCTACTATACCAATACTTTTACTCAGGGATTATTCCTAAGCATTACTGCAACTCTTTACTGCAGTACTGTCAGCTTCCAAGCAATCCCCCTACTTTACCCTCAAGCAGTACCTCAGGCATTACTCTAACTTACACACACACACACACTCTCAATTGCATCTCTGAACTCCTTCATTGATTCAGTAGATTCCACGCTGGATCTATCGATCTCTGAACTGGATCTGTCGATCCCACACTTGGCACCAATTATGTCACAGGGTCTTCCTGGCAAAGCTTTGAAGCCACCTTTTTACTTCAGAAAGATCCAAAGACTCCTCGTGAATGACACTGGCCCAACTTCCAGCCTTAATACACCTTCCCTAAATGTTTAAGGGTTAGGGTTCCCCAGTGTCCTTCCTCTAAAATATTCAAATCTGTTAGGTAGCGTATTTCTTGTGCTTTTATTGTTACTAAATCATTCAGTCAAAAGCTTGTCTTGAAACAAACAAACTCAACTTTATTTACAAGCATGTAGTATGAATATTGCCCGTTTAGTATACTTCCATAGACGGTATGTTACAATAGTGACAATAAATCATGTTACAAGTACATCTCTATTCAGTTGTTTTTCACTCTTCAACTTAAACTGTTCCTTTCTGCCTTTAATTAAGGGCCTTTGCAGACTGCCTGAAATAGTGCACATTAAATTGAGGCACTGCCCTGGCTCAGTGAAGGGAGTCATGGGAATTGTATTTTTTTCTGAGACATTAAGCCTTCTCTGTCAGAGAGCTCTGGTGCCACAATAAATTACATTTCCCATGATTCCCTAGCACTGAGCCAGGGCTGAGTCTCAATTTAATGTGCACTATTTCTGGCAGTCTGCTTAGGCCAGTTCTTCTACCTATTAACTCCTTACTCCTTTAACGGAACTCTGAATTCTGCTGAGGAACTCTGCACTGAAACTTCAGCAAAACCTAATCTGTCTATCTCCCTCTCAACTCCATGACTGTCACTTCCCTCCGCTAGCTTCTTACTGACTGACTAACTCCTCCCCATGTAGCCACTCCCCTACAGCCAGCCTGAACCAGGATTGGCTGTTAGGAAATCAAGTTTACTCATGAGTAAACTGGTGCCCGGCAGGAAGGGGATGCTCCAGCCACCTTCCCTCCCTGCTGGGTGCTGGCTTACTCATGAATAAAATGCCGTGCAGCAGGGAGGGAGTACACTTAGCTGGGTGTCACCCCTTTTCTGGGGTGTCACCCACTGTGGCCCACAGGTCCTGCAGCCCCTAGTAACACCACTGTACGGCTGTGAGAGTGGACAATGAAGAAACTGAATAGGAAGAAAATTAATTCATTTGAGATGTGATGCTGGAGAAGAGTGCTGAGGATACTGTGGACAGCCAAAAAGACAAACAATTGGGTCCTTGAACAGATCAAGCCTGATCTCTCTCTGGAAGCCAAGATGATCAAATTGAGAAAAGACAATAAACATTGGAAAGGTAGAGGATAGTAGAAGGAGAGGAATATGACATGGCAGATGGACAGAATCAGGGAGGTCAAAGGCCTGAATACAGGACTTAAACAGAGCAGTGGAGGTTAAGAGGGCTTCCAGATATCTCATCCATAGGGTCGGCATGGGTTGGGTTTGACTCAAGGTCAGTTAGCAACAGAAAAAGGATAAAGCCTCTCAAAATGTAGATGCCTTTTTTACCCTGACTAAATATTAATGCATTTCTTCTGTTTAGAACAAAAACAGTCTTATGTTGTCTTAATTACTCATATTTTTA
This sequence comes from Phrynosoma blainvillii, assembly GCA_026167975.1. Lineage (NCBI taxonomy): Eukaryota > Metazoa > Chordata > Lepidosauria > Squamata > Phrynosomatidae > Phrynosoma > Phrynosoma blainvillii. The sequence continues at coordinate 271,448,941 of JANUYF010000002.1, forward strand.
TAACTTGCTTGGTTTCAGTGCTTTTAGAAGTTTTGGCCATATTACTATTACATGAAATATGTCTCGTAATAGTTCCAAATAGTCCTTGCTGGACTTTCCCATAGCTATTTACACATATAAAATATTTGAATAAATTCAAGGCAAACATTTGCTTGAAGTACCAAGTTTTATGGATTGGTTTATATGCCTCGGGAAATCTAAGTTACCATTATACATACCATTCTAATGCACTTGCTGCACTGTCTCCATGTGACCAAGTCCAGCTGTGATCACGGTCCTTGTCATGCAATCCTAACCATATTGGATCTTTGAAAAACATTGTTATCCACTTCTACCATTAAAAACAAGATTAAATACAAAACAGAAATAAGAAGATTGCATTTATTTAAAAAGATGTGCATGTTATTGCAATTACTGGGAAGGAAACCATGTGCTAAACATGAAATGTGCTAAATCATGTGCTAACCATCAAACGTCCCAACAACAGAAAATGACTCTGGTGCCAGAATATTTGTTGGGCAGCATTCTATTGCTAACCTTATAGTTGTTTACCCCTATAACTAATAACAAAAAACATGGATCATAATTTGGGCAAGCTTCAGGAAATGTTATCCAGAGTGATTTATATATCATCCTTCTGACCTTAGCACATTTGTTAGGGGAAAAAAGACTTTGTGCCTTTGCCCACAGGCCAAAAGGCTCATGCTCCCTCCACCCCCCAGCCTTGCGTTGTCCTGTCTGGTCGACGCAGACCATTAGCCCTGGCTTGGGACCAGGCAAACTGGTCACAGATATGGTGGATCCAACCCGAACCTGGCCCAAAGGACCCTTAACTCAATCTAAAACGCCTGGCTGTTTGCTGTGGAATAAACTACATGGTGACAGTCAGCAAACCCAACATCTGTGTGTGCTCCATTCCCGCCTCCACTGTTGCATCTGCTGGAAGACCCTCACTGCAGCCTGTGACAATGGATGAGGGCACCTGACCATGTGGGTGTTGCCAGATGCCCCATTTCTTCCTTTATGGGCCATGATGGGAATCTTCTCAGCAGATGCAACAGTGGAGGCAGGTACGGGGTATGTGGCAGTAGCAATTCATGACTCAGCAGTGTGCTGAGGTGTAAACACCTGCCTATCATTGTGCCAGTCCAGGGATTGACCCAGGTCATGACAGAATGTGGTTGGCCCATGATATCCTGCTTGTTTGCTTAGGGCTTTTAGAAGCTGCACCTGGCTGTACACATGATCACCCTAATGGACTCTCCTCTTTATATGTTACTCATGAGGATCTTACTTTGTTGAAAATTCCACCGGATTCCTCTTTGCAAACCGAAAAAAATCTTGTGCACCACAAGTGAATGTGGGACCAAAACCTAACATCATTCTTAAACAAGAGGGCCACATGTTCTACTTGATTTCTATGAACCTTTGTAATGCTATAGTAGTGAACATATATATGGTTTAAAATTTGTGCATATTGATATGTTAAAAAATTCCAATAAGCTATCATGAAGTTTCTAAGAATGTCATGAACTAAGAAATAATATCTTATTTCACACTGTCCAGTGAGAGGTTGCACATGTTAAGTCACCAAATTTATAGTTATCTCTTATTTATTTCACTTGTTTTAAATAACTATTATTTATCATATATCATCTGGCAGTATTATAGCAATTTCTTGTATTTCAATACTAACAAGTCACGCTGGGTCTCTTGTTGGGAAAAATGCAGGATATAAATTAAGCAAATAAATAATAAACATATTTTTTTAGTATGCACTATACATGGAACTGTGCGCATGAAGAAGATGTTTACAAACTATGAGTTCTTTAAATTTCATTTGCCAGGCTAGATTCATGACTTAAAAAACATGTCTTAGGCCTCATTCCCACTATGATTTACATCAATTTGCTGATCACTTTGTATGTCCCTCATTCACACTGGAAATAGTTTCAGACCCAATTAGATTGTTCTGACTTGCTTTGAAGCAAGACAAATACATAACAAATTGCTTTCTTCAAAGACTTTTTGGGTTGTTCTTTTGAAAAGAATCAATTAGCAATTGTGTTCAGCAAGTGTGAATGACAGACCTGAATTGCAATGCACTGGGGGAGAGGGACTAATACCAGAGGTAACCTGGCAAAGGGAATCCATGCTTCCTCCCCACTCAGGGCAGAGGACTGAAAGGGCAGAGCGGCAGCAGAGCTGTGCCCCCTCCACCTGCAAGCCCCGTTTGCCAGGGAAGGTCCAGAGGCACCTCTGTCTCCTTGCAACAAACGCTGACTGACTGGCAGCCACCACGCTCACCTGACCATCCCCAAGCAGCCCCCTGGTGTTTACTTGATGGTGTGAGTAACAGGGGGCAGGTGGGGCCAGAGGGGATGCTTCCTCTTAGGGATGGAGGGGGAGGAGGGACTGGTTTTGGGGGAGAGGACCCCAAGGAAGGAGTCAGTGGGGCGGAGCTGGGGTGGAACCATCACCCCCTTTTTGTACAGGAGAGAGGCAGGAGAGAGGCAGGAGAGAGGGGCATTGAAGGGCTTTCAGCAGGGTCAGGCTGACCAGACATCCTCCTTTTCCAGGACATGTCCTCCCTTTCAACTTGAAATAGACCAAGGGCCTTTACAGACTGCCAGAAATAATGCAACTTGAGTCCACTTTAACTGGCCTGGCTCAGAGCTAGGGAATCATGGGAGCTGTAGTTTATTGTGGCACCAGAACTCTCTGACAGAGAAGGTTCAATGTCTCAGAAAAAACTACAATTCCTATGATTCCCTAGCACTGAGCCAGGACAGTTAAAGTGGACTCAAGTTGCATTATTTCTGGCAGTCCGTAAAGGCCCCAAGTCTATGGAAAGCTTGCACTCAGGGTGATCAGATGTCCTCCTTTTGCAGGATATATCCTCCCTTTCAACCATCTGTCCAGGAGGAATTCGAATGTGTCCTCCATTTGGTGCCACAACAAACTGCAATCCCCAGAATTCCATAGCCTTGAGCCATGGCAGGTAAGGTGGGGGTCAACCCAGATTAATTCTGCAGTGTGGATGCAGCCTCTGTCTACGATTTGAAGCGGGATGGCAAGGACGCTTGGGAGCGATCGTGTCGATAGCCCTGGTAAGGTCGTTATTCCAAGTATTAACCAGAGCCTCGACAGGATCACCGGCATTCCCAACCATTAACCCCTCTAAGGCTTTCCGGAATCCAATTGGCTCCATTAGCCTTCGAGGGCAGACCATTCTAATAGGTCCACCACCCCCAGCGGGGTGGACATTGGCTCTCAGTTCCATCTTGACCAGGAAATGATCCGTCCATGACAATGCGGAGGTACTTACCATCTCCGCCCACGGATATTCCTGTTCCATACTAATTAGGATAGGCCCATGTTTGTCATGGTCTCCATGAACTCCCGAGCCGCACCTGTTAGGCTGGTCTCGAGTGGAATGTTGAAGTCCCCCAAAACCAAAAGTCTGGGAGACTCCAACAAAAGCTCGGAGACCAGCTGTGTCAGCTCGGTTAGGGAGTCTGCTAGACAACGGGGTGGTCGGTAGACTAACAGAATCCCCAAACTATCCCTAGTCTTCAGGCTAAGGTACATACACTCGAAGTGGAACGTGTTCCGGATAGGTATCCTGGTCAAGGTCAGATTGTTCTTATGAACTAGAGCCACTCCGCCCCCCTGCCCACTTCCCCTCACCTGCTCACTAACAGAATACCCAGCTGGGAGGGCCTGCGCCCAAGTAACAGCGCTATCCCCTCCCAGCCAGGTCTCTGTGAAGCAAGCCAGGTCGGCATCCTTGTCCAGGAGGAGATCCTGAATAATATGTGTCTTGTTTTTTACCGACCTGGCATTGCAGAGGAGCAGAGTGAGGTTCTGTGGAATGGTTGGTCTGCTCCCCAACCCATTCTGGAAAACAGAGGGAACTGAAGGCGGGATAGCTACTAAACAGCAATCCCACCTTCTTTTGTAACATTTGTCCACTCTGTTCCGGCCATATCTCCCTTTCCCCAACGCTATTCCTATAGCCGCCTCAGTCTCTCTTACCCCCTCGGAAAGGTAATAAGGCTTTGGGCCAGTAGAAAGATGTTAAAAGATCCACTCAGCAATAATTAGTAAAAGGCCCAGAAGACCAACAATTAATTGTCTGTATCATCCTCATTCGCAATGAGTCCAAATAACAATTTGATCTTTAAAAAGCCTCCCCCCAGTTTATCGAGTCCTCTGTGCTGATTGTTTCTGGCAGGGCTTAATTAGTTCTATACTGGGTCTGGAGGATCGCACCCCCGCCGCTGCTGGCGCTACGCCCCGATGGAAATGGAGCCAGGCGTCTGAAGGGGCCAACGCCCTCCCTCCCGCGGCACAGCCTCCGCAGCTGCCACTGCCGCGTCCTCCGAGGCCAGTTCTTCCTGGCAGGGCTTAAATAGTCCTGCCCTGGGTCTCGGGGGCGCACCTCCGCCGCTGCCGACGCTACACCCAGGTGGGGATGGAGCCGGGCGTCCGAAGGGGCCAACGCCCTCCCTCCCGCGGTGCAGCCTCCGCAGCCACCACTGCCACGTCCTCCGAGGCCAGTTCTTCCTGGCAGGACTCAAATAGTCCTGCCCTGGGTCTTGGGGGCGCGCCTCCGCCGCTGCCAGCGCTACGCCCAGGTGGGGATGGAGCCGGGCGTCCGAAGGGGCCAATACCCTCCCTCCCGCGGTGCAGCCTCCGCAGCCGCCACTGCCGCATCCACCGAGGTCCTGCCCTGGATCTCGGGGGCGCGCCTCCGCCGCTGCCGGCGCTACGCTCAGGTAGGGATGGAGCCGGGCGTCCGAAGGGGCCAACGCCTTCCCTCCCGCGGCGCAGCCTCCGCAGCCGCCACTGCCGCGTCCTCCGAGGCCAGTTCTTCCTGGCAGGGCTTAAATAGTCCTGCCCTGGGTCTCGGGGGCACGCCTCCACCGCTGCCGGCGCTACGCCCAGGTGGGGATGGAGCCGGGCGTCCGAAGGGGCCAACACCCTCCCTCCTGTGGTGCAGCCTCCGCAGCCACCACTGCCGCGTCCTCCGAGGTCCTGCCCTGGGTCTCGGGGCGCGCCTCCGCCACTGCCGGCGCTACGCCCAGGTGGGGATGGAGCCGGGCGTCCGAAGGGGCCAACGCCCTCCCTCCCGCAGTGCAGCCTCCGCAGCCACCACTGCCACGTCCTCCGAGGCCAGTTCTTCCTGGCAGGACTCAAATAGTCCTGCCCTGGGTCTTGGGGGCGCGCCTCCGCCGCTGCCGACGCTACGCCCAGGTGGGGATGGAGCCGGGCGTCCAAAGGGGCCAACACCCTCCCTCCCGCAGTGCAGCCTCCGCAGCCGCCACTGCCGCGTCCTCCGCGGCCAGTTCTTCCTGGCAGGGCTTAAATAGTCCTGCCCTGGGTCTCGGGGGTGCGCCTCCACCGCTGCCGGCGCTACGCCCAGGTGGGGATGGAGCCGGGCATCCGAAGGGGCCAACGCCCTCCCTCCCGTGGCGCAGCCACCACTGCCACGTCCTCTGATCTGTCCAGGCTCTTATATCTTGACTTCTATGGCATGACCTTGGCATTCTACATTTTGGTTCACAGATATTCAGATGTTATAGATGAAGCTATTCCTTTTCAAAATGGGATATGGGGTTGTTGAATGTATGAATCAAATCTTCACATTGATCATTGATCAACCTTATCACATATTCCCTTATCACCAAACAGATCAATACATTGGCTAGTATGAACAAACACTGTAAGGTCTTACCTTTTCAAAATGAAACAAAAGGTTTCTACATTCTTACAAAAACGCTTGGCACTATGAATAGTGGAATGCACATACTAAGTGCAATATAAATTGCAATATATAACCATTATTTGTACTGTATAATACCTATGGTGTTACTGCGAAGATTTGTGCAACAGGTGCTCTGATTCTGTAAGTACTAGTCAGTTAAGCTAACAAAAGTTGCCAAAAGTGAAGGGAAAGCAATCATCATACCAAATCTTCTTCTTCTTCAAACCACAGAAGTTCAGCTGCTCTAAACCGACTGCAAGAATAATTTGCATCATGCCAACTTCTGCCAAGTTTACTTGAAAAATAGTAACAATACTTGTTCCAGTAGCGCCATTTTTTCAAATCTGGGCATCTTTCACTAACAGTGCCTTTAAAAAATAAATGTTCAATAAGTATTATACACTAATGTTCAAATAAAGTATCATTAGTGTCAAGTTAATGACATATATTTTCATATATTCTGTCTTTCCAAACACAAAACTTGTTCTCACTTTCTTCCAAATTAATCTTTACACAAAAATAATCTATACAATAATATATGATAGGAATAATGAAATACAGTGGACCTTCCTTATCCGCAGCCTTGCCATTCACAGATTTAAGCAGCTGCAGACAGCAAGCCCCCATTGTCTGTAATGGCAATGCATTCATGCTGCCACACTAGCAGCATGTACACATTGCACTGCCATTAGGGAGAATGGGACTTGATGTTCTGTCTTTTTCGGTATCTGTGGGGGAGGGAGGATCCAGAACGGCTCTTTTGTGGATACCAATGTCCAACTGTAATAGAAATAAGGCTAACAACTATTCTTGGGGGAAAGTGAGAAAATCCTAAATGAAAGCAAGGCAGCAGAGATTAAGCCATTTTAAAAAAGTGTTCATGTATATTAGTTCAATGCACTGATGGGAAAGATTATTTTAACTGTGGAATGCCTGTGAACAATTGAATTTAGCATTTTAGCATTTTTATTTCTATACCGCATATCAGTGAACTCAGCAATTTACAATCTGTAAGCCAATTGCCCCCAACAAGCTGGGTACTCATTTTATCAACCTATGAAAGGATGGAAGGCTGAGTTAACCTTGGAACCCTACCTGGGACTGAACTCACAACCCTGTGGCTGCAGTACCAGCATTTAATCACTGAGCCACCAGGGCTCTCTAACCACTGACCTAACTGTATCCACTTATATCCACATTCTGTCCTGGACCCAGTGCAATTCAACATCTTTATCAATGATTTGAATGAAGGAATAGGGGGCATACTTCTCAAATTTGCAGATGACACCAAATTAGGAGGAGTAGCTAATACCCCAGAAGACAGGATCAAAATTCAAAATGGCTTGAACAGACTAGAAAGCTGGGCCAAAGCTAACAAAATGAATTTCAACACAGAGAAATGTAAGGTACTGCACTTAGGGCAAAAAAATGAAATGCACAGATATAAGATGGGGACACCTGGCTTAACGAGACTACATGTGAAAGGGATCTAGAAGTCCTAGTAGACCACAAGTTGAACATGAGTCAACAGTGTGATGCCACAGCTAAAAAAGCCAATGCAATTTTAGGCTGCATTAATAGAAGTATAGTATCTAGGTCAAGGGAAGTAATAGTGCCACTGTATTCTGCTTTGGTCAGGCCCCACCTGGAATACTGTGTCCAGTTCTGGGCACCACAATTCAAAATGGATGTTGAAAAACGAGCATGTCCAGGGGAGGGTGATTAAAATGGTGAAGGATCTGAAAACCATGCCCTACGAGGAATGACTTAGGGATCTGGGGATGTTTAGCCTGGAGAAGAGACGGTTAAGATGGGATATGATAGCCCTTTTTAAATATTTGAAGGGATGCCATATTGAGGAGGGCGCTAGCTTGTTTTCTGCTGCTCCAGAGAACCGGACCCATAACAATAGATGCAAGCTACAGGAAAAGAGATTCCACCTCAACATTAGGAGGAACTTCCTGATAGTGAGAGCTGTTCAGGAATGGAACACACTCCCTCGGAGTGTGATGGAGTCTCCTTCTTTGGAGGTCTTTAAACAGAGGCTGAATGGCCATCTGTCAGGGATGCTTTTATTTTGAGTTCCTGCGTGGCAGGGGGTTGGACTAGATGGCCCTTGTGGTCTCTTCCAACTCTATGGTTCTATGATTCTATATCCTCTGAAACAAAATTAAACTTAAAAGCATCTCAATAGAACAAGTCTAACCATCCCCTATTCACATGATAGTCTTTGCAAAATAATACTGTAAATCCTTTTCTTCCCAGTTCATCACATTTACGCTTAATAGAAAATACAGAACCTGAAGAGAGATACAATTTAACCAAAGTGATGCACATTTCAGCACAGCCAACAAAAAATAAATCACTATAAATGCACTGAGGTAGTAAATGTGGCCCAAGAGTTGTAAATCAAAGATGTTAATAATAATCTGGGGGTGCTCCTTGACTCATCGCTCCTGATGACAAATCAGGTAAATGCGGCGGTCAGGAGCGCCTGTTATCAGCTCCGGCTGATACGCCAGCTGCGCCCTTTTCTGGTAGTAAGGGATCTCGAGACTGTTGTGCACGTGCTGATAACCTCATGCCTTGACTTCTGTAATGCTCTCTACATGGGGCTACCCCTGTGCTTAGTTCGGAAGCTTCAGCTGGTCCAAAACATGGCAGCCAGGCTCATTTCTGGAACATCTAGGAGGGAACACATTACTCCTGTTTTGAGGTCCCTCCACTGGCTGCCTATTAGCTTCCGGGCCCAGTACAAGGTGTTGGTTATCACCTTTAAAGCCCTAAATGGCTTGGGTCCAAGCTATCTTAGGGACCGCCTCCTCCCATACAATCCTCCCCGTGCTCTCCGGTCCTCCGGGAGGAACCTGCTGCAGCCTGAAAAATTAAGGCTTGCGACGACCTCCCAGAGGGCTTTCTCTGCTGTCGCCCCCAAACTCTGGAATGACCTGCCAGACGAGATCCGTCAGCTGACATCTTTAGACAGCTTTAAAAAAGCTGTCAAGACGGATCTCTTTTGGCAGGCCTTTCCATATTAATTATCCCGGCCTTGGACTTCCCGGCCCCCTTCTTCCTCTCGTGGCCCCATCATTTCGATGGATGAGGAACGTCTCAGAGGTTGGCTGGGTTTTGCTGTTTTATAAATGTTTTTATTTGTTATTGTTTATATTAATTGTTTTTATGTCTATTGTTATTTTAATTATGAGATGTTTAATACTGTTTTAAGGGGGGGTGGTCTTTGGGGTTATATTGTATGGGTTTTTTATGTAAGCCGCTTGGATTGTTTTTTCAATAAGTGGGATACAAATAAATTTTATTATTAATAATAATAATAATAATAATAATAATTTATTTCTTATATCCTGACCTTTGCCTAAGCAATCAAGGTAGCTTACAAATATAAGATACAGATTAAAAACATACATTACAACAATATGTTAGCATAGTTACGCAGCATGTGAAGATCCACACAGACATGCAGCACCAGGATCACGATCTTCTCAGATGCAGCAGGTAGCTTGTTAGCTGGAGAAGCACCTCTCCCCTTCCAGACAGAGTAAAAAGACTCCACAGACAGACGTCTTTCAGATGAGGCTTTAATCTCAGTTCCTCTATGTACAAGACTATTTACAGCAATCATCCAATGCGATCCACAGCAATCCACTGTACAACACCACAATCAACACCACCCCCATGTGTGTCCACTGGCTTCTGCCTTATATAGCCATGGTTCCACATGGGCTTCTGGCCCTGCCTCTTCCTGCTGGACACCTGTCACTCACCTGAGTGACTCTGCAGTTTTGCAGCAATTTTGTGTGCTTTTCAGCAGAGTCAGCATGACTCAGCAGTGATCAAATGCTGTGTCATCATGGCTGCTGCTATTCCCCACATTGTACATTTTACCCCTGGGACTCTTTCCTGACTCAATAACAGTAATACAATACCTCCTCGATAGAGGGAGGGCCTTCTTCCCTTCTGGCTAGGCCCGATGAAGCCGGCCTGCCTTCTCTCCCTCCAGATGATGGTGGATGGAGGGAGGGCCTTCTTCTTTTCAGGTTAAAAATCATACAGGAAATGAAAAGTGATGATTTTAGGATCACAGGACTAAATTTTGTCTCAGATGTTATTTGTGCTGTCAGTTGAAATGATCTATAGTTGTATCAATGCAGGCAGAGGGCACTCCCTTTCTTGCCCATGTGGGGACTGCGGACAAAGGGCAATAAAAGGCAGGTAGCAGTTTGACATTATCATACAGAAATCATTGGGGAGTTTAAACAGTGATTATCCCATGTTTAAGATTGTTGGCTCTCTTCTATGTCCTGCCGATGTGCAGTAATAAAAACAAAACTCTAGGCCAGGGGTAGGCAACCTTTCCCCTTTAAGGGCCGTGGGACTTCAGCTCTCAGAAGCCTCAGCCATGTTGGCCAATAGTCCCATGTTGGCCAATAGGTCCTGGGATTCTGGGAGCTGAAGTCCCTCGGCCCTTAAAGGGGAAAGGTTGCCTACCCCTGCTCTAGGCCCACCAGAGAAGCCAACTTACAGCACTGTCTGAGGTAAACACTCTCAACTGTAGCTAGCAGTAGCAGAGTACAGAAATATCAGTTCAGGTTAAGTATTGGCAATGCACTAACTACTTGAATAAACTCAGACACTTGTTGATATCTTCCAAGCCTTGGAAGATATATTACGTTGCAATATATACAGATAGGTACAAACACTCCTCTTGACTGCCATCAACTTGCTCCGTCTGCCATCCAACCATTAACAACCACCAACTCCAACCCAATCTCTTCAACAACCCACTCTCTCCAACCCACACATGCACTGAGTCTCAGTGCACCTACAAAGACAGTTGGCTATGGATCATCACTTGGTGCGACTTAGCATGATGCAATTTCTATTGCAAGTTCTTGCATCATGTCAAGTGCTGTGACTTAGCAATTCTAGCCACTCAAAATATTTTACAAACAGTTTAAGGGAATATTGCTCTAACAAAGATTTTCACACAACATCACAATTAAAGAGCCATTATCTCGGGAATGACCAGGTAAGAAACAGCAACAAATCATTCATGGGGGCTGTTGCTGTTTATTGCCCAGTCATTCCTGGGATAATGGCTCTTTAATAGCAATATGTGCGAAAATCTTAAATGCGAATGTGCAATTTTCACAGGATAATCGCTATTTAAATCCCCGATTTCCCCCCAATTTTCCCCATGTGATAAAGTCCTATGAATCTGGAGACCCTGGGTTTGATTTTCCACTCAACCATGAAACTTGCTGGGTCACTTTGGGAAAGTCACATGCTCTCAGCCTCGGGGGAAGGCAATGGCAAACCGTGCCAACAAAACTCCATGATAGGTTCACCTTAGGGTTGACATAAGTCGGAAATGACTTGAAGGCACAGGATACACACAATAAAATGTAGGCCTATGTCTCAAAAATTGTCACTTTTCTTCTCCTGTATGATGTCAGTAGTATCAAAATTGATGCATCAACATTTTTTCTCCTGTATGATTTTTAACATCTTTACCTGATGAACAAAACAGTGAAGCTTCTATTATTTTGCATTTTGATTGGCCAATAAAGGTATTGCCCTTTTGTGGATTTTGTTCAATTTTTCTGCATGGCTAATACAGCTATTGAATATATTTCTTAGACATGTATATTATAAGCGATGTATTCAACTAGCATTTCCCTGACACCATGACTAAAGAATCCATTTTGTTTCAGAAGGCAGTGACACTGGCAGAGAATCTCTTAGAGACAAGAAATCACTGGCAAACCACTTCTGAATCTCTTTAGTTTTGAAAATTCTATGATGAGGGAATCCAACATGAAGTAAAAGATAGTATGGGAAGATGAGACACAGAGGTTGGAAGGTACTCAAAGGGTAAGTGTGAAGAGGAATGTGTTTAATGACCCAACTGGACTCAGGCCAAAAAGATATTTAGCTGCTGATATGCTCAGATGTGAAAAGTCGAAAGCTACAAAACACATATAATAGCATCACGGTATGTAAGCAGCTTGAATTAGGGGAAGCTAGAAAACAGGACATGGAATACAGAAGCATTAAAACAATTGAGGAGAGCAAAATTGTTCGACTTCCGGTGGTATGGCGGTGTGGTAGTCTCTCCGATCCGTGCGAGAGAGGAGGGACTGCTGATTACGAGTTCAAGACCCCTAGGCGCGAATGCCGGGGTGAAATTATCTCCCCAGAAACGGGAGACTTAGAGGGGCTCATCGACCCTGTTAGAAGGCTCCAAGAAGTGAGATCATCTCGAAGGAGCTTAGAGCCGAAAACGGGAGAAGAACCATGGGGGTCTGAGCGAACCATGACCGTAATCAGAAGCCGCGAGTCGGCAGAAGCGCCGCTGCCACTTAAAGCTTACAAGTAAGCGACAATTAAAAAACTTTCTATCACAGCAAGAGGGCTGTCTCCTACAGTATTCTAGTCCTAAGTGGCAAATTCGATCTTGTGCCAAACTTAGCACGAAGCCAATTTGGTGATTTTAAAAGACAATCCTCCATTTTGATCTCCCTTTCACTTTGGAAATAAGGGGTGAAACGGACTAAGTATACTTTTTGGCGAACTCATTGGACGACTGAACCATCGATCTAATTGGGACTAATTGGACTATCTTATTACATTTGATAAAGATTTTCCCTAAAGCTTGCAAGAGAGACTGTGCTATATAGAGTTAGAGATTCATAGCAAAGTGAAAGTGGTGAGAGAAACGGCAAGAGAAAGCGGAAAGGGAAGGTGGGGGGACCGCTTGAAAGAATCAGATCTCTATATGTTGGAAAATCAGCAACATTGTCTCAAGGGATTAAATAAACTTTAAAATCTATCCGGATCCAGCTGGCATCTTTTGGGTATACTGTTTCTCTACTAAACTTGGTGGATTAAACTGGATTCATAACAATTTGTCATTCAGACAATATGGAGGACCGCGTGGACCTGTGATTTTCTCCGTTGGGCGTTCCTTCCTCTGGAACATTTTATTATCCTGGTCGTCTTTTGGGATCCTGGTCATCTTCTTTAGATTTCTGTCAACGTTGGAGGAACTTAAAACTCAAAAGTTCTCCTTCTCTCTGCGAAGTAATCTTTATAGTAACCTTTAACAGCAACTAATAACTTTAACTATAAGAGATTCCCAGTTGGGTTTGTTAAACACTGTCAAAGCGACTGATATAGATCGTGCTGGGAGAAGAAGGGGGGAAGTGAAAGTGAGTGTTGAGGAAAGAGGAGCAGGAGACTATATTTGTGCTGAATCTTGAAAACTAAATTATTACTAGCGTATTAAGCTTTCTAAAGTGCTACATTATTTCATTGATTGATTTATCTCTCATCTGTATTTGTATTCCCTAAGATTGTGGTGAATTTCATAGTGTGTTATTTTGTGTAATGGGGGAAGTATTGGGAAGGAAAGGGAATATATATACATAGCAGTGTGTGATATATTTTATTATATTGCATTATTGAGTTGATTCTATCTAAAAGGAAATATATCTTAATTAAGGGGGATCTTATTTTCAGGATTTGATAAACTTGGATTAACACTATTTGTCTATATAACTTGGTTTGCAATAAGTATATTTAAAACATTTAAAACTATACAGCATTGTTTTATATAGACTTTTGTGAATACTTAACTTTAGATCTCCTTTCTAGCTAATCTAAGAATTGAGTGCTTCTCACTTATTTTGGATTTGAAATTGAAATATTGAAATATTTATATATAGAAGTGGTTTAGGCACTAATATATCTGAAGTCTATAACTTTGTTTAAAATCTATATTGATAACTGTGTTTATTAATCTTTGGGTTTATTTCTTTTTTATTTTTAAAGCTTGTGAGTTTAATCGGTATCAAGATTTGTGATACAGTGGGGGATTTAATTAGTTTAAGGATTTCTGTTAGTGGAATTAGAGCGATTTAGTTGTAATAAGATCAGATACATAGTGAGACTAGAGCTTAAATAAATTTATTTTTATTATTAACGCATACTAACCACTATTGCTTGCTCACTCAGGATTTATAGTAAACAAAGATAGGGTAAACTGAGATAATTACTAGCCCCCAAATTGATTTTGTTCTTCTGCTATAGAGAGAGGTACCACTTTATCTTCTTTTTACTGCTATATTTTTCTTCTCTTGCAAGCCTTATTTAAAATAACTTCAAAGCTCTATAGAATTTAATACTTTTTTCTTTTTCTTTTTAAGACCCTAGAGACATTTGTTAATTTAAAAAATTGGTTGGGCAAAAACTTAAACTATATAAGTAAACCAATTAAAGACTAAATTGAACGCATAATTTGTGTTAAAGGATTTTAGGTAGCTAAATTAATATAAAATTAGAGATTGCCTCAAACTAAAACTTAAAGAACAAATAAAGGGAAAGAGAAGGGAAAGGAGAAAAAAAAAGGAGAAAAAGAAAGAGAAGGGGAAGAGGAAGGAAGGAAGGGAAGGAAGGAAGGAAGAAGGAAAGAAAGAAAGAAAGAAAGGGGGGGGGAAGGGAAAAAATTGTGAAGCTATTATTTGTAATTGACTGTAATCCGGAAGCAATATAAAGAAGGAAAGAAAAAGGGGGGAAAAAGACAAAAATAAGAAAATAAAAAGAATAATATAAAGAGGGAAAGCAAAGGGAAGAACAAAGGAGAAAGGATAGGAAGGAGAGATTAATAAGCAAGGAAGGAATACAAAGACTAACATAACATTGAACAGATAACACTAAGGAAATATCATTTGAAAATAAGATAGTGAGGGTATATTCAACTACACTAAAGAAGAGAATGCAATCAAGAAGAGAAAAAGAAAAGCAATCATATATCAACCTCAGAAGGGCTTCGGTGGAAATGGCAGCAAAAAGGAACGAGCAGAACTATCTGCTGGATGAAATTAAGAGACTACATGCGGAACTGAGAAATGAAATTAGGGAGTCAAAAGAAGAAACTAGAAAATAAATCAGAAAATCGAGAGAAGAGACGAAGCGAGAAGTGAAATATGAAGCGAAATTAATAAGACAAGATTTGGATAGAATTAATAAGGATATTGAAAAAATCTCAAAGAAAACAGAGGAGTTAGAAAATAAGACAAAGGGAATAGAGATGAGATTGGAAGAATCTTGCAAACAACAAGAGGAAGACCATGAATGGCTATTACGACTTGAACTCAAACAAAGGGAGAAATGTATTAAATTGAGAGGCCTCCCAGAGCAACCTAAAGAGGATCTTTACGATTTCCTCATACCTTACTTAGCAAAATATTTGGACCGCTCCATTCAAGAAATCTTACCAGAAATAGATAGAATGTACCAAATTAACTCTAAAGTGTCCAGAAATAAAAAATTGCCAAGAGACATCGTAATTTATTGGACTAGGAAACAATTAAGAGATGAATTTATACAAAAGAACTTCAGAACTAGATTTGTGATTAAAGGAAATGAAATTCAGGTTTTCAAAGTCATTCCGGTACAAATATTGAAAAAACGCAAGGAATACCAATTTCTGTCTGAGCAGCTGAAGACCTACAAGATCCCATTTAGATGGGAAGAGATAGAAGGTATTTCCTTGACATGGAACCAGCAAAGGTCCAAGTTGAACTCGATCGAAAAAGCCTGTGCATTCTGGAAAGAGCATAGAAAAGAGATTGAAAAATTTGCTAAGGGGAAGTACAGAAATCCATCTAAGGAAAATGGGAAGGAATCACGAACATGTAAAAATAAAACTTTTAAAGCTGCAAATGGGAACGACGGCGGAAAAGACAGAAGCAAAGATGAGAAAGAGAGTGAGGAAAGTGTATCCGACGAGGAAGAAGATGAATTGGAGAATAGAGATGAAGGAAGTAAAGATGATTTAGCTAGGGGAGGTAGATCAGACGATTCAGATACAGCAGGCAGTGCTAGTATGGGATAAAGACAAAATATGAAAATAAAATAAGAGGGAAAACGGGTTTTGTATAAGTAAGGAAATTTAAATTTGGAATAGTTGAAATTATTTACCACATGAAAATTCTGTCTCTAAATGTTAAAGGTCTTAACTCAAAAATAAAGAGAAAAAGATTGTTTCACTACCTAGGAAAACAAAAATGCCAAATTGTGTGCCTTCAAGAAACTCATATAAAAAAAACGGAAATTAGATTATTGAGTAACAAGAAATTAGGAAATGTCTTTGTATCAGCTAACAAAAATTTTAAAAAATGGTGTAGCGATTTATACTCCCAGTCAATTTCAATCTGTTGAAGTGTTAAATGACCCCAAAGGACATTATTTAGGAATATCTATAATATGGGAAGGTGAAAAAATAGTACTATTAGGAATTTATGGACCCCAAACAAATAAAGAATTATTCTTTCAAAAAATTTATTCGGAACTTAAAGAGATTGATTGTGACCAATTAATTTTGATGGGAGACTTTAATGGTGTTATTAATCCAGAATTGGATAGAAAATCTAAAAATTTAAAAGCAAAATTATTAGGTAAACTTCCCAAAACTTTTTTTGAGTTATCAGAGGATTTTGGCCTACAAGATGTGTGGAGATTCTTATATAAAAATAAAGAAGGTTTTACCTTTTATTCAAACAGACATGATTCCGTATCTAGGATAAATATGTTTTTATTATCTAAATCAGGGACCAGCAACCTACGGCCTGGGGGCCAGTTAAGGCCCCGGGCCCCGGACTTACCGGCCCCGTCCGAAGGCTGCCGCCGTCGCTGCCGCCGCGCGCCACCCCCGCCGCCGCATGCCGCTGCCGGGGAGCGTTTTCAGGCGCGCTTGTCGCGGCCGCCATTTTGGAAGACAAAATGGCGGTCATGACGCGTTTGCGCATGCGCAATACTTTTGCGCATGCACAAACGCATCGCGACCGCCATTTTGGCTTCCAAAATGGCAGCCGCGCATGCGCCATGGCAGCTGCGGCGGGGCGCGCTACGGCGGCGGCCGCGGTAGTGGTCGTGCTGGCAGTGTGCGCGGGGGTCACGCACGCAGGAGGATGTGCGCACGCGCTCCGCCATTTCCCCCCCCTTGGCTCAGCCAAGCGGCAACCTTTTTGAGACCGGCCCAGGTCTCAAAAAGGTTGCCTGTCCCTGATCTAAATCAATGTTAAATCGTGTGACTATGATTCATGTTCTCCCGAGAGATGTTTCTGATCACAATGGCCTAATACTATTACTACAAGAGAGAACCAAACAATTTAATTGGAAACTAAAGGATAGCTTAATCGGAAATAAAACAATAATAGAGAAAGCAAAAGAAGTAATTAAAATGTATTTCCAAGAAAACGAAACAAACAATATGAAAATAACTACAATTTGGGATGCAGGAAAAGCGGTATTTAGGGGATTCTTTATCAACCAAGAGGCTCATATCTTGAAAATGAAAAGGGAAAAAGATAACATAATAAGGAACAAAATAATTCAAAAAGAAAAAGAATTAATTCGTAATTTAGGCGACACTGTATTATTACAAGATTTAAAGATTCTAAAAATACAAGAAGCTAGGAAAAATACTTTAGAATTAGGAAAAAAGATAAAAGCAACTAAACAAAAATATTTTGAGCACACAGATAAAACGGGGAAATGGCTAGCTGAAAGATTAAGGAAAAACCGAGAAGATAAAATAATAACAGAAATAAAACACGAAGGACGAATTATAACTCAACAGGATAAAATAAAAGATTTATTCTTTAGCTTTTTCGCTAAATTATATAAGGATGAACCGATTGAGCAAGAGTATTTAAGGAATTTTCTTGAAAAACAAGATTTTGCCACCCCGAACTTAGATCAAATTAAAGAATTAAACAGAGACATCTCACTTACAGAAATAAAAGACGCAATTAATCGGTCCAAAGATGCAAAAGCTCCTGGACCGGATGGCTTTACAAATAAATTCTATAAGGTGTTCATTGAAGAAGTAAGTGGTCCCCTTCAAAAAGTGATGAATTCTATTTTATTAGAAGGCCTTCCTGAAACATGGAAACAGGCAGATATAATACTTATTCCGAAAGAAGGTAAATCCAAGTTAGAAATTGGCAACTATAGACCTATTTCTCTCCTCAATTCAGACTATAAGTTATTTGCAAGTATACTATCTAACAGATTGAAAAATTATTTAAAAGAATGGATTAGCGTGAATCAAAGAGGTTTTTTGCCAGGACGCCAAATTAAAGACAACACGAGAATGGTTTTGAATATACTTGAATACTATGAGAAACATAGTGATAAAAAATTGGCCATGTTATTTGTAGATTTAGAAAAGGCTTTTGATTCCGTTAATTGGCAAACACTTATAGAAATTGTTGTGAAAATGGAATTGGGCACTAAATTTACTAATTGGATTCGGAAAATTTATAAAGACCAAAAAGCACAAATTATAATTAATGGAGCCAAATCAGATCACGTAAAAATTGCAAGAGGTACCAGACAGGGGTGCCCCCTCTCTCCATTATTGTTTTTATTAGTGATTGAGAGGTTAATTGTGGGAATTCAAAAACATGATTCAATCCAAGGAACCAAGATTAAGAATTTCAATTGTAAAATAAGAGCTTTTGCCGACGATTTGGTCTTATTTTTGGAGGATCCGGACAAAAGTATAGGGGAAGTTTTGGAAATATTTAGAGAATTCGGTAATGCGACAGGTTGCAAATGGAATAAGGATAAATCATTTATTATGACTAAAAATATGTCCTTATTTGAAGAAAAAGAATTGGAATTTAAAGCGGGGATGAAAATACAAAACAAAATAAAATATTTAGGGATTATGATAACAAAAAAAACAATAAATCTTTTCAAAAACAATTATACTAAAGTATGGGCAACAATAAAAAAAGAGTTGAAACAATGGAGAAAGAAACAATTATCTTTTATGGGTAGAATAGCTACAGTTAAGATGATGATGATACTCCCGAAAATGTTGTACTTATTCCAAACAATTCCAATCATAACAAACAAATATATCTCTTGGGAATGATCGAAGATGAAATGTTAGAAAAAACCTATGGTAAATTATTGTTTTATTTAATATTGGCGGCTAGGATCGTCTATGCGGCAAAATGGAAAACAAAAGAAATTCCTGATATTAGTGAGTGGGTAAAGAAAGTGTTAGATATAATGGAGATTGAAAGATTATCTTCAATGTTGAAAAAAAGAGAATATGGAATGGTCATTAATGAATGGAAACCCCTGATTGAGTACTGGATTAGAGAGAAAGAATCTTGTTTTATAGTTGACGTAATCTAGTACTATTTAAACTTGGGGGTGTAATGATAAAAAAAGTTCGATTTTAGGGTATTTTTGTTTAAAATATTATATTTGTATAGTAGGTAAATTAGGAGTATCACAATATTACGTGTGACTTTAGATTCATGGTTAATTATGGATAGAAGTGTTAACTTATTATGCGGTTTATAACAGTATGTATTTAGCAAGGAAGTCATTTTATGTGTTTGTTGGTTTTGTCTTGTTTGTTGTATGTTATGTTTTGTCAAGTTTTTGTATTTTTTTAATGTTAATAAAAATTTAAAAAAAAAAGTGGATAAAACTGTGGCATAAGGATATTAGTGCATTTATTTGGCAAAATAAAAGACCTAGAATACGACTAAAATATTTACAAGAGGCAAAAGAGAGAGGCGGACTTGGATTACCTAATTTGGAAATTTATTATGAGGCTTGTTCTTTGGCTTGGATACGGGATTGGATCTTACTAGATCAGAAGAGCTTTTGGAATTGGAGGGAGAGGGGTTGTGTTACGGATGGCATGCCTATCTAGGTTATGAAAAAACCAAAATGAACAAAGAATTTAACAATCACTGTATCAGGGGACCCTTGCTCAAGATCTGGAATAAGTATAAAGATAGATTTATGCCACAATTTCCTTCCTGGTTCTCACCACATGAGGCAATCCATAGAAGAGAAATGAGACGCACATCTTCATGGATAACATATAGAACTTTAATAGATAAAGGGAAGGTGATTATAAAATGAAATCACCTGCGGAATTAACTGAAAAAGGCTTTAACTTAGATTGGTTTAAATATAGTCAATTAACTGCACAGTTCAAATTGGATTTAAAAATAAAAGGGATAAACCTAAACTATAACGAAACAGATAAAATTTGGTTGGATAGTAAAAAATGGATTGGTAAATTTTACAAACTCTTACTTAAATGGGATATGGAGGATGAAACGGTAAAAGAAAACATGATACAATGGGCCAAAAATTTTGGGTACCCAATTAAATTTGAACAGTGGGAATTTGCGTGGACCAAGGCTTTGAAACATACTGCTTCTCAAAATTTAAGAGAAAACTTTTATAAGGTTTTCTTTAGATGGTATTTGTCACCTGATAGAATCGCAAAAATGTACAACTGTACTAACCTTTGTTGGAAATGTGGTAGAGAACCAGGAACAATCTATCACTGTATGTGGTCTTGTAAAATAGTTAAAAGCTATTGGCTACATGTAAATGGAATAGTTAATATGATCCTTGGGAAAGATATTCAATGTCGCCCTGAAACCTATTTGCTAAACATTTGGGATAAAGAATTAGATAAAGAAATGGGTAGAATTTTATTTAATAACGACTGCAAGAATAGTTTTGTTCCAACATTGGGAAAAAAATACGGTTCCCAGTATGAACGAATGGGTTATTAAATTTTATGAGGCCATTGAAATGGATATTTTGACGGAATATCTTAGAGGTAAAAATATAGCAAATGATTTATGTCAATGGACCCCAGTCTTAAATTACTTAGAGAGAAAATGGGGAAAATCAGCGATACTCTCTTATTGAACCAAGAGGAAAGATGGATATGGAAAACTTTGTGAAACATATTGGGTAATAGTAAATAAATCTCTAAAATTAATCTCCTATAATTGGAAAATAAGTTATATTTACTTTGTTTTTGATGGGAGATCAAGTAAAGCTAACAGATTCGGGGCACGAGAGTCGCAAAACTTCATGTTTGTATGTATTAAAATTCAAGAGACTAAAATAAAAGTAAAGCTGTATAAAATAAATTTAAAGGAAAAATGTGACAATATATTTAAAAAGGGTAAAATTGAAACTATAACAGCCAATTATGCATTCACATAGGATGCATCACTCACTAGCAGCAAACATTAAGGGGATTCTTCTATAACTAATATTTTCTGTTTCTTTCTTATTCCTTTTTTATTTAAAAAATGAAAAGGAATATAAATAAAATTTAAAATGACGGGGGGGGGGGTTGGAGATAAGATGACCTATTTACACCCAATGACTTTGCTGTGGTAGAAAGGTAGGAAGTTCTATTTTGAGTGGGGAATGAGAGAAAAGTGTGAATAAAATAGAATGGTGGAAGGGGGAATGTAAGTATGAGGGAGAAAATGGAAGTGTTGAAGGTTTGAGAAAGTGATTGGAAGTGGTAGGTAGAGTTTTAGGATGAAGTGAATAGAAGGTAACCTAGTTAGAGAAGGTTAGTGATCAAGATTGAGAAGGAGAGAAGGAGAGAAGTAAGAGAAAGTTTAGGAGGGAAGAGGTGAGGAGTGGACTGATTGAAGGTATAGAGGTTTAGATGGGATTATAGGTAAGAAGAAATTCCCCCTTAAATTGCATTTGTAGCAACAAAATAAGGAAAATAAATCTTAGGAAGTGTATGACAGAATATATGACTGAATGATGTCAATAAGGATATCCAGCATGGTGTGGTGGTTTGAATGCTGGGCTATGACTGTGGAGATCAGGGTTCAAATCCCTGTTCAGCCATGGAAACCCACTGCGTGACATTGGGCAAGCCACATTCTCCCAGCCTCAGAGAAAGACAAAGGCAAACCTCCTCTGAACAAATCTGTCCAAGAAAGCCCTATGATGCTCACCCTTATACTAACTAGAACAAATATTTGTCATTCTGGTTTTGGCTCCCAAAAGTAAGCTGTTCCCCTTGCATATCAATGTAAGCTGGCACGTGGTGAGGGTCATAGGGACTGGGTTTCCAAATGCAAGGAAATGCCATCTTATTCATGGAGGTTTCTGAAGTTTAACTGAATCCTGATTCATTTGCAGAATGAACAACCTTCTGCTCACATAATCCTGACACCTTTCTGCCATAAGTCCCAAAGATGCCAACACGAGAGTAGAAACTCACTAATTATTCTCAGACTCTCACAATCTCCAGGGAGCTTATTTTCTACAAATCAAAAGCTCATTCTATAAAGACTACACTTGGAATTTCTACATTGCATAACCTCTTGCTTTAAAAGAAATGAAAAAAAATTGACTCTTCAGACTTGGAGTTAGACTAGTTTAACACACTCCAAAGCAACAATATTTTATTTTGTTTTTTATTATAAAACCCACAAACTGTGAAGCATTTAGGAACACTGTCAACAGCCATTTCAGCCACAGAATTAGAATAATAGAATCATAGAGTTGGAAGAGACCACAAGGGCCATCCAGTCCAACCCCCTGCCATGCAGGAACTCCCAATTAAAGCATCCCCAATAGATAGCCATCCAGCCTCTGCGTAAAGACCTCCAAGGAAGGAGACTCCACTACTCTCCGAGGGAGTGTGTTCCACTGTCGAACAGCCCGTACTGTCAGGAAGTTCCCCCTAATGTTAAGGTGGAATCTCTTTTCCTGGAGCTTACATCCATTGTTTCGGGTCCTAGTCTCTGGAGCAGCCGAAAATAAGCTTGTTCCCTCCTCAATATGTCATCCCGTCAAATATTTAAACAAGGCTCCTCTTCTCCAGGCTAAACATCTCCAGCTCCCTAAGTCATTCCTCATAGGGCTTGATTTCCAGACCTTTCACCATTTTAGCTGCCCTCCTTTGGAAACGCTCCAGTTTCTCCACATCCTTTTTGAATTGTGGTGCCCAGAACTGGACACAGTATTCCAGGTGAGGCCTGACCAAAGCAGAATAGAGTGGCACTATTACTTCTCTTGATCTAGAAACTATACTTCTATTGATGCAGCCTAAAATTGCTTTGGCCTTTTTAGCTGCTGCATCACACTGTTGACTCATGTTCAACTTGTGGTCTACCTGAACTCCTAGATCCCTTTCACACGTAGTGTCATTCAGCCAGGTGTCCCCTATCATATATCTGTGCTGTTTGTTTTTCCACCCTAAGTGCAGCACCTTATATTTCTCCGTGTTGAATTTCATTTTGTTAGCTTTGGCCCAGCTTTCTAGTATGTTCAAGCCATTTTGAATTTTGATCTTGTCTTCTGGGATATTAGCTACTCCTCCTAATTTGGTGTTGTCTGCAAATTTGATAACTATGCCCCCAATACTGTCATCCAAGTCATTGATAAAGATGTTGAATAGCACTGGGCCCAAGACAGAACCCTGTGGCACCCCACTGGTCACTTCTTTCCAGATTGAAAAGGAGCCATTGCTGAGCACTCTGGATTTGGCCAGTCAACCAATTACAAATCTATTTTAACAGTTACTTTGTCTAGCCTATTTTACCAGCTTGTTTGCAAGAATGTCATGGGGAACCTTGTCAAAGGCCTTACTGAAATCAAGATATACTATATCCACGACATTCCCTTCATCTACCAAGCTGGTAATTTTATCAAAAAAAAAAAAAAGAGAGAGAGAGAGAGAGAGAGAGAGAGAGATCAGATTTGTTTGGTATGACTTGTTTCTCTGAAACTCATGTTGACTTTTTGTGATTATGGAATTACCTTCCAGGTGTTCACAGACTCTCTGTTTAATGATCTGCTCCAGAATCTTTCCGGGTATTGATGTCAGACTAACTGGACAATAATTGCTGGGATCCTCTTTTTTCCCCTTTTTGTAGATGGGGACAACATTTGCCCTCCTCCAGTCCACTGGGACTTCTGTTCTCCAGGAGTTCTCAAAGATTATTGCCAATGGTTCCGATATTACATTTGCCAGTTCTTTTAGTACCCTTGGGTATAATTCGTCTGGTCCTGGAGACTTATATTCATTTAGATTAACCAGGTATTCCTGTACTATCTCTTTACTTATTCTGTGCTGAAATTCTCCTATTCTGTCCTCTGCTGCATTATCCTCAGGTTGAGCACCCTTTGCCTTTTCTGAGAAGACTGAAGCAAAGAAGGTGTTGAGTAATTCTGCCTTTTCTCTGTCCCCTGTTAACTTTTTGCCATCTTCTCCACACAGTAGCCCTACCATTTCCTTCTTCTTCCTTTTGCTGTGGACATACCCAAAAAAGCCCTTTTAATTGTTCTTAACCTCTCTAGCAAGCCTGAGTTCATTCTGCGCTTTAGCATTTCTGACTTTACCCCTACACGTGCTAGCTATGTTTGAATTCCTCTTTGGTGATTTCCCCATTTTTCCATTTCTTATACATGTTCCGTTTAAAACTTAGTTCAGTTGCAAGTTCCTTAGTCATCCATCCTGGTTTCTTGAGGCACCTCCCATTTTTCTTCCTCATTGGAACTGTTTGAAATTGTGCCTTCAGTATTTCCCTTTTGAGAAAGTCCCATCCATCTTGAACTCCCCTCACTTTTAGTATTCCTGACCATGGGATCACCTCCAGTATTTCTCTAAGTTTAGTAAAATCAGCTTTCCTAAAGTCTAGAATGTGTGTCTGACTATGCCTGGCTTCTCCTTTCCACTGTATAATAAACTCCAGGCGAACATGATCACTCCTGCCTAAGGATCCAACCACTTGCACCCCATTAACTAGGTCTTCCCTGTTAGTTAGGATCAGATCCAAAATAGATGACTCCCTTGTTGCTTCTTCCACCTTTTGGACAATGAAATTGTCTTCAAGGCAAGTGAGGAATTTGCTAGACCTTGAGGATTTTGCTGAGTTTGACTTCCAGCAAATATCTGGATAGTTGAAGTCACCCATCACTACTATATTTCTCCTTTCTGAGTGTGTGGTCATCTGTTCTAGAAAGGCACCATCCAATTCCTCTGCCTGAGTCGGGGGTTTGTAGTAGACGCCAACAATAACATCCCTGTTGTTTCCCTCCCCTTTAATTTTTATCCAGATGCTCTCCACCTGGCTTCCAGGATTGATGTCCTGGATATCTTCACTGTGTAAATATCAGGGTGTAAATATCCCCTGACATATAATGCTAGTCCTCCTCCTTTCCTGTTTGGCTGTTTCTCTTGAAAAGGTTATACCCTTGTATTTCTACATTCCAATCATGAGACTCATCCCACCAGGTTTCAATTTCAATTAACCCAGCAATATCTTCTATAAATTAAATTCTGTAGTATTTTTTAAAAACGTACTTCTTGAACAACTTTCTATAGATGTCTGGTCCACACAAGTTGCTTTCTCATCACAGAAGCCAGTCAACATATTACAACGTAGATTATCTCTGCACTTTGGGCATTGTTCACTACACAGATGTCCATGACGTCCTGGTGAGCAACCTACAGTTCAGTGAATTCAAATCAATTCTCATTAAAAAAAAAAAAAAAGATCGGAACAAAATATTTTGGTACTTTCAGAGATCAGAACAAAATATTTTGGTACTTTTCTGGAGTGTTTAAGCCAGGGGTAGGCAACCTAAGGCCCGGGGGCCAGATGCAGCCCCCCAAGGCCTTTGGACCGGCCCCAGGCCAGTCCTGCCACCGCCGCCGCCACCCCCCCCGGCCATGATGATATTGATTACTGTTGTTATTACTTGTTCTTGGGGTTTTCTTGGCAAAATCTCCACAGGGGGGTTGCCATGGCTTTTCTGGGGCTGAGAGAGTGTGCATGCATATATATATATATATATATATATATATATATATATATATATATTATTTTTATTTCATTTCATTTATTTATTTTTGGTGCTTCGGCCCCCCAATTGTCTGATGGACAGCAACCCAGCCCCCGGCTCAAAAAGGTTGCCCACATCTATCTTCAATATGTATACTGAAATACTGTATACTGAATGTACTATATACTGGGCAGATTGATATACTGAAACACTATAGAATGTCAATAAGCTTCCAGTGATCTTGTTCAAAAGAAAACTAAACCTAGGCAAGAATTTCTCAGCACTCAAGACAACTGGGCTGTGCATAACACAATCTGAAACACAGTGCATGGCAAATTATATACAGTTTTCTATTAATAATTTTAAAAGACAGAATTTCTTATCCATACATATACATGAGTAATTGTGGGGATTTCAACTTATATCCCACTGCCGCCTACATCAAATGTAGGAATCTCTGCTTATATTTCACCATTGGGACCATCAAATGTGTGGATTTTTATTCTTAACCCATCTAATGTGAAGACTTCCACAGTGTTCTCTTAAAACACTCTGTGTGAGGGCTTTCTCTGATCCCCATCTCTGCGAAATATAAGGACTTCATCCAGTCCCCCCCCCCTCAGTCAAAATGCCCTCAAGGTTTCTATAAGGATTTATATTACATTTATCCCTAACAGGACACCACCCTTCCACATTCAATGCTGTCACTGCAGACACCTTGTCTGAAACCAAACTATCAGAATGATAGTGATTCTGGAAGCCAAAAGTGTATAAAAACAAAAACAAAACTCTGTTTGGAGAAGTTAAACATAAAACAGCAGCTTATTCATATATAATATTTAAAACATCACACTGTTTCCTCTCAAACTAAATCATACTTACCAATCACCCAAATTAATTTCTCTCACTTGAACCCTAGCCTAACTCACAGTCCTCTCAAACACATTTCTTTGCTGTACTCTTCTCAAACCCCAGGCTAAATGCTCTTCACTCAACCCAAAATTTCAACTGCCATTCACCAACTGCCTCATGCAAATCTCCTTAAACAGCATTCACTTCAACACTCCATTCACTTCAACATCCCATTCCCAAAGCTATTTACTTCACATTTAATCAATCGATCAATCAACAATTTTATATAGAAACTCATGATATCACAGTAACATATGGGTAACAATTTATAGCAGGAGAGAAATTTCAGGCCCATGGACCTAATACAAAATTCAGTCCATTGTAAATTCCCTATCTATCTCATTCTCCTTGAACTTCTTCTCCCTTCCCTCTATAAAATAATGAATCCTTACTTGTTTTTAGGCGAAAAATGTGATGAGCTGAACCTGACACCATTTCCATTCCTGTGACAAGAAAATGTTCATTTGGCCAGCTACTTATTCCAGTACAGTTCTCTCTTAATACACAATAGAATCTTGCTTCATCAAGATTTTTATACACAGCCAGTGGATAAGCAGCAAGCAATATTTTCCCAGGGTAATCAATGAAAAGGTCAAGACCAGCTTTTAGAAAGCAAAATAATACTTTTGTTACAAGATTATTGGAAACAAACATTGTGAAATACAGACAAAAAGTAAAGAAAAGCAAATTTAGCAATATATTAATTTATACACAACAATTACACTAAATGCAGAAATAGAGCTCCTTGAGAAAACAGGCAATTTAACAGTTCTTCTAAGATAATTTTATACGTTTACTTTAACAGTTTTCTGATTCAGCATCTCGTAATCTTTGGAATTGCTTTTTAAGAAAGTCCACAGAAACCATAACAAAGCCTTTTTTAAAAAAGGTTATATTTATATCTTGCCATTTTCTTGTGGTTTCTTTGTTGTCTTTCATCAAGTCACTTACTCACGTACTCCCTTCCCCATTCCAGATACTTTTATCAATTTGAGAAATGTAACATTTTTGTTTGGTTTTACTTTAAACAAATTAGATTGAAGCAAAGCTTTTTTGACACAGATGTCTGCTGAGGAGCCATAGCTATAACATCTATTACTGGTTTGACCTAGTAGCACTGCTCTCTTTCTATGGAATTTATTGGGTGAAAGCAGCTATTAATATTAAACATTTCACAGGTACTCAGAGAACTATAAGGAAATTCACCTTTATCACCTGTATCAGAGAGAAAAAGAAACAAAGTAGTCCTGTAATGCATGTGACTGGATATTAGCAGAATGCTCAAATACCACACTGCCTGGTATATATAAGATGCTATATACAACTTGCATGTTATACAAATCAAGCAGCTCTTCTGAGTAGTACCTATTTCTTTCTCACAAATATAGGAACGATGTTCCCTGCATGGCAATGCCTGAAGTCTTCCTCCTTCCACCATTTGAACACATCCATTTGCTGCCAAAGGAAAATCCCATAGCCTGTTTATAAGTATAAAAACAAGGTAATTTTAGCAAAACTATAGTTAATCCCTTTATAAGCTACGCATTTAAAAATTGTTTAGTGTTTAGTGATGCTTTGGCAGCCACTCCAAAAAAGGCCTGTCAATCTACTCAAAACACCAGTATTGGCAGTAAAACTCCAGGAGCAATACTGGTTTTCTTGGATTAGATGGTAACATCAGAAACTCCACTTCAAGCTCACCTTTTGAAAGCACATTGACAATTTGGCTTAGAAAAGAAAATATGAGCTTCTCACTTTATTTATGGGACCCA
Organism: Phrynosoma blainvillii; assembly: GCA_026167975.1. NCBI lineage: Eukaryota > Metazoa > Chordata > Lepidosauria > Squamata > Phrynosomatidae > Phrynosoma > Phrynosoma blainvillii. The sequence goes on from JANUYF010000002.1 coordinate 271,477,087, forward strand.
AATTTGTCACAGAAGTAGGGAATCACATCTCTCATGAATACTCTTGCCTTGAGTGCTTCACATTGTGCATAAACATGTTGGAAACCTACTGCTTCACAGCTTCTCACCATTTTTATTCAAAACAAAATAAACCCAACACTTGAAAATATACACTTTTTTCTCTGTACCTATGATCTGTAAAGTAGCTTCCTGTACCAAAGAAGGGACAGAATAAGTTGTTGAAATCTATGGGCAGATTTATACTAGAAATTAAAGGTAAAGGTGGACAAGGTTGTCAAGGTTGTCAAGTTGTGTCTAAATGCAGGGGGTGGTGCCCATCTCCGTTACTAAGCTGAAGAGCCAGCGCAGAGACTACTCTGTGATCATGTGGCCACCATGATTGCACAGAACACTGTTTACCTTCCCACAGAAGTGGTACCTATTTACCTACTTGCATTTGCATGCTTTCAAACTGCTAGGTTAGCAGAAGCTGAAATTACCTTCACTGTAATTAATCTGTTTTCCTATGGCTAAATTTGCATGGCTCTGCCATTCTCTATACAGCCCTTCTCTACATTGTGGATCATATTCTCTACTTCTGAGATAATTAACAATAAGCTACCAAAGATATGAAATTGTGCAGTCATGGAAAATATTAGAATTAGGCAATTTAAAATGCCTTTTTTTAAAGCTTTTTATACACACTAAAGAGCACTTGCATGCTTTTTATTACAGACATGTCTAAAAGGCCTTTACAGACTGCCAGAAATAATGCAGCTTGAGGCCACTTTAACTGTTCTGGCTCAGTGCTTGGGAATCATGGGAATTTTATTTTTTTTCTGGAACATTGAGCCTTCTCTGTCAGAGAGCTCTGGTGCCACAATAAACTACAGTTCCCATGATTCCTTAGCACTGAGCCAGGACAGTTAAAGTGGCCTCAAGCTGCATTATTTCTGGCACTCTGTAAAGGCTCTAAGGCACTCTTTTCAAAACCCAAGCAGTTAGGTCTAGCCATTCCCAATCCAGATGATTTACTGGTCCCTGACCTAATAGGTTTGGACATTTTGACAACCTCCACAGAGGTTTTGTTGGCTCTCTTTTATTCTGCTGGATTTGCCGTAACAAAAACAAAACTCTCTGGCCCACTTGAAATGCCAACATTCAGTGCTATTTGAGGACAATATTCTCAGAAGCAACTTAATGTAACAGAGTACGGAAGCAATAGTCCAGATTAAGGTATTGGCAGTGCACTGACCACATTCCACGTTCAAATAAATAAACTTACAGACACTGTTGGTATCTTCCAAGTCCTTAGACTCCAAGACTCCAAATAGCAGTAATCTTCCTCCTACTGGAGCTGCCCTTCTGTCAGTTTAGAGGCTTCTACCATCTAGGGACTGAGCAGCCTCCTCTTCGTGAATCTAGTCTAATATATGAACCTGATCTTCCACACTGCAGGTGCATCTTAAACCACTGCTGTGTCTGAAATCTGTAGTTTCCCTATTTCCATTTAATCTTTCATCTAAAACCTTCTCTAAAAGGTTTCTTCTTCAACCTTTTATTTTATAATGTTGGCATCATTTGTTTTTTCTCCTTGCTTTCTGCCAACATCTTTTCCAATGCCTGATCTCCAAACAAGAGTTCTCCCTTAAAAAGAATACATGCTAAATTGTTTTTGGACATCTGGTCTGCCCCCCAATGACATAACCATAGGGATTTCCTCACTATCATAACTGCATTCATATTAGGGCTGCAAAAGCTGTTGAATCATGAAATCCATCTGTTACATTTTCTAGCATTTTCCTTACACAAAGCCTTGTAAAATAGCTGAAAACTTGAATCATGAATCTCTAAAATCTCATATCCACAATACAATTGCCACGGCAAACACTGATGCACCTACTGATGATCTTCTAGTAGACACATGTAGAATCAGAGAGTTGGAAGAGACCACAAGAGCTATTCAGTCCAAACCCCTGCCATGCAGGAACTCAAAATCAAATCATCCCTGACAGATGGCCATCCAGCCTCTGTTTAAAGACCTCTCAAGGAGGAGACTCAACCAACCTCCGAGGGAGTGTGTTCCACTGTCGAACAGCTCTCACTGTCAGGAAGTGCCTCCTAATGTTGATGTGGAATCTCCTTTTCTGTATCTTGCATCCATTATTCTGGATCCTGTTCTCTGGAGCAGCAGAAAACAAGCTAGTGCCCTCCTCAATATGACATCCCTTCAAATATTTAAACAGGGCTATCATATCACCTCTTAACCGTCTCTTCTCCAGGCTAAACAAACCCAGTTCCCTAAGTCATTCCTCATAGGACATGGTTTCCAGACCCTTCACCATTTTAGTCGCCCTCCTCTGGACACACTCCAGTTTTTCAACATCATTTAGTTAAAGCTGAGAACTCAGGAGCCTTCCTCAGAGCTGTGTCTGCTTTTTCCCCACCTACTTCCCTAAGAACTGTATCTCCTTCACATGGGAAATTGCTATGAAAATAAGAGCAACAATTGACCCATTCACTAAAGCGATCTTCAGGTACTACCTCATTAAAGGAATAAAATTTCTGACAACATTATTAAAACATTCTAGTATTTAAAGAAGTCCAGCATTCCATTTCAGTGAGTTCTTTGAGCATCTCCAGTAAAGGAATCTCCCTAATGTATCTGTCTCTTGGGAACTGATGCTGTCCTTTCTCCTTTAACCTTAGCCACATCTGATTAAGAACTCTCATTTGAGGCACTTAAGCCTAGCATCTGCAACACTCTCTTCAACAAACTTCTAAATTACCATATATACTCATGTACAAGTCAATCTCATGTATGCAGATAACACATCCCTGGATTGGCTGGAAGCTGCACTGAGGCTGACTAATGCGGACCAAATTGGCCTCAAAAGGAGAGGGGAAAACCGCTCCTTGCTGGTGGTCCATTCTGGACCATGGCAGCAGCTGGTCTCAGGACTGGTCCAGTCACTGCAGTCCCATGCTGACTGGGGCTCACTCACGGTTAGAATAGCCAGAGGCTGATCCAAGCCACTCGTCTACTCGAGCCCTTCCTCAACTTTAAAGCCTTGCCTGCACTCACTAGCTGCACTGCTCAGTTTCTTATCCATCATTTTTAATTCCTCTGCTTCACTCTTATTATAAGACTGAAATATCTTTCTTAACTCACTCTTCTTGTTCTCAGAGATCCACTGGTTAGCAGTCATCAGGGTAGAAAAGGGTTTTACTTTTTCACAATCCCTGTGTAGTTGCACCACTCAGAGGGAAACAGAATTCCCCCCCCCCTTCCCTGCTTCCAACTGCTGCTGTTTTACCTCTTTAATAGCCTCTTTTTCCTCTTCTCTAGCCTTCTTTTCCATCAATAATTCCTATTAATTTCAAATGGAGATGCTTTATAATTCTTCCCTGACTGAATTGGAGAAGGGAGAAATCACATCAGGTTGGCAGGGCAGAAAATTTAAAACTGATGGAGAAGGGAAGGGGTCCTAACAATAACAACTGAAAAACAATGTAAGACTCCTAAATAGTGGTGTTGGTATGTGGGCATTAACCCAATCATTGTGGATTACTCTTCCGTGCCATCCTGAGAATTGCTGACTTTCTGTCTACTTCAACTATGTTGGAACACATAAGTCACCAATTATTCCCTATGGCTTCTCCATTTACATCAGTATAAATTTACATTACAAGTCTAGGTACACAACCCAAATATGAATTGACCCCACCTGTTATCTATATACATGTTACAGACTATTTTAAAAACATTTCTCCTTCTTCTTTCTCATTGCTCTTATATACTCTATTTAGTATCAGATTCACAGTGTACCTACCAGGTGTTACTGACTGGAGTTTTGGACCATCAACGATTCAGATTCTATCCAAGCATTTATGGATCAGGTATTGTTGGATAATCAAATCAAATCAAAATTTTATTTACGGCACACAGCCAGCTCAGTTGGATAATCAGTTTCATTTCAAGCAGTGTCACTTTTGTAATTCTACTATTGTAATGTTATCTATGCCAATTTGATTCAGATGTTTTGTCAGTTCATTTGGAATTGCTCCTAGAGCACCTATCACTACTGGAACCACAGTTGTTTTCTCTTCCCAGAGGTTCTGAATCTCAATGGACCTAGTTCAGGGAATAATTCAAAGTAATGATTTTACCTTTGACCTTTAAAACCCTACACTGCTTGAGGACTTTTCACTAGGGGACAGGGTTATAAGCTGTCTTCTCTAATGAGCACATAGGTCTGCAGATGATAGGGGAGATAGGGAAAGGTATACTGTGCCATAAGGCAGCCTCTCCCTCACGGCTGTGGAACAGACCTCCCAAAGGGCACTCAATAGACAGATTTATCTCTCAGGGGCTTCTGGTATCAGTGGGCTACACTCAGATGGAATGTGAACAGTTTTGTATGTCTGACAGCTGTGCAACTTTGTATACCATCTTTGGCATAAATCCATGACAATGGGCACTTTTGCTAGTATTATACAAAAGTGCTAATTCTTCTTATTTGTAGTAACTCTAAGAAGTGTATTTTGAAATGGGCTGGGTCAATAAACTATTTATTTTATTTCCCCACCAATTTCCTTCTTATTATTGGTACCACCTATAGCTGCTGTTCAATCTCAGCCACTGTGTCACACATCTATGGGAGTGAGAACTCTATTTGCTCCAAAGCTCCAGTGACATTTTTTTTTTGCAATTGTGACTATGCTCTTTTCTCACTTTCATATCTGTCCTCTTTCAAAAGACAGTATCAAGAGCAAAGCATGCATAATGAGTTTATTAAACAGAGTATCTGAGAGCCTTTGTTTAATCACTTACACACTGAACAAAAGCAAATAAACATATTTAAATGGTACTCTGTAGCATTAATGCAGCTGTAGCTGTAGCTGTAGAAAAAACATATATATATTGTATATTTCTTTCCATACTGCAAATAAAAATTACTTTTCTCCAACTCACTCAGGGTTTTTTTTTTCTTCCTTTCTCTGAGTAAAAATATTTGAATTATATGCTGGAATTGTTAGAACTAAATGCTTACCAAGTGTATTTTGATGGCTCAATATTGTTACTGTCACCACTCCATTTCCAAGCACTTCCTCCTTGCAGCAAACCAATCCAGCTCTCAGTTTCCAACATATCTCCAAGCCACTCCTACAAAAAGAAGTCTTTTTAAAACTTTTCTAATTGAGGGCCAGGATAATGTACTTCAATCAAGACAAGACAAAACAAAAGATACTGCTGGTTGGTGACAGTCAACATGGAATTCATTTTATTTTAACCTGACCAAAAACAACAAAAAACCAACCACTTTTCTAAAGTAGTAGGTTTGCAGCTGAAAAGTGCTTTACATCCATCCAGCCTTGTATATACTGTTATTTTCTACAGCAGAAAGCGATCACTATTCATAGAAAAATGTGAACTAGCCATAGTTAGCCATACCCTGATAACATCCAGTTGAGTATACCATTCAAATCGGGCATTTTAGGGTGACTTTGAAAATTGCCTTGAAATTACAACTGATACAAAACCCAGCAGCTAGGCTTACTTATTTTGATCTTATCTGGATCTTTCCAATCAGGATTAAGACCTAGTTTTGAGATTAAAACAGCCATGGGCACACCGGTATATGACTCATGCTAGGAACTAGTTTGGAGAATGTATTTCTGTTGAATGTGTCACATCCTAGCAATAAACAGCAGCAATGAACATGGAATTTTTTTTCTGGAACTATTAGATAATAATAATAATAATAATAATAATAATAATAATAATAATAATAAAATTTATTTATATACCGCCCAATGGTAACCCAATCCGGGCAGTTTACAGCCTAAAACACAATTTACAATAAACAGAATATCCCCCTCTTAAAACAGTATTAAACATTACATGATTAAAAAAGTCAAAGCATTTATAAGAACATTAAGAAACCTACAGAGCGACAAAACAAACAAACCGAACAGAATAAAACCCGGGGAACCTCTGAAACCTTCCTCATCCATCAGAATGAATGATGGGGCCACGAGAGGAAGAGGAGGCCGGGTAACCTAAGGAGGCTGGATGACCCGAGAGGACCGGGAAGCCCTGGGCTAGGATAATTAATCTGGAAAGTTAAGATAGGACATGTGATTACAATTGGACATTAATGTTTCCAGAATGTGGTCCTGGCGATTATTTCATAAAACCCTTATTCTTAGCTGCTGGTGTTCCTCTGGGCTCCATTTTACTCCCTTTGTTTTGAATCATCCCCATGCCACTGGTGGGAGAGGTAATCTGGCCATTTGTCATCACTAAGCAGTCCTATTGATCTCTCTTTTTTTGGTAATTCCAAGAAAACTGCAAAAATGCTGAACTGGTTTCTGGATGCAGTGTTGGACTGTACTGTTGGCTCTCTTCTATGGATTCCCATGATTCCCTAGCACTGAACCAGGACAGTTAAAGTGACCTCAAGCTGCATTGTATCTGTCCTGCTGATGTGCAGTAACAAAAACTAAACTCTAGGCCAGGGGTAGGCAACCTTTTTGAGCCGGGGACCGGGTTGCTGTCTCTCAGACAATTGGGGGGCTGAAGCAACAAAAATTAAAAATTAAAAAATAAAAATAAAAATAATTTTAAAAAAAAATAATAATTTTTTTTAAAAATGCATGCACACTCTCTCAGCCCCAGAAAAGCCATGGCAAACCCCCTGTGGAGATTTTGCCAAGAAAACCCCAAGAACAAGTAATAACAACCATAATCAATATCATCATGGCAGGCGGCGGCAGTGGCGGCAGGACCGGCCTGGGGCCGGTCCAAAGGCCTTGGGGGGCCACATCCGGCCGCCGGGCCTTAGGTTGCCTACCCCTGCTCTAGGCCCACCAGAGATGCCAACTTACAGCACTGTGAGGTAAATTCTCAGAAGTAGCTAACAGTAGCAGAGTACAGAAGCACCAATTCAGTTTAAGTATTGGCAATGCACTAACCACTTGATATTCTTCCAAGTTCTTGGAAGTTCATTTATCTTGTTGCAGTATATACAGATGTGTACAAACACTTCTCTCAACATTTACTATCTGTAGTTCAACCATCAACAACCACCTTCTCTAACCCACAATCCTCATCAAGCCACACATGCACTGAGTCTTAGTAGAGTTATATAGAGAGTTGATTAATGGTTATCACCTGTTGCCACTTAACACGATGCAATCTCTGTTGCAAGCCTTTGCTTCATGTCAAGTGCTGTGACTTACCAATCTCAGACATCTCAGCGATACAAAATATTTTTACCACTGTTTGAAGGAACATTGTTCTAACATGTATACCATATATACTCAAGTACAAGTCAACCTCATGTATAAGTCAAGGGAAAGTTTCAGGGTAAAAATCATGGATTTTGATATGACCTGTGGATAAGTCAAGGGTAAAACTTAGGGGGCTATAACAAAGGATGGAAAGGGGAAAACACCATTTCTGTCCCTCCTTCTCTGGACCACCCCGACTATCTGACACAACTTCCCAGGTGCTGGAGGAGAGGTTTGAAAATCAGATTGGGAAGAGAAAGAAGTGGAGTTAAATAGGGTGTTTCTTTGATAGGAAAAGAAGGCTTTAAAATCCGATTGGGAAGGGAAAAGAGGAGTTAAAAGGAATGTTTCTTTGATGGGAAGAGAAGGCTTTAAAACTAGATTGGGAAAGTCTCTCTCTCTCACACACACACACACACTCACTCTCCTGCCTCCAGGCACAAAAAGTGGGGAAGAGTGGGGCATCACAGTGGTGCTTCTTTTAGGACCTTTCTAAGCAGTATTATTGTATTTACCCATATATAAGTTAACCCAGGATTCTAGGGTCTATTTTGGGGCATAATTTTCTTGATGTATAGTCAAATATATACGGTATATCTTAATAAACTGAGACTTAGACCAGACAAAATGGAAATTCTGCTTATGCCTGATGATGCCACCTCTCCCTCTCTTAGCTGCAAGTAAGCAGTAAGCAGGTTCCATTCTTGCAAGAACGGTTCTCTGGGTATAGCTTTCATTTGTTGTGTTAATTTATTCATCTCTGCAATCTCTACTAATTTACACATCTATTCATCCTCAGTTATGAAGTTGGTGATCTTCCAATATTTAGCATAGGTCATACTTGCCACTGCCATCATATGCCAAGCTAGTCTACCCATCTCTTTTTCTATCTGTCTGTCAAAGTCAAAATATCCCAACAAGAATGCTTCAGGTATAAAGTCAAGTTTTATTTAAGTTAAGTTTTATTTTCAAAAATTTCTGCATTCTTGATCTTATTAATAGCCAATATTTCTTTACTTTAGGACACATATGTGAAAGAAGGTCCCCACCTTTTTATCAAATTTGCAACATCTTTTGCTGGCTTCTTTATACATTTTTGATATTCTGTTTGGTGATATTTGCCATTGGTACATCATTTTATAGACATTTTCTCTTAAATCACAACATACAAACTTTGGATGTCCTTGGTCCACATCTCCTCCAAGTTATATAAATGTATGTTATGCCCCACAATCCTAGGCCAACTCACCATGCACTTATTTACTCATCTTCTGTATTATATCTCAAAACCAGTTTATAAATTCTCACAATCAGATGGTTCTCTTTCTTTCCAAATAACTTTCAAATTCATTCTTTGTCGGCTCAAAATTCCAATTCTTCTTACCTAATCTAAACCTTTTTGATATTTGCAGATACGGGAACCACTGTATGGCAAGGCCTTCTTCCTCCAATTGCTTTGGGCCTTTGCAGACTGCCAGAAATAGTGCAAATTGAGTCCACTTTAACTGTCCTCAGTGCTAGAGAATCATGGGAACTGTAGTTTACTGTGGCACCAGAGCTCTCTGACAGAGAAGGCTCAATGTCTCAGAAAAAAATACAATTCCCATGATTCCCTAGCACTGAGCCAGGGCAGTTAAAGTGGACTCAATTTGCACTATTTATAGCAGTCTGCAAAGGCCCTTTTTCTCTTTTAACTGAAACTTCCATTTTCTATACTTAGTAAATCCTTAAATGTTGGCCATGTGTCTGTACCTCCTAGGAGTAGGCTTCCAAATGTGAGATCCACAGAGGGATAGACCATAATATGGGTTTATATTTAAGCCATACTTTTAACAAAGCTTTCCTGACCTCATGATTGTTGAAGGATGATTGGGCTTTGAGCTTGTTATACTATAGGCAGGCATGACATCAGCCAAACCGCAGATTAAATCCCTCTAGATCTAAAAGTTATCATTTAGTACCCACTCCTTCATCCACACCAGGCATGACTCATCAAAACAAGAGTTTGAAATTGGGTAGTCCAAATCTTCCTCTTTCCCTTGCATCAGTCAATAAGTTAAATCTAATTCTTGTTTTGTTTTTTTTGCCCCTCCATATAAAAATAGATAAATTCTTCCTACATTGTTTAAATCTGATGTTATAACTGGAATTATTTGGAATAAATACATAATCTTAGGCAGAATATTCATTTATATAGTTGATATTCTACCCAACATAGACAAAGGAACATTCCTAATAATCCTAAATCATTTTGTGTTGGCAGAAAACATGGCCACTTCACTACTGACCCTTAAATTCACTTGAGATCATATTAAGAAGCACTGGTTCCAGAAGAGATCCTTATAGGACTTCCCTTTTTGTTTGCAGAACTCTGATTCGGAAAACATCCTCCCAAAGGAGATTAAATGTACCTGCCTTTGTATAATTTTGGGTGGTTGGTGAAAATAATTTTGCTCTGTCCAGTTTTTAGTAGTTTTTAATATGGGTTTGTTTCTGCTCTCCAAAATGTCTTAAACTTACCTGCACTTCAATCTGTCTCTTGTGGGTTTATTTTAATATCATTACTAGGGGCAGGACAGGACAGGGACTATATGAGCAGAAATATAATGTAATAAATAATTTAATAAAAATATTGTAAATAAAAACTTAGGTCACATTTTAGGAAAATATATGATATCTACTCTTTAAAAATTTGTCTGTCTGCCAATTTATTTCCAGATATAATTCAGCATTCTGGTTTTAAACTTAACAGTGCAGTTCTACACTAGTTTGCTCCAAATTAAGTCCCACTGAGGCCTTAAGCAGACAGGCCAAAAGGGCCACCTTCTGGTCTCATTGGGGGTGTGGTGTTTACACAATGCACATCCCAATTGTGGCTAGACACCACACCAAGCCCACCCCAACCCAGAAGAGCCGGGCCAAAAAGGAGCAAAAAAAAACCCCACCTTTTCGGCAGCCCAATTCAGGACTGCAGTGGTAGCCCGAAATGGGCTGGTTCAGGGCTGGGCACGTGTGGTCACTGCTGATTAGGGTGGGAGCAGCCTCTGACCGCTCCTTTTGCCTCATCTGCTTGAGGCCTGAGTTCAACTGGAGTTATTTTTAGCATTAAGAATATATGATTGGTGCCTTAAAGCTTTAAATGATTTGTGACTCGGGTACCTGAAGGACTACAGTCTGCCCTCCACGTTTGCAGCTTTGACTTTTGCAGCTTTGATTATCTGAGGAATTGATTAATATGTTCTCTCTCTATGGAACACACTTAAAGACATGGGAGTAATAACACATCTAATAGTCCTGATGAGGAGACTGTGCTCATGATAAGAAGCTACTGTCAGAACAGAACACAAAGAAACAGAATGGTTTCCAATTGGCAAAGGGGTCAGACAAGGCTGCATCTTTTCACCCTACCTGTTCAACTTATATGCAGAACATATTACACAAAAAGCAGGCTTGGATATAGAAGAAGGAGGAGTGAAAATAGGAGGAAGGAATATCAACATCTAAGATATGCAGATGACACCATACAACTAGCAGAGAACCTCCCAGACCTGGAACAATTACTAAGGAAGATCAAGGAAGAAAGTGAAAAGGCAGGCTTACTGTTGAATATAAACAAAACAAAAATAATGACCACAGAGATCCTACACAAATTCAACCTAGACAATGAGGAAATAGAAGTAATAAAAGAATTTTCATAACTGGGATCAAACATTGACCAGATCGGGGACTGCAGCCAAGAAAATAGAAAAAGACTAAAAATGGGGAGGGCAACTATGCAAGAACTAAGAAATATGCTAAAATGCAAAGATACATAATTGAGCATGAAAGTCAGAATGATACAAGCCGTTGTATTCCTTTTTACCATGTATGGATGTGAGAGCTGGACAGTTAAAAAGGCAGATAGGAAGAAAATAAATTCATTTGAGATGTGGTGCTGGAAAAAAGTACTAAGGATTCCATGGACAGCCAAAAAGACAAACAAATGGGTCGCAGAGCAGATTGAGCTGGAAACCTTTCTGGAAACCAAGATGACTAAACTGAGACTGTAGTACTTTAGTCATATCATGAGAAGGCACAACTCATTGGAAAGAACAATAATGCTAGGAAAGGTGGGGGCATAGAAAGAGAGGAAGGCAGCATGCTAGATGGATGGACTTGGAGGTCACAGGCAACTCCTATATGAATCTGTCCCGCCATTCAGGCCATCTTCAGATGCTCTGCTTACTGTACCCTAACTTTCTAAAACAAGATGGGTAGCAACTCAGCCTTTTCACAGAGGGCATCTTGTATTTTAAATAATTCTTGTGTTCCTCATACACCAGCCTCTTACTCGGCTGTAGGTTTGGAAATGCAAAGAAAAACATAGATAGATGCAAACTGTTTTTTCTCCTGTGGATGTTAATGGAGAATAAGTTCTAATAAGGAGTATATATTATTCCCTGCTGTTGACTACAAAGTCAGCACAACATTTTAAAGAAAGAGTACCACATCTCAATTTTCTTGCAGGTTTTAAATTAGTAAGACCATTGCAATGTAACAAATGGCAACAGAACGCAGTCTAAAATGCACCCATGTGCTGTAGTGCACTTTGTTCAAGAGTGCCTAATCAAACTACTAGCTAGTGAATAATTTTGCATCATGGTGGAGCTAAATAATTGGATGTTATGAGTCAACTTCTTTTGTGTATTGATGTAAATTTAAAATTAGTACAAACTTAACTTTGCTCTTAAAACATTTAGGGGGAAAACTATAACCATCTAATCCTGGAGTTTTATTTGGTTTCAGGTTTTAATGGCTTTCTGCAGTACATCAGGGGAATTATTCTGGCTTAAAAAAATAGATGTCCAAAAGAAAATTTTGCTAAATAAGCTTTTACTAGGGGTGCTTTAGTTCTTAAATCATTAGGCTCTAATTATGTGTGTAATGACAATAATTCATTTGTCTTTTAAAGATTAACTATGGCCCGAAACAGACAGGTTAAAAAGTGCCAGCTTTGGGCCATGTTAGGGGCATGGCGTTTAGACATCGCACACCCCAAATACAGGTGGAAGCCATGCGGAGAGTGCTCCAACCCAGAAGAGCCAGCACAAAAAGAAGTGGCAAAAAGCCACTCCTGCCAGCAGCCGGGCACACTTTGGAGGGGCGCATGTGGTCGCCGCAGTCCCAGCATGATCGGGACGGGAGCAGCCACTAGCATCTTCTTTTGCTTAATTTGCATGACCCCTATAGTATGTTCCTTTGTATTTTTAACTTCCCATTTATTTTTAACTCTTGTTTTTCTCTTACACAACAACAGCCTTTCATTCCTATTAGAATTTGATCCAACAACCAGTTAAATCATATCATTGTAGTTTGGCATATTCGATATTGCTAGCAATTGTATTCATGTCTCTTAAGTTCCACCTTTTTTCTATTCAGTTCTTGTGGTGTTTTAATGGCAGTGGTAGTACCCAGCTAGTTGGGGGCAATTGTAAACCACTTAGAGGCTGCTTAGTGCAGTATGAATTGCTATATAAATGGAGCTACTATTGCTATATTGCAATGCTGATTGTAGCTCTTCTCCTGGTAGGGTCTCCCACAACATACAGGCTTTTGCTGAGGAGCAAGACTAAATATGCCAAACAGCTACTCATCAGCAGCAATAAGAGAGGTTTATATTGGCAGAGCATCTTTCAGAGGCAAGGCACCACAGCTGACTCTTGTTAGTACTGCACAGAAAGAAGCACTGGTAAACCACTGCTGAATGTCTATTACCAAGAAAATGCTATGGGAGATAATCCAAAATGAAGCAAGAGAAAATGCTAGATGATGAGATTCAGGAACAGCAGAAGACAAGTACAGGTAGCACTGTTTAAGTTTATAAAGTAAGTTTATAAAAAGTAGTATTTTCTTTTCTTCTGCATATAATTGACCTCCTTTTAGTCAAAGGATGTTTTCTGTTTTTATATATTTTTTAAAAAAAATCAGAATTGAGTTAATTTTTGCTCTGCAGAGTGGGGGGATATAAATAAATAAATAAATAAATAATAGTAATAATCTTACATAAACTGTGTATGTGTTCTAAGGGTTGCTACTATTGGGACCTTGGCTCATTCCCATCAATCAGTTTTAAAATGAAATAATAATTGTTGTCTGTAGGATTCAAATATAGTTTCTCTCATGATTACAGAGCTGTTGTTGTTGTGTGTCTCCAAATCATTGTTGACTTATGGCAACCATAAGGCTAACCAGAGCCAGTGTTCTGTAGTGGTTTGGGCATTGAACTATGACTCTCCCAGGTTCGATTTCCCACTCAAGCATAAAAACCCACTGGGTGACCTTGGAGAAGTCACACTCAGAGGATGGCCATAGCAAATCCCCTCTGAATAAACTTGCCAAGAAAATCCTATGATTAGAGTAAATTTAGTTGAAAAAACAAAAACCATCTTCTGTGATAACACAGGCACCCCTTACTACACATAACTTTGAACTGAACTATGGTGGTGATTACTTTTCAAAGTATCTCTGATACCCTTTCTTGAAAACAGGAAGCAACCAAAGCTTATATTTAAAATATTTCAAAACTTTCACAAAAATAACTTGCCAGTGCCCCCAAACCATCCCTTTGCTCATGCTCAATACCTTCTCTTTTGCACTGTCAATCCTAGCAAGTTTACCATCTTTATAATAGGAACACTGTAGATTTGCCCATGCATGTGGCCCCTTCATTTTCTTTTCAAAATAGTAACAATGTCCATCATAAAACCACCATGGAGCATTTTGGGGACATTTTGGATGCTTGATGCCTGAAAGCAAGAGAAAAATATTTTTAAATTGTATAAGGAAGTGTACTGTTTACACAGTTGTAACATCAATTGAGATGTACCTCCCTATATCACCAAATATTAATATGTCCTATGATAATTATAGGGAGCCAGCATAGTGTAGTGGTTTGAGTATTGGAGTAGGACTCTGTGAGACCAGGGGCCAAATCCCTACTCAGATAAGGAAACCCAATGGGTAGCCTCAGCCAACTCACACCCTTTCATCTTAGAGGAAGGCAATGGCAAATCTCCTCTGAATAAAACTTGTCAAGAAAATCTTACGATAGTTTTGTAACAAATCAGAAGTGATTTGAAAGCACACAAAAAGAGCTATAACCTATGGGACATAGATCTGGATTTCTACATTATTTTGCCATATTTTCATTTTATATTTGATATTAAAGTATCGTTGTGAACACTGTATCCCCAACTCCTCCTCTGGGGGAGACAGGAGGATATCAATATGGATTCCCAATCCCCTCTCCAACTCTACAGAAGTTTGTAAGCTGCCACAACTTCTTTTCATTAAATTCATTTCAATAGACAAAGGAAAATCTTGTCCTTTTTACTGTTCATTTCCAAATTTACGGAGAGCTAGCTCTCCCTTCCTTCCTTGGGATGCTTTTGGAATATGCCTGTTTACCAAGACTCTAGACCACTGGTTCTTAACTTGTGGTCCATGGACTACCAGGGGGCTGTCATCACAGGGAATATACAAAGGCTTGAAGGCTGTTCAGCCCACCATCTCCCCACAGCAGAGCAGCCATATGACAGGAACCAAGGCAAAAGCTGGGTGGGTGGGGCTCTGCATTGCTATTCAATCCACTCCAGCTGCAAACTGGTGGGAAGAAGCAGGAAAAAAGTCTTCCCTCTGTCTCTGGCACCTCTAAGGGAAAATTTAATGGATAGTGCAATTGTTAGTGGTTCAGTGTTTATGTATTGTTGCTGTTGTTTTAAATCTTCAATTAGGTCTTTGGGGTCTGCGGTAACAAAGGATATTTAGAGAGGATCTGTGAGGAGTCTCTTTCCCCCCTCCTGCTTCAGCCTTAGCTGGATGGGACCCCTTGAGACCACCTTAAATGAACTGAGGGGGGAAGCAGACGGGCGGCACGGGGCCACCCCAGGAAGCTGCGGATCGGGGCCGAGGCATCCGCATTCCTCAGCCCCACAGCACAGCTTTGACGCCCCAGGAAGGAGCGCTAAAATAGCGCTCCTTCCACAAATTGCCGAAGGTGCGCTGCAAAAGGCTGCCGGCGCACCTTCGGTGCCTCTTCCGCTGCAGCGTGTGCGGACGCTGCAGCGGGAAGGCATCCTTGGAGCGCCGGCCGTGCGGAAGGCCGGCTGCTCCGACGATGTTTTCAGGAAGGGGTTGGGGCGGCCAGCATGCGGCTGCCCCTCCCCTTCCTTGCCCTGAAGACGGCGCTTTGCGCCATCTGCTTAGCCCCTAAGCTGCCACTACTCCTGAATTGACCCTCCTTTTCCCCAATAACACAGCAGGAAGTTACTTTGGGGTTACTTTCTGAAGCTTCAGAGACTTTCCTCCTCTACTCCCCAATCCTGGTGAAGAGATGAAAACTGAGGGGGGTTGCAAACTGCCAGAAATAGTGCAAATTGAGTCCACTTTAAGAGTTAGGGTTAGTGCTAGGGAATCATGGGAATTGGGTTTTTTTCTGAGACATTGAGCCTTCTCTGTCAGAGAGCTCTGGTGCCACAATAAACTCGTTTCCATGATTCCCTAACCCTAACCCTAAAAGTGGACTCAATTTGCACTATTTCTGGCAGTCTGCAACCCCCCTGAGTCAAGCCATGTGAAAGGAATAGGAGAAATAGCAATACTTTTAAAGGAAAAGGTTTCATTCTAAGTAAGGAATCTTCGCAGCAAGAGGGCATCTCTTTATATGAAAAATCATCTTGTCCTTCAGGCACAGATTAAAAGTTACAGGTTAGACAGATTAAGTCATTTCAGCCAAATCCACAAAAATAATCAAAACGTGACATGACTAATACATTATCTTATTCTATTAACAGATCAGATAGGATTTTTACTCCTTGATGTTCATGGGATAGGTTAGTCTGGACCCCATTGTTAGTCTTTATCACTTTCCTGGGGGGTAGAACAGGAGTGCCCCAAACTCCCTTTGTTAGAGCCCTCCTGGTCTTTTTCAGGGTTTTTATAACCTCTGCTGAGAAAAATCTCAATGCTTCCCTTGTGCTTCTGCCCATCTGATTGGCAATTGCTATCTCATCACTTCTGTGATACTCAGCCTCATTAGAACGCAACTTTACATCCTCACACATTTAACACTTTGTTACCTAGGAAGAAAGTTATCAGATAATAGAGAGGACTCCCACTATCACAGGGTCCCTGGTAAAGAAAAGGTTAAGAACCATTGCTCTAGACCAAATGATTCTTTTAAAATGAATTAAAGCTTACTGAATATTCATAACAGGAAAGTTATCATAAATTCTAGAAATGAATGTACCGGTAAATATGTTTAAGCACAGTGGCTCAGTGCTAGGGGATCATGGTATTACTTTTAGTTTAATTATAGAGAAACCTAAATTGCTAGCATATCAGTTACCATCAAAACAATTTTTTAAAAAAAGAATTCATTCCTAAATATGTATAATTCTATTATTAAGAAGACTTTGGTTCTGAATCGAATGTCATCCTTCAATGCACTGTCAAGCTATAGGAGCTCAGTGGGGTGACTCTCTATTATATCCCGTTTCGCACTTGCCAGCAAACGGCCATGGGGGGAAGCAAAAGCAAAAGTAACATTGGTTTTTACTTTTGAGATGCTCATTTCCAGCAGTAAAAGGCTGAGCTGCTCCTCTTCTCAGTCTGAATGTCAAGAATGGAACTGAACTGTTTTTGGCATACCCTCTATAGAGAAAAGCCCACCTAAGGTCATTCAAGTGACACAGCTGAAAGAATTCTCTGCAAAGACAACTAGTAACTAGAAATAAAAGGAGAAGAATACTACATGTGAGCAACTTGCTCCACAGGTGGTGCCATCAAGAAAGTTTAGTCTTCTTGGACCATGATCTGCACTTTCATGAAGAAGGACTTCTGGCAGGGGATGGGTTACACCTTACAACTGTTAGAAATAATGTATTTACAAGCAGTCTTGCAAATCTGATCAGGAGGGCTTGAAACTGAGTTACATGGGGAAGGGAGACTGTATTCCAGAGGGTTGACAAACAATAGCTTCTGGGACAACAGCCTCAGTGGTGGACCCTCATCTTTGGAGGTTTTTAAACATAGGTTGGATGGGCTTCTTTTAGGAGTGCTTTAGTTGTGTATTCCTGCATGACAAGGGGTTGCACTGACTAGATGGCTCTTGTGGTGACTCCAACTCTAAGATTTTATGAGTATGTCCTACCCTACCATGCTTATAAACATTTACCAACTGGAATGTTAATTATAGTGGTCACTCTTTTGCCTGAAGTCATCAGCACCAAGAGAGCTGCTACCAATATATCTTCCAGGGAGGAGGGGCCATGATCTCCAGGTAATCAGGGTCATAGTCAGTCTCTTGCCTGAAGTAACTGCTTTCAATAAAGAGAAGCTGCTTTCAACCAATGTTCAGGAAGATAGGGACAAGGCAAGTAGAAAAACTACACTCATTATGTGGGTCAATCCACTGCTAAGCCCCCACCCTGGCCAGAATACAATATACCTCCTTTAAGAAAAAGCTCCTAAAAACTTCTCTTGACATTTTCAATAGCATTTCAACATTGTACCTGCTTTTGAATATGTATATTTTGTTTTTCCTATTATTCTCTATGATGGAGACTAATGAAGCACATCCAGGAAATTCATAGGCTGTGCAGTTTTTCCAAAATATAAAGAAGCATGAAAGGAAACTTGATGAAACATGTGAACGGGTATAAGGGTTGGGTATAAAGGGGTTACAGCAGACCCCACCTTCTCCATGCTGGGCAGATGGATGGAGACAGAAAGTGTGGGGAAGTTTTTCCCCCTCACATATTACTGTTTAAGCAAGTACTTGCAGAAGGCCTTTGATTCTACTTGAGAGATGAAAGCCAACAGAAATATGCTTAATTTGTTCGTTAACCTCTCCTGAAGTTTAAAATTAGCAATGTCCCTCCCATAAAATAAACACACCCTTTCAAAATAATAAGCTCAGATATATTTTGATTTATACCATAAACAGAAAGATCAATATATAAATAAACTTTTTCAAAATAATACAGTACCTAATTCACACATTTCGCCTTTGAATCGACCAATACAGTACATCCTTTCAGGGCACTGGCCAGTGATTGAACTACATCTGAATCCTCCATAACATTTCTTACAATGTGAGGCACAGTTATAACCATAATAACCAAAAGAGCATTCTGTATTTTAAAAAAAAATCACAAATTTCAACATTAGTATATTTTCTTTCTCTTTTTAATTTCTGTGTTATTGTATGTTTAAAACTGATAAGAAAAATACATAAGAAAAAATGTCACTGAAATTGCAGAAGATCTGGTTGAGTGTGCTATAACTAGGGATGTGATGACAGCTTGTTGCTGTTCATTAAACATAATGGAATTTTGGTTTTCTAAACACTCAACTGAAGTATTTATGAGCTCTGAAATTTGACACCTGCTTGACTGAGGTGTGAGAATTTGCAGACACTTCATTTGCTAAAAGCAACAGGGCAGCTACTTCAGTGAGAAATTCAATATTTGGATGTTAGTTGTTTTTTGTTTTGCTTAAGTAATAAAAGTAACAGTCCCTCACTCATTCATTTTAACTGTGAGTCTTAGTGCCTTTGCAGACGGCTAGAAATAGTGCAAATTGAGTCCACTTTAACTGCCCTGGCTCAGTGCTAGGGAATCATGGGCATTATATTTTTTTTCTGAGACATTGAGCCTTCTTTGTCAGAGAGCTCTGGTGACATAATAAACTACAGTTCCCATGATTACCTAGCAAATTTACAAGTTGACCATAAGCTGAACATGAGTCAACAGAGTGATGCAGCAGAGAAATAAGCCAATGCTGCATCAATAGAAATATAGTGTCTAGATCAAGGGAAGTAATAGTGCCACTCTAATTCTGCTTTGGTCAGGCCTCACCTGGAATACTGTGTCCAGTTCTGGGCACCACAATTCAAAAGGATGTTGACAAACAGGGGAGTGTTCAGAGGAGGGTGACCAAAATGGTGAAGGGCCTGGAAACTATAATGTCCTATGAAGACAGACTTAGGGAGCTGGGTATGTTTAGCCTGGAGGAGAGAAGATTAAGAGGTGATATGACAGTCCTATTTAAGTATTTGAAGGGGTGTCATACTGAGGATGGAGCAAGCTTGTTTTTTGCTGCTCCAGAGAACAGGACAGGGAGCAATGAATTCAATCTACAGGAAAAGAGATTCCATCTAAACATTAGGAGAAACATCCTGACAGTAAGAGCTGTTTGACAGTGGAACACACTCCCTCATAGAGTGATGGAGTCTCCTTCTTTGGAGTTTTTTAAATGGAGGCTGGATGGCTATGAGTTGAGGATACTTTGTGTGTTCCTGCATGGCAGGAGGTTGGACTGGATGGCCCTTGTGGTCTCTTCCAATTCTATGATTATATGGTTCTGTCACTAGATGAGATCTAGAAAAGGTCTTCTAAGCCCTCATCAGTTTAGATTTCAGAAAGATTAAAGTCAAGATAAAAGCAAAAAATAAAATAAAATAAAATAGAAATAAAGTTAGAATCATAGAATCATAGAATCATAGAATCATAGAGTTGGAAGAGACCACAAGGGCCATCCAGTCCAACCCCCTGCCATGCAGGAACTCCCAATCAAAGCATCCCCGACAGATGACCATCCAGGTCATCTGTCGGGGATGCTTAGGGGTTTGTTTTTTTTAAAAATGGAATACATTAAACACTAATGACTATGAAAATATGCTTATTAAACCTAACCTCTCCTAAAGTATTTTGTAAATATTTTTACAAATTATATTTGAAAGCTTTTTCAGACTTAACATTTATGATTAATAACAGATTAACATCAAAAGTTGAAAGAGATTGGTACACAATCTTAGAATACTGGGAAATGACATGGGGAATAAATAAGAATCGATTTAAAAACTGAAATGAGTAGTAGGACAGAACAAAAGGTAAAACCAGCAAAAAAAGAAAAATGTTAAAATTACAACTGAAGAAAAATGGGGATTTTATCAGATACAGAAACTAATGAAAAATTAATAACAAAAAAAAAAGATGATTAAACGACAATGCTAAAATCAAGAGCTAAATAGAAGTGAAGGGGAATGAAAAAGACATAACATACTATACTTTGTTGTGGAAAATAATGAGAAAAGAATTATTATTTAGAATTCTAAAGTTAATTTGTATAACAAGTACTGGGAAGTGAGAAGGGACAATAAAGCATGATTATGTTATGAGAGGGGAGACTAAAGATATGGAAGGAAAGTCTATATAGAAGATAGGAACAAATGGAAGTGGTAGAAGAAAATATGTTATTGTACGAACAATATGAACACAGATATGAATTAAGATGCAATATTTTTATTGTAATAATAGTAATAATAATAAAAGTATTTTAAAAATATAAACGTTTTTGCTGATCCTCATTTCAAACATATCAACATACCTCGTCTTACATATGAAGTTGCAGTTTCATCATAAGTAACAATTGCATTAATGCCTGTTGTTCTTCTGAAGTACTGGTAATCTTGCACTATCCCAGTGCAGTTTGAATTACTTAAGCAGTCAATTACAGCATTGGAAAGAGATGTATAAAACATTGGGTCTAGCGGTCCTGACAAAAATTGATCAGTATAGACATCAAAAAGGTCTTCCACTGAGAAGAGAAAGAAGAAGAAAAAAAGGGGGGGAGGGAGAAATATCCACTTTGAACTCTAACACAAGGATGCTTTAGGATTTTTCAAATACATTTTAAATGATGTTCTTTATACTTGACCATGTCATTTTGCCTGAATGACCTTTTATAGCTTTCTTTTTCCTTCCACACATCTCATCAGGTAATAGTTTCCAAGTATAATTAATTAATGACAGAATCTTATGCTTTCTGGTTGTGTGGGGGAGATGTGTGTATTGTTTGGTTTTGCTTTAAGCAAAGAGAACAAACATTAACTAGTAGTGCAAATCAGAGACCTGGCAGCTCCCAGGGGTCAATCAAGACCAATGCTAATATTTTAGGGAAGAAAACAGTTTTGCATGCAGACAGTAGAATGGCAGCTGGACTATAGGAGAATGAAGAAAAGTCTGTAAGCATGTATCCCATTGCCTTCTCCCATGCCTCTTGCATTGTAACACCAGGAACCAAAGGAGTTACTTCTGGGGTATTTTCTGACCTCATGGAAATTCCAGTATATTTCAGGGGGGGAAATAACTCATGGCCTTTGCAGACTGCCAGAAATAGTGCAAATTGATTCCACTTTTAGGGTTAGGGTTAGGGAATCATGGGAACTGTATTTTATTGTGGCACCAGAGCTCTCTGACAGAGAAGGCTCAATGTCTCAGGAAAAAAACAATTCCCATGACTCCCTAGCACTAACCCTAACCCTTAAAGTGGACTCAATTTGCACTATTTCTGTCAGTCTGCAAAGGCCCTCAATTTGTTTAGTGTTCTGGGTGCAGAATAAAGAGTATTCCACAATACCAAAAGAAGTCTCATGCTCTTTCTTAAACACTTTTTTGGCCTTCTTGTCTTCAGTGACCCTTATGTGCATCGACATAGTCTACATAGACAGAGGAGGAAACAAGAAAGACACAACTACAAGAGGGAACCTGTAATTCTGTCATAACATTTCTTGGAATATTATAGAATTTTTTCACACAGGATGGATCTGCTTGCTCCATATCTATCTCACCACAGACATAGCATCTCAAGGGAAAGCCCTCTTCTCTCAGCAGTAACTTAACTAATCTGCTAGGCAAACTCTGTTGGGGTGCATGGCTGTCTTTCTCATACGGAGGTCCTTGATTTTTACATGTGATGAAGGATACATGTGCAGCCTGGCATCTTTCCATATCAGAGAAGAGGAATTAATCAATGGAGTACACCTTATTAACATTCAGTCAAGAGCAACATAAATACACTTTGAATTATATATCTTCTTCATCTTCAAAACTATACTATAAAACTTACATTCCTGCCTCTTACAAATCCATTTGTGTTTTTTATCACATTCAAGCTTCAGAGCAGTATGGTTAGCTGAGTCAAGGCCTACACATCTTCCAAACTGGCTTCCACTCAGTTTCAGCCTGGATGCAAAAATACACAATTGGTGAATTACTAAAGGGTTTTTAGCTACAAAAAAGTACCTAGTTTTGCATGGGTTATAATAGCCCTTAGCATAATATGTGAAAAAGGAACATTGGTTCTTACCTGTGAGATGTTCATTTTCAGCGATATAGGTGGAAATATCGTAGCATGGTTTGATTCCATGTTGTCACTCCAATAGGCAGGAAAAGAGACTTGAAGGAATCACCACCAGAGGGAACAACCCTCACCACCCCCAGTCAATATTACAGCCAAGGATACAAAACAAACTCAAAGAGCATACAATGCAAATATAATAAATAGAAACCATCATAAACACAAACTAAAAGTAACTAACTAACAACCACCCTTGCAGAGCCAAGGGAAGCAACATCCTCAGTTCTGGGTGGGGAGGATATTTTCACTTACATTGCTGAAAATTAACATCTGACAGCTAAGAATCAATGTTCCTTTTTCAGCGATGAAGATGGAAACATCCTAGCATGGGACATATCAAAGCTCCCCAACTAATGGATGGGTGAACTGAGGTGTATCATTTATGTGAGTGCCACAAGATATAAGATGTATCTTCCAAAGGAAGCCTCTTCTGATTCAAAGGCAATCTAAAACCAATGGCATGCAAATGTGAAAGATGAAGGCCATGTCACTGACCTACATTTATCTAAGATGAGTGTGATTGTTGCTAGTACAGAAGAAGTAGCTGCACTGTAAATGGAGTGATCAACAACTGTTCCCAGCAGAGATATCCCAATCTTCTTGTAACATGTTAAAATGCATCCAAGGCATACCACGATTTTCTCACTTCCTTCTTTTGATTATGACAAAAAGATGCTAAAATCATTTCTTGAACCAAGTTATTAGAAATGTTGCTTTTGACATCAGTGACCTGCATAGATCATGAAAGGCTATGGAATGATCTTAAAGACATGGGAGTGCCAACACATCTGACAGTCCTAATGTGGAATCTGTACTCAGAATAAGAGGCTACTGTCAAGACAGACCATGGAGAAACAGAATGGTTCTTAATCGGCAAACAAGTCAGACAAGCTTGCATACTTTCACCTTATCTGTTCAACTTGTATGCAGAGCATACTATAAGACAGGGGTAGGCAACCTAAGGCCCGGGGGCCGGATGTGGCCCCCCGAGGCCTTTGGACCGGCCCCAGGCCAGTCCTGCCGCCGCCACTGCCCCCCGCCGCCGCCGCTGCCTGCCATGATGATATTGATTATTGTTATTAGTTGTTCTTGGGGTTTTCTTGGCAAAATCTCCACAAGGGTTTTGCCATGGCTTTTCTGGGGCTGAGAGAGTGTGCATGCATATATTTTAATATTTTAATTTTTAAAATTTTTTTAATATTTATTTATTTATTTATTTAGGGTGCTTCGCCCCCCAATTGTCTGAGGGACAGCAACCCGGCCTCCGGCTCAAAAAGGTTGCCTACCCCTGCTATAAGAAAAGCAGGCCTGGATACAGAAGAAGGAGGAGTAAAAATAGGAGCAAGGAATATCAACAATCTGATATGCAGATGACACCACAATACTAGCAGAAAACCTCACAGACCTGGAACACTTACTAAGGAAGATCAAAGAAGAAAGTGCTAAGGGAGGCTTAATGTTGAACATAAAGAAAACAAAAATAATGACCACTTCACAAGTTCAACCTAGACAATGAAAAAATAGAAATAGTAAAAGAATGCCATATCTGGGATCAAACATTAATAGAAATAGGGACTGCAGTCAGGAAATCAGAAGAAGACTAAGGGGTGTTGCAGACTGGCCTAAAGGGCTGGCCTGGGGGTGGAGTTGGGGCGGGGCAGTCGCACGTCGGCCACCCCAACCCCAGCCTGACACTGTCCTGATGCTGTGCGCCTGTACACACGGTGTGCGGCGTCAGGATGCCCTCTGCGAAAAGGCGTGAAAGGGCGTGGCATTTTGCTGCTCTTTTAGGGGCAGCAAAAGGGAGGATTGGGGCTGCGGCGTGCAGTTGCTGCGGTCCCAATCTGCTGCTAGCAGGGGCAGCCCAGAGCTGCCCATCTGTATAGCCCCTAAGAATGGGGAGGGCAGCTAAGAAAGAACTAGCAAAGATTCTAAAATGCAAAGATACACAACTCAGCACAAAAGTTAGAATCATGCAAGCCATCGTATTCCCTGTTACCATGTATTGATGTGAGAGCTGGACAGTTAAGAAAGATGATAGGAAGAAAATCAATTCATTTGAGATGTGGTGCTGGAGAAGAGTGTTGAGGATCCCATGGACAGCCAAAAAGACTGGGCCCTAGACAAATGGGTCCTAGAGCAGATAAAGCCTGAAACATCCCTGGAAGCCAAGATGACCAAACTGAGGCTGTCGTACTTTGGACACATCATGAAGAGAAGACTCATTAGAAAAGACAATAATGCTGGGGAAGGTGGAGGAAAGTAGGAAGATAAGAAGGCCACATGCCAAATGGACGGACTTGAGGAGGTCATGGGTATGGGTTTGCAGGATTTAAGAAGTGGAGGACAGAGGGTCTTGGAAATGTCTCATCCATAGGGTCGCCATGAGTCGAGATGGACTCGAAGGCAGTTAACAACAACAACGAAAATATTTTGAAAATATTTTCAAGCCATGGATGCTTGAATCCATGGATTAAAAAATCCATGGATACAGAGGGCTGATTTTATATATATATATATATATATATATGTATATATATGGTTAAAAGAAATGCACACTCTATATAAAATGTTAAAATTATGTAATACTGACACCTATTGGCTAGACTAGGTGTTACATTTTGAAGTAAAGTGATAGAAATTATCACAATATAGTTTCTCCATCTCTGCTGAATGCATTTCTCACAGCACAAAAAAACAACAACAAAAAGAGGCATAATAAAGCTAGGAAAAGTAATGGAGAAACATATGTGAACTGTACACTGGCAAGAAATACTCCTCTCAGAGTAAGCAGTTGGGGACTAGAATTATGGCCCAGAATCCAGCTGGGCAGTTATGAATGTGCAACCTCAAGTTATGCAGTCATGACTGGTTTGTATTCTCAGTTTCTACATAGCTCCTAGTTTAGGGACAGTGAAAGCCCCCCAATCCCCTTACTGGGCAGCAGCCACTGCAAATGATGGGAATCTGTGCCCCTCTGTTGACTGAGAAGCTGTCTGATCAATCCTCCTCCTGCTCACACAAGTGATTTCTGGAATGACGGGAATTGCAACAGAGAACATACTTCTGTTTGTCACACCAGGAGAAGATGAGAATGTCAGTTAGCTGCTTCCCACTTGCCAGGGGAACAGACCCCCATTTATCACAGCAACTGTTGCCCGCTAAGTGGTGATTGTGGAGACTGGGATGGAAGTCACTGCATAGCACTGTAACTATAGTGTTTATGTATTCATAATTCCCCAACAGGGTTCCATTCTTGTTTCATTAATGTGCATATGCACATATCAATAAGGATCAAGACAGATTTCCAAGGCAAAGAGTCGAAAAATGAAAAATATTGTAAGTCAGAATATGATTGTCAACAGTAATATTGAAATACAACTGTGAAAAATTTCAACATCTTTCTGCTGTTTCTAGAAAATAAACTGTCTTGGACCAGTTTTGAATTTTCCCAGAAACTAAAACTGCCAAAAAAATAAAAATAAAATAATGAACGATACCAGATTAATTCTTTAGCTGCTGATTTCGTATTTGACCAAACCCATATAGATTTCTGTTTCCTGCTATTCAATCCAGTCCACAAAATATCAGATGAATTTGAAGAGAATATCCAGTCCTGCCAAAATAAAAGTGAGAGTGAAATATTTGGGGGGGGTGTTAAAGTGCTGTTCACTGTATTTCAGAGGAAGGATCTAGCAAAACCAATTCTGAGTATCCCTTGCCTTAAAAAAAATCTTATGAAATCCATGGGGTCACCATAGGAGGACAGGTGACTTGAAGGCAGATACACACTTTCCTTTAATGCAGGAGTAGGCATGGTTGGAGAGTCAGAGAGCCAATTTCATCATCCTCTGCTTCTTTTAAGATGTCTTTTTGTTCCCAAGCAAGACATGGTAGCCATGATTTTCCAATTCAGAACAGAAGTTGCACCTTCTCTCCTCCTCCAAACAATGAAAGCACAGTTTCTGGCCCTTCTAAAGGGCCAGCATCCAGGACCTCTGGAAGCAAGCAAGGTATTCTAAGGAGCCAGCAGCCACACACACACTCAAGTAAAGGCCTTTGCAGACTGCTAGAAATAGTGCAAATTGAGTCCACTTTAACTGTTAGGGAATCATGGGAATTGTATATTTTTTTCTGAGACATTGAGCCTTCTCTGTCAGAGAGCTCTGGTGCCACAATAAACTACAGTTCCCATGATTCCCTAGCACTGAATCGGGGCAGTTAAAGTGGACTCAATTTGCACTATTTCTGGCAGTCTGCAAAGGCTCTGAGCATAGAAAGTGCAATTATCAGCAATTTCTAATAGAAGAGGCATGGTAGGGAGTAGGAGGGGTGGTTTGATACAAATATGATATAATAGGCATCACTGAAACCTGGTGGGATGAGTCTCATGATTGGAATGTAGAAATACAGGGGTATAACATTTTCAAGAGACACAGGCCAAACAAGAAAGGAGGAGGAATAGCATTATATGTCAAGGATATTTACACCAGTGAAGAAATCCAGGACATCAGTCATGGAAGCCAGGTGGAGAGCATCTGGATAAAAATTAAAGGGGAGGGAAACAACAGGGGTGTTAGTGTGGGAGTCTACTACAGGCCCCCAACTCAGGCAGAGGAATTGGATGATGCTTTTCTAGAACAGATGACCACACACTCAGAAAGGAGAAATATAGTAGTGATGGGTGACTTCAACTATCCTGATATTTGCTGGAATTCAAACTCAGCAAAATCCTCAAGGTCTAGCAAATTCCTCACTTGCCTTGAAGAGAGATTCATTGTCCAAAAGGTGGAAGAGGCAACAAGGGAGTCATCTATTTTGGATCTGATCCTAACTAACAGGGAAGACCTAGTTAATGGGGTGCAAGTGGTTGGATCCTTAGGTGGGAGTGATCATGTCCTCCTGGAGTTTATTATGCAGTGGAAAGGAGAAGCCAGGCATAGTCAGACACGCATTCTAGACTTTAGGAAAGCTGATTTTACTAAATTAAGGGGGGTTGCAGGCTGCCAGAAATAGTGCAAATTGAGTCCACTTTTGGGGTGAGGGTTAGTGCTAGGGAGTCATGGGAACTTTTTTTTCTGAGACATTGAGCCTTCTCTGTCAGAGAGCTCTGGTGCCACAATAAAATACAGTTCCCATGATTCCCTAGCCCTAGCCCTAACCCTAAAAGTGGACTCAATTTGCACTATTTCTGGCAGTCTGCAACCCCCCCTTAGAGAAATACTGGGGGTGATCACATGGACAGGAATACTAAAAGAGAAGGGAGTTCAAGTCGGATGGGAGTTTCTCAAAAGGGAGATACTGAAGGCACAATTTCAAACCGTGCCAATGAGGAGGAAAAATGGGAGATGTCTCAAGAAACCAGGATGGATGACTAAGGAGCTTGCAACTGAACTATGTTTTAAACGGAACATGTATAAGAAATGGAAAAATGGGGAAATCACCAAAGAGGAATTCAAACATAGCTAGCACGTGTAGGGGTAAAGTCAGAAATGCTAAAGCGCAGAATGAACTCAGGCTTGCTAGAGAGGTTAAGAACAATAAAAAGGGCTTTTGGGGGTATGTCAGCAGCAAAAGGAAGAAGGAAATGGTAAGGCCACTGTGTGGAGAAGATGGCAAAAAGTTAACAGGGGACAGAGAAAAGGCAGAATTACTCAACACCTTCTTTGCTTCAGTCTTCTCAGAAAAGGCAAAGGGTGCTCAACCTGAGGATAATGGAGCAGAGGACAGAATAGGAGAATTTCAGCACAGAATAAGTAAAGAGATAGTATAGAAATACCCAGCGGACTGGAGGGGGGCAAATGTTGTCCCCATCTACAAAAAGTGGAAAAAAGAGGATCCCAACAATTATCGTCCAATTAGTCTGACATCAATACCCGGAAAGATTATGGAGCAGATCATTAAACAGAGAGTCTGTGAACATCTGGAAGATAATTTCATAATCACAAAAAGTCAACATGGGTTTCAGAGAAACAGGTCATGCCAGACAAATCTGATCTCTTTTTTTGATAAAATTACCAGCTTGGTAGATGAAGGGAATGCTGTGGATATAGTATATCTTGATTTCAGTAAGGCCTTTGACAAGGTTCCCCATGACATTCTTGCAAACAAGCTGGTAAAATGTGGGCTAGACAAAGTAACTGTTACATGGATTTGTAATTGGTTGACTGGGCGAACCCAAAGGTTGCTCAACAATGGCTCCTTTTCAACCTGGAAAGAAGTGACCAGTGGGGTGCCACAGGGCTCTGTCCTGGGCCCAGTGCTATTCAACATCTTTATCAATGACTTGGATGACGGTATTGGGGGCATAGTTATCAAATTTGCAGATGACACCAAATTAAGAGGAGTAGCTGATACCCCAGAGGACAGGATCAAAATTCAAAATGACTTGTACAGACTAGAAAGCTGGGCCGAAGCTAACAAAATGAAATTCAACACGGAGAAATGTAAGGTACTGCACTTAGGGCGGAAAAACGAAAAGTACAGATATACGATGGGGGACACCTAGCTGAATGAGACTACGTGTGAAAGGGATCTAGGAATCCAGGTGGACCATAAGTTGAACATGAGTCAACAGTGCGATGCAGCAGCTAAAAAGGCCAATGCAATTTTAGGCTGCATCAGCAGAAGTATAGTGTCTAGATCAAGAAAAGTAATAGTGCCACTCTATTCTGCTTTGGTCAGGCCTCACCTGGAATACTGTGTCCAGTTCTGGGCACCACAATTCAAAAAGGATGTGGAGAAACTGGAGCGTATCCAAAGGAGGGCAACTAAAATGGTGAAGGGTCTGGAAACCAAGCCCTATGAGGAACGACTTAGGGAGCTGGGGATGTTTAGCCTGGAAAAGAGAAGGCTGAGAGGTGATATGATAGCCGTGTTTAAATATTTAAAGGGATGTCATATTGAGGAGGGAACAAGCTTGTTTTCTGCTGCTCCAGAAACTAGGACCCGAAACAATGGATGTAAGCTCCAGGAAAAGAGATTCCACCTTAACATTAGGAGGAACTTCCTGACAGTACGGGCTGTTCAACAGTGGAACACACTCCCTCGGAGAGTAGTGGAGTCTTCTTCCTTGGAGCTCTTTAAGCAGAGGCTGGATGGCCATCTGTCGGGGATGCTTTGATTGGGAGTTCCTGCATGGCAGGGGTTGGACTGGATGGCCCTTGTGGTCTCTTCCAACTCTATGATTCTATGATTCTATGATTTGCTGTCAAAATTTGGAGATTTGATTGGACAAAAAGACAGATAAAGATTGGATTTTTCTGCCATTACTAGATTTATTAAAGCCACACAAGAAGGGACTCTCTGATCTGTACACACACACTCAAGTAGGCATCCCAAAGCACATTATCAAAACTTCATAAAAAGGTCCAGAGGATTCTGTATTAGAGGGTGGGAAAGAGGTGAAAAGTGATCCAGGATGGAAAAGTTCCCCAGCAAAGCATCCATGAACATTGACAGTATATCTAAGAGACCAAAAAACTAGGGTGAAGCAATACTACTAATGTATGTCAGACCTGGAGGCCAAAATTAAGAACTTTTGCCAGGGAACTTAATAATGTGAACCCATGCTATCTTTTATAGTACACATAAGGTGGACATTCACATTAGGAGCATGTCCTTTGAGGCTGCTATGGAAGCAAAATGAATAATCTTCTAGCAGATCAACACAGAGTTGTTGCAGTGACAAGTGGAGTTATTAAGAAACAATAAAACTGATGGCCAAAGTGAGTTTTGATTTTTAAAACAAACAAAGACAGTTACCATTTATATTAATTTACAAATTCTGCTTTTCTAGTAGTTATTCAAATATGCAGTCATATATAAATTTGATCATCAATCCCAACCACATTATCTGCACTTCCTCACAAAAATGTATCAAGTGAAATACCATTTCACTTTGGCTCTCAATCCATAAGAGGTCTGTACTTCTGAATCTTCTACACTGTTTCCAAGCATCTATCCAGCTGGCTTCAGGATCAGTACTGAAGTAATAACAGTTGCTTCTCCAGTATTTCCAACCAGGAAAATGTGGACACCATTCGCTGTACAAAGCTGATCAAAACAGAAGGGTTTTTTTTAACAAAAGTTACTATCTTATTTTAACTAAATGTTGGCAATGCTATGCAGATAATGTTACTTGTGGCATATGACATGGACATCTTCAGTGGTTACCCTCTTGATTGGAACCTGTTACAGCAAATTAATTTTGACATTTGTAGCTGCAAATGTTCTCCATTTAAAATCTATTGTGCAGTTTGGAATTTAAGTTGCGATCAGTATGGTTGGATCCTGTCTGATTTGACTGTTGTTAAGCCCTTATCTTTCATTCTATCATTCAATGGTTAGAAAATTTGTTAGCTTTACCTATGAATAAACACATATTTTATACATGTCAGTTTCAAGAAAATGTAATTGTGTACATATGCCGTATTTTTCGGCATATAAGATGCACCCAATTTTAAAGGAGGAAAATCTAGGAAAAAAAGATTCTTAACCAAATACTGTAGTAAAATATTTTATATCAACTGTATAAAGTTAACAGCAGTTTAAGAACAATTTTAAGTTGTAAATGTAAGTTTAAGCCAGCAGCAGGGCCAGGTATTGCACAAATTCCCTGCCCAACTTTCTTGCAAGTCTCCTGTCGCCTTATGGTGACTCCATGAATTTCTTAGGGATTTCTTAGGCAAGGAAGACTCGAGAAGTGGTTTTGCCAGTTCCTTCCTCTGAAATACAGCCTGCAGCACCTGGGATTCTTTGGCGGTCTCTCATCCAAGGACTATCCAGGGCTGACCCTGCTTAGCTTCCAAGATCAGATGGACTGGTACCTTTGGAGTTTTTAGGCCATTGGCTTATGGAGTAATTTATGGCTTATTTTGACCCTACCATGAGGGTTTTCTTGGCAGATTTCTTCAAGGGTTTTTTTTTTTTTTTTGCCATTTCCATCCTCTGAGGCTGAGAGAGTGTGATTTGGCCAGAGTAATCCAGTGCCTTGGAGTAATTTCTGGCTCATTTTGACACTACCATGAGGGTTTTCTTGGCAGATTTCTTCAGAGGAGGGAGTTTGCAATTTCCACCCTCTGAGGCTGAGACAGTGTAACTTGGCCAGGGTACTAATCCAGTGCCTTGGAGTAATTTCTGGCTCATTTTGATCCTACCATGAGGGTTTTCCTGGCAGATTTCTTCAGAGGAGGGAGTTTGCCATTTCCACCCTCTGAGGCTGAGACAGTGTAACTTGGCCAGGGTAATAATCCAGTGCCTTGGAGTAATTTCTGGCTCATTTTGACACTACCATGAGGGGGGGGGGGACTCTTTCCACCCCCATCCTGGGTGCTCCAATGGACTCTTCCTGGGATGGGAGGAGCCCACTGGAGCACCAAGGCTGAGGTTGAAATGAGGCCTACTTTTAGCCTAGGCCTCGGCAGTTTGCCCTCAGCTTGTATATTCGCTTCATTAGGCGCAGCAACTTCCCCACCCTCGTTTTGGGGAAGAAAAAGTGCGTCTTATATGCCGAAAAATACGGTAGTTAGCTATTAATGTATACAATCTAACTCATGTTCATACCCTGTGTGCACCCTTTTTCTTTTTCTTCATTCTCTTTTCATCTGTTCTTCATATATGTATTTTTTAACTCAATTTTTCTAAAGACACTCAGGCAGCTATTTATATGTAAATAATAATGTTAGTTGATCTCTCTCTGGCTTTTCTTCGCAAACAAAGATTCAGGAAGGACTCATCCCACACTTTTTGCAAGAACACTGATGACTAAAAAGGCCAATCCGAGATAAACAAGTCCAGTTGCAGAAAGCACAGCAAAAGGTCTCTTTGGGTGATGTTTCCGGGTTGTGATTCTTTCTGCATTGTTGTTTCTCTTCGAGACTTGTTCGGCGTGACTTCTCAAATAAGGCTGCAGCATTGTGGATAGTGCGTCTCCATGCCTCCCGATGTGAGGCCAGGGTGGACCATTGTTGGTGATCAATTTGGCTGAGCCTGAGATGTTGTTTCAGGGAGTCCTTGTATCGCTTTTTTGGAGCGCCCCTCTTACGTTGACCCATGGCAAGTTCACCGTAGAGTACTATTTTTGGGAGGCGATGGTCCTCCATCCTAGAAATGTGCCCTGCCCAGCACAGTTGCGTTTTCAATAGCATGGCCTCAATGCTGGTGATCCTTGTTTGCTCAAGGACAGCAACATTCATCACATAGTCAGTCCAGTGTATATTTAGGATTGTGTGTATACAGCGCTGATGAAAGCGTTTGAGGAGTCGTAAGTGTTGGCGAAAGGTGACCCATGTTTCAGACCCGTAAAGGAGAATAGACAGTACAATGGTTCTATACACATTGATTTTTGTGCTTCGCCTCAGGTGTTTGTTACTCCAGACTCTTTTGTTATGTCTTCCAAATGCTATATGCCTTTGCTAATCTGTGATTGATCTCTTCGTCAATCTTGGCATCTGAGGAGATGATGCTTCCCAGGTAGGTGAACTGCTGAACGGACTTAAGCACAGATTTGCCTACAGCGATGTGGGATAGTGGTGTTTGTCCTGTGGTGCAGGCTGGTAGAGAACTTCCGTTTTCTTCAGGCTGACTTCCAGCCCAAACATTAGTTGATACAGTACAAGAAAAACGAGGCAAAGTATGTGATGTACACTTAGGAAAACACTATAGGAAATACAATTATTAGCACTACTGCAGGTAGCTCCAATTGTTTACATTTCATTTTGCATTACAAAAAGTGTTTCCTTATGTCTTTTGCCCACTTACCCACCCACACAACAATGTTGTTGCTTTAATACCTTGCTCACAAACAGCAGGTGAATCCTGAGCTCTGCATGAATGAAAATTTTCACACGCTCCTGTGTAAGGATTGCACAGTTCATCACCATAGCATCTGCTGCAAACAGAGGAACAATTTACTCCAAAGTAGCCAAAGGAGCAATCTACAAAAAATGTGATAGCACCATTAATATTTACTCTTTATAATTTTATTCATCATTCATTCACACAAAACTCTTTTGAAATATACTATCCAGTTTTAAATAAGAGGGAAATTAGGTATGTGTGTTAATTGTGTCAGAATCAGCATGCCCACCAGTCTTCTTTCAGACACAAAGAAAGCTCCCAGACATTAAGTCAAAAAGGACAGCTTTATTACAGAAAAGAAAACAGCGCAGACAGGTCTTGACTTCTTTGACGGATCTAAAGTCACAGTACATTAACACACTTTTATAGAATAGAACAAAGTCCCTTCCCATCATCAAGTGGCAAATTGTGATTGGTCCAAGTTTCCCGCGCCTTGGCTCTTCACATGATGTAATGTCCTACTGTCTGGAAAATCCAACAAAGAGCCAGGTGCGTGTGAATCTACAGTTTCCCATCGGCCTTAGACCAAACAACTGTGAATCCCACATCTGCTATTTGATGGTGCTTTTGTTTATGAACTATGAAGCCTAAGACTAGGAACCCATGGATGGCTATCAAAGTCAGCACAGCTATGAGACTAACTTAGGCACCATTTTCCATTACTCATTCAATATCAAACCAATCCATTTATGTTTCGGGCACTATACAATTAAACATTTAACCCATTAACCATGAAGGCTTGAATCCAAGCCTCTGCAGCGGCCAAGGCCGGCAACTCCCCCACATTCCAGCTCTCAAGCTTTCAACTGTTCAACCAGCACATTTTCAGCTTTACAGTCATTAACCCCTTCAGCATATTTTATAACCCATCTCCTTTAACAATTTTATCAACTCCATTCTGGCAGGAAAGCATTAACCTAATGCATTCCTGACAAATTGCTACTAGACATAACTACATAAAGCCTTAAAAGTTCATAGGCTCTGAGTGACAAATTCCATAAACACAATAGGATGAAATGTCACCTTCATGTTCTGCTTTTTAACCTCAGAGGGATCTGGCTGGCCACAAAAAAAACAGCACACTGGCCTAGATACATTCAAAGCCAATCTTGCAAGGCAATTTTAATACTCTTACGAATCTATAGGCTCTTGATTCATGGGAAATGTTGCCATTATCTACAATACTCATTTAAAGAAATTCCAAGCGAAGGACAGTTTCATTTCTCATTTCCATGTGAGTGCATGTACCCTGTATTAAACTGTAGCTTTGAGATGGACGCTATGTAAGAGCTGAGCATTTGTGAGGTAACAAGAAGTCTAACTTATTTTTTCACAGCTACTCCTCTTCCTGTCAACAAATAATGACAGCATTAGATTCCTCACTCCACTACACCAGACTCTCTCAGTTACTTATCACATCACCAAGACACTTTTCCCAGAGAAAAATTATAATAATTATTAGTGCATGTTATCTAAATTCATTCATGCAGAATTTGTTACTACTTTTATTTCTTTCAGCAGAGAAACTTGACTCTCCATTTCATTTAAGATGCATTTACTCACATTCTTATTACATCTTTCAGAAGTTCAGCCCGCCTCCCATGCTGCGAATGGTATGGGGCAGTGTCACATAATGCAGGAATATGTAAGCTGGAAACTAAAGTAATGCTCTGCCTACCTGATTTGACATATGCTGCAGACTGGCTCTCCTCACTTTTTAGCAATACAATTCCTCTGGCAAGTGCATAGGCGTTATTCCAGACACTGATCCCTGTACACTGTTCCCTAAGCTCCAAACATGCTACCTTTGCAGATATTAAATCTGCATGTACTTGGGATGGAGAGCCTGGTGGTGACAGAAGCACTTTTCCTACATGTTCTTGATACCGATCGACATCTATAATAGGGGGGAAAATCCACACTGCAATG
The DNA here is from genome assembly GCA_026167975.1 of Phrynosoma blainvillii. NCBI lineage: Eukaryota > Metazoa > Chordata > Lepidosauria > Squamata > Phrynosomatidae > Phrynosoma > Phrynosoma blainvillii. The sequence goes on from JANUYF010000002.1 coordinate 271,512,391, forward strand.
CAGCCAGCTGAAATGAGCTATACAAATGTAGTGGCAGTAGCAGTCACTGCTTTATTTATGAATATACAGAACATATTTCATAAGATTTTAGTACAACATAGAATAAAATCAGTTTAACCAATAATATAAAACAATTATTTTTAAACTGAAAATAATTTAAATTGACTAAAACATGATAGATTAGAACAAGTCAATTAAAATCAGCTTAAAAATTCAAACCCATAACCCATATGCAGATTTGTATAAAACCAATTAGACCCCCCTCCCCAAAGGATTTAATGAAAAGCCATGTTTGGCTTGGCAGTAGAATAACATAAGGATTGACCAATTGGATTGATAAAATAGAATGACATCATCTTAACTGGAAGCAACCACAAGGGCCATCTAATCCAATCCCCTGCCGTGTAGAAATACACAAGTAAAGCACTCCTGAAGGAAACATATTTTTATATATTTTCTGAAATAAGATTAACTGACAAGTCATTGTATCGTGTTTAAAGTTGATTTTCATTCATTTTATTTAGTTGTATGATGTTAACTTGTTGAACCTGAATGCTGATATGGATGGCCTATTGGCTAGTGGTTCTCAGATCTGGGAAATGGATAATTTACTTGTTCTGAATGGAGTTGCACTCCTCCTGAGAGATCAAGTGGATATTTTGGATGTATCCCTAGAACCATCACTGTCACTGAAGGCCAAGATGGACTCTGTAGTTCAGTGTGCTTAGCGCTAGCTTCAGGTATCTGCAAGCTATCAATATTCCTGGACAGGGATAATCCATCCATAGTTCTTCATGCACTGCTAACTTGCTAGTTAGACAACTATAATGCAGTCTATGTGAGGCTTCCCTTGAAGATGATTCAAAAGCTGCAGGCAGTACAAAATGCAATAGTTAGACTGTTGACAGGAACACTGCATAGAAACCAAGCTACACCAGACTTAAACCAGTTGTGCTGACTGCTGGTATATTTCCCATCTGAAATCAAGGTGCTGGTGATGATATTCAAAGCCCTAAATTGCCATTATTATTATTATTATTATTATTATTATTATTATTATTATTATTATTGAGAGTGCCTTCCCCTATATATATATATCATGTGAGGTTTGACATTTCCTGGAAGGGCCACCTTCTGTGCTCCAGACATTGAAACAATATAATGTGAGAGGATGTCTTTTTTGCTGTGATACCCTGGTTGTGGAATAGCTTTTCCTCAGAAGCCTGATTGGTGAACACTGGTGTCATTCCAGCACCAAGTAATAACATGGCTTTTTATTAAAGCTTTTGGGATCTAATTCATTTCCTCCAAACCTGCAATGTGCATGATTTTAAATTGTCTTAAACTGTTTTACCTGGTTTAAATTGTCATGTTTTTACTGGTTGAATTTTTAAATATACTATTCATCTGTTTAAACCAGGGGTAGGCAACCTAAGGCCCGGGGGCCAGATGCAGCCCCCCGATGCAGCCGCCGCCGCCGCTGCTGCCTGCCATGATGATATTGATTATTGTTGTTATTACTTGTTCTTGGGGTTTTCTTGGCAAAATCTCCACAGGGGTTTTGCCATGGCTTTTCTGGGGCTGAGAGAGTGTGCATGCATTTTTTTTTAATTTTTAATTTTTTTAAAAAAATATATTTTTATTTATTTATTTATTTATTTATTTATTTATTTATTTATTTATGGTGCTTTGGCCCCTCAATTGTCTGAGGCACAGCAACCTGGCCCCCAGCTCAAAAAGGTTGCCTACCCCTGGTTTAAACCATTATTTTATAGTTTAAGGCCCAAAACACACTGCAGAAATAAGATAGAATACTGGGAACTGTAGTTTTGTGAGACATTTAGCCTTCTCCATCAGAGAGCTCTGATGCCACAGTAAACTCCCATTCCCAGGACCTGGAATTGTTTTAAATTGGACAAATCAATGTTGTTGCCCTACCCTGAGACCTTTAGATATAGGATGGGATATTTTAAAAACAAACAAAAAAACCCAATATTTTGCTGGCTTTACTGAATAATAACAACAACAACAACAACCACAACAACAATAATATTTATTTATACCCTGCCCCTCTGTTAAAAACAATCGGGGCGGCTTACAACGGATTAAAAATTACATCAAGAATACAGAATAAAAGCCCCCAAACCCCACCCTCCCCCCTTTAAAAAAGTATTAAACAGTACTTCATAAAACCAACATAAAATCACAAAGAAAATTAAAATAGTTTAAAAAATTCCAAGCAAACAAAAGCCGAGGGCAAGCCAAAAACTGAAAGAGGTAGGGTGGCGCAACTCCTGAGGCTGGGAATTTAATCAGGAAAGGCCTGCCGGAAGAGATCCATCTTCACAGCCTTTAAAACAGCCTTTTAAAAGCTGTTTAGGCTAGTAATCTGATGGATCTCATCTGGCAGGCCGTTCCATAATCTGGGGGCGATTACCGAAAAAGCCCTCTGGGAGGTTGCAGACAGCCTAGATTTTAATGGCTGAAGCAAATTCCTCCCAGAGGACCAGAGTGCGCAAGGAGGATTGTATGGAAGAGCTTGAAATGCCATAGATATAACACTTACTAAAACTTTTTTCTAAAGAAAGGGGAGGGAACAGGCAGTGAGAGTAAGTGTAAAAGCATAAAATGCCTAAGCTGATACCATTTGCAAATTTCAGGTCTCAGCAAGTGAGAAAACTCAGTATTTTACCTTCGACTATGTAACTGAGAAAAATTCATTTTCCAGTCTAATTCATTCTAACATCCTAACATCCATCAAGGGATTAAAGTCAAATATAGAAAGCATACTCACCAGTACTTCGTTTGCAGATCCAGTGGGCTTTCGTATTACAATGCAAACCAACCAAGCTGCGTTTGGAAATTTTCACACAATAGACAGTATTTTCCTGGATTGGGTGAGATAGCTGAAGCCTTTTCAGTTCAGTTGTAATAAAACAAAACAAGGAAAGAAAATTCTGGAGACACTAATGCAATAACAATATCTACATGACTGAAAATATAAGGTAAGACCAGGGACTGAATCCCCGATCAGCCATAGGAGCCCACTGATTGACCTTGGGCAAGTCACACCCTCTTTGCCTTACAGGAAAGCAAAGCCAAGAAAACCTCCTGATGGGTTTGCCTAAGGGTTGCTACAAGTTAGAAGTAACTTGAAGGCACACAACAACAAATGTGTCTGGGGGGGGGGCACTCAACATGTACAAACTGTCTTAATGGCTCTAGTGGCTTAATGCTCTTCAATTTCTGATTTCTGGCTCAGTGCCTAATTCTCAGTTCCACTCCAGTAAGTAAAGCTTATCCCTGACAATATTCTTTGGCATTTAAAACCTTTTTAAAAGTTATCTGGTAATATGAATGACTGAAATCCTTTCCTGTAATAATGTAAGTGTTATCATTTATGATAACCCAGCAGCATACTGGACTATTAAGCTTACAAGTTAGAACTGGGGCTCAGACAATTTTGTATTTTCCTTCTACCACAGAGAACACCCTTCAAGGTTACAGCAAAAGTCTTCTTACATTGCTGCTAGCTACTCAAATCTAGCATTCAGTTGCATGATACAGGCCTTTGTTCTATGAGTTTCCATATAGCTACACTGCATTAATTTTAAAAAAAAATCCCCATATGAAATAAGACCAACTGCAAAGGGCACCAATTCTCTTTTCTGCTATCTTCTGTTTCTATTTTTCATAGGCAAACTAAAATCCTGGATGTCTGGATTATTTTCCAGTTTATTCACAGATCTGCCCCAGGAGAGGGGAAAAAAAACTAACATCATACAGTGGGACCTTGTTATCTGCTGGGGTTTGGTTCCAGGATCCCCCATGGATAACAAAATCCATGGATGCTCAAGTCCCATTAAATATAATGGCAGAACAAAATGGTGTCTCTTATATAAAATGGAAAATCAAGTTTTGCTATTTGGAATTTATACTTTTTCTGAATATTTTCAAGCCGTGGATGCTTGAATCCATGGATAAAAAATCCATGGATAAGGAGGGCTGATAGTATATATAAGATTGACTAACAAAACAGAAACATTAGGGGAAAAATATATAGGTGCATGCACATGCTTGCAGGGAAAATATACTTGATATTTATTGGTAGATTTCCGAATGTTTCTTGCTTTAGTGGGAAGATTTTTAAAAACTTTATGCCATGGCTGATCTTGTGCTAATTGCTTATTTCTCCACCTATATTCCTGCATCTGTAAAATTACAGCACTAACTGGTTGTTTTTAACCAGGTCTTTGCTGCAGTGTCCTGGCCAATTTTAGTTAATTATGTAGTGACACGTTAGCCTAAACGTACTGCAACCTAAGAATGAAAGACCTCCAAAGGGGCGCTTTTATTAACACAGGTCTTGCAAACTCAGGGCATAGCTTCCTTGGTGGATTCAATTCACTTGTAATGCAGTCTTCCATTTTTCACAGTGACTCCAAGTTTCCTGAGCGTTGCCATCTTTACCATAAGTAATCTCATCACTTGATGTGTCCAAAGTATGATAGCCTTGATAGTGATTGTTTGGATTTGATTTACTCTCAAACGCATTCATTTGTCTCTTTGGAGGCACATGGTATCCACAGAACTCTCCTTCAGAACATTTCAAATTAGCTTATTATTTTCCTGCCATTCTTCACATCCTTACACAGAAATCAGATCCTGACTTTGGTATTCAATGATATATCTTTCACTTGAGAATCTTATCAAATTCTTACAGAGCTTCTCTTCCAAATCTAAGAGGTGAAGCAGATGGGCATGAAGGAGCAGCTAGAGGCTGTCTGAGCCCAATCAGGCCAGAACCACAGCACCCACATGGCCAGTTCCCGAAGCAGACCGCCACCCCAGTCCCAAGCTGTGTCAATTTAAATCAGGGGTCCCCAAACTACGGCCCGTGGCCCGGACCTGGCCCGTCGAGGCCTTCCTACTGGCCTGCGGCTGGTCCTGCTGCCACCGTGCCGCTGCCGCTCGCTGGACGTACGGTAATTTTGTCTTCCAAAATGGCGTTCGGAGTCGTGTGCATGCACGTGCGCCTCCAGCCCCCCAGAAGATCAAAAAGTCCGGGGACCCCTGATTTAAATCAACTCCTTTTTAGGTTGGCTTTTTGCAGCTTGGCATGGCCAGGTGCTTTATTTGGCCCATCTGCTTTGGGCCCTAGTCTTCTGATTTCTTGTATTCTTCTGTTCTCCATTTTGATTTATGTCAGAGCCAATGTATAGGAATCTTCAACATTTACTTTAACCTTATGTAAATCTTCTGTGGTCGTTGGCTTTATCTTCTTGATATTCAATTGTACCCTTGCTTTTTGCACTTTCCTCCCTAACTTTCACCAGCAGTCATTCCAAATCTATGTTGTTTCTGTCAGTAATCTCTGTGCAATCTTTTTCTCTGTGTGTAAGTTTTTCCTTCAATTTTCACATCTCCTTCCTACCAGTCTAATCCTGTTTTCCATATTAGATGTTGTTATTACAAATTAAAGTGGCAAGATGCACCCTGTAGGACCCCTTTGCCAAATGGAGACCAGCCTGTTTATCCATATTTTGTCCTGACAGTGCCCTTTTGTCCAGTACCTAGGTTACAACCCTCAACAATCACATCTTTTGACCATCATGCCCTTTCACAGAGATCCAGTTCTTCATGATCAAAGGTTTTGGTGTAATCTATGAAGCACAGGCTTTCTTCTGAAACTCTTTAGCACATTCCATTAGCCAGTTATGTATAACACTATGGTAAATCACTGACATATATCCTATCAAGTTGTTCATAGTCTACATTAAATAAATTACTTTTTTATTGAGTCAACATTTTCTGTTTGGCTCTGGTTGATAGATCTCATCATTCTAATAAAAACTAAAAAGAAAATAGATTTTACAAACTAAAAGTTGGTGAAAGCATTTGAAATTAAAACAAATGATACTTCAGTGAATCTGTGACAATACAAGTGTTTTCCATATGAACATCTTACCAAGGGAGCCTCATATTTGCTTGGGTTCCTTCAGACCATGAAAACCGGTCTGTTGCTTCCAAATTATTCAATCCAATCCAAAAATTGTCCAAAGGTAAATCTAAAATCCAGTCCTGTGGTGGGAGTAGACAATCTAAGTGGATTTCTTGGACAAACATCAGAGAATAAACTTGATCATCCAGATCTCAAAGCTCGGTTTATCCTTCTTATCTACTTGCATTGTATTCTAGATATTTCTGAAGACATTAATGTCTCAAGTTTATATGAAAAGGTGTGATCTCATATGAGAGAACCAAGGCTAAAATTCCATCTTAGGAGAAAAGTAGGATATAAATTCAATAAATAAATAATCTGGAAGTTTTGGTTGCTCACATTTAACTCAGTGAGGAGGACAAATCTGAGTTAACAACTCATAGTTGAAATTGGCTCTGAATTATGTTGGACTGCAGTAGTTTTCCTAGGATGTTAGCCCGCTTTTAGGAAGGAGAAGACTGGTCCAATTAAGCGAGAGTCAAAGAATCAACCATTCACTTTATTTATATCCCATTTTTTCCTCAAAAGTGGGACTCAAGGTAGCTTATAAAATATAAAGAACTACAAGTAACATTAGGAGGAACTTCCTGACAGTAACAGCGGTTCAACAGTGGAACACACTCCCTCGGAGAGTAGTGGAGTCTCCTTCCTTGGAGGTCTTTAAGCAGAGGCTGGATGGCCATCTGTTGGGGATGCTTAGATTGGGAGTTCCTGCATGGCAGGGGGTTGGACTGGATGGTCCTTGTGGACCATAATTCCAACTCTATAATTCTATGATGCTATGAAAACTGAGGCAGGCATAGATGAAAAACCTAAATTAGCTATATTAAAAGGCAAATACTGGAAAAGGTCAGGCAAAGTTCGAGAGGGGAATATGTGCTCTAGCTGAAACTTTTGAGACACTTCCCCCACATATATCCAAAAACATAGAAAGTGTAAGATTAAAATAATATTGAACTGGTTATGGAATTACACCTTATAAAATATTAATTTAAAACATAGATTTTAAAGATTTTAAACAGATGGGCCAAAAGATGCAGCTTCCAGCTGCTTCAGGGGTATGGCGTTCATAGATACACACACACACCCTAAAGTGGCTGGAAGCCACTTCAAGACAGCCTGAAGCCATCAAAAAAAGGGGCAGATTTAATCTGCTTCTAGTGGCAGCCTATTGGGGACCACAGTGGCAGTCTGCTTTGAGAGCAGGCCATACAGTAGCCGTGATCACAGCCAGAGGCTGCTCCTTGCCTCTCATCTGCTTTGGGCCAGTGTTTGACTGTAGCAGTATTTTGAAACATATTACATTCTAGATATTTGATATTTTATAAAATTACACTTATGTAACTCAAAATAGCACTATCTGGCCTACTGCTACAGAATGTATATCCAAGACTTCATTCCTCTCCCCCCCTCCTCTCTCTCTCTCTCACGCGTGCGCACGCACACACACACACAAGCTTGATTTGCTATACGAATTTTATTTGTTTTTTATGTTTACTAAAATGTGCCCTGAAAATGTGGCTATAGGACAGCAGGCAAATATTTTAAATACATAAATATAAATATAATTGAGATGGCAATGAACCTTAGTCCTAGAACCAATATGTATCTAACATATAAATACAGGCAGTGCAAGTGAGTTCCAAGTGTACTCAAAGTAAGATGTTGGATAGACTAAGGTAGGTAAGTTAATTTTCCTGCCTGTAAGTCCCAAAAACCAACCACATTATTTCAAAACATGCAGCAATAATCTATTGAACAAAATCTGCAGTATGTTTTTAACTAATAAGTTAAGGAAGAAAACAAGCAGCACACAAATAAAGTGGATGTATGTCTAAAAGCATTACTAGACATATACAACTTACTTTTTCCTCAGAACTAGTGAATGTTACTAATTCTGTATATCTATATTTTTTGCAAAACTTTAATGCTTCAGTCCAAGTTCCTTTTTGATTTGCTTCAATGCAATAACAATTTCCATTCCAGTAATGCCAGCAGGGAGCCTGAGGACAGTGCAGTTTGAACCTGTCTTTAGATGCAGGGGGGGAAAAGGTTATTTAATTGTAATAGTCTAGCTAAATGATGTTCTCTTTTCTTTATGCCCTCTTATGTCTTGAAGGTCTAAAAAGCCCTTACTCACCGATCAAGACTGCCTTTAAAAAGAAAGGGAAGAAAACAAAAATCAAAACAAACATTGACTTAAACCATGACTAAAGAAGGTTCTCTTAATTGACTCGATTTATCTATGGCCTCAAGAAGACAGGGCAAAAGGAGTGCCCAGAGGCCACTCCCACCCCAATCGCTGTGGGACCATGGCAACTGTATGCACCCAGTCCCAATCCGGCTGCCGTCTCAGTCCTGAACTGGCTGCCAAAAAGGTTTTTCCCCACTCCGTTTTGGCACAGCTCCTCTGGGTTGGGGTGAGCTCAGTGTGCCTTCCGCCATGTTCAGGACGTGCTATGTGTTAACTCATCATTCAACAATTGAGTGAATGTGTCTATTCTAACTAACCAACAGGATTCCAGCCATTATATGTATGTATAGTCTGCAACTACTGCATCCTATTTTTAACTTCAAAAAAGTTCACACTTTCCTTTTGTATATCAGATGATAAAGGGGAAGACTGATCCAAAGAAACAGAAAATGAAATAGGCACAAGTATTGCAGATTTTTAAAAAATGTTCTCTAATTTCAGGGCCTCTGCACACGGGCCCTTTGCGGTGTGTTGGAGGCAGGGAAAGGGAGGGGCAGCCACACGCCAGCTGGCCCAACCCCTCCCCGAAGACATCCTGACGTCACGTGCCCTTACGCACGGCGCGTGGCGTCAGGACGTCCTCCGCGCGTAGCGTCCTCACGTGCTACGCCGGAAGAGCCAGAGAAGAGCCGCATGGCGGCTCTTGGGGCGGCCTTTTGCCGCCTCTAATAGGAGCGGCATTTTGCCGCTCTTTTAAGAGGCAGCAAATGGAAGAATCGGGGCCGCTGTGTGTGCTAGCAGCGGCCCCGATCTTCTGCTTCCCAGGGTGGCCCAGGGCCGCTCAGTACAGCCAGCTCCCAGTTTACAGATGTGCATTTTCACGTTTTATCACAACTCACTGCTTTCTGTACCAGCATGTGCTGACATTTAACACTATAGCAACAATCCCGAAACAAGTCTTTATTGCTGTGAAAATTGTTCATCAGAGCCAGGACCTTGAATAACTACCTTTTCATAGGTTTTGTCAAAAATAGGAGCAGAATATGAAGTTCTTCTTTACTACTCAGAGGTTCGCTGGCTTTCCAAAGGAAAAATGTGAACAGATATAGGGGAGAGATATAGGGATCATATTACAAACATAGATTGCATAATGCAAAGCACCAAAGATTTTCATAAGAAAATCAGTGTGTGCTTTATAGACTATGGATCGCTCTTAAAGAAATGAATGTGCCACAACAGTTTACTGTTCTGGTGCATAAACTGTAGTCAGGACAGGAAGCTACCATCAGGACAGAGTATGGAAAAATGGGATGGTTTCCAATTGGCAAAGGTGTCAGGCAAGCCTTTACCTTATCATCCCATCTCTTTAGTTTGTACACTGAACATACCGTACAAAAAGAAGGATTAGATTTGGAGGAAGGATGCACAAAAGTTACAGGGAAACATAAACAATTTAAGATATGCAGATGACACCATACTAATAGCATACTAATAGCTAAAATTTGGAACAGACTAAAGAAAATCAAGGAAGAAAGTGCAAAGACAGGTTTACAGCTGAACATTAAAAAAACAAGCAAAAATAATGACCTCAGAGGATTTACATAACTTTAATGCAGATGAAGACACTGAAATAGTTCAAAATTTCCCGTATCTTGGCTAGACTTTAATCAAAATGGAAACTATAGTCAAGAAATCAGAATAATACTAAGAAGAGCAGATATTAAAGAATTGGACAAGATCCTGAAATGCAAAGATACATCATAAAATATTTAAGTTATGGGTGTCCATACCATCATATTTCTAGTATCTATGTATGACAGTAAAAGCTGGACAATGAAGAAAGCTGACAGGAAGAAAACAAACTAATTTGAAATGTGGTGCTAGAGATGAACTGCTAAAAAAAAAAGGCAATAAATGGGCCCTAGAGCAAATCAAGCCTGAATTCTCCTTAGAAGCCAAGATGATTAAACTGAGACTGTTGTACTTTGGTCATATCATGAGTAGACAGGACTCACTAGAAAAGGCAATGATGCATGATAAGACAGAAGGCAGTAGGAAAAGGGGAAGACAGCATTCCAGATGGATAGACTCAATCCAGGAAGCTGCAGTCCTGAGTCTGCAAGATCTGAGTAGGGCTGTTGCAGATAGGGTCATTTGGAGGTTTAGCATTCATAGGATCGCCATAAGCTGAAGTTGATTTGACATGATGGCAGTTAACAACGAAGAGTTACTTTACAGAGTTTGTGGTTTTTAACTCTTTAAAAGCTAATTACCGTCATAAGGAATTATGTGCAAGATGTAGAGAAACCACTGTGTATCTCTAGTACCCTCAGTTCCAACAACCACAAGGTGTTTTTAAGTAATTGTGTGTCCAAATGAACATCTAGTCTTAGCTTCTAGACACTTAATGGAGACAAATGAACATATTTAATTTTATCACTCAACAGCACAAAAAACAAAGCGTCTTGGTTCAGATTTATGCCCTCATTCACATAGATTGAAATGGGTTATGCTGAGCTAAGAAATGGGTTGTGCTAAAGATAATACAGTAAACAAATGAATGAATAAATAAGAGCATAAATCAGATGCTATTTAAACACTGACGTTATACAATAATTCTTAGGCATTTACAAACCAGCAGTGTTTGGGGGGAAATCTCCAGTTCGGAGGTTTTTAATAACATGTAGTGGAGATTTACACTCATTTATTTTTGGATACCAAGGAGTTTTTATAATCAGGTGATGACAGTTCAGCTTCAAACATATGTCCAAATATATTTATAACAAATTGGACTATTTTTCACTAAGGTGATACAGCCCTATGCACAGGCTATACCACTTAAGACTGCAAGTGGTGGTTCATATAAATCAGTGGTTCCCAACCTGGGGTGCTGGGTGCAAGATGGAATTTTGTGCAACAAAAAGTGGGCTGTATCCTTGAATCATAAGTCACAAGTCATCACTCAGTCTTTTTTATGAATAAATTAGAATCTAATTGCTTAATTTAGATTTACATTTGTTCACTCACAGTATTGTACATGGTTCAAATTGTGGCTCAAAACTTAGAAATTACATCTTCAAACGTGATGTTATTTTTTAGGGGATGCAACCATTACTCAAACATTTCCTAGGGATGTGGGACATAGAAAATGTTGGGAACCACTGATATAAAGGCACACAAACAATTCCCTCTATACAGAATCTCTCTGTAAAGGCCTCTGAAGAATGAAGCTGAGGCAAAATCCACATAGGGGGGTTGCAGACTGCCAGAAATAGTGCAAATTGAGTCCACTTTTAGGGTTAGGGTTAAGGTTAGGGAATCATAGGAACTGTATTTTATTGTGGCACCAGAGCTCTCTGACAGAGAAGGCTCAATGTCTCAGAAAAAAAACATTCCCATGATTCCCTAGCACTAACCCTAACCCTAAAAGTGGACTCAATTTGCACTATTTCTGGCAGTCTGCAACCCCCATAAGGTATTATTTACCCCAATAAACCTGACTTAGCATATATATTAACAAACTTATTCAGGCTAAGTGAATGAGGGCATAAGACTGTACCAAAATCCTTTATTCTGTGTGCGCTATCTGTACGTTGCAAAAACAGTACAAGTTTTATTGTTGCTTTTGTGTGCCTTCAAGTGAAGAACCATAGATTTAGATTTTTTTAAAATATATATATATATTTGTATCTCACACCTTTCATCATGAGGTTATCCTTTTGTATCTTGACACGCCGATGAGGCTAAAAGCCAGTATAGTTATAATGGTTTGATACCATTTTAAATATCATAGGCCTGAAACACATGGGCAAAATGACATGATTTAGGCCATGTTGGGGGTGTGCCGTTTACAAGACGCATGCCCCAAACGCAGCCTGAAGCCACGCTGAGGCTGCGTCATTTGCAAAGAACCAAGCCAAGAAAGAGCAGATGTAATCTGTTCCTTTCATTGGTCCGATTCAAGACTGCGGTGGTAGATTGAATTGGGACTGGGCAGGTGCGGTTGCTGCAGTCCTGACGCAAACAGTGCCGGCGAGGTCTCCCATCGCTGTATTTGGCCTGTCTGTTTCAGGCCATAGTCAAATCCTAAGGAGCCCTGAGATTTATAATTTGTGAGGTATGTGGGATTTATAGGAGTGAAGATTGGAGGAAGACACATCAACAATCTTAAAATATGCAGATGACACCATACTACTAGCTGAAGACATCACAGAACTCGAACAATGAATAAGGAAGGTAAAAGATGAAAGTGCAATGGTAGGCTTAATGCTGAACATAAAGAAATCAAGAATAATGACCACCGAAGAAATACTATAAGCCTATACAATAAAGAAATAGAAATAGTTAAAGAGTCCTCATACCCAGGATCAAACATTTATCAGAATGGTGACTGCAGCCAAGAGATCAGAAGAAGACTAGGAATGGGAAGAATAACTATGAAGGAACTAGGCAAGATCCTTAAGAGTTAAGATATACAACTGAGCACTAAGGCTAGAATCATCCATGTCATTGCATTCCCCATCACCATGTACAGATGTGAGAGCTGGACAGTGAAAAAGGCAGACAAAAAGAGAATCAAGTCATTTGAGATGCAGTGCTGACAAAGAGTGCTGAGGACACCGTGGACAGCCAAAAAGACAAACAAACGGGTCCTTAAACAAACAGATCAAGCCTGAAATCGCTTTAGAATCCAAGGTGATCAAATTTAAGCTGCATTTTGACCACACAATTAAAAGGCATGGATCACTAGAAAAGACAATAATGCTAGGAAAGGTGGAAGGCAGTAGAAAGAGAGGAAGACCACAATCCAGATGGAGGGACTCAAATCAGGGAGATCATGAACTTGAAATTGCAGGTCCTGAACGGAGCAGTGGAGAACGAAGTTTTAGAGATCTCATCCACAGGGTCGCCATGAGTTGACTTGAAGGCAATTAAAGGCAACAACAACATGTGGGATCTTGTGCCAGAGGTATAATTTGTGAGGTATGTGGGGATCCTCTGCTAGATTCTAAGTAGATCACCAAGCTTCAGATCTAATACCACAGGATGCCATATGATGCAGCTATGGCAGTAAGACTGATATAAGGTGCAAAATCCACTCAGGTCCAAAACACACTGCAGAAATAACCCAGTTTGAAGTGGATTTAACTGCCCTGGCTCAATGCTAAGGAATACTGGGAACTGTGGTTTTGTGAACCATTTAATCTTCTATCAGAGAGCTCTGGTGCCACAATAAACTACAATTCCCAGGATTCCCTAGCACTGAGCCAGGGCACTTAAAGTGGTCTCAAACTGGATTACTTCTGCATTGTTTTTTGGATCTGCATGCGATTCCTTACTAAGCAACAGCAGGGAATTAACTTCCACAAAGTGCATGCCCACAGAGGATATTTTATACTACAACTCCCAGAAGTCTCTAACCAGTACCACCCATGGTGATTGATGGGTTGGATATAAGGAACTTAGTCCAAAAAATGACTTTTCCAACCAGCACATCCTATAATATATCTACCTCGTTGTACTGGCTCTTCTAATTCACTCAAACATTTACAAATCATTAAGAGGCCTGAGAATAAGATAATCTATCATTTCTGCCAGTTGACCTGCTATTTAAAAATCCACACAGACAAAACATAAAATGCCTTATCTTGCTTTTAGTGTCCTGCAATCCAATGAACAGACCACAGTTCTTTATATTGAGGCGGGGAAGAGGTTTTGTTTTGGAAAGAAAACAGTTTTTAATGTTCATTAATGTAGAGAGAGCCAGCGTGGTACAGTGGGTTCAGTGTTGGACTATGACGACTTTGGAGAGCAGGGTTCCAGTCCTGGCTCAGCCATGGGCAAGTCACTCTCTCTCAGCCTCACAGGATGGCAGTGGCAAACCACCTCCAAAGAAACCTGCCAAGAAACCCCTGTGAGAGGTTCACCATAAGACGGAAACGACCTGAAGGCACACAGCAGCAATATATATATATATATATATATGAATGAGTGTGTGTGTGTGTGTGTGTGTATATAAAATGCACTCATACAACAGTCCTGTGTGTGTGTGTATAATGCACTCATACAAGCAACAGTCCTATATGTGTGTGTGTATATATATAAAACACACTCATACAAGCAAGAGTCCTATATATGTGTGTGTGTACATATATATATATATATATATATATATAAACGCACTCATACAAGCAACAGTCCTCTGTGTGTGTGTATAGATACACACACACACACACACGCAGTTTTCTAATCGTCTTTTCCCCCTTTTAAATAAAGTATTCATAATCGGGTTCCCCTCCTTTTAAATATTAACCAGATGCTGACTGGGATTTTGGATTCTCGATATATTCAAGCTGACAAGGCAAGCTGACCCACACGAGGCTGGATTTGTGTGTGTGTGTGTTGTGTGCCTTCGAGGCTTTTCGGACCCATCATGGGGTTTTCTTGGCAAGGTTTCTTCAGAGGGAGGTTTGCCATTGCCATTCCCCTGAGGCTGAGAGAGTGTGACTCGCCCAAGGTCACTCAGTGGGTTTTCATGGCCAAGCCGGGACACTCGGTCTCCAGATATTGAGCACGGTTGAACTCTTAAGGCAATAGTTTGTATGCCTGAGTTGGGATTTGAAACCGGTTCTCCACAGAGCCCAAGCGCTGAAAGCACTACACCAGAATGGTGTATCTCTAACACACGGCGTCCATCATGGCCCACCACAGTGTCCGTCCGTCCCCCTCTTCGTTTGTGTGTCCGTTCGCCGACCAAAGCCCTTTCGCTGTTTAAGCTTTTTACCTTCGTTCTTCCACATTCCGCCCGGCACCATTTGCGCCCCAACAACAGCCAGAGAGAAAAAGTGGAGGAGGAGGAAAGGGAGGGCGGCCGCCATGTTGCTCCCAATTCCGCTGGCCTCGCGCGCTTCCCCCAACGACTCTTGACAAACGTCCGCGCCCCAAAGACGAACGTGTTTTATTATTTATTCATTCTGAATCACACTGACTCCGCCCCCAATAAAACCTCGGGCAAGTAACACTCTCTCAGCCTCCTCAGGGGAAGGCAAGAGCCGCCAAACCACTTCCTCCTACTCCTCAACGGGGTGACCAGACTTAGGGCCTATACAGACTGCCAGAAATAATCCAGTTTGAGACCACTTTAACTGCCCTGGCTCAGTGCTAGGGAATCATGGGAACTGTAATTTTTTTCTGAGACATTGAGCCTTCTCTGTCAGAGAGCTCTGGTGCCACAATAAACTACACTTCCCATGATTCCCTAACACTGAGCCAGGGCGGTTAAAGTGGTCTCAAGCTGCGTTATTTCTGGCAGTGTGTAAAGGCCCATATCATGTTTACCATCCAACATTTGGAAGCAGTTTACTAGTCTATTATATCATTTCATCCCAATCACATCCCATTCATACCTACTTTCATACAAACCCTCCTCCTAAATCCTACTTTTCCCTTTACTTTCTCCTCATTCCTCTCACCTTCTCTTCTTCCTCTTCCTCCAGTCTTCTCCTATACCTGTCACTCATTTCCTCCTCATCCTTAACCCTCCATATCTACCTTTGTCCTTCACATCCTCCTACCCTCAACCACTAACCCTCAAAACGCCCTCCATTTTGAGCATCAAGCATGGCTTGATAGGTTTATAGGAGTGGTTTTCAGGCTTTTGTCTTGTAATGGGCCCTAACGTTGTTTTTCTTCAGTGTCCTACATTTTGCAGTGCCTGCTTATGTCTCCTTGTCTCCCAGTGATTCCCAAACTTATGTCCTTCCAGGTGTTTTGGACTTCGACTCCCAGAATCCCAGACCACTGACCAAGGTGGCTGAGGCTTCTGGGAACTGAAGTTCAAAACACCTGGAAGGACCAGAGTTTGGGAAAGGCAAGCCATTGTGGTGTAATGGTTTGAGTCTTGGATCACAGGGGAGGAAATTAGGAGTTTAAACAGTTATTAACTTGTGAAAATCGAGCAATTGACATTAAAACACAATCAAAATGAGATTAACACAAGAGCTATTATCTCATGAATAACCAGGCAATAACCAGGCAATAAACAGCAAAAGTATGTTTTGCCATGAATGATTTGATGCTGTTTCTTGCCTGGTTATTCACAGGATAATGGCACTTTAATCACATTTTGTCTCGACGTCATGTGAAAACCATTAGTGCAATTATGGCATTATCACAGGTTAATCACCGTTTATACTTCCAATTTTCTCCCATGTGATAAGCTGTCCTATTCCCAGCTCAGCCATGAAGCCCACTGCCCAAGTCACACTCTCTCAGCCTTAGGTGAAGGCATTGGCAAACCTCCTCTGAACAAATCTTGCCAAGAAAACCTGTGATAAGTCAGATATGACTTGAAGACACGCAACAACAACATTATACAAATCGCTGGCCCTGACAAATCACCTCAAGAATCCTTTTTCCCCTCCAAATTTTATTTTATTACAATTCAGGAATTGTATAAAATGTCAACATATAAACATAAACATTTAAACATAAAATGTCACCTCAAGAACTCTTTTCACTACCAAGGGCTTTTCTTGCTTGCAAACCTTGTCTGGCAAAAGGAAATGGATGGCACTCTCATTCCTCCCCAAAAATCTTTGGGTGTATCCTCACTGCAGGACTGGACCATTTTGACAAACTTTCTGACAAAAATTTTAAAGGTGATAATTAACACTCGTATAATGGTATAATAACTGCCAAGACTATCCGAGTGTGTCCTGGGATTTGTAGTTTGAAATTAGTTTATTTTCTTCCTAGCAGCCTTCTTCACTGTCCAGCTTTCACAACCATACATAGAAATTGGAAATGCAATGGCATGGACAATCTTAAGTATTCAATTATCTATAGCTTCACACTTCAAGATCTAGTCTCGTTCATAGCTGCCGTTCCAAGTCCTAGTCTTCTGATTTTTTGACTGCAGTCCCCATTCAGATTAATGACTGAATGGAAAATCTTGAACTATTTCAGTGTCTCAGTTGTCTGCTTTAAAGTTATGTATTGTATTTGTATTTGTATTTTGGCATGATGGTTGGTTTTAGTGTCCTTCTTTACTCTCATTTTTTTATATTAATAGTTCATGGGCTGTGCCACAATTTGCTCCTGGTTTTGTTTGTTTGTTTGTTTGCAGAGAGGATGGAGCTTCTGCATCTTCCGCTTCCTATTACGTAGTCTATTTGATATCTGTGAGTATTTTGGCCATCAAGTGATGTCCATGCATACAACTGCCTCTTGGGTTAGTTGAAGAATGTATTTTCTAATTCAGACACTCCTGTTTCATTTCTTGAACCTAGCCCAGTTTTTTCTACAATCGTTGGCTGCATCCACACTGCAGAAATAATCCAGTTTGACACCACTTTAACTGCCATGGCTCAATGTTATGGAATTCTGGGAACTATAGTTTTGTGAGTTTTGTTTTTCTTATCTATCTATCTATCTATCTATCTATCTATCTATTGGCACACACACACACACACACTTGCAACTGCGGGCCGGACAACGACTATAGTGCGAATGGCGGAGGACTCATCTCTTATCTGACAGAACTTGCCTTAGGAAGCATCTTGACTCCTATAGGGAGGCTTTACGTGCAGCGCAGAAATCTTTCTGTTCTGCACGTATTGCGTCTGCAGAGTCCCGCCTGGCAGAGCTGTTTAGGGTGTTGGGGAGCTGACGAAGGTCGCCCCTGCGCCAAACCCCCTACTTAACCCAACGAGAGCCTGCTGCAAGGCATTTAACATCCACTTTGCAGATAAAATCTCTCGGATAAGAGCCGACTTGGACGCCAGTGTTTTGGCAGAATCCGTAGACGAGGTATCCAGCAACTCTGTTGATGGCACTTTACTGGATCAATTGCAATCTGTGAGTACCGATGATGTGGACAAGCTGCTTGGAAGGGTAAGGAAGACGACTTGCCCCCTCAATCCATGTCCATCGTGGCTGGTCGTCCGGGGGGGGGGACGCGTTGAAGGTGTTCCTTCAGGATACAATCAACGCATCATTCAGGGAGGGTAGTATACCATCCTGCTTAAAGGAGGCGACGGCCAGGCCACTCCTGAAAAAACCCTTCCTGGACCCCCTAGATAGAAACAACTACAGACCAGTCTCCTTGCTACCCTTTTTAAGCAAGGTGATCGAGAGGGCAGTTGCTTCCCAACTCCAAGCAGTCTTGGATGAAACCGATTATCTCAACCCATTTCAAACCGGCTTCAGGACAGGATATGGAGTTGAGACTGCCATGGTTTCTCTGACCGATGACCTCCGCTTGGGCATCGACAGGGGTAGTGTGACCCTGTTGGTGCTCTTAGATCTCTCAGCGGCCTTCGATACTATAGATCATGCCATCCTCTTGGATCGCCTGAGAGAGTTAGGAATCGGAGGCACTGCTCTGCAGTGGTTCCGTTCCTTCCTCTCGGGCAGATCCCAGAGGGTGAGGCTCGGGGACAGTTGCTCGTCCAAAATTGAGCTTAATTGTGGCGTCCCTCAGGGCGCTATCCTGTCCCCGATGTTATTCAACATTTACATGAAGCCGCTGGGTGAGATCATTTGGAGGCATGGAGCGCAATGTCTTCAGTACGCTGACGACACCCAGATATACCTCTCCATGACCAGATCATCGACTCAGACTTCAGATGGCATCTCCCCTCTTAATGACTGTCTGAGAGCGGTAATGGATTGGATGAGGAAAAACAGATTGAAATTGAATCCAGACAAAACGGAGGTACTCACAGTCACAGGCCCGAAACCAGATCTGGGAATACAGTCTCCAGTCCTGGATGGAGTCACACTCTCCTCCAAGGACTGTGTTCGCAGTTTGGGGGTACTCCTTGACTCGTCGCTTCACATGACTAGTCAGGTGAATGCGGCAGTCAGGAGTGTCTGTTATCAGCTTTGGCTGATATGCCAACTGCACCCTTATCTGGATATGAGGGATCTGGAAACTGTGGTGCATGCTCTGG
Organism: Phrynosoma blainvillii; assembly: GCA_026167975.1. NCBI lineage: Eukaryota > Metazoa > Chordata > Lepidosauria > Squamata > Phrynosomatidae > Phrynosoma > Phrynosoma blainvillii. The sequence continues at coordinate 271,531,541 of JANUYF010000002.1, forward strand.
TAACCTCACGTCTGGATTACTGCAACACACTCTACATGGGGCTACCCTTGTGCCTAACCCAGAAACTTCAACTGGTGCAAAACATGGCAGCCAGGTTAATCACGGGAACATCTAGGAGGGAGCACATAGCACCAGTGCTTAAATCCCTCCACTGGCTGCCGATTAGTTTCCGGGCACAGTACAAGGTGTTGGTTTTGACCTTTAAAGCCCTACATGGCTTGGGTCCATCTTATCTTAGAGACTGCCTCTCCCCATATGATCCCCCCCCCCCTGCGCCCTTCGGTCCTCTGGGAGGAACCTGTTACAGCCAAATAAAACTAGGCTGGCGCAGACCTCCTAGAGGACCTTCTCTGCGACCGCTCCCAGACTGTGGAATGGCCTGCCGGACGAGATCCGTCTTATTACCACTCTTGCTGCTTTTAAAAAAGCAGTAAAGATGGATCTCTTCCGGCAGGCCTTCCCGGAATAACTTCTGCCTCAAGGGGAGATGAGTTCTTATTTCGTCCCTATGGTTGCCGATTTATTGTTATTGTTTTATTGTTTTATTGCATTGTGTATTTTAAGTCCTTAAAGTTTAATTCTGTTTTAAGGGGATGGGAGGGTTGGATTGTGGGATGAGGGAATGTTTTAATTCTGTTTGTTTTAATATGCTGTAACCCGCCCCGATTGCCGCGCAGAGGGGCGGGCTATAAATAAAAATGTATTGTTGTTGTTGTTGTTGTTGTTGTTGTTGTGTGCCACCACAAACTACAACTCCCAGAATTCCATTGCATTGAGCCCTGGCATTTAATGACAGATCAAACTGGATTATTTCTGCAGTGTGCATGCAGCCTTTGATTCTGCTCTGCTTCTTACTTTTGCATTCCAATCACCTATGATTAACAAGAAATCCTGTTTTGTTGTATGGTCAATTTACTCCTGGACTCCAGCACAGAATCTTTCACTTTCTTCTTCTTCTGCCTCTGTAGTTGGAATATAAACTTGGATTATGGTTATATTGATGAATCTTCCCTGAAATCTTACTGATATAATTTTTGGTCAGACTTTCCATTATATCCTTTGACTGCTTTTGCTGAATCTCTTCTTACTGTTAATGCCATTCCATTTCTTATCTTTTCATTCCTGAGTAAAACGTTGCGTAATTATCAAACTTCTGTTCAGTATTTACAAGTGTTAGCTAGGCTGCCACTGACAAATCCTCCCTCAGGGTCATATCTTGCTACTGCTGCTACCCAGTTGCTGCTTGGCACATTTAGTCTGGCTCCTCAGCAGCACTCTTGCTTCACAGGAGCATGCAATCCCACCATTGTGGAAAGGTAGTGCCATTGGTGGGATATATAGAACTACCCACATTTGATTCTAGGCATTAAATAAGCTAAAAATAAAAACAGGAACTTAAGACTGCCAGAATTAGTGCAAATTAAGTCCACTTTAAGGGTTAGGATTAGTGCTAGGGAATCATGGGAATTTTTTTTTCTGAGACATTGAGCCTTCTCTGTCAGAGAGCTCTGGTGCCACAATAAAATACAGTCCCCATGATTCGCTAACCCTAACCCTAACCCTTAAAGTGGACTCAATTTGCACTATTTCTGGCAGTCTGCAAAGGCCTTATGTCAATTGAGTCTGGAATTGAGTAATGAAAATTATTAGCCTCCACACATCACTTTAGAAGGCATAAAGAACTTCACACTATTAAAAGGCATTGGTGACTTCCAAACACCTGCCCTTTGCCCCAGCTGCTGCTCCAGCCCTGGCAGGACTGTCAAACAATAATGGAACTTATGCATCTGAGGAAGTAGACTGAAGTCTATGAAAGCTCATGCTGCCAACTTCTTTATTTCAGTTAGTCTCAAAGGTGCTACAAAATCTCTCTACATAATAATGAAACTTGAATTGATGAAAATGTTGGGCACTGTGCCCATGACCGCTCACCCTGCAGCTAGGAAATACCTGAAGCCAGGTGGGGGTGAACATAACAGAAGGAAGAAAGTATCAGAGTAGATTGGGGGGGTAGTGTACTTTGGATTATCAGGTGATGTTTTATAGGAAAAGCTCAGGGCAGAGGGTTAAACTGATATTGAAAACTGCTGACAGGGTAGAGGTGCTGGTGGGTATGGATGTGAGTGAACCAAGGAATATCCGTTCATCAAGGCTTCCATGAAGAACAGCCTTATAATATCCAGAGCCTCATCTTAATAATACCTCCCTTCTCCAGGATAGTTCCAGAGATCCTTGTGGAGCCCCATCTGGACCAGTAAGCTAACCCTGGTGTGAAAAACCCTTCCACCCAGTAGAGGAGATAACCAGCCCAGCAAGCAGAATCTAAAGCAGTAGTCTGTGTTGACGAGTGAAAAGTTGGAATTATAATCAATGGCAGCTGGTGTCTCTGATGTCAATAGGGTTATGAATCTACAATCTGCATTATGATTCCAGCATCTTTTTAAAGATCTAGACTAAAACAAGGGGGAGACTCATTACTCTACTAACATCGGAATCACTTGTTAAAATTACTATATATATTCAAAACATTTTCCACTTCACGTATGAACCCTTTGTTGTTGTTATTAACTGCCCTTGGGTAGACCTGTGGTGACCCTGTGGATGAGACATCTCCAAGATCCACTCCACTGCTCTGCTCAGGTCCTGCAGACTCATGGTTGTGGCCTCTCTGACTGAATCCAACCATCTGGTATGTGGTGTACCTTTTTTCTGCAGCCTTCTACCTTTCCTAGCATTATTGTCTTTTCCAATGAACCCTAGCTTGAACCATAACATTAAAAGAACCAATACAATATTTTTAAAATAGAGTGTAGATCCTGCATGATGTTCATCATAAACTCCAGTCACTTCTTATTACTAGCCAAACTGTCTGTTTCTCATAGGATTTGCAGCCTGACAACTTCTGGAGGGCCACAGTTGTATTTATTTATTGAATTTATACGTTGTCTTTCTCCAAGTGTGGAACCTAAGGCAGTTCTCATTGTTAGGATATGAATGGGATATATAGTCAAAGGTGAAATGTAAAGATGTGTGTGTGTGTCTGTAATTTTCCACTTGAGAACAGTTTTCTAGACAAGGCACAAACAATATTTAGAGAAACAGGGTGAATCAACGCCAGGTGGTAACAGAGACATCAACAATGTACTTTCCCAGTGATAGAACTAATGGAACCAGACTTTGTTATGGTTAACAAGTAATAACAATTATATGTAAACATCGCTAGCTTGGGAAAGTTACTCACGTGGTGGATGATGGACAACAAGAGGCTGGGTTGGCATACATCATACTGTCATTATCCAATTAACATAAAGTTAACACCTAGAAGGTGGAGTATGGGATGGGCTTAGAGAGTCCTTTGTCTAAGAATTGTTTGTTGTTCAAGATGTGAGGGTGTGTGGCTGGATGCTGCAACAAGTTGGATCCTAATGCTTTTGGGATTGTTAAAGATGTAATCTTGTATGGCTGAACTGGACAAGTTCATCACAATGGATTTTACTTAGTTATCTTGTTTTTACTTTTTATATGCATTAATAAAGCTATGTTTTTTGGACTTTACAATGTGTCTTCTTGACTGAGGAAGACAGGATTGCCTGGAGAAGAGAAGCTGAGCCAGTTGATGGCAAATCTACACAGTGGCTGTGGATCACAGCAGCCAGCTTGTCCTGCAGACTCTGCTGGGTGCCAAAAGGCATCACTACAATACTCATCATCCACACACCAACACTCATACCCAGTGGTGTCACTGGGAGGCGCAGGGGTTCAGACCTCAATGGGTGACGCCCCAGAAGAGGGGTGACACCTGGCTGAGTGCCCCCCTACCTCCCTGCCATGTGTCATGGTGCGCAGCAGGTAAGAAGAGGCCCAGGGCACCCCTTCCCCCCTGCCCAGTGTGGCTTTACTTGTGTGTAAAGCTGTGCCAGGCAAGGAAAAAGAGACCCAGGGCACCCCTTAATCCATGCCTGGCGTGGCTTTACTCACATGTAAAGCTGTGCCAGGCAGTGAGGTGAGGGTATGCCCTTTTAGCTCCAGCCCCTGAAGCCTCAGCCCTACATCAGGTGACACTCCAGTGTGGGACACCACTGCTCATACCTTGATTTGAAGTGCAATACCTGTAGAAATCTCTCTTGGGAATTGAAACATTTGAGCAAGTTCATATCAGTGTGTCCAGTTGAGGCATCATTGTAAGTTTAAAAATCAGCTCCACCTGCATTACTGCATTCACTAATCTAGGAAACATGTAAACCACAAAGTACAGGCTGATGAGTCTCCCTTATCCAAAGTGCTTTACTTTTTTACTTTTTGCATTTTGGAATACCTGTATTTGTATATACGTACATAACAAGATACCTTGGAGATACAACCCAAGTCTAAACACAAAATTCATTTATGTTCATGCACACCTTATACACATAGCCTGGTGGTAATTATATACAATATTTTAAATATTTTTTTTCATGAAACAAAGTTCATGTATATTGAACCGCCAGAAAGCAAAGGTGTCACTGTTTCAGCCACCCATGAAAAAAGTTTTGATTTTTGGAATATTTGAAATTTTGCAATTCCAGATAAGAGAAACGCAACCTATAATTAGCTATCTGTATACGAGCACAAAGTAATCAGGAGAAATTTGATGGATACGTTCAGAAAAATGGTCTGTATAGTAAGTACTTCATGGATGAATCCTGGATTTATCCTAATAGGTGTTCTGAAAGAAGACAGGAAAACATAAAGAAAGCTCAGTCTATTATATCCCTACAAACACTAGAATTTAAGAGAACATACACATTAGCGACATGCTCTGGCTTAAGTAAGGGTCCCACCTCACCCCCATACAACTATTTTCAAGCAGGGGGAGTATTTTTAAATTGCATGTTTTATGAGCATTTCCCTGTATGCATCCCAGAAGAACTAAGCAATGTGATCATTAAACAAGTATTGTACTTCTCCTGATTTAGTCCTGTTGATGTTAATGAGAAATCAGTATTGTGTATGGATGTGAGTCTGATGGGGAGTGTTAGTAATGGCTTGTCTTTATCATCTACGAAATTCTTCAAAACAACAGGAGGATGACTTCATCCCTCAGCATGAGTCAGCCAGCTGTGAGGTGCAAGGCAGAGACAGTTCAGGACTAAAGATAAAATCTGTATAAAGAGTTAATTCAAAAGGGGAAAGAATTACATTACTTCATCTCATAGAAACATGTTAAATTGTCTTCAAACAGGTGGGTGACATTTGAGTAAGCTAAAGTGGAATCAAGCGATTTTTATCAATAACTGAACAACTGGAGCCATTGCTTGTTGCTAATTACTAATTACTAGCAACTAATTAATTACTACGTCTAGGTTTTAATCAGCTTAATTCATATTAAAATTAATTGGAACAACCTTTATTGAAAGAGGAAAAATAAATAAATACTTGGGTTGGGACTTACATGCATATTTTTAATGCTAATTTGGTTCATAGACATTACTGTCATCATATATTTTTTAAATAATGCATTAGAGATGTAGCCTTTAAGTTGTATTAATATTAATATTTTAATTTTTCTTACACTTCTTTCAATATCTAAAAATAATCTGAAAATGAGTTGTGGTGGTATGCATATTTATTTATGTTTACTAGACTAATTAACCATTTACAAAGAAGGCTCCTAATGAACCAAAATTCTGAAATTCTTTGAAAAGGCATTACCACCAATGGAACATTAATAAATGTAACCAAAAAACTGGATCTGCTTTAATAGCAATGGTGGAATCCAACTACATAAGTAATTGGAGTGTACATAATATGTGCGTTGGATCCTTACATTCACTTATCATCATGATGGAAGTTTTTTGTTCTTGGAAATAATGCAAAAGTTGATATTATGAATAAATAATTCATTAGATTTGCTGTAGAATTATACATTGCTTGACACCCTACATTCATGTTCTTCTTCCCATCCTCCTTTTTCTAATAGTGAAGCACATTAACCTGTTTGACAGCTTTTATGTATATAAAAATCTTTAAAAAAATTTACATTAACTCTGGTCTATCCCATTAGAGTTTATAATTTTCTTCCTAGATGAAAGCTACACACAGTGTTAAATGTCTGGTACTTTATTGGTCAAGTTGCCAGTGGCATTTTTACAATATATTTGTAGGATATTTAAAGAAGATGATGATTTATCTGAAACTCTTAGAGGTAGTAAGACAAAATTCATAGGAAAGTTTAAGAGATTTTAAATTGACCTATGTGTTTATTGAATTCTTGGCAGCATTAAATAAAAAATTCAATAAAATTTAATGTACCATAATACCTTTAAGGCAGAACAGTGTTTCTTTGTCTTTTTAGCAACATGTCCCAATCAGTTAAAATGTGAATCTCCATAAAATTCAATTTTCTTTAAAATAAAATACTATTGACCAAGCAGAAACAGCCTCCTCTCTCATATATTATAAGATAACTGGGACTGTATAATAGAAGACTAGATTTTATTGAAAATTAAAGCAGGATAAAATGCCAGTAGTGTTTGGAGTATTAGACTAGAGGTTTGAGATAGATCAGGTACAAATCATCTCTCTGACATAAAAGTGAATGTGTCTATTTGCCTCAGCAGACGGCTTATTGAGCCGTCTTGGAGGTCCGGAAGAGGAGGAGCCACCGCACGAGCGGCGCTCCTTCCTCTTCCTAAGGTTGCCCTGGGAGCTGCCGGCCCTCCGCACGGCCGGCGCTTCCGGGGTAACCTCCCGCTGCAGCGACCAGACGCGCTGCGGCGGAAAAGGCAGGGAAAGTGCGCCCTACGCTTTTAGGGCGCACTTTCCCTGTCTTGTGGAAGGAGCGCTGATTTTGCGCTCCTTCCAGGGATGCCGCAGGAGCGCCGCGGTCCGGCTGCCGAGGTCCTGTGGCACTCCGGACCAGGGCGTCCCCGACGCCCTGGTCTGCTTCCCCCCTATGTCAGCTAATCTCAATCTCTCAACCCAGTGTATTTCACATGGATGTAGTTAAGATAAAATGTTATAATCCAAGACATTCTGATTACTAAAATATTCCATCAATCTGTAATTTCTTGATATGTCTTTCAAAAAGGTCACATAGACTACATCCCAAAATATTTAAGACAATTAAACCATGGAGACTTAAGATATTTAAATTTGGAGGATACCTACTCATTTATTTTTTATGCCATAAGGTACCATATGTTATTTAGGCAGGGCCCCCCATTTAGTGCTGGCAGGTGGTAACAATGTATTGGGTTCTAATGATGGCACCCTATCTTTGGAATGATCTCCCGCAGTCTGCGTGCGTGGTACACTATCATCATGGATTTTAGGCCGTAGGACAAACTGTTTTAATTCAGCCAGGTCTTTTAATTCCATATGACTTTTCTTAAATACTGGAACTGAGTAACTTTGTATCGATTGATTTTATATTTGTATATTATTGTTGCATTTCCAATTGTTTATACTGCATTTCATTTTGTTTGTTCTTCTGTCATAAGCCACTTTGTTTTGAGGAGACAAACTCTGTGTAAAATAATGTTAGTCAATATTCAGCCAGAACCACTCTAGTTAATAGAAAAGTCTTCAACTTTTGATCTTAACATGAATAATAATATTACAGTAACACACTACTGGGTTACGTTGTCACCAAGAAAGCTGAAACTTGGTGATTACTGTTTGAAAATCCATATAAATGTCCTCTCATCACAATTGGACAAGCAATAGTGTAAAAGTGTAAAATACCCAGTAATACCTGGGACACACCCTTCCTATGTACAGTAGTGGTGTCCAGGAATTTGGGGCAGAAGTATTTGGGTCACTTCAGCAGAATAATCAGAAGCTTGCCCCCACTAGCTTACCACTTTTGCAATAATATACATTAAATGTATACTTCAATGGTCTTATTCTGTGTATGTAAAGTTTAATATCATGCTAAGTGTATAAATGCACATCTTCAGTTCCTAGTCTCCACACCTAATAGCAGGATTGTATATGACACTTCACAGGTAACATGTTCTGCCTCAATGTGGGTGCACTTGTGAAAATGAGCATATGTATAAGCAAAAATGCTGGTCCCTCTTGTACAAATCAGTCTACAGGTTGAGTGGCTGTTATCTGAAATCCAAAATGCTCCAAAATCCAAAACATTTTTCATGGGTGGCTGAGACAGCAATGTACACAATGTACACAAACTTGTTTCATGAACATTTTTTTTTAAAAAAACATGTGTATAAGGTGTATATGTATTAGGCTATGTGTATAAGGTGTATATGAAACATAAATTAATTTTGTGTTTAGACACATTTCCAAGATATTTCATTACAAATATTCCAAAATCCAGGGCTGGGGAGGGGGAGGAATCCAAAATCCAGAATATTTCTGGTCGCATTTTGGATAAGCGATATTCAACTTATATGAGTGTGTAGGTATGTCTGTATGTATATGCTTGCAACTGGAGCAGAGTAACTAGAAAAGAATGAGGGAATTGATTCTTTAAATCTAACTTTAATTTAATTCTGTAAGTCCAGCTGTTAATTCAACAAAAAATGTTACTTTGTTGAACTTTTTAAAAAGAAAAAGAAAAATGCCCACAAGATGGAACTGACATGATTGAGTGAATGTGGAGTCCTATTCTGATAAAGAGAGGCTGTGATAAAGAATGTGACTGTGGGCCTTCTGACTCTCCGATGCTGCTGCCAGTGATGTATTGGGAGCTGACTCCGATTGCACCATTTTCGAAATAGCCTCAGATGGCACACAGAAAATAGACAGAGAAGCAATTCACAGTGTGGTCATAATGTTGCCACATTCCCAAGGGACTAGGTTTTGCTTTCAGTGCAGCATGACTCCAGGTGAGTACATAGATTTACTTCATTTTATATAGAGGGGAATAGGGATTATAAATGTTAAGTGTATCTTTCTTATTTTTATATACATAAATGGAAAATTCTGACTATTCTGCTCAGTTTATTTCTCCTTTATTTTGGGGAACATCTATGTATCTTCAGGATTTGAGAATCTCATGCAAGATGTATTGTGGTGCTTCAGTCAAGTTAAAGGAACTACTGACATAGGGGTCACGGAAGGTAGGTTTACTTTTCCTTTTGTTAATAGAATCAAAGAGAACTTGTTTTCTTGTATCAATTGCCCAGTCAATGATGGCTTTGTTTCTCTTGTTCACATAGTACTACATTACCTACAAACAGGTAGCTTGAATTTTTAAAAGGCAACCTCTTTTTTATACTGTGAATAGCAGAAACTTTTCTGCTTTTGTAGCTTTTATGTGCAATAATGATTCAAGGCATTAATAATCTAAACAGAAAAAAATTCTCAACTTTATTTATCTGCTTGGATGGGGGGACAATTTCCTTCTGTTTCTTCATGAAGGCCATATAATTGTACTAACTGTTGTGGCACACATATTTTATTGCACTTCATGTTATGGGTTAGGGTAAGGGGTTCGCCTCAAGCAGTGCTCAGGAATGGCAGGCATGAGAATACTCAAGAAACTATGGGCCTTTGCAGATTGCCAGAAATAGTGCAAATTGAGTCCACTTTTAGGGTTAGGGTGAGTGCTAGGGAATCATGGGAATTTTTTTTTTCTGAGACATTGAGCCTTCTCTGTCAGAGAGCTCTGGTGCCACAATAAACTACAGTTCCTATGATTTTCTAACCCTAACCCTAACCCTTAAAGTGGACTCAGGGCCTCGGCAGATGGCTTATTGAGCCGTCTTGGAGGCCCGGAAGAGGAGGAGCCACCGCACGAGCGGCGCTCCTTCCTCTTCCTAAGGTTGCCCTGGGAGCTGCTGGCCCTCCGCACGGCCGGCGCTTCCGGGGCAACCTCCCGCCGCAGCGACCGGACGCGCTGCGGCGGAAAAGGCAGGGAACAGCCTCCTCTCTCCTCCTGGTCTGCATCCCCCCTCAATTTGCACTATTTCTAGCAAAGGCCCTATAACCATGTAATATGGGGTCATTCTATAAGATAAATTATATTTTCCTCACAAGGAAAACAGACAGAGGAAATGTCCCTGTTGGTTTCTGTATCTCTTGCTAAAGTTCTTGTATGTGTCATTTTTAAAACAAACGAACAAACAGCCAGACAATGATGCCTGTTTCACAGGACATACATCAGTTCCCAACACAAACAAGAATATTTTATTTCTACTTAGAGCCTGGATTCGTTTTAATTCTGGGATACATCACAGTCAAGGACTCCACCCTTTTTGGGACATGTTGTAGTCTAATTTTGATAAGAGAGCATTCTTCTTTCTCTTTGCTGGATGGGAGGGGGAACACAGAGCCCTTATACTACAACAGTAAGATTTTTGGAACACTGTAATTTTAAAAAAGAAGGCATACTCATCCAGGTCTCTAGTGCCAATAGTTAGGAAGGACACAGCAGAGAGCTCTGATTGGCCAATTTTCTATGACTGTTGTGTGGCTTCAAGTCATTTGACTTATGACGACCCTCAGGCAACCTTATTATGGCTTTTTTTGATGGGGGCAAGATTTGTTTAGAGGGTGTTTGCCTTTGCCTTCATCTGAGGCTGAGAAAGTGTGATTTGCCCAAGGTCACCGAGTGCATTTGCATGGCTGAGTGGGGATTCTAACTTTGGTCTCCAGAGCTGTAGTCCAACACTCAAACCACTACACCATGTTGGCTCTCCCAATTTTCTATAGTCCTGTGAAATCTGAATGGCAATTGGCCAGCTTCCTTCATCCTCCTTCTCCTCCCTGCTGGTTGGAGAGGTCAGTGTGGATTGAAGAGGCTTTTCTAGGAAGTCCCAACCAGTAATAAATGAGATTGTCTGTTGCAAAAAAACTTTCCTTTTTTTTTTTTTTTTTTTGCAATAGTTAATACCAGACCTGCACAACCTGGCAGTAGGTTGGGGTCAAAATTAAAATAGGCTAAACTTCTTTGGGATGCAGATAAGTTTAAATAAAATATTAATTAGAATTAATTAATATTAATTCCATCCTATTCCTCTTCTGCCTGGCCTCTCCTCAGGAGAAAGCTGAGTGTCAGAGGAGCCTTGCCTGTCCTTCTCTTCCTCTGCCTGACCTCTCCTTGGGAGAAGGCAGAGTGACGGAGGAGCTTTGAGGGATGCACATTTGGTCCTCTTCCTCTTCTGTCACCTAGCCTTCTCCAGAGAAAGCCAGGCAAAGGAGGAGCATTTGCACATCTTCCTCCTCCACCACCACCCCTCTTCCTTCTCAGGAGAAAGCCAGGTGGTGGAGGAGGCTTGCAGGATGAGCATTTGCCCTTCCTCCACTTCCTCTGCATGGCCTTCTCCTTAGCAGGAGGCTGAGCAAAGGAGGAGCCTTGAAGTCCTTCCACATCCTTGCGAGCCACCCAAAATCCTTTGGGAAGCCGCATGTGGCCCCTGGGCCATATGCTGTGCAGGCCTGGTTTAAACAGTCCCAGAATCACCTTTCCACTGAACATACTCTTTGCTCATAAAAGATATGAGGATAGGCTGTGGGAGAATAATAGTGCCCACCCATTTTATCCAACTACATTGGCTCTCCATATCCATGGATTCTGCATCGATGGATTCAACCATCCAGGGCTTCAAAATATTTTTTTTTTAATTTTAAAAAGCAAATCTTGATTTTGCCATTTTATATAAGGGATACCATTTTACTACACTACTACTACTAGTAGTATATAGATGGCACTTGCAAATCCACAGATTGTGATATTTATCTGTAACCAAACCCCAGTCCATACCAAGGGCCCACTATAGCTAAGGAGAATCCAAAGGCTGTAAATTCCAGGTGATTGGGAGGGGGGTATTCTATTAATGTTAAACTTAAATTTAAATGTCCATGATCACAAATATCTCATTTCTATTATTGTATCTTTTTATCAGTAAACTGATTAACCCAAGCCCTTCACAGGGATTTAAGGCTATCTGTAGTTTGTTGGTTAAGGAGGAATCCTCCTCCACCAGAGTCTACATTTTTGTCTCCAATAACCAGACTGTCATCATGTTCACTTTATTTTAATTAAATGCGTTCCTCCCAGTATGGAACACAAAGTATCTTACAGTATAAGATTAAATACAAATCCAAAAATAAATCTGAACTAACATTCTCACATATAAATGACATATGTGTGTGTGTGTGTGTGTCTGCCCCTGGTTTCCACTCTACCAAATGCATCTGAGGAAGTAGACTTAAATCTACAAAAGCTCATGCTGCCAACTTCTGTCATTTAAGGCCTTTGCAGGCTGCCAGAAATAGTGCAAATTGAGTCCACTTTAACTGCCCTGACTCAGTGCTAGGGAATCATAGGAACTGTAGTTTATTGTGGCACCAGAGCTCTCTGACAGAGAAGGCTCAATGTCTCAGAAGAAAAAATACAATTCCCATGATTCCCTAGCACTGAGGAGGGCAATTAAAGTGGACTCAATTTGCACTATTTCTAGCAGTCTGCAAAGGCTGGTGCTACAAGATCTCTCTATATACAATGGATAGTCTCCTTGGAAATAAAGGAATAAAGATAACCTCTACTTAAAAAAAAAACACCAGCCCATCAGTCTTATAGTAGTTTGCTATTCTGTAATCACTTTAGTTTAAAATTTAAGGTTGTAATTTAATAATGGGAAATGGAAATGAAGTGGCCAGTCCAGATTTTAACTATGATTGTTTGTGATAGGCATTGGGAACTAGCCTTTGTGTATGGAAATGAAGTGGAAAGACCAGTTTGGCTTTGGAAACTAGCCTGTAGGTGGGGAGAATAGATGTGTGTAGGATGGCCCCATGAGGCTGGGGTCAGATAGTGTTGAAATGTGTGTAGTGAGCCAGGAAGCCATTATCTTTGTTCAATCTATTGCTGAGGGACTGTAGTTCATGGATGAAACCCAATTCTGCTGTTTCTATTTCCAATCTACCTTTGTAGGTCTTTTGATCAAGGACCAGTGTTCTGAGGTCTGAGATGGAACACGGAAACTCCCTGCCCAGGGAGACTTGCTCTGCCACTGGTTTTTGTGTATTCCCATTCCTATATATATTTCGGGGGAAAGAAAGATCTTCAGAAGTCAAACAATAATCAAACAATAATCAACAATCAATAAATATGATGTAGTATGAACCAGTATTATTGTATATTTCAGTACACTAGCTGACATGCTTTTTCCCATCCCTATGGATGCCATCAAATTAATTTTCACTATTTAATTGAGCAAAAGTTTCTGAGGCCATATAACTTTATCTTACAATGCGGTGTCAACAAAAGTTGTATTCTCTTGCACCATTACATTCATAATCACTAGATTCCCACCAATCCCACTTCACAGCGCAGCATGTCAGTGACAGCTGGCCACATCCAATACTACCCTAACCGTCCTCCACCATCTGAAAAAAATTTTTTTACTGTCTTTTCTTGCACATAGAGAGAAAAGTAGAATGACTACTGTCAAGTTCTCCCTTGGCTGTTGCACTGTGTTTCCTTTTTTCTGTGTAGGGCCTATACTTTGGTGTAATTTTATGAATAAGCTCTTCAGCATCTATAAAAGATTAATTTTGCTAAGCCTAAACACATTTCTGAAATGTCATTTCATGTACTTAACAGTTCCAAAGACTGACCTCCTACTCATAATTTATGGAGGGGTGAGCAAAATTGACATGGGTAATGTTATAGGATGTGCTCTAATTTGGTTTATATTTTGCCAGATTTAAGCCCCTGGTGCCTGGATATTATGGAAATGAGTGTGTCTGTGTAAAATTAAAAGTGGGATTTTGTGCATTAGGCAGCATAATATCAAGAGTGCAAGCTTCGCAGCTAGTTCTAGGCATGAAACCAATCTAACTTGAAACAAAGAGATGGGAAAATTGTCTGAGAGAGACAATGTAAACAAAGGATCAGCATATAGTGAAACCCAAAGGGCATACTGTATTGGTACAAAAGGGACACTAATATGTGTTGGCTGATGCAATCTGATGGCAGGAAGCCAGACATGGTAGATAGTGGCGCTCACAAGTAATTGGTAACTGAATGGCCTCAAAGAAGGGACTAGTAAGATCTCATCTCTGGTTGGATGGGAGAATCTTTGTTTATGTTACTGAGGACCAATGAAATCCATCTCTGATTGAAGAGATAAAAGACTGGAGACAGCACAAAAGCTGTCAAATTATGCGGTTACATTTTCTTCAAGCACTACTTTTTCTCTTAACTTTTTATTTTTTTGGAAAGACACTTTTAAAGTAATTTTCTCCAAACAATGTCCTAGAGCAAAATACAGAGACAAATGGATTGCATCCTTGATATGAAGACATGAGAATTAGCTCCACTGAATTCATTGAGGTCAACTTCCAACATCTTTTGCTGGCCTGATACAAATGAATGCTATGGTACTTTGATTGAAGCAACTCTGGCAAAGAGCATAGGAACACACCCCGTATTTTTTCGGCATATAAGACGCTCCGGCATATAAGATGCACCCAATTTTAAAGGAGGAAAATCTAGGAAAAAAAGATTCTTAATAAAATACAGTCGGAGGACGCCTCCGACCCAGGCATCCGCCCAAGGAAAGCAACCGGGCTTTCCTTGGAGGGACCCTGGGTCTGAGGCGTCCTCCGACCCACGGAGGACACCTCGGACCCTAGGATCCCTGCAAGGAAAGCAACCGGGCTTTCCTTGGAGGGACCCTGGGGTCTGAGGCATCCTCCGAAGCATGGAGGACGGCTCGGACCCTAGGATCCCTGCAAGGAAAGCAACCGGGCTTTCCTTGGAGGGACCCTGGGGTCTGAGGCATCCTCCGAAGCACGGAGGATGGCTCGGACCCTAGGATCCCTGCAAGGAAAGCAACTGGGCTTTCCTTGGAGCGACCCTGGGGTCTGAGGCATCCTCCGACGCATGGAGGATGGCCCGGACCCTAGGATCCCTGCAAGGAAAGCAACCGGGCTTTCCTTGGAGGGACCCTGGGGTCCGAGGCGTCCTCCGAAGCACGGAGGACGGCTCGGACCCCAGGATCCCTCCAAGGAAAGCAACCGGGCTTTCCTTGGAGGGACCCTGGGGTCTGAGGCATCCTCCGAAGCACGGAGGACGGCTCGGACCCCAGGATCCCTGCAAGGAAAGCAACAAGGGCTTTCCTTGGAGGGACCCTGGAGCCTGAGGCGTCCTCCGAAGCACGGAGGACGGCTCGGACCCCAGGATCCCTGCAAGGAAAGCAACAAGGGCTTTCCTTGGAGGGACCCTGGGGTCTGAGGCGTCCTCCGAAGCACGGAGGATGGCTCGGACCCCAGGATCCCTGCAAGGAAAGCAACAAGGGCTTTCCTTGGAGGGACCCTGGGGTCTGAGGCATCCTCCGAAGCACGGAGGACGGCTCGGACCCCAGGATCCCTGCAAGGAAAGCAACTGGGCTTTCCTTGGAGGGACCCTGAGGTCTGAGGCGTCCTCCGAAGCACGGAGGATGGCTCGGACCCCAGGATCCCTCCAAGGAAAGCAACCGGGCTTTCCTTGGAGGGACCCTGGGGTCTGAGGCGTCCTCCGAAGCACGGAGGACGGCTTGGAGCCTGGTTGCTTTCCTTGGGCGGATGCCTGGGTCGGAGGCGTCCTCCGACCCAAGCATCCGCCCAAGGAAAGCAACGTTTTTTTCCTTGGGGCAGTGCTGGGGTTGGAGGCATCCTCCGACCCCAGTATTGCCCCAAGGAAAAAAACGTTGCTTTCCTTGGGGAGATGCTGGTCCCAGGGAAAGCATGGTCCCAGGGAAAGCGACGCTCCTTCCCCCTGCGTCCTCAGTAGTTCAATGGGCTGCTCGGCCTCCGATCCCAGGAGCAGCCCATTGAACCACCGAGGACGCGCGGTGGCCTCGGAGGCAGCATACATTCGGCATATAAGACGCACGAACTTCCCCACCGCCATTTTGAGGAAGAAAATGTGCGTCTTATATGCCGAAAAATATGGTATGTTCTATTCTAAATTATTTTCCACAGAGATGAAAAAAATAGGCAAGAGAAGGGAAGTTAACCTCCGTTCAACATGGTGATCCACATTTGCAGAGGAGGCAAGGAAATCCCTTTTACAGTCCCATCTTAGAGTGCATCTACACCAGGGGTAGGCAACCTAAGGCCTGGGGGCCTGGATGCGGCCTCCTGAGGCCTTTGGACTGGCCCCAGGCCGGTCCTGCCGCCGCCGCCCACCCACCATGATGATATTGATTATTGTTGTTATTACTTGTTCTTGGGGTTTTCTTGGCAAAATCTCCACAGGGGGTTTGCATGGCTTTTCTGGGGCTGAGAGAGTGTACATGCATATTTTTTTAAAAAAAATTTTTTAAATAATTTTTCATATTTATTTATTTATTTATTTAGTTTTGGTGCTTCAGCCCCCCAATTGTCTGAGGGACAGCAACCTGGCCCCCGGCTCAAAAAGGTTGCCTACCCCTAATCTACACGGTAGAAACAATGCAGTTTGACATCACTTTTAAGTGCTGCAGCTCTGTCCTATGGAATCCTGGTATCTGTAGTTTTACAAGGTCTTTCACCTTCTCTAAAATAAATATTATATTTTCATGTTTTAAATAATGTACTTTAATTGATGTTGTTAATGGTTGCTTTGTTGTTGTTCCTGCCATGGGGAGAGGTGGGTAAGAAATAAGTAAGAAATAAATACAGTGTGCCCCTGGTATCTGCTAGGGTTTTCTTCCAGGACCCCTGTGGATACCAAAATCTGTGGATCCTCAAGTCCCATTAAATACAATGGCATAGTAAAATTGCTGTTGTTGTTTTTGTGTGCCTTCAAGTCATTTCCAACTTATGGTGAACCTAAGGTGAACATATCATAGGGGTTTCTTGGCAAATTTCTTCAGAGGGGATTTGCCATTGCCATCCTCTATGAAGGGCTAACTTTGTTGTTGTTGTTGTTGTTGTTATCTGCCAACGAGTGCAAACTACAAACCCCAAAGTTAAAGCAGTATCAAACTGCATTATTTCTACAGTGTAGATGCCTGGCATAGTGGTTTGAATGTGGGCAAGTCACACTCTTTCAGCCTCAGAGGATGGCCATGGGGCAAAACCATTCTGAACAAAACTTGTCAAGAAAACCCTGTGATAGGTCACCACCTCAGGTTTGCCATGAGACTTGAAGGCACACAACAACAACACCTTGAGCACCCATGGATTTTGGTATCCACGCAGGGGTCATGCAGTCCAGGTGTCTGCATATTTTGCTCTAGGAGAAACTTCTACTGTATTCAGGGGCACTGTCAGGAAGGTGCCATGAGGTTGAAGCCTAACAGGATAGTCATATCACTTACCTACACCAAGATGGATCCTAATGGCTCAATTTGATTTACTCCGTAGTGTGTATAGGATTATAGACTCAGCACATCCCTGCAGTGGCATCAATAGGTTTGGTGTCACCCGGAGCAGTAACTCATGGTGTTAACCCCCCACTGATCTCCCATTCCACACCGTACAGAATCTTTAGTCATGTTATTTGTACTAGTGTTACTAATTAATCATAATTCCTGCATATTTCTGAATGTAATGGTAATAGTTGTGAGATAAACAACTAGCAAAATTAAAATTATACCTTTAAATTACAATATTGTATGCACACCCTCATTGCAGTTGCATATACATATACATTGTTTCATGTGGTTGAAGTGAACATTTGGTAAAATATGTTTTTAAAGAAAATTCTAAAAAAAAAAATTAAAAATGTAAATATTTAAAACCTGGGGCCTCTCCTTTTTCCTTCTGAGCCTCACCCAACTCTTCATCATTTTAAAGAGATGCAGTTGAACATCACAGCCCGTTTCTGCCCAAAGGCAAATGTTTAGGGAGTAATGGTGTCATCCCCACTAAGGGTGCCACCTGGTGCAGTGCTCATCCCCAGCACCCCTTAGTGATACCACTGCAATCCCTGTACTAACAAGTCCCACTAAATTCAAAAGGACTTGGAGGCACACAACAAACAAATCAGCTCCACCTCAAAATTAGGAAGAGCTTCCTGACAGTAAGAGCTGTTCAACAGTGGAATACACTGCCTCAGAGTGTGGTGGAGTCTCCTTCTTTGGAGGTTTTTTTAAACAGGGGCTGGGTGGCCATCCGCCGGGGATGCTTTGATTGAGAGTTCCTGCATGGCAGGAGGTTGGACTGGATGGCCCTTCTCTTCCAACTCTATGATTCTATAAGATGCATTTGTTTGCATATAGGATCTAGGAGACCAAGTAGACTACTGAACATGAGTCAACTGTGTCATGTGGCAGCTATAAAGGCCAGTGTGATTCTAGGCTGCATCAACAGAAGTATAAATAATCCAAATAATAAATAATAAATAAGTATAGTGTCTAGATCAAGGGAAGTAATAGTGCCACTCTATTCTGCTTTGGTCAGACCTCACCTGGAATACTGTATCCAGTTCTGGGAACCACAATTCAAAAAGGATGTGGACAAGCTGGAGCATATACAGAGGAGGGTGACCAAAATGGTGATGGGTCTGGAAACCATGGAGCTGGGTATGTTTAGCGTGGAGAAGAGAATGTTAAAAGATGATATGGTACCCCGTTTGAATATTTGAATGGCTGTCATATTGAGGATGGAGCAAACTTGTTTTCTAGGACCTGGAGCAATGGATTCAAACTAGAGGAAAAAAGAGATTCCACCTCAACATTAGGTAGAACTTCCTGACAGCAAGAGCTGTTTGACAGCGGAATACATTTCCTTGGAGAGTGGCGGTGGAGCCTCCTTCTTTGGAGCTCTTTAAACAGAGGCTGGAGGAGGGCCATCTGTCACAAGGGGTGCTTTGACTGGAGAGTTCCTGCATGGCAGAATGGGGGTGGGGGAGGTTGGACTGGATGGCCCTTGAGAGAGGTGCCTCATTCCATGGAAAGCAAGCCAAAACAAGAGCAAAAGCTGCCTTCCTCCCAGCAGTGGGAGGGATGCTGAGGCTTGCAGGGTGCCTCCGAGGTGGGGATGCTCAACCTCTTCCTCCTCCTCCTCCTCCTCCTTGGCTGGTCTCCCTGTTTACAAGCAGGAGGGACTTACTCAGCAAATCCTGGGCTGGCCAGCCTCCTCCAGTGAGGCGCCTCGCCCTGCCTGCCTGGGGGCTTCGGAGTTGGCACTGGGGCGGGCAGCGATGCCAGGCGGCGGTCCCTGGCACTGGCACTGGCGCTGCTGATGCTGCTGATGCTGCTGCTTGCCAAATGGGGTCCGGGCACCGAGGTGACTTAGGGGGCTCAGCTCTGCAGCAGCCTCAGCCTCAGCCTCAGCCACACTGGGCTGGATCCGGCGATGCCCCCTCCTCCTCCTCCTCCTCCTCCTCCTCCTCCTCCTCCTCCTCCTCCATCTCCATCCTCTCCATCATGTAGCAGCCCATGGACAGAGGGGACTGTCGATGACCCTGCCTCTTTGTGTGTTGTGTGTGTGTGTTGTGGTCCTCTTCCTGGGCTGGAAGATGAAATGCTTTTCTCGCTACCTGCCTTACCTCTTCAGACCTCCGAGCACCATCCTCTCTTCCAGCTGCCACACTGAAGGTACAGAAAGACACAGAAAGACAGAGAGAGAGAGAGAGAGAGAGAGAGGAGGATGGGATGGGTCCAAGGGAGGAGGAAGAGGAGAAGAGGAAGAAGTGGGAGGGAAACATAGCAGCTCTTTGGACCCCTTCCCTTCCCAGGTTTTGCTGGGTGGGCTGAATGGGTGGGGGTACCATTATTATTATTATTATTATTATTATTATTATTATTATTATTATTATTATTTACCAAAAGCTTGCCTTCTCAGAAGATTTCAGGAACCAGGGGTGGCCTTGTGGACACGAAGCCTTTTTGTTGGGTCAGCAAGAACTGGTCAAGGTGAATGGTTACATGGAAAAACATTGCAGGAACTAACTAAGGAAGGGCTTCTGGACATCAGAGAGAGAGAGAGCTGGGGGGGGGGAACAGACCACACATTTCTTCCTTCCTTGTTTCTACAGCTTGTGTTTTGCAAAACAACAACAACAACAACAAAAACCAACACCACCACAACAACATCAAAACAACATCCACTGCCAAAATTTGCAGGGGTGAATGTGTAAAGAATGTGAATGGTTTTAACTTTTTGTTTGTTGGTTTGTGTTGTGATTTTGGGTTTTGGGTTTTGGGGTTTGTTTGTTTGTTTGTTGGTGTTTTGTCTTATATTGAAAATAATAATAATAATAATAATAATAACCGCCCTACAGAATGGTCCAGACAGGGGCTAACTATCTATGGGCTTCCAGAAACGTTACTGTTAAGTTTTGCATGTATGCTTTATGTGTTGCAGCCAGAATAAAAAGTAAAAACAGATTTTAATGAGTGAACTGCAGATTTGAATGTATGTCACTGTTTAGTTTTGTTTTCCCCCCATAACATATTTGTTCTAACACATTTAACAGCCTTGACTATTTCCCCTTTTTTCATCCATTTGTACCAGTCTGTTTTTATATATCTCTGGCTTGGAGGCAGAGGATAGCTGTGTGGATCAGGATGAGTTAATATAACTAAGCATGTCCAAGTAAAGATGTCTTATTAGCAAGTTTTAAGAATGGTAGACTAAGGAGAGCTCCATGGTGAAGATCTGTAAACTTTTGCCTTTCTTGGATGTTTTTCCTACTGATTTGTGTGAAGTGCTTTTCTGTTTGGTAGCTTTATGAATTACCATTGATGATACATTCTTAACAGTTTGCGTACAATTTACTGGAATCAGTGCTGGAATTTTTTCCTTACCCTTATCATACATTATAATGACTGAAGAGGAAAGCCAGTTTTGAATAAACATCTTACTGATGCTCTATGAAGAATTTAATTATGCAGTTAGTTGGTGGGTGGTGTTCAACTGTGTTTACAGGACTCTTTCAAAAGTATGAGTTTTATTTACTTGAGCCCCAGATCTGTTCCTGAGGACATTGTTAAGTGTTTCTAATACTGATGCTGTCAAAACCCAGTTGTACAGCTGTTGCAAGGGATGCAATCATGGCATCTAGCTTACCTTTCATTCCTCAATGTTGTGTGCTTTCAAGTTGCTTCTGACTTATGGCTACTCTAAGCCAAACCTATCATTGGGTCTTCTTTGGCAAGATTTGTTCAGAGGGGGTTGGCCCTTGCCTTCCTCAGAGCCTGAGAGAGTGTGACCTGTCCAAGGTCACCCAGTGTGTTTCCATGGCTGAGTGGGGATTTGAACTCTGGTCTCCATGGTTGTAGTCCAGTGCTCAAACTGCTATGCCACACTTCTTTGTGTAAAACATATCTTTAGAGTTAATTAAATGTTAACTGTCCTAGTCATATTGGCAGCACCATCCAATATTGAATTGTCTTTTCAAGCTAAATGCACTTTTGGCTGACAAATTTATTATAGGAAAATGGAAGTACAGTAAATGTTATGTAGCAGATTGGCCTGTGTCCCCATTGTGGGCAAAGAATCAGACTTGTTACTTGGATGGGTTACTCAAGCCAACAGAAAGACACTGCTTTTTTTAAAAAAATGTCTTCCCTGTAGAAAATATTTTTTATTGTGTTTTCATGCCTTGAGCATTGGTCTTAGGGGGATTGCAGACTGCCAGAAATAGTGCAAATTGAGTCCACTTTTAGGTTTAGGGTTAGGGTTAGGGAATCACGGGAACTGTGTTTTATTGTGGCACCAGAGCTCTCTGACAGAGAAGGCTCAATGTCTCAGAAAAAAAAAATTCCCATGATTCCCTAGCACTAACCCTAACCCTAAAAGTGGACTCAATTTGCACTATTTCTGGCAGTCTGCAACCCCCCTTAGTTTGCAAGATTATTTTGCAGAAATAGAATATTTATTCAGTAAACAAATAAAGTGTTATCAAATAATGATTACTTTGCCTGTTAATTTGTTGGACTTTTTCTTTGCATAGGATCATTTTCTCTTCCTGTTTGTTTGTAATTCATGTGGGAGAATGTGCATTTTGCCTGACTCAGTTTTATTTTTTATTTTTTTAACATAGTCTAGGATGCTCAAACTTGCCAAAGTGAATCCCCTAATTTAACCTTGCTCCATTCCTTCTTGTTTCCCATCTACTGAAATCTCATTTTTATTGAGGTTTTGTAATATTTAAACCGACTGATAAAAGATCAATCAATTCATTTGTTAAAAACAAAAAAAGGCAATTAAATAAAGATACCTTCAGGTGACAGTCCAACAACAACAACATGGTTCTTGACTGAATAGTGATTTCTGATATCATTTAATTCCATATTCAGTTCCTAAACTGTATTTCAGAGTCACAGGCCTAGCTGATCAAAAGTTCTTTTAAATATTGCAAGCCTATGTATATCTGTTCAGAAGCAAGCCATGTTGACTTCAATAAGGCTTATTTATTTACTGAATTTATGCTCCGTGTTTCTCCCAGAATGGGAGTCCAGTTGGCATATTCTCATGAAAGTATGTATGGGATTACTATACACCTGTAATCCTCACTGCTTTAGAGGAGTTTTTTTTTTTTAATTGAAATGTGGTATTAGTTTCCAAAACAGATTTTAGGTATATATCTAGTAAGCTGAGGTGTGAACTGATGTCACTGAAAGTTATTGCAAGCCTGAGCTTCCTATAGTTTTTCTTATTTGCCAGAGAACCTTTGGAAGCAAATAAAACCCTGCTAATTCATCAAGTTTGAGAAGTCTGACAGCCTTTGCAGACTGCCAGAAATAGTGCAAATTGAGTCCACTTTAACTGCCCTGACTCAGTGCTAGGGAATCATGGGAACTGTAGTTTATTGTGGCACCAGAGCTCTCTGACAGAGAAGGCTCAATGTCTCAGAAAAAAATACAGTTCCCATGATTCCCTAGCACTGAGCCAGGGCAGTTAAAGTGCACTCAATTTGCACTATTTCTAGCAGTCTGCAAAGGCCCTGAGTCTTTTTTGATGAGAGCCATTGTGGTAATTGCTGCACCCATATACCATATACAGAATTATTTTAGGCAAAGGGAAATATGGGAAATGTGTATGTAGAATTATTCAGAGTAGAGGAAGAAATGTTATGCCTGTATTAGGTATTGTAGGTGCCATGAAAACCCAAAGGAATTCTAGAAGAAAAGCTTTGCCAAACTGAAGAATTCTTAATAAGGTAGAGGGAAGCTTCAGATTCTTTCATCTGATCCACTCAGTGTTCATGAATGCATTTATCATAAGTAAAGTGATACCAGACCAAATAATGAAGCGACATTTTTGCATATGACTTTGATGGAGACAACTTCACTCTTGCCAATCTCTGTAGACCTAATTAAAGACATATAATCATGACCCAGCATCTGTGGTATGAGTCAGTCAGTGAAGAATGTTGTGCTTTCCAAATATTATGCCATCTCAACAGGCCATAAGAGGTTGTATATTTCTGTATAAGTGGTGAAACTAATGATATCCCACTGTATATTCATGTATATGTGTTGAAGCTAATAATAGCTCACTGTCTACAGCAGGGGTAGGCAACCTTTCCCCTTTAAGGGCCGAGGGACTTCAGCTCCCAGAATCCTAGGAGCTATTGGCCAACATGGGACTATTGGCCAACATGGCTGAGGCTTCTGGGAGCTGAAGTCCCTCGGTCCTTAAAGGGGAAAGGTTGCCTACCCCTAGTCTACAGTATTGGACCTGGAGATAGTGCAGCTTTGACTGTTCTTGTGGGTCCTAACCCCTCTGTATTTCCCAGACCTTTGGCCTGTTTCTGGCCAAAAAGGTAAAAATAAATAAATAAATAAATAATAAATTAAAGGGTGCATTGCCCCTCCTGGAACCCTCCAGGGCTCCATCTTTTAATTAGGTTGCAGGCAAGCTCTGTACTATTAGAAATCAAAAATTACTCATTTTTATAGCCAACTACTTGTGCTTTTTGTCAGGAAATTTTAGCCGTGGAAAATTGGACCTGCTGAAATTGCCCACCCACACTTGCTTTATATACACGAAGCCACAGAACTCCATTGTGTCTTCTGGACGTTTTTGTTGTTGTTGTTGTTGTTGTTGTTGTTTTTCTTTTTTAAAAAATAGACTAAGGGGGGTTGCAGACTGCCAGAAATAGTGCAAACTGAGTCCACTTTAAGGGTTAGGGTTAGTGCTAGGAAATCATGGGAATTGTTTCCCCCCCCCCCCCCCCGAGACATTGAGCCTTCTCTGTCAGAGAGCTCTGGTGCCACAATAAACTACAGTCCCCATGATTACCTAACCCTAACCCTTAAAGTGGACTCAATTTGCACTATTTCTGGCAGTCTGCAACCCCCCTAAGATTGGAACTTGGGAATCATGTGGCCCTCCAGAGGTTTTTGGATTGCAAGTTGCAGGGGCCCTAGTCAGCATAACCAGTGGTGAGAACCGTTGGGAGTTGCAATCCAACTGCATCGAAAGGGACTTCAGACTTCATAGTCTGTTTCTAGCATTTCAGGATACTCACCTTGTTTTCTTAAAAGGAATAATTTCCTGTTGTGCTTTGTTCCAATCCAGTCATTCAGTGCTTCTCATTGGTATAGTTTGAAATTTCTGTGCACGTAGATAATTCTGCTTTGTTTGTTTTAAACTCCGGTTTTCTGCAGATGTTCAGTAGTCTACTCAACGAGAGTAATATGGTTGAACCAACTCAGGGGTCAGCAACCTTTTTTGCCGACAGGCCGGGGGGGGGAATGGCGCTGGGGGCCGATGTGCACGCGCGCACTTCCCCCCCCCCCGCATGTGCAGGGGTGCACATGCCACCATTTTGAAAAACAAAATGGCGGGTGCTGTCCCCTCCCCACGTCGTGCGCACATGCGCACGGCGGCAGGGCCCCCCAAGAGGGCTCCCTCCAAGAGGCCCAGCGCCGCCGCGGGGGACCCCCAGGAGGCTTCCCTCGGCTGCAGTGGGCCTCCGAGAGGCCCAGCGCCACCACGGGGCCCCCCAGGAGGCTTCCCTCAGCAGCGATGGGCCTCCAAGAGGCCCAGCACCGTTGCGGGTGCACCCCAGGAGGCTTCAGAACTTGCCCCCCCCAGGAGGCTTCCCTTGGCGGCGACAGGCCTCCAAGAGGCCCAGCGCTGCTGCGGGGCTCCTCCAGGACACCATTTTGGCTGCACCGCCGGTGCACGTTGCGGCTGCCATTTTGTTTTCCAAAATGGCAGCCACGGCTCATTCGCACATGCACAGGAGTACTGCACATGCGCAAACGAGTCACGGCCACCATTTTGGCAAACAAAATGGTGGCGGCAGGGTCAGCCAGGGCTGGTCGGCAGGGGTCCGCGGGCCGGGTGCGGCCGGCAGGCCATAGGTTGCCAACCCCTGAACCAATTGTTAAATAATAAGTCACCTGCTATGAAAATCCAACCATTCAGTAGATCTACTTTAGTTCATACTAGTAACTAGACTTAGGTTGTTAGCTCAACATTGTTGAATTCTCTAAATTGGAAAATGGACAGGGAAGAAAATAATCTTGCAGGTAAGAGGATGTCTTGGCTTTTACCTTCTATGCTTTCTACAAGACCCAGTTAGAATGCAGTCATCTACACTCATCCCTCCACATTCGCTGGGGTTAGGGGCACATGAATGTGGAAAATCGGCAAATAACAAAAACACTATGTTTTTACCTGAGAGAACACCTCTCTGGGAATCTCTAGGTCCTCCAGGGTGGTCAACATCTACCAGACACTGATCATAGAATTGTGCCAGAGGAATTACAAATGCCTAGTGGAGTGTCCTCTCTAGGAATCTCTAGGTCCTTCAGTGCGACGTTTGGTTAAAGATGAGCACAGAGTTGTGCTGGAGATATTCCTAGAGAGAACATATTAATAAAATCCATGAATAATCAAATCTGCAAGTCAACGCTGCAAATGTGGAGGGACAAGTGTATACATTTACTGGTAGTCTGTTTGAATCCCATAGGACTTAAAGGTCTGCATGTAATCTAGGATATTATTGTTGTTGTGTGCCTTCAAGTCATGTTTGGTTTATGGTGACTCTAAGGTGAACCAACCATGGGATTTTCTTGGTAGGTTTCTTCAGAGGGCATTTGCCATTGCCATCCTCTGAGGCTGAGAGAGTGGGACTTGGCCAAGGTCATCCGGTGAATTTACATGGCTGAGCTGGGATTTGAACCCAAAGATTACTTCCATTTCAACAAAGCTGTATAATTTTCTTCAGTTAAAATCCTTAATAATTATTGTGTTGGTCAAATGAATAGCCAGATATCTATAAACTTGGTTTCATAGTTTCTACTGGTAGTGTTAGAGTAAATCCAACTGTATATCTATTTCATTATTTTAAACTGATATACCTGGAAAGAGGACCATAATAGCATAAGGTAACTCTTAAATTCTTTTGCAGCATTCGGATATACCTGTCATCCCTGCCAATATTCCCAGCCATCTTACTGGCCATATTTAAGAGACAGTGTTAGGGAGAAGGCCATGTTGTACCTGCCTACCCACATTGCTATTAATGGTAAGTCTGCCAGATAAATAGGTGTGAAAAAAGAGGTGACAATTCATCTTGACAAACATGACTGAATAAACAAGGGTTTGAACTCAAACTATACAAAACTTTTAAGAGTTAACATCTCAAAATGTTGGATGGGAGAGCTGCTCAGGTTTGTTTTCTCCAACATTCAGATTGCTTTCACCTGTGTTTTTGTTTTGTTTTTTGGTTGTGTTTATGAAGAAAATTGACTTATGGTGACTCTAGGGCAGGGGTAGGCAACCTTTCCCCTTTAAGGGCCGAGGGACTTCAGCTCCCAGAATCCCAGGAGCTATTGGCCAACATGGGATTATTGGCCAACATGGCTGAGGCTTCTGGGAGCTGAAGTCCCTCGGCCCTTAAAGGGGAAAGGTTGCCTACCCCTGCTCTAGGGCAACATTATCATGGGATTTTCTTGGCAGGTTCCTTTGGGGGCTTTCCCATTGCCATCCTCTGAGGCTGACAGAGAGTAACTTGTCCAAAGCCAGGCAGTGGGTTTACATGGCTGAGTGGGGGTTTGAACCCTGGTTTCTAGAGTCACATTCCAACAGTCACACTATTACACCATGCTGTCCCCCAAATTATCTTTTTTGATGAACATATGAGTATATAAGATGAAAGCAATCTGAATGTTGGAGAAAACAATAATGTTAGGAAAGGTAGAAGGAATAGAAAGAGAGGAAGGCCACATGCTAGATGGATGGACTTTGTTAACGAGACCACGAATATGAGTTTGCAGGAGCTGAGCAGAGCAGTAGAGAACAGGGGGGCCTGGAGATGTCTCATCCATAGGGTCACCATGGGTTGAGATTGATGCAAAGGCAGTTAACAACAACAAAGCATCTATACTCCTTTGTCAATCTCTGGGTCTATTAATTCTTTACTTTGGACCTGTTGCATAGTAGATTTTGGGACTATGCAGACGGGCAAAAAGGGGTGCTTTGAGGGTGACTTGTAGGCATGGCCTTTAGATGACGTATGCGTAAAAGTTTCCAGGAAAGCGCCCTTTAGCCATCGTATGCTGAGAAAAGCTGCTCCTTTGGTGAAGATGTGCACGTTCACATGTGTGTATGTATGCAGCGACATTGATGCACCAGAAAACAGCTGTATAAATGCACTGCCGCACGTGTGGCAGAAATTGACGCAGCGACCCAGAGCATGCACTCCACAATGCAAGCTTTAATTTAAAGCGCCCTATGCTTCCAGGTGTGGATGCACTGGTGCAGGTGTGCTTGAATATTAGAACCCTAACCCTAATTGTAACCCTATGCATGCATTCTAGCAACTGTCCTCTGTTATGACAATAAATGCATTCTGCTGCATGTACGCTTGCTGTCAGCATGCACAGCAGTTTGCATGAAAGAGGCTTTTGTGACATCACTTCCTGGCATGATTTGGGGGAGCTCCTGGAGTAACGTTTGCCTGTGTGTCCTGTTGACCATCTCCCTTGCATGACCACCAGCTGCATGTATCAAGTCTGTCAACACAAACCTCCCTTGCATGTACCTCTCCCCTCCCCCCTGATCTGTGTGGGACATGTTTTGTGGAGGATGATGGAGTGTCTTTTCAGTTGACAAACCCGTTTCTTCACTCCAAGGGTGGCACAATCAGACAGTGGCACCTGTCTACTGCACCCACTCCCTGGGGGGAAGTGGAGGTCAGCGAATCCTTGCATGATATGTGAGTGTATGACAGATCCTGTGCAGATGCACAGGGATGCCAAACTTCAGTCACCTTTGTACAGACAAAATGACAGACTGTATACCACCCTATAACTATAACAGGTCCTATGCAGGTGTACAGGGATGCTGAACTTCAGTCACCTTTGTACACAGAGAATGACAGACTGTATACTAGTCTATGGAGGGATGCAGACGGCGAAAAGCGCCATCTTCAATCCCAGGAAGGGGAGGGCAGCCAGACGCTGGGCGCCCCATCCCCTTCCTGAGGACGTCATTGGAGCGACGGCCCGTCCACACGACGGGTGCTTTGATGACATGCTTAGCATCCGGACATGCTGAGCCAGAAGAGACGCCAAAGAGGCGCGCCATGCCTCTTGCAGTGCCCCTTTCGCTGCTTGCGGAAGGAGCACTATTTTAGCACTCCTTTCACAGACGGCGAAAGGGAGGATCAGGGCCAAGGTGTCTGGCAGCCTCGGTCCTGATCCTCCATTTCTGGGGCGGCCCAGGACCGCTCGTCTGCATCCCCCCTATGACAGGTCCTGTGCAGGTGCACAGGGATGTTTTCCTGGGCAGATGCTCAGGTGTGGAGAGATGTTCCTGCACACGTGTGCATGCCTCTGAGAGAGAACAAAAAAAATTAATGCAACCACTGTCAGCCCATGTGGTTGCTCTGTCTTCCTTTGTGGTGTCCTTGGGGCTAGCGGTGTGGTTGCTGGGGCTTCCATACAGCCTTGGAAAAGCTTCATTGACTCCCCCCAGTGCAGTTGCTCTGTCCCATTTAGGGAACCTCAGGGCAGGCAGTGCGGTTGCTGTAGCTTAGGGAAAAGGCAACTTCAGGTCACCTTTTTCTGCCTGTCTGCCTAGCCCCAATATTTTTAAGGACAATTTAAAATATGATTTCCTACAGGATCTTAGCATTATTACTTAAAACAAACTCTGAAGATGTTTAGTTTACATGGGAAAAGTGTCTTTTAAAAGGATAGCCTTGCTAATGAGTTTGTTTTTTTTTTAAAAAAAAAGTTCACTGACTCTCAAAAGTTTTATTGTGGCATATGTTTTCATCAATAGGACTGTGGGGGGAAGCAGACGACTGCTTCTGGGACGCCGCCGGACGGAGCGCTGGTGGAGCGGAGCCTCTGCACCGCAGCGCTCCTGCGGCGTCCCTAAAAGGAGCTCCAAATTGGCGCTCCTTTTAGATGTCAGGGAAAGTGTGCCCTAAAAGCGGCGGGCGCACTTTCCCTGACTCTTCTGCCACAGCGCGTCCGGTTGCTGCGGCGGGAGGTTGCCCCGGAAGCGCCGGCCGTGCGGAGGGCCGGCAGCTCCCAGGGCGACCTCAGGAAGAGGAAGGAGCGCCGCTTGTGCGGTGGCTCCTCCTCTTCCGGGCCTCCAAGACGGCTCAATAAGCCGTCTGCCGAGGCCCCAAGTGTATCTGATTTATAAAATGTCCTATTTAATTGGTATGAGTGCATACCACCATTGACCATAGAGGGATATTTCGTAAGTAATAATGCCATGAAACATAGAATTGAAGTGGTTACCGGCATGTGACATTTCTATGCAGAACTCAAAATGAATACATTAAAGAAATGAAAAAACAGTGCTAAAAATTTGTACCAGAAAAAGAGGCAAGTCTCAAAACAATGTAAAAATATCGTTTATATTTAATAATATTTAACATTGTGAGTGATGGGACTTGTAGTACAGCAAAAAATTATTAATTGTTCTAGGTCTTGGGCTCAAACTATTATATAAATAATATATAAAATATCAAATGAGTGCTAAATAACAATACTACAAAATATAATTGATTCTTCAATTGATCCTACTTTGAAATACAGCACTTTAGAACTAAAAAATAATCTACAGTATACAAAGTCAGAAACAGGATATCTTCTACATCTGGCAATGGAAGCCCTGTTGGCGCAGTGGTTAAATGCCAGTACTACAGCCACAACATTGTGAGTTCGAGCTACTCCCATCCGCTTCTGTTCTTGTCTTCACAGTCATTCTCTTTGGTATTTATGGGTAAATCGAGTTGCTAGCCTCAAATAGAGTAGATCTGTGTAATCCAGGGGTAGGCAACCTAAGGCCTGGGGGCCACCGCCGCTGCCTGCCATGATGATATTGATTATTGTTGTTATTACTTTCTCTTGGGTTTTTCTTGGCAAAATCTCCACAGGGGTTTTGCCATGGCTTTTCTGGGGCTGACAGAGTGTGCATGCATATTTTTAAATTTTTTTTTTTACTTATTTATTTATTTATTTATTTACTTACTTATTTTTGGTGCTTCAGCCCCCCAATTGTCTGAGGGACAGCAACCCGGCCCCTGGCTCAAAAAGGTTGCCTACCCCTGGTGTAATCAGTTCTGAACTCTTGTGTAAATCTGTTTCAGTATCAATTCTGCTCTAATTAGAACTAGTTCTGCCCTATCTGGAACTAAGAGCTGGATGTAGGCTTGATTATGCCATAGAATATTTCAGCACCAGTGTAGAGACATATCAAAGACTCACATATGTAAAAAATGCTTCCCACCTTGCATGCCTTGTGTTGTATATGGAGTCTCCATCTTTTCATCTTTTCATATTTGGAGCCAGCATGTCCTTAGGAGGTCACAATGACCTTTGGGAACACCAGGTGGATTTCCTGTGAGAAAGGATCACAGACCTGAAGATGTGTAAGATCCAGGTAATGCTACAATCAAAGCTAAATGAGTATACCAATTACTCATTCCTCCCCCAGGCCTTCTGCATTTCCTCTTGAACTGAGAGACAAAAAAGGTCTCATTGTACTGAAGCAGTAAGCCACCGTTTCTTATCTACCCTCTGCCATGTTCCCAGCTAACTTCCCCCACCTTTCTTTGGGTAACACTACATTCTGTATCTGCAGTATGGGCTGACTGTACTTAATACTTTTCTGAATCTTCTAACACTTGTTCAGTTAACATGTCCTTGCTTCTTCTCCCTGCTGATTTATGGGTCTCTTGCCCAAGGGCTTCCCCAAATGCTGAGTTATCTTGCAGTTTCTTCAGTAACTGGCCAGGTTTTTGTTGGGTAACTATAGGCCTTTGCAGACTGCCAGAAATAGTGCACATTAAATTGAGGCACTGCCCTGGCTCAGTGCTAGGGAGTCATGGGAATTGTATTTTTTTTCTGGGACATTGAGCCTTCTCTGTCAGAGAGCTCTGGTGCCACAATAAATTACAGTTCCCATGATTCTCTAGCACTGAGCCAGGGCAGTGCCTCAATTTAATGTGCACTATTTCTGGCAGTCTGCTTAGGCCCTATGCCAACTTAACTATACTAGCAGAAGCTAAGGTGTTATCAGGGGCCAGATTAAAATGGTTGCAGCTGCAACTGATGTGAGGGGAGGGTGTGAAGTTGGTGGAAGCTGGGATTGGAAAAAAATCTGCTTTAGCATCTTGTCTGTCTTAATTGTAGCTTTTTGGGTTGTGGGGGAGATCCTTGGAGGCAAAGTGCCATGGGACAGTCGTGGGTTGTCCCATGATGCAGACAATTGCTTAGGCTAGTGTTACTCAGTATGGTGGTCTGCGAACTGGTACCAGTCCACAAATCATAGATTGCCAGTTCATAGTGAGCTTCCAGGAATAAAAAAGAGACAGCTGTAGCAACTACACTGCTCAAAGCCATCAAATTGACCTCCTCCCCATCACTGTTGCCACCTCACTCCCTCTGAGCATGCATTGTGCAGCAACTGTTATGCTTGTGGTATTCCCCAACAGGGTTCCAGCCCAGGTATTATTATTGACATCCTGCTGTTCTTTCAGTGAACTCAAGGCAGCAGACATTGCTTTTCATCTCCCCACTTTGCTCTCATAACAACCCTATGAGGTAGGTCAGCATAAGGAAGAGTAACTGGATACTAGTCAGAGTTACCCAATTAATTTAATGGTTTAGTAAGAAGTGTGTCCTGTGTGAAACTGGGAGAGCAGCCACTTAACTTATGGGAGGCAGAAGGCATCAGTCCACCCACAGCATGGCAGAATTTGAGAATGTGGAATGTGACTTTTCACAGGATCTTAGCTACTTATCATTTGTCTTCTTAAAATTGCTCTTGTGAATTGCTTTGACAGCAGAACAGAAGTTACTTAAATATTTAAGGCCATTTCATTCCATTGCTAAATACAAAACAGTAGAGAGGATGGAGGCTAGTTGAATGTATGTGGATGGAAGCCAGTTAGTTGAATATATATCTGTGTTAAAAGAAAATATTCTTTTAAGGGTTCTAAACAGTCACACCTCAGAAAGATTTATTTGGCATGAACTATAAACCTCAGATGGAAACAGGCAATTGATTGTTATCTGAATCTCATTTGAGAGATGGCATTTTCAGAACTCTGTGCTGAATGGCATGGCTTCATTTCTCTTGGGGCCTTGAAATGGCTAACAAGTTCTTACACTATGAAAATCTTTACTAAATGCACCGGGGGTGGGGGTGGGGATTGGACAGAGACCATAGCCAATATCAGGGAAGTCCTTTGCCTCTGAAGAAGTCAGAGGGGATGAACAAGGCAGATACAAGTTTTAATTTTTGCAATTGTGTGTTTGTTAATTTCTAGATATATTTGATAATTGCTTCCAGTCTCCCACTTCATATCATCAAAAGAGGATCATTTGATTCTCTTAAATGTAAGATAGCATCCCCTGTATAGAATATTCTTTTTTAGTTAGTGGTTTGTTAGTTCCAAGTATTTTACATCACTGTTCAGCCAATAATGCTTCCAGTGTAACTTACAGAATCACAGAGTTGGAAGAGACTATAAAGACCATCCTGTCCAACCCCCTGCCACACAGGAAAACACAATCAAAGCGTTCCCAATAGATTGCCATTCAGCCTCTATTTAAAAACCTCCAAAGAAAGAGACTCACCACACTGGAGCAGCGTATTCCACTGTCAAACAGCTCTCACTGTCAGGAAGTTCTCTCTAAAGTTTATGTAGAATCTCTTTTCCTGTACTTTGAATCCATTGCTCTTTGTCCTGTTATCTGGAGCAGCCGAAAACAAGCTTTCTCCATCCTCAATGTGACATCCCTTCAAATATTTAAACAGAGCTATCATATCATCCTCTTAATTGTCTCTTCTCCAGGCTAAACATACCCAGCTCTGCAAGACTCTCCTCATTAGGCATGGTTTCCAGACCTTTCACCATTTTTGGTTACTCCCCTTTGGACATACTCCAGCTTGTTGATATGAACTGTGAATTGTGGTGCCCAGAACTGGACACAGTATTCCAGGTGAGGTCTACCAAAGCAGAATTGAGTGATACTATTGCTTCCTTTGATTTACACACTACAGTCCTTTTTTCAAGCTTACACAAGGTCAATAAAACAATAAAAGGGGCATGTGTTATTTTAACAACTAATTTAGGGAGTCCTGGTGGTGCAGTGGCTAAATGCCTGTACCCAGGCAGGGCTCCAGGGTCCACTCAGCCTTGCATCCTTCTGTAGGTCTCTAAAATGAGTACCCAGCTTGTTGGAGGCAATTAGCTTACACATTGTAAACTGCTTAGGCCTTAGGAAGTGCTTTGTTCACTGATAAGCAGTACAGAAATGTACTTGCTATTGCTATTTAAAGAGGTGATGACAAATCATGACAGTTCACCCTCTCTAGCTGCTCCTTTTCTTGTCCATTGGGCAGTTTGTCCCATTGGCCCTGGTGAAGGGAGTTGAGGAGCAGTCCCACTGATGAGCTAGTCAAGGATATGATGATAATTATGGCAGTTTGCCTCACTGACTTCTTTGAAGTAACTAATTGCCTCCAAGAAGATGCTTGGTCTTCTTTGTGTTCACTCTCCTGTATTTGCAAACACCAGTACAAGTAAGCAAACTGGAAAAAGAATTCTTAGATAAGGAATTCAGGTTTCTTTTTTCAGATAAACTGAAGCTTACCTCAGAGGTACAACCTATATAGGCAAGTTTGCACTCCCCATAGAATCAAGGCCATAATTTGCAAATGTTCATAAATACATCCCTCATACTTCATGTATCGAGATGTGTTCAGGATTCTGAAAGAGACAAAAAGAACACATTATGTGTAAAGTGATGCTATAGTGTCGTGTTGGCGAACACATAGCATGTGTGCCATTTGTGGCACATGAAGCCACTTGAACGGGCACACGGCTGGTGGCCACAGCAAGGAGGGATGGGGAAGCATGGCTGGCTGGCCAGCCCACTAGTCTAGCTCCTTTCTGCAGTACGGTTCTCCCATGGAAAACTGAGCCGGGACAAGGAGCAGCGCTGCGCAGGCCTTCCAGTTGGAAGTCCCGCCTCTTCTGTGTGGAATTCTGTGTGGGGATTTTTGTTTGAATTTGCTAAATTGCCAACACAGCTACCCCTGCATATTTAAAATGAATTATAGTAATTTAAAACAAGAAAAATAAGTTAAGAACTTATAAGTTAAAAACCTCTTGTGGAAGAGTGTTCCACAGCCTGGGAACAGCCACAGAAAAGGCTTTCCCCAATGTCCTCACCAAATGTGCCTGTGAAAGTGGTGGGACCAAGAGAACAAGTTTCTGAATAGTTCTGTTGAGGATTCTTACTCCATTTGTATCACCTTTTGCTTATCACCTATCCATAACTATTTCTGAATAGTTTCATTTGTAATCCAGTTAGGCTTTTCTTTCTTTTTGGCTGCAGATAGTGTCTTTCTGCATTCTTTACTGACAGTGTCCCTGGTTTGCGTTCAGAGTTCTTCCGGCTCCCAGGAAATACTGCAAATCTATTTTTGCATGTTCTTTAAATTATACAAGGATGTCCTTTAGGTTGTATTTTGGCACTATGATTGATTTAGTTTTCTTGTTAAGCTTTAGTTTATTTTTTATATGTCACAATCTGCTGCTAGGCTTGTTTTTGTTGAGAGGATGAAGCTTCGATCTTCTGCTTCTAGTCTATTTGATTTCTCTATTGGCCATCTAAAGACATCTAGGTATATGTTTGTCTATTTGGTTGCCTGAAGAATATGTCTGCAGTGAACAAACTGTTGGCCTCACAGAATTAGATAAGTTGTTGTTCTGGTTCATTTCTTGATCCCAAGCCAAATTTGCTGACAATTGTGTGTTCTGCTCTGTTTCCTACTTTGGCATTCCAATCACCTATGATTACCAACATGTCCAGTTCTGGTGTGTGATCAGTTTCCTCCTGGATGCCTGCAGAGAAGCCTTAGCTTTATCCTATTCTGTGTCTGTAGTTGAAGCATAAACTTGGATTATGGTTATCCAGTTGTTCCTCCGGATTTGCTGACTTCCCGTTTGAGGTTTTGAATTTCCGTGAATGGGAAGCCAGGAGGGACAAAATGGTGTGTGTGTCTGCAGTGTGTGCACGGGGCCACACAGCCATTAAAAACAATGGGGCTCCAGTATTTGCAGTTTTTCTGATTTGGGGTGTGTGTGTTTTGAATGGATCCCCGGTGAATCGGAAGGGACGACTGTATTTGTAGCTTTTTCCTGAAGTCTTATTGATATTATTCAGTCAGATTTTGCATTATAGCCCTTGACTGCTTTTACTACAGCTCTCCTCACTATTAATGCCATAACATTTCTCGTCTTCATTTCCTAATGCAATATAATTATATGATTGAAAAATGACCCAATCCTGTCCATGTGCACCCAAATACTGATAAGTTTATACATTCCATTTATTGTTTAACAGTGTTCAGCTTCCCCTGGTTCATTCTTCTCATATTCCCCATTTCTACTCTGTATTCTGCAGCTTCGGACTTTCCTTTCACATCTGAGCATATCAGTAGCTGAACATCCTTTTGGCTTGAGTCCACTTGTACTGTTAGACATAGTGCTACTTATACTTGCCCTCTGATTTTTCTTAGAAGCTGGTTGAGTACCTTTGACTTGGCAGTATCCTCTTTCAGCACTATTTTTGCTTCATTGTGGATTTTTTTCATTATAGGATTTGCATGGTAAAAGACATTCAGAAGAGCTATCTAAAGTGCCACTGCCATTGTCTCTTAGAGATCATCTGCTAGTGTCAAACCCCCTCTTCCCCCACTATTGCTGTTGCCCAGTAGCTTCCTCTCACAGTCTTGAGCTCAGCTCTCATTAGTACTTGGATGGGAGATAGCCAAAGAATACTAGATTTTGTAGGCTGGATATATTTCTGAGGAAGGAACTGGCAAAACTACCTTTTAGTAGGAGGTTATTATTTAAATTATTATTAGTAGTATTCCTTGTTGAACAAAACCCTATGAAATTCATAGGGTGGCCATAAGTTGATAGGTGACTCGAAGGTATATAAACACACACATCAATGCAGTAGTTCCAAATTTTCATTCGTTTATCTGGGAGTAAGTTCTATTGAGCTTGGAGGGGCTTGAATCTGACATGGTATGATTGCACTGGACTACTCATTTTAATGGAACAGGTTGCAGTTTCTTGTGTTTTGTGTGTTTATAATCTGTAATCTCGCCTCGATCCGCAGGGAGAGGCGGGAAAATACAAATAAAAATTATTATTATTAGTATTATTATTATATTTTGATTGATGGAAGTCTTAAGCTGTATCTTTCAGTGGCTGTTGATAGGAACATTCACCTAAGGTAATTTCAAAGTATACCCTTTTTAGCCTACAGGAACCTCTAAGCAAGTTTTAATTATTTTTTTTAACAACTCCACCTCCAAGTTAAATCAGATAGAGAGACAGCCCTCTAATCCAGTGATTCCCAAACTATGGCCTTCCAGATGTTTGCACTTCAGTTCCCAGAAGCACCAGCCATCTTGGCCAATGCCCTGGGATTCTGGGAGCTGAAGTCCAAAACACCTGGAAGGCCAGAGTTTGGGAATCACTGCTCTAATCAATATGATCTAGTCTTGTATATTTAAATTGTAAAGTAAATATTTTGTCTGTGTGACTATGGACCAGCCAAGTTTGAGGAAACTAGACTGAAGTATTGATTGTAGTTTGAATAAACAGTAGTGCAGAACTAGTTTAGATGAGCTACATTTACCTTCCCGTATTTCTTGTGTGTTTTTAGTCTTTGAGAGCCTTAGAATATTAAGTATTTTACAAGCTTCTCTTGATCAATATCTAAACTTCTGTTTATGATTCTTTTTTGTGCTTACGTGTTTGACTTTATTGCTCTGGAGATTGCCAAGTGTCCTGAGAACATTTGATGAAGGGTAGTATAAATATATTCTGCAAATTAAAATAATAAAGGGAAAATGTTGACATTAATCTGTAGCAAAACCTGAAGAACAGAATCAGGACTAAAAGAGCATTTATTATTATGAATGCTCTGTGTGTTTAACTGAAATAAGCCTAGGCCAAAACTATTTTTCCATTGTCTCTTTTGATGAACTCATAATTGCTATCTGTCATTAAATTGATTGCCATATTAGCAACTCAAGAGAGCTAGCATGACATAGTGTTTTGAGTGTTGGACTAGGACACCGGGAGACCAGGATTCAAATCCCTGTTGGCCATGGAAACCCACTGGCTGATCTTGGGCAAGTCACTCTCTCAGCCCCAGGGGAAGGTAATGGCAAACACTCCTGATAAAATCTTGACAAGAAAACCCCATGATAGGATTGCCATAAATCAGAAATGACTTGAAGGCACACAGCAATAACAAATTAGCAGTTTAGTAGTGCAATCCTATACACCTATATAGAGATTTAAGCACCATTGAGTTCAGTGGAGTTTATTATATAGATATAAAATTGCAATCTAAATTGGACTGACCAATAAGATATAACAGAGACATCTTTAGTTTTACCATGTGATATAATTGCCAGATGTTTGAAACCTTAAAGCCCTTTTCTGACTTTTCTGACTTCCTCAAATATTCTGAACACGTATTTGTGTTTAGGGTGTGTATAGGGGGTGTGAGATCATACCATGAGCTCTATCCCAGATCTTCATGAGGAGAGCTCAAGTTCTGGATATGTGCAATATGTGCATATTTCAGAACTTTAGGTCTATGTGCAATGTTTGGGGTGGGGCAAATGAATTAACCCCATTTGTGCCACTTCTGTACTTGCTCTGTATATGTGAAAAATGTCTGAAAGGGACTTAACTTAAAGCTGAATATTGTATACGTTTCTTTGGATTGTCTTAGGGTCAAGACAATCCAAAACAAGTGGTGAGGGTGGCAATGCCCCAAAGAGAAACTGTCACACCTCTCATGGAGATGAGTACACCATACACAAAACAATCAAAGAGGGGTCATGGGGTGAAGGGGGGCATGATTGTACCTTGCTGGCATCTGAATGGGCACACACCTCTGCTCCGATGTCCTGTCCTGATGAAGTGCTGCACATGCGAACGTGTGCAGGTTCACAGGGATAGCCATCAAATGGGATGGCAGTCACCGGCAGTTTGCTTCTGTGAAGGTGTGCAGAGATGGTGGGGGGAACAGTTTTTTAAAAAAGGACCCAGCAGTGTGGGTTGAAGCTGTGCCATGTGGTCATGACATGTGTGCTCCAGTCGCCTTGGGAGCAAGCGGTGTGGTTGGTGGGGTTTCAATGTGACTTTGTAAAAGGCAGCTTCAAGCCGCTTTTTCCTGCCTGGCTGTTTCACCCCTGAGTCAGCTTTTGCTGGCCCTGATTATTTCAGGGGGGAAGCAGACGAGAACTTCCCAGACGCCCTGGGCCGGCGCGCCGCGGGGCTGCAGCCTCCGCACCTCAGCGCACCGGCGGCGTCCCTGGAAGGAACGCTAAATCAGTGCTCCTTCCTCAAGACAGGGAAAGTGCGCCCTAAAAGCGTCGGGCGCACTTTCTTTGTCTTTTCCGCCGCAGCCCGTCTGGTCGCTGCGGCTGGAGGTTGTCCCGGAAGCGCCGGCCATACGGAGGGCCGGCAGCTCCCAGGGCGACCTCAGGAAGAGGAAGGAGCGCCGCTCGTGTGGTGGCTCCTCCTCTTCCGGGTCTCCAGGACGACCTTTTTGGTCGTCTGCCAAGGCCCTCAGTGAGTACAAAACACACAGATTTTTCTGCCAAGTAAAGAGCAGTTGAAGTGTTCTTTTCTTTTCTCTTTGGATTACAGTCCCCCTAATCCCCTACCAGTATGAAGATGGCCTATGCTCAATGGGAATTTTGGAAGTTAGCTAATGAACATTTATAAGCTGTGCCGTTTGAGTGTGGCAAAAGGTAGGAAATAATAGACCAGTTAACAAAAGAGAAGTTTCTTTAACAGAAAAGTTGGTACCAGAGGCAGAAATAAGGTGGGGGAAAATAAGGATAGATTCCGACACCACAAAAAAAGAAAAGTGGTTCAACATTTTTAGCAAACATTTTATCCTAAACTATAATAATAATAATAATAAAATTTATTTATACCCCACCCAATGGGGACCCAATCAGGGCGGCTTACAAGTTTTAAAACATCATCCAAATAAAACATATAATACAAAAGACCCCCCCTTAAAACAATATTAAATCAGACAAATTTAAAATCAACATGATTAAAATTTAAAATCCTACACAGAATAACTAAAGCCTAACTAAACGATCCCCTCCATCTACCGATGGGGTCACGTAGGAGCATCATTAGCGCGGCTGTTTATGTCCAGGGTGGGGATAACTAGTCCGGAAAGGCCTGCTGGAAGAGATCCAACTTAATAGCCTTTTTAAAGCTATCCAAAGATGTTAATAGACGGATCTCATCTGGCAGGCCGTTCCAGAGCCTGGGGGTGACAACTGAAAAAGCCCTCCGGGAGGTAGCCGCAAGCCTCGATTTCTGTGGCTGCAGCAAATTCCTCCCGGAGGACCGAAGAGCACGGGGAGGATTATATGGGAGTAGGCGGTCCCTGAGATAGCTTGGACCCAAGCCATTTAGGGCTTTAAAGGTAATAACCAACACCTTGTACTGGGTCCGGAAACCAATAGGCAGCCAGTGGAGGGACCTCAGAACCGGAGTAATGTGGTCCCTCCGAGATGTTCCCGCAACAAGCCTGGCCGCCATGTTCTGTACCAGTTGTAGTTTCCGAACCAGGCACAAGGGTAGCCCCATGTAGAGTGCATTACAGAAGTCGAGGCGTGAGGTTACCAATGCGTGCACAACGGTCTCGAGATCCCTTACTTCCAGAAAAGGGCGCAGCTGGCGTATCAGCCGAAGCTGATAACAAGCGCTCCTGACCGTCGCATTTACCTGATTTGTCATCAGGAGCGATGAGTCAAGGAGCACCCCCAGACTGCGAACACAGTCACTGGAGGGGAGTGTGACCCCATCCAGGACTGGAGGTTGCAACCCGATTCTTGGTTTCGGGGCTGCTACCGTGAGCACCTCCGTCTTATCTGGATTCAGCCTCAATCTGTTTTTCCTCATCCAGCCCATTACCACCCGAAGACATTCATTGAGAGAGGAGATGCCATTGGAGTTCGAGGCCGACGAACGAGACACGGAGAAATAGATTTGGGTGTCATCAGCATACTGATAGCACCCAGCCCCATAACTCCGTATTATCTCACCCAGCGGCTTCATGTAGATGTTAAATAATATCGGGGACAAAATAGCTCCCTGAGGGACCCCACAAGTGAGGTCTCTCTTACCGGAGCTACAGTCCCCAAGCAGCACCCTCTGGGACCGACCCGAGAGAAAGGACCGGAACCACTGCAAAGCAGTGCCCCCGATACCTAACCTCCTCAGGCGGTCCAAGAGGATGCTGTGATCTATTGTGTCAAAAGCCGCTGAGAGGTCTAGGAGCACCAACAGGGTCACACTACCCCTGTCGATGCTCAGATGCAGATCGTCGGTCAAGGCAACCATGGCAGTCTCCACCCCAAAGCCTGTCCTGAAGCCGGTTTGAAATGGGTCTAGATAATCGGTTTCATCCAAGACTTCCTGGAGTTGAAGAGCGTTCGCCCTCTCGATCACCTTGCTCAAGAATGGCAGCAGTGAAACAGGCCTATAGTTCTTCATATCCAGGGGGTCCAGGGAAGGCTTTTTCAGAAGCGGCCTAACTGCCGCTTCCTTCAAACATGATGGAACATGTCCTTCCCTGAGGGATGCATTGATGATATCCGTAAGGAATCTCATCAATGCATCCCCCCCCCTGGACGGCCAGCCATGATGGGCAAGGGTCAAGAGGACAAGACGTCTTTCTCACCTTACCAAGCAGCTTGTCCACGTCCTCGGTACTCACAGATTGCCACTGATCCAGTAAAAAACTACACCGGCGGAGTTGGTGGACACCTCGCCTATGGACTCTGTCCCAATAGTTGCGTGAAGGTCGGCTATTATCTGAGAGATTTTATCTGCAAAGTAGTTGTTAAATGCGTCACAGCAGGCCGGCGTCGGGTTAAGCAAGGGATTTGGCGCAGGGGGCACCTGCGTCATCTCCCTCACCACCTTAAACAGCTCTGCTGGACGTGACTCTGCAGATGCAATGTGTGCAGAGGAAAAAGCTTTCCTCGCTGCACGCAGTGCCTCCCGATAGGAACAAAGAAAGTTCCTATGGCGAGTCCTGTCAGATAAGAGTCGAGTTTTCCGCCACTTGCACTCTAGCCGTTGTCCATACCGCTTCATCCTCCTCAGCTCAGGTGTATACCATGGCTTACGATTAGGAGCGGGATGGCAAGGGCGCTTGGGAGCGATCGTGTCGATGGCCCTGGTAAGATCACTGTTCCAAGTGTCAACCAGAGCCTCGACAGGGTCACCGGCATTCCCAACCATTAATCCCTCTAAGGCTTTCCGGAATCCAATTGGCTCTCATCAGCCTTCGAGGGCGGACCATTCTAATAGGTCCACCACCCCCGGCAGGGCAGGTGTTGGCTCTAAGTTCCGTCTTGACCAGGAAATGATCCGTCCATGACAATGCGGAGGTACTTACAACCTCCGCCCACGGATATTCCTGTTCCGTACTGAAGACCGCATCGAATGTATGACCTGCACAATGTGTGGGCCCGTTGACCAGTTGGGATAGGCCCACGTTTGTCATGTTATCCATAAACTAACAATATACACATATAAAATGACTACCAGGTCAAGTAAGCCTAGCATAAATAAAACAAAAACATTTTGAACCTAACAGAGACTACTTGAAAGCTTCTTCAAAGCATACAATGCTGATTTGTTTCTTTCAACACTTTCCACTTTTCTTATGATTTTCATTTTGATAGCTGGAACTTAGAGAGCTGTGATTTTTTTTTTTTTTACAAGCTAGTGGTAACTGGTGAGACATGCTTCCTGCTCTTCCTTTTTTTCTATGTTTTGCTGTTCATGCATGGTCAGTAAGGGGTTCTGGAGGCAGCTGATGCTTACTTTGCCTGTAGTAAGCAGGTGCACATGACTAAAGCAGGATCACTTAGAGGAGAACCCCGCTCTTTCCAAGCTCACGCCATATTGCTCTGTTTACTAAACCCCTGGTATTGCAACCAGACAGTCTGTGTTTCTCAAGCCCTACTTTACTACCATTCCAATGCTGATTCTGTTTTAAAAATATTGCAGTTGCGTGGAAGATGATGAGGAAAAGTGAGGTTTGGCAGGCATAAAAAGATTTGTAGAAAGGAGCTTCTTTGTCAGATGCATTGTTAACTGAGATATGCCTATATTTTGTTCCAAGAGTTTTTATACCATAATCTATGGGAGACCAGAGCTCTTTCATAAGTTTCTTTGTGCCACCCCCACCTCTGCTGTGTGATATTAAGCAAAGCAAAGCAGCTTCATTTATATACCGCTTCATACCGCACTATGGGGTGTATGGGATATTAAGTGTGGAAATTGAGTGTGGAAGCAACAAGTCCCAACAAGAAGTTCGACTACTCATATTGTAGTAGCACCGTTTGCCATTCCAGGCTCAAGTAAATCTTTATTTACAATCAGATGCCCACTGAAACATTAAAAACATCATATTCAGTACACTCGTTTAATAGAAACTCATGCTAAAATGGTTGAAAAAAATACTGTTTGTATAAGCGAACTAAACATTTGATAGAAATGAGAACAGGGAATTGTAAATGGTGTGGAAAGAATATCAAATTCAGAAGCTTAGCTACTTGCTCAGTGACTGACGGAGCTGCAGCTTGTCTATAATAAAGAAATTGTCCTTTGTGTATTGCTTTGGCTTGCTCATCTCAGTGTGTAAAATACTGCTATATTGAAAAATGGAGAGTGATTATTTTCAGAGGACAGCGAAGACAGGAATAGGCACAATGAGTTCTCAGAATGTCTTACTGATAATATGAGCAGGGGAACATTGTAGAAGTAATTCTCTTTTCTTTTCTTTTTTAAAGAAAGGGAAACTTAATGAGCATCATTTAGTGAAGGGTTAATTCTGACGAGTCCTGCTTCATTACAGGACTTTGGATGAGATAATAATAGAAGATTCTCTCAGCTCAATGAATCTATTTAGTTATAAATAAATACTGGAAGCTTTTATATCTTTAGAA
The DNA here is from genome assembly GCA_026167975.1 of Phrynosoma blainvillii. Lineage (NCBI taxonomy): Eukaryota > Metazoa > Chordata > Lepidosauria > Squamata > Phrynosomatidae > Phrynosoma > Phrynosoma blainvillii. Next base: position 271,574,942 of record JANUYF010000002.1, read on the forward strand.
TTTCTAAGTGCTCTGAATGGCTCCTTTAATTTTCCTACATGCCTGTTATGCTTGGCTGATAATATTACAAACCAAAGGAAAATTCAAAACAATCATCCAAACAAAACTATGCCCTAGCAATAGTATGTCAATCGGAGCTATATTATCCACAGTGTCAACCTTGTAATGATACTGAATATTATTTTGCTCTTTAAAAATAGCCTGTTAAGAACACAGTCTTATAAATATCTGCTTAGCAGTCCCATATAATTTATTGAGACTTACTCCTAGATAAGTAAGCAGAGAATTGCAATAACGACTTGCTAATGAGGGGGCATGGCTAGCCAACCAACATGGCAGCTGCTTAAAGAAAGAACAGGGCTGGATCTCAACAATTTTCTCACAAATGGAATTTAATTAAGCAGAGATTGTATCTCAAAACAGCATACCTGATGCAAGGAACAAAACGCTTCACGGATTAATCAATTTCAGGATTTTACCCCCTGGCTAAAGAACTCAAAATCCTGCCAGAAGAATCACACTTACCAAGTGAAATTGACATGACATGTGGATTGAACGGACAGAATAAAGGAAGAAGAGGAGAACACATTCCAACTTTGGCTCAACATTTCTCTGAACTTCTAGAGAATCTTCGAGAGAACCTGGTAAGAGATCACCAGAAAGATTGGGCTCTTGCACTTGAACCTCTAGATGTGAAATTATCAGCACTTACCAGGCGTATACATGATATAGAAGAGACAGCAAATGTAGCTCTTCAACAGGGGACTTTACATGAAGACAATAGAGAAACTATAGCAGGTAAATTATTACCGCCAAAACAAGATTGAAATCCTTGGAAATCAAGAAAAACGCCTGAACATATGTCTAAGAAGGGTCGTGGAACATGCAGAACGAGATGACATCTGCCCAGACTTGAACCTTAAACCATCTGATATTGAAAGGTCACATAGATCCTGAACCTTCTATCACAGATCAAATACTTTTCCACGGGATATCATTATTCGATTTGCCCACTATCAGACGAAAGTGCAAGTACTATCCAAATTCAATGGCATCTCTGATCTCACCTACCAAGGCTGCAATATAGAAGTGTTTCAGAATCTATCCTTTGAAACCCTGCAAAAGAGACACTGTTAGGATTGATCTAATGGAGAATGTATAATTAGCTCAAAATATGCAAGAGTGGGGCCCTAACATCACTCCATGGGATGTATACCAGAGGACTAAGAGATCCCACAATCGAAGAGCAGAGGTGGGCTTCTCCAATTAAAGTCTAAATATTTATTAATTACAAATGGGGAAAGGCTGCACACAGAGGAATACAACATGCACACACACCCAACACTCTAGAAGTAAAGGGGATGAAAACTGGGATAGCTTGAGAGGCACCAGGTTGAGGGGAAATACTCACTTCCGAAGGGGATGTTGATGGTAAAGATGATGAAGCACGGCCACCGAAATTGGAGGGGGGGTAAGATGGCAAAGGGAGCTATGATCAGAGTTCAGACCGACATGGAGTCAGCATGCACTCTCAAGATAGCACATGGAGTCTAGAAATCCAAGGGTTTTTATAGGAAATTTCTGCTTTCTGGCTGTTGACTAAATGGCTTGGCTGAAGCCAGGATAAAGGCGTTGATAGTCTTAGCTAGGTGTGAGGATAGTCTAAACAATGCAGTTGGTTTCAGAACTATCAAGGAAGGGAGGCTAGAGAAAAGGCCCCAAAACCTTGAAAACCTGAATCTGGAGACTTAATCCCTCCCTGCTATCAGATTCTCAATTTCAATCCTGAATTAAAGATACAATTAAATTCTTTTACAAGGAAAACAAAACAGCTGACACCTTGGAAGCACTCCTATGGGATACCTTAGAAGCAGTACTCTGGGGGCTGTTTATTCAGGAAGGGTCCAGGAAAAAGAAATCAAGAGATCTGACAGATACTTATGTCAAAGACAGATACTTATGTCAGAGATCCAATGACTACAGCAAGTGCATATAAATACTAAAAGCTCAAATATATACACCACCCTATTTTAAAAAAGGCAGAACTAACAGAATTAGAGAATAGGAAAATACAAGTCTCACTGCAATACACCAGGGCATATTATTATGAATTCAATAATAAAAACTCCCATTTACTAGCCAGAACTGTCAAAAGGAAAGCTAACAAAAAACTAATGGCATCATTGTCCTCCAGTGATGGCAAACTAATCAACTCTTCCAAGGAGATTCTCAAAGAATTTTATAAATTTTATAAAACCCTGTACACATCAGAAATCTCAGGTGATCCAACTACAAAATATTTTATACAAAAGCTGAAACTGAAAAAACTGTCTGAATCTCATTGCTCCCTCCTAAACAAACCAACAGAATTGGAAGAGATTAAAAAAAGCCATAAACAAATTGAAACAATTTAAATCTCCAAGTACAGATGGCTTTTCTGGTGAATGTTACAAACTTCTGATACATGATCTCACTCCTTCTTTAGATACCCTTTTTAATGAAGTCATGGATGTCAGTCACCCATCCCCCAACAGCTGGCACAGTTCACAAATTATTCCCATCCCCAAAATGCAAAATGAGAACCCCTTGGTCACAGCAATTAGGCCAATAGCACTACTGAACCAGGATGCTAAATTATTCACATCCATTATGGCAACCAGGTTAAATAAATTCATCCTGGATTATATTAATCTGGATCAGACAGGTTTTATACCAGGCAGGAAAATGACAGATTCATTACGCAGAGTCCTCAATCTAATACATCACTCCTCACAAACAAAAACACCCTTAGCCCTCCCTTGATTAGACACCTTAAAAGCATTTGACAGGCTCGAATGGCATTTCTTGTTTGGAGTGTTAAAGAAATGGAATTTGGCAAGAGCTTCACATCTGTTTTGGAGCGCTTATACAGAAACTCAGAAGTGACAGTGTTAGTAAATGGGACGACATCTGAGAGGTTTAATTTATACAGAGGCACCAAACAAGGTTGTCCTCTTTTGCCCATATTATTTGCACTATATATTGAACCTCTAGCTGAACCCATTAGGTCAAAACCAAACATAAAGGGTTTACAAGTTGATATGTACCACCACAAAATTATGTTGTATGCAGATGACATCTTACTGGTGGTGCAGCAACCTGAAACATCCTTCTCTGAAATAAAAAAAAACACATTAGACATCTTTGGGAAACATTCTGGCTTTAAGATTAATTACCAAAAATCTAAATTGATGTATATGAATCCATCCGTCCAAACTGCCACAGCGAAAACTGCTGGTCTACAATTATGTCCCTCAGGGTTTTTATACCTGGGCATCCTCATAACAAAAGATGTATCCCAGATGATCCCTAGAAATTAAAATCCCATCATTAAAAGGATGAAAATTAAATATCAAAGAATGGAAATATCTAAATCTTTCTATATTGTTAAGATGTTTTTTCACTCCATGCCTCTTTTTCTTATTCTAATCCATCCCCATTTCACCAGCTCCCTCCAAATTCCAACTCTGCCAAAGAATTCTTTTACTATTTCTATTTCTTCATTGTCTAGGTTGAACTTGTGAAGGTCCTCAGTGATAAGTTATTTTTGCTTTCTTTATGTTCAACATTAAGTTTACCTTTGCACTTTCTTCTTTGATCTTCCTTAGTGGGTGTTCTAGGTCTGTGAGGTTTTCCGCTAGTATTACGGTGTCATCTGCATATCTTAGATTGTTGATGTTCCTTCCTCCTATTTTCACTCTTCCTTCTTCTGTGTCCAAGCCTGTTTTACTTATAATATGTTCTGCATACAAGTTGAACAGATAGGGTGAAAGGATACAGCCTTGTCTGACCCCTTTGCCAATTGGGAACCATTCTGTTTCTCCATGTTCTGGTCTGACAGTAGCCTCTTGTCCTGAGTACAGATTCCTCATCAGGACTATCAGATGTGCCATGTTTTTAAGGGAGTTCCATAGTCTTTCATGATCTATGCAGTCAAAGATTTTTCTATAGTCTATAAAACACATACTGATTTTCTTTTGGAATTCCCTGGTGCGCTCCATTAGTCATTGTATGTTTACAATGTGATCCTTAGTGCCTCTTCCTTTCCTGAACCCTACTTGGATCTCTGGGATCTCTCTTTCCATGTATGGTTGGAGTCTACGTTGCAGAATTTTGAGCATGATTTTGCTTGCATGGGAGATCAGTGTTATGGTCCTATAGTTGCTGCAGTCTCTTATGTCTCCTTTTGTGCGGATGGGGATGAATATTGATTGCTTCAATCTGTTGGCCATCATTTTGTTTTCCATATCTGTTGACATATGTTGGTTAGCACTAGAATTGACTCTGTCAGTGTGGATTGCAGCAGTTCAATTGGAATATCGTCTGTTGCTGGTGAATTGTTTTTTGCTATTTCTCTTAATGCAGTTTCCATCTCAATTTTTAGGATTTGGGGTGGTGTAGAAGAGGGGATTTCAGCAGGATATCCCATTCTTCTAGGTATCTGTTACAACAGAGATAACTTCATTCTACACCAATATAGAAAGATATTATAACCTTACCGTCCCTGTCCTCTTCTGTAACTGGTTGCCGGAGCAATTTTCAGGATATGGTTTCCCTGCCTCCAGTGAATGTATGTATATTTGTGTAAACCATATAAGGACATCCTGACTTTCAGTACCATCCTTAATCACTAGGTGGTTTCCTTAACTAGCACCTAGATGTCAGAGGTGTAGTGAAGGCATTCTGAGTTTTATCTCACACTTTAAAAGAGGTGTGCAAGTGGCTGATCCCATCCCACACATAGGCGTAATACTTTGGATAGCTCCTTTAATGTTTGGAATATGGAAGCCTCTGGCTGCCCCTGTGAAGTTGGTACAGTTGGCAGCAAGGGGGAATAGCCAGAAGGAAATATGGTTACAGGGATGCACTTCTCCTCTGCTTTGGAACTGGATATAATTCCAGGCTTCGCCAAGAGTTGGTTTGGTGTCAAACGCTGGCACTGCTTTAAGATAAGCTTTATTGCTGGTAAATGATGCAGGAGATAGTATACAGCACTCCAGCCCCTTCACTGATGGGGTCTAGCATCCCTGGACAGCCAATGGTAGAAATGGCCCCCAAAGTAATTCTACTCATGCTATCCCTGGCTGGTGAGAAAATTCCTAATCTCTGGCTATATAAGGCTCCTTAACTGGGATGTATCCCCTCCGGGCGGAGACCAGTGGAAAGATTATGTAGCACAGAAGCCCCATCTCCCACTGTTAGCAATGACAACTGATCAAGCAGCCTATCAGTAGAGGAAAAGTCACTCTTCCAGTTCAGCTGTTATGTCTGGCTCTGATGCTAACAAGGACTCTAAAACCCATGTGCCTGTTCAACTCACTACAGCTTTCCTCTGCTTTGATGCAACTGCTCACACATGGACATGGAGTAGGGAAATCATTTCCTCTCAAGGCCGTAGGAATAGGCCATGACAGGGGTGTGCTGTGGGCAGCTGTGCCATCAAACAGATAGGGTAGATTCAGTATATCCAAGTATATCCAACTCTGATATCTGTATATCTTTGCTTGAATGCTTTGGTTTATCAAACTAAGCTTAGTACAACCCATGCAAAAAAGGAAATTTTAGCCACCAACAAATGAATCATCCTGAAAAATCCGCACTGGAATCAGATATTGGCATCTTACCAGTGATTCTAAGAATTATATAGTTTCTGGTCCTCTTCTAAATCAGGATCAGCACATGCAGAAGTTACTGCACATAGAGCCAAGGAAGCCCCATGCTAGGTCTGCCTTAGGGTTACCATAAGTCATAAATGACTTGAAAGCACACATCAACAACAACATCAACATCATCAACAACTTGTAAGGCTTAAACCTTTGGTGTAATGTTCAATGCTGTGTGCATAATTGTCCGGATCACATTAAGATTATACACGGTCAAGCCACTCTAACAGTACCAAACACCTTTTAGGAGAGTTTGAGAAAATGAATCCCAAATGATGTTTACTTTTTAATAGATGATTGAGAGTATGAGAGTTGCACCCACATAAGATTGATTTCCTTTTGTGTGTCCAAACATATATTGTTGTTAATTAACCTCAAATCACTCTTGACTCATTGCGACCCTGTGAAAGAGACACCTCCAAGCCCCGTTGTCCTCAACTGTGTTGGAAATTTTATGTATTACATTCTCCTTTCCCTCCTTAGATAGACAGGGACTTTCCTCTATCTGTGTCATTCTAACATTCATGTGACTTTAGTCACTGAATTTTGGAGGCAGTTTAACAGCTCTCTCTGAAGATTCTAAACTGCTTGTAACAGCAGTCAGTTGTTGCTTTTCTTTCTGTTATCTAAAAGATGGTAAGATTTATTCCTCTTTACCCAAATCATCTCCAGTTAGATTAGGTTTTAGTCATTTTATGTAAATCTTTATTAAAGCCCTTATTGTCTGTTTTTAAACCACAAACTACATGCTTGTCATTTTTTGAGTTGGGGCCTTTGTAGACTGCCAGAAATAGTGCAAATTGAGTTCACTTTAATTGTCCTGGCTCAGTGCTAGGGAATCATGGGAATTGTATTTTTTTTCTGAGACATTGAGCCTTCTCTGTCAGAGAGCTCTGGTGCCACAATAAACTACAGTTCCCATGATTCCCTAGCACTGAGTCAGGGCAGTTAAAGTGGACTCAATTTGCACTATTTCTGGCAGTCTGCAAAGGCTCTTTGTCTTTATTCTTTAGAAAGACAGATTTAAAATAATAGCCTGACCCACACTTCTGTTATTCTGCTAATGAAAGCTGGACTCTTAACAAGTTTAACTTTCATATTTGCATATTTTTGTTTTCCTTTAAAAGGGTTGACACCCTGGGAAACTAAAATTGCACCCCACATTTTTGGGTTATGGGCCCAAATGCCCAAAATATTTTATTTTTTGAACGGCTTATCCTGAAGATATAGCCCACAAGAAAGATTTTTAACTACTCTAATAATAGAGAATGGCTCCTTCTAATTCTAACCTCACAATGATCACTGAAGTGTTAGCTGGACAAATTATAAAATGTGGTCATGGAAAATGCAAATGTACCTAACTACAATGGGACTGTTTAAAACAATGAATGGGTAGGACAGAAGCAGGAAAACAGAGACAACAGTTTGATGAAGATGCAGAGAAAGCAGCAGCTTATATATGCTTGTCTGTAGATCCCTGCATTGCATACTATATAAAAGGTTTAACTGATGCAACAAATATGGGACAAATTACAGAAAGTGTTTAATTCTCCAAGTACTTCTAATCAAACAGCTCTCATGATCAAGCTTGTTAACACAAAGTTACATTGTCCTCAATTTTTAAATCAGCATATTACTTTCATATTTGGACTCTTAACAAGTTTAACTTTCATATTTGCATATTTTTGTTTCCCTTTAAAAGAGTTGACACCCTGGGAAACTGAAACTGCACCCCACAAACTGCCCTGCAAAGGTCCTGCAGACTCATGGCTGTGGCTTTCTTGATTGAATCTATCTATCTGATATGTGGTCTTCCTCTCTTTCTACTGCCCTTCAACTTTCCTGGCATTATTGTCTTTTCTAGTGAGACATTTCTTCTCATGATATGTCCAAAGTATGACAACCTCTATGTAGTCATACTGGATTCCAGGGACATTTCAGGCTTGATCTGTTCTAGAACCCATTTGTTTGTCTTTTTGGCTCTCCATGGTATCCTCAGCACTGTTCTCCAGCACCACATCTCAAAGGAGTCAATTTTCTTTCACTGTCCAGCTGTCACATCCATACATGGTCTGATGTGGAACACAATGGCTTGGACTATTCTTACTTTGATATTCAACTTGATATCTTTTCACTGTAAGATCTTATCTAGTTCTTTCATAGCTGCCCTTCTCAATCCCAGTCTTCTTATTTCTTGGTGGCAGTCTTCAATCTGATCAATTATTGGTCCAAGGTATGAGAAATCTTTAACAATTTCAAATTCCTGTTTGTCTCTATTGAATTCCTATATCTCCTCTGTGGTGATTATTTTTGTTTCTTAATGTTCAACAGCAAGCCTGTTGGCACTTTCCTGTCTTTAGTAATTGTTTGAAGTCTTTGATGCTTTCTGCTAGTATGATAGATATCTTAGATTGCTGATATTCCTTCCTCTGATCTTCACTCCTCCTTCCTCCATGTCTGAATCTTCTGTGTGCATTATATTTTCCGCATACCGGTTGAATAGATAGGGTGATCAAATGCAGTCTTTTCTGACCCCCTTTTTGATTGGGAATCATTCTGTTTCTCCATACTCTATTCTAACTGTATCTTAATGTCCTGAATACAGGTTATACATCAGGACAAGTGAGTGCAATGGTATACCCATTTTTTAAGATCACTCCATAATTTTTTCATATATCATCAAAGGCTTTGCTGTAGTCTATAAAACACATGCTGATTTTCTTCTGGAATTCCTTGGTGGACTCCATCATCCATCTTATGTTTGCAATGTGATTCCTAGTGTCTCTTCTTTTTCTGAACCCAGCTTGCATCTCTGGAATTTCTTGATCCATATATGATAAGAGTCTCTGCTGCAAAATTTTAAGCATGAATTTGCTTGTGTGGGAAATTAGTGCAATGGTCCTGTAGTTGCTGCATTCTTTTGTGTCTCCTTTTTTTTTTTTTTAGAAATGGAAATGTATATTGATCGTTAGCAATCTGTGGGGCATTGTTTTGTTTTCCCTGTTTGCTGGCAGATTTTAGTTAGAACTGAAGTCGATTCTTTCTCTGTCCATGCATAAGAACAGATTAATAAGAATATAAGGATTATACCCACAAAAGAATTATTTTCTTTATTGTGTTGAAACATAACACAGATTAATTTAATTGATTAAGGGCCTAAGCAGACTGCCAGAAATAGTGCACATTAAATTGAGGCACTGCCCTGGCTCAGTGCTAGGGAATCATGGGAACTGTAATTTATTGTGGCACCAGAGCTCTCTGACAGAGAAGGCTCAATGTCTCAGAAAAAAATACAGTTCCCATGATTCCCTAGCACTGAACCAGGGCAGTGCCTCAATTTAATGTGCACTATTTCTGGCAGTCTGCTTAGGCCTTAAGTTAATAATATGAGAGCACAAGATAAAAAATATCTGCATATGCTGCTATTTTATGGGTTTTTTATTTGTACTAGTTCTTTTGTTTTGTAATTTATTTGTGTTAGTGTTTTATTGTATAACTCATTTTTTATGCAATGTCTTGCAGTGTTGTTTGAAAAGGAGACTTAATAAGCTTTACCAAGAAAGCAATTTCTGTTATTTTTTCTCTTTCTTTAGTCAACAAAAATCTTTGGGTTTCTTTAAATTTAAAAAGTACTGTCATGTGAAGTGGTTAAAGGCTTTAGTGTTAAATTGATTTAGAAGGAATGGAATATATTGTTTGTGGTTGCCTTATACATATATTGGCATGTTTTTTGATATTTTGCCCTCTTAAATAATGCTTAATATGAACAGTTGCAATTGTTCACTTGATTTGATCAGTATGGTCTAATCTGAATGTCAGGGTGGTGTAGTGGTTTGAGTGTTGGACTATGACTCTGAGGATCAGGGTTCAATTCCCTGCTTGGCCATGGTAACCCATTGGGTGACCTTGGGTGTGTCACACACTTTCAGCCCGAGAAAACCCTGTGCCTTAGGCTCATTCTGTTGGAAACTGACTGGAAGACACACAACAGCAGCAACATGATCTAATATACTAAAAAGTTTGAGAAAAGAAAGAAAAAAATTCAGAAAGGTTGATGAGCTGTCTGGACTCAATGACAGTGAAATAGACAGGCTTAACTTCTTTTGGTGGAGACTGCTAGTTTCTATATCAGAAAGGTTGTGAATCCATGCCAGTTCTTATTCAAAACTGTAATGGAGCTACCTGAGGCTTTGAACACTCTTGCCCAAATATATTCAGCACTTTGGATAGCACTATGTATTCACTGTGCAACCTCTGGCTTCTGGTTAGAACGGAGGTGGCAATTACATGGGCCTCCTGATATTGTGGTCTTGCAAAGCTCTAGCAGCCTAACCAGTGTAACCAGTGGTGACGAATGGTCAGAATTGCAATGCAGCAACATTCAGAGATGTGCACAATTCCCACAGTTTTTAAAGTAATGGAGTACAGAGGGAGGAACTGGCAAAACCACTTGTGAATCTTCCTTGCCTAAGAAATTCATGAGATTGCTGTAAGTCAACAGCTGACTTGAAGGCACATACCCCCCCAAACATATATGGGTTAGAGTGGCCAGTTGCAAAACAGAACAGTTGTATCAAAGAGGGGATATCAGCAGGTGTTGTTTGCATGTCTCTTACACAAGATAAAGATGGGAGGTTGTGTGGGACAATAGGAAGAAGGACAAAATTAAACTTCAGTGCAGACCAATGGTTGATGTGTGTTTGGGTGTGTCTGTGCCTGTATGTGCCTTTTGCATGATAATTTATGGTTATTTTTATGCAAGCACACTCTGTATGGAGATGTGCCTTCAAACTGCCTGTCATCTTTTGCTGACTCCATGAATTTCGTAAGATTTTCTTAGGAAAGGAATACTCAGAGGTGATTTTACCAGTTCCTTCCTCTGAAATATAGCCTATAGCACCTGGTATTCATTGGTGGTCTTCCATCCAAGTACTAACCAGGGCTGACCTGCTTAGTTTCCAAGATCCAATGGGATTTGGTGCCTTCAGGGTATTTAAACACTGACAAAAAATGAAATGGTGAAACGTAATGGATACTGTGCAGTCTGTGCCACTTGTTAGAACAAATATCTGTCACAGATTCTACTTTAAAAAAAAACCTTCCAATCTGGATGCACCCTCAGGGCCTATTTAGTCTGATTAAGGATTCTGTGTGAGAACACAACTCTTTGTGAAATCATTAAAGTGCTGACATTTTATGAAGTCTTCTCATCTGATTGCAGCACAGGGGGACTTACTTTGCTGAATATTATTGGCTGTAAATTCAGGGGCAGTGACAGGCTCAGCTATAGAAATAAACTGCTGGAAAAGAGCCAAATTCAAAAGCTGGGCTTAGATGTGTTAACTCTTGGGGGGCATTGGTTCATTCTGCCTAGGGGAAGAATGCAAAAGCTTCATTGCAGGAATCTCATGTCTGAAAGCAGACATCTGGATATAAAAGGAATCCCTTGTGTGTTTCCTTGTAAGTATAATCTCTCCATTCCCATTAGCTGGGTCTGGAGCACATTCTCAAAAACAGTGGATATGGCTACTTTTCAGGGTAGACGTTTAGTTTGTGGTCATTGTTTATATAGAGAGAGGGGGGAGGGGAGGAGAGAGAGAGAGAGAAGCCAAGTTGGATGACAAAAATGGATAGCCCTATAAGCAGTTATTTAACAATGAATGAATAAATATAGGATTGGCCAGAAGATCACTTTGAATTGCAATTCCTTACGGTTATTTTTGGTTTGTAGTTGTTTTCTATGTAGATTTTACCATTTCAATTTCCATTTTTGATTTTTTAAAAAACATTCAGTATCTCCATAGTACAATTCATTTATAGTTTTATAAAATTTAAAAAATAAAAGCCGCCATAATAGATGCTAGATCAGGGGTAGGCAACCTTTTTGAGTTGGGGGCCGGGTTGCTGTCCCTCAGACAATTGGGGGGCCGAAGCACCAAAAATAAATAAATAAAAATAATAAATAAATAAATATGCATGCACGCTCTCTCAGCCCCAGAAAAGCCATGGCAAAACTCTTGTGGAGATTTTGCCAAGAAAACTCCAAGAACAAGTAATAACAAGAATAATCAATATCATCATGGCGGGCGGTGGAGGGTGGCGGCGGCGGCAGTAGGACCAGCCTGGGGCCGGTCTAAAGGCCTTGGGGGGCCGCATCTGGCCCCCGGGCCTTAGGTTGTCTACCCCTGTGCTAAATAGTGGAAGTCCAAATTCAAAATGGATTTGAAGATAGAAAAATAACGAATTAGTTTGGAGGGCTCCAATCAATTACAAGTTCAAATTTGTCTCGATGCTTCTTCATCAAATCTAGTTGGTGAAAATGAGCATTCTCCCCATATACAGGCATGTGAGTATTTCTTGGAGTTTCAGTGCAATACTTTCAAATCTGTGTATGCAATGAAGCAATTGCTGTTCAGAAAGCATGCAGAAGGAACTCATATCTTCTTCCCTTTCCAACTCCAGAAGTGGTCGCTTTTTCCTCCTGCCACTTCACAGTAACTGTGTGTGAATAAAATGATGAATTTGTTAGTTTTGGGTTCTCTAACTCCCTCCTTTTAGGCTACTTCTTTTAAGCCATCTTTAGGCCATTCATTCTCTTTCCATTTTAGTTTGATAATGTGTTTTTAAAAGTCTACATGAATATTTGTGTGCATTTCTATACATTTCTATGCAGTTTTGCCAAATATATGCATTTTTAAGCCCATCGTGGCACTGCCTTTCCCTGGTGGTAGGTTTGTGTGGTTCTGTGGGGCAAGAGGCTATGCTGCTGGTAGGGTATCCCATGTCAGACAGGCCTTTGCTGAGGAGCCAGAGTAAATGTGCCAACAGCTACTGTGCAGCAGCAGTAGTTTGGAGTGACATGGTGAAAGATCTCTCAGAGGCAATGGTAGTGACATCACAACTAATACTTACTAGTACTTTATAGAAGGAGACACCACTAAACCTACTTTTGAAGATCTTTTACCCTATGATGAGACAATAAAAAATGAAACGAGAGATGTGTCCCACCAATGGCACTACCTTTCCACAGTGGTGGGATTGCATGCTCCTTTGAGGCAAGAGGCTGATGCTACTTAGGAACCAGACTAAATGTGCCAAGTAGCTACTGGGCAGCAGCGTGAGCAGTAAGTACTGTGCAGAAGGAGGCATAGTAAACCCCTCTTGAATATCCATTACTATGAAGAGCCTATGATGAGACAATCCAAAATGAAACAAGAGATAGTGTCAGAAGATGACATTCTCTGGTTGGAAGGCATTCGTCAAACTAGTGGGGAGGAGGATGTGATTAGCGCTACTTCTAATGATTTTCCCCCAAGCAGTTTTCCTAAAACAATACAATTTCTATATTATTTTATTAACATACATGTAATTGTTCCAAATTGTTGTATTTTTGTAGGCATTTTTTGTTCAAATAATTGCAAACCAAAACACTGGAGAAGTATGAATAGTAAAGGATACCTGCATTTTGATTCATGTTTTGATTTCAAAGCATAAACTGTATTTTACAAATTTATCTCTCATTTCTAGACGTTCCCATCTCTATCTAGCTTTTGTAAAGAAAGAAAAAAGTTTTTTTTGACAGTATGAAGTGTGGCAGAATTTGCTGTTGACCTCTATGTGTTTGGCAGGAAAAACAAAATGAAGTCTGCTGAACAGAAAGAGTACTTACCTATTTTTGGTCTTGGGATCATATGCTGCTGATCCAGTGATTTACTTAAGAAAGAATTTGTTTGTGACCATTACCTAAGAGATCCACGAGATGGTGGTGTTCATTAACATTCAGTGATCATTCTAGCTCACCCTGTAAATGCCTGGATTATTCTTTGTTAGCAACATTCTGCCAAAAGGAAAGAAAAGCCTTTTACCGTTTGTTCGTTGTTGTTGTTGTTTTTTAATTCTGAAGTTGGGGAGAGGGAGACATGAATGTACATTTCTTCAATATTATTTCATAAAACAACTTGTTAGGAAGGAGTTGTTTTTAAAGAAGGAAAAATTGTTATGCCTGAAATGAATTAACCAATTTGTAAACATGACACTTCCTGTATCTTCATCTTTAAAACATTAGCCTGTGGGGCAAATGATTAGCATTTTCCCTTGACACTGGCACAGAAACCTTAGCTGGCTTGGCCGCACCAGTGCATGCTTTGGCTGTGGCAAGAAGTTCATTTTAAATGACTGCACATTGTTAGAAAGGACAAGCACTGCTGAGGGAAGACAGACGTGTGGAGAGAGCATTAATGTGTATATAATATATTTGCAGCTCACTTAATAAGGGAGACAAACAAGGCTACCTTAATCATGGGAGCTGGTCTAGGGAGGCTAAGGCAAGCAAGTAGCGCACCCTGCTGTGACAATGTTTTCAGAAAAGTGCTCTGAACAGAAACATTACAATACTTGTCAATATTGCTCTTTCAGAGAAAATAACAGCATTCATGCATTTTGTATAAGGGAGGTAGATCAAACAGATGATCAAAGTCATTTTATTATGTATAAGCTCTCCTCCTGTGTTGTTTTTAATGTCAGATGCTCAGGCATTTGAGAACAGGCTAATTTGCCCACACTTATGATCAATGCCATTGTTCTGTGCCATCAAGGAAGCTATCAACTCTTTTAAGGTTGTATCCTGCCCATTTCTGTCACATCCATTCAATTCTGTGGATCTTTTTCAGGTTTTTAATCAGAGTCCTTAAAACGAGGCCATGTGTCATGGATCCCAGAACAGGGGGGCAGTGGGAGATAAAGGCATCCCCACAACTAGGCTGGTGGGGGCTGAGCCCTTCTGAAATTATCATACAAAAGTGGGCCACCAAGACTCCTATATAATTAAGCCCCAGGCATTATTATTCAAAAGTGTACTAAATGATTTTTATTTTTCAATTACTTTTGTGGTACTTGGATTATGACTAGCTTTACTTGGATGATGATGATGATGATGATGATGATTTTTCTATGGAACCTTGGCCTGAAACACATGGGCCAAATAAGGTGACTTCCATTCACTTTTGGGGCTGTGGCATTTACATGATGCATACCCCAAAAGTGGCTGGAAGCCACTCTGAGGCTGCACTAATGGGGAGAAATCCACCCCCAAAAAGAGCAGATATAATCCACTCCTGCTGATGGCTGGCTTGGAACGGTGGTGGCAACCCACTTTGGAAGCGGGGCATGTAGTCACTGCTGTCCCAGGTCAATTGTGGGTGGATGGGCCTCTGGCCGCTCCTTCCAGGCCATCTGTTCTGGGCCCTTTTCTGTCTTTTCATTGTTTTATAAAAAATATAGTTGCAAGAAGTCAAAATTAATAATGACATGCCTGGCAATGTTGAGCCCACTCTCCACCTTGAAAACAATTCTGGAGTCCCTGCATTGCATTAAAGATCAAACTTTAATCATCTACTCATGTCTGCTCAGAGGTTAGTCTCAGTGAGCTCAATACACCTTAGTCCTAGCAAAGTGTTTATTGAATTGCCACCTTTGTACCTGTTGTCATTCTATCGTTAATTTAAACCACCACTGTCTTAACTCCATGCTGTTTCTTCATGAAGGGGGCTTTTTCTTTTTCTGCAGAAGATGCTGAATTTGAACTGTCTCTGACTATTTTATAGTGGCACACAAGAGATAATTTGTTTTAAAAAGGTCTGTGCATTAGAAATACCTAGATGACAATTTCACAAAATGTTGCACTGAAATCTAGACTGATTCCATTGCCCTCTACTGTATGTACTCAACAGCACATATGCAGTAATAGGCCAGTTATTTGTAGCATAGGCAGATGCCTGTTGAGCACTGCATCTTGCCTATTGCAAGAGCTCAGCTAAAATGAAACATCTCATGTTCCTTCTTAAACTCAGAGGTTATTTTAAAAGTGATCTTCATGTGGGCTGTGTTTCTGTGCATGTGTGTGTTTTCAACTAATGTTACTTGAATCAGTAAGATACAAAGTGAGTCAGTGTGGTGTAGTGGTTAGAACATTGGACTACAACTGGGAGACCAGGGTTCAGTTCCCCATGTGGCCATGAAAGTCCAGTGGGTGACCTTGGGGAAGTCTCATTCTCTCAGCCTCGGAGGAAGGGAAAAGGCAAACCATCGCTAGACAAATCTTGTCAAGAAAACTTTAGGGTTGCTATAAGTCAGAAATGACTTGAAGGCACACAACAACAACAACAACAACAATAAACAAGTAAAGAAGATGCAATATAAAATTGTTACATATAAAATATGAAACATAATTTTGGTTGCTTTTAATGTGAACTGCATAAACATAATCCTTTTAATGCAGTGTACACTCTAATTACTTGTGGCTATAAAGAAGCACGGACGAATGCCATCACAATAGGGCACTGGAGAATGAAATCAAGCTCTACAGCTGGCAAAAGTCCCTGTCTCCTGCATTAGATCAGAGCTGTTTGCTTTCATTTGTTTCCAGCAGAGGGCTAGAGCACTGAGGTACTGTTTATTTATTTATTTCCAGCCTCTTTCCCCCCCATTAAAGGGACTTGAGGCAGTCTCACAGCAAATTTGAAACCATACAAATTAAAAACAATACAAAAACATTAGAAACTGTAAATATAACATTTTTAAAAAACCATTTAACTATTTATAAAGTTAACAACATTAAACATTAAAATATTAAAATGTATTTTGAAGACTCTATACCAGGGGTAGGCAACCTTTCCCCTTTAAGGGCCAAGGGACTTCAGCTCCCAGAAGCCTCAGCCATGTTGGCCAATATCCCATGTTGGCCAATAGCTCCTGGGATTCTGGGAGCTGAAGTCCCTTGGCCCTTAAAGGGGAAAGGTTGCCTACCCCTGCTTACAAATCTAAAAATCTGAATTGCACAACATTTAAAAGCCAAACCCTAATCCAGGGGTAGGCAACCTTTCCCCTTTAAGGGCCGAGGGACTTCAGCTCCCAGAAGCCTCAGCCATGTTGGCCAATAGTCCCATGTTGGCCAATAGCTCCTGGGATTCTGGGAGCTGAAGTCCCTCGGCCCTTAAAGGGGAAAGGTTGCCTACCCCTGCCCTAATCAGTATGAAAAAGCTTGACAACATAAAGATATTTTTACTTGCCACGAAAAGGAGAGCAGGGATGGGACCATCCTGGCCTCTCTAGGGAAGGAGTTCCAAAGTCTGGGAGCAGCCACTGAGAAGGTCCCCACCGAATGAGCCTCAGAGGGTGGTGGGACAGTAAGAAGGTCCTCTCTGGATGATCTTAATGCTCTAATTGGCTCATGAAGGGAAATATGGTCCTTCAGATAATCTGGTCCCAAACTGTACTATAGTCTTATTATTATTTTGTGGCACTTTCTATGGACACTTTCAGTTTGTTTAGTGGTGGGGCACATAGTATTTGGAACCCAGAATATAACAATAAACAATCAGAATGAAGGAAACTTAATTTAGTGATTTCCTTGTTACTTGCTCAATGTACAGAACAACATTGAAGAGGGTTAGAAACCTTGAATTTCCCAGGCTCCTAGGAGGTTATAAGGAGGGGATTATTTGTTTGAGGGTGGGTGGGTGGGTTTCATTCCAGATTATCCTAATGCGTCTCTGAAATCATGTTCAGTTTGGAGTTGTTGGTGCAACTGAGAAGCTGTTCCCAAAACTGTCATCCAAGAATAGCTAGAAAAACTGTTGATAAAAATTTCACAAGCATGTAAAGTTGAAGGCTTTCATGGCCAGCATCCATAGTTTTCTGTGGGTTTTCTGGGCTATGGGGCTATGTTCTGTAACAATTTATTAATACAGTCTTTCAGAATGCAGCCATATAGCCCAGAAACCCCACAGAAAACTATTTCACAAGCACATTTGTTGTACTGGAAAGACCTCAACAATGTTTTGATTGGAAACATGTACAAAAACATTAAAATAATCTAAATGATAAAAATTCTCCTTTAATGTGTGTAGGCAGTCTCCACACTAGTTCCAGTGCATTTTTGAAGGGATGTAAGAATTTCCAGAGGAATTCATACATCTGAATCTATTCTAGATCAAGAGAAAGGAAGATGGAAGAAAAAACAAAATAGGCAAAGGAGGGAGAAGTAAAGCTGACAAACTGCTATTTTCTCTTCCTTTCCCCATATTTTTTCCTTTCCTACTCAGGCACATCAATCCTAAGAAAGATTGTTCCCTCATAAACTAAGGTGATATGTCAGTGCAGTTTTGCACTGTTTGCAATGTTTTAATTTGTGGAACATTTCCAACTTTTGAGGTTCTGGCGGTTCTTAGTCTCATTTGTGAAAGTTTGTCATTTTTAATCTTTCCCTTTGATTTGGTCACTCCTGGTGCGTTGTTGTTGTTGTTACTGTTGTTGTTGATGTTGTTGTTGTTGTTGTTGTTGTATGCCTTTGATTTTTTTTCTGACTTATGGCAACACCAAGGTGAACCTGTCATGGGGTTTTCCTGGAAAGATTTGTTCATCAGGGATTTTCCTTTGCCTTTCTCTGAAAATGAGAGAATGTGACTTGTCCAAGGTTATCCAGCAGTTGGGTTTCCATTGCAGAATGGAGATTCAAACCCTGGTCTCAAGAGATCTAGTCTAATGCTCAAATACTACACTATGCTAGTGCATAGAAGAATATAAAAATAAGAATGACAAATAAGATTTATGCGAAGGGTTAAGGTCAGGATAAGTACCACCCTGTTTCTCTTCACAAGTGTGTGTGGTCTATTGGAATTTTCCAATTGCAGAATTGACTACTTGATATTAATCTAACACGTGGCTTCCTCCTCCTGCACTTTGAATGATTTTCTCATTTGGACTGGAATGAGAAGCAGACTGCCACAGGCAAATCTAGCTATATTTGGGAAGCGAATGAACTATCGGCTTTTTCAGAATCCATGGCAGCTTTGTACATAATCAGTTCTATTCAAATACAAGTTCATGGTTCTTGGTAATAAATTTCTTTGAATACAACTCAGCATGCTTCCCTTCTCCCCATGTGACTCAGCAGGGCTCTGCTTTCTGTAATTTTTTACACTGACCATTGTTTGCACAGTGAATGGGCTGAAATATTACTTATCATTTACATTAGTGGCTCCCCAGTGGTTCCTGCTTGCTTTATTTGTAATTTTTGATGCCACAGAAATTCATCACTATGGTGGTACTCCTTCCCCTGCCTGCCCGCCATAGCTTGTTTAGACCAAAGCTGCATGGTTGCCATTCAATTTTATCCTATTTAACTGGTGAGCAAAGGGGCCTTATTGCTAATGTGACTTTATACTGCTATAGATCATATGGACTTGAGGGCAGTTAACAACAAAAATAGGTCATACAGTTTCCCCATATTACTGCCTTAATTCACTTGGCCAGTGAGTGAATTATTGGACTTTGTGAGAGCTTTTTACCCAACAAGAGCTCCATGGTTGGTGGGAAAAGTTGCACATAGTAACAAAAAAAGTCTAAGGGCCAGTTCATACTAGCTATTTCTTTCTTGAGACTATGTATGCCAGTATGCAGCTATATGGGGAAGACTGGAGGTACAATGAGCTACTAGCCATCTCTGAGCACAGTCTGTCTCCCTTTCCCCTCCAGCCATGGCAATTGGATAAATGCTTCAAACTAACTATTCTTTTGACAGTTGTGTTTCTAAATATTTGATTCTTGGGAGGATTTTCACAGTGTGAATAGGAGCAAATATTACCATCCTTTTAATGCAAATAGTGCAAGTGGTAAAGACACTGACTCTGTTGACTGCAAGATCATCAGGTTGGCAATTCGAGGCCTGGGTGCTGCATGATGGGGTGAGCTCCCATCACTAGTCCCAGCTTCTGCCAGTCTAGCAGTTTGAAAGCATGCAAATGCAAGTAGATCAGGGGTAGGCAACCTTTCCCCTTTAAGGGCCGAGGGACTTCAGCTCCCAGAATCCCAGGAGCTATTGGCCAACATGGGACTATTGGCCAACATGGCTGAGGCTTCTGGGAGCTGAAGTCCTTCGGACCTTAAAGGGGAAAGGTTGCCTACCCCTGAAGTAGATAAATAGGTACCACTTCGGTGGGAAGGTAAATAGTGTTCTGTGCAATCCTGCTGGCCACATGATCACAGAGTAGTCTCTGACAATGCTGGCTCTTCAGCTTAGTAACGGAGATGAGCACCACCCCCTACAGTCAGACACGACTTGACAACCTTGTCAACGGGGAATACCTTTACCTTTAATGCAAATAGATCAGGACAGTGAAAGAACTGACTCAGTGATTCTGACAATGTCCTGAAATGTAAGTTAATAGCATTCTGGGTTGGTTTCCATATACAGTGAACTAAGCTGTGAGAGTCAGACAGTAGTGGAATGAATAAATGACCAGGTTCAATGGTGTTCAGATATCTTGTGCCTTTTAATAGATGCAGAGAAGAGGGAAGCTGGGAGGTTTTGCTCTGCTGGATTATAAAAATGCTATACAGTAATCCCTTCATATTCAGAGAGAGGATAAGTATGGGACCCCTGCTGTTTTTCACAGTCTAGGTAGCAGAGAATTAAAAAATATAACTTGGGTGCTTGGAAGAAATCAAATTTCCTTACCATATGTATTTGGTCTAGGTTGCCATAAATTACCGGTATGTCTTTTTATAATACATATTTTAATAGATACTTGAGAATACTTCAGTAATGCTAGATCGAAGTTATAGAACAAGTATTAGGCGTGCATTTTATTTTTCTGCTAAACTTCCTCCTTGTCTACACAAAACCATAAACAGTTAATACAATAAACAGCCCTCTCTGTGCAAGAATAAGCTGCCTGCTGATTGAAGTTCACAGGGTGTCCTACAAACAGGACTAATCAATATGTTTGAGATGGAGCTAATCCAATGAAGAATGGTAAGTGACCTTTCTTGCTGTTTTTAGCCTGAAAGGTGAATGAGCCTTTTCCCAAAGATAAAATATCTTTGAAGGAAATAGCAACATTAAAAACCATTCATTTGACGGATAATTTGCAAAATAGCCAGCTAAAACAGGAAGCATACATATTTGCCTTAAGAAACTGGTTTTTAATAGGCAATGAACCTATTGTATCATTCCTTTCTCCTCATCTCTTCCCCCAGTATGGCAAGAAGATCATCCCAGACAGCAATTACCTCCATGCTAAAGGCCATATGCTAAGGAGTCCTGAACGCCTGCTTCTGCCACCGACGTCACTGGCAGCTTATTATCTCCCAGTATTTGATCTGAAATTTCTCCAGGGCATACTACAGCAAAGCCAACTAGTTTTCTCCTAACTTATAATAAGGAGAATATAGGAAATCAGGTTGAACAGCAGTACAATAAAACATAGAGAGTATGTGTATGTAGAGAGGTGTGTGTGTATATGTTTATTTATTCCCTCCTCCCAACCTCCCCTCCCCCCAAATATTTTGATTATCTGGTGCTTTAGCCTTCATTTGTGGTAAATGTCAAGACAGTATTGCACTTTAATTCCAGATAATACTGAGGATTGCATACATACACATGATTAGTTGTGTGAGTTGCTTGGCTGTATCTTCATTATATGCATCCACTTGGACAAGGACCAAGTCATGACTGCAGTGGAGAAGGAGGGACAAGAGATGCTTGGAAGTGTATCTTCTATGAGATAATCTTGTCAGGAAGTGGAACTCCAAAGACTGATGTGGGGCAACCTGCTGAGTGGAATACTTTATTGCTGCTCTGAGCCGGAGCAACCTACATGCCCCACCATCTGCTGTCCTAGCAGTTGCTGCTGTGCTGGTAACATATGTGCCAGTATGAGGAGGTGGAGAAGGAAGGGGGGGGGGGGTAAATATGGCACTCCTTGTGAAGACCCCATTCCCTTAGGAGACACGGTATGTGAGCCAGTGTATTAGCTAGACATGTCTCCTAGCACTCTCCTGGGTGTGATGGAAAGAACGTCTTTCTGGCAGCTGCAGTGCACGACAAGGCTTTGCATGCAGAGATGTGTAGTTGCAAAAAGTATGTGCGTATGGTGTGTCTGTGTCTCTGTGTACCTACTCTTCTGAATGAAAACATTCTATAGTGAGACTAATAGCAGTACACATTTAATATTTTTTTGCAGATTG
This sequence comes from Phrynosoma blainvillii, assembly GCA_026167975.1. NCBI lineage: Eukaryota > Metazoa > Chordata > Lepidosauria > Squamata > Phrynosomatidae > Phrynosoma > Phrynosoma blainvillii. The sequence continues at coordinate 271,596,670 of JANUYF010000002.1, forward strand.
TTCCTGAAATACTTGATAAGGGGCACGAGGATTCAGTGTCATTTTACTCTTTACCCACTTGTCTGATTAGTTTGCACAAAATTCAGAGATTATACAATTTGCATCCCATTTACACTTTACGTGAGTTCAGAATAAAAGTTCCATGCGATGGATATTTTATGCACAACAAAGAAGCATGGTGTTATGCATCTCTGCATCCCCCACACTGCATTTTGGGGTCCTCATATTTTGACATCTCATATTTGGAGATAGCATGTTTTTGAGAGATTGATGACCTTTCAGGAACAATAAAAAGGTCAAGTTCCCAAGAAAAAAGAAGTCACTTCCCTAGGCATATGGACATCCAAGTAAACAAAACTGCCTAATTTAAAGTGCTTCATCTTTCCCCTAAATATTTTCTTGGCAAGATTTCTTTAGAGGAAGTTTGCCTCCCTCCGACGATGACAGAGTATGACTTGCCCAAGGTCACCCACTGGGTTTTCCTGGGCAAGTGGGGATTTGAACTCTGGTGTCCATAGTTGTAGTCCAGTGCTCAAACTGCTATACCACATTGGCTGTCACTCCTTATAATAGCCAAGTTTATGTGCACTGGAAACTTTATATGGCTTATTCTTCATCCTACTTGCCATAGCCAGATAACTTTTATCTCCAGTTGCCCTTTACCCACACTCACATGGACATACAGGTGGTTTGTGCCTGTTATCTTCCTGCCTGTCCTGTATGAGCCAGCCTCTCTTTAGTGAATATTTACCCATTTCTGAAGGCCAGTAGCAGCCAATACAGAATGTTCATGCTGCATGTGCATTTTAAAGGGGCTGATTATTGCTATATATTCCAGAAGGTTTGATGTTGTATTAATGAGTCCATGTAGAAAACAAGCATGGTTCCTGCTATTAGCTTTCAGTCTTGAAGGTTCATATCTTTGCTTTTGAATTCAGTCCGAAAAAAGCTGCCAAAATGTTATCTTCTAGTAGTGACAGACATGCATGATCAGAGTTCCCATATGAACCTCCACATCCCTAAAACTATAGTAAAATATTAAATCCCTGATTAAGGGCCTCAGCAGACGGAGGCCCCGGAGACGCCGCGGGTCGGAGTGCCGCCGGAGTTCAGCCTCCGGACTGTGGCGCTCCTGCGGCGCATCTAAAAGGAGCACCAAATTGGCGCTCCTTTTAGATGTAAGGGAAAGTGCGCCCTAAAAGCGGCGGGCGCACTTTCCCTGGCTCAAACGGCGCAGCGCATGTGGACGCTGCGCCGTGAGGTCATCCCCGGTGCGCCGGCCGTGCGGACGGCCGGCGCTTCTGGGGCCAACCTCGGGGAGAGGAAGGGGCGCCGCTCGTGCGGCTGCCCCTCCTCTTCCCTGCCCGGAAGACGACTCTTTTAGTCGTCTGCCGAGGCCCTAAGTTAGCCATGAAATATAGCTGACTTGCAAAAGTATGAGCTTGTGCAAGATGAAATAAATAATGAACTCAAAGTCATGGAGGTGCTTCAAGTGTTCTATTTATATCTTTGGAGAAACTGATGGCAGGGACATGTGTATGATAACTGTGAGAAGTATAAGGAAGCACACAAGTAAGAAAGGATGTGTTGAAGAAATATTTCAAAGATATGAATATTTAAGAGCAGGAGTAGGCAACCTAAGGCCCGGGGGCCGGATGTGGCCCCCCAAGGCCTTTGGACCGGTCCCAGGCCGGTCCTGCTGCCGCCCCCTGCTGCCGCTGCCCGCCCGCCCGCCCGTCCGTCATGATGATATTGATTATTGTTGTTATTACTTGTTCTTGGGGTTTTCTTGGCAAAATCTCCACAGGGGGTTTGCCATGGCTTTTCTGGGGTTGAGAGAGTGTGCATGCATATTTTTTTAATTTTTAAAAAAACATTTATTTATATTTATATTTATTTATTTATTTATTTATTTATTTATTTATGGTGCTCCCCCCCATTGTCTGAGGGACAGCAGCCCGGCCCCTGGCTCAAAAAGGTTGCCTACTCCTGTTTAAGAGTGATAAACAACTTATTTTCTGGACACATTCTTAAGTACAGTTCAGTTTTAATCATAGAACACCAACAAAGATATGCGTATTTATAATAATTGACAGCCAGCTTTATTGCCTAATAAAGCTGCCAGTGCTTTTAAATACATTTATCTTGTGGTGGTGGTGGTTGCTGTTGTTGCTGTTATTGCTGCTGCTATTGTTGTTATGTGCTTATCTTGTAATATAGATATCTCAGATATGAATGCAACTGTAGTGCTTGGTGATTGCCATCTCAGTGAGTCAGGGAATCTGCTCTAGACTCTAGAACAGGTTCTGAACTTGTTTGGGGGTCTAGGTTTCAGCATCTCCAATTTCTCCTTTAAAGATCTAACTGAAACCCAGAGTTGATTCACTGCCCAGACGACAAGGAAGCCACCAGCCACTACAGATTGCAGCAACAGCAACAACAAAGATTGTACAATTTTACTCAAACTGAAAAGAAGAAAGATACAGCCAGCCCTCTGTATCGACTGTTTTTTTTTTTATCCATAAATTCAATCCTCCATGGATTGAAAATATTCCAAAATATATAAATTCCAAAAAGCAACCCTTGATTTTGCCACATTACACAAGGGACACTCTTTTACTATACCATTGTATTTAATGGGACTTAAGCTTTTGGTGTGCACAAGGGGTCCTGGAACCAAACCCCAGCAAATACCAAGGGCCCACTGAATTACAATCCGGTTTATCAAACCTTAGAGGAAAAACCATGATATGATACTTATTAATAGCACATTTCTCATTATGATTCTGATTAATTTAAATGGAAAGGCCCAATCTAGTCATATTATTAAAATGTTATATGATTTCTTTCCCTACATTTTAAACTTGCACCTAGAAAGTTCTCACCCACACTCCCCTGCAACTCAACTAGTTGAAGAAATTTCATTATTTTCTCCTTCTTCCCCATCTCCCCCAGCCTAGAGCCATCATCACCATGGTTACCAGGGTACCTGTTTGGAGGAGGATGTGCTGTAGCAATTTAGCTATTGAAACATCTTGTCATTTTGTCTTTAAGGAGAAATTCGTCAATAGTATCCCCAGGTTTAAATGAATGGCTGCCTAAGCATTGTTTATATTCAGCTGCAATATCCCCTTATCAACAGCTGTAAAAACTGAAATGAATTTGGATCATTACTTGTCATTGATTAACATGCCTATTCAGTGGCAGCAAGATGGGGAATTGATAAAGTTAACATTATGAATAATGTCATGGGCAGTAGCATGGGGAACCAATATGGGCAGGTAGTAACCTAGTAGTTTTCTCTTGTCATTATTCTCTCCTATGTGGTTCTTAATAAAAATAGCTATCCTTGTTATAAATATTGTGTTATTCTGTCCGAAAGGCAAACAAAAGACATCATGTATAGCCTGCTCTGAGGACTAACATTTTCCATTTTCTCATAACCAGCAATATTGCATGGCAAATCTTAGCATTTTCTTTTGTGAAATGAAAATTGATGACAGGGGCAGTCTTTCACATTTTCTTTGTAAAGCGCAATATTTTTCTTTGCTCTTCTCTTTAAAAATTCTCTCTTCTTTCCTTTCTCTTTTCCCTTTAAGTTATTTTTGGACATAGGCAGGTGCCTAAGAATTTGTCCGGTGAGTCAAACTGTATTTGTTCCAGAGAACTGGGAAATGGAAATAGTGATAAACCAGATTGTCAAAGACAACAGGTGCTGTCTGTTGTGATGACCACTTCACTAGCATAATTCATAAAGCTGGTTATGACATATAGAGCCCCATATGACTTAGGTCGAGCCCACCTGGGGAGCCATATCCCCCCCCCCCCCATATGAATCTACGCAGACACTATTCAGTCTCTTTCTGTGGGAAACATCCTTCTCTTCATCTTTCCAGCTTCTGAGACCCATCCAGTAGTGTTATGAGAAAGGAATTTTTTGGGTGCCAGTCCTAGTTATAGAACTCCTTTTAAAGATAGTCTAGATTGCCTGCTACTTAAACGATAAGGAGGGCCACAAAACATTTTCTTATGCAGGGCTTCAAAAAGGGCTCTGGTCTGGGTGGGTCTCTATTTTCTTTTATTGTGTTTTCATTTTGTTAATGCAATTATTCATTTGTTTTGTTTTGCTTTGCTTTGATGATATTCTTTTTTAATGGTAAAGATTAAGGCAATGGTAAAGGTTAAGATTTACCATTTTTAATAGTAAAAGATTAATGGTAAAGTTTAATCTTTACCATCTTTTAATGGTAAAGACTAAGAAAACCACAATAGGAGTTCTATTGAAACCTGCTTCTGAGTCCCTGAAGGACAAGCAAGGATCAGAGGGACAACTCTGAAGTGCTCAGGGGAGAGCAAATATGTTTGTAGGAGGATGGTGGTAAAACACTTTACCAAATTTTTGTCCATGTCCTTGGATGAATCTAGGAGTGAGGGGAACAAGCAGGATATGCTTATTAGTGCAATCGTGGACAGAGGGAGATATCGCATTATAGGTTAGACATGACAAGTAAGGAAAAGATAGGATATATAGAGTCTAGAAATCTATCCCAAGCTTCAGTCTTCCTCCCTCTTCCAAGATCTGGGTTGCTCTGTCAGTCCACTGTAAATCCAATTGATTGGATGGGTATGGCGGGTGGTAAATGTCTCACTATGTCAGTGGAAGGTATATACTGTCTTGAATGAGGCTCTTGTTTGCCCTCATAGATGAACTACTGGAACTAAGGGAATGTGAAGACTCCTATTGCTAATATCCTTTGTATGGGCTAGGTGCTTGATAATGTGGTGACCAATAATTCCAGACATTCTTGGAGGAAAATGATATCTGGATCCATTTTGATCTTGTTTCAGGCCAGGGTATGGTGCCCAAACAGGTTTAGTGGCCCTGACTTGTTATGGGTGAAAGACAGGGGAAGTGCTACCCTCTTCATCTTCTTGGCTCTCTATGACTTTTGATACCACTGGTTATGGTATGCTAATACCATATGGTATGATATGGTATGGACTGACTCTGTCAGATGAGAGAGGAAGGTACTGTGTTAAGCTGGTTCTGCTCCTGTCTGTGGGACCCACTCCAGAGAGTGGCATTGGGGGACACTTGTTCACTCCCATGCCCATTAAGATAAGGAGTGTTCCTGCATTCCATTTTGTATGCAGTGCTGTCCAATAACTATATAAAGCCACTAGATGAGATCTTTAGTAGTTTCAGGCATTGTGCCATCAGGATCCGATTACACTTGTTCAACTATTTCTTGGCGTCAACTTGGATTGTACAGGCTCAGGACCAGTACCTGGATGCTGTAATGGGTTGGATGAGGGTCAATAAACTGAAGCTGAATCCCAATAAGATGGAGGCTCTGTGGATTACTGGTTACTGAATCTGAGAGCTGGTAATTGGATGGGGTTGCACTCCCCCTGAGCAAACAGGTGGATAGCTCAGGAATATAGTGGGCCCTTGGCATTTGCTGGGGTTTGGTTCCAAGACCTCCCCACTCTGTGGATACCAAAATCTGTGGATGCTCAAGTCCCATTAAATACAGTAGCATAGTAAAATGGCATCCCTTATATTAAATGACAAAATCAAGGTTTGCTTTTTGGAATTGTTTTGAACATTTTTCAAGCTTGGATGGCTGAATCATTGGATAAAGAATCTGTACTCCAAGTTCTGTCTCTGTTACTGGAGGCCGAGGTGGGGTCTGTGGGTCAGAGTGACTGGAGCCAGCTTCAGCTAGTCCACCAGATATGGCCTTTTCTGGACTAAACTGCACTAGTTTATGCACTGGTTACACCATGTAATGAATTCTCTGTGGATCTGCCCTTAAAGACAATGCAGAAGCTGCAGCCAGTGCAAAATGCAGCAGCTAGATTGATAAGAGCAAATCACACAGAAACCATATAACACTTGAAAAAATCGCCTGCCAGTATGTTTGGTCTGAATTCAAGGTTCTGGTGATAACATTTAAAGCCCTAAATGGCTTGAGACATCAAGAACTTAAGGAACTTTTCTCCCTAACTCAAAAATTAAGATCTACTGGAGGGATGTCCTGCTGTGTCCTACAAATTGAAGTCCACAAGTACTTCAATATTCACGTATTTTTCCAAAAAGAATGAAGGGGAAAGGTTGGATTTGTTACATTTCTTTTTCGAGATGGAGAAATTTGCATTTTAGCTTTCTTCCCCCACAAATTTTGTCTAGCCAATTCATGGGTGGCTTGTGGACTGAGTGGTGTCGGACTGTGTTCTCTTCCCACTCCAGTCATGACCTGCTCATGAACCAAGCCGTGAGAGGGACCACTCCTTTCCTCCTCTAGTCATGAGCTGCCTATGGTTAAGTGGATAAATTATCTGACTCAATAGGAGGCAAATTATGATGTCTGCAAGGTAGTTCTTATGTTATGCTGTCTTGCTTATATACCTACCACTCTTGAAATGTGTGATACGATGGAAAGAAGTAGTTGTTGTGTGGCAGCTAGTGAGTGCTGCTTTCATTTTGAAAACAGGGTGTGTTTGGTTGTTTTTACTTCTATAACCATAGACGTTAATGTCCTCTAATTAACAATTGCCTGATAAACACATTGGATCTGCCCATATGGACATGTATTTGTGAATGGACTAGTTATGTGAACAAGAAAAATTCACTCTCTGAAAATGCTTTCTGATCATGGTGCACTTGGCTGTAGCCCATGACAACCAATAATCAGGTTGCATTTCAGTGCCAATCACGTGGTAATGCTGTGCTTGCCTTCGCAAAGCTTTGTAGGATTTTACTAGTCCCAAGGAATACTGTATGCAATAAAAATATTTTTTTTAAAAAAAATTCAAAGCACATTCTTTTGTGCCTTTACGATCCTACCTTCTCCCTTGTTTTGTACATCAAAGGCACCACTGAGCATTCAGCAAAGTTACATTGTTTGAACAGCACTTTGAAAAATTCCAGTATTGACTACTTGTTTCTGGAGCCTCTTATTAAATATAATTCTAACAACAGCTGAAAGGAAAATTAAGTCCCCTGCATATTGGCATCCCCTCAGCACAAAAGGTCAGCTAGATACCAATGAGCCAGAAAGCACTATGTGATCAAACATATGTTTGTTCATTTTTGCCATTCATTTATATGGCAAAGGAAGTGGGCTGTTGTCAATCTTTGTTTTCCCTTGTGAGTACTACTTTTCACTCCTTATGAAGCCAGTAAATTATTCTCAGAAATGCTTGCTCTAACATTTATATCCACGAAAGAAGCAGAAATACAAAGCTTCTGTCAGTTTTCATAGCAATTTATTTTTAGATTTCTTGGAAACAGTAGTGTGCAAAGAAGCTTGCCCATTATGGTTCTGGCTTCTGCTTCATCAACTGAAGGCAGTCAAATGTTTAACCTGCAAGTAATTTATGTTTGAACAACCACCTGTTTATGTGGAAAAGGCCTTCCAGTCTTCCCCACTATATCTTAAATTTGTCAGGGAGAGAAGGAGCAACTAGTCACAAATTGCCATTGTCCCCCTTCCCAGCTCTCCTCATAATAAATACATGGAAAGATAATCTTTCTACCTGCTGTCCCATTCACCTAAATTTTAGCTTAATTTGGCATATTATTGTGGAACTTGGAATTGTTGCTTGAAATGAACTGGTATGATTATAAACAGTCTGAAGAAGAGAAGCACTTGGGGCAGCTGTAGGATGAGGAAGGCTAGGGAGCTGGTGAAGGAAGGAAACGACTTCATGGATGTTATTAGTGCTACTTTCAACCACAGAGACTGCATGAACTCCAGGTCAGTTTGATGGTGAAGACTGGATAATAATGGCCACTTAATTCTCAGACTGGAAGGTAGAAACTATAGAACTATATGCCTTCTGCAATCATTACATCTACAGCGGTAGAATTCAGAGATACAGCCATCTTAATCTGGAATATCAATGTGTAAAAGGACCTTGTAGCATCTTTGAAACTAATGTGCAAAAAAAATTGTAGCATAAGCTTTCACAGACTTGAGCCCTAAGCAGACTGCCAGAAATAGTGCACATTAAATTGAGGCACTGCCCTGGCTCAGTGCTAGGGAATCATGGGAATTGTATTTTTTTCTGGGACATTGAGCCTTCTCTGTCAGAGAGCTCTGGTGCTACAATAAAATACAGTTCCCATGATTCCCTAGCACTGAGCCAGGGCAGTGCCTCAATTTAATGTGCACTACTTTTGGCAGTCTGCTTAGGCCCTTGGTCTATTTCTTCAGATGTAAGAGGAAGACCAAGTCTGTGAAAGCTTATGCTACAACATCTTCTGCATAGTTAGTCTCAAAGGTGCTACAAGATTGCCTTGTTTATATCTATAGGCACAGTGATTCAGACTGTGACATTTTACCAGAGTTTTTAACTATATTGGTGACCTTCTGGACTTTGTACTATCTTTTTGAGTAACTGTATATATTCCAGCTAATACTCTCTTATTGTGACATTAAATGAGTTTAAAGTTTGTGAAATTTAAACTGCAAAGTTGCAATATTTTGTGCGGAGTTTGATCCTTATGAATGTATTATACTGTTGCACATCTGTGACCTCTGATCTTTCAAAGGACTTGGCAAGTGCCTCAAAATGGCACTCATGCTGATCAGAAATACAATGCAGATTCAATCTGTTACATATCCAAATAGAAAGCCTTGCATTTGCTTCCCAGCAGTGTTGCTAGTCATGTGTTCGTGTATGTGTGCAATCCCCATCCCATGCTTTGTTTATTTCTACACAATCTGGTTTCTTAGTAACAGTCTTGAAGTAGAAATTTAATAACAAAACCAAGTGGCCATAACTTCAAGAAGGTAGGTTACTAGAAAGGTTCGTTTCTTTCAACGGAGTGAATAAAAGAAATATGGAAGTGGCAATGAAACAGGAAGTCCTGATTACAAAACAATCAATGTATATTTTTATCTCCTGCCTGATAATTAAAATGAGCTTGTTCCACTGAAACAGATTAATTGCTTTGACTTAATTATACTTTTAGTTCCTTTCCACAGTTCAGTCCTTTAATTCTGCATCTTAAACTAGTGGAATAATGGCTTGAGAAACAATTACATTGATAATAAACAGGATTGTTCCTTCTTAATAGTCTTTACTAGTGACTTCCGGCCAGCAAGAGGGAGCATGGAGAGCGTTTCCGTGGAGCTCCGTGGAGAAACGTTCCCTGGGTGCAGGTTTTGCCCATGTAACGGAGGAGGAGACAGAAAGAGGTGGGCAGCTAGTTCCCCTTGGTATAGGGGACATGGAGGAACCCCACAGAGGCTTGGAGTTGACACCCCATAACCCAGCTGCTACGAGGAGAAGGAGGAGAGAAGCTGGACGTGCCGACGGGGGAGTCAAGAGCCGTGGGGAATCCAAGCCGCGTCCAGGCGGCCAAGGCCAGTAAACGCGACTTGCCGAGCCTTTTTATATTTATATATAAAATATATAACCCAACGAAAAGGGGAATAAAAGAACAGATGAGAAAGCTTACAACCTTTGAGAGGGTGGAGAGAAAGAGAAGAGAATAGAGAACCAGAAGAAGGCAAGGGAAAGAAGAAAAGAGAAAGGAAAAGGGGGGAAAATAAGACCAACATAAAAGGGGTTAAAGAAGGAAGATCCAGGGATCACTCACCCCTCCCCAATTATAATTTTCTCTCCTCTTGTAAACACAACAATATTGTCTGTTCTTGGGAAAACTTAAAGAATACAACGAAATAGAGAGGATTGGGTTGAACTAGAATTAGCTGGACTTGTCTACTGATTCAACTGAGAAAGTTATCAGCAGTTATCCCTCCTTGAACGATTGGGGAAAGACACATAGTAAGAATAAAAATAACAATTTATTTTAGACCATCTGATACAGACTGCCTGGTTACTAACTTACTAACTTACCGCCAACTGTCTGCCTGACTGTTTGTTATTTGACTCAATTATCGATCTAACTAATTTAAAATGGAAGTTTAGAAAATCAAAAGAGACCAGAAGTTAACTGTAAAGGGTTAACTGTTATATGCACTTTCTGAGATCTTAACAGCTGTGCCTAAGACTGCTAAACTTCTACTGTTATTAGAGTTCCCTCCTGTGGAGAGAAAGACAGCTTTGTATTGCAGTATCAGCCTTTTGACTCAATAAGCGAAATTGGACATTTGAGCTTAAGATACAAAACTAGAAAAGAATTATGGCAACCTCAGTTAAAAAAACGGCTGCTGCACAGGTTGCTAGTCTCCCACAAAGAAGGCAATCTTCGGAGACATCCTCCATTTTGGAGGAAATAAGAAAAATGAATGAAAAATTGAAATCAGAACTGGAAAATAATATGAAAAAAGAAATAAAATCACTAAGGGCAGACATTAAACAGGACTTTAAGGCGGAACTGAGAGACATTAAACACTCCCTTGAAGAAGTAACAAAAGATCTGAATATTGCTAACCAAAAAATAATAAAATTGGAAGATAGAACTACATCTTTGGAGGAAAATCTTACAAATTTGAAAAAAGAGGAGGAACATGAAAAGGAAAGAAAACTAGATGAAAAAGCTTTGGAAGCTCTCAAGGATAGAGAAAACTGCCTGAAGATTCGTGGAATAAGAGAAATAAAAGATGAAAATTTATATGATTATTTAATCCCTAAATTAGCAGAATATATGGAAATTACAGCGCAGGAACTGCAATGGGAAATAAGCAAAATGTTTCGTATAAACTCTAAGATTGCTAGAGAAAAAAATTGGCCAAGGGATGTGGTGATCTACTTTTTAAGAAAAAAGACACGAGATAATCTGTTAGAATTAAGTTATAAGAAAATTTTCAGTATCGAGGATGAGGAGGCTAGGATTTATAAAGACATTCCTAATAGAATACTGAGGAAAAGAGAGAGTTACAAGTTTCTAACTACCTTTTTATATAAGAATGTTATATTTTACAGATGGGAAAGGATAGAAGGACTCTAGGTTCTTTACAAGCAAAAATGGTACAAATTAAATACACTGCAAAAAGCTAAAGAATTTTGGGAAAAAATATCCAAGAAGTAAGGAAAGAAGCAGAGAAACAAGGAAACCAACTATATAAGAAAAAATTAAATCAGCCACAAAAGACTACAAGAGGGATGCCGACAAAATAGATGAAGAGATAAGCAACTTAACGGCAGAGGAAGAAGAAGAACAACAGGAAGAGGAAGGAGTATACAGTGAGGAAGAAGAAGAAGATTTAACATCAAAAGTGAGAGAAGAAGAATTCTATCAAGGGGTTTGAAGATTAAGCTGAAACTTCTGTCAAATACTTGTTTATATAAATCTGTTTTGCATTGTTATCAACTGTTGCTTTTGTGTTGTTCTTCTTTCTCATCCATATTGAAATAATAAGTAACGATTATAGAAAACTTGATCTACATTGGTAGTAGTGATACTTAGTCCTTTTTTGACATTTAACTTTTTGATTTGTATTGAAAATAAAGCTAGATGATGATTTACAAAGACATAACCTTGTTTACTTGGAATGTTAAGGGATTAAACAATAAATCTAAGAGAAATGAAATATTCCATCTGATCAATCGGGAGAGATATGACGTAGTGATACTTCAGGAAAGGCACATCCGTACCAAAGATAAAAGACTCTTGAGAAACCCAAAACTTGGTAAGGAATATATCTCAGCAGCAAAACAAAAAAGAAAGGGGGTAGCGGTTTACATATCTAAAAATATTCAATCTAAGGAACTGTTTAATGATGATAAAGGCCATTATGTAGGAGTTGAAATGTTGGTACAGGGTAAGAAAATGATCCTAGTGGCAATTTACGCCCCACAAGAAAACAAAAAAAAGTTTTATAAACGACTATATGAAGAAATTGTGAAATGTGAAGAACATGACATTATCATGGGAGGTGACTTTAATGCGGTTATAGATCCTACGGTAGATAGACTCTCCAGTAAAAAAATTAAAGAAAAGCAAGGTAAATTACCCGGGACTTTTTTTTCTATGATAAAGAACCAAAATTTGATAGCTGCTTGGAGGTACAAGAATGGAGAGAGGAGAGAATTTACATTTTACTCACCCAGACATAAATCAATGGCTAGGTTGGATATGTTTTTAATTTCAAAAACATTGTGTAACAAGATAAAGAAAATAGAAACTTTACCAAAAACATACTCGGACCATAATCCAGTAAAAATGACATTTAAATTGATTGAAACAGAATTCCAATGGCAAATTCAGGATTATCTCTTGAAAGACAAAAAAATAGTAGAAGAAGCCAAATGAACCCTCAAATATTATTTTTTAGAAAACTTAGAGAAAGGTACAGATATAAATATTGTTTGGGACGCTTGTAAATGTGTGATATGGGGCTTTTTCATCCAAAAACATCAAAAACTACAAAAAGAAAGAAAAGAAAGATTAAAATCTATTACTGAGGAATTAGCCAAGAAAGAAAAAGCATTATTAGAGAGTAATAATAAAGATAAAATAATCAAAGAAATAAAAGCATTACAAAAACAGTATTCTATAGAGAACATAGAGAAAATGACGAGATTAATGAAGAGAGTAAAAGCAAAACATTTTCAAAATGCAAATAAAATTGGAAAATGGCTATCTTGGAAGCTTAGAAAGGAGAGAAATAAAAGATTAATTACAAGAATAAAAATAGGGAATAAAACATACACGGAACAAAAAGAGATTAAAGAAATTTTCCAAGATCACTTTAAGAAAGTTTTCAAAAAAGATAAAGACAAAACAAAAAAGGTTGAGGAATATTTGAAAGAAAATATTGACTTAAAACTGAAAGAGGATCACAGAAAAGAACTAGAAAAACCAATAACGTTGTCTGAGTTAGAGGAGGTGATAAAAAGAGCTAAGAATGACAAAACACCAGGTCCAGACAGTTTAAATGCCAGATACTATAAAATATTCAAAGATGAACTGATAACACCGCTATTGGACACAATAAACAATATAGATAAAGGAGAAGTACCTCCGACTTGGAAAGAAGCTAATGTGTCCTTAATTCTTAAAGAAGGAAAAGATGAACAGGATCCAAACAGTTACAGGCCAATCTCTCTACTGAATGTAGATTACAAATTCTATGCAGCTATCTTAGCAGAAAGACTTAAAAAGATACTAGTTAATTATATTTCAGAGGAGCAATGTGGCTTTCTACCGGGGAGACATTTAAAAAACAACATAAGAAATATAGTTAATGTAATTGAGCATTTTGATCTACATATCGATAAAAAGCTAGCAATTATATTGCTTGATATGGAGAAAGCTTTTGATAGCTTGAACTGGGAATTTATGATTGGAGTTTTAAATTGGATGGGATTTGGGTCTAAATTTCTAAATTGGGTATCAGCTATATATAAGGACCAAGTAGGAAGAATCAAAATCAATGGCATAAGAACAAAACCAATTAGAGTTAACAAAGGCACAAGGCAAGGGTGCCCACCATCACCTCTCCTATTTATTTTAGCGTTAGAGACCTTCATGTGTAAAATTAGGAAAGATACAAAAATAAGAGGAGTGAAAAGCAGAGGAGAAAACTATGTGGTTAGAGCCTACGCAGACGATATAGCGGTGACAATAGAAGATCCGATGGAAAATATTACTCAGCTAATGCTTCAATTAGATGATTTAGAAAAAGTTTCAGGATTAAAAATAAACAAAAGAAAAACAAATGTTATTACTAAAAATATGTCACAGGAGGAGGAAAAGGAATTAACTAGAATTTCAGGCTTTGCGGTAAGTAATAAAGCAAAGTATCTTGGAATAATAATCTCCAAAAAAAATTCAGAATTATTTAAAAACAACTATGTTAAAACATGGAATAACATCAAAAAAGACTTAAATAACTGGAAAGAGTTAAAATTAAGTATGATGGGGAGAATAGCAGCAGTTAAAATGAATGTGTTACCAAAGATGCTTTTCCTCTTTCAGACACTACCAATAATTAAGAATTAAAGATTGGCAAAGAAATTTGTCAGAATTTATCTGGGCGGGTAAAAGACCCAGAATCAATCAGATTTACATGCAGGATTTAACAAAAAGAGGAGGCTTCTCAGTACCAAATCTAAGAATTTATTTTGAAGCCAGTACGTGTATATGGCTAAAAGAATGGCTAAGCCTAAAAGATAGAAAATTGTTAAAACTAGAAAGCACACAATTAAAATTTGGCTTTCATGCTTTTCTATTTTATGAAAAAATACATGCTAATAAGAGCTTTGAGAATCACTTTTTAAGAGCTGCTTTATTTTCAACCTGGAAAAAAAAAATACAAAAACAGAATTTGTCCCAAGCTACCCTTATGGGCATCACCCCAAGAAGCTTTATTTCAAATTGACCCGAATAAAAAGGAACCTTGGCTAAAATATCAAGATATTTTAGAGAAAGAAAAAGGACTTTTCAGAATAAAGACCCTAGAACAACTAAAGTTAGAAGGGAAAGAATGTGGATGGTTTTTATATCATCAGTTAAGAGCAAGATTCAATCTTGACATTAAGACTATAGGGATAATGGAGAAAAAAACTGACTTAGAGGAAAATATTATGAACGATAAACCAGCACAGTTGTCTAGAATTTATAAAAGGCTGTTAGAAATATATACGGAAGAAGATCTGATTAAAGATAACATGATAGCTTGGGCCAAGAATTGTGGACATGAGTTAGAATTAACTCAATGGGAAAAATGTTGGAACATCAGGTTAAAGTACTCCCTAAGTCAAGAAATCAGAGAAAATTATTATAAAATCATATATAGATGGCATTTATCTCCAGATAGAATAGCCAGAATATATAATACAGGAGATAAATGCTGGAAATGTGAGAGGGTAAAAGGCACATACCATCTCTGGTGGGAGTGTGTATATGCAAAAAGATTTTGGAAAAATATTCAAAAGAACATGGCTCAAATACTTGATATAAAATTGGATAGGAAGCCAGAAATTATGTGATTATGCATGATTAACAGCAACTTGGAAAAGAAACACGGTAGAGTCATATTTCACATGCTCACAGCGGCTAGGTTAGTTTACGCAAGATATTGGAAAACCAGTAGAGAAATACAAATAGATGAATGGCAGTCAAAACTTATGGATCTAATGGAAATGGATTTGTTATCTGGGGAATTAGAGGAAAAATCAGAAGGTAGAAAAAAGGACTGGAAGAAAATATATGATTACTTGAAAAGAAATTGGAGTGATACTTTATATAGAAAAAAGATGGAAGATTAATAATGATAAAGATTCATGTGTATGTGGTTTATTGGATTTAGAGAAAAATATGTTTTAGTTAAGTTTAAATGGAAATAGCTTTGGATCATTTTAATTTGAAAAAAAAATTAAATAAAAAGGGGGAAGTAATATTATTAAAATTATCTTGATGATAAACTGGATACCACAGAATAGTATCAAGGAAAGAAGAAGAAAATGAAGAATAGGAAGAGAATCAGTAATGTGGAAGTTATAAATGTTTTTTTTTGTTTTGTTCTCGTAGCTGTTCCTTAATTCAGTTGCTTAAAAATTTGATATTTGATTTTATATATATATATATATATATATATATATATATGAATGGAACTTGCAAGATCACAGCTGTATCTTTTTAATTTGTTTTTGTGATAATTTAATAAAATTTATTTAAAAAAAATTAATAGTCTTTACTAGTTTAAAACAGAAGCCACAGCATTGTTCCCAGCCAACTTCAGCAACTCCAGGATGTCTGTGGATGAGGAGCAAAGAGTGGCTTTTCCTTACTGCTGTCTTGCTCCAGCAGTAGATCTGCTCTCTGATTTTACCAATTCAAAGTGAAAACTAATGCTGGAGTTGTTGCTTTGGTGTAGTCAAAATCTTTGTGGCCATGTGTCTTTTCTTATGGAGCCCAAGCTTCTATTTGGAGGAGTGACCATCCCAAGTCCAGTTTAAAGTTGAAGAATCACCCTTATATAACTATACAGTTTTTCCCAAACCTTCCTATCCTGCTTCCTTTTTTCTTTAGCTTCAGCATTTATGGCTAAATTATCTCTTAGTCCTTCCGAAATTATATCTATTTCCAACATTTCTAACAATTTAAGAATCCATTCTTCCAACATAATGTCTTTCTTTTTTTTCCAATATTTTGCGTACGTTAATCTGGCAGCTGTTAACATATAAAAAATTATTTGGCCTAATATACAAGGTAAAATCTAACAAGGTACCTATGTAGGTAAGTCAGAATAAAAGAAAATGAATCGATTCAATATGTCCGTCAACAGTTGGCACCATGACAGCAGTATGAGCAGGCAGGCACATGGTTCACTTGGCCCCAATCATCTTCATTATTGTTTTTAAGCAACTATAATTGTTGTTAAATGTCCCTCTATATATTTAAATTAGTACAGTGGGCCCTTGATATCTGCTGGGACCCCCCCCATACCAAAATTTGTAGATGCGTAAGTCCAATTAAATACATTGGCATATTAAAATGGTGTGCCTTATTTTAAAAGACAGAAATCAAGGTTTGATTTGGGGAATTTATATTTTTAAGATATTTTCATGCTGTGTTTAATCCACATGTCGCCCAAAATGCAAGGGTCCCGAGAGCGCACACACATAATATTCAAAATAGGGAGATTTTATTAGCTGAAATGACAGCAACCAAGAGGGTTTGGACAACCAAAGCAAAGATCATGCCTGTGTATAACAGTTCCAAGAAATAGGACTCCCAAGTGCAGGTTCAACTCAATTTTATTTGTAATCACAGGAAATCTACATTCACACAGGCATTCACTCACATACACATTCAAGAACTAATAATATAAAAGTGGTAACAAATAATGACTTGAAGGAGTTTGCAGAGGGTAATACTGTACCAATTCCAGATGTGTAGTTCTGTCAGGGAATGCAGTGAAATGGAAAATGGTTCAGCAGCTGCCTTGGAACAGTAGGGTGGTCAGCTTATGCTGTGGAGTCATGCGAGAGACAGACAGGGTGTTTGTATGAATCTCAAATGAGACTGAATTGGGGGTGCTTTGGCAAGCACTTTTATAGGCCAAAACAAATCCCAGGGCAGATCTCAGGATGTGAAAGGATTTCCAGGAGCAAGGAAATTGAGATTGCCTGGATGATCAGTACAAATGTCCTTGGATAAAAGGAGTACTGCTTCTGGAGGGGAGTGTACTTGGATTCCTGTTCACTTGCAAATACAAGGTCTATTGCCCACCATCACACCTATCCATGAAGGGATTATGCAGATTCCGATCTCAATCGATCTATCCCATGTACATTCTCTAGAGCTCCCCCAAGCTAAGCTTACCAGATTTCCATATATGGCAAAGCAATTTCCTGCACTGGGATGCCCTTGCGGCTGTGTGCAATGGGTGAATGTGGAAGGAAATGGCTGGAGTGAGGTGATGAGGGACAGAGGGGAGAGAAGCCGGTAGAAGAACAGGAAAAGGCAGATGAGGTAAGTGACAAGAGAAGGGTTGTTTATGGAGGAAGAGAGGAGGCAGATGCAGTCAGGGAAGAGAGGACCTACAGTAGCAGCGGAGAGACTGAGTTGAACCCCTAGCAGTAGGAATGCAGGCCGAGATAGTGGAATAGTAGTGGCAGGAGGAGGTACTGGGTGGAAAACTCAAAGGGATAGCTAGATGGAGAGGTAGGTGGGAGAGGAATCAGGAAACTCAGCAAGAGCAAAAACCTAGTAGAAGAGAGGCCATGCTGGAGAGCAATTATGTATTCAAGTATTTTACTCCAGGTTTCAAGTCTCTGCTTCCACATCTCAAGTTGAGTCTAAAGTCCTTGCAAGATACTTCCAAGTCAAGTCTCAAGTCAAGTCTCATATCTGAGAGCCAACTTTAACAGAAAAAAGGAGATGTGTGTGGAGTTTCAGTAATTAGAAAATCGAGAAGATGTGAACATTAGGTAAAATAAATTATCAGAAGGGAACAGGAAACATGCTAGACAATGGGCTTGAGGGGGAAGGATCCTTCTAAAGCTTTTCAAAAGCTTTATAAGGCTTCAGTGATTTGCAGCAGATCTCAAGCCCTACCTCAAACCCATTGCTTGATGCATTTGCTGTTTCTGGATGAAATTAGGTCAGCAAGTTAGTTGATAAAAATATACAAGTCTGAAGTTGACTCAGTGTTGAGTCCAAGTTGAGTCACTGAAGTGACTTGAGTCTGACTGAGTCTGAGTCAATCAACTCAAGTCTGTATCACCCCCAGAGAATAATCAGGAGGTGGCCAGACAGACGGGGCTGGGGATGAAAATGAGAAGGCAGGGGCTGGAGTATACGATGGCAGGAACTAAATGGTGCATGGGATGGGCAATGAGCCCAACTCTTTTCTTTATTCCTAGATGGGGCAGAAGTTCAGTTGATTTTAGTTAAGAAGGGTAGTGATATCCCCCAGCGGCATCCCTGCCGCTGGTGTCACCCAATGCGTGGGGCAGGACTTGAGGGGCAGAAGGGGTGGGGCTTCCACAATGAGGTGCGGGTACACGCTCAGGCAGGCCGAGCATGTGCCTGTGCCCACACACCCCGTGCCACAGGGCCCATCCTTGCCACTGCCTCCTTCTCCTCATAGGAGAAAGGAGCGGTGGCAAGGAACTGGGAGAAGTGTGTGTGCTTCTCCCAGCAGTCCTCAGCGCCGCCCCCTTCTCCTCATAGGAGAAAGGGGCAGCGGTAAGGGGAGCCAGGAGGCGTGCACGCTCTTAGCCTGGCTCATTGCCACCTGCCCATTCTCCTAAGGAGAATGGGACTGTGGCAGGGGCAGGAGGCCCCTGACTGGGTGTCACCCCCCTCTGAGGTGTCACCCAGTGTGGTCCTCACCCCCCCCCCGCACCCCTTCAGTGATGCTATTGATATCCCCTGAGACCTTGTACACACTATATCAGTTGCTGAAATAAACATACCATGTTAGTAGTTTCTAGACACTTAGGTCTACTTCCTTGGGGTGGATTCTCAAGCAATGGGTAAGCTGGGCCTCTCCATGGCTGGTGGTGGGGCCACAGAGTGATTGGTTAATAACGTGTACAGTGTTAACCTTCTCTGTTCTCACCTTTGTTTCCAGAGTAGTGCTAAGCAGGATGGGTGCAGGGAGGAAGGGAAATGAAACTATATATCTTTAGGAGTTTTGTTCATATTTTGAACAGAAAAATAAAATGAAATTCTGATATATGAACATTCTGGGTAAGATATATTCTACAGAAATTGGAATTCAGATATTCTGGAAGGTCTGCAGATGTTGGCAAAATATGCATGAAGATCCAAAAGGCAGTATTTATTTTTAGAAAATGTATGTGACTATTTTCCCTTAAGGAGTGCTCATAAGTATAGCAAATATTTATATCTCCCTTTTGCTGCACCACATGAGGACCCTTTTTACTTTTTGCTGATTGTGCAGGTTTTCATAGACTGTTGTCCTAGAGAATGAATGTAGTGCAGGTAGCCAGATGCATCACATCATCCTCTGTGTTACCTAAACTTAAAAGCTATAAAGCTACACTCAAAAGGTTTCACAGAGCAGGAAGACTACTCTTCAAGCATATAAATGCCATATTTTGTTAGTCAGACACTAGAAAAAAGAATAAGTGGGCTTTATGTGTATTCCCCCCCCCCCCATGATAGGTAAATTTTACTACTCAGTGTATTCCATTGAGTGGAAACAAACCTCTCTGGGTAGCACTTATGCTGTATTCTTACATATTAAGCATCTCCATTAAAATAAAAGTTTTAGAAGACAGAGAAGCAGCCTCTCTCTTTTTAAAAACTGGGGTGAGGGAGGAATATCATAAAAACTAATGGCACTTCTCTTATAGATTACAGCAGGGGTAGGCAACCTTTCCCCTTTAAGGGCCGAGGGACTTCAGCTCCCAGAAGCCTCAGCCATGTTGGCCAATAGTCCCATGTTGGCCAATAGCTCCTGGGATTCTGGGAGCTGAAGTCCCTCGGCCCTTAAAGGGGAAAGGTTGCCTACCCCTGGATTACAGCATGAAAATCCATCCTAATAAAATCCAGAATTTTGTCCCTTCATTATAACATAAGCATATGGGTAAAGGTAAAGGTTTCCCCTTTGATGTCTAGTCATGTCCAACTGTAGGGGATGGAGCTTATGTCCATTACTAAGCCAAAGAACCAGCATTGTCAAAGACAACTCTGTGATCATGTGGTCAGCATGACTGCACAGAACGCTTTTACCTTCCCACCGAAGTGGTACCTACTTGCACTTTTCCATGCTTTTGAACTGCTAGGTTGGCAGAAACTGGGACTAGTGACCAGAGCTCACTCCGTTCCACAGCACTTGAGTCTCAAACTGTTGACCTGCCAGCCTTGCGATTATCAGAGGCAGCATCTTAACCACTAAGCCACAGTGTCCCTGGAACAAAAGCATATACAGAAGCATTTTTGTTAACTTTTAAAATCTACTGTGTATTGTGATTAGTATTAGAAGAATGGCAAAAAGTTAAGTAAAAGCTGATACCATATCCTGTACATCATTCTTGGATAGAACAGCCCTATATAATATAGGATCCTGTATAGAATGATACTTTACAGTTTACTCTGGGACACTTTTGCAATGATGAGAGGCTGCTATTTTAAATGCCACAGCTTGCTTGCTGCTCCATCCCAGAAGCCTTTGTGGGTTGTGTGGGGTTTGGAAAGGAGCAGGAAAACCAGCCAATAGGAGGCAATGCTGTTGGCTGGGATGTGAGGAATCTGGCTGCAGACTTCACTCATGTTGAGTGCTGTGCCACTTAAGCCAGCTTCCCAATGCTCAGAGCTCAGTATGCTTTGGAGCTTTGTCAGGAGAAAAGTAGTGGGAGAACAGCAGCTAGGTATAGGACCCTACATATAACAGCCCTATATAATAGGGATGGAGAGAGTTCAGGCCTCAGTATGCATATGGCCCCTAGATTCCACTTTTGTAGCCCATGCTCCTTACAGTCCTCCTAAGATCCCAGAACCTTCCACATTTTGTAGGCCAATATTCAGAAGACAATTTGACTGAAAATGGCCCAAAATGTGAGAAAACTTTTTGCAGATGTGATAGTTTAGCTTCTTTACCCCAGAAGGTATAAGATAGGGGATATAGAAGGTAAGGTAAGCAGAAAAAGGAAGATTGCATTCCAGATGGAGAGACTCAATCAAGAAAGTCATAGGCCTGAGCAGGGCTGTGGATGACAAGGTGGCTCAGAAGTCTCATTCATAGAGTTGCCATAAGTTGAAGTTGACTTAATGGCAGTTAACAACAACCCTCAGACCCCATCCCCAACCAAAACCATCAGAAAAATACAGCTTCAAATGTAAACTATCTCTCAGATTTCTGTTACTGACTCCCACTTTCCTTATCACCTGTTAAGATTTTGTATAGCTATTACATACCCCATGGGAAGAATGTTACTCTTTGGAGGAGGCAGAGGCCCTTTTTTCCTGCAGAAAGCAATTTTCCCTCATCTGAGTTTATCTTGGTAACTAGGGGGAAATCTGTGTGAGAGTGACAGTGGAACACACTGCTTCAGAGAGTGGTGGAGTCTCCTTCTTTGGAGGTCTTTAAACAGAAGCTGAATGGCCATCTGTTGGGGGTGCTTTCATTGTGTATTCCTGCATGGCCCGGGGGTTGGATTGTATGGCCCTTGGGGTATCTTCCAACTCTCTGATACTATGAGAGTTTGCTGGTCTGTGGGCAACTTACTGTGGGCACCTCTGAGGACCTGTTCAACTATCAGGTGCAAAGAATTTTGACTTCTGTTAGCTAGGGGTTGAGTGTTTTTATTTGCTTTTATTAAACATATTCTGCATCCTTATATCAATTATGTCTAATCAAGAAACTATTATATTGTAACATGAGACTTTGTTTCATTTGGAATCTGGCTTGACTGGACGGAATTACATATGACACTTTCACCCCACCCCTAACTCCATTTGCCTATCCAGTCTTCCATCCCATACATGACAGGGGCATCAATATTTGAACTCCTTCCTCCACTGTGATACATGACACTATCATAGGTTCATAAAATGCAACAGGTTTCTTTTTAATTGGGATACATGTGAGAGAAATCATATTAGCTGCTCCATATGGCTGTACAAATGGGAAAAAAATGAGAATGATGGTAAGGGTGGTGGTGGTGGTGATGATGATGATGATGCAGCATAGGACTCTTGTTTTCCGAGCTAAATTCTGTTCGCCTGGAATGTAGTGACTAGCAGTGCATCTACATTGTAGAAATAATGGAGTTCAGCATCACTTTAAGTGTTATCGCTCCATCCTATGGAATCCTGGAGTTTGTAGTTTGACAGGGTGTTTACCTTTCTCTGCCAAGGAGTACTAATGCCACAACAAACTACAAACCCAGTATTCTGTAGGATGGAGCCACAGCAGTTAAAGTGGTGTCAAACTGCATTATTTCCACAGTGTACATGCACCCTTTGTTAAGAATGAGGAAGAAACCAGGGTTGATGGTCACTTCATTTTATAGGCCAGTAGAATAGAGTGCTCTACAAACTGGAATAAATAAATAATATATGATTATATATTTTTGGTATCACTTTCCATTGGTGAGATTGCACATTTTTTGAGAGCAGATGGTACTCTAAGGACAAGAAGAAGAAGAAAAAAAGTTACAACAATCTTAGGTGGAGTTCAAACTTGCAAACCAATTTATTCAACCATTTTTAGTCTTGGTCCAACCATTTCTTTAAATTGTCTGTTTCACAGTCTATTTACTGGCTGGAGTTTTGGATAATATAATAAAAAGCACTGACAGGTTTAAATTAAAAATAAAATTAAAGAAAGAATTCCCTCCCTGAATCAAAAAAGTCTGGGATATGAAAAACATTTTTGCCTGGTTTTCAAATACAGACCAGTGTGGGCACAAGTGAGCCTCTCTGCCTAGGAACTTGCATAGATGGGATTCATGAGTTGAAAGGTTCTTTCTTTTGTGGCTACTGTCTACTTTACTTGACAGGGGCATTTTAATGCTCCAGGAAAATGCATTTAATGGGAGTTATTTTTTGAGGTAATATCGCTTTAAACCAGCATCACAGTTGTGTATTGCATTTGTACACATGTTCCAGCATGTGAGATGACTCAACATCTTGTCTTGTTTAGTGGAGATGCAAGTGCTTTCACAAAATGAATGTTTAAAACATAAAAATTAATATTCAATTTTAAAAGAGCAGCTCAGATCACTGACAAAAGTTGAGGTTAATGTGATTTATCAGATTGGATTAAACAAATCAGATTACCATGTAGCAAAAGAGAATGGGATTTAAAATTATTTAACAGAATAGCTGTGATGTGTGTAAATGCTTTTTATTTAGTGTCGTTTCAAGGAAGAAAAAAAAACTGTTGACTTTAAAGAATAAAAGGATGAAATGTTCGTGACTGAAATGTAGCATCCTAGATCCTGTTGCCTATGTGTGGGTTACAATTGCATTTATACCATAGTAACATTTTTGACAATGCTAGTGTGTATAAATTAAGCTATGTGGATAGGTAGGTATGTGCCTTTCTGTGCCTGTGTATATAAATGATGTGGTAAGAGAAATTGTTGCTTGATTCTTGATTTAGCTGTGGCTATTAGATTTTTCTTCCCGGAGGCATTGGATAATCGGTTTAACAGAACATAGTCATTTGTCTTGTTTGCTGACTACATAACAGATGGATTTGTGATTTCAGTAATTACGATATGAACATTAATAAGACATGATATCTTTTATTAATTAACACTTTTCAACATTTGGATCCCCCCCTCACCCCACTCCAAGACATGGCTGCATACAAACTGATAACATGCAGATATTAGTTGTATGGATTATATTTTTGGGAAACAGCAGTAAACTCTTTGGAAGACTATATTCAAAATATTATAGGTACAATCCTATTTACATGCAGTGCAGCACTCATCAGCCCTTGCTCAATTATCAGAAACTGCTAGTTATCTGACTTTACAGAGCTTTGGTTCACTTGACCCAAAGGAATCATGTTCAGGGTTAAGGATATCCCTATTCCAGATAGACATGATTAAAGCCACTTGCCAACACATGATGAGCCAAGTTCAAGTTAATGCATCACATTAAAAGTATCCCAGAAGAATGATGTATTTCACCTCACAACCCGCTTTAATAACAATTTGGTCAATGCATGTCTAGATGTGGCAGAAGGTCACATGAGTGGTCTCCCTTGTCAGTGTAATCCTATGTAAATAGCTCTCCTTTATATTCAAATCTCTGACTACCCTGCAAGAGTAGCTGTTAGCCTCTTGCAGGAAAAAAGGGATTTGGGGGCAGCAAGAACAAACAGATTGAAATAAATTGTAAAAATTGTGAGCGGAAGTGGGCAGGAGTGAGAGACAGAGAATGTGGTACAGTAGCTAGTAAGATAAAGCTTTCATCCTACAAATTTGTAAAGGAAGCAAGGAAAAGGAAATTTTTGTATGCTTCTGCTGATATCATCAAAGATTGTCCAACAAGCTATTTTTCACCTTAACAACAGCATGCCATTTCAGTCGTATGAGTGGCTGTAATAAGATATTAGTAGCAATATTAATATTAATAGACATGTATACAGTGAGCCTGCTATATTGGTGGGTTAGCCCTCTACAGTTTGGAGCTCCCGCAGATTGCCATGCCCCATATTAGCCAATGGCAACCTATGGCCATGTTCATGCTGGTGTGGGTGTGTGTACGTTGCCATCCATTGACTAATGTGGGATTGAGCATTTACATTTTCCCCATCAGTGTGTGTGTGAGTGTGGAACCAAATCCCTGCATGGTCTACTGTATTTGTATTTCTCTTCTTGTGTTGTAAACTACATTTGGCACATCTGTGCAGAAAATTAAAATTAAAATAGTAGTAATATAAATTAAAATAGTAGTAGACTCTGGAAATCACATGCTCTCAGCCCCAGAAGAAGGCAATGGCAAATCTCTGAACAAATCCTGCCAAGAAAACCCCTTGGTAGGTTTGCCTTAGGGTCCCTATAAGTCAGAAACAACTTGAAGGCATACAACAACAACAAGAAGAACAAGTCTTAACATTAGTATTAGTGGAAGTCTGATAAATCTGAAGTTTCTGGAGAACCAAAGAGGGAAAGAGTTTATGTATAAAATATAGACTCTGACAGGATTGTAAAATTTGTAGCTTCTGCTATTACTACATCATTACGATCTGGAAAACTAAAGAGGTAGCAAGGAGCATTTCACATATTGCTCTGAATTAACCAATCAGTTCTTTGACTGCAGGCTTGGAGTTCTCGTATAATGCGAATTACAGTAAACACAAAAGTTGGAAGCCTTAGTCCATTTTGCCATTCAAATATATTTTCTTGCATGTACCTGTTCTTGTCTTTGCAACAAATTCATACACATTAAAAAAATAAAGTCATAATTCTCCCTGGGAGATCCGTGATGTTTCTAACAAGTTGGGACACTAAATTCAATATTAGTGCTGCACCAAATATCATCTTCAAATGTGTGAAGGCAGACTTTTTGGAGCGTCCTGTCCCATGTTTTTGCTTTACCCTTTTGCTGCCCCTCTTGGCAGTTTATTGAGTGATATCTTTTTAAAATTGCTGCATTTATATGTTGTCTACTTGAACAGCTAATGAGGTATGATGGCTTTAACACCCTACATAGGCAGTGTCACAGATCTCATTCAAAAAGAGGAAAGAAAATTGCAACATCTGCATATGGTCAGGGCAACTGTGTGAAACTCCTTTTCTTATGTCGTGGTGATGGTTTAATTGCCTGCCCTCACAGCCTGACAATAAAGGGAGTGTTGCTCAGTTGCCTTAGCAACATTAAAATGCATTTCCAGCTTTGCCAAGCTGTGTTGTGAGGAGAAGGCAGTGAAACCACTGCTGTAGTGCAGAATAGGAAAATGTGGATTGTCAACCAATTGCCTTGGAGATAAACTACCCCCCCCCCCCACACACAAAAGATAAACTCTTTTGCTTTTGTTTGTTTATCCTCTGAGTGATTGTATAAATAGAAATGTGCTTTTCACCTGAGAGAAAACTTTCAGAAGAAGCAGCCCACCTGTTTCAGCTCAGGAGTGTAAATAAAAATGGAGGGATAAAGCTGGTTTTATTTTCTTCTCCATGCAACAGCTGGATATCTAAAACAGAAACTGATGAAAGACAAGAGACTGCATGCTGAATGAATGATTTCCATAGTTTTTTCCCTATTGCAAAGGAAATTAATATTTCTGTGAAGATTTTGCCCATCGTTCGCATATGCTGAAGTGTTGTACAAAATTATTCAGTGCAAAAATAAACCACCTCAAGAATTGTATGGGGGATGCAGACCAGGGTGTCGGAGACGCCCTGGTCCGGAACGCCACGGGACCGCGGCAGCCGGACCACGGCAGCCGGACCACGGCGCTCCTGCGGCGACCCTAAAAGGAGTGGCAAATTGCTGCTTCTTTTACAAGACAGGGAAAGTGCGCCCTAAACGCGTAGGGCGCACTTTCCCTGTCTTTTCCACCGCAGCGCGTCCGGTCGCTGCGGCGGGAGGTTGCCCCAGAAGCTCCGGCCGTGCGGAGGGC
The DNA here is from genome assembly GCA_026167975.1 of Phrynosoma blainvillii. Lineage (NCBI taxonomy): Eukaryota > Metazoa > Chordata > Lepidosauria > Squamata > Phrynosomatidae > Phrynosoma > Phrynosoma blainvillii. The sequence continues at coordinate 271,623,156 of JANUYF010000002.1, forward strand.
TGGCAGCTCCCAGGGCGACCTCAGGAAGAGGAAGGAGCGCCGCGCATCCAGTCGCTGCGGCGGGAGGTTGCCCTGGAAGCGCCGGCCGTGCGGAGGGCCGGCAGCTCCCAGGGCGACCTCAGGAAGAGGAAGGAGCGCCGCGCATCCAGTCGCTGCGGCGGGAGGTTGCCCTGGAAGCGCCGGCCGTGCGGAGGGCCGGCAGCTCCCAGGGCGACCTCAGGAAGAGGAAGGAGCACCGTGCGTGCGGTGGCTCCTCCTCTTCCGGGTTTCCAGGACAACTCAAGGGGGTTGCAGACTGCCAGAAATAGTGTGAATTCAGTCCACTTTTAGGGTTAGGGTTAGTGCTAGGGAATCATGGGAACTGTTATTTTTCTGAGACATTGAGCCTTCTCTGTCAGACAACTCTGATGCCACAATAAAATACAGTTCCCATGGTTCCCTAACTCTAACCCTAACCCTAAAAGTGGACTGAATTCACACTATTTCTGGCAGTCTGCAACCCCCCTCAATTAGTTGTCTGCCGAGGCCCCTAAGTATTTTTTTTCAGGCAAAATAAAGTTTTTCCAGAACCACTTTTGGGTTTTTATACAAAAAATGTTTTTTGCACAAATCCTGCCATTTTTGCAACACAACACCCCCAGCAGAATTTCTGGAGTTTCTACCCCAACCCCCTCAACCTCATAATTTTTGTGCAAAAAAGTGTTGCCCGGTTGCCTTAGCAACATTAAAATGCATTTCCAGCTTTGCCATGCTGGAAAAAAGCACAACCCAAAAACTCTATGATTCTATGATACAAAACTTCATGAACTGTGGTGCCTTATATCTGACCTACTAGCTTTTCAGATTTTGGGATGTGGTGGAAAAAAGCAAAATAATAATAATAATAATAATAATAATAATAATAATAATAATATAAAAATGAAACACTGTCCAGAAACAAAAGTGAGTTTTTTCCCTTCTCTGATTCTCAGTGACAATGGACTATGAAGGAATAAGAAAGCAAAAGTAGTTGAAAGCCAAAATGCAGTGTCACATTAGGAGATGCCTATGCATGATCAGCTCCCTCCCCCCCTGGCCCCAGAGGCCTCTCCAGTGCCCAAAACCTGCTCTGGAGGATTCCCAGACACTCCAGAATATGTTTTGAGGGGGTCTATAGGTTGTGTGAGAGAGGGGCTGCAGGTGTATCCATTTAGAGTCCTTCTCTTGCTCTTTCTTCAGCCAAAGGGCAACTTTGGATCCCATGTACAAACTTACAAAATGCCCCTAACAAAAATACAGAGGAAAAGATGAAAGGTAAGGTAGTGGTAGTGAAAAATGAAATCCTTTTTATTCAACTGACTAGGTGGAAGAGAACACTAGTTGGTTTATATTCATATCCTTCCAAAGCATCTCAAAACTGATTAAAATATACAGATACCTCATGTAATACATGTTTCCCAGGAAGGACTCTACTAATGTTTCAGAGAACAGTGAATGGGTTTTCCCCTCTGTGAAGGTTCTCTTATAGTCCCACTCCACTCCACTGAGCTGGATGGGACTCCTTGAGAACACCTTAATAAACAACAACAAAAGGGTAAATGTGAAGGTATATCCTGTTGACAAGGTTGTCAAGTTGTGTCTGGCCATAGGGGGTGGGTGCTCATCTCCGTTACTAAGAGCCCTTTGCAAAACTACGTATCATGTAGAGCTCATGGGTTCTACTCATGCTGACTGGTTCTGCCATAGCCAACATTCATTTTCAGTTTTCTTCAGTTAAAGTCCTGCACTCCTGTCTGTCCCTGGCTTCCACTCCACCATAAGCATCCAAAGAAGTAGACTAAAGTCTACGAAAACTCATGCTACTAACTTCTTCTTTTTTCATTAGTTAGTCTCAAAGATGTTACAAAAATCTCTCTGTATATTAATTCTACAGACTAACATGGCTATATCTGTAAATTCTAAATATCTTCAGTTATTTAAGGTTTGTTGTTGTATTACATCTCAGCCTTCTCCTCTCCAAACTAAACATCATCAGCTGTTTCTTATAGGTCTTGATTTCCAGATCTTTTACCATCTTGGTCACCTTCCTCTGAAGACATTCCAGCTTGTCAATATCCTTCATGAACTGTGGTGCCTTGTATCTGTAGCTTTTCATATCTTGGGTTGTGGTGGTGGTTTGAATGGGCTGAAACAACATGAAACCACAATTCTAGTATGTATAGAAGGCCTGTGATTGATGTCTAGGGTTGTGCCAAATATGTATTAATATCAACCTAACACTTTCAAATTTAGCAGTTTTAATAATCAAATTAAGTGACGTTGGGGGGTGGGGAGGGGAATATCAAGTTGTTAAACATTCATATCATTTCAGTGTTGCTTAATACTCTTTTGTTTCAGCTTGGCTTTTTCTCAGCACTGTTTATTTGATTATCTATTTGCCCTTACTGTCCTTGGCCTCATTTCCCTAACTACCATTTAATCTGTTTGGTTGTAGTAAGTTGTGTTATTTTTCCTGTGGCCCCTCTGTAATGTCATTATATCATATCTAACATTGTGAAACCATTGCCTGTGGTGGCCCACATGATTTCATCAATGTCAAGCAGATCAAATAACAGCTAGGCTAGTTGTGGCAATGGACAGGGAGAGAAAGAGAGAGAAAATGGTGAAGAGAAGAAGCAGAAGTTGTGGGAAAAGAGAGTGCTGAACATAATTGAAACCATGTGATTTGATTGAGGAATGTAGAAAAACAGTAAAACGTGGAAGATACCCTCCACTGCAAAAATGAGCACAGAACTAGGTAAATTGGTTTGGCTCAGTTTTGTTCATGGTACTCTCCCATTATAATTCCATTGCTTCCTGTATTGACCTAGAGCTGGCTTAAGAGTGGAATCAGTCAGTAAATGCTAGGTGAGTCTGTTGAGTCCTGGAAAACAGGAGCCTTTTTCTCTGAGCTAAAAGCATTCATGGAAACCTGCCACAGGTGTCTTCTACTATGTGCTTTGTTTAATTGTACTGTTAGTCCAGACTGCTAGTCCTTTTCACCCTCCTTGTTGCCTACAGGGCAACTCCCATGCGCTTTATATTCTCTTGGCTGAAGTATCACAGTTCAATTACACGGAATGCACTTAGCAACAGAGGCCAGACTTTATACCATGTGAACTCCCACATACATTTTCCTGACTATGCACTTAGTAAGCAATATTACTTTAAAAGGGGTCAGGTTGGCAGTATGGTGGTATAATAGGAGAAATGTGTTCCATATCTGAGGCCAAAGAAAAGCATGAAGCTATTTATTCTGCACTCCCATTTTGTAGTATCAAGGAGGCTAGCAAATAAATAGAGAAAGCAAAAGGCCTCATTTGTGGAGTGCTTAGAAAGGGCAATTTGAAAGCAAAAGATAAGCTTATGCTAAGAAATCTATGTTTCAGCCATTCAGATGCATGGGCACAACAGCACAGGGCTTTACGCTTTGCAAATAGCAAATCCTATTTACTCTATAAGTAGTTAAGCTAATTACTTCTCTGATGCAAGGGTGTGTGTGACAGGGGTTCGCACTATCCCCTCTAAAAGGCATTAAAGTGTTGTTTGATCCACAGGAAATATTCCACATTTCATTTGCTTGATTAGCAAGGATTATGTGATTTTGTCCCCATGTACCAACCAGCTGTAACAGGCAGAGAACAAGCATATTCTATAAAATTACATATGCAGTAATTTATGTGATATTTTTAAAAGTGCCATTCATGTTTTATTAAAAAAAAAATTGAATATTGTCTGTCTATCATATTTGATACTTTTATGTGGAATGCTTTAATTTATTTGTGGAGTTAACATGTCGACCCATGAACAAAAAGTTTTCAGGGTGTCTTGTGCAATGAAACAGATTGAAAAGTCAATGATGATAAATAATACAATATGAAGCACTGATAGATTTAAATCAGTATTAAAATTTAAAAATCTAAGGTTGAAAATCTATAACTATCTAAAATATTTAAAACAGGAGAAGAAATTGTATAGCCTTCTGGATGTTAACACAGTTCCTGGCAGACCTGGCCAAGGGAGTTATCTCTCTCAGCTGTGCCCACCAGATTTTTATTTGCAACAGCAGGCGAGACCTGAACAGTGGGGAGATGGAACTGCAGTGGTCTATCATGATTACATTCCCCTGACCAGGTGCCCTATTCCACGATCTACAGGTTTTTAATGTGTATGCCAGGGGCAGAATAGGGGTTCTGTTGTTGGATTGCTCAACTGTCTCCCTTCCAGAGCTAGCTAGGGTGGTCTTGGAGTTGGAACTTCAGTATGTTATAATTCTCCTCCATGCTGAGATGGCCCTGTTAGTTGTAGTTTAAGACCTCCTGGCCTCTTTGGCCAACCATGAGTCTGTCCCAAGTGGTATCTAGCCATACTCATAATGCTTGGCACACTCTGGATTTTGTTTTGTGCTGTGCTGGATAGAGTGGTGATGATCTTGGTGTGGAGGAACTTTCTGCAGTTCCATTGTCATGGACAAATCATTACCTGGTCAGGTTTAGACTCACTGGGACTCAGAACCTCTACAGGGGTGGATGACCAATTAGGTGGTCCACCCTGGTGGCTGATGGATGTGGGCAGATTCATGATGGCTCTTGTAGATTTTCCTGCATCTCGGCAAACAATTATGTCAAAGCTCTGGCTGACCTCTAGAATGGGGAAATGGCCAGGCCGGTGGACATAATTACTCTGGAGTATTTTCTCTTATGGAGTGGAGCCAAACTAGCCCCCTGGTTTTCCAGAGAGTTGATGACATTGTTGATGGAAGACTTAAAACAAGCCTGGTCAATGATGGTAGAACAATCAGCTGAGAAATTATTTTTACTGCCATAATTGCATCTGTAAGGAGCTGTCCAGCAGAATTGTTTCAAGTGGTTAGAGGTCATTACACATGTCCTCAAGTAGCAAATGCAGACAACTCAACAGCCCTCTGTGAAGAATTGGCAGATAAAATCACTCAGATCCACTCCAGCTTGGATGTTGTAGTTGATACTGTTCCAGTGGATGTAACCTTGTGTCTTACTTGTCCATTGCTATTGGATACTTTTTGATTTGTGCAGACTGAAGATGTGGACAGGTGAGACCTATCACATGTGTGCTAGTTCCTTGCCCTTCCTGGTTTGCTAAACAGGCCAGAGGAGGGCTGGCTGAGTGGGTGAAGGGGGTAGTCAGTACCTCCCTATGACAAAACAGCATTCCAATTTGCCTAAAGGAGGCAGTGGTGAGGCCTTTGTTGAAAAAAGTCATCCCTGAACCCCACTATCATGGATAATATCAACTGGTGTCCAACCTTCAATTTTTGGGCAAGATATTTTGGAGCATGTGATGGCCTCCCAGCTCAAGGGTTTTTTGGATGAAATGGATTATCTGGATCCATTTCAGTCTGTTTTCGGGCCTGGTTATGGGATTGAGACAGCTTTGGTTGCCTTAGTGGATAATCTATACAGGGAACTGGATGGGAGGAGTGTGTCCCTATTGTTTCTATTGGCCCTCTCAGCAGCTTTCAATACAATTGGCTATGGTATCCTTCTGGGTTGCCTTGTTGGGATGAAAATTGGAGGTATTGTTTTACAATGGTTCAGTTCCTTCCAGAAGATGGAGGTGGGGGACTCCTGTTTTACCACTTGGTTATTGGCCTGTGAAATCCCTCAAAGTTCTGTTTAACATGTTCATGTAATGCAGGGGTAGGCAACCTTTTTGAGCCAGGGGCCGGGTTGCTGTCCCTCAGACAATTGGGGGGCCGAAGCACCCAAAATAAATAAATAAATAAATAAAATTTTATTTTTTTAATTTAAAAAAAAATATGCATGCACACTCTCTCAGCCTCAGAAAAGCCATGGCAAAACCCCTGTGGAGATTTTGCCAAGAAAACCCCAAGAACAAGTAATAACAACAATAATCAATATCATCATGGTGGGCGGCGGCGGCGGCGGCAGGACTGGCCTGGGGCCGGTCCAAAGGCCTCGGGGGGCCGCATCCGGCCCCCGGGCCTTAGGTTGCCTACCCCTGATGTAATGTATACATGAACCCACTGTGATAGGTCATCCAGAGTTTTGGGGTGTGGTGCCATCAATATGAAGATGACACCCAGCTCTACTACTGTAGTCCAATACCCCAATCCAAGGAGGTGCTACAAGATTTCTCTAGGTACTTATAACAATCCTGTGATAGTTTATAGATGAACAATCTATGTTTACAATTTCACAATTCCACTTAAAGAGTATTGCAAATATTATTGCTTGATTTGGAGTGTGATCATTTTGCTGATGTCTGTTGCCTATTGTTATTTCTCTATGCAATCACATTGATACAATAAATAAAGATAATTCATGATTATTCTCACTTAAAAGTGGCAAATCCTGACTAAAAACAAATTATATGCCTAAAAGTCTTAATTAATGTAATGTAATATCTTCTGTAAATCAATATATTGTCTAAGCCAATATCAACTTGTCCAAATCCAGCCATTTTGATAGTTTCTTCAACTTGGTTGTTGTTGTTGTTGTTAACTGCCTTTGTGTCAGTCTCAACCCATGGCGACCCTATGGATGAGACATCTCCAGAGCCCCCCTTCCTGTACTGCTCTGCCCAGCTCCTGCAAACTCATATTCGTGGTCTCGTTAATAAAGCCCATCCATCTAGCATGTGACCTTCCTCTCTTTCTACTTCCCTCCACCTTTCCTAACTTTATTGTCTTTTCCAACGATTCATGCCTTCTCATGATGTGTCCAAAGTATGACAGTCTAAGTCTTGTCATCTTGGCTTCTAAGGATATTTCTGGTTTGATCTGCTCTAGGACCCATTTGTTTGTCCTTTTGGCTGTCCATAGGATTCTCAGCACTCTTCTCGAGCTCCACATCTCAGATGCGTTGATTTTCCTCCTATCTTCTTTCTTGACTTTCCAGCTCTCACAGCCATAAATAGTAATAGGGAATACAATGATTTGTATGATTCTGACTTTTGTGCTGGGTTGTATGTCTTTGCATTTTAGGATATTTTCTAGTTCTTTCATAGCCACCCTCCCCATTCTTAATCTTCTTCTGATTACCTGGCTGCAATCCTCATTTCAATCAATGTTTGATCACAGATATGAGAACTCTTTTATTATTTCTATTTTCTCATTGTCTAGTTTGAATGTGTGTAAGTTCTCTGTGGTCATTATTTTTGTTTTCTTCATATTCAAAACTAAGCGTGCCTTTGCACTTTCTTCTTTGATCTTCCTTAGTAGATGTTCCAGGTCTGTGAGGTTTTCTGCTAGTATTATGGTGTCGTCAGCATATCTCAGATTGTTGATATTTCTTCCTCCTGTTTTCATTCCTCCCTCTTCCCTGTCCAAGCCTGCTTTCCTTACAATATGTTCTGCATATATGTTGAATAGGTAGGGTGATAGGATGCAGCCTTGTCTGACTCCTTTGCCAATTGGGAACCATTCTGTCCTGACAGTAGCGTCTTGTCCTGGACATAGATTCTTCATTAGGACTATCAGATGTGCTGGTGCTCCCATGACTTTAAGGGCATTCCATAGCCTTCATGATCTATGCAGTCAATAGCTTTGCTATAGTCTATAAAGTGCATGCTGATTTTCTTTTGGAACTCTCTGCTGTGCTCCATTAGCCATCGTATATTTGCAGTGTGAGTTCTGGTGCCTCTTCCTTTCCTGAACCCTGCTTGGACCTCTGGGATTTCTCTCTCCATGTATGTTTGTAGCCTATGTTGCAGAATTTTGAGCATGATTTTGGTTGCATGGGAGATTAGTGCTATGATGCTATAGTTGTTGCAGTCTCTTGTGTCTTTTTTGTGTGGATGGGGATGTATATTGATCGCTTCCAATCTGTTGGCCATCATTTTGTTTTCCATATCTTTTGACATATGTTGGTCAGCACTAGAGTTGACTGTCAGTGTGGATTGGAACAGTTCTATTGGAATATCATCTGTTCCTGAAGTCTTGTTTTTTGCCATTTCCTTTATTGCAGCTTCCACCTCCGTTTTTAGAATTTCGGGTTCATCTTCATATGGCTCTTCATTATATATGTCCTTCATGTTGTCATCTCTTTAACATAACTCTTCTGTGTATTGCATCCATCATCTTTTTATTCCTTCCTGGTCTTGAATTATGTTATTTATATTGTCGTAGAGCATCCTGGTCCTTGGTTTGAACTTTCCCTTGATTTCTCAAATCTTACAGAATAGGTCTTATAAAAGTTTCATTTTTCTCCTTATCACCAAATCTTGCCTCAAAGTGCAATACAGCCCTAATGTCTACTTTTCTTATATGGGTATCTTATATGCCTTCAGCTTTGATGAACATGACTGAATCCAGTTGGGGTTAAGTTGGATTGTATTGTATTTTTCATTGTTACATTATGCCAGATTTTCTGCTACTATAAATTTATCTTTAGTCAAATTGAGACTTTGTTTTGACATCAAAGTCAACCATGTTTTGGATTAATGTGCACAGAAAGCTCTATTCATATTTCTGTATTGTATGAGTTTCTAAAAAAAAAATAATCCAAGAAGTAATATTCTAAAAGGCATATTCTAGAATATAGTAATGACAGATAAGATAAAAAAGCACATCGGAACAAAAATATCCATTATCAATCAAATAGACCACTTTATTTTATGCATCCCTTCCCCCGCCTTAACGTCTGCTTTTTATGTGGGATAGAATATGAAGGCTACTGGAATGGCTGTCTGATCAGATTTTCAAAAAGATTCTTTTGCCAGTGGACATGGAGTTTTCCTGGGCACAGTATCTCTGGGGAAGCAATTAGATTGTTGATGAGCTTTGGAGGCTGCATTCTTAGCTCCCCTGCTTTACTGATTTGATTTAATTCCTTGTGTATTTTGCATGCCATCATAAGTACCATATCTTTTAGTCATTTTTTCAAGTCAGTGGTGACTTTCAGCTGTTGCTGCTACAGTCATGTACATGCTAGTGCTTCATGTGTGGATAATAACTCCATGTGTGGATAGGATAATAACCATAGTCAGTAGAAGGAAACATACATTTCTGTTTTTATTTCATGATGAGTCCGATGTGAGGGTTATCATTATTTGCACAATGCATTGTAAATGGGGAACATATTGGCTAGATTAGATGCAGATCCATGTTCTTCTTGTTTGCATTGGTTTTTGCATATTGGAAATGGCTTTCCATGCACAGTGGTATCCAGTGTCAACACATGTGCTCTGAAGGAAGATTCAGCCCCAGCCCTCCTAGTGTGATGGGTCATAAAGGATCTGGCCACTGGAAATTGTTCTGGCTGTGCAGACCTTCTACTGTGTGACTAGCAGTGCAGTCCTGTGCACATCTAATTCAGTGAAAAACATTTCCTGAAATGTGCCGAAGGGATTATAATTTAAGGATTCATCCTGTATTCAGTTACCTGAATAAAATCAGGAATTCTTTCTGACTAGACATATATAGGATTGTGCTGTAAAGTAGGTGCTAGATCAGGCTACTGGTCTTGTAATCAGCATGTTATGGAAAAATATATTTCCTAGATAATAGCCCCATGAAATATGATTTATTTCATGGCTGTGGTTTATATCTTCTTGCATTTCCACCCAATCCTCTGACCAGGACAGTTGGCTTCTTTTAGAAAATCATGATCAATAGAAAATTCATTAAAACCACTCCTGTAAGAGCGATAAAGTATCAGCAAAAATTATGATATGAAAGAAAATGTCAGCTGAATAATATACTGGAAATCTCATTTGAATAAAATAATACAAAAATTGGATTATTTATGTGAATGTTTTCATATTAGAAATTGGGATGTGAAATAAATTAAAATCAGGAATTCACAGGAATTCACAGACAGGATGTTGCTTTTAAAAACTCTCATGTTTATGTGTGCTGGCAATGTCGCTAATGGTAGATCACTGGGATGGGGAAGGAAAACTGTGTAGCTCATTACTTAACAGCACATTTATCATTTCTTTCTCTTTGTACAAATGCTTGGCCTACTAAAAAAAAAATCATTCTTGCTTAATCTGAATATTTCTTTTTAAAATATTTTCATCAGAATATTGGCATTCCTACTTCTCATCTGAATATATAATGAGGTGCAATCTCTGATTTAAGGTTTTGTTTTGCAAAATGTGCATGTTTCATCTATGAGTGAGTTAATAATATAATAAAGTATGGATTAATTTGTAATAAATCAGAAGCCTACATTCTTTAAATGCAGCCACAGATTCTTGTGGCTTCTGTTACATTCAACACTGTGACCTGGCTGCTGTTGAATTTCCTGTAATGATATCTGCATTGCATAACTGTTGCTTGGTGGGAGATGAGTTTTCATTTTGTTTTATTATCCTGATTCCTTGTGTTATTGTTTATCGTTTTATTCTGTTGTTGTATTTTAACTTTTTTCTAGTTTAATTCTGTTTTAAGGGGTGGGAGGGTTGGATCGTGGGATGAGGGAGTGTTTTAACTTATAATAATAATAATAATAAATTTTTATTTGTAGCCCGCCCCTCTGCAGAGCAATCGGGGCGGGGATTTTTTGTTTGTTTTAAAATGTTGTAACCCGCCCCGATTGCCGCAGAGGGGCGGGCTATAAATAAAATTATTATTATTATTATTAGGAGGAACTTCCTGACAGTAAGGGCGGTTCGAGAGTGGAACACACTCCCTTGGAGAGAAGTGGAGTCTCCTTCCTTGGAGGTCTTTAAGCAGAGGCTGGATGACCATCTGTCAGGGATGCTTTGATTGGGAGTACCTACATGGCAGGGGGTTGGACTGGATGGCCCTTGTGGTCTCTTCCAACTCTATGATTCTATGATTCTATGATTCTATGTTATATGAGTCTCACCCTCATTAGTGTGTATTTCTGCAGGGCGGGGGCTTGGACTGGATGGCCGTTGTGGTCTTCCAACTTTATGGTTCTATTATGCCATCTAGATTCTTGTTTTAGCATCCCCATTTCTCCTCACAAATTATATGGACAGTCACACAACTTCCTATTGAACATTAATGGAAAGCACAATTCATAATAAAGCTTTATCAAATTTCAGGGCATGAGCTAACAAATGCCAGGGAATAAGTCTGAAAGTGATATAGGTACCTTTCTGCACCTAACCAGGTCTGCATCTGCTCTGTTCCTGGATGGATGTTGCCTTGGTTCCTTGATGAAGGAGAAGGGGGACATAAAGGAAATAAATAGTTCAAATATAATATTTCATACACACTTCTACTGTAAATAGTCTCTGTAGTTCTGTGCACCAATTTTATCATACCAGATTCACAAAATACTAGAATTATCTGAATAACTATGATATAAATCGTTTGCAATGCCTTCTATCATACCCCTGTAAAACAACAACAGCAACACTCCCAATGATTTACCCACAACTCTTGCCCTAATTACCTCTGGGGCCTGATGGACATTTTTGTCACATTTTTGGCTTCTCTTTAGCTGTTTCAGGCCCAGGAGAGGTGTTTTTTTACAAGAAGAGACTGTTCACTTTCTTTTTTATTGTTTTATTTTAAAGTCATCTCTTGGACATAAAATGGACCAGTAGAGGTCCAAAATATGGTGAAACCCCACGTATCATCTTTGAGGTCAATTTTCCCCCTTCCATTTAGTTTTACCTCAAGGGGCCCACAGGCCACACTTTGCCCACCCCTGCCTTAGATAAGTGCTGCCATGCAAGGTACATTTATGTAATAATGATTATTTTATCAAATGCAACTTGCCTACAAAACAAAGTTCTTGATCAGCTAAAGAAAAGAAAGAATGTAGTGGAACTTTGACATGTAAATGTTTAATCTGTTCAAAATTGTAGTGAGATAAATTATTTGCTCCCATGCACAGCAGCGGATAGGAGCAAATGAGGAGAAGCATGAACAAAATGTCAGAGAACAATGGCCTGTTCAATGGAAGGGTAAAATAAATCCTCAAAGACTAGAAATCTTCAGAGCCAAAATAGTGGGAGTTCATAATGCTTTTCATTAACTGGGAACTGTTTATCATACCCAACTTTGGACTGTGAAGTTGTTCTATTTATCATATGACCTTTGAGAAGTAGAAAATCTGTACCTATTTTGCATTCAGTGAACTGATTCTTTCCTTGTGTTGTTTGAGGGTCCTGACCCTCATTCTTCTTCACATCTGCGAAGCAGAAGGACTGAAGTTCTTTCCCTGTCTGTGACTTGACTTCCTAAATGGCTGCTTGTCATTATTAGATGCTGAGCATTTCTGGAAGACTCAGAGTCAACCATGTGATTGGCTTCTATTATTCAGGGATTTCAGATTCTTAATTTTCTACACTTTAGATTCTGCAGTCTTCTCTAATGTCATTAGCAAACACATCTTCATTGTTTTTAGTGTATTTATTCAGAAATAAAAGGATATTCTATATAAAAGATGCATGGTTACCTCAGAAAGACTGTTATTAAATAAAAGGATTATGTAAACATTCCAGAATAATACTTAGAATGTGTTGTTGTTGTTGTTAACTACCCTCAAGTCGATCCCGACTCATGGCAACCCTGTGGATGAGACATCTCCAAGACCCCCTCTCCTTCACTGCATTGCACTGCACTGTAAATTCAGGCCCATGACCTTTCTGATTAATCTTCCCCTTGGTGCTACTGATCTGCTTTATTGACCCACATCCTCCTTTCCTTTCCCCATCTACATCAGAATACACACACACACACATACACACACAAACAAACAAACAAAACCATCACATGATCAACAACAGTCTTATCAACCCTTCTCCTCTCCCCATACATTGGGATTGTGCCACTCAACAATTTTTCTATAGTCATTAGGGCAGGGATAGGCAACCTTTTTGAGCCAGAGGCCAGGTTGCTGTTGGGGGCCTGAAGCACAATAAATAAATAAATAAATAAATAAATATTTTAAAAAACATTTAAAAAATTTAAAAAAATATGCATGCACACTCTCTCAGCCCCAGAAAAGCCATGGCAAAACCCCTGTGCAGATTTTGCCAAGAAAACCCCAAGAACAAGTAATAACAACAATAATGAATATCATCATGGTGGGCGGCGGCGGCGGCAGCGGCCCCCGGGTCTTAGGTTGCCTACCCCTGCATTAGGGTGTAGTGTTGCAGGCTAAACATTTTGGTCATTTTTATTGCTTGGTGAAAACTAACAAGCCCTTTGCAGCAGCTGCAGCAGTAATAAATCTGTTGAGCTAACTTTTGCTTTCCTACAGACAGGAAAGCACTGGATAGCCACAACATGTTTTATGGTTCAAAATAGAAGACGTTTTGGATTTTTTCCTGGATCTCCAGACATAAGGTTGACAGATCTGGGAAAAGGAGGACCTCTTGTTACCCTATGTCTAGTTCTTTCATAGCTGTCCTTTCTATTGCTAGTCTTCTTCTGATTCCTTGACTGTAGTCTCTGTTCTGAACAATGTTTGATTTAAGGTACGGAAACACTTTAATTATTTCGATTTCCTCATTGTCTAGGTTTGATTTATGTAGATCCTCATTATTTTTGTTTTTTATATGTTCAGTAGCAAGCCTGCTTTTGCACTTTCTTCTTTGATCTTTCTTAGCTATTGTTCTAAGTCTGTAATGTTTTCTGCCAGGAGTATGGTGTCATCTGCACACTTTAAATTGTTGCTGTTTCTTCCTCCTAGCTTCACTCCTACTTCTTTTATGTCTAAATCCGCTCTTCGTATGATATTTCTTGTATACATGTTGAATAGATATGGTGATATAATGCAGTCTTGCCTAACCCATTTGCCAATTAGGAACTATTCTGTTTCTCCTCTTGTCCTAAGTACAGATTTCTTACCAGGACTATCAGATGTAGTGGCACTTCCATGTCCTTAAGAGCGATCCATAGCTTTTTGTGGTCTATGCAGTGAAATGCTTTGCTATAGTCTCTAAAGTAAATGCTGATCGCCCCCCCCCCTCCGGGAATTCCTTTGTGTGCTCCATTATCCATCGTATGTTTGCATCGTGTTTTGTAGTATCTCTTTTTTTCCTGAACTGTCTTTGAACCTCTGGGATTTCTTTCTCCATGTATGATTGGAGTCTATGTTGCAAAAGTTTGAGAATAATTTCTACCACCCCTTGCCACTGTGCTGGAACTTTGCTGGGCTGAGAGAGCCCAAGAAAAGAGGGCTGGGTGGGAGGGTGTCAGATCATCTCCACTTCCCCCTGCCACCAATGCTGAGCAATGCAGCCAGAAGGCTGCCACTACAAGTGAGTAACTAAAGGGGGGGAGGACATAAAGGGAGCAAGAACAAGAGGGAAGGACAAAAAGACAAATGGACTGGTGGTAACTGACGGGTGGAGGGGGAGAGGAAGACTTGATGGATCTGGTAGGGGAAGCAACTCAGCAAAGAACAACGGGATGCATGGAGTAGAAAGTATAATCAACTTTTTTCAAATATTAAAAATTTCTTAGATAATAGTGCTTGGAGATACTCCCTTATGTAACCTTCTGAGTGAAATATAATGCCACTGATGCATTGGGATCCCGCCAAACCAACTGAATTACAACAGAAACAACATCTGATACAAAATGTAGGCCTGTGACCATCACTTTTCTTTTCCTCTATGATTTTTTAAACATCCTTTGCCTGATGAAGAAACCAGTGGAGCTTTGAAAGCTTACATGATGTGTTTTGTGCATTTTCCTTGGCCAATAATGACAGTGCTCTTTTCTGGATTTTGTTTTATAGCAGCTTCATTTATATACCACTTCATACCATGCCATGCAGTCTCTAAGCCAGGGTAGGCAACCTTTCCCCTTTAAGGGCCAAGGGACTTCAGCTCCCAGAAGCCTCAGCCATGTTGGCCAATAGTCCCATGTTGGCCAATAGCTCCTGGGATTCTGGGAGCTGAAGTCCCTTGGCCCTTAAAGGGGAAAGGTTGCCTACTCCTGCTCTAAGCAGTTTACAACTATAAGCTGATTGCCCCCAACAATCTGAGTGCTCATTTTAGTGACCACGGAAGGATGCAAGCCTGAGTCAAGCCTAAAAATTGGGTATCATTGGGACAAATAGTAGTTAAGTGTCCCAGTATCTTGTTCCAGTCTTCTCATTGGCTCTGTCTGGGAGTGAACTGTTGCCCGCTCATATGTCACCTGACCAGTGTTTGATCTGCAGCAATCTAGTAGTTTTTCACTCTGTTCCATGGTGATAAGAGGCACTGGGCATCATTTTCAGATTTAGGGACTACATTGATCCTTGCTTTCCCGTTGACAACATATGAGCGACTGAAGTGGGTGGTTACTGGAGTGGTAGTAGGTGGTACGAGGAGACAAACATCTATTCTCAGACACAGATTTTCTTCCAAATTTGCAATTCTGCAGTTATGATTAAGTTGGCTGTTTCTCCAGGGCTAACAGCAGTAGAAAACTGCAGTCTTGACTGGAGTCACTAGGGAAAGAGACTGTAAATTCTCCCTGATCTGTATTGTTGAACCCTGCCCCTTGACTGCTATCAAAATTGCACTTTTTATGCTGTTACAAACAGCAGTCTTAATCAGACATGTATGTTAAAATATTAAACTCCCACCAACATTACAGATCAAAATAGCTGTTTCCTTAGTGCTGTCTTCAGTAAGACAACAGTTACATTTTATTCTCCATCGGTCAGCGTCTGAAGGTTGATCTCAAACTGGGAAAGGAGTGATATAGGAATCACAAGAAAATTTCCCTTCAAATATGAGGACAGAGGAAGTAGCTAGAGGTGAATGAATTATGTTGTGTTGGTTCCAGGCACTGATCTGTCATGGAGTCACAGCCATACACTGTATCAGTTGTGGATTTCCCCCCGCTATCCTATGATTTTTTCCCCCTGTGCTGTGGATGGATATATATATATATATATATATATATATATATATATATACATGAATTTTTGTGAATGTGAATGTAATCAAAACACTACACACACGACTCATATGTATATCTCCCTAGTCATAACTGGGTTGTACACATCTCTTGTGGTGTCTGAATCATTACTTTACAGTGGAATAGTCTTACATGAAATTAATGCAGTCTGTTTTTTTACCCACCCCTTTACATTTTGGTCAATAGTATCTTTTTCACTGTATTAGTACTTCTGTTCTCCCTTTCCTTAATGTTTTGTTTTTTCAGAGGCTGATTCCTATTTGTTAACCAGCATGTGAGGATTCATAAACACCATGTCTCATAACTGCTTCTAGGAGAAGGCATTAACAGTGGGAATTGCTAGTGGTAGCACTAGCCTATTGCTGTGGCTCGGAGAGTTTGACACCACTTTAACTGTCTTGGCTCCATCCAGTGGAATCCTGGGATTTATAATTTGTTGCAGCAGTTATTTAACTCACAAGACTACAAATCCCAGAATTCCATAGCATTGAGCCATGGAATTAATATGTATAGAGATTGTATAGCACCTTTGAGACTCACTGAACAAAAGAAAAAAAGAGGTTTGTAGCATGAGCTTTCGTAAACTTTAGTCTACTTTTTCAGATGCTTTTTCAGGTGGATTGAAAGCCGGGGACAGACAGGAGTTCAAGAGTTTAACTGAAGATAACTGAAAAGGAATGTAATTCTACAGACTAACATGACTGTATCTTTAAACTGAGCCATGGAAGTTAGTGATACCAAACTGGATTATTTCTCCAGTGCAGATTAGACTTGTGTCTACATGGTAATCATTGCTGCAGTTGATTTCAACTCATTGCTTCCATACAACTTAATTCACTGACTTAATGTAGTAAGGTGCATTTAAAGGCAAACCATGGCATACCATTTTTTTTTCTGATGAGGCATGACTACATCATGAAATGACCAATTTAAAAGAGGAGTTTACATTAAGTTGACCTGCAAATTTTGTAGCCCTAGTTTCAAGTTTTGAAAACCCAGGTGACTAAGGGCCTAAGCAGACGGCGCAAAGCGCCGTTTTCGAGGCCAGGAAGGGGAGGGGCAGCCTCACGCTGGGTGCCCCAACTCCTTCCCGAATACGTCGTCGTAGCGCCCGTCGCTCCGCACGGCCGGCGCTCTGACGACGCACTTCCGCTGCACTGTCTGCACACGCTACAGTGGAAGAGGCGCCGAAGGTGCGCCGGAGGCCTTTTGCGGCACACTTTCGGCGTCTTGTGGAAGGAGCACTATTTTAGCGCTCCTTCCTGGGCCTGGGACACTGCGGCTCGGGACCGAGGAGTGCGGATACCTCAGCCCCAATCCGCAGCTTCCCGGGGCGGCCCCGTGCCGCCCGTCTGCTTCCCCCCATCTCAGCAAATTTCAAAATGCTTTCAGATAGTTTGTCAGAAATTGTAGTGGTAAAGCTATAATCTGTAAAACAGAAAAACTGCTAAATAGAAAAGACACTCAAGCAAAACAAGTTTAACTGATGTTTGGTTGTGTGTTTTTGTTTGCTTTTTTGTTTTAAAACAACTACTTTTGTTTTAAAAAAAACTGTTTTTATTACAAAATTGTATATTGGCTAAGTTTCCCCCTGATGTATACAGCTGAACCCATTCTGATTCCTGATCTTGTCTAGATAGCATTATCTTTTAGATACTCATTTGCCTGTTGCTGTAATACTGAATAAACTAAAAAATGTTGTGATTTGTTGCAAATCTATGCTAGCATTGTAATGCTGCTTAGATTTCAGTTTGAAGAGGGTCTGGTTGTTTCTTTTAATGCCAATATGCTCAGGGAACAGACAAAATTTAAGAATTAGTCTTGTGTACACAATGGAAGTGCACAAGAATCACCATATTTAAAAGATGTACTTTCTAATGTGAATTTTACCCTTGCTAAAAGGAGGTCTTAGTAAGTAACCCATTCAGTTAACTATCTACGTAATCCTCGTTGTCATGCAACTGCTTGATCTATTGAAAAAGACTCTTGATTCATTCAAATATAGTTAACACAAACTAGGGTGATTAACATTTGCACTTTGCAATTCACTTTGAAAATATTCTGGTTCCATCTAGGTGAAAGCCTTCTCTATACTCAGCTACATTTTCAAAGCTACACTGTCGTTTAGGGAAAGAAAGTCAATATTGGTTTAAAATGATTGCGTTGCTTTACGAAATAATAATTGGTGCAATGAATGTCAGGAATTCTAATTAATTTACATATGCATTAAAGTCCACTGTCATGAAAGACCTTACTTGGCTCTCCAATCCATGACATTAAATATTTATTCCTGTTGTGATTTCATATATACATAGTTAATACCTCTCCTTCAATCCCACCTGCTCACCACCATATGTCATATGCCTTAAATTTTATATGTAACAGAACCTAATAGCATTCGGACTAATGTGTTCCTGGAAAGAGAACAGACAATTTGGTAAAAATCTTCAAGATAGATCCACTTATAGTATACTAGTTCACAAAAGTGTGTGTGTGTGCACGCGCGTATTTAAGAAAACTGCCTAAAGCCTCAGGACATGATTATCTACAAACCATTTCAGCTGGTATATTTTCACTTCATTTGATTTATGGTTCCTGTTCTTATGAACTGCTACATTGGGACAGCTGAATATAGCGTTGGCATAATGGGTCCTGGCATGGATGAGAGAGCACAACATGACCTCTAACACAACTATTTGTTTATGTGCAGTATTTTTACCTTTGTCTTTTGTCCCAAAAAGTGCCTAGAGCAGCTTGGAAAGATATGTTTCTGCCTTCAGACTGAAAAAAGAAGAGGAGGCAAGAGAGGCAGAGTGAGCATAAGCACCCGGAAACAGAGGGTTTGGTTGCAAAAACAGGACCTTGTACCTTGGGTTACTAAGGGAAGTGCCAAAAAAATGGAGTGAGATGAGGAAAATAAGGTATAAGAAGGCAAAGGACTCTAACTATTAGTGCTTTAGAGGACAGAGCCTAAGATGCTCCTGAACACTGGTTCCCCCAGATACCATCCCAACAGCTGGCAACTCTTTTCTCAAGCAGTTGACTGCAAGATAAAATTCTGGAAGGCACAATTTGGAAATTGTTTCTTCTAAAGATCATATGGATCCAAAGTACTATCTTTTGGAAATGCACCCAAACATATCATTAGAAAGAAAACATGGCAAACTCCTATTTTACATGGCTACTACTACTAGAATGGTATATGTAGCCAAATGGAAATGCAAAGACTGCCCTGACATTAAAGAGTGATTATATAAGTTGTTGGATTGTGTGGTGGCAGATAAGCTCACCTCATTATTAATAGGGGAATCATGGGAAAGTAAAAAAAAAATATCTGGGAGCCTCTTGTAAATTACAGGAACAGCTAGGAGAGAGCACATAACACCTGTGCTCAAATCTCTCCACTGGCTGCCGATTAGTTTCTGGGCACAGTACAAGGTGTTGGTTTTGACTTTTAAAGCCCTACATGGCTTGGGTCCATCTTATCTTAGGGACCGCCTCTTCCCGTATTATCCCCCCCCCCCATGCACTCCGGTCCTCTGGGAGGAACCTGCTGCAGCCTATGAAGACTAGGCTGGCGCAGACCTCACAGAGGGCATTTTCTGCAACCCCTCCCAAACTATGGAATGGCCTGCCGGACGAGATCCGCCTTATCACCTCTTTGGATAGCTTTAAAAAAGCATTAAAGACGTATCTCTTCCGGCAGGCCTTCCCGGAATAACCTCCTAGCTAATGGAGGAGTTTTGCTACCTGCCCCTCCTGCTGTCACCGCCTGTTTGCTCTAAAGCTGTTTTTATTGTATTTTATGTTGTTTTAATTGTTATTTTAACTCTGTATTAGTTTAATTTAGTTTTAAGGGGTGGGAGGGTTAGAGGTTAGGATGAAGATGTATTTTAACTGCTGTTTGTTTTAATTTTGCTGTACGCCACCCCGGTTGCTATGCAGAGGGGCAGGTTATAAATAAAATTTATTATTATTATTATTATAATAAATGTTTTGAATACCTCAGAATATTTTGAATTATCTAAAGATTTAATGGAATAACATGGGCAATAAATTATGGTGTTTTTGATCTGATATTGTAAAATTGAGATAACTTGACTCTTGCTTTATAAGAAAAAAAGACAGAAGTTAGGGGGAATAAGCATTTAATTTCTGTCGTAATACGTAAGCACCAGAGATGGGGATAAGTGACAGGGAAACTTACCTAGTCTGAGCTCAGGAAGTTATTTTTCTTTTTTTCTTCTCTGTCTGTTCTTTGTTTAGGTCTCAGGTCTTATGTTTTAAGTGGTAGTAAATGTGTGTGTGGTTGAGGGTGGAGGAGGGGGAAAGAATGTACATATAGATGTATATATACGGTTATAACATTTGTTTGTTTGTTTAGTTTCTTTCTACTTGTAATGTGTTATTCTTTTCTTTTTTACTTTTAATAATCAATTTTTTTTTAAAAATTCTGAAAGGCAGGAGCACCTTGTTCCTTGTGCTGCTTTAGCTTGTTTGGGGACTCTTCTAGTTATTACTGTAAGAATACACCAGATTTGTTCCAGCATTGCCTATCCAGTCTGATTTTCTTTAGAAAAGGTGGCATTGTGTTGCATTATGCTAGAGGTCTTGGACTGGAAATTTCCAGAACAGTAGTTAGGGTGGAAAAAAATAAGAGTTTTGGGCAACCTTAGAGACTAACAAATACACTAGGAATGAACATTTGTGGAACCAGTTCATTTGACTCATGAAGTGATCTGAGTCCTTAAAGCCTGTGTGATTACAAACTGTGAGTCTCCCTTTTCCACTGTGCTTGGGACCAGAAGTGTTTTGGATTTTTGATTTCTTTGAATTTTGGAGCACCTGTATTTGCTGATAATACATGATGAGATATCTTGGAGATGAGAACAAAGTCTAAATACAAAATTCATTTATGTTTCATATATATCTTATACATGTAACTTGAAGGTAATTTTATATAATATTTTGAATAATTTTGTGCATGAAATAACGTTTGTGTGAATTGAACCATCAGAAAGCAAAGGTGTCACTATCTCAGCCACCCATGAAAAAGGTTTTGATTTTTGGAATATTTCAGATTTTGGAATTCTGGATAAGGGAGACTCAGCTGTAGTAAAGGTTTTATCTATAATAGCCAGGCAACTGCCAAGCCTTGAGGATTTCATTGGTGTCTCGGGATCTTGGAGAGGTGCACCCCTTTCTGTCACATGTCCCTTTTTTGTTTTTTAAATATGCACTAGAAGCGCCTCTACTCCAACATAGGCCATGTGGGAAATTTCACATTTTTAGGCTTCAATGGACTGCTCTACACCTAGGAGAGGCTTTTTTTTAAACTGAGATGGATTTTGGAAGTTAACTGTTAGTGTGTTTCCTGGGAGAAAACACGTCTCATGAACTTACAACAGTTTAGGAATGTAAGCGAAGGAAACAAATTTTGTTATTTTTAATAAAAAAGTGGGGGCAGGTTGCTTGGAGGCCTTCATGTAGCTGCATGGTCCTAACCCCTTAAATTAAAGTGCCATAAAACTCTGTTTGCTCTCAGATAGATGTGCATAGATTTGTTGCCTTGGGTCCAAAACACACTGCAGAAATAATCCAGTTTGAGACAGCTTTAACTGCCCTGGCTCAGTGCTAGGGAATCCTGGGAATTGTTGTTTATTGTGGCATCAGAGCTCTCTGACAGAGAAGGCTATATGTCTCACAAAACTACAGTACCCAGAATTCCCTAGCATTGAGCCAGGGCAGTGAAAATGGTTTCAAACTGGATTATTTCTGCAGTATGGTTTGGACCTGAGTCTGTCAGCGCTAAATTACTGCTGCATGTCAAAAGGAGCTATAAAAATGTAAAGAATGACAACTGACTTTGTTAAATGCTGGAAATTAAGCCTTGAAATAGAAGAGATGTACAGCATTCATGGTAAATTGTGTATAAATGGAAGGAGCGATTAAAATAATTGTTGCCTATCTCAAACTAGCTGCCTTTGCTGGTTTCAATCAAATTTATTCCCTTTGTGTTTTAATGAAAAGCATGAAACTGGAGCTATTTTTCATTTGTTGGGAGTTATAATAACAATTTTGTTGCACTCTTTTAGTCCTGTGCAAGTTAATGCACAAAGGCTCTTAAAGCTGTTCTAAATGGAAATAAAAACTACTGGAGTGAAAAGAGCCTCCACAAGACATGCCAAAGAATGGGACACAGTGGACACCTGGGGAGGTTGGACAACAATGACAGTTACATGCTGACCTTTAGTGAATTTTAATCTGCAAATGCATTTGTACTGGGAACTGTTAATGCTACTTGTTATTGGTGAGGCTTGTTGCTTGATTTTAAGGGAGCTGAGAATAAATGAATTTCACGAATCTGTGCTATGCACATTGCATAACAAACAGGTTGTTCGTAGCTACATCGGAGTCACATGGAGGCTTGATATAAAGACTGTGCCAGACTGATTTGAATCGACTCTAGATTATGAATATTCCAGAACAGGAGCTAAGTAGAATGTACAGACCTTATTCTTATTCTTATTCTTATTCTTTATAGTCAATAGACCCATCATAACAAAAAGTAACAAACAAAATAACGTGGAGTACAATTTAACATTCCATAAACCCTATAAAATAGACATAGGGCCTTTGCAGACTGCTAGAAATAGTGCAAATTGAGTCTGCTTTAACTGCCCTGGCTCAGTGCTAGGGAATCATGGGAATTGTATTTTTTTTCTGAGACATTGAGCCAGAGAGCTCTGGTGCTATAATAAAATACAGTTCCCATGATTCCTTAGCACTGAGTCAGGGCAGTTAAAGTGGACTCAATTTGCACTATTTCTGGCAGTCTGCAGAGTCCCATACTCAATAAAAGACTTTTAGATACTCTTGACAATTTTAGGAGTTTCCTTCACTCTAATGTTGATGAGGGAATGTTTTTAATTTTGTCTGTTTTAAATGCTGTAACCCACCTCGATTCTTGTGCAGAGGGGCGGGCTATAAATAAAAATTATTATTATTATTATTATTATTATTAATTACCAAAGACAGGCATATGGCAACCGACAGTGTGACATTAGAACATCTCTCTTCTAACAGAACTTTAACATAAAAATAATCTGTTTGGCCAGGTAGCTGGCTTAATAGAGGAGAGATCAAGTGTTTGTGACCTTGATTATATATATATATATATATATATAAATCCAAGATAATAAAATATGCAACATAGTTTCAACCTCCTGTGAACCACAGAGGCAAAATCTCAGAGAGGAGTAGCCCATCGTACCTACCATAAAATAATTCGGAAGGGAAAGCATTACATCTTGCCTTAGTAAATAATGTGCAGTAAGTAGGAACAGTGAAGTTCTTTATATAGTAAATAATCAGAGCAGTCTCTCCTTTGCTTCAGAAAATGTTTTAGAACACTTCAAGGTAGATGTTGTTAACTAGAAGTGGAACAGAATGGGAGCTCAGTTCTTGTGAGCCTTAGTTCACAAAAGAATATACATTCGTCCCTCCGCATTCTCTCAAGTTAGGGGCACAGGACCCTTGTGAATGTGGAAAAACCATAAATAACAAAAACACTATGTTTTTACCTGACAGAACACCTCTCTGGGAATCTTTAGGTCCTCCAGTGCAGCTCTGTGGCCAACATCTGCCAGACATTGACCATAGAATTGCACTGGAGGAGCTACAAATGCCTAGTGGAGTGTTCTCTCTAGGAATCTCTGGGTCCTTCAGTAGCACTTTTGGTTAAAGCTGGAGGACCTAGATATTTCTAGAGAGAAAATATTAATAAAATCCATGAATAATCAAATCCACAAAAGTCAAAGCCAGAAATTTGGAGAGGCAAGTGTACTGTTTGTTCATACACACAAGTGTGGTCTTTTAGGTTGCCTGAGTCCTCTTGGTTTCATTACCAATTAAGCAGTCTGAATGTGAGTGTAATTGCACCTACAGTTTTCATGCAGGAAAAAAAGTCATACATTAAGCAAAAGCAAAGCAGCTTCATTTATATACCACTTCATATCGTGCTATGGGATGTCTAAGTGGTTTACAACTGTAAGCTCATTGCTCCCCAACAGTTGGGTACTCATTTTAGCGACCTCGGAAGGATGCAGGCCTGAGTCTAGCCTGAGCCCTAGCTAGTATTGAACTTGCAACCTTGTGGTCTATGAGTGAGTGGCTGCAGTACAGGCATTTAACCACTGTGCCACCAGGGCTCCTACTTATATTAAGTTAAGTTGGTCCTTAGCAACTCTCTGGTGCAGAAAACATTCAGGGGTAGCTGTGTTTGGCCATTTAGCAAATTCATACAAAAATCCACCAGTGATACCTTTATTTATTTAACAGTGATTCTCTGGTGGAGAATAAGCTTTTGGTCTCTTAATGACAGTGGCTTCTGCCTTTTAATGGGGAATGTAGGTAAAGCAGGAGGTTCTTGCATAATGTTCTTCATATTATGAAATGAATGCATTTGCATACACATGCACTCAAGCACAATATTGTGCCTGTAATGGGATCCTCTTTAAATAAACTGATCAATCCTTAATGAAGGATTTTGTAATAAGTACAATGTACACAATTTATGTTTCTAATAACTCATGCACAGTTTTGCAAATGAATGATAATAAATATTACAATCTATGTCTGTATCCCTATTAGAATTAGACCTCCTGGAGCAAGGAGAGAGAATTTCAGCAGATCCTTTAGGGTAGAAAAAAATCTGTATCTGCCAACCTTATTCCATCTGTGCAGTTGCTAAAGGTATGGAATCCCAACTTCAAAAACCGAGTAACTCCTGCAGCACAAAGAGTATTTTAGGTATTAAAATTACTTCATTACTGAAATTACCGGTGATATGTCTAAATTTATTAACTACAAATGCCAAAAGAATCATTTTCTCAGTGGAATTAAACCCAGGGTGCTGATTTCCACCAGTGATCAAACATGAATTTTGTAGCATGTGAAATTTCTGTCTTAGGGTTTATGAGGTGGAACACCTCCAGCAGGATACTTATGGCTTGCCATGCCAGTAATTTTCATATTACAGAATCCCTGAATGTGAAGTGACATGATAAGCTAATAAATTCTTAAAATTATAATGGTCATTATTGGGTCAAGGTGAACTGGGTATGGTGTTATACTAGACTGTGTTAATGTACAATGAAAGAATGTACAAAGAGAAAAGATTATGGGTTTTCTGCCTTGAGAAATATGTGACACATTTCTCATTCTGAGTGGCAATGAATGTTGTTTCAAAAACAAAAACAACCCCCCAACCCATTTCACACAGCATAATTTGAACCCAAACTAGAGATATGTTTTATTTTTGGTCCAAGTATCATATCATTATATTTACCATCACTATGTCTGGATGTGAGTGCTGGACAGTGAAGGAAACGGTGTTGCAGAAGAGTTGGGCAAACACTGTGGACTGTTAAAAATACAAATTCAGGTCCTGGTGCAAATCAAGCCTGAACTCTTCTCAGAAGCCAAGATGACCGAACTGAGACTGTCATACCTTGGACATATCATGAGAAGACACAAGTCACTAGAAAAGGCAATAATGCTTGGTAAAGTAGAATCAAGGAAAGGTGAGAGAAAGCTGCACTCAAAGCAATTGGAAAGAACAAATCACCAGGAACAAATGACATACCAATAAAACTACTATAATCCACAGAGATAAAATCAAGCTTAGTTTCAACTAATATATGTCAACAAATATGGAAAACAAAACAGTGGCCCACAGACTAGAAGCAATCAATATATATTCCCATCGATTAAAAAGGAGACAGAAGAGATTGTAGTAATTACAGAACCATCACACTAATTTCCCATGCAAGCAAAGTCGTGCTCAAAATTCTTCAGCAAAGACTCCTATGGAGTGTGAAATCTGGGAGGTGCAAGCAAGATTCAGGAAAGGAAGAGACACTAGGGATCATATTGCAAACATACAATGGATAATTATTTGCACCAGGGAATTTCAGAAGAAAATCTGCATGTGCTTTATTGACTACAGCAAAGCCTTTGACTGAAAAGGTCATAAAAAGCTATGGTTTATGCTTAGAGATATGGGAGTGCCACAACATCTGATTGTCTTATACTCAGGACAAGAAGCTGCAATCAGAACAGAATATGGAGAAACAGAATGCTGGCAAAGGGGCCAGACAAGGCTGTATACCATCACCCTATTTATTCAAGTATGCAGAAAATATTGTACGCAAAACAGTCTTAGACTCAGAAGCAGGAGGAGTGAAGATAGGAGGAGTGAATATTAACAACCTAAGACACTCAGACAACACAATACTACAGTCAGAAGCAAACAAAGACCTGGAACAATTGTTGAAGAAGGTCAAGGAAGACAGTACCAAGGTTGGATTAATGCTGAACATTAAAAAAACAACACACCAATAATTTACCCTATACGACAAGAAAATGGAAATAGTCAGAGTTCCCATACCTTGGTTCAAATATTGATCAGAATGGAGACTGCAGTCAAGAAATCAGAAGAAGAATAGGATTTGGAACAGCAGCTATGAAAGAACTGGACAAGATCATAAAGTGTAAAGATATAGATTTGAACACTAAAGTGAGGATAGTCCAAGCCATTGTATTCCCCATCACTATGTATGGGTGTTAGAGCTGTACAGTGAAAAAAATGACAGGAAGAAAATCAAATCAGAAAAGTCCTGAAAATACTATAGATGACGAGGAAGACAAACAAATGGGTCCTAGAACAGATTGAGACTGAATTGGCTCCTTTGCCAATTATTTGGAAGCAAAGATAAGTTGAGGCTGTCATAATTTGGCCACATCATGAGGAAAAATGAATCATTAGAAAAGATAATGATACTAGAAAAGATGGCGAGCAGTAGAAGGAGAGGAAGGCCACATGCAAAATGGTTAGACTTGATCAGGGAGGACATGAGCCTGGGCCTGTAAGACCTGAGCAGAGAGGATGAGAATAAGGGGTCCTGGAGATGTCTCATGCACAGAGTTGGCATGAATCAAAGTTGACTTGAGAGCAGTTAACAACAACACCAAGGTAGGCAGCAGTAGGAAAAGAAGAAGACTATGTTCCAGATGGATCAAGGAAGTCACAGCTCTGAGTCTGCAATACCTGGGCAGGACTTGGAGATGTCTCATTCATAGGTTGCCATAAGTCAAGGCAGACTTGAAGGCAGTTAACATATACACCATGAAGACCTAAGAGGAGGCATCCATCTTTGGATCTGCCTATTAAATAAGTCTACCACATGGATTAGTTCCATCCAGCCCAAAGTCTCCACGCTGAACATCTATAGCATTTTGGCTATGCTTCTGGGGCTGTCATAGTGGCAATACACATCAAGAGACTGTTCCTGAAGATGAATTATTTGAACAAATCTTATGCATCAGAAGTCTGGTAGGAGCATTCAAGTTGTAAAATGTACAGATTGGAAGTTAGAATTTCCAAAACAGCAACTAAAATATGCTTAGGATCCTCGTGATTGTTACCAGTGAATGCACTGACAGTGGCATAGTATCAATCTGCAGGTATTGTCATTTTGTGGTAATATGCATGGAGTGTATTACCAGAGTCTACATCCAATGTGATATGTTAGTTATCCAAGGCAGAAATACAGTACAGGTTGAATCTCCTTTATTTGAAATGCTTGGGGCCAGAAGTGTTTTGGATTTCAGATTTTTTTTTAATTTTGCAATATTTGCATATACATAATGAAAGATCTTGGAAATGAGATGCAAGCCTAAATATGACATTCATTTATGTTTCATATATACCTTATACATATAGTCTGAAGGTAATTTTATACATAGTATTTCAAATAATTTTGTGTGTGAAACAAAGTTTGTGTACATTAAACCATCAGAAAAGCAAAGGTGTCACTATTTCAGCCACCCAGGAAAATTCTTGGTTTTTGGAATATTTTGGATTTTGGAATTCCAAATAAGGGAGATTCAACCAATATTTCATTTGCAAATGATTAAGGAGCTAGTCTGGCTGCAGTGGTATGATGGGTCTCACTGAAGGAATCTCTTTCACCACTTCGTGCACTGCAGTGCTGTAGGATGGGGTGGACATTATGAAGGCTTTCACATGCTGTTGAACTGCAGTTGTCCTTAATTGAAGCTTAGTCAGTGGTGAGGAATGCTGGGAGGGATGTACAATTCCCACTCCTGCTGTAGATTATATAGAACAATTAGCAAATAAGGAAAATTAAGTAAAGATGCTAGAAATGATGAGGTGCGGTTTTAGTTGTTTCAAATGTTGCAGGCAAGGGCTAGCACAAGGTATTTTGTTGCCCAAGTCAGCTACCCAAAACCAGTCCATATATTTTGAAACATATGTCAGAAAATCTGTCATTTGCCCCAAACTCCAAAAACCCAACAAGTTTACTCTACTTTGGTCTCACCAACAGGATTTCAGTCATAGTGTATCTTGAGTTAAGTAAGACTTTTAACAAGGTCCCCTTGTAGATGTAGATAAAGTTAGATGATGCTTTTGTTAGCTGGATTTGTATGTCATTGCTTACCAGTGATTCCTCATCACCATGGAGACAAGTGATGAGTGAAGTGCCATGAAATTCTGTCCCAGACCCAGTATTGTAGAATATGTGTATAATTGCCTTGGATAAGTAGTTTAGAGGGCATGTTCATCAAATTGCAGATGATGCCTAATTCTTCTTCTTGTTTTTATGTACCTTTAAGTTATTTTTGATTTATGGTGACCCGAAGGTGAACCTGTTGGTTTTTACTTGACCAAATTTGTTCAAATGGTTATTCCCTTTGCCTTCCTCTGAGGCTGGAAGAGTGTAACTTGCTCAAGGTCACCCATTGGATAGCCATGGATGATTGGGAGTTCGAACCCTGGTCTTCAGAGTCACAGTCCTACAGTTGAACCACTGTACCATGTTGGCTCTGCCAAATTGTTAAGGATAGATAGTATTTCAGAAGATTTAAAAGTGATAAAAAGAATTTTGACTGATATAAACATAAGGTACTACATTTAGGTGGAAAAATCAGGTGTACAAATTTAAGATCAGTAATGTCTTGGCTTCACCACAGTATGTGTGAAAAGAATCTGGGGATCTTAATAGACCATAAACTAAACATGAGTCAGTGGTGTTAGCTGGTTGCAAAACAGCCAATGCAACTCTAGGCTGTTTCAACAAAAGTTTAATGTCCAGATCAAAGAATGTTATAGTACCACTCTAGCTAGCTTTAGTCAGCCTCATATGTCTACTTCTGGGCACTGCAATTTAAGAATTATATCAGCATGCTAAAATGTGCCCACAAGAAAAACATCTGTATGACCAAGGTGGTAGGAAATATGGAAACCAAGTCATATGAGGAACAGTTGAAAAGTCTGAGTCTATTTAGCCTTTAAAATAGAAGACTTAGAGGTGACATGCTAGCCATCTTTAAATATATGAACAGCTGTCATGTGGAAGATGGAATGAGCTCCTGCTGCTCTAAAGGGTCAGACCTGAATCAGTGAATTCCAATTATAAGAAAATAGATTCCAGTTAAACTTTAGTAAGAACTTCCTGTTGATAAGAGCTGCTGAACAGTGGACTAGACCACACTGGAAGATGAAGGATTCTTCTTTATTGAAGGCTTTTAAATAGAGGCTGGATGGCTACCTTTAGGGATGGTGTAGCTGTGGAATCTTGTACTGGCAGGATGGGTGATGGCCACAATTGGTGTTCTGCCTTTGACAGCAAAAGGGCTAGCACTATCCCATGGTTTTTAAAGTAAACAATAAAAACCCCAAAGTAAATAACTAACAATTTGCCCTTTCATGACAACTAGAACCTGTGCCTGAGCCACTTGTCTCAGTCTGCCTCGTGGTAGGGTTGACCTATTAAAGACTACATTTAAAATGAAAGCTAAGAGCTTTTCACTGCAGCAGTACCACAAGTAGCACTCAGCTGCTGCAACAATGAAAGCACATTTTAGAAAGACACAATATAGCACAAAGATAGGGTGGGGATGACGACACAGTGATTATGTCATGGATTACTGCTTGTTGTGCAGCAAAATTCTATAATGCGTTCAATTTTCAATGGATACACTAGCTGGGAATGGAAAAGTTATCTGTTATTAGAAATGGTATAACAAAGTTGGTGTGCTGGTAAGCTTGATTTCTGTAGATGCAGCTGAACATCACCTTGCTTGTGCTCAACTAGTCAACAATTACAGCACTTCTTTTGCTGTTAAAACATCAGCTGGAATGCAGTCCAGAATGTCTTGCACATCAGGTCCATCCTACTGTTATGAAGCATGACTACATAGATGGAGTCTTTCCAACCACAAAGTGACAAGAAGAAAGGCCTATTTGAATGAAAGAACTTCCATCAGTTTAGTCCTGTTTGTCAGTGTGCTTTAAGGGTATGAAATGGAATAGATACTGAAAACTGGAAAATCTACCTATCAAGCAATAGCATGTGAATTAGGATGCCCAAGGCTCTTGTGGTATAAAGCTCAATTTTTGACACTCTTCAGCAGCTGGCTGCATGTAAGATTGCCTTTTTTCCTGGAGGTTGGCCATGAATAATGAAAATAAAGAACAGTAGGAGAAATTCTTCTGGCTTTAACATAAAGTATGCTCTTGCAAAAATTGACTTGAAAGGCAATATACCAAAAGCCTTGTATCAAAACTTAATGACAATTTGCAACTGATAAAAATTCCTTTGAGAACAGACTTGACAAATTAATCTCTTGGGCTGTTGCTTTTATAAATTCATTCAGGATTAAGACTGAAGCAGGGGGATAGAAAGAAACATAAAATTAAACTGACACTCCTGGGATCGTCAGAGAATCCTTCACTTTTTCCTTATACTAGTGCTCCATTTGTTTCTAATAACCTATTTACTGTATGAGAAATAGAAATTCTTAGTATTAAGAGGAGTTGAGAATCTAGCTGAAGTACAAAGTAATAACTACTAGTACCCAGTTTCAAACTACCTACTGAATGTCCTTGCCCTACTACTTTCCTTAAAGTAACTTGGCTAAAATAATATAACAGATTAAGATGATTTGGAATAAATTTAACTAGAATCCACCCAAATCAGAGTTTTAATAAGATGTTAGTCTTATAATTTAGCTGAGAAACATCATACTGAAGTTCAAATAAAAGGAAAGCATTGTTAATAATTGTGCTAGATCAGAAGTTGGCATCATGTGGCCTTCTAGATGTCAGATGAAAGACTGTAAGTCCCAGCAACCATAGCTATAGTTATGAATAGTGAAAAATGCTATGAGCTGAAGTTCAACAAATCTGGAGGTCTGCATGATTTCTACTCTGTCATTGATAAAATCAGAGGCAGTCAATTTTTATCTTATAGCATTACAGACAATCTGTAGTAAGCAATTACGATATATGAAGCTGCCTTTTATTTTATTTTATTTTATTTTATTCTATTGCAGTTTTCTGGCTTTGTTTCATCTTGCTTCTAGATATGCACATTGTGACCTTAATTAATTACTTGTGTTGATTCAGCAATTGATTCAATAGATGTATTTAGTTTGGACTGACCAATAGGGTTTAGGCCAAATGTGCACAATAAGGCGCCACTCACAGATTACTGAACTTTAAAAAAAAAAAAAACATGCTTACATATGTGTGTCTTGATTTCTTTACTGTAAAAAAAAAAAAGGAATATGCAGAAACCGATGCACATTATAACATTGGGCCATTATATGTTAGTTGATTATCTACCAATGGGAGTGCATATCCCTTTGAAAGTATTGTAGTATTGCCAAACATCTGCATTTTTGATAGCTTTTGCTCTCTCTCATTTCTGTTCTCTCTGGTTTTTGTGCAAGAGTTTACATATCCAGCTGTCAATTATATTTTCCTGACAAAAAGTAAATTGGATAAAAATCAGACCATAAGGAAGGTTCAGGATAATTGCATCCGGAGAAGAGCTGTGTTGGCTTAAGAACTGCAGCATCATGCTTACCAAAGAGCATTAGCTGCTCCTAAGTAGAAATTAGGAGAAAATCCAATGGTCTATGAGTTTCTTCAGTTCCATCACTGAAGAGACATGTAGTAACAAGTAACGGGGGCAACTTAACTGGGGATTAACCCTAGAGCATAAAGTTCATTTAAGATTGTTCTAGCATGCGTAACACAAGAATTTATACCTCTCTGGGTCCTATTACATTCTATCCCATTCCCACAACTGTAAATATGCTTTATATTCTGGGACATGGATATCATGCTGTACTACATCTGAAGAAGTGGGTTTATATCCATGAAAGTTCATGCTAAAATAATAACCAGTTAGTTTTAAAGGTGCTGCTACATTCATTCTTTCCCCCTTACTCCCTCTTTTTTACACTGCAAGAGACTAACATGGCTACATCTTTGGAAAGAAATTGTTTTGAAACTCAGATTATCAGGAACAAATGGAAGGATGATATCTATGGCTGAGACATTGGTGGCAAACATTAGCTATGTATGATGTGGGGACTCTTGTTTCTTAAGTAGCTGTTATACACGAGATGTGTGAATAGCTATCTTCACATAGGGATGATGAAAGAGAAAAGAGAAATATAGCAGTAAGGGGATGCTGAGACACAGTGTGGTGTAGTAGTTTGAGCATTGGACTACAACTCTGGAGACCAGGGTTCAGTTCCCACTCGGCCATGGAAACTCACTAGGTAATCATGGGTGAGTCACATACTCTCAGCCCCAGGAAACCCCATGGTAGTTTTGCTTTGGAGTCACTGTAAGTCAGAAATTACTTTAAGGCACAACAACAAGAAGGGGGTGCTGCTTAATATTCCCCCTCTCTTGAGGAAAAAGCCCCGGGGAGGATTGTATGAGTAGAAAAAAAATGATGGAAAGATAATAGGTTAAACAACTGCTTACATTACTTTTCATTTGCTAAATCTTCTCCTCCCTCATTCAGTATCATATAACCAAATTACTAAGGAGCAGGAACCATGCAGCCCTGCAGGTGTTGTTGGACTGCAAGTCCCAGGAGTCTTGACCAGTATAGCCAGTGATGAAGAATGCTGAGAGTTTCAGCCCTATAACATCAGGAGGGCCACATGATTCCCACCCCTGTTTTACAAAGGTTGGCCCTCTAAATATTGTTGACTGATAGGGAGCATCCCTCACTAATAGATATGCTAAGTTTAATGGGAGTTGTACTTCAAAAGTCTTATATTCTGCTTGCCTTTGCATTACAGGAATAATTTGGTCTAGAACAGTGATGGTGAACCTTTTAGCAAGTGAGTGCCCAAACTGCAACCCCAAACCCATTCATTTATTCCAAAGTGCCACATCCCTCTGGCTTTCTAGTAAAGAACTCTGGCGAACTCTGTGCTGGGGCAACGACACTCGTGTTCTCAGAGAGGGCTCTGAGTGCCACCTCTGGAACGTGTGCCACAAGTTTGCCACCATTGGCCTAGAAAATTAGCAGAGGATTGTTTCTAACTCTACATGACATGAGGATAGAAGAAAACAAATACAAGATTTCTAATGCTGAGTGAAAAGTTCTGAAATGGGCCTGTAATTTCCATTGATAACTAAGGGCCTAAGCAGACGAGCGGCCATGGGTCGCCCCAGGAAGCTGCGGATTGGGGCCGAGGCATCCGCACTCCTTGGCCCCAACCCGCAGCTTCGCAGGCCCTGGAAGGAGTGGTAAATAGCGCTCCTTCCACAAGATGCCGAAGGTGTGCCACAAAAGGCCTTGGGTGCACCTTCAGTGCCTCTTCTGCCGCAGCGTGTGCGGATGCTGTGGCGGAAGTATGTCGTCGGAGCGCTGGTCGTGCGGAAAGACAGGGGCTCTGATGATGTGTTCAGGAAGGGGTTGGGGCGCCCAGCGTGAGGCTGCCCCTCCCCTTCCTTGCCTTGAAGACGGCACAAAGTGCCCTCTGCTTAGGCCCTCATTCAAAACTTTAACAAAGTTCATCCCTCTCTTCATATTATTTTTAAGAACTCTCTTCCCTGCCCCAATTTGTGGGGAGATTCAACAGACTGGGTGCAGATAAAAAGGAGAAATGAAATTTTCTTGAGCTGCCCTATATTCATATGAGCAAAAATTAGAATCAAATTCACAGTACTTTCAACTTGTGTTTCAGCAAAGCCAGGGCCTACAAGTTAAGAGTGTTGGGACTGATAAGAAGGAATGATGATATCATTTGTGCCTCCCCTCTCCAATTTTCCTGTTCCCTTTTAAGCTCAGCTGCAGTCCTCACAAGCAGCTGGGTAAGGGATGGGGGCACACTTATTTACCACTGCTCCTTCGCATCAGATCAGTTTTTCCTTTGTTTAAGTACCCCCTGCTCACAAGCACTGATTGCAGTATTGTGTGCATTTGTTCCTTGGCTGTTATGCTGTTTGTGCAAATAGACCATTCATGTGATCTGTACTTATATACACATCCAAAGGAAATATATGTGGAGGCAAAAGATAAGCTTGAATAATCCCATCGATTCAAAGACAAGTACTGCTCCATTGACAGATTCTCATGTTGTCAATGAGACAGCAAATCAAGCATCTCTAATTTATCTCTGGTGAAGATGTGCAAATTCCCCTCTGCTTGTCCTCACTTTATTTGGTAATGACCTGAGTTATTTTCCCATCCTAGATTAGGAGGAACTCAGGCTATATCCACACTGCAGAAATAATCCAAAGCAAATCCCAGAATTCCACGGCATTGAGCCATGGTAATTAAAGTGGTGTCAAACTGGATTATTTCTGCACCTCAGGTAGCTCTTCCAAGATGATTATGAAGCTTGGAAAATGACACCCCATCCTCTCAGCCCTCTTTGCAGCCTGAAGTATACCTTCTCACAGTTAGACTCCTGAGAACTCTGCATTCCCGTTTCTGACAAATGGTGGTGAATACAGCAGTGATGACACATGGAAAGTGAAACATATTCTTTTTCAACTGTCCATCTGCACCACTCTGGTGCTTTTGATTTGTGGGCAGCCCACAGATATTTCCTGATATATTACATTTCCTGATGACAGTAGCCCTCATTCATCTTGACTCCCCAAATGCCACCACTGTTGTTTTATATCACCATGTCCCAGGTAAGGAGAAGCAGGGTGATTTTGGGAGGGGTGCTTGCAGGTGATAGGAGAGGATTACCCTAACTTTCCATGATGGTAGAAATACATG
Source organism: Phrynosoma blainvillii (assembly GCA_026167975.1). Classification (NCBI taxonomy): domain Eukaryota; kingdom Metazoa; phylum Chordata; class Lepidosauria; order Squamata; family Phrynosomatidae; genus Phrynosoma; species Phrynosoma blainvillii. The sequence continues at coordinate 271,658,157 of JANUYF010000002.1, forward strand.
CTCCTTTCATGGGGTAAGAAGCTGTGCTGATGATAGCATTGCTACTGATAGTGTCTCCCAAGTGAGACAGGGTTTTGCTGAGGAACCAGAGTAAATATGTGAAACTGCTGGGCAGCAACAGTAGTTGGTGGCAGGGAAGGGTGGAGGATCTCATGGCAGTGATACTTTAGCTAACTCTTACTAATATTGCACAGAAGAAGGCTATAGATTCTGTCCTTGATTGGTTTAAATCTTATCTGTCAGACAGATCTTTTGAAGTGGTCATGGGCGGTCAGGTTTTTGTCTTCTGTTCCGTTATCTGTTGGAGTTCCCCAGGGCTCTGTTTTGGGTCCCCTACTGTTTTCCCTTTACACATTGTCCCCAGGAAAACTCATCAGTTCTTTTGACTTCTCCTATCATCTGTATGCCAATGACACTCAGCTGTATCTTTCCACTCCTGACCTTTCTCCGGGTCTTGTCCTTCAGCTGTCTCTCAGTGTATGCGCCATTGGCGCTTGAAGCTCAATATGTCCAAAACGGAGCTTCTTGTTTTTCCACCAAAGCCTACTGTTCAATACGCCTTTTCTGTTTCTGTTGACAATATTTCTATTTGACCTGTCCAGGAAGCCTGCAGTCTTGGTTTTATTTTTTATTCATCTCTGTCGTGTATCTCCCAGATTCAGGCCACAGCCAAGCATGTAGATTCTCTTTGTATAATATTGCTAAAATCCAATCATTTCTCTTGGCCTATACTACCAAGATTTTGATCCATGCCCTAGTGGTCTCGTGACTAGATTTTTGTAACCTCCTCCTGGCAGGGCTTCCCCTTTCTCACTTCCATCCTGTAATTTTGGTCCAGCATTCTGCTGCATGCATAATCACATCTGCTCACTGTTTCGACCATATTTCTCCTTTATTGTCATCCCTTCACTGGATCACCCTCCCTTTCCATATTCTGTTGTTGACTTTTAAAGCCCTGCATGGGTTGGCCCCTACTTATTTATCAGAGCTTCTTTCTCTTTACCATCCTACTCATGCTCTCCGTTCTGGTAGTCAGAGTCTGCTGTCTCAGCCTAGGATTTTTATTGCTCCATCCCGGATCCGTCCTTTTTCACTCGCTGCCCCTCATTCCTGGAACCTCCTTCCCCCACAAGCATGGGGCATCACTACTTTAACCAACTTCAAAGCTGAGTTAAAGACTATACTGTTAAGGGAAGTATTCTCAGGCATTGCATGATTATTATTTGATGTTTTTAATTTGTTGCCTCCTTTGTATTAATATGTATTATTTTATTATTTTGTAGAATGTACGTCATTGGCAGGCTTATCTTTATCTATTTTTATCTATTTTATTGATTGTATGTACAGTGCTGTGTAAATCTACAGAGCTATATAAATAAAGCGTAATAATAACAAAAAAGATATATGGCTGGAATATGAGACTCTTAGATTTGAAGGCAGTGATAAACAACTGCTGGGGAAGTTGTTGTTGTTAACTGCCTTCACGACTGTCTCAACCATGGCAACCCTATGGATGAGACATCTCCCCCCCGCCCCCGGTCCTCTACTGCTCTGCCCAGCTTCTGCAAACTCTTATTTGTGGTCTTGTTAATAAAGTCCATCCATCTAGCATGTGACCTTCCTCTCTTTTTACTTCCTCTCTTTTTCTCCTGATTTCCTGGCTGCAGTCCCCGTTCCGATCCCAGATATGAGAACTCTTTTACTATTTCTATTTTCTCATTGTCTAGTTTGAATGTGTGTAAGTTCTCTGTGGTCATTATTTTTGTTTTCTTAATGTTCAACAGTAAGCCTGCCTTTGCACTTTCTTCTTTGATCTTCCTTAGTAGTTGTTCCAGGTCTGTGAGGTTTTCTGCTAGTATTATGGTGTGTCAGCATATCCCAGATTGTTGATCTTCCTCCTATTTTCACTCCTTCCTCTTCCATGTCTAAGCCTGCTTTCCTTACAATATGTTCTGCATATATGTTGAATAGGTAGGGTGCAGCCTTGTCTTACTCCTTTGCCATTTGGGAACCAATCTGTTTCTCTGTGTCCTGTTCTGACAGTAACCTCTTGTCCTGAGTACAGATTCCTCATTAGGACTGTCAGATGTGGTGGCACTCTCATATTTTTAAGGGCATTCCATAGCCTTTCATGATCTATGCAGTCAAAGGCTTTGCTATATATAAAGCACATGCTGATTTTCTTTTGGAACTCCCTGCTGCACTCTATTAGCCATCGTATATTTGCAATGTGAGCCCTGGTGCCTCTTCCTTTCCTGAACCCTGCTTGGACCTCTGAGAATTCTCTCTCCATCTGTGGTTAGAATCTATGTTGCAGTATTTTGAACATAATTTTGCTTGCATGGGAGATTAGTGCTATGGTCCTATAGTTGTTGCAGTCTCTTGTGTCTCCTTTTTGTGGATGGGGATGTATATTGATAGCTTCCAATCTGTTGGCCATTGTTTTGTTTTCCATATCTGTTGACATATGTTGGTTAGCACTAAGGTTGACTCTGTCAGTGTGGATTGCAACAGTTCTATTGGTATATTATCTGTTCCTGGAGTCTTGTTTTTTGCCATTTCTTTTATTGCAGTTTCCACCTCACTTTTTAGAATCTGGGGTTCATCTTCATATGGCTATTTGCTCCATGTGTCCTTCATTTTGTCATCTCTTTTGTATACTTCTTTGTATTGCATTCAATGTCTTTTTATTCCTTCCTGGTCTTGAATTATGTTATTTTTATTGTTGTAGAGCGTCCCGGTCCTTGGTTTGAGCTTTCCCTTGATTTCTTGAATCTTGTGGAATAAGTCTCTCGTTCTTCCCTTTTTGTTATTGTCTTCTATTTTTCTACATTTGTTTTTGTAATAATTTTCCTTATCTTTGCACACTAGCTGTTGTACTGTTGCATTCATGGTTCTTAGTTTATTCCTATCTCCTTTTTATTTTGTTTCCCTTCTTTCTTTTATTGCTAGTGGCATTTTATCTGTCATCCATGGTTTCTTCACTTTCCTTTTGTCTGTTGAAAGTGTCTTTATGCATTCTTCTTTTATTATGTCCCTGGCTTCAGACCAAAGCTCTTCTGGTTCATGATCTATTATACATAGTACTGCAAATCTGTTCTTTATATTTGTCAATGAATTTTGTGGAAATGTTGTTTAAATAGTATTTTGGTATGATGACTTGTTTTGTTCTCTTCTTGAGTTTTATGTTTATTTTTGAAATGAGTAATTTGTGATCTGTGCCACAATCAGCACCTGGTCTAGTCTTGGCCAACAGTATGGCGCTTCACCATCTTTTACTTCCAATTATGTAATATATTTGGTTTTTGTGTTGACCATCTGGTGATGTCCATGTGTATAAAAATGTGTTTGCAATGAATGGGTTTCTGGCTTCACAAATATCTATCAGACGCTCACCTGCTTCATTCCTTTTACCTAGTCCAAATCTGCCTACCAGTTTTGATTCTTCTTTGCTTCCAACCTTTGTGTTCCAATTTCCAGTGATCAGCACTGTGTCTTAATAATGCAGCTCGACTCAAGTGGAAAAGGCGTTCACTTGCTGCCAGGCTCAGATGTGAAAGGAAAGTTCGAATTTGCACAACACATGTAATAGGAACATTGAAAGTGAGAAGCATTAATCAGGGGAAGCTAGAAATTTAGGTCACCATAAATTGAAGCTCACTTTGTTGAGAGGAAGGGTGGTTGGACAGAAACTAATGCTTGGGATTTGATTTGATTTGGGGCTTTATGTGCTTTCCCCTTGTTGTTGTTGTTGTTATTTATGGTAACTGTAAGACCCTATCATGGGGTTTACTTGGCAAGATTTGTTCAGGTTGGATTTTCCATTGTCTTCCTCTGAGACCTAGAGAATGTGGCTTGCACAGGTTCACCCAGTGGATTTCCATAGCTGATGGGAGACTCAAACCCTGGTCTCCAGAGTCCTAGTCCAATACTCAAGCCACTACATCATGTTGGCTGTTCCTCTCCTCTTATTAGGAGAATATTTTTACCAATCCCCAAAGTTCTTTAATTCTGACCAAGGAGACATGTTCCTAGCAAATGACTTTGGGATTTGTGAATCTGAAGAAAGGAAATGTGTCTAGAAGACATACATGACATACATAAGCAGGGAGTATCTAAAGGGAGATGTGCATCCCGCTCCCACAGTAGAACTAAATGAATATAGAATATATGCAATACTCATATGGAAGAAAAAAGAGATAACCTGGTCTGGCAAAATGAATCTTAATCTTGAGTTCTAACATTCCTGTAATTAAGGGGGAATGGTTATGTTTTGGTCAAAGGAATACTAAATATCCCAAAACGAACAGTGCATATCAAATCTCTGCCACAGCTACACACCCACATGGCACATTAAAGGAAAGGCAGTTTTCAGTGGAAAATTGATTGCAGCTAGTCCCTGAAGATAGAAATAGCAGCAGTTTGGCAAATCAGGCAGACAACTCTGCTACCAGTCTCTGTCACTGTACAAAATAAAAGGAGCTTCTTCTTTGTTTCCAAATGGCCTAGTTTTGCTCTTGATTTCTTCTTCCCTGTTCAGTTATGCTACTGAATGTTCCTCATTGGGTATCTTTTTAATGATTTGGGATCCCTCACAGCTTCTTGGGATTTCCTTTTATGTTCACAATGAATAGCTCTCATGGGGTTTGCACATATTTTTATTTCTCCATGGGCAACAATAACTATTCTCTCCAAATAGTGCAGCTGTAATGCTAGCCCTGCTTCCACAAAAATTATGTTAACTCTACACCAATGTAATCTGGGTGCATGAAGGGGAGGGCATTTCACTGCTATAGGACAGTCGCAGTGAAGGAAGACAAAATCTCATCCAATCCTTTTAAAAGGGAGGGGCTATCTTTAAAAAAAAAGATTAAAAAGGAGTAATAACTGACACAGATCATTGCATCTATTTCCTTTTGAAAGCTACAGGAGTGTTTGTGGCTATGGGTAAGAGCATTCACCTTCTGCCAAAGAAATGTAGTCCTACTTCCAACTCATGCTGAGACTATGAGAACCAAGGGAGATTGTGTGATCAACACTGGCTATTACAGGGACTGTGTAGCATTTTCCTGATTGTGATCCTGGATCACTGTGTCCACCAGCCACCAAAGACAATCATGGATAGGAGACAGGGCAACATGACTACACCATACAGGTGCACCAGGGGTCCACATCTGAATCCAAGCCCAGAAGAACCAAAGATGTGGATCTGTTGAGGAGGAATGGGCACAAAGCAGGATGGCAGCATCTGTCCATAAAAGGGCCAAAGGCAGTAGGAGGAGGAAAAGGAAGGGCTCTCCAGACCAAAGTGGCCTGACACTTACAGTGATATCAGAAAAGGCAGCACCTCAGAGTGTCTGGCTAATGATCTTCAGCCTTGGGGAGGAACAGCTGGCTGAAAGAAGATTGCTTGGTGAAGAAATCACAACTATCTCCTTCTGAATTAAACACACATGAGAGCTCTGTAGACAGAGCAAGCGGCAAAAAGGTAGTGGTCTTTGTGAGTCCTTCCCTGAGAATCTTCTCTTGTTCTTCTCAGCCTACAAGGCCAGGCCTAGCTGGGCAAGCAGTTTATTCAAGCCTTGTGATGCCCTCTCAATAGAGTGTGCTATCATTAGAAACCACAAAGACTGAATCAAATCTTAAAATCCAAACTTTAGAGAGTGTTAGTCTAAAGATATATAACAGAACACGAAAGTTAGAATTGTCCAAGCCATAGTATTCCCCATCACTATGTAGAGATGCAAGAGCTGGACAGAGGAAAGCAAGTAAGAGGAAAATCAACTCTTTTGAGAAGTGGTGCCAGAGCAGAGTGCTGAGGATACCATGGACAGCCAAAGAGACAAAACAAGTGGGTTCTTAAGCAGATAAATCCAGAAATTTTCCTGGAACTCAAGATGATCAAATAAATGCTGTCATGTGGATGGCAGTAGAAAGATAGGGAGACTGCATGCCAGATGGATAGATGCAATTAGGGAGATCATGGGCATGGATCTACAAGATTAAGGCAGAGCAGTGGAAGACATTGGGAGATGTCTCATCCACAGGGTTACCATGAGTCAGGGATGACTTGAGGGCAGTTAACAACAACAACAAACCCCAAGTGTCTTTTATTATTATTATTATTATTATTATTATTATTATTGTTTTTGAGCATAGGAATTCCCAGAGTTGCTTGACAAAGAACTGTGTTGTTGGAGTTGACCAACATGATTACACAACAGTAACACAAAAATAAGTATAGTTGGCCCTTCATATCTGTGGGCGTTCCATTCTGGACTACCACCACAGATTCTAAAAACCATGGGACCTCAAGTCTTCTTCATTTTAATGTGGCAATGTGTGTGTGGCCACAGTGGTGTCCACCATTCAGGTGAATGGGACAGGGCCATCCGTGGAGGACCAGATCTATGGATTGCAAGCCTGTTGTTGGGGTGTGCCAGCTATGAATCCCCAGTATAGGAATACTGTCTTGTTGGATTCATTTTCATCTCAGATTCTTGATTAGTGATCTTGAGCTACACATCTCAGTGCAGGCTGAATACTTCTGAATCTCCAGAACTGCAGGCAACAAATTCAAATATATGTGTTAGAGCAGACGTTCTTAAACTAAACTCTGCCCATTTGAAATCTGAGATTGGTTTTACAGCACAGACTTTGGGTGAAATAATGCAGATTCTACACACGTGGTCCAGTTTTGTCACAACGAGGCAGACTGGTGCTGAGACTAAGGTTATATTTGTTCCAGGAGGTCTAGTTTTTCCAACATAGATTTGTCAGCTTGGCGTTGGTTTGCTGCTTTAGATTTCATGAAATTGGTCCCAAAAGTGACAGTGTGGGTCCCAGCCAAGTATGGTGAGTACTTGTGCCATTATATAATTGACATTTTGTCCTGTGTCCTGTGATATTTTATAATAGGCATCTTTCAGAAATTGTGACAGGATATATCTCATTTGTTATATTCTGTATTTACCTCATAAACGTGGAAAAATTACTAAGGAAGGTCAAAGAAGAAAATGCTAAGGCAGGCTTACTGTTGAACACAGGGAAAACAAAAATAATTACCTCAGAGGTTATACATAAATTCAGTCTAGATAATGAGGAAATTGAAGTGGGGATTGCAATCAAGAAATAAGAAGACTAGGAATAGATAGAGCAGCCATGAAAAAAGCAGAGAAGAACCTGAAGTGTAAAGGTATACAACTGAGCACTAAAGTCAGAATTGTCCAAGCCATTGCATTCCACATCACCATATATATATATGAGAGCTGGACAGTGAAGAAAGCAGACAGAAAGAGGATCAACTCATTTGAGGCATACTGGAGAAGAGTGGGAGGATCCAATGGACAGCCAAAAGATAAACAAATGGGTCCTTGATCAAATCAAGCCTGAAATACCCCTAGAAGCCAATATAATGAAATTGAGTCTGTCATACTTTGCCCACATCATGAGAAGGCATGACTCACTGGAAAAGGCAATAATGCTAGGATAGATAGAGGGCAGCAGAAAGAGGCCAGATGGATAGACCTAATCAGGGAGGTCACAGGCCTGCATTTATAGGACTGGGGTTGACTTGAGGACAGTTCACATGCATGTGCACACACACACACACACACACACACTTGACAGTAATTCTGTATTTTAGCATTGTTAGCAGTCCTGAACAGAAGGGTATAAATTTAATGACATAGATAAATAGATAATTGGTATGTTACCCCCAAGAGTAAAATTGGACTCATCCACATGTTCACGCCAAGTAAATCACAACCTTCTTAGCACATTATAGTATGATGGGGGGGGGGGGCGGTCTACAGAGAGTTTTTTTTTTAATAGGAGATGTGTCATGTGTGAATCAGCTCTCATTTATTGCTGATACCGAGACAGTTTGCAACATGCATATTCAGGACAAATCCTGTTATAATTAATACCCTGCTATTCAGCCATTCACCAAAGTCACTTTGTTGACACTTATGAAAAAAACACCAAAGTATGCCACTCCAAATGTCCTGAAACTAGGATTTGACTTCAAGTCCATGTATGAATTGTGGATTTGTTTTGGCTGGCAGTTATAGTCCAGATGCCCAGCCCTGGAAGTTATTTTTCGCCAGTACGGGCATCTGGTTATTTGGCACAGATACACTTGGCTTGAATAGAAGTAAGGACGTTAGCAGACTGGCTATCCACTTAGTAACCATTAAAAGGGAATGAATACTGCATTGTGTTGGCCTTATGCCGGTTACTTTACTATGATAGCTACCAGGTTGCAATGTGCAGGAAAGACAGAAATAAGAACCAATCATAGAGCAAAGGGGTCCTCCAAAGATTTTGCAAGAGTGTGCCTCAGAGGTCAGTAGACACTGAATGCCACCCTCTCAATGATGACAGCCCACTCTGACCACAGTTTACTTCATGGACAGATGCACCAAAGCAAGAGAGCCCATAGCTTGTCTTTGGCTTTCACTGTTTTCATTCTGGCATATCAGAAAGACAAGGAGTAAAACTGTCATCTACAGGATGTGATTCAACACATGAGGATTGCAGCTGGAATATGTTTTCTGAAGGAATGACCAATTAGGTAGTGTACCTCTCAGAAAATAGATAGCAAAGGACATCTGTTGAAGAAGTAGTTTGTCCCCATGTGGTTCTGGCAGTATTCATCATGTCGCTGCATATTTTATTTGCAGGCAGCTTACAATATATTGAAAAAAATCGCTAGAATGGCATAGTAGGTGGCTTCAGAACAAATGAAGAAGGCTCCTCATTCAAATACCCCCTGTCCTGTTGCCTGTTTATATGTATTATGTTTGATACAAAAGGGCCATCTTAGAGGACAAATTGCTCAGCGGCAGAGAATGTGCTTTGTATGTAAAAGGTCCCACTTTCAGGCCCTTCTGTCTCCAGGTACTTCTGGAAAAGCCAGAAAGGCTTGATAGGCTACTGCTAGTCAATGTAAGAAAATACCGACCTTAAATGGACCAGTGGTCTGCCTTAGGATAGGCCAGTTCCTATAACTTCCACTATGTTTCTGCTGCAGCTTTTGGACAATTCAGTACATAGTCTGGCAAGAGTTTCTTTACTTGAACTGTTTTCAGCACCATCAGTTACAAGGTTTCTTGGGACAGCTCCTTACTTCAAGTGCTGATGTAGAGACATCAGCTTTCTTGGCTAATCTGATGTGTTCCTTGCACCTACCCACAGAAAAGGTGAGTTTTCTCTGATAGTGGTTACTGTTCTGCCTCACCACACTGACTGTTCTATGTTCAGAAATGCAAACTGTCACTATGGGCCTGAATTATTGCTGTTATGTGTCTTGATATCATGGGGTTTTCTCATTTATTTATTTATGGATTTATATCCCGCCTTTCTCCCAAAATAGGATTCATGGTGGCTATGGTAAGATTTGTTCAAAGAGGAGATTTGTTTGCCTTCCTATGAGGCTGAGAGTGTGTGACTTGCCCAAGGTCACCCCCTGGGTTTGCATGGTCGAGGTTGGGTTCTAACCTTGGTCTCCCAGTATCCTAATCCAACACTTAAATTACCACACCATGCTGGCTGTCATGGGCCTGAATGTCACCAGATGTTTGGCACCGTTGTTCTTAAGCTCACCCTTTCTTTTCAGTTGGATTTTGTATTTGTTGATTGCTTGCATGGTTCTGTGCTGGTTCATTCCCAGGAATGATGGGAGACAATGCAGAAAACCTTCAGTTTCCCCTGTTTTATTGTTAATACAAGTTTCTATCCTGATGGTAAGTACAAATACTATCAGAATGGTCAGCACAAACACAAAAAATAAAGAGAACCTACAATAAATAATGATTAAACACAGCGGATTTAGGAGCAGGCAAAATCCATTTCACACACATTGCTATGTATTAGGAAGCACACAATATTTCAGGTTCTGCAGTAGAATATTTTGGAGGAGATAATCTGCCATGGCAAGGTTGGATAGATTTCAAGGAAGAGCAGTGGTTCCCAAATCTAGTCCTCCAGTTATTTTTGAAATTCACCTTCCAAAATTCTTATCTAGTTGGTGTATCAGTCAGGGATTCTGGGAGTGGTAGTCCAAGAGCCCCGCCTCAGATCCTTTTAACTTCAAGACTAAACCTGGGACTTCATTAATACAAAACAAATGAACAAAACCATGAAAAAAACATGTTCTACCACATGTTCCTTCAGGGGAGAAAATGTGAAATGTTTTATAGATGTGTTTGGAACTGTTGTAGTGGTCATGTTGTTGTGTTCCAGTTTAAAAGCATGTGCTGAAGTAAACATAATTAGAGTGGTTTCAGGATTTATTTTTAAAAATCTAAAAAAGTATGTTTCTTATACAAGCAGCATTCTAGGTAGCATTTTCAACTCTTACCACGTGTAGTTTCAAATATAGGTATACAAATTTAAGAGCAAAAAAGTAATCCATTTTTACAATTATTTAGTAAGTGATAATAGCACAAACATTCCTCTAGGAGCTCCCACTTAACTGGGGCTCCCACTTCACCACCCTTCTGCCTCCTCAGTATTCTCCCACCTTAGTTCAGATCTAATCCTTCGGTTTTACTACATCTGCAGGCCAAGTGAAAACCTTTAAGGTGCCAACTGTATTCAAACTGCAGTATTAGGCCCTCTTGCTGCAAAACTGCAGGAGAATGGTTCTGCTACAAGTAGAAATGACACCATGCTCATTCTTTGTTCTTGTTAGTTCATTAAAAAGCAATTAAATAATGGCTAACTTGACTTGAGTAAAGCCAAACTACAGTTAAACAGCGCTCATTGGTCCGTTCAGATATGTGTCACAAAATCAGAAGTCTGATAGACAGCTTGAGTTCCATTTATGACTGATATAGTATAGTTTTAATCTATAAGGGAGAACAAATCTTAGGACTAAATTCACTGTTTAGTTCCAGCTACAGTAACGCCACTGAATGTTGAAAGTCAACACTTATATAAATGTCATTGATTCAGTGGATTTACTCTAGTTTGAGCTAAACTGGTCTGTAATTGACAACTGTTGGGAAATACAGAAAGAGTAAAACATGTGAAATGCTCAAATAATGGTAGAATGTTAACATTTGTAAAGAACAAACGAGACAGAAAAATTGTGTAGTAGAGAGAATTTATTACTTTATGTTTCTCTCTTTCCTGAGTGGTGGAACGTCCCAAGCTAGCTGTGTCTCTGTGTGTGTTGTTTGCCTTCAAGACATTTCTGACTTATGGCAACCCTAAGGCAACCCTATTCTTGACAAGTTCCTTCAGAGTGGGTTTGCCATTGCCATCCTTTGAGGCTGAGAGACTGTGGCTTGCCCAAGGTCACCCATTGGGTTTTCATGGCCAAGTGGGAATTTGTGTTAGACTATGGATGGGTTATACAGTCAAAGGTGAAATGTAGAGAAGTGTGTGTGGAATTTTCCTCATGAGAACAACATCTAGAGAAACAAAGTGAATCTAACACCAGATGGCCAAGAAGTCATAAACATGAACTTTCCCAAAGGTACAACTCATAGACACAGATTTTGTTATGAGAAAGGCTTGATAACAGTATCCAAAACATCGTTAGGTCTTGAGAAAATAGTCATGTGGTGAATGATGGACAACAAGAGGCTGGGTTAATATACATCATACAGGCATTATCCAACCAACATAAGGTTAACACCCAGAAGGTGGAGTATGGGAAGGGCCTAGAGAATCCTCTGTCTAGTTATGTTTATCATTCAAGATGTGAGTGCGTGCGTGTCCAGCAGTGGTTTTAACCATGGAGTTAGGAGATGGTTTCTAGTATGTTTAAACTGCTTTTACAATGTAACTCCTGGATCTGGAAACATGTATCTGTAACTTCTTTTTAACTTTCAACTGCAACAAGTTGGGATCCTAAGCTTTTGGGATTGTTAAAGATGTACTCTTTCATGGCTGAACTGGATTAGTTCATCACAATAGATTTTACTTAGGTATTTTATTTTTCTTTTATATGCATTAATAAACTATGCTTTTGGACTTTACAATGTGTCTTCTTGACTGAGGAAGACAGGATCCTGAAGAAGGGAAGCTGAGCCAGTTGATGGTAAGAGATACAAAGTGGCTGTGGATCACAGCAGCCACCTTGTCCTGGAGATTCTGCTGGGTGCCAAAGAGCATCACTGCAACACCCATCATCCACACACTGACAATTTGAACCCTGCTCTCCAGTCATAGTCCAATGCTCAAACCACTACACCACACTAGCTCACAAGTGTGAGGAGGTATGCTTTATACCTGAGCGTTTATTTCCACTCTGTAATGCAAGTTGGGTTAATATCCATGAAAGCTCATATGAAAATAAAAACCAGTTTGCCTTAAAGGGCTGCCACATTTCTTGTTCTTTTCTTCCTTTCCCCTTCCTTCCTCCTTTTTATATTCCAAGTAGTCACATTGGTTTGTTGCCTTTATATCCAGGTTTGCCTTTGTGCAGTTCAAGGTGAACAAAATGCTTCATCGGAGAAAAAAATAATCAAAACACCAGTGTCATGTAATACTTTTATTAGGACCAACTGAAACTCAGCATACTCAGCAAATTCATCAAATTTACAATACCTTTTCTTCAGTGTAAAGGTTAACCAGACAAAAGTGAGATGCGCGGGGGGGGGGGGGGGGGGGAGGTCTAGTGGGCAGAATGGAAAAGCAGATCTCAAGGATGTTTCCCTGCTGTGAGGAAAGAGTACTGGAGTGTTTTATATCTCTTTATTTGCAAATACATAAGTAGTCCAGATAGGATACATAGCAAGCTTGTGCTTGTCCTCAAGGAAGACCATTCACACTCCAATTTCCTTTCCCAGCACATTCCAGAATAGATTTCCTTCTTGTACTTTCATGTTGCAGGAGACTTTCTTTGCAAGTAGGCATGCCTTCAGGTTTTTAATTTCTATTTATGCCATGCCTTTCCTTCCGCTTTAAGTGATGTACCTGCTCCTCCTCCCTTGTTTTATATCCTAGTCTTGTGAGATAAATCAGGATGACAGATAGTGGATGGTCCAAGGACACTCAGTGAGCCTCATGAGATGTGTGTGTGAACAAGAGTTTCCTGAATTGTAGTCCAACGACGTAACCACTTTACCACTCTGGCTTTAGTTGAATAACAGTCTAGTGAATCATTACTTGTTGTCATCCATCTTGAGGGCTATAAAAGGACACAGAAGGAGGACTACCACAGGAGGAGAACTACTTGTGTCCTTAAAGGACACGGAAGGAGGACTAGCATTGAACACTCTGCTCTCAGTTTAGGTTTTCCATCTATCCTGGGCCACCTTGCTTCAAGTAGCAAATAACAGAAAGGGTGCCATTTCCCTTTTCTACAATATTGCCTCTAAAATAAAATGAGATTCAAAGTAGGAAGGGAAGCTTCATTTTTTACTTTTCCTGACAAATATATAAAGTGTTTACAAATAAATATTATATACAAATTAAGTCTAAGGCCAGTGCCACGTCCCTGTCTTCCAGGCAATAAGTTTCATCAGTGTGCAGGACTCAGGGAGACTCATGTTTTAGCGGGATTTTTATTTGCTGTTAGATGAATATTTGTTGCTGTTGTTGTGCACCTTCAAGTTGTTTCAGACTTTAGGCAACCCTAAAGCTAACCTGTCATGCATGGAGTTTTCTTCACAAGATTTGTTCAGAGCAGGTGAACTTTCTCTGAGGCTGAGAGTGTGTGACCTGTGTGTGTCACCCAGTAGTTTTTCATGGCTGAGCAGGGATTTGAACCTTGGTCTCCAGAGTCATAGTCCAACGCTTAAACGACTACACCATGCTGGGTCTCTTGGGGATCATCTACATTGTAGAAATAATGCAGTTTGAAACCACTTTAACATCCTGGCTCCTTCCTAAAGAATCCTAAGATTTGTAGTTTTTTGAGGCACCACCACTCTTGGGAAGAAAAGGCTAAAACTACAAACCCTAGGATTCCATAAGATGGAGCACTTAAACGTGGTATCATGCTGCATTAGTTCTCCAGTGTAGATGCACCCTTTGATCCTTCAAGTTCTTCAGCTAGAAAGGAAAGAAATGGGGTGAAATAGGAGAGTGGACAAGAGGGAAACCTCTATGGTGACCCTCTTGCATCCAGGCTTGATGTCTCAGTACCATCAGGAGAGACCCACCTCAAGTAAAGCCCCTCTGCCCAAATTCCCTTGCAGCAAGACCAGCTTTGGACACCTCAGTGCTTCTCGCTCATGTTTCCTATTCCTTTATGGGGATCAGGCATGAGGTGAGGTGATCCCTGAAGCACCTTCCCCACCAAGGGGGCTTTGCCCTATTCCTCCCCATTATTGCCACCAGGTGCCTCTTCTTCACTATCCTTTGGCCAAAGTCGTTCCTCTCCAGGGATGGTGGTGGTGGTCCTGGGAAGAGAGTGCCACTGCACTGCACGGCCAACCTTGCTTTCCTGGGCAGAGTGACCCGATGTATCCTAATAACCACAAGGAAGGATGAGGCACCATGAGCTAAGGAAATGGAGGACAGGACCTAAGAAAAGCTCAAAACACTCATGTAAATATATATTCATGTTTCCTAGTCCTGCTCAAAATGGAAGACCTGTTGGAATTCCTCCTGGACAGAAGGTTGAAATGGAGGACAGATCCTGGAAAGGGAGGATGCCTGGTCACCCTGGATGTGAGGAAACATTGGGGTGGGGGTGTGGAGACCTGAGCAGTGTGACCAGCACTCCTCCTTTTCCAGCACCTGCCCTACATTTCAGCTTTCTGTCCAGGAGGACATCTTGAGGTGGGGATGTGGAAACATGAGCAGTTTGACCAGATGTCCTCTTCACCACAAAGGAGGACAAGGCACCACAAAATGTGGGACATGCGAGAAAATGGTCGGACATGACCAAAGGAAGGCTCAAAACACTCGTATCATGTCATGCTTCTTAGTCGTGCTCAAAATGGAGGACCCTTTGGAATTCCTCCTGGGCAGAAGGCTGAAATGAAAGGCAGGTCCTGGAAAAAAGAGGAGCAAGTCTGGGCGCCCTGCTTCTTAGTCCTACTCAACATGGAGAACCTTTGGAAAATTATCCTGGGCAGAAGGTTATGTCCTGGAAAAGGAGGACATATGCCCTAGTCACTCCTGCTTCTGAGGGGGGTTGCAGACTGCCAGAAATAGTGCAAATTGAGTCCACTTTTAGGGTTAGGGTTAGGGAGTCATGGGAACTGTAGTTTATTGTGGCACCAGAGCTCTCTGACAGAGAAGGCTCAATGTTTCAGAAAAAAAAACAATTCCCATAATTCCCTAGCAGTAACCCTAACCCTTAAAGTGGACTCAATTTGCACTATTTCTGGCAGTCTGCAACCCCCCCCCCCCCCCTTAGTCCTGCTCCAAACGGAGGGCGTTTTGGAATTCCTGCCTTGCAGAAGAAGGTCGAAAATGGAAGACATGCCCTGGAAAAAGGAGGACGTGCCCGGTCACCCCTTTTCTTAGTTTTGCTATAAATGGAGGCCCCTTTGGAATTCCTCCTGGGCAGAAGGCTGGAATGGAGGACAGGTGCTGGAGAAAGGAGGACCGAGCTTGGTCACCGTGCTTCTTAGTTCGGCTCCAAGGATTCCTCCTGTCCTGGGCAGAAGAAGAAGGCGGCTGGAATGGAAGCCAGGGGCTGGAAGGAGGAGGAGGCGGAGGCGGAGGACTGCCTGGTCACCCTGGGCTGAGGGGGAAAGTGTCCTCAGGGGGGCCGCCGCGGTTGGCCAAAGCCGGACTGTAGGGGCGGAGCCTGGCGTTTCTTCCCCCCCCCCCCATTTTTTTTTTTTTTTAAATGCAGCACCAGGTTTTTCCAGCGAGAAGCCTCAGGACTCGCTCTTGCAGCAATAGCAGCAGCAGCAGCAGCAGCAGCAGGAGGAGCGCGAGGAGGGAGGGAGGGAGGGAGAGCGCGCGCGCCCGCCCGCCGGGTGCCTTTTCCGCGAGACGCTTTGCAGCTGCAGCATCAGCAATCTGCAATCTAAAGAGGGAGAGCGAGCGAGGGAGGGAGGCAGCGCCAAAAGCCCGCAGCACCAGCCGCGCTTCCTTGGTCGCTTGCCGCAGCGGCGCCACTCCGGCCCCTTGAGAGAGAGAGAGAGAGAGAGAGACTGAGAGAGAGAGAGACTGAGAGAGAGGACACCACCTTCCTTCCTCCTTAAAAAAAAAAAAGAGAGAGAGAGAAGGACAGGGGGAAAGACCCAGGAGGTTGCCTTTTGACTGGGTTTGGTTTGATTTGGAGTCCAGGGCGTTGCGCTTTGCAGCAGCGGAGGGCCCCATTTTGAGGGTCTCTCCTTGGTGCTTTTGGGGGGAGACCTGTTGGCCCTGGCAAGGAAGACGCCTCCCTTGGCCCCGCTCTCCGAGGAGCTGCCGCAGCCTTAGGAAGAGGAGGAGGAGATTGGGGTGCCTCCCCCCCCCAAAAAAAAGCCTCCAGAGGGAGCCGGCCCTTGTCCCTTGCGCATCCCCATCCCTGGCTGGAGGTTGGCTTGGCACCCTTGCGGCAAAGGCAGGAAGAAGAGGGAAACATCTGGATCTTTGCCACAGCAGCAGCAGCAAGAGGAGGAGGAGGAGGAGGAAGGTTGCTTGCTTGCCCTTTTTCTTCTTCTTCTTCTTCTTCTTCCAAAGACAGGATCGAAGTTCTTTCTAGTAGTCTTTCCCCGTCTCCCCTTCCCTCTCTGCCTTCCTGCCCATGTGCTTCTCCTGCGCCCCCCTTCCCTCTCTTCCTCCTCCTCCTCCTCTTCCTCTGAGCCCAGGGGCGGCAGGGCCAGGCGAGGCGAGGCGATGCGATGATGGAGACCTGCCTGCTGCTGCTGCTTCTCCCTTCTTCCCACACAAGTAAGCAGCCCGCTGTCAATGGAGGAGGACATTGATACCCGCAAGATAAACAACAGTTTCCTGCGCGACCACAGCTATGCAACCGAAGGTAGGGAAGGGAAGGGACCAGGAGGGGCTGGGGCTGGGGCTGGCAAGGGGAGGAGGAGGAGGAGGAGGAGGATGGCTGAAATAGCACCATCACCACCACCACCACCAGCCCCCTTTTCTCTGCGGGAGGTGCCTAGCCAGAACTCCTCCTCGAAAGCCTTGGGCTGCCTTTCGGCCATCCAGCCCCGGGGAAGTGGCATTGGGGATGCCTCTTGGAGTTGGTACAGGGAAGAGGCACACGCCATAATGCAGTGATGCCCGGAAAGCCTGGGCCCCAAGAAGGAGGAGGAGGAGGAACAGCAGCAGCAGCAGGTGGATCAGGAGGGATGGGGTCCACTTAGGTTAAGGAGCCCTCCCCTTTGGGCCCTGATCTCACCTGTCTGCCTTGGCACCTTGGCTCCCCCCCCCCTCAGCTCCCCATACAGGTGTGGGCCTGCAGCCCCCCTTGAAGCCCAGCCCTGGCCTTTCCATTGCTCAGGGAGAGTGTGCGCTCCATTAATGGTGGCTTCAGAGGAGGCAAGGCTGGTGTCACTTGACTCCTCTTGGGTATGTGTGTGTGTGTGTGTGTGATGATGGTGATGGTGATGGTGATGGGGCTCTGCTGTTACCAAAGCTTTGCAATGCATCGGTCTTCTCTTCCTGCCCCCTTCCTCCTCCAAGAAAAAGGGGGGCCTTGGGTGTCATGAGGATGACAGACCCAAGCCGCATCCAATCAGATGGCAAGGTTGCGGTTAAGACAGGTGGTGACAGGTTTCTGGAAGGAAAGAATGCAGCAGGAATCCTGCAGCACTCGGATTTTGCTGAATCAACTAGGAGCGGAAATGAAGCAAAGGGGGGGGGGGGAGGATGGGAAAGTGAGCCAGTGGCTGGGAGATGTCCTGGAGGGGAGAAGAGGACTCTGTGGCCCACATGTCTGGGGATGGAGGCAGAGGGTGAGAAGGAGCAGCCACGCTAGGCCTGTTCTTGATAGCAGATGGCTTGCTCTTCGCTTCTTCACCTTCCCTCTCCCAATCCATCTTGGGCAAGGAGGGACTGAAGAGATCTGGCCTTGACTTAGGCCATAAAATGGAGAGGCTGGGTGACTACAGAGAGTGAAACAAGAACTTACCAGAAAGAGGTGGAATAGGGTGGAGCGAATCTCTGTGTGTCCTCTGTGAAGCCTTGCTGTTTATCTAAGCAACAAAACTAGATGCGTCGCAAATGTGGTTGGATGCGGTGCTTGCTCTTGTGCTGCAGTAGCCAGAGAAATTGGGGTGCCTCGTGTGTAAGCCAAAAGCTGGGGTGGCTGAAATAGAAAATGGTTTTCATGCTTGCTATTCATGTTGTGTTCTTGTGGTACCCAGCCCCTGAATTTATTTAAAATCCATAGAATTTAGCTGAAATCTTTAGGGTTGGCAACGAAGGCAGTGGACTGCAAAACTGCCTTAAACCATGAGCTACATGTGTAAACCATTTTGAGTGCATGACATTCTGTTCTTTTGAATACAGTAACATCCAAAATCCACCTCTTTTGAGGTGTGTGACAGCTGTTGGCTTGAAGGAAATGACTGCTAGCCTTTTAGCCTTCTGTAGAATGGGTACTGTGAACTTGGAAGACATCATAATAAAACAGAAAGCTCTTAAAGGATTGTAAGATTGTATTTCAATTGTTACAAGGTAAAGGGTCAGCCCTAGCTAGCACTTGGATAGAAGACCTCTAACCAATATCGGGTTCTGTAGGCTATATTTCAGAGGAAGGAACTGGCAAAGCCACCTCTGAGTGTCCCTTGCCTAAGAAACCCCTGTGAAATTCATAGATTTGCTATGAGTTGACACGCAATTTACTCGTGTGTCCTACAGGAGAACATAATGATAATATGAATAAAAACACATTAAGTTTTTGATTGTGACATATGGTTTTAAAGAGAGCATGCCTGAATTAAAAATGGGAAATATTATTCTGTTTATTTCTTTAATGATGAAATAATGATGAAGATCAGCGTTACCTAGGCTGTATAGTGGCAAAAAACTAGATTTTTCTGGATTGAATGAATATTTATTTTCAAGATATGGAAGCACCAAAGGGAGAAAAATGTTCAGGTGTCACAACACCTGGATTTCTGGAGAGTCCATATTCCACATTTTGGCATAAGCAAGTTTGTGGGTTTTGAGTCAGCATAACCACTTGACTGAGTTGCCTTAAACAGGGTTTGAGGTTTGTTTTTATTTGTTTAGCTTTGCTAGCAACACTGATTTTATAGCTGATTAGTAAAAGTAACTTTCCTTTATTTCTGTGCATATTGAAAGCTCAGGCCTTGGATTGTGATGTCATTGTTTGTTATCGGCCTAATGTACATTTCCTCTGCCTTTGACTATTGGGGCAACCTTCAGAAATGGTTGAAATGATGGATGAAGATGGATGAAAGAAAGAAAGAAAGAACCATATGATTTCATTTGTGACGCCTGAGATGTGATTACACCCATGCCCTTGGAAGTGCTAGTGTCGCAAGCTGCTCAAGAGCTTGTTATTGCCTCTTTTCTGTGACTAAACTAGTACACATAACTAATCTGCTTAATATGTGTGGCCCTCAAATGCCGCCTGTACAAGAGCAATTATTCCTCCCTTACAATGTTTATCTCTGTTGTAATTATGAATCTGGCCAGTTGTCCTTTCACTGAACTTCACTTGCACTGAACTGTTTTATTGTTATCTTTGAGACTAACAGAAAGAAATTGGCAGTATGAGCTTTCGTAGACTTCAGTCTACTTCCTCAGATGCATTTGATCCAAATGCATCTGAGGAAGTAGAATGAAGTTTACAAAAACTCATACTGCCAATTTCTTTCTGTTAGTCTCAAAGGTGCTACATGATCTCTCCACACACTGATTCTAATATCTTTCAATTCTGTTTTATTGTTACTTTAATATAATGTGGGTTCTTTGTCAGATTTACACTAAAGAACACAACTGAGGAAAAGCTGAAGGCTAATTTCTCTTTAGGCAGTGGAGGTGGCTAATGTAGTTCAAGAAATATAGAAGCTTTCCAGAGACCAAGGTCCAAAACACACTGCAGAAATAATCTAGTTTGAGACTGCTTTAACTGCACTGGTTCAGTAGTAGGGAATCCTGGGAATTGTAGTTTATTGTGGCACCAGAGCTCTCTGAAAGAGAAGGCTAAATGTCCCACAGAACTACAGTTCCCAGAATTCCCTAGCATTGAGCCAAGGCATTTAAAGCAGTCTTAAACTGGATTATTTCTGCGGTGTGTTTTGGACCTTAGTCTGAATGTGGGTGTCTACAGTTCAGATATTTAGGCATTTTGTCATTAAGGGAATGAAGTGGAGCTCATGGCTTCCATATCATGGAAGTGGAAAATCTGCTACAGATTTTAGTCTGAAATGTAATGGCACAAACCAAGAGGCTGGATCTTATCATCAACATAGGTTCAGGCATAGCATGATTCCTCACCTGTCAGAAGCTTTGTTATGGTGGATCTATGTGGAAAGAGTTGATTTTGAAATGAAGATTCCCATGTGGTAGGAATGATTTTATGATTGGCAACCCAGTGCTGCAGATCCACCTGTTTTCAGCGGTAGCTCATGTCACATAATAAGTAGTTACATTAATCTGTAGTGTGGATAGGATTTTATCAAAGTATCATTAGGGAAGTCTACTTCTAAAACTTGGAAAGCTTTAAAGATCCCTCTGAAACACATGTCTATCAAACAAATGTAGGAACTGCCTTGGCTCTATACATTTCATGTGTCCATCTCCTCCTCCTCCTCTTATTTTTTCCTTCTTGCTTTCTTTTTTTCTTTTTCTTTCTTTTTGGGTGTGTGTGTGACAGGGTGCTTTGGATAAGTTTTAGAATGAATGAAAACAGACAGTTGAGCATAATACATCAGCCTTATACATTACCAAATATCTATCACTTCCAAATTCTGGATATTGCAGCTCATGGAACTCAACAGAATGCTTTTATCAATGTCAAGGGTAGGAAGCACAGGTGGCCTATGGCCCAACTGAAGGGGGGGGCTCACTCCAGAAGGGTACAGTGATGCCCTCTCCCTAATGAGACTATGAGACACCAGTGGTAGGAGGCAAGATTCACATGTCCTCAGGATCCCTGGAATCATAATTTTTTAATTCTAACGCCAGGATCCCACTGGGTCTTTGGGCTGATGGAAATGGATTTCAGGCAATATGATTCCTCCCTCCCCCCCCCCCTCATTAAAGTCCACACTGCCACAATAGGACTGGATTCTGGCCTAAGTACCCATAGCCAGGAAAATGGTTATACATACTACAATAATTGTTCCCACAATGGTGTTTGTCATATTCAAAGAGTGTAGTCATATCTTTTGCTTTTGAGTTCTTGGTGAGCCTTTGGCAAAACCAAAGTTGATTCTACCAAGTGAAGTATTCTAGGTATTCTAGGTATATTTGTTTGCTACATGTCTTTCCTACACCCAAAGGGTCTTCCAATGAAAAACAATATGGTTTGACCCAGTTCCACTGTGGATAGATTTATAGCTTGCTTCTTGGCTATTTTCTGTGCCCAATTGATCCATGTTTTTTGTTTGAATAAGGTCTTACAGGGTTCTTGAACAGATCTATGTGTGTTTTCTTCTGCTTGGTACCTCATCCCTCCCCCTAATTCTGGTGAAGCAAAGCAAAGGAGAAATGTGCTATTAATATTTTCATGGCATGCAGTGATTTGCCATGCCAAGGGCTCTTTCCTGATTTCAAGTCTGTGGAAACAGTTTTTCTCCAAAAACAACTCCCCCTTCCCAGCGTATGTGATCATGAATTCTTCTCAAGTGCCTCATGACATTCAGAACTGGGCTTCTTATGCATGTGTGGGTTATAGTTACACTCTTTGAATATGTCAGACACTATTGTGGGAATAGTTACTGTAGTTTGAATAACCATATTCCTGGCTGTGGATACTCTAAGGATAATAATGTCATTGTTGGCCTACTTGCATTTTATCTATATATGTTTTGAGGTGTGTTTTTGGGAATAAACATTTTTTTAAACATAAATGGCTGAAGAAATTTAGTTTTAATATTCTAGGGCAAGAGTGAGCAGCCATTGTAAGAACAAAGACCAATTTTCACCACTCTGATTGGTTGTACGATGCCATTTTGGTACCAGTTTTAGGCAGTAAATCAGCCATAAATCTCAGCTGGAGTTACTTTTGGTTGCAGTTTATCTATGGCTGCTTTTTTGAGATTTGGGAGATGAAGGTTAAAGAAATAATAATAATAATAATAATAATAATGGAAATATGTTGCTCCTGTAGGTTTCCAGAACAAAGATTACCACTGTGAAGTGGAAAAAAAACAAACAGTTTTTTTTTCCAAATGGGAGTGGGTGGTCTTGTGAAAGACTGGGGATCCTTTGGGAGAGCACACAATTCCTACCCCTGTTTTAAGGGAACCATTTTCTACTCTAACTCTGATTCTCTTGCTTTGAACGACATGGTGTTGTCTATCTAGTAGAGCTGTTCCAGGAAGCATTACTTGAAAGCATACAGTCCTTTATTCTGGATTGTTTAGTCAAGGCAGTGGAGTGCTCCCATAAAGTACTGAGGGAGCAATAGAAAAGAAGCTTTCCAGAAAAGTAGATGGGTAATGGGATTCTTATATCAGGATATGTCCAAGAAGAAGACTTAAAAAGGAGAAACAGTCCTTGCATTTAGTGAACTTTTAATCTGACACAATCTGTTCGGCGTGGGAGTAGAGGGGGGAAAAATGGGAGTACAATGAAAGCCAGGATCCCAAACAAAGGCTGTGCATACTGTTGGAAAACCCTTGTTGAGTATCATCCAGAGTTTAGGGGTTTGAACAGGTCTCCAGCTAGAAGTTATAAACATTTAGATGTGTAGGAAGCCTGCCAGCAAACCCAACAAAGGACATACAGAAAATCTGTTGAGAATTAAAGAGATCTTTCAGGTTCAACGATTAACAGCTAGTTACAGGTGGCTTGGGCTGCATCTCCATTGCAGAAATAATGCATTTTGACAAACCTTTAACTGCCATGGCTCAGTGCTATGGGATTCTGGGATTTGTAGTTTTATGTGGCATTTAGCCTTCTCTGTCAGAGACCTCTGGTGCCACTACAAACCACAAATCCCATGGCATTGAGCCATGGCAGTTAATGGGGTGTCAAACAGAAGCTGGATGGCCATCTGTCACAGGGAGTGCTTTGACTGAGAGTCCGTGCATGGCAGAAGGTGCTTGGACTGGATGGCCCTTGTGTTCTCTTCCAACTGTACAATTCTATGATTCTATGAAACTGCATTATATATGCAGTGCAGATGCAGCCAGAGATTCTCATAAAGAGTGGGGTGGTCCTGGTATAGCAGTGTCCAGGCACACAAAACAAAAGAGATAGTCTTTCTCTGCTTAACAAGTAGGGGGCTCTAGACCAGTCATGTCTGACTTGGAGATATTGGCTAAGGCCAGGAACTGCAACCCTGACCTCTCCTTGTAGCACTGCCTACCTTGATTCCCTTCTTACCACTTGAAGAGGTGGTTGGCGGACTGTCTTGAGGGAAATAGGCATGTGCCTGCTATCTAGAACCAAACCTATGGCATCCTGTCTGTGCCTTGTCTTACTTTAAAGGGTCTACTTGGCCTTTATCTGATCAAATGTTTAAAAGAGCTTACATTTAAACTATTAATTGATTGGAATATCATAAATCATATGTTACACTAATGTATACTCCATCACCTCAGTTTCAGTGCTTTCTAGACCAGTTTTATCATTTTTCATTGGAAAATGAAGAAGTTCCATCCAATGTCACATGAATGAAACATGAGGAGAAGGGAAAGTCCTATTGTATGAGCAGAAGCCTGTTTGCGTGACACTGGATGGAAATGTAACATGCACAGACTTCTTCTCATGTTTCATCCACCCCACCTATTTGCTCTAGAGGGTCACCTTTGCACCCCAAGAAAATTTGAGAGCTGGGGTGCAGCCTGGAGGCAGAATCCATTCTGTCAATATTGCTCTGCTGGCAGATACATTTGAATAAAACCAATTGTTTAGGGGAGTCCTATGAGTTAAAGAACAGGGCTTAGTAGCTGAAAGAACTGAGAAAATGGCTGACCTGCTAATAGCTGGAATTACTAAATAAGTGGAGCATTCATTAATTGAGGCTGTGGTTGCCAGATCAATAGTTCAGTTTCTGGGTAATTATTGGGTAGGATAATCTAAATTTGTTTAATTTGTTTTACTCAGAGAGCAAAATGAATAGAGCAAAAAGTTTTAAAAATCAGTTTAGAAGCCGTTAATGATGGTGCCATACGTTGATGTTTCAAGGATGAGGGGTCATCACTGAAAAGACTTTGTCCTGATGCCTAGGAAAACTTTCTCCATTCCCATAGTTTGAGGCCAAGCTCAAATCTCTCCCCTCTAGCTGATTTTCAGTTGAAGGAGAAAAGGGGGCATGATGATTGTAGGGTTCACCAACTTGAGTGGGATCTCTGTGGAAGACTTGCAGCCTGTGTACTGATGCTGGGACCAAGAAGGGTTGACAGACCAAGAAGGGATTCTGGGAAAGGAGCTATGAATTATACCCCCCTCATTTGATATTTATGATATCCTCTACGCTACAGATTCTGCCCCAATTACATTTTACACTAATGTACTTGAGTAATTCTTAATACAACTGAGTCCAGTATCAGAAGGCAAAGAGCTTGCTTGACATCACAGAGCCTTCTTCCCCAAAATTCTGTACTTATGTGAAGGTGGTTATGAGGTTTAAGTGAGAGCAAGGCCCTATTGAACTGCCTGTAGGGTCAGAAACTCCACAGATATACCAGAAAGGATGCACAAGATCTGATAGAAATAATGTCACTTGCTTTCTTGCTGATGCTGTAGCAACACCTCTTCTGCCCAGCCACTTGTTTTGTGTTGCCCTTTGCTACCTGGCTGGACAGCTGCTCTGATTTCTCAGGGCCAGTTCACATCTGATAATGGGAGATCTTTGTCTAGCTACTGGATCTCCTTCTAAAGAAATTACTAAAGTAAGTAGTGAACAACTAGGATTGGACTAATTGTGCCAAAGGAATGGGCTTAACTCAGATGGGAAGGGGACAGGAGATAAAAATGAGCAAGAAACTTGAGAACTGGCTTGTTGATTTGGAAACAAAATGAACCATATCCTGAGAGTAGAAGCCTACAAGGTTTTACTTTCACCTGCATGCTTTGTGGTCTGTGAAAAACTGTGTGTGAATGCCAAGAAATCATATATGAAACAATAAACCCTTTCTTTTCTGTTCAACTCCCAAGCAGCTGTGCAGAATAATTGTTTTGGCAAGAGCTTACAGAATAAGTAACATGCAAGTCACTTGATAAATTAGAAGTAAATTGTGGAGGGAGGGTATCAGGGACATAACTGTGTAAGCAGACTTCTTGGCGAATGGGCAAGGAGGGAGAAAGCTATTATGAGCTTAGTAAGAAATGAATTGAATTTTATAGAGTCAACCACTAGGTGGCCCTCCCTAGAGGAAGCCACATTCTGCCATTAAAATTTTGTTGAGGATACAGACCATATAATCCAAAGGCAAAAACCCAGTTGTTGTTATAGATCTTCTCCTACTTTATATTACAACATGTAGCCACCTCGTACTACTGCTGTTCATTTAACAGACATGCGCACGCACACACACGCACACTTTTTTCTCCTAAGACAGAACTGAACAAGGTAAAATTGTTTCTGCTACAGAAAGAGTACTTCATAATGAATTGTATGAATTTGTGTGGAAAATGTTACTGGAGATTGAACAAGTTATGTGGACAATCAAGGAAACTCAGATATCTTTTCAAAGTTCTGTGTATGCTCATCTATAAGTCTAAAAATTTAGGCCCAAAAATTGACCCCAAAATCCCAGGTTGACTTATTTATGGGTCACTATGGTAATGTGATAGCAGCTCTTTCAGATTTCGCCAAGCAGTGTGAAGATAGTTTCTTTTTCTCTTGAGCCAAGCAGAAAGAGTCCTGAGTGATTAATTGCTTTTAAACAAACAGAGACCCTCTCCTGCCCATTCTGACCATCACTATCTGGGTGAAGGCTGAAACCAAAGTTGAAATAAAAAGCCTCAGCATCTCTTTTGCTGTACTCACACATACACACACAGAAGGAGCCTCCAAGTTTTACCCTCAACATATCCACGGGTCATGGCGAAATCCATAATTTTGACCTCAAAACCTGCCTTGGACTTATACATGAGGTCAACTTACAGTTGAGTATATATGGTACTTTTGCAATAGAAAAAAGTCACGCTGGAATCAGCCTCTATCAGGGATGGGGAACCTGTGCCCACCAGGTACTTGTTTTTGATGCTGATGCTGATTTATTTAGCACCATCAATATACATGAATCTCAACAGTTCTAGCTATCCCGGCCATTGGTGGGGTGTGCTGCATTGATACAGGTATGATACAGTTCCTCATATCTTGCCTATTAAACTGGAGATTGTCATACTCTCTTTGAATTCCAATATTCATTCACCCTTCTTTTGTGTCCTTATTAAATGTGAGATAATTTGGTTTGATGCCTATGGGGTTGTATTGATCTGAGAGAAACATTGGTTCTTCTGCCTCAGCTAGTTGAGCCATGCCAAATGAAGTCTGTTTTGCAGGTATGTTGGTAGAGTGCTGTTATGAAAGGACAATGTGTTTTGTGTGGAGAAGGTGCTTTAGGCAGAAACTGATAATGTACGTGGTGTTTGAAAGATGTAGGAGAGTGTCAGAAGAGGAAGAACAATTGTTAATCCCATCAGTTGATCATCATATATAAAGGAATTGGCTTAAACTGCATGAAAGAAGGGAAAAATAAGAGTCTAAATAAAGAAATATCCTAGCTCAATGATTATATAGGTACACAAGGGGTACACTATGGAAAGTTTTAAGCAAAGTTCTGGACAGATAGTGATTATTATTATTATTTGGGTCTCCCTTCTTATTCCCTGATGGTTGGACCTATTGCTCCACTTTTCCCCTTGGACATGTAAACTGGAGTCAAAATGCACTTTAGTGTGTTTATTCCTTTCTTGCAATCAGTTGCAGAACCTAATCTTTCCTTTCTTATATTTAATCCTATAATTCTCTCCTCACTCTCTTCATCATAATATCTATACTGTTCCAGACTTGTGTGAGATGAGTGTTCCAATGTTACCCAGAAAGCTTTCATAACATGAATTCCCCTTTCACCCACAACCTCTTCTACCTTCAGATGCCTCGGGGCAACCTTTAAAACACATATATAGAACTTGTATCATACTGACAATAGCTCAAGGTATCTTTAACCTTTCAGTAGCACACTATTTCCCTCTTGTATTGTAAAGGAGAGGTTCACATACTTGATTCTGGCAAGAGAACAGAGTAATCTGCAAGTGACCTATGCTGTTAAAGAGAGAGCCAAGACTTCTTGAAGATGGCAGGTGTTTAGACCTTGTTCTATACACATAGCCATATAGGTTGCTCTACAGCCTTGTTGACTGTTGGTTCAATTACTTTGTATGGCACATATTGTATGTAAACATTCTAGGCCAGATGTGAGCAAAGTTTGGAAAGACATTTTACTCTTTAAATAGGTTGAATTCCATTTCCTCTGATTGACATAAACCTTTCCACTATTCAAAACTAGCAGTGGATCTTTGGCAACTTCCATTTTTTTTTGTTTTATTTTATTTATTTATTAGGGGGAGATTTCTTTTGCTATTTCTGGCAGACCCCCTGACCCCCTAGAGTGCCTCAGGAGCAGAAACCTGGCCCTTAGGGTACATCTATACTGTCAAAATAACACAGTTTGACACCACTTTAACTTCCATGGTTCCATCCTACAGAATCCTGGATTTTGTTGTTTGGTAAGGCACCAGCACTCTATGGCAGAGAAGGCTAAAAATCTTGTAAAACTACAGATCCCAAGATTCCACAGAATGGAGCTACTGCACTTAAAGCTGTGTCAAACTACATAACTTCTACAGCAGTGATCCCCAAACTACGGCCCGGCATGCGCACAACTTGGGCGCCATTTTGGAACACAAAATGGCGTCCGAGTAGTACATGCACACCTCCGGCTGTGATTTTTTTTTCTTCGGCCCTCCGAAGATCTGGAGGACAGCAAACTGGCCCCCAGCTGAAAAAGCATGGGGACCCCTGTTCTACAGTATAGCTATATCATCAGACTCACCACAGTTCCTCACTCTAGTTCTAGTCTATTTTACAGAAAAGAAATGAATGCATTTTCCTTACATTGATGGAATTTTGAAAAGTTTAGTCTTCTGAAGGGGGATAGATTTTGCTGTGCTGGAATCTTAAAAGCTAAAAAAAGAAAAAGAAAAGAAAAGAACCTGGAAGCAGATTTGGAAAGAGCTCTATGTGACTAGGATAGTAGCTTCTTCCTCTTAAAGAAACTTGTTTCTGCAGAAAATCTTGTATTAACTTTTGTATTTTCATATTTTTGAACTGAAGAACAGAGCTGTGACTGCAGTTGCCAAATAATTATATAAATGAAGAAAGCTATTTCCTCCACCACCCCTTTTCTTCTTGAATAGAATTTCTGTGAATCCTGTAACTTGCACAAAGCACATAAGAGAAGAGTGCTTTGCTCCATGTACTTGAGAGCCCAGGGCTGTGGGTATACAACAGTCTTGCTCACTATGTAAGTATTCAGTAGTGTCTTTAGAATTCAGTCTCCTGTGAATTTTACCTTTTGGAATTGGGGAGCACAATAGAAAGGTTTAAGCCCCTGCAACTCCAAAGGTAATATGTACTTAAAGGATCTAGTCTTCAAAAATGTTTATTTCTTTTTAGAGAGTGAACATAATTTTCTTAGTGTTTATCTCCTCCCGAAAAGTGCTCATCCACAGCTTAAATCAAGGCTACAGGTTCCAATTTGACCACTCAATCCAAAATAGGCAGAAACCATTATGGATGTGCTGTGCAGCAAACCTCCTCATCTGTTCTCACCAATCAGGCCTCAAAGAAAAACAAGGATTTAATGATAATTATTGCCTCTCTGTCTTTGTGCTCGGGCTGGTGACCACAGAGAGGGACTGCAATAATATGACTGCAAGCAACTGTAACTATAAAGAAAAATGTCTGGTGCCACTGTTCAAGAACACATTGTGTTCTGCACAGAAAATACATGTGGGAAAACTACACATGCTTTTTCTTTGCAGGAATCCAATTTTATTTTTGCAAATTGTTTATCTTTTTACACAAATGGCATGCAGATTGTACATTTTTCATAAACACATGGATTCCTGGCACACACACACCCAAATGTCTTGTTTTCCTGCATGTATGTTCTGTGCAGAACACAATATTCTTCTGCAGGAATCAATGTATTGTATGCAAAATACACATCTTATACCCCAAGATATGATTCCAGAACATTTTAATGTAAATGTATTTTCCCAATAAAGTCCTGAAATTGGGATTCTGCTCAAAAATTGTGCAGTGACATTCTTTTCAGAGTGGGGAGAAAATTGTTGAAATTATTCATTCTTGCATGTGGAAACAAAGTAACCAAAGATTTACATTCATACAGACATAAAAGATCTTTCATGTTCACCCGTTTGTCCAGAATGTTTTGCATAGTCAGAATTTTCCAGATCTGCATCATTTTTTAAAAAACTTAGTCTCTGCTCCCTATGCCCCCCCCTGTTCTTGAACTTAATTTGGGAGGATAAGGCTGACTGAATTTCCAAACAACCTTTTGCTCTGAAAATTACAATTTCCAGAGGTTAGTACAAGGGACATTCACACAGGTCCATTCCAATACTGAAGTTGTATCCATGACTGTAGAAATAAAGCAATTTGACACCACTTTAACTGTCATGACTGTATCCTGTGGAATGCTAGGATTTGTAGTTTGATGAGACACCACAACTCTTTGAGAAGACCAGGCAAACGATAAATCCTTACCTAAAGTCAAGTTGTGAGAATTAGTTAAGTATATCATCATTGTTATTCCCATTTCACAGATGAGGAACTGTGGAGTACAAAGGATACAAAACAACTTGCTCACACTTCTAAATCTGTGTCTAAAGAATTTGATCTTAAATATCAAAAGTAAAATTAAATTTTATATGCCACTCCATTTCTCTCTCAAATGCAAAAGGTGTGGCAAATTACTGAAATGGTGCATATCGCAAACTACAATTCCGGTTCTGTGTGTCTAAAAATTACATGTTATGTTTCTGAAAGCTGGGCAGTGCACTTCAGCCAAGAACATTATATCATGAAACAGAAATAAAGCTTCAGTAATCATGACAGATTGCTGACTGGTATGCTAAAAATAAATGCATCAAGCTTCTGTTTTTATGTTGAAAAGGGCTGTTGAAGAAGAAGGGCATAACAAAAGTCTCATAAAATATGTTTTAAGCAGCACAGAAATCTCTAGTATAGGACTAGTTCAAATATAAATATCCAACTGTAGATCCAACCATGTATGACATCCATCCATGTATGACAAGTACCCAGAAATCTGACATGGAAGTGTCCGGAAATCACTTCTAGGGTGCATCTACACTGTAGAAATAATGTGGTTTGATAACAGTTTAATTTCTGTAGCTCCATCCTATTGAATCCTGGGATTTCTATTTTTGCAATGTCATTAGCCTTCTTTGCCAGAGAATGCTGATATCTCACAAAACTACAAATCCCAGGATTTTGTAGGGTGGAGCTATGGTAATCAAAGCGGTTTCAAACTGTATTCTTTTCACAGTATAGGTGCACCCCTGGTTAGGATTTTGGGGATTTTAAGATTTTTATTTTAAGGGCCTAGGAATGGGAGGTTAGAATGTGAATTATTGCACCTAGCAAACTCCAGGAATTGTGAG
Source organism: Phrynosoma blainvillii (assembly GCA_026167975.1). NCBI lineage: Eukaryota > Metazoa > Chordata > Lepidosauria > Squamata > Phrynosomatidae > Phrynosoma > Phrynosoma blainvillii. The sequence continues at coordinate 271,688,883 of JANUYF010000002.1, forward strand.
CAACTCTTTGGGGACAACTTTTGCCCCTTTTGGCAGTACCTGCTGAACTCCTGTTTTCCATGCTAGTCTCCAATGCAGTCTTTAGATTAAAAGTTAACAGTAATTGTTTTGCCCTCAGATTCTGTACATTTTTATGTAATCATTCTTTCTAATGATGAACTTGGGTGCCAGTCAGGTTGGGGGCAAATTGGCTACTGTAAACTCAGACTGTGGGCCTAAATCTACTTGTCTAAAGTAGACTCAAGGAATCAGTGGGATTTTTGTATGTGTAGATGCACTTTGTAGTTTATCCAATGGGTCTACTCTAGTAGGGACTAGCAGTTGGCTTTAGGTTGTGGTTTCTGCTTGGGACACTTGCAAACTATTTTTCTTCCCTGTTGCATAACTATAATATGATCAAATGCAGGAGTGACAGCCAGATCTCAATCTAAGCCCACTAGCATTGTGATACACCAGACTATTAGTCTGTCCAATGTTGTGCACCTGCAGCAGTTCTCTAGGATTTCAACACAGTGAAATGTTTCCTGTTATTGGCTAACTCAGGGGTCCCCGGACTTTTTGATCTGGGGGCCGGTTCGCTGGCCCCCAGATCTTCCGGGGGGGGGGCAGAGGCACGTGCGCACATGCGCACGACTCCGGATGCTATTTTGTGTTCCAAAATGGCATCCGGAGTCATGTGCATGTGTGCGCAATGCCATGCGCACGACTCCGGACGCCATTTTGGAACACAAAATGGTGACTGGTGGTGGGCACGAGTGGCGGCAGCGGCAGTGGCGGTGGCAGGACCGGCTATGGGCCGGTAGGAAGGGCTCGACGGGCCGGGTCCAGCCCGCGGGCCGTAGTTTGGGGACCCCTGGGCTAACTGCTTGTTTTTAATAATAAGCAGTAAATCCTGGGGCATGTGAGGAAGGTGGAACGGAGCTGTCAAGGAAACACTATGTTGGGGAATTAGGATTTGTAGACCAGGACTCCAGGAGAACAGGGTTCAAATCCCTATTCAGTCCTGGAAACCTACTGGGTGACTTAGGGCAAGTTTTTCTCTCTCAGCCTCAGAGGAAGGTAATGACAAACCCTCTAAGAACATACCTTGCCAAGAAAGCCCTAAGATAGGCTTATCATAAATTGGAGTTAACTGGAAGGCACATAACGCCAACATATGTTAGAAGTCGCACATGTGTCCCCAGAATTCTGATGTCTCAAGACAGATCTCCATACCATGCAGCAGTCTAATGATCTCAGCCAAACCTTGGAAAACTTACCTTTGTTTAGAACACAACTTCCGAAACTCTCCAGCCAACAGGGGCAATGGCCACTTTGGGCTAGGGCAGGGGTAGGCAACCTTTCCCCTTTAAGGGCCGAGGGACTTCAGCTCCCAGAATCCCAGGAGCTATTGGCCAACATGGGACTATTGGCCAACATGGCTGAGGCTTCTGGGAGCTGAAGTCCTTCGGCCCTTAAAGGGGAAAGGTTGCCTACCCCTGGGCTAGGGTATTCTGGAAGTTGTAGTCTAAAAAAGTATCTCTCCCAAGATGTGTTTTCAGCTCAGATTTGTGGCAATGATCAGTTAATTCCTGAAACCTATGCCAGAGCTCAGGGAATAGAAACAAACCTAGCTAGGAGGGGGCAGATGAATGCCAGCGAGAAGCATTCCATAGATTAGGCTTCTGAGACCTGCCTGTTCTTCTGCTAACACAGAATAAATTGTTTTGTGTGTTGCCTGAGAGCAAAACTGTCAAAACTGCAAGCTGTAACCCATTTCATAAAAGCGCATGTGACTTCATCTGTATTTAAGTCTTATATTTTCCTCTCTAATACAAACATAATAGGGCTATTAGAGTTAGTATCCCCTTCTGAGCAGTTATTATGTTGGGGCTTTTGTTCCTTTACATTGTGAGCTGGATTTCTTAAGGGGAAACACTTTGGAGGAGCAGACATTCCCAAGATTTAGAGGTTTTGTTCTTAGTGCTGCTGTCATTTTTTGCCACTCCACAAAGATTGAGGGGGGTTGCAGACTGCCAGAAATAGTGCAAATTGAGTCCACTTTTAGGGTTAGGGTTAGGGTTAGGGAATCATGGGAACTGTATTTTATTGTGGCACCAGAGCTCTCTGACAGAGAAGGCTCAATGTCTCAGAAAAAAAAAAAACAATTCCCATGGTTCCCTAGCACTAACCCTAACCCTAAAAGTGGACTCAATTTGCACTATTTCTGGCAGTCTGCAACCCCCCAGGGAAAGGTCAGCACAGATGTGCAATGAATACCTTCCTGTTACTTTGGCTTTACACTGTATTAGGAATGTTGACATAAATGCTTAGTGCTTTTAAAACCAGTAAAATAAACAGATTGAGGGGAGGGATGAAGTTGGTAGCGTTCAGTGGTTCTAAGAGGAAATTGAGTGTAGGGAGGAGAGAGTAAAGGCTAACAGCTACTGCCTTCTATCATTGTTGTCAAAGTGAAGGTTAGAAATCTTTTTGCAAAAGCTGGCATAAGAATTACTTTTTTCCAAATTGTTCATGAGTTGTAATGTGCCATATTACTTCTGTTTTTTTTTTTAAAAAAACAACATTAAAAGTCCTCAAATTCCACCAAATGAATATTTTAAAGAAGCAAGTAAATGTTAATTATTGCATTAAGAGCAAACACGTAGCGATGTTATACAAAGAGATCTTGCAGATATTATTGATGATATCTTCATAATTTGGAGTCATGGACAGGATTCAAGACATTCTGCTAGAATTTCAAAACTTCCACCCAATTATCAATCTCAGCCTGCAACTATCAACAGAATGAGTTCATTTTCTAGACACTACCATACAGCTATACAATGAGCAAGCACGACACTGTACCACAAACCCACTGACCACTATTCATATTTACATGCCTCTAGTTTCCACCCTGAACATACTGTCAAATCCATAGTTTACAGCCAAACCTTGTGATGCAGTCTCATCTGTTCAGACCCACAAGACAGGGATGCCAAATGCATGAAATTACAACAAGCATTCCATAAGATACATTACATTACCCAACATATGATGTAGAAACAACAACAAATAAACAAGGCAAGACTTGTACCTAGGACTAATCTATTACAGAACAGACTAAAGACAGGAAATGGCAGAACCCCACTAGTGGTTATATACAGTTCCAACTGAGATCATTCAGATGTATCATCAATGGCCAGTGGTGCTGCCCTCTCAGTTGGTCTTGTTGGCAGGCCTTTACTTGCCTACAGATAGCTCTCAATCTCAGACAGTTACTTACCTACAGGAGGACATACATCATGGATGTGGAGACGGGTACAAGACCATACCACAAACCCAGATGCCAACTCTGCCCATATATCTACTTGGAAAATGTCATCACAAGACCTAATCTCATCACCCTCAATATTAAAGGTACTTTCACTTGCTCATCTTCTAATGTAATATATGCCATCCCTTCAGCACTCTACATTGGGCAAACAGGCCAGCCTCTGTACCAGAGGATGTTGTTGTGTCAAGTTGTTTCCAGCTTAAGGCAACCCTATAATAGAATTTTCTTGGCAAGTTTCTTCCAAGGGGGTTTGCCTAGGATCATCCAGTGGGTTTACATGGCCCAGCTAGAGGATAAACAAACATAAATCAGGCATTAGGAATGAGCATACACATACACAAAAACCAGTAACAGAATACCTCATTCCATCTCAGACTCCAGAAGAGCAGAACAGAAAACTACGAAGGAAGATTGGAAAGAGAAACAACAGAACTGGACTATATCCACAAATTCCAGTTCGGTGGATTGAACAGAGACAATAGATTGAACAAAGGCAATGTTTTCCTGGCACATTAGACAATTATAATGTTAGTTAACACCCCAACCTCATAAGGTTTATCCTGGCCAGTTTAGTACATCTCCTTTCTGGTTTCCAGCCAGCATCACACTACATTCCAATAACTCCCTCCACCATTCATATGGCTATCTACTCACCTTGGCTTAAGGCAAGATCTTTCCTCCTGCCTTTGTCCCCTAGTGACTGTAATTAAATTAAAACTGAACTTGTCACCTCATCACCATACTCACAATTTTGTCCATTTCTATTTTTATTCACACTTAGCATCATAGCATCATAAAATCACAGAATTGGAAGAGACCACAAGGGCCATCCAGTCCAACCCCCTGCCATGCAGGAACACACACTTGAAACCTCCTCATTCATGGCTATAAAGGTCTGTGCATAGGCACTTCACTCCATGCATCTGATAAAGTAAACTTGAGTCGATGAAAGCTTATGTTACCAATTTTTTTCTCTCAAAGTTGCTGGAAGATTCCTTTGCATACTGATCCAGACTAACATGGCTATGTTTTTAAATTCTTCCTGGCAGTGTTATTATAGTTATGCTGTTTTTCAAAGCAGTGCTGTTGCTACCCAAAAGTAATGTAGCACATGTAACCATTGTTACCCCTGAGTTATGCTAAAACCCTGGATATTTTAAATTTTTCCAACGTTATTTCTGAACCCTGGGCATATATGTAATCCCTTCATTACTGGTATCCTTCATGCCCTTTATAATTTGCAAGTCCCTTCCATGTGGGGGGGGGGGCCCTGTGACCTTAAAAAGTTGGGGGGGGGGGAACCAGCATAATTTCCACCATGGTCCTTAGAGGATGCTGAGGAGTGGCTTTTTTTTAATGAAAAGAGATTTAACAATTGGGGGGAGGAAATGGAGAGTTGGTTGTACTAGGGGCCTTTGTGGGGTTCCATGTGGCCTGTGGGCAACATTGATAAACATTTCTACAAAAATAATTGGTTATCATAGGAGGCTTCTTTTGTTTTAGAAAAATAGAGAAACATTTCTTCTTTTAAAGTAATTTTTGGATGTACCTGAAGAAAAACCTCAGCTTTGCTGTAATTTGGTTTCTCTCCCTTCTCCTCACTTTAGGCAGCAAATGCAACTTTAACAGAAATATTGTCTTTGTTGGCCTTTGTTGGCTTGCTGCTGCTGCAACCAGTGTGTGTGTGTGTGTGTGTACAAGTAATTTGTCTCAAACATCCTTCAATGGACAGCAACCTGTAGTACTAGTTTGTTGCCATGGCAACCCCCAGGAGGTTTCCTGAGCCCAGAATCCTATAGAGCACTGGTCAAACCTCTGCATAAAATCAAAGACGGAGGGAAAAGAGCATTGCCAAGGAGGCTTCATTAAAAGCCATACAAATAATGCAGCAGCTTACAAACTCACAGATGTGCCTGAACTGCAGGGGCAAGACAGGTCAGTTGTTCACACGATACGTATATCCCATTCCCTTCTTCCTTTGTATCACCAATAACACATTGTGTAGCTGTGGCAGTGTAAAATATACCAAAGGTGGGGGAAAAGACCTGTGAAATGCAAGAAAATTAGCTGGGGCGGGGGGGGGGGGGGGCGGGGTGGGAAGAGATTTCCAGACTTCCTTTTTCTGCATGTCTAGTATACTTCTTGACAAAGAATGGTGAAATACCTATGTAGATCTAATATCTGTGTGGCATTTGGTTTCTGTCCTGTGCTTGAAGAAATACCAGCTGATGCTTCAAGGCCTTACTTTTGTGAAGAAGACCTTGGGAATGCAGGGGCAATGGCTGAAAGGCCAACAATCCCAGAATGTTTTTTGGAAGCTTCTGTTCTGTTCCACTCTATCTCTTCCTGCTCCTTATCCCATTCCCATGGGTTCTTCCGAGTGACCAATGGGAGGGTCAATGGCCATTATTTTCAGGAGGGTTGCACATGAAAACTTACTTGTGAATTACGCCTTTTGTCATCAGAACATTTCAGGGGGAGAAGAGACATATCCCTTCCAGTCCCACTGTGTGCCCCTTCCCCTCTTCATGTGGCTGTGCATGCAGGAAGTGTAAAACAATTGAATGCAAATGGAAGTTTCTTATTAAGGTTCCTAGTTGTGTCAGTACCTACTTAAAATCAGAAATTGACACTATAGATGTTACTCATTAAAATAACCATGGTGTGCAGTTTTGAGTGGTTAAAATTGAAGTCTGGAGGTGTATTACCTTATTTATCGACATTCTTTGACATTTGAAGTGACTGTAGCGACTTAACAGCTACCTGAAGTCGAGAGGAGATGAAAAAAGAGTTCGGCCTCCATCTGTGAGACTTGAGAACAGATCATCCATTGATTTCAAGTCAGAAAGAAGTCTTATATTGTCTCTGAGACTAAAGCTCAGTAGAGGCCAAAGATTGTTTGTTACTTTGATTTTTTTTTTTTAAAAAAATATTTTTATGAAGTCTTTGAGCTACTGAATGCTTCTTCACTTGCATTTATTCAATTCATTTTCACCCTTGGCTTTACTTTATAAAGGTTATTTTGTATTTTATTTTTAAAACATTATCTCTCCTTACAGAGACATTAGAGGCACATGTGGTATGTAAAGTTGAGAGGCATTATGAATTCAGCTAAACAAATAGTGCCTAATAGCTTTTGGGTACCTGCATATCATTTTTACAAGCCCTCAAGCTGTTCTTTTAGCAAGCTAGCCAAGATCATGCCACTTTTGGAATCTGCCCTTTAGATTTTCCTCTGTTCCAGAGCATTCATTGGCATAATTGTCACTTTAATCATTTTGTTCCCCATGCTGGTATAACAAAGTGATTGTTTAGATAGCAGGCCATAGGTACAAACTTAGAAGCAGCAGTAATTCCCATGGAAGGGCAAGTGTCTTGAACAAAAAGATAACCAAAGAATGGTTTTACTCTTAATGACAGCAAAACTCTCAATTTGATTTTTGTTTTACAGCATTGTGCTGGCCTCTGTGCAGTCAAAAAGCACAGCTATTAATGGAGCCTTCTGAATCTCTGAACAAATTACTGCAACTTTCCTATGCTTAGTTTGGTCTGTGCCTGTAGTCTCTGAATAACAATAAAATGTTAATGGAGATAAATACAGTTATCTCCCTGATTTCTAGTCTGTCACTGGAATAACAGTTTCTGATATTGGAAGCTTGAATTATAAATTGAATTTATATATATTTGGACAACTCACCAAAATATAAATCTACTGTATTGAATACAGTAACATTTTGCATCATACACATGGTTAGGTACAAAATGTAAGGGGAGGGTTGATATTATTTGTCACATCTATTTACAGTGATCATCACACTGGAGATGTGGAAGGAATATTTCCATTAATTTAAATAGGCAAGTCTTTCTCCTTTCACAACTTCCTTTAAAAAAGAGTTTCTCCTGCTAGATTCTAGCAGCAAGAAGAATGTCTACAGGAGTCTCTATGGGCTTTCTTGGCAGGGAGTTCCACAGAAGGTCCTCTCTTGGGTTTTTGCTAGATGCACATCAGAAGTTGGTGGAAGAGAGGGGGCTTCCCTGGAAAACCTCAAAATTCAGGCGTGAATGTAGAGGAGAAAGCATTTCTTCTGGTAACTAGATCCCAAGTCATTTAGAGATTGTATAGCTCATTGTCAGCACTATCAGTTGTGCCTTTAATTCAACTGACTGTTTGGTTTCACCTACAATTTGCGTGCTTCCTGTTAATGCCCTGGTTAACAGCCTTACAGCACAGTTCTGATACACTGGATATTTCTGAACTATGTTCAGAGACAGAGCATATTGGATAAAGATTGTGTTCCTGTTATCCAATTGGATATAAGTTAAGACTTGTGTTTTCAGGGTCAGTTCTGATGGCTCTTGTGATACTAATATACCAGTTCTTAGGATTCTATAGCCTTAAACAGTTCAGCATTCTAGCATGGACATATATATATATTTGGATATGCCTTCAAGTCACATGTTGACTTATGGTGGCTCCACGAATTTCATAGAGTTTTCTTAGACAATGTGATTTTGCCAGTTCCTTCCTCTCAAATATAGCCTACAGCACTTAGTGTTCATTGGCAGTCTCCCATCCCAGTACTAATCAGGGCTGACCCTGCTTAGCTTCCAAGATCAAACAGGATCTTGGGTCTCTAGTGAACACTTGTGGTAAAATTTCAAGTGCATTCAAGCCCAAGTTAGAATTCTGTCATGCTCCTGGTGGAAGCAAATTTAGTATTGCAGATATGAACCTGCAAGGAAGATATATGGTGAAGGCAGGATGAATGTGATGCTTTGTATGTTTCTAAACTTGACTTATTGGAGTAAGCAATAGACTGGCAGAACCTTTAATTACAGAGCAGTGCTTTTTTATGGCCTGTTCCCTACTGGAAATTTCTGGCTAGCAAAGAAATGGAATGCCAGATGTCTGCTTGTTATTATCTTTGGTCCTGAAGAGCAATTTGGAAGGTCTCTCAGCTGGAAAATGTAAATAGTGCACATACTGAGGGTCTTATTGGTTTGGCAGTGGCCAAAATCCCATAGAGTGCTCCTGTCTAAATAATAATGACCACTTCCTTTGAATCAAGGAGACATTTGTAATTATTTAGATACTACTCTGATGAACAAAAATGACCCTTTGTATAAATAGTAGAATAAAGAGTGGGAAATAGTGGGAAAAACACATTTGACGATGTGTTGGTCCATAAATGCAACATGGATTGCTTTTCAGTTTCAGTCAAAGTACACTGTGTTACTGGTTGTAGAAAAACTGGGCTAAATTTGTAATCCTGGCCTGTAAGTCCTGCTGAACCTAAGCAGAGCTTAATTCTGAGTAAACACACATAGGATTGAATTACATGAGTGTTGGGCACTTGGGCATTATGCATGTTTGTATGGTGTGTGTGTGTGTGTGTGTGCGCATTGTGCATGCACATGTAAATGTGTGGAGGACTTCATAGTGTCAGCACATGTACCCAGAGAATTCTACTGACAATAGTTAATGGTTTGAAAGATCTTTGTAACAAATTATGCCCTTGCTAATTTAGGCAATGTTCTTGTTGGCATGGCAAAGTTGCAAGTGGCAGGTTAGTCATTCCAATTTTATATTTGGTGAACAGAGAATTACAGGTGAACAGTTTACAGAATGCCTTTTTGTCTCTTTCCAAATAACCTTCTAGACAGAATATTGTTTCTGGCTTTATCCTGGAGACCCAGGTAGGTGTTTCTTTTCAAATAAGCTTGTTGTTGTCATGTCTTCAAATTGTTTCTGACTTATGGGTGACTCTAGGGCGAAGCCAAAGACAACCCTCCTTTGTATAAACCTTGGGAAGAAAACCCCATGATAGGTTTATCATGGTTTTTCCTTGGCAAGGTTTGTTCAGAGGAGGGTTTGCCTTTGCCTTCCTCTGAGACTGAGAGAGTGTGACTTCCCCAAGATCACCCAGTAGGTTTCCATGGCCAAGCAGGGATCTGAATCCTGGTCTCCGCAGAGTCGTAGCCCAACACTCAAACCACTACACCATGCTTCAAACAAGCTAGTAGAACCTAATACAACCTCACGGGGGGCGGGGGGGGGGAGGGAGGAGGCACAACATGGCCTACACTGCTTTTTTGGAGTAAAGTGAACAACTAGTGTCAGGCATACTGCTTCATGCCCAGTGGTGTATGGTGAGGCCAAGGTAGTGAACCTTTTGCTACAGACTTTGTTTTCTGCAGCTTTAGGTAGCGACTGTGTGACTGTAACTAGCACCATGATAAATCTTTTGATCTGTGATTGTAATGTATGCAGTTCTGTCCAAGCTTTTGTATTCATGAACTTGCTTGTGACCTGGAGGAGTAGAAAGCTGACCTTTTACCAGACCCTATATTTGTTTGCTTTGCTGGGAATTCGTGCAGAATGATTGCAGAATCAGACCATTAGTTGGAAAAGCAAATACATGGCAGAAAAACAAAACAAAACAAAACCTGCTGCAAGTTGCCTTCCATACGATTTCCCAAATGGACAAAAGAGCTAGCCATCAAAATGCATCATGCATTATTTTTAATGATGCAAGCATTTGTCACCTCAACTTTGTCTAGTCATTTTTTTGTTTGGACAGGCAGGACCAGCTGCCACATCAGTTAATATCAAATTTGCACATGTGAAGAATTCCCAATGACTTGCTTCAGCAGAGTTATCTTTAATTTGAAGTAGGCAGGATCCAAGCCTAACATACTGCGGTTGGGGCTGCACTGCTAATTCCAGGAACCTCCAAGGTTTGCTCCTCCTCTTTATTGTCGCTTCCTGTCCAGCTGCCCTCAGTAGGCAAGCAGCCAGGAAGGGCAATAATCTATGCCTGTTTTCTCTTCCTCTAGGAAATGATATAGATTGGGCTCAGAGGGAGAGAGGCCAGAATGATGGTGACACACGATGGATACACTGAGAACAGAATCGCCTGAGGCCATCTTGCCCAGGACCTTTCAAAACTAGAAGTGAATCTAGAAGAGTCTGTATACTCTATAAATCAGCTATTTTATTTTATTTTATTTTCATTTGTATGCCACCTTTCTCCCAGAGTGGGCTCCAAGTTAACTCCCAGAGAGAGTCAGTTAAAAATAATCTAAATATTTTTTTAAAAAACCAATTTAAATCACCACATAAAACAATTTAAACTTATTTAAAAGACATACAGAAGCTTAAAAAGATAAATAAAACATTTCTATAAGAAGCTTCCCTGCATACACATTAAAAGCTTCCTTAAACACAAAGATCTTTGCTTGCCAGTGAAAAGAAAGCAGAAAGGAGGCCAGCGTAGCTTCGTGCAGAACTGAGTTTCAGAGGCAGGGAGTAGCTACTACTGAGATCTTTGAACTCTGGCAGGTTCACGTGGGGAGATACAGTCTTTCAGATAGTCTGAACCTAGGCTATATAGGGCTTTATAGGTCATGACCAGCACTTTAAATTGTGCCGGGAAATGAATCAGTAGTCAGTGAAGCTGTTTTAACAAGGGAGTTATGACAAACGATTGTGCATACTCCCATAGTATGTAATTTATTTATTTATTTGATGAATTGGATGACAGTTGTTGTGCTTTCCCAGCATCCTTTTAAGTTGGTCTTCAGTTGGCAACAGCAATCAACCTCCCTCCCACCAGCCTTTGCTCTCTCCATTCAGTCTTAACTCAGATTTTTGATATCAGATTGTTCCTGTACTGTAGGTTTTGAAAACTAAGTTCTTTGAACAATCCTGGAAGAGGTGATCCTGTATTTATATATTGTCTTGAAGGAGTGCTAGAGTTTCATAGGAGAAGGAACATATGCCATAGTTTTATAGTTTTTGTTTAGAGCTAATTCATAGCTTGTTTTACATTGATCCTGAATATAAGATCATATGTGTGGTCATGAGATGGCTTGGGTTTCCAGTGACCACCCATCATGGTGCAGATGATTTCACATGAGGACTCAGTTTTTGTGTGTCCAGCAAACATTCAATTAACCCATTCGGTATTACTAGGTTAGCTGCTGATAGATATTCACATCCACTTTCACATCACATTATCTGTGTAAATGTTGGTATTCACATTCCTGAGGACCCAAAATGCTTCTCATTATTTGTAGAACTTATTGCTGAGCCAAATGTCTGAACTGGCTCCAGTGATCAGGTTCAGGAGGGGAAAAAGCCATGTCCTGCACTAAGTGTAGATTTCCGCCGCTCCCTCCTCCAATAGCCTCAGATTTTTTGATATAGATCTTCTTCCACAGGGTTGCTTGGCAACTTGATGTAATGATTTCATTAAAGGTACAATGAGACATACAGAACCTTAACAAACCAATCTAGTGAGTGAGTTAAATAGTTACGTATTTTGTTTTTTTAAAAAAGTGAGAATTAATGCCCCAAACATCTCCTCTTCTTTGGTGGAAATAAATGGTCTCAGGGATAGTGTTTAACACAGCAAACTATTTATGTTTGCTTGAGACTATATTTAGATTAGATTGGAAGCTTTTGCATTCTTGCTGATTAACTTTTCCCATCAAAAGGCTTTACTTGCCTCTTTTACTGCTTTGTTCAATAACATTTGCAGTCATGATCCTCTAATGGCAACTTTAATTTCAAATGCTGGGTATATACTATAGTAAGCTTCAATTATGAGCGAACAGTTTGTGACTGTGGCATGCCTTTTCATCATGCAGAAGCAACTGAATCGCCTGAGGCCATCTTGCCCAGGACCTTTCAAAACTAGAAGTGAGTCTAGAAGAGTCTGTATACTGTCCAGGTGTCTTATGTTATTTGGTTGCATATTCAGGGGTAACTGTGTTGGCCATGCAGGGAAATACAACAAAATCCAAAATCCACAAAAGAGCCAATAAAGAGCCTTTATTGGCCAACCAAAATGCAGAAAATACATCATGCAAGCTTTCAAAGCTTCACTGGCTTCTTCATATGGCAAAGATGTCAAAAATCATACAGGAGAAGAAAAAGAAGAAATGACTATATTAAAGTCACAGGATTACATTTTGTCGTAAGATATTCATTTGTTGTCAGTTAAGATGGCTTAGAGGGATCTCAATGTAGGCAAAGGCCACTCCCCTTCTTGGCCATGAAGGGATTGGGGACAAAGGGCAGTAAAACATAAGCAATAAAATTTCAAATCTATTAGTAGTAGCAAAATAACTTCCATTGAGATCCGAGCAATCTCTGTCCTCTATCCTAACTGCTCCTTTCTTAGGCAGAGAAAATGGACTTTCTCAAGAAGTCTCTATATTGTTATATCTGGAAAATCCTTTAGTAAAGGAAAAACCTTGGGTAAAACTTGCCAATTGAACAAGGTTTACCTAAATAACAGCCAAACCTTTATTGCCTGTGTTTTACTTCTTTTTGTCCCCGGTCCCACGTGGTCAAGAAGGGGAGTGACCTCTGCCAGCATTGATATCCCTTCAGACCATCTTAACTGACAGCAGAAGTAACATCTGAGACAAAATGTAGGCCTGTGACTCTAAAATCATCCCATTTCTTATCCAATATGAGTTTTAATATATTTGCCTAATGAAAAAAGCCAGTGAAGCTTTGGAAGCCTGCATGATGTATTTTCGGCTTTTTGGTTGGCCCAGTAAAGGCCAATGCAGACCGGCAGTTTAGGCCAGCCTGGGGGTGGAGTTGGGGCAGGGCCAACCACACACCAGCTGCCCCAACTCCTCCCCGACGCCATGCACCCATCCGCACGGCATGTGGCGTCAGGGCATCCTCTTAGTGCAGCATGCATACACACTGTGCCAAAAGGACACAGAAGAGCTGCAGTGGTGGCTCAAAGGGCAACTTTTTGCCGCCTCCAAAAGGAGCGGCATTTTGCTGCTCTTTTGGGGGCGGCAAAAAGGAGGATTGGGGCCACGGCATGTGATTGCTGTGGCCCCAATCCTTCACTCCCAGGGGAGGCCCTAAAGGTATCATTTTGCATCTGCATCAGCCCTAAAGGTATCATTTTGTGGATTTTGTTGTCCAATATTTGGTTGGGAACATATAGATCTTCTGTTCTTTTTAGAAAACAACTTCTTGGTAGCTGAAAGGTAGGAGTGATTTCATAGTGGTGCTGCTTTTTATTTTAATATGGTATTTTTAGTTTCCTGTTTTATGATGGGATGGGTGTGCATAATCTTTTTGGCAGCAAGTCACCCGGTACATTATTTCCACCCATCTGCTTGTCTATTCCTCACTCATGCTCCTCATTTGGAAATAAGAAGTATATACCAGCAGCTATTATTAGCTAAATCCTGCAGCAATCTGCTGTCACAGATGGTATTCTGTGCTCCTAAAGCCCAAAGCCATAGCAACTCATTACAGATAAAGAAATAAAATTGGTGTGATCCGTCCCCATGCAGGTGCAGCACCTCCACCGGCAGGGTTCCCCATAGGGCTTGATGGAAGAACCCTCTGCTTTCTTTCTTCTCCCCCTTAGCCCCAAGTTTTTGCTCTGTTACAGCCTCATTACAAGGAATGGGAGAGACCTGTTCACATTTCCCATATCTTCCTCCTCCTACCATCCACTGTACATGGAATTGCTTTCTTTGGAAAATAATGGGTTGGGAGTAATGGATTCTGTATAAATGCCTCAACTGCCTATACTGTATCACTGTAAGGAAATAAGAATCTATTTTTCAATATCATCGTAAGGACATTCCCCTGATATAAAAGAAATGGTAGAAGAATACCTGCCAACAAAAAGCAAGTAGCAATTTGCTGTAGCTTTTCAAAATGAAAAATGAAAATTTGTTCATAAAAAAATAAGAATGGCAGTTGACCTCATGTGCACAAAACTAAGTAGTCATCATTTTTTGATGGTATTTGCCAGGCCTAATTACTAACCGAAAGAATGGTCTGGCTAGACAAATTGCTCCCACATGGCATAAAGCTTCACATGGGAAATAAGTGTTTCAATTAAGTCAGCTTTATTTTATAGCATTCTTTTATGAAGGAAGGAAACTCACTGGATTCTGCCTTTAGAGGTATGTTGTAAAATAGGTTCCATGGTGAAAACTAGGGCATACTTCCACATGCTAATCGGCCACTTACTGCCTTCATGTGCTATCCCTCATGTATGTGCTTACATAGAAAAACATCATTGTTGGTCAAAATAAATGTTTGGCTAGATAAATTCATGAAGACATAAGAAATAACTTCAGTTCCTTTGTGCAATATTGTTATCTTGTTGATATAAGGAAATGTGAGGTTCATGCTTTCATTTCTGAAGTGATGACTTATCAGAATGCACTAAGACTGACTCAAGCACTTAAATGGATGTCTCTTACTTTAGTAGGCTTTAGATGTTCGTTATCATGGAGTTGGAAATGTAAAAATACTGCATGATTAGTTAGGGCCACATGGCTACTACAACATATATGTGTAATGTGCACATCAATATAATATATCCTTTTATCGTCAGGTCACATATATGGATCCTCTCATACCCCAAGCGGATAACATGCCATGGAGGTTGCATGCAAATCCCATCACAGATACAGTCATTTTATCTTTTTAACCATGGGAGGAATATATTAATGGGCTCTCCTGAAACTGGTTCTTAATCAACATATATTCTACTGATTTTTATTAAACATTTTAGGATAATTTCTGTAACATAAGCCCTCATTCTCAATTTATTTCATGACAGAAAAACTAGTAAATTTCAGACTGACTCTAGCTGAAGCTTAGAAACTCATGTTTCAGCACCATGGAGAGCTCAATGTCTGTCTGTCATTTTAATATGGTATTCCTGGCTGGTGAAAAGCACAGGGTAGAAAACCATTAAAGCCTTCAAGAAGAATGAGATAGTTTTGAGAAATCTTAACAAAAAGAAACAAAATGTAGCAAAAAGGGTCGTCTCTTAAATACCATTCATAATTTCTTAAAAAAAGAAAGCAAGACACACACACCTGGCAATAGCAGCCTCTGAGATAGATAGCGGGCCCTTATTTTATTTTTAATTTTATTATTATTAATTTTGTTCCCAAAGAAATGCTCTGTATCTTACGTTGACTTTCTTGTTGCAGAAAAATACCCTCTTTGTCCAGGTTTGCTGGATTTGGTCAGATTAAGCATCTCAGCATATTTATTTTAAAGTACACATATGGGGACTTCTGTGATGCCTGGGGATCTCAGTGAGACTTTGTTCCACTTTCTAAAATAGGACACTTTAAGATGACACAAAGTTCTTTTATGTGGGGATTTATTTTGTTAGAATTGTACTGATACTGGGTATGTCCTGGACAAATGGCAGAGTTTGCTTGGGTCCTTGTGGGCTTTGTAATCTTTTGAAAAATGACCCACTTATGATTTTAAAAGGTCAATAGAAGGAGAATAAGGAAGACAGTAATGATGTTCTGCCCTAATATCATCTTCATTTTTCTGTCATTCAGGAGAAAAACATAGTTGATACATGCATTTGAAGAAACAGGATGGGATGGCTTGCCTATCTCATTAAGAAATCCACCATTGGCATATGTAACAGGCACTTGTCCTTTAAAAGCTCTGAGACAAATTACTATCTGCAGAAGAAAGCTGTGACCCATTGTCATATTAGTACTGCAGAGACTATATATTTTGTACTGCAAGGAGATCAGATGGGGCTGTTTAATAAAAAGGTATGCTGTGTAGCATGTTGAATGCAGAAAGTGGCAGTTCCTTTTCTTCTTAGCATCAAACCCTTACAGTATTGCTTCTGGTGATACAGCTGAAGATTTTAAAATCTCACCACATTGGAATGGTTACTGTGAGAACATTTTGAAATGAGATGAACAGGATATCCATATACATGAAAGACTTAAAGTACTGATTGTACTATTCATATTCATATTTTAATTTAGTGCAGCTTGCCCTTATTAAATCTAAATGCAGCTGCTGCGTAGTATCTAACATCCGGCAGTGGAGCACATTTAGTGCTAAAGGACCTGCCTCATGTGCTTGGTGTCTGAATAAGATTGAAATATAAATTGGCTTTGGAGCAATTGTTCTTTATTTCTATGCCCTCTTAGATCTGCTAGTTTCAAAGGAGGGTACGATCATGCTGCTATTCTGTATTAAAAGGAAGAACGACATAATGATACCATGAAATGTCGCTGTATGTTAGAGGAGTGAGTCATATCTTCAGAACAGCTGGGGTTGTGTGGGATTTTTTCTTGGGTGGTGTTGGGATTGTTCCCTATTCTTGAAGATCAGCTAGCCTAGACCTAGGACAGAGAGAAATATCTAGGAATCTGAACAAAAAAAATTTTTTTTAATGTGGTCTATAAAGACTGAGTTGATTGTGTAAGATTGTTTCCTTGTGTTGGGTAGACTCTGCTAGGGATTAAAAGTCAAAAGTAAATCAATATAATATGATAGGGAAAAGGTATTTAAAGCCATGAAAACAGAATGATTAATTGTGGGAAGCAGACTAACCCAAATGGGTACTTAATTCAGACTCTCAGGGCAGGCTGATTTGCAGATCTCAGTGGTACTGAGAAAACAAGAAAGGTGTTGATGAGATATACAGAGTGTAATGTGTGCCAAGGTAGAGGGAGAATGGGAAGACCAGCAGACCATGTTAAACCATGTGGCCAGATAGGAGGAAGTGTGATACTTGGCTCACAGGGAAAATCATATTGTGAAATTGTCAGAGAATTGAAATACATGTGGCAATCTAAGAATAGCCTCAGAATAATACAAGAATTTCTTTAAAAAAGCTTCTTTGATCAAGAAAGAGATATAAATTCTGCTGCTTAAGTAACAGATATTCTCTCAAGCAGCTGACTTTTTATTTTGAAACAGAGATGCCATTCTTGACACTCATGCTTTTATATTTTCAAAGGCCATGCCAGCCTATCCATGTTTCAGAATTTCTTCTTCTTCTTCTTCTTCTTCTCCTTCTTCTCTTACATCCCATTCCATCGAATGTAACTTCTATCAGGCAACATTAGCCAGATTAGTTATAGCAAATGGGCAATGGAGGCATAATGCACTGTTAAGCAATGAAATAATACCAGTTAGCACTGAGGAAGAATAACATAGGAGATACCTAGATAAAAATGTAAAAGTCGTGTAAATAGTTTTTGTGTTTAGGTTAATGAATATTTTTCTATTGTATGCCATATATTACACCAGGGGTTGGCAATCTTCCCTTACCTGGGGCCGGTCCCTTCCAGCGGGCCCTTCCGGCGGGCCGGGGGGGACATCCCCGCCGCCACAGCATGCACTGCCGCCTCCGCCACCTCCGCGCGTGCCGCGGCTACCATTTTGTTTGCCAAAAAGGCGGTCGTGACTCATTTGCGCATGCCCAGTACTGCTGCGCATGCGCAAACGAGTCGTGGCCGCCATTTTGGCAAACAAAAATGGCGGCTGCGACACGCGCAGCCATGTGGCAGCCAGAACGTGTGGCGGCAGCGGCGGCCGGTAAGTGGGGGTCCACCGGCCGGATGCGGCCCACGGGCCGTAGGTTCCTGACTCCTGTATTACACGCACATAGCAGCCCCAACTATGTTGCAAATGAGAATTTGAAACTGAAACAGTATTAATTTGCTTGCCACCATCTACTAAGTTTATGGCTGAGGTGAGTTCTGAATCATCCTCTTTGTTTCTTTCTTTATTTTCATCAATTGCTTTTCATCACACCTCCAAAAGAAATGTACAGTAAAATAGATTTGAAATATTTAAAAATAGATGTATTTTTAAAGTGTTAAAAACCAGTTTTGAAGATCAAAGTCCACACTTTGGCTACTTGCCAGAAGCTCAACAGAGATTAAACCAGCCAACCTTCCCTTGGGAGGGAGTTCTGAAGTTAAGAGAAAGCCTTGTCTTGCCAGCCTAGTCTCTTGGAACATGTTAGAGGCCTCAGTTAAGATTCTGGGTGGGTTTGAGGAGGCAATCTTTCAGATATCCTGGCCTGAAGTATTTAGAGCCTTGTAGGTCAGACCATTGAAGTGAGCTGGGAAGTAAATTGGAAGCCAGTGCAGTTGGTTCAAGATCATATATAGTTTTTTAAATACACACCAGACAACAGTATAAAACTGTTTGACCAAAGAGTGAAAGAGAATATGCCAAGCTAAAAACAATCTCATTACAAATGAATAAGAAAATGTATTATGTTTTTTCCAGATCTCCAAACATGAGCCCTGATACATAAATTAAGGTTTCTTACTTATTGAAACTATATAACAATAATAGTCACATGGGCCGCTTTTTACCTTTCAGAAAAGTCTGCTAAATGAGGTGCCCTTGGCTGTTCTCATCAGGTCTGTTAAGTTGTAGCTTCTGTAAAATTATTTGTTTGTTGTAG
Organism: Phrynosoma blainvillii; assembly: GCA_026167975.1. Classification (NCBI taxonomy): domain Eukaryota; kingdom Metazoa; phylum Chordata; class Lepidosauria; order Squamata; family Phrynosomatidae; genus Phrynosoma; species Phrynosoma blainvillii. The sequence continues at coordinate 271,707,459 of JANUYF010000002.1, forward strand.
ACTGGTTAATCAGCAAGGAGGGTTAATTTTTAATATTCATTTAAAAAATCCTTATCCTGTACTTCAGGAATAAGTGGCTGTGGTGGAGGTGGAGGTCTAATTTTCCCTCTGTGGTGGGTTGCACCATGTCATTTCCCTACTTTTTTTTGCATGTAGATCATAAGACACTGGCAGGCTTGTGTAAGCAAGATACAGTCTTTTAGATATTCTGGACTTAATCCTTTTAGTTGTGTATTTTTGCATGGCAGACAGTTGGACTAGATCACCCTTGCAATCATTTCCAACTCTTAAGAGTCTGTTATTCTGCCTGGTGCTGTTCTAGAATGAGTTGGAATCATGTATCACTTCAGATGTTGTTCAACTGCAACTCCCAGCATTCCTTACCCTTGACTATGTTTACTTGGGCTCATGGGACTTGCACTTGCACCACATCTGGAAGGTTGAAAGCTTCCCACCTATGAACTAGAAGTTTCACCTGCTTCAGAATATGTTTGCGCTGTGACCATTACACACATGGACTGTCTACAAATGAAGTCCATGCTTTTTCCTGTATGAAGTTCTTTTTTGTGTTGGAGGTGTGTGGCAATGGTCTATCAAGTGACCCTAGATGAAGCATCTTCCAGTTTTCTTCACTTTTGATTCCCTATGCAATGCACAGAAACTTTCTTTAAAACGAGAGTGCCACTAGTAAATGTATGTAACAGTCGTACAGAAATAATAACAATCTTTCTATAAATGATAAGAATAAATGATGTCATGAATGATCTTTTATTACAAAAATTGGATCTTTTGGTTTTCTCTTGAAAGGAGCCATCATTTCAGCTGTGTTTTATTTTTTAAAATATGAGACTGCTTAATTTCCAAAATGTGTTATCTGTCTTTTTTTTTTGCCACATTTTAATATTCAGTGTAAGGTTGTCTCATTTCAGAAACTGCCAGAGATGGAGCAGAGTACTCCATTGTGCAGCTGCATTGATTAAGTATGAGGCATCAGTTCAAATGGAAGGCAAAACATCCTATCTCCTTGTTTCATTAAAGCACTCACCAGGCTATAGAACATTTGGCTCTTTTGTGGTGCAGTTTAGATCAAGAGTGCACAAAGTATAGCCCAAAGGCTGCATGCGGCCCCCCGGGGGGGGGGGGTCAAAATGTTTTTTAAACATTAAAAAAAACATTTTAAAAAAAAGGTTTTGTTCCAAATACCTTCTAGGGGACATTCTTGCCACATTTTGGCCCTCTGGAACTATTTTAGGCCCAGGAAAGTCCTTATTAAAACTGGAAGTAAACTGGAAGTCACTTCCTGTTTTGGAGAAAGGCCTCTCCTCGGCTGAAAATGATCCAGAAGGGCATGCAAACATGGTGAAAATGCCCCAACAGAGCCTGGATGGCATTGGGAGACACTGGGGGCATTTGTGTGTGTGTGTGGGGGGGTGCAACCCCCAAGTTATTCTAGAGGAGTGGTAATATGATCCCCTAGCCTACCACAGAGGCAGTGTGACATAGTGGTTTGAGCATAGGACTATGACTCTGGAGACCAGGGTTCAACTCCTACTCAGCCATGAAAACTACTGGGCCAGCTTGGGCAAGTCACATGCTCTGAGTCTCGGCGAAATCAATGCCAAACTCCTCTGAACAAAGCTTGCCAAGAAAACCCCATGATAACTCACCTTAGGGTCGCCATAAGTCGAAAATGGGTTGAAGGCACACAACAGACACACAGGGCCTTTACAGACTGCCAGAAATAATGCAGCTTGAGGCCACTTTAACTGTCTTGGCTCAGTGCTAAGGAATCAGTGCTAAGCCCACAGTTTCCTACAGTTGCTCACCTGTGGTTTATATCCACAGAAAAACGTGCAGCCACATTTCAGAAGTAGTCTGCTACAAAGCACCCAATATAGCTGTTTTGATTCTGGTGTTAAGGATGGATCCATGAGGATAATCTCATTCTGCTATCTTTTTAAAAATATATGTCCTAAATGCAGAATGTGTATAAATATGTATAACTTTACCATAGTGGCACTTGTTTTTCAGATATTTATACCACATACCCATACCTACTCAGAATTCTAGGGGGTTGGGGAACTGCTGGAGATCTCTTATCTCACAACCACAAGCCACTGAGTAACAGTTTGTTTAATAAATGTATATAAATGCCTCATAAATGTATCCCTACTGGGATAAGTTACTGATTGCTAAAGAGCTTGTCGATATTAGGAATGGAAAGAATATTTGAAAATATCTGGAAAATGGTTGAAAAACAAGTGGTTGAGAAACCCTGATAAGAAAAATTCTGGACTCATAAAAAACTTCGTTATTTGGGATTTAGTTTGTGAAAAATTTGTACATCATTGTTTTGTGAAGAAGACAACATCTTCAGCAATAAATTAATATTTCTATGTAGCATTTCTTCTTGAAGGAAGACGTTTAGTAGACTTTCTCTCAGCAGCAAATTTTTTTTAAAAAAAATACTCATTCTTTCTTTCAAGAAGAAAATAAGTGAAGAATTATATCTGTGGTCCATGACTGGGTCGGCACAAGCCAGAATACTCCAGGAGTAAGCGGCTTGCACTAGCAATGGCAGCACTGTGTGACACAGTGGGGCTCATTCTCATTGTAAACATGTGCCCACATTGCATTGTTGGGCAGATGTTTACAATGAGTCCCACTGTGTTTTCCGGAGAAGATCCAGAGCAAAAGATGACTTTTAAAAGAATTGGTGTGAGGTGTGTATACAGTGGATTCTGTGCTGAACTGGCCAGACATCATCCAGTCAGTTCACACCAGAATGGGAGTTGAGCCCTGCATTGTCCAGACTGCTTGTCCAACAGATGGGGGAAGATGTTTTATTTGGCCCATGTTGATAACCCTGATATTTACTTTATGTATTGAGATATAGAAAAGCCTTTGAGTTTTTGGTAAACTTGATCTCCCACCCCCATCACTCTTACATGTAAAAATGGAAATCTGGTATATGTACCCACAATAAGAGAAGCTGCAGAAGCTTTTTCCTGTCTAAGAATTTACTGTCTGCTTGTTCTGTTTTTAAATTGATTCACTTGGTGAGGCAGTATTCTTAAACCCTTTCACCATATCCAGAAGATAAGGTTGAGTAACTATTAGTCATCTCACCTGAGATCTAAATCTTGTATTAATGCTTTGTTTCTAGTACTCACAGTCTCTCTGGCTTGACCTCATACACTACAATTCTAATGTATTTGTATTCAAGAATCTTTTCTGTCTGAAACAAGTGTGCAAATTCCTGGAACTGATACGAGGTGTTTTTTTTTTTCATGTGAATTGGTGAATATTTTATTAGATATGACTCATTCACTTGATATGTAGAAGACATTACAGACATTCTCTGCTTAGCATGCAGGACAAGAAACCTCTGCAAGTATAGATGGTTCTGTTTGTTAAACAGTTCATTCAATCGTTTCCATTCATTAGCTTTGTACCCAGGCTTTTGCATGTGCCAGTATCCAGTTCTACATGTTAATGATTCTGCCTCTGGGCTCAAACCTATCACTTCCTATTAATTTTATTGATTTTAAAATGCAGCAATTCTCCAGGTGTCCTCTCTGGGTTAATTAATAAAAACAGCTCAGCTTTATTATATGGTTGTTACAAAGATGTGTTTTCATTAAAATTATTCGGTGTCTATGACATTTTTGTTTGTTTCCGCTATAATTTAAGAGACTAAAAGCCAAAGGGCTGGTGAATGTAGCAGTCTTCTCCTCCTCATTATCTCTTCAACATGGGAAGTAGCCTGGAGGCTAGTCTATATGTTTAAAAACCTCCTAATTCGAGAGTAATAGAATGTGATCCGGGCACACACCATTTACAGGAGTTCGAGCTTTTTGTGATTCCCCTTGGAAATCTCTGTAAACTTTGCAGAAAAAGGCTTCACGGTTTTTACCAGAGTATCTGCGGAAATCCTCAGAAATGTGCTTTATTGCACGCATGGTTGTCCGTTCACTTCACATGCATTTGCCTGCACATTTTTGGCACCACCCCCACCCCCAGATACCAAAATCCGTGGATGCCCAAGTCCCATTACATACAATGTCATAATAAAATGGTGTCCCCTATATAAAATGGTGAAATCAAAATTTGCTTTTTGGGTATAAATCTATATGCTATTTTTCTGTTTGTCTGCTTGGATAGTAAAGGAACATGAGAATAATTTCCAAGAGATCCATTTGACCTTTATATTTTAAAAAAAATCTTGCTAGGTTTCATAAGAAAGACTTGAAGATGGCAGCTGAAAAGAGGTGCAGATGTGGAGCTCATTCCTATACACAGCCCATCCCTATGCAAGTTCAGACCATTGAATTCAGCTTGATTTACTTTCTGATGTGTATGTTTATGACTGCAGCGTTAACTGATATATGGGTGTATGTGTGTGTATGCATGCAAATTATGTTCGCATACATTTGAAGATAAGTTGAGCCAAAGCTGCATGAAATTCTTTATGACAAGCTTTTTTTATTTTGAATGGTGATGAATGATTTTAAATGGAAGATCATTACATGAATGAATGATGATGAGCTAGCTGCATTGAATGAGAAACTAGAAATTTGCATTACCTGAGACTCATGGTGCTAGGTACCAAGGCAGGTGGTACAAAAAGGACTCAATTAATTCTGTTGTTGACTGCAGTTAACATAGTAGAATATGAATGCATGCTCCACTTCCCAAGGGAAGACAGTACCTTCTTATCATTGCTGACAAATCTGGAGAAAGCTCTTGAATGTGTACATTTTGATTAGGCAAACTTTTCATTTAAGAAGTTAACACTAGATAGATAGTCATAGAACTGGAAGACACCAGGGACCATCCAGTCCACCTCTTGCCATGCAGGAATGCACAAAGTCTCCAAACAGATGGCTATCCAGCCTCTGTTAAAAAAAACCTCCAAAGAAGGAAACTTCACCACCCTCCAAGGGAGTGTATTCAACTATTTAACAAACAGCTCTTACCACCAGGAAGTTCTTCCTAATGTTGAGGTGGAGTCTCTTTTCCTGTAGTTTGAATCCATTGTTCCTTGTCCTATTCTCTGGAACAGCAGAAAACAAGCTTGCTCCTTCTTCCATATGACATCCTTTCAAATATTTAAACATGACTATCGTATCACCTCTTAACCTTCTCTTTCCCAGGCTAAATGTGCCCAGCTTCCTAAGCCATTCCTCATCGGGCATGGTTTCCAGCCCTTTCACCATTTTGGTCACCCTCTTTCTAGACACACTCCAGCTTGTCAACATCCTTCATGAAAATTTCCTAAAATGTCAATGTAATGAAAATAGGATTACGTTCAGTGTTCAAGATAATTGTCTTGTTTCTAGTAAATAAAGTCTTAAAATTTCGGTTGCTATTTTTTTTTAATTAAAACATTTTTGTTCTACTAGCATTTCCACTGAAAATGCTGAAGGAACAACTCATTCATAAAGTTGAAAACAATGAGTTGGATCAAGACTTTTCTTAGAATACACTCATTGAAATCAATTGGAAATTAGTTTAGTCATTACTAACATTCCCGGTTCAGCCATGGAAACCCACAGGGTGACCTTCAGCAAATCTCACACCCTCTGCCTCAGAGGAAGGCAATGGCAAAACCCCCCCCCCCCCGAAGAATCTGCCTAGAAAACCCTATGATAGGGTTGCCTTAGTGTTGCCATAAGTTGGAAACGACTTAAAGGCACACAACAACAACCTATATTGTATTGATTTTTGTGAGTCTGCTGTAAACATAACTGAGACAGAATCCTACTCATTAAATCTAAAATAGGAATAAAAGCAGCCACAAAAGAAAAGGAAAACATGACAAGAAAGTCGGGAACTATTGGGCAATAAAAATTCAGTGAAATCAATAGGCTGATCACCGTAAGGTGAGGCAAGTGGTAAGGTAAATAAAACAGGTATCTGTGTGGATACAGTCTAGAGACCAATGTTAAAAGAGCCTTGTTGTCTGTCTCTCACCTGCTCATATTAACATTATGGAGAAAAGAAAGGAAAGGAGAAACGCAAATTGTTGAGCCTGGGTAGGTGCATATGGAAGGAAGTAGGCTTTGCCATGGCCTCACAGTGGGTGGGAGTCCTGCAGTCCACAAGCTATTTGTGGCCACTTCCCATCCTTTTTTGTGGTCACTAGGCCCTGGACCTGCCTGAGGCTTACCTGCAAGAGTGTGTGTTTGTGTGTGAAAAATGATATTTCTGTTCTTTAAAGCTTTCAAGATCAATAATTTTGCATTAAAACAAAGCTTCTCCTTCCATAAGAAAAAAAATGTGGATGTGCCTCCCCTTGCTTTTTGAGGGGAGCATCTCTGTTTATCCAGAGCTTGACTGACCCTTCCTTAAGGATTTAAAACCAGCACTTGAGTTCATTTTGGAAGCAAAGGTGTAATGATGTAACTTGAGAATGTTTCCCCCCCCCCTTAAATCCATTAATTTCCACAACAGTGTCATACTGGGAAATATTATAGTGTATGTTGCTATAACTGGGAACAACATTTCAGGGTCTAGAAAACTTATTTTCCACGCCCAGCTCCAATATCCAGTATGGAACAAACAATAACTGAGTCAGCAGGTTGTCATTGATTTATGTAGAATACTTGCACTGCCCAATTTAGGATCATGTTTTGTTCATGTCAAATGACTTGCAATACATCCCCCAGTTTCTTCCCCTCCACAAAAAAGCTTTGCCTACTTTGTGTTTAAAATAAATTGCTACAACTGCAAACTGAATATGGCTTATTCTGTGTTTCCATTGATCAGAAGCACTTGGCTAATCACTTCCTGTAATTAAATTATTTGAAGCAATAATGCTAATCTTTTTAGTGCACGTAAAAAGCTGACCCACAGCTTGAACTATAAGAATTGCAGTTGTTTATAGGCATGCTTTTTTGAGCAGAAGCAATTAATATAATCAAAATTTCTTTCCTTCGTCAGAGAGACATTAATGGTGATATTTTGTGCTGATATTGGGTACTTCAGATTGAGCCAAAAGATGCTCCTGAGAAAGGTAAATGTTATTCGGTTGGTTTTAGAGGTTGGCTAAAGGTGAAAAGATAAGGAATGTGGCAAAATTAAATATGAAATCCCACAGATTGGGATTTGTTTACATACAGAAGCCTTGCATGGTATTCACCATGCAGAAGTTAATGGGAATTGAAAGTATGAAAAGATTGTCATAGATGTAGTGGACAGGGAAAAGACATGAGGTTGGCTGTAACTCTGCATCTGTGGACAGTTTGATTAATAACCTGTAATGCCATAAGTATCATTTTCTCATGGCTGGTTCTATGACATAGACACCTTCTTCTTGCAGGAATATCTGTCATGTTAGTTTGGGCCATGAAAGTGTCTGTCTTTAGTCCTGAATACAGTCACATTATTTTTCCTGACACTAAGCAGAAATCCCATGCTACTAGAAGAACCAAAGGGATAGCTGTAGAATTATGGTAAAACAGAGATTGTGCCTGATTTGTGATTAGCATTGTTATCCCCATCCATCCATCACTTTGTTTGCACTCCACCTTTTTCCCAGACATTGTGTCAAGGCATCATGTAAAAGATAGAAAATAATAATAATAATAATAATAATAATAATAATTTTTATTTATATCCCGCCCCTCTGCAGAGCAATCGGGGCAGCTTACAACATTACAATTTCCATACATTAAACAGAACATAAAATCCCGAATCCCACCCATCCTTTAAGAAGTAAGGGTTCTTCTTATTCTAGGCCCGATGGTGCTGGGCTTAGTGTCTCTCCCCCAGATGACATCGGATGGTAATGGAGGGAGGGCTCTTCTTCTTATTTTAGGCCCGATGGTGCTGGGCTTAGTGTCTCTCCCCCAGATGACATCGGATGGTAATGGAGGGAGGGCTCTTCTTATTATTTTAGGCCCGATGGTGCTGGGCTTAGTGTCTCTCCCCCAGATGACATCGGATGGTAATGGAGGGAGGGCTCTTCTTCTTATTTTAGGCCCGATGGTGCTGGGCTTAGTGTCTCTCCCCCAGATGACATCGGATGGTAATGGAGGGAGGGCTCTTCTTCTTATTTTAGGCCCGATGGTGCTGGGCTTAGTGTCTCTCCCCCAGATGACATCGGATGGTAATGGAGGGAGGGCTCTTCTTCTTATTTTAGGCTCGATGGTGCTCAGCCTAGTGTCTCTCCCCCAGATGACATCGGATGGTAATGGAGGGAGGGCTCTTCTTCTTATTTTAGGCCCGATGGTGCTCGACCTAGTGTCTCTCCCCCAGATGACATCGGATGGTAATGGAGGGAGGGCTCTTCTTCTTATTTTAGGCCCGATGGTGCTGGGCTTAGTGTCTCTCCCCCAAATGACATCGGATGGTAATGGAGGGAGGGCTCCTCTTCTTATTTTAGGCCCGATGGTGCTGGGCTTAGTGTCTCTCCCCCAGATGACATCGGATGGTAATGGAGGGAGAGCTCTTCTTCTTATTTTAGGCCCGATGGTGCTCGACCTAGTGTCTCTCCCCCAGATGACATCGGATGGTAATGGAGGGAGGGCTCTTCTTCTTATTTTAGGCCCGACGGTGCTGGGCTTAGTGTCTCTCCCCCAGATGACATCGGATGGTAATGGAGGGAGGGCTCTTCTTATTATTTTAGGCCCGATGGTGCTGGGCTTAGTGTCTCTCCCCCAGATGACATCGGATGGTAAAGGAGGGAGGGCTCTTCTTATTATTTTAGGCCCGATGGTGGTGGGCTTAGTGTCTCTCCCCCAAATGACATCGGATGGTAATGGAGGGAGGGCTCTTCTTCTTATTTTAGGCCCGATGGTGCTGGGCTTAGTGTCTCTCCCCCAGATGACATCAGATGGTAATGGAGGGAGGGCTCTTCTTATTATTTTAGGCCCGATGGTGCTGGGCTTAGTGTCTCTCCCCCAAATGACATTGGATGGTAATGGAGGGAGGGCTCTTCTTCTTATTTTAGGCCCGATGGTGCTGGGCTTAGTGTCTCTACCCCAGATGACATTGGATGGTAATGGAGGGAGGGCTCTTCTTCTTATTTTAGGCCTGATGGTGCTGTGCTTAGTGTCTCTCCCCCAAATGACATTGGATGGTAATGGAGGGAGGGCTCTTCTTCTTATTTAGGCCTGATGGTGCTGGGCTTAGTGTCTAAGTACAAAAGTAGAGATTAAAATGGTATTAAACTAACAACAAAAGTCAAGCAATTTACAATCTTACTTTGGGACTGATATTGAAATCCCTGCCCAGTAAGATCAAAATTGCCTGCATTACCCATTAGAAAAATGTATGATCCGTTTTTGTAATTTCCCAGTCTGGATGTAGTTTATTTACACTGGTGAGTCTTAATTGAATATTTTGATTTAGACTGTCAAGATTCTTCCTACCTTCTTGCCCTCACCTCCAACCCTATATCTTTTTTAGCTATAGAAATGATAGTTTATTTTGTCTGCTTTTTGTTTCTTCAGTTGCTGTGTAGTTTTCCAGGATCTGCAATTTGCTTAGATTTTTTTAGTCCTGATGAAGACTTGTGAAGTCTGAAAGCTTGTCTAGTCCATCAGTCAGACTTATAACATACATAAACTGACAGTATGATCTACCTTCCTGTAAGGGTTAAAAGTACAAAAACTGCACAGGCAGTATTCTTTATATTTTGGATCTTCCTCCTTTCGAATATCTCTCAGGGAAACTGAACTAATGGCCAAACAGATGGCCCTTTTGTGCTGCCTTTCGAGTGGCTTGGGAGCACGGCGTTTACATGCCACATGCTCCCAAGCCACCTGGAAGCTGCCCGGCCGTTTACATGGGGGCCACGGGGACCAGTTTTCAGGTGTTCTGGCAGAGTGGTGTTATATGCTGCATGCCACTGGAGCACCGTAAAGCCAGCTTCTGGCTGTGGTGAAGTGGAAAAGTCAGCATTTTTTGGTTGGCAAAAAGGCGGAGTGGGCCTCAGTGTGTCTCTGCTGTGGCCCCAATCCAGCTTCAGAAAGAGTGGCTTGAAGCTGCCCCTTCGGGGTGGTCTGTTTCATCCCAAATTTATAGAGGATCAGTCCCTTTTAATGCTAAGCCTACCAAATATTGAGCAAATGGTTTATTGTGTTATCAATCTACAACCTGAGTTCTATAATTGGTAGGAATGATATACTGTATTGTGTAAATTTACAAACTTTTCACTTTTAGCAAACTATTGCTGCATCAGCTAGTGTTTTGAAGAGATACATAAATAGTGTCCTTTCTGTATGTGGCAAGGACTATGGATTTGTTTGAGGACACATTCTCATTACCACCAGCAGCATGCTGGCCAAGCCAGGTGCATCCTCATTGCTGCCTGGCATATACTGAATGTATTTTCTGGAACATATGTAAGAAATTGAAGCATCTGTGCATTTCATAAAATGAAGCTTGTCCATGGACATTTTCACATGGGGCTTTAGGCGGAGGCAATCCTACCTCCCGCCGGCCCCACTCCGGCTCCTCTTCCAGCTTGTTCAGACGCACGCCGCAGAAAACCCCGCCCCTTCCGGTGTCATCCCTGCGTACGTCCGGCTTCTAGCTCCGTGTGTTCAAACGCACGGAGCCTTAAGTCTGGCGTCCTTCCGGCGTCCCTCCGTCCTCAGCACCTCCAACTCCCGCTTCAGCGGCGGAAAGGTAATTCCGACTTTTAAAAGGAATTAGCCTGCCGCCTCCGGAGCCATTCCGGAGTGGGGCCGGCAGGAGGTAGGATTGCCTCCACCAAAGCCCCGTGTGAAAACGTCCCATGCTGTTACCAATTGTTACACCCATTAAGGACTTCTATGGCTTTTGAAAGAGACAATCTGAAAATGCCTGTCTTCCTGTATGAAATGTTATGTCAAGTTATATATGTATTGGTCTTGAGAGATGTACTTCTATGTTCAAACAAGATGATGGAATACAAAACAGTGGAGTTGTGCAGGTAGGTTGTGATGTTGAATCTTTTCCAGTCTTTGCCACTCCTTCCAGTCTGTCTAAAGAATTATTGTAGCTATATATTCTGTATTCTTTCCATGAGTTGGTGGTGCTGTTTGACCTACTCAAGTGAAAGATGTGATTGATCCCATCTTGGTTCCAGGTCAGGTGAACTCAATCTGAATCCAAGTTTTGATCATCCAGATTTGCTAATAGTGCAAACCTTTATAATTGATAGAAAGATGGGCTTAAAACTAAAACCTCATAAATGTAATGTTATAATCATTGCCAATGAAAAACACCATCACAAGTAATTAAGCAATCTTGATAAAACCTAATTAGTCTGTCTCTGTCTCTCTCCCTCTTTCCTTATTTTTGGGGGATTTTGCAGCTCCCAAAAGCAAGTGGTTGGTATTTTGCTATATGATACCACATCCAGTAAAGCTCTCAGCACACATCTAGTGGAAAACAGCCAGACACGTAGTGAAACATAGGCAAGGGTAACTGTCAAGGCTCAAGGACAATCTGTCTCTTCTGCTGGCCCAAACCCGTAGTACAATGTACTTCTAGGAGAGAGGTTTTGAGGCAAAATGGGGCAGAAATGGGGTGTGTGCATGTGAATGCATGTGTGCACACATGTGCTGGCAGCAGTCTTTTGGGTCCAAAGTGATATTTTAGTAATCTTGTGTTCACTGGGTGGCCTCAGCACAGTGTCCAGAACTGCTGTTCTTGTTATTTAGTCAAGGCCATTTGGGGGCTTTCTTTCACTTGATTCAGGAGAAAATCCTGCTTCATCTGCTGCATCATGAAATTTCTGTTTGGCATTGCAGCAGCTGCAGCACTCTAGTAGGAGACAGGGGCTGCAGTGCTGGCTGGGAACGTGTTTCAGATGTGATTTTAGTGCTGAGCTGCGTGAAGGCATCTGCAGTAAAGGCTGCTGAATAATTCATAAGAACTAATATATTCTATAAATTTCAGTAGATTATTCCTTCTGCATTACTTCCAGGAATGTATTCATTATTTACCAAATTATCTTTTATAGACGCTGCTTAGTGTGTATCTCATTTGGTAGCAAATTAATGAAAGAGTATATGGTTAAAATCGGAACTATATATTATTATTTATTTCCTTCTTAACCTACTCTTTGTCAGAGGAATTCAGGGCAGTGTACATGATACTCCCAAGCCCTTCTTAGGGGCTCTACAGATGGGCAGGAAAATGTGACATGAAGTTGCCTTTTCCCTAAGTTGCAGCAACCTCACCGCCTGTCCCAAGAATGCTCTAAATGGGGATGGAGCAACTGCACTGGGGGGCAGTCAATGCAGCTTTTCTGAGGTCGTATTGAAGCCTCGCCAACCACACCGCTGGCCCCAAGGATGCCAAGAAGGGAGACGGAGCAACCCCATGGGCTGGCAGTGGCTGCTTTAATTTTTTTTATTCTCTCAGACGCATGTGCATGTGCACAGGAACACATCCCTGCACACCTGCACAGAACATGTCAGAGGCTGGTATACAGTCTGTCACTCTCTATGTACAAAGGTGACTAAAGTTCAGCATCCCTGTGCACCTGCACAGAACATGTCATAGGATGGCATACAGTCTGTCATTTTGTCTGTACAAAGGTGACTGGTGTTCAGCATCCCTGCACACCTGCACAGGACCTGTCATACAACCACGGATCATGCAAGGATTCACTGACTTTGGCTTCCCCCAAGTAGTGGGTGCAGTAGACAGGTGCCCCTATCTGATTGTGCCAGCCTTGGGGCAGAATTTGTCAACCAAAAAGACACCTATCCATTGTCCTTCACAAAACATGTTCCACATAGATCAGGGTGGAGGGGAGAGGTACATGCAAGGGAGGTTTGTGTGGACAGACTTGATACATGCAGCTGTTGGTCATGCAAGGGTAATGGTCAACAGGACACACAGACAAACAGGAGGGCCTCCCCCCAGCATGCTAGGAAGTGGTGTGCAGGTTTTATGCACACCTGCGCAGAAGAGGTCACAAATGCCTCTTTCATGCAAACTACTGTGCATTCTGACAGCAAGCATACATGCAATGGAATGCATTTATTGTCATAATAGAGAACGGTTGCTAGGATGCATGTGTAGAGTTACAATTAGGGTTAGAGTTAAGGTTCTAATCAAACGCACCTGCGGTGGTGCATCCACACCTGGAAGCATAGGACGCTTTAAATTAAAGCCTGCATCATAGGGTGCGTGCTCTGGATCGCTGACTCAGTTTCTGCCACATGTGTGGCGATGCATTTATACTGCTGTTTTAAACTTTGCCGCCCTTTTTTTTGACACACTGGTGTCGCTGCATACATATGCACATGCGAAAGTGTGCATCTTTCTGGAAGAAGCAGGAAAAAGCTGCTCCTTTTTGGAGCGGCTTTTCCTGGCATGCGGCGCTTAGAGGGTGCTTTTCTGCTGGCTTTTAGGTGTGCATTGTTTAGAAAAAAGCACCTCTTTTTGCCCGTCTGTACAACTCCTTAGTCTCACAGTAGATCTGTAAAATAGGTTAGACCAAGAGAAAGATTGTGAACTAAGAGATTTGAACCCTAATCTCCATGGTCCTAGTGTCACACCCAGGCTGTGTTGCAGTAAGCCACATAGATGTACATGGGACTTTTGTTTCTTGTTTGTGGTGTTTATCATACTAGTCGTTGTTTTCAGGTTGCTCCATTTGAAAATCATTTCATCTTGTAGTTGCAAAGTTAGTAGAATGGTAATGAACTCTTTCACCCCCATCACTGCATTTGCACTTCAGTGGCATTAGTTCCCATGTTTTTAACACTAGAAATATGCTGATGACATTTACACCACCCTGTTTGCTCTACCTCATACTCCATTATCAGTGTTGTGTATGTGTGTGTTTTAAAAAAGGGAAACCTTAGGGCCTTTGCAGACTGCCAGAAATCGTGCAAATTGAGTCCACTTTAAATTGAGGCACTGCTCTGGCTCAGTGCTAGGGAATTATGGGAACTGTAATTTATTGTGGCACCAGAGCTCTCTGACAGAGAAGGCTCAATGTCCCAGAAAAAAATACAATTCCCATGATTCCCTATCACTGAGCCAGGGCAGTGCCTCAATTTAAAGTGGACTCAATTTGCACTATTTCTGGCAGTCTGCAAAGGCCCATAATTGCACAATTACATCATGACACTCTTATGGAACCACTTCTGTTATATCAGGCAGATGAACACACACCATGCCAGTTCCACCATTTTTAATATACTTTTTCCTTTGAACCAGCACACTTTTCCAGATTCACTTTTGTATATTACTCTTTAAATTTTTGTGCATTTTATGTACTCTTTAAACTTTTCCTGAACCCTGTGGTTTTTCTAGGCATTAATCTTTAATCCCTCCCCATGTTCTTGCAATTTTTAGGCCTGCTTCAGCCTGTATCAAGTGCAGTAGGTGAAAATTTGATTCCCGGCCCAGCAAAATGTACCCACACTTGGTCTAGAGGCCTTTCTTTGTGTTTAATACTTCCTAGTCCTAGATATCAAGGATTGTTTTGTAAAACAATTCACACATGTGATTGTGGCAAATGCCTTCACATGTGGTGGAGAGCCCAGCATACTGCCATTTCCTGTATATTAAGACATATTCTTATGCCTCTACACACTGGATGGTTTCCTACATGTTTTAAAGTGCCCAGTGAGAGAATCCTATGAACCTTTAGCAAATGCATTTATCTTGTGAATTGGCTTTAATTCTTGACGATTCAGAAACATCTTATAGAGCTCAATGGGAAAATTCTATGGACCTGTAGAAATTGTTCAATGATGCTATGGAACTTGATTTGGTACACACACTCCCAACAAACAGAAAAAAAGATCCATAATCTCCTGAGTAAAGCCTCCCAGCATCAGTTTAATTAGGACAAACAATAGGATGATGCTTTGTGCCAGGGCTGGGTAGCTGAGATAATAGCATAGGAACATTTTTCGGATGTGTTGGTCCTGCATTACAAATGTGTGTGAATGCCTTCAGTGAGTAAACACCAGTGTGAATGCCTGAAATAAAACAACAAAGTCTTTAATTTATTGACTGTTGTTTGACTTGCTGAATATTCCTAGCATGAAAAGGCCTGTGTCCCAGCCTATCTACTAACCAACTGTAACAAATGTGTGTAAGGAAACAAATGCATCTAGTCAGAATTAGTTGGAAATCCAAAGGAATATTTGTGAAATCTATTGAAAACATATGGCTTAGAGGCTTGGCATCAACTCTCCTGTGCACCAATCTAAATCTGGATTATCATCTTAACTTTGAATATTATTACTCTGAATTTATTCCCGAGACAGCAGAGCTCACTCATTTTTTCATTAACCCTTATTAAAATCTTCTGAAAGCTAGGTTAGTTACACTGAATAGAGAGAGAACAGAAGTGATTTGGAAAAGGTGAATAATGGCTTCCAATAAATAATTTTGCTCAGAGAAATTTGCTCAGCCACAAAAGTGCCACAGCTTCATTTTTCTCCCATTAGTATGTCTTTCCCCTTCCTTCCTCTCTTTAGAATGGAAATATAGAGGAGATTGTCCTTCCTGTTTATGTAAACCTACTCATAAACTCATTGATCAAATCTGTGCAGGCTTTGGAATTAAGCTTCCTCTTGGAAACTAATCTGAACCATATGTTCTGGTCCCATAGCTTCAGGAAAGGTTCAGAAGTGCCTATTTGCATCACCTGAGGCTATTGAAATTCTGAGTGCAAATGATTTGTGCATAATTTATTACTCTTGCTGTGGTTGCTCATACCGTAACTTCCTTTCCATAGGCCTTGCTATAGTTTTAATTATGTGTTATGAACGTTAGTAAGGCAGTTGGTTCTAGGTTTGTCTGAAGCCTTCAGGCCAAGTCCCTTGCCCTTCTAAAGCCACAAAGAAGCCTGGAATGTCAAAATAAAACAAGAGTTTCTCCCCATTTTTGTTACAAGTCTTCCTTTATGTTTCAGAAAAACTTACAGTGAGGCTTGCATTAAAATGAATCACTGTTTAATTTTGCATGAAGCAAATGTCCCTCTTAACATTTCAAGGTGCATCATGAAACTAATCATGCAAGACTAGAGATTGTAGCAGAATTGATCTATAATTCCTTATAGTGGAAGTTAATGCATTGTAGTTGTATAATTCCTTATAAAAAAGCATGAGATTTTACACATTCTACAGCCACATTCAAGTAAGCACTAGTGTATCATCACTTTGTGCTATTTGCATATTGAAGAAATGTGGAACATGTTATTGTGTGTCTTTAAGTCCTTTCCACTTGATGGCAACTCTGAGGCGAACCTATAGCAGGATTTTTTTTGGCAACATTTATTTAGAAGAGGTTTGCCATTGCCTTTCTCTTAGGAGGCTGGAAGACTGAGATTTACCCAGAGTCACTCTCAGTGGGTTTCCATGGATGAGCCTGGATTTGAATTCTGTTCTCCTGAAGTCCTAGTCCAATACTCAAACCACTATACTTGTTCTCATTGCAAATACCTGTAGCTATAGAACCATGAAAGCCAGCATGGTGTAGTGGTTTGAGCATTGGACTAGGACTCGGGATCAGGGTTCAAATCCCCGCTTGGCCATGGAAACCCACTAGGTGACCTTATAAACACTCTTTCAGCTCCAGAAAAAAAACACTCTGAAGGCACATAATAACAACAACAACATAGAACCATACGTCATTTTATCTAATTTTTACTTTCTTACAAATGAGCCAAGTTCAAATTCCAGCTAGTGTAAGCTATATATCTTTATTTCCAAATTTTCTTGTTTCACAATTTTTAACTGTTTTTGACAACCTTCTGCCCCACCCCATTCCTTGCAGAAATGTCTCTCAGAAAAGCATATGACTAGGCATCAAAACCTGCATTTTTAAATGACATGTACTCTTTGACCATCACACCTCATGATTCAGTTTTATGGTAAGTAGGTATGTGAAATAATCACCTTAAAGGCCTGTGATCAGGGCATCATTAGCATTGACCAGTTTCAGTAATAGTCTGTGAAACTCACCAGCTCCCACTCATGTACCTTTGCTTCTGCTTTGCTTCTGTGAGGCTGGTAAAGCATCAAGGAAGGACTAAATCACATTATGAAGTATTAATTAGGATTTTGATAAGTGAGCTCATAGCCAGTCAATTATGTTTCATTTTCTTTTTAAAAAGCAACTAATCATTTCTGAACTTCTGTCTGCTTTATTCCTGAATAAAATAATTGGAAATGAGAATTGCTTTAGAGGAGGGATTTTTTTTTGTTGGCTTTTTTTCTGCACAAATGTTGGTATTTTTTGCTTCTAGACCTAGGCTGCATCTGCACTGCAGAAATAATAGTTTTGTGAGCTATTTAGCCTTCTCTGTGTTCTGGTGCCACAACAAACTACAAATCCTAGGATTCTGTAGCATTGAGCCATAGCAGCTAAAGTGGTCTCAACCTGGATTATTTCTGCAGTGTGGATATAGCTTTAGATGCAAACACACTCTGACCTGATTTTTAGGGAATTTATATGCTGCCACTGAATATCAGGTTTGTTGTTGTTAAATGCCTTCGCATTGGTCTCGACCCATGGTAACCCTATGGGTGAGATATCACCAGCCCCGCTGTCCTCTACTCCTCTTTTTATGTGCCTTCAAACATTTATTCGTGGTCTCTTCAATAAAGTCCATCCATCTGGCCTTCCTCTCTTTCTACTTCCTTCCACCTTTTCTAACATTATTGTCTTTTCCAATGATTCATTCTCATGATGTGTCCAAAGTATGACAGTCTTAAGTCTTGTCATCTTGGTAGGCTATATTTCAGAGGAAGGAACTGACAGAAACACCTTTTAGGATTCCTTGCCTAAGAAAACTCTATGAAATTCATAGGGTCACCATAAATTGACTTGAGACTTGAAGGCACATAAATACATAGAAAGGAAACTCTGGGAAAGGGGCCAGTCCTTTTCCATAATGTCAGACTGTAAATTTGAACTCTTGTATATCTTTTCTTTGGCTGTTAGTAGTGATCATGTAAATGGTGCCACTCTGAGAGACATAACAAGTAGTGTCTTGAAGGGCACATCTATATGGGCCAAATGAACTAGCCTCTTCCCCCCCCCCCCCATGGTGACTAGTCTTTGCAACACAGAGTGAAAGCCCCAATTCAATTGCAGAATGTCTTTATGACATGAGGTCAGTTCTGCATCGAATACAGGTCACCTCTTCCTTAAACTGCATTAAAAAGACTTATCTTTTGCTCTGGATTTTCAGGTGAATCTGGAGTATTCCAGAGTGATACTGGGCAGCTGTTTGCACAGTGTCCTAAGAGCTTAGTTTTCCTGCCCGTCAGTCCTCTTGTACATAATGAACTATCATGTAGAGCAATGGGGGACTGCTTTCATAATCTGCATCCCTCCAATCAGCTTTTGGATGCTAATGAACAGTACTAGGGAGACATCAACCATTACAGTGAATGGGGCCTGAATAAATCAGACTGTATGGATCATTGACCACCTTTGTTGTAAAACAAATGGCCTGTGGTCAGTTAATCATATAAAGAAACATCTAGGGTGTATGTTGGGGAGGGGGAGAATTATTTGTAAGCCCTAGAACTTCTTGTAGTTCATAAATACAACATCTGTTAAAATACTGAGAACCTAGAGCTGCAGATTATTGGTACAAATGCAATTTTTGTAGATTAGTTAAATCCCAGGATTAGTGTATGATTTTGGGAGAGCCTTCTTTTGTTTATCTATGGAACCATCCTTTTGTTTGTGAATAACTCACTGACACCTCTTCATTTTAAAGTTTTAAATGAAGAAATATATGTTCCCATTTGGCCATTAGATAAAACACGTGTGGAGGGGAAGTATGCAAGTCCTGTTCCCTCCCCATGGATTTCCCTTTTTCTCCTCACACGAAAAGCATCTTTCTGAAGGGGAAATACTTCTCTGTCCAAGGAGACACTATGCAATTCAGTATGCTGGGAAATCTTTTCAAAAAGTAAAGAGATTTCTCTCCTTTGGGTCTCTTAAGTGTGAGAAAGCACATCTCCACATAAAGGAGAGCAAAGAAAATTCACTAAAAGTGGAGGCAGGATTTGCATATTCCTCTTTCTCACATATTTAATCTATAATTCAGGTCATATAATGATGAAAATGCAGATGTAGCCAGCCACCATCTTCCTCTCTCCTTCTTGTTTGCTGTCCTTAGACCTGAAAACTAGTATTTAGCTTGCTCAGCCTTATGTTGCTGGGAGCAAGATTTCTTTATTGACCTTGGATGCTAATGCACCGTGAACGAGGCTTTGCAACTTATCCAAGTTGAAATGCTATGTTGATCTTGTAGCCTTCAGGTACAATTAACCTTCCTGTTAAAGATCTTTTGGGAGTTCATGCCATTGGTATGTGAACCTTTGCCGATTTGAAACCCCTCCTCCATTACTTTGGTTTGTTTTGCTTTTTCATTTAAATGGAATGATATTGGCTACCAAAAACCTCCATTTTTTTTATGTCTCATGAGTCTGTTCATATTAAAGACCTGTAGGCACTTATATAGGCATTTAAAGGTCATCCGCCCTGACAGAGAAGTTTATTAAACAAATACATTATCAGCTGCTTAAAATCTGACTTTGAATTGTTGGATCAGACTACAAAAACAAATATTCCCAACTGAATGTATCCTGATGGTGCTGGTAAGAAGAGGCATCATTTCTCTCTGTACCAACTGTATGAGAATCACTCTTGATACAATAGGATAGGTTAGGCTGTGGGCTCTCCTCTCTTTCAATCTGGCTGAACTGCTTGGTCACGACATCTAAATAAAATCTGATCCAACAATGCAGCATGGAGAGAGAATTAGAACAATCCAGAGGTGATAACAAGTTTGTATCACTTTAAATCTTTGGGTAGAAGAACCATATTGTAAATGCCTGTTTTAAAAGAATGGCAAAGAATAGAAAAGAAAAAGTTCCTGAAACTTGAAAACTCGCATAGCATGGACTCCAGAGGGATCTACCTAAGCTAAACCCTTTCTCCCTGGCCTTCTAATTTTGTATTTGTCTGCATGTGTAGTAATCCAGGCTTTGGTCCATCATCTTAAAAGACAACGTCCTTGTGTCAGTGTGTACAGTGAACAATGTTCTAGAGAGAAGAAGAGCCCCTCCAGGGAGGTGGTTCTGCTTTTAGGAGAATACACAGATTTCCAGAACCTGATGCAGTGTTGCCTGCTGCCTGAAAAACTGTTGAGTGGCATGTTCTGGCATTGCCCTGTGACCATTTCCACTGCTTTCTCTAGAGGCCTAATTGAACTGGTATTCATTTGTAGTAATTTCATCTGGTAAATTTCATCTGTGCTGTAGAAATCATGGGCATAAAGAATGGAGATTCTGTAAAACCGCCCCCTGCCCCAACAACAATTGAAAGCTTGAAGCCTTTGGAAATGAGAGGAGTCATCTCTCCCTTCCCCACCAGCCTTGGTTGCTGCTTTTGGGCAAAATTGCTTGTCTGCCATCCGTGAAAGGGGTCCTAAAATTCCCAGAGTCACTGGAGGGGATATGACCCACCTACCGAAAATAAAGAAAGGCAACAAGGCCAAACTAATCAGTGGTGCCCTGAGGCTTTTTCAGTTCCTGTGACAAATTAAAAGAGGTAAGGGGGCCACTAAGGAGATGGTCCGGAGGGAATTGTGGAAGATGA
This sequence comes from Phrynosoma blainvillii, assembly GCA_026167975.1. NCBI lineage: Eukaryota > Metazoa > Chordata > Lepidosauria > Squamata > Phrynosomatidae > Phrynosoma > Phrynosoma blainvillii. The sequence continues at coordinate 271,728,054 of JANUYF010000002.1, forward strand.
GGCAGCAGAGTGTAAAAAGTTTGGGCAAATTAGGCTGCCTGAAACATCCAATTTGCATGTTGAAGAGGCAGGAAAGGATCAGAGGGTGAAAGCCAATTAACAGATCAAAGGCAGAGGAAGCACGACCTCCCTGGAATGTTAGACAGTGAAAGCAGTTATAGACAGGAGTAAGATGTTGTATTAAAAACTGGGTTGGGCTTGTCATAGGATGAAATGTAATAAGTGCTGAGAGGATTTGATTAAAGACTGTGCTTGTGAGCACTTCCATTTAAAGCTCATATGCTGAACTGTTCCAGCTGGACATCCATATGCAAGCCAGCCCCTTGGCATGTAGAGTTAGTGCACTGGGCAAACCCAGAGTTACTAGCACAGTAGGTCTTATCAGGCTATAGCTGTTTAACATCGACTTCTGGCTGCCTACCTGCCTATGTTTCAGGGATAGAGGAAGAGGACAAAACAGCAGAATAGGTCTTGAGACTGGCTTCAGTAAAGCTCTTCTTCCTTTTCTTCCGCACATGCTCCAGTGCAGGAATACATGATGAGAGAAAGTAGGCAAATCATAAAGCTTTACAAATTGGTGAAAGATGCCACAAAGGTCTCTAAGAAAGATGTGCTAGAATTTAACGTGGTGCTAGTGCAGAAGTTAAGAAATATAACTGGTTTAAGAAAAGTCCCTGGGAAAAAGAGTAACTGAAAGGAAGGGCTAAAGCAGAGAAGAGTGAAAACCCTTGACAGTTAAAAGAGCACTATAGGTAAAATCTGAGAGGAAACGCTGAAAACGTATCTGGGAAGTGAAATCTGATACATTGTCAGTGGAGAAGCTTATAAATGGATACAGAAAAGAGAACTGGTGTCAGGGCACTAGGAAATATTTGTACAGGTAGGTGATAGAAATGGGGGAAAGAACATGGAGGAGGCGTTAGTCTACACCAGGGGTAGGCAACCTTTTTGAGCCGGGGGCCGGGTTGCTGTCCCTCAGACAATTGGGGGGCCGAAGCACCAAAAATAAAGAAAGAAATAACAATAAAAATATTTTTTTTAAAAAAGAAATTAAAAATTTTAAAAATATGCATGCACAGTCTCTCGTGACTGGGGCCGGTCCAAAGGCCTTGGGGGGCCGTATCCGGCCCCCGGGCCTTAGGTTGCCTACCCCTGGTCTACACATTTAAAATACTCCTAATTCCAGTTGAATAGAATGTGATCCAGCCACATGTGATTCATGGTAGTTCAGGCTTCCCCCCCCCCCAAAAAAAAACCCCTCCATAAACACCGTGGGAAAAGTATTGGTCGTTTTTACTCAAATATCCACTGAAATCTGCAGAGATGCGCATTATTGCATGCATGGCTGTATGTCTGCTCACATGCATTATTGCACGCATGGCTGTATGTCTGCTCACATGCTGTATGTCTGCTCACATGCATTGCTGCAAAGCTTCAGCAGAGGGTGGGTGAATAGATATGAATAGATGCAAATTTGTGCAGAAAAGTTAAGACAATTAACCATCAATACAACCATCAATACAATTAACCATCAATACAAATGTGCAAAAATGTGCACCAATTTGCATAGTACACATGTAGGAGCACTAGCCTAGGAGCACTATTGGGGCAAAAGAAAAGTGAAAATGGGATAAAAAGGAAGGGAAAATGTAAAAAGTAACTGAAAGGAAATAGAGTGATTCATAGTAGGGGAAAGGAGGAATCCCATGTTAGAATTTGCAAAGTTAGGAAAAGAAGCTTTACCCATTCGATGACTTGTCACCTCCTCACCGAACAGCGATCTCTATTCAGCATGTCATATTTCTTTGCAGTTGCTGAATAATCATTCTTTTCTTGTAACATGCATCCTCTTAATAATAATCATATTCTCACTTTAGGTGAGGCTAGTCTGTGTTCTGACCATCCCAATCCTGGCACAACAGAGATTATTCCATTGCTGTTACATTCTTTCTGCAAATAGGTGTACATTAATGGAAAGGAGCACTTACAGGTACCATGCTAAAATGGCTGATAAAATGATCTCATTGTGTTTCTGAAGTGTCCTCCACAGACAAAGAATCCTCTTAAAATTGTAGCAGCATATGCTGGTCTGTTAGCACCTGAAGAAAATATAGTTGTTATACTGATAAATATATTTTAGAGAGGAGGGTATTTTTTTGTCCACGGATTCAAGCATCCACGGCTTGAAAATACTTAAAATATTCCAATAGGCAAACCTTGATTTTGCCATTTTATATAAGGACACCATTTTACTCTACCATTGTATATAATAGGACTTGAGTATCCATGGATTTGGTATCTACATGAGGTCCTGGGACCAAACCCCAGTCGATACCAAGGGTCCATTGCAGCACAGAAGATAGCTAGATTATTATAGCATTTATTTCTGATGGAGGATAGCTTAAAGAATGTGTGCACGAATTGATAGATATGATAATGTCTATGAATTGCTAGCTTTCATAAAGAGAGCACCACACTTCTATTTGGATATTTAGATGTTGAATGTTGGTTTCTCTTTTTGTTGTTGTTCCTATGTTTTTTCAGCATCTGTGGTGTCACAGTAATCATGTGTGACACCTCAGTATGTTGTGCCAGTGCAGCAGCATGGGTCACTGCTGGAATCCTATGGTGGCAACAGCCAAACCACCAGATGGTGAGCATGGTGGTCTTTGCGGAGTTGTTTACTGAGAACAAAACAAGGGAAGAGAAAGTACAAGAGAACACTGAATAGTAAAGAAAGAGATGAGATAAAAATTTTAACCAGCAAGAGGCCAAAGCAGTCCTTGTGAAAACCACATATAATTATTTCTGTTATCCCCCCCACCCCGCCTCTGTTTGAAGTACTATACCCTTACCTCTTCTAATTTGTCACAGGGACTCAAGGTTGCTTACAATTTAAAAGAGTAATACAGTTAAAAATACACAAAAAGTGAACATTCGAATAAAATTAAACTAGTTACAATATTAAAATGCTTCAAGTCCCTAGTTAAAAGAATAAAATGCAATTTAAAAGATTTAAAAGCTATTTAAAAAGCCAGTCCTATAGCCTATTCTTTACAAACTTTCCATTTAAAAGCCTGTTGGAATAAAAAGGTTCTTCCTTTCTGATGGAAGGACAGCAAGGAGGGGGCCATTCTGTCTTCCCTGGAAAGGGACTTCCAGAGTCTATGGGCAGCCATTGGGAATGCTGTCTCCTGCATCCTCACCAACTGCCCTTGTAATGGTGGTGGAACTGAGAGAAGGTCCTTTCTTGGTGGTCTGGGGTTCCTTTAGCTTTTTGTTCATTATAAATGTACCATGATATACTATAAAACATGCTATATGTTGTAGATTTGTATTGATTTGTCCCAAACCTTCTAGTAATGATTAGGAATAGTGTCTTTTCAAACCATATCCTAGTTGAAAACTTAACCTGTTTCACTAGAATAAGCCTACTTCTTTCACTTGCTATCTAGTATAATTGATCTCGTTACTTTTTCCACCATGATTAAAAACTCTTAAGTGTGGCCACCTCAATTTACAGTTCATATTTCAAGAAGGGGTCTCTTATGTCTTGCCAATCCTCGGCATGTTCACTCGTTAAATTATACATATGCTAATGAAGTGTGAAAATCAGCCAAATAACAACTCTCTGTAATCGCTTAATGTCCCCAGAGCATTGTGGCTTTTTTATTATTATCTTATGATTTGCAACCTATTCTGAGTCACGTTTCTTTTAGGGCGTCATTCCAACATCTGAGGTTAATTAGCATTTTTACTCTTACCCCTTCAGAGAGAAGCTGAGGCAAGTGCTTGTCACCCGTGGAACAGCTCGCATTTTCCATTTTGAATTAACTAATCCCCTTGTTCCTATTACAGCCCAGAGAAGCTTCTCATTGCAATATCTGGGTGCTGCCTTCGTCTGCCTGGGGGTAATAGGTGGCGATAGGGTTTTAAAATATGGAGCATTTTTAAGGTCATTTATTTCCTTTGATGGAAATTTATTTGGAATATGCTTCCTTTATCTTGCTGGAATAATATTATTTCTTCTGAAATTTAATATTTGTATAATATTTCTATTGAATGATGAGAATGATATTGTGCAGATTTTAAAAATCTTTTCCCTTGCTTCATGGAAGGTTATACACATATAAGTTACAGTACGATTTTAATTCTGCTAGCTTTATATGCTGTGAAGGTTATTTACAGCTCTATGCACTGTTTCACTGATGTAATTATCTTGCCAGATTTTACTGGTTCCCCTATGAATTCCCTGCCCTTCTCCAAAAACCCTCCTTTAGCTGTCTTTAGTAGAATCTTCTCGTATGTCATCCTAATCTTCTGAAAAATGCATGTTTAAACAGTCTTAGGGCCTTTCAGACTGCTAGAAATAGTGCAAATTGAGTCCATTTTAACTGCCCTGGCTCAGTGCTAGGGAATCATGGGAATTGTATTTTTTTCTGAGACATTGAGCCTTCTCTGTCAGAGAGCTCTGGTGCCACAATAAACTATTTACAATTTGTGTGAAGATTAAGATGCTGTTTCCATTAATGTTTTCTAAAATTCTTAATTTTTTTTTTAATTTCCTCTGAGAAAATTTGTCATACATACACTGCAAGGTATAGAATACCATTTACCCATATTTTCCGGCATATAAGATGACTGGGTGTATAAGATGACCCCCAACTTTTCCAGTTAAAATATAGAGTTTGGGATACACTTGCCGTATAAGATGACCCCTCTTCCAACAGGGGAAAATGAGAAAGTGTTGGGGGGAAGGACTGCCAATATACTAGGTGATGCATTCTGGGGTATGTACAATTTGCGGCCAAGTAAGTGACCCTGGGCATGTCACTCACTCTCACCCTCAGAGGATGGTAATGGCAACCCCCATTTGAAGAAACATGGCAAGAAAACCCCATGATAAGGTTGCCTTAGGGTTGCTATAAGTCGGAAAGGACTTGAAGACACACAAGAACAAAAAAGTCTGCAATTGTTTCATAGGTAGTACATGGGAATAGGAGCCAGCATGGTGTAGTGGTTTGAGTGTTGGACTTCCACTCTGGAGACCTGGGTTTGATTCCCCACTCTGCCATGAAACCCACTGGATGAACTTGGACAAGTCACACACTCTCAGCCTCAGGGGAATGCAATGGCAAACCTCCTCTGAACCAGTCTTGCCAAGAAAACCCCAGGATAGGGGTTCACCTCTTATCCGCTGCTGCTTCCTCCTCCTGCCTCACGCCATGCCATGCCACGCCACGCCTTCCTCTCCCTCTCCTCCTCCTCCTCCTCTGACCTGGACTTCCTCTCTTCCTCCTCCTCCTGCTGCGCCACACCTTCTTCCTCCTCCTCTGCCACCTGGCGTATAAGATGACCTCCGACTTTGGAGAAGATTTTCCTGGGTTAAAAAGTAGTCTTATACGCCAGAAAATACTGTACTTACTTTTTACAAACATGGTCTTCTGAGTATCTCATTCATTTTGTTCTGGAAATGATAGCTTTTATGTGCATTACATAAAGGGGATTTTGAAATATCCAGTGATATTGGGGTGGCATTCCATGATACTGAAATACAATTCTGACTTCTATAATCACAATCCTTCTTTTGGCATTGTTTTGATTTATATTAGGGCAAAAGCACCAATATTCACCAAGCACAGACTCCCGTGTGTGCTTTTTAGCCCTCAAAACCTAATGCATTAACCCTTGTAAGAAATTCATTTTGACTTCCTTCATTTCAGTGAGATTTTTGATAGACTTGCATCTGAATGAGTTTAGAGCAAAGTTGGAACTTGTCATGAACCGAGGTTCTCTGTTGTTCTTTTGATCCAGAGAGAAATTTAGCCACCCCGGACTATAGGACTTTCAACAAAGATACATAGGAAACCAGATCTGGGTTTAGACACTTTGCATGCAACATTTATTGAAACACAGAAACAGAGACACCTGAAACAATCATTTCTAATATCAGATACTCAATATAACAACCACCTTAAGTATCAAGAGCTCTTTTCATTCACTCACACATTCACACACATTCATACTCACGATCCTTCACTGGAAGTTGATCAAGCCTCCAAGAAGGGTGGATGGCCCTGTTGCCGCGGATCAAGGAACCATAAGGTGAAGTGGGAGAAGTACTGCCTTTTATACCCTTTTTTCGTTTCTTTCTTGAAATAAACATGTTCGGCTCACCATGGGTTCAGAACAGTCCAGTTCTTTGCACAAGTTTCAGTACATTCTGTGTGTGCCGGATCTCACATATCAACATCATTCATATTCGACAGATTGTATTGTCCTGGTTATGCTTGGTCAGCATCTCCGCTTCCGAGGCCAAGTTTCTCCCATTCCTCGCTTCCACCATCCAAGTTCCTCCTTCAATAGTGCTTTGCACGGCATCCATTTTATTTGGTTCTTTCAGGGCCTTGTCACTCCAGGAACCCATTCACCTTCCACATACTCAGCCATTCTCTCACATATTCCCCCTCTTGATACTTAATTAGTTCATAATTGAGTATCACCAATAATTATAAACAATCATGTCCCTTTTAATTATATTAATTTAATTAATTGTATAATCAACTGAAATCATCAATGATCTCTGAAAATCATATATTACACACACTATAATGGATTAAAATTCAAAAGCATCTACTTTCTTTTGGGGTATTACTGACATAATACTATGTTGGCACAAGCGGATAAAAAGTGGGAAACAACAACCTATTATACCAATCATAACCACTATCATAACTATTATGTAAATAATTTCCTTTATCCAAACAGCTGAAGGCCACAAATCACTCAACCATCCAAAGAAAGACCAACCCCTTTTTGTATCATAAACATCATGCTGAATCATTTGTCTTAATTTTTCCATTTCATCCTCTATTGATCTGTTCAAATTGTGAAATTTTACCACACATTGGTTTCCTATCATGTTACAAAATCCTCCTTTCGCAGCCAACAAATAATCCAAAGCTAAACTTTGTTGCATTACCATTTGGCTCAATTCTTCAATTTCGGATTGCAACATGCGTACAATCTCCCTGGTAGCATTTATTGATTTTTCCAGTCTGCATGTTAAGTCCCAATATGCTCCTATGATTTTCCTGAGCGACAATCCCTGGATATGCTTCTAGAGTTAATGCTCCAAATATAGCCCCTGCTGCTACTATGCTCCCCAAAGTGTCTGAGTATTGGACTTCATCTGAACACGTTGGTCCCAAAAGCCTGTCATAAATTTCCCGCTTATGACTAGTCTATGGAGACTCGGACTTATATACTTGGACTGGAAAAGTCAAATATCCCACTTCCACACATTGATAGTTGCCTGGATGGAAATTAGAAAAACATAGGTTTGGATCTCGTAATTGCCACCCAGAGCATATACTACCCATACTTTGTCCCAATCCCAAGATAACACTTCCATTTATATGCAACATTGGATATTCTGGATACATCTCATTCCATTCAGTTTGCTGTAAATCCTTGGGTACATAACTCTGATTGTGGGTTCCATACAAATAAAATTTATCCCTACAATAAGTATAACTTCTCAGATTCATAAAAAAAAGTCTTCATGTTTTCTGTAATCCCTCAATTTGTTATTCCAAGTCCCTTTGTTGTTACAACAAAACACATTCCTGCTGTGGTAGTTCTGTAACTCATTCTTCGGAATCGGGTAGCATTTAGTTTCTCTGGTGAAGAAAATATTGTGGGAAGACCCACAGCTGATTTCAATAAACCCAATAAGATGACTTCGGGGTCTTCAATTAAAGCAGGCAAAAAGGACATATGCCCTACTGATTGTGGATGTGTATAAACTAAAGTTACATCTTTTCCATGGTATTCAAACATATGCTCGGCATGTAATCTAATCCAATATCCCTGCACCTCCTCCCACATCAGAATACCCAAAATGATGACCTTTATCCTCCACCCCCTTATTTTCTGGGATGGCTCCATTTTACATATAGCTTTCCTTTATTTCCTGGGGGATCTTTAATCCATCGCAACTGGAACTACTTTGAGTGCTGGTGATCCCAATTAATATACCACCTTAAATTTTCCCCTTCAATTATATATATATAAAAACTGGGTATCTTCTTGTTAGTGCAACAGCCTGCAAAATATAAATATATGTGTTAGTTCCTAGAAGGACTAGGTCCGATTTTCCTTGTGGAGACCCTCTCATCCATTCGTCTGGTGTAATTTGTTTCTGCATATATATAAAAAAACATATAATGAAACATATTTGTTATTAATCAACTTTATACAATTGTATCTGATTATGGTGGACCCATTAAGATTTTCCTTCTTTTTCAGTCAAGTAACTGGTGGGCCATATCCCCTTCCATTTGGGTCTCAAGGCACGTTCTTTAAGACCCAAATGAAGATATAACACTTGAGTTCCAATTGGTATCATTTTACCTTATTTAAACAATTGATCTATATATACATTGCCTTGCTGTTGCTATTCTAATTTGTTCTCTTTTTTCTTATCTTGATGGGCCTTAAGCCAAGCAAATTTTACTTTTGGTAACCTTTGCATAAGAGTCCAAATCCGCTTTCATTGACTAAGATATTTCAAGCCCTTGCTATCTACATTTTTAAACCCATCTTTTCTCCAAAATTGAAGAAATCTTGTACATTCAATATATACATATTCACTGTCCATGACAATTATAGACTCTTCATCCTCCCCCTCTTGTTCTTTTAATAGTAAAAGAACATCTATAACTGCCTGGATTTCTGGCTTTTATCAATATCTATTTTATCACATTCATGTGAATCTCCCTCCCTTAAAATTGTTATCATCAAGTCTGGCTGGTTTAATTCGGCTGGTTTATGATCTCAAAATCAATCCCTTTTGGATTCAATTTAACTATCTATTTTTGGCAGTACTAAGAGAGGGGGCTTTTTCTTATAAATTATATTTCAAAACTTTATAACTGGACTGTATTTTAGTATAAATCTGCTGACATTGTTTCCTGAGTCCATCCTTTTTCTAAGTTTACTTTGAATCCTATATCTCTTATAAAGCTCTAAAACCCTAAAACCTAAAAGTAAAGGCAAACTGGGGTTCACTTTTCTCAGCTAAGGGAAGGGCAAAGAAACAATTATCCAAATATATCACAAAATAATATTGTGCTTCTGTTAATACCCTCCCCATCATTTCCATAATATTACCAAGTGTAGGTGCCATGAGGGGTGTACCTTGGTTTATTTCCTTAAAATGTGCAACTAGTCTCCAGGATTTCTTATCACTCTTTTTAATTGGTCATAAAGGTGACTTATATAGACTTACAGTCTTTTTGATTATCCCCAGCTAGTCTAATGCTTTTGTAGTTTCTGATATTTCCTTCATCTTTAATCAGTTGCCACCACAAATTTTCTACTATTGCCAGGTTTTCTAAATAATTTCCCCCAATATTGCCATTCCCCTGGCTTTACTTGTCTTAGTTCTGTGGCAGCGGGGCAGTCCTAACAGAGCTCCCCTTCACCTTCCTCCTGAATCTCCCTTGCCTCTTAAAGCAAAGCCTGATAAGTAAATTCTTCTGGAATGTCTTTCTCTTTTGTCATATTTTTAATCTGGTTCTGTCTTCTCTTGTCTTCCTGTGGTGGGGCACTAGGGTTTTCACTAATTTTTCTCTTTTCCCCTTCTCTGTTAGTTGTCTCAGACACTCAGTACTTATTCTATCTAGTTTATCCATATCCCACCCAAGTTCTCTCAATTTTCTCCACAAAAGTACTCTCTCTGTGGGGGTGGGTTTTCCTTTTTCTTTGGTTTTTATTCCCTTAGGCACCCATTTTGAGGTGACTTGCTTTACTCCTGCTTTTATGGAGACCTGTGCTTTCTTCATGGTCCCAACACCTTGTTTTCTTAAGCTAGCAAATAATTCTTGTAACTTTTTCCAACTTGGTCTTATATCATCCTGTTCAAGCATGGCCATGATTAAAGCCGTATTTGATTTCCATTCTGGATTTAATCCTTCAAAGGGAGCCATGAAAACACTAGGCTCAACCTCCATTAGTTCAGATATTGATTTGGACTTTCCTAATATTTCTGTTACCTTTTTGTTTCTCCTAATTTAAAAAGTCCTGCTAAATACATTCCCATATGTACTCTATTCCAAAATACTACTGGGTCTTCGGTTGGACCCTGTTCCAAGTTTATTACTTCCCTTTTTGCGACACCACTTCCCTGTTCTAAAACAATCTTATAAAGCTGGTCCTATGCCGCTCTCCTTGACTCTGGTTATATAGGGCTGCATACCCAGCATCTGTCTAAACAATCAACTTGTCTCGTCCCAGGTCATATCATTGTCTTCAACAGCCTTCCAAAATTTTAATAGCCCATTCTATCTTTCTAGTCCCTGGCTGTCCTAGAGACTCTGTTAGTTCCCTCATTTCTCCTGCTGACATGGGCTCATCTGTGATAGAGTGTTTTATCTTTTCTCTTTCTCTTGTATATTTGTTAACTGTAACCATACTAGTATCTGCTCTATCTCCTCCCTCCTCTTCTTCCACGATTTCATACGTGGAGGTTCTTTTCTTTGTTGCTTTTATTCTGGGGTTGTTGTGGCAGTTAATACTGTGGGGTCATTTCTGTTGTCTAGCTCCTGATTCCCCTAAAGGACTACAATCAGGGTTGTCAGGGCAAGTTCCTTCCTCACAACAATCATAGTCATCCCCTAAACTATAGTAAACTTTTGCAGATCTCTTTCCTTGTTTACTCTTCCCCACTAGAACTTCTTTTAAATGTTTAACCTTTTGATTAGCTAGTTTTATTTCCTCCTCCTTATCTTCTAGCTCTCTAGTATTTGTTTCCAAGATTCTATTTTCTTTTCTTAGGGCATGGTTCTCGCTTTCCAGCTTTATATTCTCCTGCATCCTGCTGATGTTTTGAAGCATCAAGGCTCCATTCTTTTGTTTTTCTTTCTCTAGTTTTTCTCTTAATTTCACTGTCTGCACATGGCACTGGTCTATTCCTTCTAAAGCCAAGAGCGCCATTACTTTGGTTTGTTTCCATTTTCCTGCATTATCCACCTCTTGGCAGAACAGAGCTACAGCTTTAAATAGTTTCTCCTCACTTTTTCTCATATCCTTATTTAACTGTTCCTTAAAATACTGCACCGATTTTTTTCATGCTTTCTCAGTTTTCTTATTAGTTACTATATTTCTATGCAAATGTATCCTCCAATCTCCTACCTTTTCTCCACAATCATCTGTTAAAGGAGCTTCCAATACACTCCCCTCTACAGAACAGAAAGGGTTTCCATAAACGAGTCCATTTCCTCCCCGTTTCCCTTTTTGTTCTTTCCCTTCCCAAATAGAGCCATATTTCCTTCTGACTCTAAATTCAGTTTAAGCAGAGGCGTCCCTCTGTTTTCCACTCTCCTACCTTAACCCCATCAAAATGCTCCAGAAACCTTCACACTTTTCCCCTGACTATGTCCTTCATCAGGAAGTGTCAAGGATCTCGGAACAAGTGACAAGCAAAAAGGTACAGAGAGACCAAATTTGCCTTTTCAATCACAAATCAATTCCCAGTGTCTTTTATTTACTCATCCTTCACCAAGGCAAAACTAATTCTCTCCTGGATCCTGCCGACTACGCCAATTATGTCATGAACCGAGGTTCTCTGTTGTTCTTTTGATCCAGAGAGAAATTTAGCCACCCTGGACTATAGGACTTTCAACAAAGACACATAGGAAACCAGATCTGGGTTTAGACACTTTGCATGTAACATTTATTGAAACACAGAAACAGAGACACCTGAAACAATCATTTCTAATATCAGATACTCAATATAACAACCACCTTAAGTATCAAGAGCTCTTTTCATTCACTCACACATTCACACACATTCATACTCACGATCCTTCACTGGAAGTTGATCAAGCCTCCAAGAAGGGTGGATGGCCCTGTTGCCGCGGATCAAGGAACCATAAGGTGAAGTGGGAGAAGTACTGCCTTTTATACCCTTTTTTCGTTTCTTTCTTGAAATAAACATGTTCTGCTCACCATGGGTTCAGAACAGTCCAGTTCTTTGCACAAGTTTCAGTACATTCTGTGTGTGCCGGATCTCACTCGGCCATATCAACATCATTCATATTCGACAGATTGTATTGTCCTGGTTATGCTTGGTCAGCATCTCCGCTTCCGAGGCCAAGTTTCTCCCATTCCTCGCTTCCACCATCCAAGTTCCTCCTTCAATAGTGCTTTGCACGGCATCCATTTTATTTGGTTCTTTCAGGGCCTTGTCACTCCAGGAACCCATTCACCTTCCACATACTCAGCCATTCTCTCACAAACTCCTCCTGTAATGTTTTGCAGCTTTTTCTTCCCTTTTGTTTTCTTGGGAAGGACATAAAAAGTAATAGCATCAGAGATCATTAAGTTTCTTTGTCTGTTATACTTGATGGGGATGTCTAGCTAGGTTATTGGACAGAGTGGTCTCTGGACTAGTCAGATGTCTGCTAATCTCCTGCCTCAGGCCAAGACTCCTAGGACTTGGCTTTGCAAAGGTATTGCTTGTGGCCTTGTAAGTTATTTACATTTTGTGCACATATCCATTCATTCCTCCCTTGAGTAAATCTGCCCAGTGCCCCCACACACACCTACCAGTGGGATTTAGCCATCCAGCTATTACCCCACACACACATTGCAATACTGTCTGTCTCTTTTTTTGTCTCTTTATCCCTCTTCTCTTGATGAGAGATGATGATTTTCCATTCCCAACAGTGGCAATGCCTGTAGAGAAAGGCCACAGCCTTCTTTAGAAGAACAAACATTTTCCCAAGTCCAGGCATTTCCAGTTACCCACCTTGACAGCACCTGAGGCAATGTAACTATGCTGCAGCACTGCCTGAGGCAGAAGAGGCTGAGAGGGGCTGGTTAACCAGCTGGAAATATCCCTGATTTCTGTCGTGCTCCTCACTAGCCATCTAGACCTGCAGAGGTGGGACTAGAAGAAAAAATTGATCCTTTGCCATTGATGTACATCTGGTGTCGGATGGATTAGTGACTGATGGTAAGAATTATAAGGCAAGAGGAATGGCACACAGTGAAGAGTAAAATAGAATTGCTTGTTTTTCTTTTCAAACTAAATTATCAAAGAAGAACATCTGTTTTTCATTACATTGATTTTCATTTGGTTCCCCTTCTTTAAAATATGGATAATATTTTTTATTTCATATGATGACACTATTATAAGGATGAACGATTTACAAGCTTGGTGAATATGCTGCTTTGGAAAATTAGTTTGGAAAGTCAGGGATTAAATAACTTAAACAGGAAAGCAAGCAAAATTGGTACTGTACTCCTGCACCCCACTCCTACACAGATTTCTTCAGAAGTGTCCTGGACTACAGCCAGCCTCAGTTCCAACAACTGCTGCTAGAGATGGTGAGGATGAGCGACAAACAGCAGAGCCAGCTACAAACCTTGCTGTAGTTGAAGCACAAACAAAGCAGAGTCCAGAATTCAAAGTCAGTCGGTCTAAGGTCAGGGCAGGCAGCAATCAACAGAAGTCCAGTCCGGTCTAAGGTCAAGGCAACAGGGTTCCACAAGGCAAGAAGCAGGAAACAAGGAGCCACAACAACCATAGTCTGACAAGAAAACTACAATAAGTCTTACCACTGAGGAAACCTTTTGCAGATGTTTAAATAGCCAAATCCTACCTCAGTGCCAGCTGAGGCTTGTTGAACAGCTGCTTTTCAGCCAGCCTCATGGACCTGCGAACACCAGCACTCCCAGCTCTCCTCTGCCTAAAGGAAGGTACTGGCCCTGCTGTATCTTCCTGATTCTCCCCACTAGGCAGCTGAGCCTCCATAGGAGTAGCACTAGGACCTGGCTGCTCTGGGGCTGGGAGAACAGGGCTTGGCTCAGGCAGAGCAGAATGAGAGCCAGGTGGAGCCTGTATCTCTTCCTTCTCTGGAGGAGACCCATCCTCCTCCTCATCCTCCGAGTCCTCCTCATGGCTGGCCATGACAAGAAGTAGATCCCACTGACTGCTAAGTATGGCTGTCTTCTTACAATAAAGCATTAGGAAAAAAATAACCAGTGTATCAAGAACTGATTTACACAACACCCATTTCTCTCAAAACATACAAATTGCTTATAGCTCTAAAACTATAGAAAGAAACCAAGAAAGAAAACTATAGAAAAAAACCTCTTTAATGCTGAACAAAAACTTGCTTCTTTTGGGATGGAAGCAGATCAAGGGAATAAATTAAATTCTGGCTGGCTCCCTTACATGCAAATGATTCATTTGGAGCTTAACCCATATTAGTTTAATGAATCCCATATCAGTCTATCTCCTTGTAATCTTTTTGAATAAAACAAATTGACCAAGTCCTTGAATCACTAGTGTTCTGGAATAATCAGGTTCCTGAAATATAAGAGGCATTTAAAAATAAAAAATAAATAAATATGTAACCTGGAAAGTAGCTTTGTTTGCCTTAGAAGCTAAAAAAATCAGGAACAAGTATATAACAGGGATAGCCATAAACTGTAAAGGCGATGACTATATTTGACAATTTTTTTAATGGGCATAATGACAATTGTTGTTTGAACATTGGGTTTAGAAATTTTGTACCAGATATGAGGTACCCACATTATAGATATAATTTACATGTATTGTTATATTTTTATATTGTTATATGTATTGTTGTATTGTTGTACTGTACAATGACCTTTGGTCAAAAGCAATAACATTTGATTTGATTTGATTTGAAATATAAGGGGCATTAAAAAAAAAAAGAATAGATGTACCTCATGTCCAGTGCCATGAGCTAGATGAGGGTCTGTTTGAAAAGAAGGGTCAAGGAATATTTCATCAGCTTGTCCTCTCTACCTGTTCCAGCTGGCATAATGCATTTCCATCTTCTTGGTTCCACTATGTAAAATAGCTGTGGTAATTGTGCTCCTTAAAAAATTGCTCATTTCTCCCCGTTGCTGTAAGATCCTTGTTGTTAGAATTCATACAGCAACCTCTGGGTTATTTCAGACTTCCAGCAGGGAAGATCATTTGCCTAGTCAAACATGGGCCAGATGCCTTATGTCCCTTTTAGCGTGTCTGTTACCCATGAGAAAGTGAAAACAGTAAACTGCCTCTTGGCTCAATGAAGAAAAAACAGTGTTTTTATTATACTGTACTATGTGTCGTTTTTGTATCCAGCACTGATATGAGAAATAATATAGTTTATATCTTAAAAGGGTAAAGGAGCAAAACTTAAATGAGCCCTGCAAATTCGGGAAATAACTTTTATTGCAGTGAAGTCTTATGTTGGAGATAAATAGCTTGCCCAAGACACTAGTGCATTAGTGATATTTTAACCAGAACTCAATGTGGATTTAACTTCTTTTGCAAACCTGTTTCCTCCCCATTGTAGTATATAAATGATTCCTGTTTCTTGCAGGAGATTTTGGGAAACTTTATAGGTTACATATAACCATTGCTTGACCTTTTGTTGCAGAAATCTTGAAGGGCTTCTGAGAAAACAGAGTTCCCTGGTACAGAGTTTGGGAAAACTGTAGATCCATTGTTCATTAATCCCATTAATATCCTGTCCATTCCAGAATCTTATCTAAAGCTTGGAAGAGTTGCTTTTTTGGAACTACAACTCAAGGCTCTGGAAGTGGTACTTGAAGAAAAAAAAGGTTTTGTAAGCTTTGATTCTGCCAAAAGCAACTATAGAAGCAAACATTCTAATAATGGTATTCCCCATCCCCATTCATCTTTTAATCACATTGTGCTTAAAACAACTTAAAATAGCATGTTTCAGTGGTTATATGTATTCATTGTTGGTTTTAACTCTTATTGCAGTTCTTCATTAAATTGACAAATCTATTACTACTGAAATTTACCATAATTCAATTAACTGTGTGGCTTTTACTGAGACAACTACAATTCTTTTTGAAAGTACTTTAGTAATATAAGAAGCAGCAGCATTTATATAGCACCTTATTGTTTTGGCTCTCTTATAAGAAGATGCACAATTAGTTCTCATTTTAGTCAGAATTTATTGATAAAGTCACTGGCTAAGCTCATTACTGGAAATATGTCTTGTGTATTACAATGAAATTTATTTTCATAGCTGTGTGCTTAGAAATGCAACATTAGCTATTCCTTGGCTTATCTGGAGTCTGACAACATCTAAGGCACCTTTTTATTGTGTTCTCATTACTGTTCAGTCTTTTCAGAATTTACCTTCTCTTGAGTGCAAGAACAGTAATAATTGGATGAGAAGTGTTATGATATTCTCCTTATGCTGTAGATTCCTATTGTTTGCTGCCGCTGACCAACATTTTATTGAAACAAATTATAATCCTTGGAAGTACAGAGAAAATACTTGTCTACCTTTCTTCTCTGACATGGCCTTAACCCTTGGGAAATTACATTTTATATTTTGTGCATGGGGCATAGCAAAATGAGAATCTTTTTATGCAAAGCATATGAAGCTTTCAGTGGGGGCTGTGGAAAAACCTCCTTTAAGTGTAGCTAATTATGACTTGCAACCTGTGCCATAAATTAAAGCTCAGGATGAGCTCATGACCAGTCAAGGTCTGTAATGTTTACAAGCCATAAGGTCATGGTGGAAAACAGCAAGGAACAGCCATTTAATAGGCTATTGGCTTGGCTGTCAAAATTATTAATTAAATTTTATCTTCTCTCCTACATGCCCGAGTGCCAAGAGTATGAAGCTGCAGACATGAGGAAACCGTGCACAGTAATAATTGCGTGCTTATCACAGGCCAAGCAGTGTTTCCTTTGTTTGACAGCTATCATAATACTCTGATAGAAGATACCAAGATTTCTGAAAATGCTGATAGAATGCCTCACTTTGCAGCAGACTCTTGAGTTTTAGATCTTAAGATAAAGAAGTCAACTAACAATCAACAGAATGTGGACTAATATGTCTATCCATAATTAGTTTTCAGGTGGGTCCCTCCATCGATAGCATCCAAGCATCAGCTGCCATATGTAGTTTTGCAGGCTGGAACACTTTTGTATAGTATCAGTTAACTAGAAAGAATTGTGGTATTGTTACTCCATCTGTAAGTCTTTTAGGATTTGTTTTCTTTTTTACATTTTCACTTGCCAGCACCCAAATTTAACTGACCAGTTAGTCCACTGACAGCTAGTTCTATGCTTGGCTCTACTATTAGGCAGTATTGTGTAGCAACAACAAATTGTTAGTGATTAACTTTGTTCTTTTAGTATTTTGACTGAAGCATTGGCAAGGGGTGGAAGATGGGGAAGCCTATGGGATTTTCTCCCTCATTTATCAAAACAACATGACTGGGTTCAGTTATTATGAACCTTCATAATATGAAGTGTGCCATTTGCCTCAGGCTGCAGAATGTCTTGGGCTTGCCTTGAAGCAACCTGGTCCTGACTCCCCCTCCCCACCCTGCTTCTTACTCCCTTAAGCAAATTTCTCATTGTTTCTATCCACAAGAACTTTAGAAAATGTGAGCATATTTGCTACTCTGACCCTACACCAGTCCTGGCCTTTCATAGACGTGCACGCCGCCGCCACCATTTTGTTTTCCAAAATGGCGGCCGTGACTCGTTTGCGCATGCGCAGTACTCCTGCGCATGTGCAAACGAGCCACGGCCGCCATTTTGAAAAACAAAATGGCAGCCACGACTCGCTCACGCATGCGCAATACTTCCGGTGTACTGCGCATGCACGAGCGAGGGAGCGTACTGCCATTTCCCCCTCCCGCCCATCGGCCTGCGGAAGACCAGGGCACCCCCGGACCGGCCCAAGGTAAAAAAAACCCTTGCCTACCCCTGCCTTAAAGTATCCCCAGCATGTAGCTGTTCAGCCTCTTTTTGAAGCGATCCAGTGAAGGAGATCCCACCACCTCTTTAGACAATTGGCCCATTTCCGAATCACTCTTACTGTCAAGATGTTCCTTCTAATATTCAATCAAAAACTACTGTCCTGTAACTTCAAACCATTAGACCTGGGCCTGCCTCCCTCCTCTCTATGACAGTCCATGAGGTATACTACTACTACTACTACTACTGCATTTTATTTCTTTCCCACCTCTCCTCAATGCTTGAGGTGACATTCAGCATGTTAAAGTACAAAACAATGAAAAACATACAAAACTAACAGTTAAAATTTGTTGTTGTTGTTGTTAGCTTCCCTCAAGTCAGTTCCAACTTATAGCAACCCTGTGGATGAGACATCTCCAAGAATCCCTGTCTTCCACTGCCTTGCCCAGATCCTGCAAGCCCTTGCCCATAACCCCCTTGATTGAGTTTTTCCATCTGGTCTGTGGTCTTCCTCTCTTTCTTCTACCCTATACCTTTCCTAGCATTACTGGTTTTTTTCTAGTGATCCATGCCTTCTCATTATGTGGCCAAAGTACAATAGTCTTAATTTTATCATCTTTGCTTCCCAGGAGACGCCTGGTCTGATCTGTTCAAGAACCCATTTGTCTGTCTTCTTGGCTGTCTATGGTATCCTAAGTACTCTTCTCCAGCACCACATTTCTTTTTTAAAAATTTAAAAAACCTTTTATTGATTAAAACACAAAAAAGAAATAGGTCACAAATAAGACACAAATATACAAACACTTACAAACATACAAACATTTAACATTTAAAACAGACATATGACTTCCCACTCCCAATCACTGATTTTTGAATATTCTTACTCTAATACTTTCTCTCCCTGTTATAGTGTATATATCTTATCTCCTAACAGCAGTAAATAATATTACTATAACAAAAAGAAAACCTATACAGACATATAACAGTTATCCCTCAATACCTCATATGTATATCCTAACTAAGCATCCCCTTTTCCATTTAGAGGATGCCTAACCTAAACAAACTAAAGCTCAAGTTCTCTCTATAATATATTTGATTGTTTAACTTTCCAATCCTAATGTCCAATGTTGTCCCCAAATTTGTTTTAAATATACAATAAAGGGCTTCCATGTTTTCTCGAATTCTTCTATTGGTGTTTTTTTCTGTATTGCCTGGGTCAATCTGTCACTTTCCATTAAATCATAGATTTTCATTATCCAATCGTTTATCTCTGGTATTGCCTTCCTTTTTCATTTGGAAGCATAAATAATTCTTGCAGCACTAGTCATATAAAATATAAGTGGACTGTATTCCCATGCAATATAATCTTCTTGACTGATACTTAGTAGATATCTCACCAGATTTTTTTTTATTTTAAACTTTAATATTTTTTCCATTGTCTCATGTATTTTAGCCCAAAACTTTCTTGCCAATGCACAGTTCCAGCACATATAATAGAAGGTGCCAATAAATCTTTCACATTTCCAACATATATCTTTCTCACGTTTATAAATTTTTGCCAATTTAAAGGGAGTAAGGTGTCATCTGTAGATCATTTTATTAAAAATTTCTGTCAAATTGTAGCTTAACGTATATTTTAATCTTTTTATCCACGTTTACTCCCATTGTTTCAAGCTTATAGGTTGTGCAACATCTTGGGCCCATCTTATCATTTGATCATTAATCCTTTCATCTTCCAGTTCCAATGTCAGCAGTAACTTATAAAAAATTTCTATGATTTTCTATGATTCTATGATTTTCTTCTGATTTAATTATCTTTTCCAATCCCGGGTCTGCTTCTTGAATAATATTTTGTTTTTTATCTAAGCAAAATCTTTCTTTTATTTGTTAATAAGTGAACCAAGTGCATTTCAGCCCTTCTTCCTTTAATTGATCTAATAGTTTTAAATCCATTTCTTTACTCTTTAGTAGGTCCTCATATGTAACCCATTTCTGATCATTTAATTTTGTTCTATTGAAAAAGACTTCATTCATCGAGGCCCATTTGGGTACCCCTTTACATAATTTTGGTTTTAACTTTAACCAAATACGTAGGGGGGATTTTCTTATATAATGGTCATTAAACCCTTTGTCTACTTTTAATTTTTCATAAAACAGATACCCATGCCAACCATACCTAATACCTGTGCCCTCTAAATATAGTAATCTTTCATTTTTCAATTTCATCCAATCTGTTATCCAATGCATTATACAAGCATAGTAGTAGATTTTTAAATTAGGCAACACTAACCCTCCTCTGTTTGTCTCGTCTTGCAGTAATTTGAATTTTACTCTGGGTTTTTTCCCAGACCATAGAAACTTCGATATGTCCCTATGCCATGTTTTGAAGGGCTTATCATTTGTAATTATTGGGAGATTCTGGAATAAAAAGATCATTTTAGGTAAAGTGGACATTTTAACCGTTGATATTTTCCTCATCCACGAGAGACCTATATCTCTCCACTTTTTAAAATCTTTTTTTTTTATCTCTCTCCATTTTAATTAATAATTATTTTAAAATAAATCAGAGTTTTTTGTAGTAATCTTAATTCCTAGATAACTCGTTTTCTTTACTATTTGAAAGTTTCTCTTCTCTTTTAATATTTGCTTCTCTTCCTCCAGCACATTCATTGTTAACATTGTCATTTTATTTTTGTTTATGGAAAGTCCTGAAACTGAGCAATATTTTTGAATTGTTTCCATAAAAGTTCCAATGTTATCACTTGGGTTTGCCAACAATATCAATATGTCATCGGCAAAAGCCCGTATTTCAAATTCAGATGTCTTTATCTTAACTCCTTCAATTTTTGAATTTTCCCAAATCACATTATTTAGAATTTCCAGAGTGGTTATGAAAATCAGGGGTGACAGGGGGCAACCCTGTCCAGCACCACATTTCAAATGAGTTGATTTTCTTTCTGTCTGCTTCTTTCACTTTCTAGCTCTCATATCCATACATGATAATTGGGAATACAGTGGCCTGAATGATTCTGACTTTAGTGCTCAGTTGTATGTCTTTGCTCTTCAGTATCTTTTCCAGTTCTTTCATAGCTGCCCTTCCCATTCCTAGTCTTTTTCTTATTTCTTGACTGCAGTCTCCATTCTGGTCAATGTTTCATCCTAGATATGGGAAGCCTTTATTTCAATTTCCTCGTTGTCTGTATTGAATTTGTGTATTTCTTCTGTGAACATTATTTTTGTTTTCTTTATGTTGAGCATCAGACCTGCCTTTGCTCTTTCATCTTTGACCTTCCTTATTAACTGTTCCAATTCCTGAATGTCTTCTGCTAATATTATGGTATCGTCCGCATATCTTAGGTTGTTAATGTTGCTTCCTCCTATCTTAACACCTCCTTTTTCTGATTCTAATTCTGCTTTTCTTATGATGTTTTCAGCATATAAGTTAAACAAGTAGGGTGATAGAATGCAGCCTTGCCTGACGCCTTTACCTATTGGGAATCACTCTGTTTCCCCAAATTCTGTTCTGATGGTGGCCTCTTGTCCTTGGTACAGATTCCTCATCAGGACTATCA
This sequence comes from Phrynosoma blainvillii, assembly GCA_026167975.1. Lineage (NCBI taxonomy): Eukaryota > Metazoa > Chordata > Lepidosauria > Squamata > Phrynosomatidae > Phrynosoma > Phrynosoma blainvillii. Next base: position 271,749,408 of record JANUYF010000002.1, read on the forward strand.
GATGTAGTGGTACCCCTATGTCTTTGAGTGCATTCCATAGCTTTTCATGATCTATACAATCAAATGCTTTGCTGTAGTCTATGAAATACATGCTGATCCTTTTTTGGAATTCTTTGGTGCACTCCATTCACCATCACATGTTTGCAGTGTGGTCCCTAGTGCCCCTTCCTTTCCTGAATCTGCTTGCATCTTTGGAATTTCTCTCTCCATGTATGGTTGGAGTCTATGCTGCAGAATTTTGAGCATTATTTTGTTTGCATGTGAGATTAGTGCTATTGTCCTATAGTTGCTGCAATCTTTTGTATCTCCTTTCTTGTGGATTAGTGTATATATCAAGTGTTTCCAGTCTGTTGGCCACCGCTTTGTTTTCCATATTTGTTGACATATTTCAGTTATTACTAAAGTTGTATCTGTCTGTAGGCACTGTAGCAGTTCAATTGGGATATCATCTGTTCCCGGTGATTTATTTCTTCCCATTTCCTTTATTGCAGATTCCATTTCACTTCTTAGAATTTGGGGTTCGTCTTCATATGGCTCCTTGTTCCAAATATCATTCATTCCCTCATCTCTTTTGTATAACTATTCTGTGTTTTGCCTCCAGCGTCTTTTTATTTCTTCTTGTTCCTGTATTATGTTCTTTTTTTCTGCCCTCGGTTTGAACTTGGCTTTAATTTCTTGGATTTTTTGATAGAGGTCTTTCGTTCTTCCCTTTTGGTTGTTGTCTTCTATTTCTCTGCATTGGTCATTGTAGTATTTCTCCTTATCCTTGCATGTCAAATATCAGACAGTTGTGTTGGTACTTCTGGCTTTGTTCCTATCCCCCTTTGCTTTTGCTTTTCTTCTTTCTTTTTTTGCATGAAGTGCTTCATCTGTCATCCATTGTTTCTTATCTTTCTTTTTGGCCACTGTTAGTGTTTTCTTGCATTCATCCTTTATTATATCTTTGACTTCTGTCCACATTTCCTCAGGTTCCCGGTCGATTATACTCATTATAATAGACTCATAAGAGTACATTCTTTAGAATATACAAATTAAAAAGTAATGATTTCCTCCTAAGAAGAGGGAAACCATTGCCAGTTTAGTCCTGGCCGGTTGGAGCAAACATTTCCCAGAGGACCTGAGTGTACAGAGTGGATTGTATGGGAGGAGGCGCTTCTTAGGTAACCTGGACCCAAACCATATAGGGCAGGGGTAGGCAACCTTTTTGAGCTGGGGGCCGGGTTGCTGTCAATCAGACAGTTGGGGGCCCGAAACACCATAAATAAATAAATAAATAAATATATTTTTTAAAAAATATATGCATGCACACTCTCTCAGCCCCAGAAAAGCAATGGCAAACCCCCTGTGGAGATTTTGCCAAGAAAAGCCCAAGAACAAGTAATAACAACAATAATCAATATCATCATGGTGGGCGGTGGCGGCGGCAGGACCGGCCTGGGGCCGGTCCAAAGGCCTCGGGGCGCTGCATCCGGCCCCTGGGCCATAATAATAATAATAATAATAATAATAATTATTATTATTATTATTATTATTATTATTTATATCCCGCCCCTCTGCAGAGCAATCGGGGTGGTTTATAACATTACATTTTCCATACAGATATATTAAACAGAACATAAAATCCCAAATCCCACCCATCCTTTAAGAAGTAAGGGTTCTTCTTATTCTAGGCCGGGTGGTGCTGGGCTTAGTGTCTCTCCCCCAGATGACATTGGATGCCTACCCCTTATATAGGGCTTTAAAGGCAATAACCAACACTTCGTACTTTGCCCGGAAACTAATTGGCAGCCAGTGCAGTCATGTCACCCAGAGTCTTTTCTTCACCAGGTTGAGCATGCCCAGCCTTTCCTTGTATGTTTCATTCTCCATGTCTCTTATCATCGTTGTTGCCCTTCTTTCAACTTGCTCCAACTTGTCTATATCCTATTTCAAACAAGGTGCTCAGAGTTGAATGCTGTACTCCAAATTAAACCTGACCAGTGCAGAATATAGTGGGGCTATTACTTGCCTCAGCTTGAAAACTATGATTCTATTAATCCAGGCTAAAATAACATTCACCTTCTTTTCTGCAGCATCACACTGCTGGCTCATGTTCAACTTATGATCAACAGTAATATCAAGGTTCTTTTCACATGTAGTACTACTTAGCAATATGTTGTTATTGTTGTGTGCCTTCAAGATGTTTCCAACTTATGGCAATCCTAAGGCAAACCTATCATGGAGTGTTCTTGGAAAGTTTCTTCAGATGGGGTCTGTCATTGAGCCTGTTAGGCTGAGAGAGTGTGACTTGTCCAAGGTCACCCATTGGGAATTCGAACCCTGGTCTCCAGATTTATAGTTGAACACTCAAACCGCTACACCACACTGGATGTCACTTAGCAATATATCCTACATTATATAACTATGCATTTGTTTTTTATGGCCTAAATATAGAATTTTGCATTTATCTGTTGAATTTTAATTTTATTAATTTCTGCCCAATTTTCTAGTTTTATCTATGTCGTTTTGAATTCTGTGTCTTATTTTCCAAATGCATCTGAGGAAGTAGACTGAAGTCTACGAAAGTTCATGCTGACAATCTCTTTCTTTCAGTTAGTCTCAAAGGTGCTACAAGATCTCTCTACGTACTATTTTCCGATGTGTTAGCCACCCCTCCCAATTTTGTGTCATCTGCAAACTTGATTCCCTCCCACCCCCTCCCATCATCTGAGTCATCAATAAAAGTAATGCCCTAGGACTAAGGGCATCACTAAAGAGGTGTGTACTGCACTGGGTGACACATCAGAGGGAGGTGAACACTCAGTGGGATGGTTGCTCCCATCTGTCCCAAAGCAACACCCAACCACCCTCCTTTGCAACTCAGGGCACTTTTGCTGTCCATTGGCTGCAGCCATTTATGGGGGTGGGGTGCTGCTGCCACCCACTATCCCCTTCTGGGACTGGCACAGCTGTTGGGCGACAGAGAAAGGGTGTTGCCCTTCTTACTCACCCAGCATCCATGCACCATTACCCCATCAGCAGCTGCTGGTGGAAGTGTGGTGCCTATGGGTCTGACCCAACAGAACGAGCTGTTTGTTCATTATATTTACATCCTACTGCTCTCCTAAGTATGGCATATATAGTCTTTTTTCTGATTTAGCCTCACAATAACCCACTCAAATAGTGGGGCTCATAATGTCTGGATGTCAATGTGGCTGGGAGGTAGAATTGATTTGAGGAAATACCCCCCCCCCCTGCAAAGCAGCTTACATGCTTCCTATTTTGGCAAATATCTGAAGCTGCCTTCATGATCTGCCCTTGCTTTTTCCATTGGAACCTTGAATTTCCCATTGGTTAAATAATAGGAAGAGCCCACTCATTGTGGTGTTGTAAATCATACACATGGTCACATAAAGGATTTGCACTTTAAACATGCTCTATAAATAACTTATAGTAATAAATACGAAAAGGCTTTGCCATTCGTTTCAAATCAGACACTGTAAATAATGAGATAAGAGTAGCATACCCTTGAAATGGGGAAGCTTTCCATAGCTCCTTCATAATTCATGTCCATGTGTCTGTCCCTGGAATGGCTTGCCAGAAATATCTCATTTTCTAGGTCACGTAGGAAGCTGGCACAAAGGCTGTTGATACATTCTGACATTTGCAGACTCTGAAAATCCTGGGTGAGTAAATATGACAAAAGAGTGAAGTATTTGGAAGGACGAGTCAAGCACTAATACAAAAAGCCCATTTACATCGATCCTGGCCCACCTAATGAAGTTTTGTTTTGCTGGTGGAGAAATAAAGACTAGTTTCAGAGAGACATCCCTCAGATGCATTGTGAGAATAGGTAGTGTGTGTTGCCAGTAATAATTCAGTGTTACAATCATGTACACAAACATCATGTCACACCAAACTTAAAACATGGACAAAGAAACCATGGAGTTCTTCAACAAGTAAATGTCATAATAGAGCACAGTGGGTGTTTTCCATGCCTGCTGTGTTGAACTAGGAAACATATAACTATTTAGTTGTAAGTATTTCCCATTTTGATGTGAGTAAGCTATAACTGAGGGCCTTTGCAGACTGCCAGAAATAGTGCACATTAAATTGAGGCACTGCCCTGGCTCAGTGCTAGGGAATCATGGGAACTGTAATTTATTGTGGCACCAGAGCTCTCTGACAGAGAAGGCTCAGTGTCCCAGAAAAAAATATAATTCCCATGATTCCCTAGCACTGAGCCAGGGCAGTGCCTCAATTTAATGTGCACTATTTCTGGCAGTCTGCAAAGGCCCTGAGTTTATGTTGCAATCACAGTTTAGCAGAGGATAACCTTCTTCCTTTTAAATGTAACTTCAACTTTTAATTACTTTTATAGTTACAGGATGTGGCCACACCAATGAAGGAGGAGTATCACATGGTTCAAGCACTGGTTCATGCTATGCCTCATGCTTTTCCCTCATGCTTAGTTGTGAGAAGCAAGGTGGGTGGGAGGAGAGTGTGTTGTGTATATACCATTCAGGTTTTTGAAAAATAGTTTAAAACAACTGTAAGCAGAGAATTCAGACGTAGCCTTGTTAGTCTGGATCAGAATGCAAAAGGATATTGTAGCACCTTAGAGACTAAGGGGGGTTGCAGACTGCCAGAAATAGTGCAAATTGAGTCCACTTTAAGGGTTAGGTTAGGATTCGGGAATCATGGGAACTGTATTTTATTGTGGCACCAGAGCTCTCTGACAGAGAAGGCTCAATGTCTCAGAAAAAAAAAAACATTTCCCATGATTCCCTAGCACTAACCCTAACCTTAAAAGTGGACTCAATTTGCACTATTTCTGGCAGTCTGCAACCCCCCTAAGGGCCTTTACAGAGTGCCAGAAATAATGCAGCTTGAGGCCACTTTAACTGTCCTGGCTCAGTGCTAAGGAATCATGGGAACTGTAGTTTATAGTGGCACCATAGCTCTCTGACAGAGAAGTCCTGGAAAAAAATACAGTTCCCATGATTTCCTAGCACTGATCCAGGACAGTTAAAGTGGCCTCAAGCTGCATTATTTCTGGCAATCTGTAAAGGCCCTAACAGAGAAAGAAGGTTGTGGCATAAACTTTCGTGGATTTAGGAGATTATCACATGAGGGTTCTATAGTACTGCAACTGTGTTTTTGGAGCAGATGGAAACATACCAGCATTTGAAACAATCTTTATTACACCCCCATCAATGAAAAAGGGGAAAACAGTCAAGAACTGCATGCAAGGCAGCAGCAGGACAGTCATGACATTGTGCAAAAAAATACTGCCCAAAAACGCTTTTATCCTGTTAAAATTCCTCTTTTTAGCCTCATGTGATAATCTCCTGAGTCTGCTTCATCTGATGCAATGGAGGGTCACTTTAACAAAGTAGCTATTTTGTGCAGGTGTGGTCTTGGAACTGCAGCTATAACAAATTATTTTTCAAAAAGTGCTGCTGTTGTGACACTGCTGATGTAAAGTCAAAGGCTTTCACAACTGGCATCCATAGGTTTTTATTGGTTTTTCGGGTTGTGAGGTCGTGTTCTAGAAGAATATATTCCTGACGTTTCGCCTGCATCTGTGGCTGGCATCTTCAGAGAATTAAAAAAAAAAAGTCAAGAAGCTGGATGCCCACTCTTGGTTTTCAAAATGGCCATTCTTTGATGTTAAAAGATACAGGGAGGCATTGAAACCTATTTAAAAGGTAAAGCGTAATAGTTTTTTGTGGGTTTTTCGGGCTGTGTGGTCATGTTCTAGAAGAGTTTCATTCTGATGTTTTGTCAGCATCTGTGGCTGGCATCTTCAGAGAATGCTGAAATGGAAGAATGCACAAGAACTCCAACCATCACCCAGGACAAAAAAGAAGCACACACACACACACACAAAAAACCACTGGTAGACCGGGCAAAACGCATTTGTGAACCCCACTTCTTGGATGAGGAATTTGAAGTACCTAGACCAGGTTCTACAAGCGAATGGTTACTCCAGCTCAGACATCAGAAGGAGTGCCAGATCCAGGAAAAACCCAGAGGAATGAAGACAAACAACCACCCAAAGGGAAGGTATTTCTACCATACATCAAAGGAGTCACAGACAGAATAGGGAAAGTGGTGAGGAAACACAACCTCCAAATGATTTACAAACCGGCCAAGAAAATCCAACAAATGCTGTGCTCAGTGAAGGACAGGAAAGACCCTCTCACAGCCGCAGGAGTTTACCGCATACCATGTAGCTGCGGACAAGTCTACATAGGGACCACCAAACGCAGTGTCCAAGCACAAGTCAAGGAACATGAGAGACACTGCAGATTGGGCCAGCCAGAAAAATCAGCAATAGCAGAACACATCATAAACCATCCTGGGCATAAAATGCTGTTTGAAAACACTGAAATTCTGGACCATGCCAACAACTATCAGGTCAGAATGTACAGGGAAGCCATCAAAATCCACAAACACTTGGACAACTTCAACAGGAAAGAAGAAACCCTTAAAGTAAACAACAGGAAAATCAGCACTCAGCAAATGCAAATGGGAAACCACCCAGGGTCAGGGGCTTGCCCAGAAGACAATGATCACCAATTAGTAGATAGTAATCCTCTTTTGCATATTCTCCCACCCTGAAGCCCTGCCATCAACAACAAAACAATACACAATCAACAACAGAATAATACACAGTTTACATAGGAATCACTCCTCCCTACCCAGGGTCTCACAGTATATATAAACCCACTCTCTTCCATTCCAGCATTCTCTGAAGATGCCAGCTACAGATGCTGGTGAAATGTCAGAAAGAAACTCTTCTAGAACATGGCCACAAAGCCCAAAAAACCCACAAAAAAATGGATGCCAACCATGAAAGCCTACGACTTTGTAAAGCATAATGCCTGAAGTCTTCCAGGAGCAGCAAAAGAAAAAGAGAAAGAAAGGCTGGTTTGGGGATTCTGGAGATGTCAGAGGCAACAGAAATATCCTTGGGGGCCAACCTTTGCCCACCCCTGTGGTAAAACATGAATTCCTTTTACATTTTTCACCTTTTGTTCCTGCTACTTTTGCCCAAGGAGAGAATTTGCTAGTTTTTATGTTGAAGTTTTTTTCTGTTCCATTTTGCAGCAGGGAGCAGTGGTGTCTGAACTATCTGATCTGAATACAATATCTTCTGCAGTCAGTAGTGTTGTTACTCTCTCACCTCAGAAACTATGGCATCTGCAAATCCGACTACTAATTTAAAACACATCTGTCATTCTTTTTCGTATAATGGATTAGCACATGATGCAATAGCAAGCTTGAGGAGGTTTTTTCAATTTCAAGGTACCCTCCCTTTGAAGAACACTGAATGCTCAGTGTGCTTTCACTAGGCTCCTGGGACTCTGAATTTGCTAGTTCATTGCCAGTGGGGCTGTCATGGTGACTGGGTAGCAAGCCTTTTAGAGTGCCCTTGCTGATTAGCATTTGTACAATCCAGCCTAGGCTAAAGCGCCCAGGGACAATGCGGGCCAAGCCAGATTTTTTTTTTTTTTTTTAGCTGATGAGAAGTTAGTGCTGACACCACACACCTGTTCCATGGCCCATTTACACTGCTGTTCTGATAGTGCATCATTGACGGCATCGTATACACCTTTGTTCAGTGGGCACATACTTTTAAACAGATCACAAGGATTAAGAGTGAAATACCAATTGTATGGTGCCATCAATCCCTGGCCTTGCTAACCTTTACTTTGTGCAATCTATTCATAGTAACTCCCATTGTGGGCACCTGAGAGTTAAAGACTTTTCCTAGCATACAAATAGCAGAGCAAATAATGGCCATCACCCACAATCCATTGTGTTTTTCCAAGTCCCTATCATCAGCACAGTAATACTATTTAATCCCTTACTCTGATTTAAAAATTCCATCAGAGAAAAGTAATGTGTTTCCGTTCTGGGGTTTACTCTGTTAAAAACATTAGTGGATTAACTTTATCTTTGTTATTACAGGGGTCTTTTAGGAGTTAACACTTAAAAAAGTGAATAAAATAATGAGTAAAACTAAATGAGTAATATCTGCAGGTGAATTTCAATGGCAAGTACACTTGACTAGCATCAATTCTGAATGTTTACATAGATTCTTTTAGTATTCCACATAATGTCTAGCATTAAAAAAATCTAAAGGCATTTCCTTTTGGTTTAAGAAACCTATGTTTCAGGAACCTTGGATACCTTACCTTATACCCATGTTGTGTTTTATAACATGTGTCCTGTTCAGACTGAAACTAAATAGAGAGATCTTTCCCCTATTTTATTCATAGAGCGATACCTCATTTTCTGAACTGTAATAATGAATGCCTCATAAAATCCTATTCACTATATCTAATAGTGTCTTAATAGTGTCTAATAGCCACATAACACTAGGGAAAATGTTTGGGTTTTTTTTTTAAAAAACAACAACAAGCAAACTTGAGATCAATATACAATGGATCCTTGAGAACTCAAGTAAACTAAGAAACATGCTGGGTTCTTGTTTATGTTTTTACCTTTTGTGAGATGCTGAATAACACAGTATTTCTTTCTTTTGACAAGTGAACATCTATAGTGGGCCCTTGGTATCCTCTGAGGTTTGGTTCGAGGAACATCCATGGATAGTGGCATCACTGGAGGGGTGCAGACCTCACTGAGTGACATCCAGAAGAGGAGTGGCAACTGGTTGGGCCCTCTTTGAGGTCAGGAGGGGCATGTGCTCACCCTTGCCATCTGCTCTGACCCCTGGCTTCCTCTAAGTGAGAAAGCCTGGGACTTGTGGAGCAGTAGGGACATGCACATGCCCCTTTCTGGCTGTTCTGGCCCCAGGCTCCTCCTAGGGAAAAAGTCCGGGAGCAGAAGAGCAGGAGGGGTGCACCCACAACCTTGCTGGGTGCTCTGACCTGGGCCTCTTTCTGGGGGAGAAAGTCCAGGGCTGGAGGAGGAGGAGGGGCAGATGCCATGGTGAAGCCTGGAGGGCCAGCATGCCCTTTTGGCCACTACTGCTGACCACCCATCAGCCCTGCCCCCCCTCCATATGGGATGACACCGGACATGGGGACGCCATTGCCTGTGGATACCAGAATCTGTAGATGCTCAAGTCCCATTAAATACAATGGCATAGTGAAATGATGTCCTTTATATAAGTGGCAAAATCAAGGTTTGCTTTTGGGAATCTATATATTTTTGAATATTTTCATGCTGTGGGTGATTGAATCTGTGGATAAGGAATCCATGGCTGAATGTATATAAAAACTATAAACCTTCCCTACTTTCATAATAGTTTTTATATTGGTTGGCCTTGTGCATTCACACTTATGACTTTGACTTGGAGATAGAACAAGTTTTGCTCCCATGTTCCCAATTGCACCGTTTTTACTTTCCATCTTGGTTGGCATGACATTGGTTCTTATTATTTGTTCCTCCAGATTTGGAGCCCAAAATATCTGGAGGACCAAAGACTGAGGACCATAATATAGTGCCAGAGCTTGTAAATGGTGGTTTTGAGAGGAACTGCTGGGTAGGAGATTCTGGTAGTCCAAAAGTAAATTTCCAAAGCTCTCTTTTAGGCAACATAAACTTACTGGGTGCCATCTTAGTTAAGGCCAAGGACAATGCTTATCTGCCAATCCAACCCAGATGCACAATTTTCCATTCAATGTAGGTGGGAGCCCATGCTGCCATAGTGGTGGAGGAGAGTATGCCACTGACTCTGGGCAGCTTGCCCCTAGTGCTACTGTGGGAAAGAGTGACCCATTTCAAACATACACCTCTCCCTCTGCAACAGTTTTGCTCATAGCAAAACAGTATCAGTTTCTTCATTGAGCAGTCTTTTTAGTCTTCTAACTTTGTAGATAAAAGTATATTTCAAATGCAGTGGTGAAAGTTAGCTTACATCACTGGAGGAAAACTCTGCTTGTAAACCATGCTTTTAACTGAAGTTCATTGCAATATGATACTGTCTCTCTAGAGACCAGGAAGATACCATGGTCCTAGTTGACCTAGTCACAAAGAAACAAGTTGGCAGTTTCAAATGATGGTGGGAGCATCTAGTAGGAGCACAAGCAATCCATTGCAAGATGGATTGAGAGAACACTCCTGTGCATTTGCGGAACAGAACATCTCCCTCTTCATCCTTTTTTGGGCCGTTGGTTCACTATGCCCTCCTTCCACTCCTGATTTTAGTGAAGAATTACTGGAATTGGGGCATGTACAATTTGCTGTAACTTTCACCTCTCTCAGGTCATTTGCATGTATTTCCTTCTGCATGTTCTTCAAGAAAACCTTGTGAAGTACTCATTGTACATATAATGACTGCAAACCCCTTATGCGATGCTCTACAGGTGCAATGCACACTTGCCTTCATGTTAGTAAAACAGTATACAAAAACCTTTGTGTATGGTCACATCAGATGGAGGCCATGATTGTAACCTGTCTACTCCAAACAGGGCTTTCCTGAAATTTTCTGACAAAAGACAAATAACACCTTCAGTTATGGAGTTCGAAACATGATGGTATCAATCTCATTTCCAAGAAACTTAGCACTCTTGCCATCTGTGCCTTTTGAATGTGTAAACTACTTAGAAATTTGGCAGAATTTAACTTACAAGCCATCCATAATAGCTGAGAATGTGCGTAACATATGGAAGAGCTTTCTTCAAATGCATTGATGCTAGCATGCAAAGAAAGCCTTGCCTGTGCTTTGTGTACTCTCTCATGCTTGAGAAGGGACCTGTGTGCAGGTATATGTTTTGTACAGTGAGATCAAAGTACATGGAGGGGGGACTATTGAAAGTGACATGACATGCAGCCTGATTCCTGCACAGCAGGCTTTATTGTAACCACCTTTTGCCTTACTGGAGACACTTCTCACTTTCTGAGGAAGTGTCTTTGAGATGTAGATTAAAAGTGGATTCTGGCATCTTTTCCAGAGCAATGAGCTTTAGTTAAAACAAATAATGTATAGTTGTGGCAAGAATTATTGCACAGTAACTCTAGGTGACTTCTGTTCCTCTTCCTCTTTTATTTCTTTTCCCCTTTTGCCCCTTTGAAAATGCTTTACTTTTTGTGAGCTTATTAATAAGAAAAATCGGCCTTACTGTATTCAGAATGGAATTCATTTCTATGGACAAAGGCCCTTTGTTTGGAGCTGGCTGTGTTCCTTCAGCACAAGTGAGATTATTCTGATGATAACAGTGAGTTTTGTCCTTCGGAAGCCTCCAATAGGAACAAAGCTTCTAACAATTTTGGATTACTTTAAAGGTCTGGTGCTGGAAATTGAAAGAAAATTGCTGTTCAAAGGTCAGATCTGTAACCTGGTAGACTATATATAGGAAGGAAATGCCATCTGATACACAAGTTCCATCAGCTGTTCCAGAAAACTGTGTGGGTGCATTGCTGAGTTTTAAATGTTTTAATCTGATCAACAACATCTTGGTCATGCTCCTTAGTTGCCTAAGGTGCCAAAATGCAACTGACATTAAATGAAACTAGGAATAAGGTGCCTCTTCTAAGAGACTTACTGCCCCCTTTCAAGAGGGTGTGTTGTGCTTCTGCTAGCAGAGGAAAAAATACCTTATCATCAACTTCCAGGTTGTCAACACATTTAATCATAACCTTTGAGATGTATCCACCACACTCTGCTAGTGCAAAGAGGCATGAATGAGTATCAAATAGCATTTCACATGCTGTCTTCAATCTTCTTATTCATTGATGAAGCCCAGTCTATTGGATTAGGCCTTTCCCCAACAATATTAGCAATTGAGGTTTTAAGGTTTGAGACGTAAGAGAATAACCTTTTAGGCACTGCCACTTGCTTTACCAGCTGATGTTATCTGCAGGCTAATCTGTCATGGTTCCATTTTATTCCAAGTGTCTCCTTTGTAACAGAATTCATGGGAAAATGGTTGATAAGGTTTTGAAAGCAATATGCTTAAGAAACAAATCCTCTGACTAACATTGGATACTCTGGACTAACAAATAAGATGAGAGCAAAAGGAGATTAGTTTAAGAAGAAAATGTGGCACATTTTTATTTACTGGGTGGTCTTTCCAATCTGGGAGGGGAAATTTCAGAAAGTACTATGAGGAAAAAGTTTAGAAGGGAAGAAGATACAATTTGCTGTTGTATGTGTTCAAATTGTTTCTGATTTATGGTGTCCTCAAGGCACAGAGTCTTCTTGGCAAGATTTGTTCAGAGGGGTTTGCCTTTGTCTTCCTCTGAGGGTGAGAGAGTGTGACCTGCCCAAGATCACTCAGTGGGTTTCCATGGGTGAGTGGGGATTCAAACCCTGGTCTAAAAAACTGTAGTCCAGTGCTCAAACCAGGATACCATGCTTTAGTGTATAAATAAGCTCACTGCTATTGAGATTAATCTCTGCAATGTTTGAGTGACATTCAGATGAGATTAGTTCAGTATGCATTTCAGGTATTTGTCTTTCCTGGGAGCTAGGGATGAAATAATAGTTCTGTAATTATCAACAGAAAATACAGGTCCTTTAAGAGTCTTTCCACAATAGCAATCAAGTGAATTTATCACCTGGACAGACTAGAGGCAGATGACAGCTCTCTAAGGAGACTGGCCCAAATCCCACTGGAAGTTTTCCACGGGGTTTAATGGATGCCAAGCTCCTCAGAAGCCTTCCAAAATCAAAGTGTTTTGACCCATATGGCCTTCTGTAGCTGAAATTGGTAAAAGCTCTTTCCCCTGCTTCTCACATATTTTAAAATTGAAGTACTAGTTTCTGAAATGAGTCTTTCTGTGTTAGAGCTTGGAAGGGACTGCGTTCCAAATGATCCAACTACAACTAGGTATGTTGGTTGGTGGGTTTTGTTTTGTTTTGTTTTTTAGTATAACAAAGTTATATTTTCAAAAGCACCTACAAGAACAAAAGGAAACTCATACTAATCAGGGCCATAACTAATGAAAATGCCCAGAACAAATAATGGAAATTGTATGTAATGTATTTAACATGTATATAAAACTATATAATTCCACACGTGAGTAACCAGCGTACAGGCTTGTTTAGATAAAGGCTGAACAAATAAATGAGAACAACAACTTCAAACAAGTTCAGCAATATCAAATAAAACCCCCATATGGATAGTAAATACAGAATGGTACATATTCACAGAAATGCAAGCCTTAAATGGAATCATTGCTACTCATAACACAGACTGTAGAAAGACATAATAAACTAACCAGTAGAAATACATGGTAACCTTAGCTCTACCTTAATATAATCTATGAATATTAGCAAAAATTACAGAGTATGTTCAAACAGCTCCTGCAGACAACTAGTAAACAATTGTCACAGTTACAGAGATGCAGGCCAGGAATATAATTTCATGTACTCATAGCATTAGCAGTAAACTATAAAGACACTCTATCTACTCATAATGTAGTCTAGAGGAACACATTATAAACTCAAGTCTGTACAAATACACTCATCTCTCCACATTCGCTGGGGTTAGGGGCACAGGACCCCTGTGAATGTGGAAAAACTGCAAATAATAAAAACACGATGTTTTTAGCTGAGGGAACCCCTCTCAAGGAATCTCTGGGTCCTTCAGTATGACTTTTGGTTAAAGTTGACCACAGAGTTGTGCTGGAGGACCTAGATATCCCTAGAGAGAACATACTAATAAAATCTGTGAATAATCAAATCCACAAATGTGGAGGGATGAGTGTACAGGCTATAAATATTGACAAAAATTCCAAAATATATGATCAACACTCCCCAGAAATTGTGAAGTAATTTTGATAGTCTTTTTCAAATGCAATACAAGGAAAGTTACTTCTTTTGAATAATGAGTAATTGTTTCTAGTTGCTTTCAAAAAGTACTTTTAAAGGACATATTAGAGGCACAAACTTTTTTACTTTTATGACGTTTTTTATCAACATTATGTTCCCTTCCACCCATAAAACAATAGTTATCACTTTTCTATAACAGTCAGTACAATTTTCCAATATTCCATCAAGTAATAGTACAAGTTATCCAGAATTTCACATTCTTAAATACTCCCAAAACCAAAACAGTTTAGTGGGTGGCTGAGGTAGTAACACCTTTGTTTTCTGATGGTTCACTTTCATTCACAAAAAGGTATTTTAAAATATTGTATAAAATTACCTTTAGGATATCTGTCAAAGGTGTATATGAAACATAAAAATGATTTTTGTATTCAGACTTGGGTCCCATCTCGGGATGCTGTTTGTCTGGGAAAATCTGGAAAATCCTTGATTGAAGGAAGTAAAAAAAAATGTCCCAGCTGGCTGGACCAGCTGAAGCAGTAAAATCCAGAATTTCTCCTTCATCACAGGCTGATGGATAGGTTAAAATGTGGCAGTGGTGATGAAACAGGAAACTGTGCAAGAAGTCTGGCACTGGCAGGAGCTTCATGTCATGCTGCCGGCAATGGATGCTACTGCACGGGTGTAGCATTGCCACCTTATTCTTCCACTCCCTCCTTCCTCCAGCAGGCCCAGAAGGTGGGAAAGGAAAGAAGGGAAGCAGAGATAGCTTGTGTTGTGTGGTGATTGTGTCGGTGGCTTGAGCCTAGTTCAGATACAGGTATTACAAAATAAAAATCCAAAATCCAAAACACTTCTTGTTCTAAGCATGTCAAATAAGGGAGACTCAGGGCCTTTGCAGACTGCCAGAAATAGTGCACATTATATTGAGGCACTGCCCTGGCTCAGTGCTAGGGAATCATGGGAACTGTAATTTATTGTGGCACCAGAGCTCTCTGACAGAGAAGGCTCAATGTCCCAGAAAAAAATACAATTCCCATGACTCCCTAGCACTGAGCCAGGGCAGTGCCTCAATTTAATGTGCACTATTTCTGGCAGTCTGCAAAGGCCCTCAGTCTATAACTGGCTACTTCTCAAACACTGTAGTGAGTAATAGAAATGAATTAATTGAAATGTAGCTTTCCAAACTCTATCTAGATGAAATTCCATACTGCCAAAAAAGGCATTGGAGCATTTCCTGGCCCATCCATCCATCCATCCATCGGTTGACCCAACCACTTACTGTGGAAGCAGGCCCTATAACATCTTCTTTCAGCTTTCTTGGCCTATGGGGGACATAATATGGTCTTTTTAATACTCTTTCTCATGGACAGATGTATTTTCAACGAAGGAGGCTTTATTTCAGAAATGAGAACATAGCTTTTAGAAGAGAGCATGAGGCTGTGCTTAACATTTATCATATCTCTAAACTGATACCACCACTAAAGGGGAATGGAAAATCTCACCTTTCCTGATTTAAACTCACTTGAGCTTCTGCTTTAAACATAATTGTATGTGATTAAAGGAAGTCAGTCTTTGGAACCCAATTTGCTAACATTTCATGTAAGATACAGACTGTTTGATTGCACATATTTACCTGCTGCTGTCTTTAAAGGAGATATTTAAAGCTTGAAAGCCAGCCTGGTGTAGTGGGCACTGGGAGATCAGGGTTCAGATCCCTGCTTGGACATGGAAACCCACTGGATCACCTTGGGCAAGTCAAACTCTCTCAACTTCAGAGGAAGGCAAAGGCAACCCTCTTCTGAACAAAACTTACCAAGAAAATATGTGAAAAACCTTAGGGTCACTGTAAGTCAAAAATGACTGGAAGACACACAACAACAATTTAAAACTTATCAGAGGCTTATATTTGATACACACAGCAATTATTCTGCAATCACTCATTTTAATAGGATCATTGTCATCCCCTTCTCCCACCCACTTTGAAATTAGGAAATTTTAGAATACATAATGCATATTCCTAGTATATGATAATTAACTTTTGGTATGGTTTGCACACAAATATCAGTAGGGTATCACCACAGGCAACTAGACCAAACTGACAGTGTGCGTTCAAAAGATCTGCTTTTCGATTTATCTAACTATTTTGCTCCAGTGCTTCTATACTAATAATGTTTGAGAGAAGCTCTATGTTTAGATTCAGAGCTGCATCTCCCAGTACCAGAAGTGAGGCTTCCAGCAAAGCTCTTTAATTCCTTGTCAGAATGAACTTAATTAAATCTCTCTGACTTTTGTTTAAAAAGTAATATAATAAGCATATGACCCTAGATTTGGGCATTTATTATATTCTGAATTTTATTGTTTATCTTTTTCTCAGCAAAGCAAAGAATCATTTTATATCTCTCCCTCCTCCACCCCAGTATCATACAATTTTAGGCATGGTATTTCCAATGGAAAATAATGATCCAGAAGCAAGCCATCCCATTGCGTGGGTAGGATATGTGCATGTAATCCATAGTACTGAGATTAGCTAAAAATGGAATGCAAATAAACACTTTGGATTTGTAGGATTGACAGTTTAAGCTCAGGGTTTCTGAGGTACAACGTATGTGAAAATGGAACAAGCCCCTTACTCCAGTTATACAGAAAGTAGGTCACCATACAGCTGGGCAAGTGAAAAAAAGATTAAAGAATGTTGCCGTTGGCATTTAATCAAGGATCCAGAAATTAATATCTAACTCCTGCCTCTTTGCATATTATGTTTTAAAAGCTGGGCAGGTAACACTTCCAGTGTGTTCCAATGTAACACATTGTACAGTGAGGTGTATAATATCACATCCATCTTAAAATTTATTTGTGACCAAAAAATCTTTTGAATTTATAGGACAAGCGAGATACAACTCCCCTCAGGGCTCATCTGGATTGGCCAAAAGGCTTGGGAATTTTATTTTATTTTTTGAATATCCAAACCGTGTACATCCTTTTTCAGTTTAATCCTTGAGGACCAGCAGGGCTTTTGAAATCCAGGGCAGGAGGTGAGTTTAAAAAATAATCCCAGGAGATCCTGATAATGGCAGAGATAACTCATGTACCTATGGACATCCCACTGAAGTTGGACTGCATGGGGAAGGATGTGGACAGTAGGAAACCCTACTCATACCATTATCCATGACACTTTCACCATAATGCAACACTTCTGGCATGACTGGATATGGGATCAGGAATGCTGTTATGAGGCATGAACCCAAGAACATGTTAGCCTGACATCTACCAGGATTATTGGGGGCCTCAAGAAGCCCTGAGACTGGACCATAACAAGGAGTATCAGAAAGGCTTTCCTGTTCCTTTACAACTGCTATCTCAGTAATACAAGACTTTACTGTTAGCGTTGTTACGCAGCGCGTGATAATCCACATCAATGTGCAGCACCAGAGTCACCACCTTCTCAGATGCAGGCAGTAGCTTGTGAGCTGAAGGAGCACCTCTTCCCTTCCAGAAAGAGTAAAGAGACTCTACAGACAGGCATCTCTCAGATGAGGCTTTAATCTTGGTTCCTCTATGTACAAGGCTATATACACGATCCACAACTCCAACCATCCAACAACAACCCACCGTCAATCCAACACATGTGTCCAGAGGCAACTCCCTTATATACCCAGGGCTCCATGTGGCCTTCTGGCCCTGCCTCTGCCTTCTAGACACCTGTCACTCAACTTGGCAGTTTTTCAGCCTTTTCTGTGCTTTCCAGCACCTTGTGACCATCAGCCGATGTCACTTCCTATGACACAGCACCTGGTGGAAAGTGCTGTGTCATTATGGCTGCCAGTGACCCTTTCATGTCTGGTCACCTGTGTATCACCCCACATTGGACATTTCCCTTGAGACACTGTCTCCACATTCACATCATCTAACTCAGGGATAGGCAACCTTTTAGAGCCGGGGGGCCGGTCCCGCGAAGTCCTTTTGATTTCCAAAATGGCGGCCGTGACACGTTTGCACATGCGCAGTACTCCTGCGCATGTGCAAACGCGGTGCGGCCGCACGGCACCCAAAACGCACGGCGGCAGCAGCAACCTTCCACCTGGGCCGGTAAGTACGGGGACCTGGGCCTTAACCTGTCCGCGGGCCGTAGGTTGCCGGTCCCTGATCTAACCTTTTGCAGTGGGCAATATGAAGGTTCTTTTCTCTGACAGTTTTGAGGTGGGAATGTAAATGAGAGAGTGGCACTGAACAAAGGACCACTGGGTGTGAAGTTTTTTTAAGAGAGATGCTTCAGAGGTTCTGAGCTAGTGTCTGCTAGATGTTGTTAGGTTTCATTTCCCTGCTGTCCTAGCCAGCAAAGCCAATGGTAAAACATCATGGGAGTTCTGGTCCAGCAACTTCTGGAAGAACACAAGTTGCCCACGCCTGTTCTACACTATTACAGGTGCCTAAGTAGCTATTTGGGGAGGCACGTTTGGCTGGGAAACAAAGTAGATCTGCAAATAATAAGGAATGTAAGTATGAACTGTATCAGCCTTAGGACTCAAGTCCATTAAAAATACTAGCTCACATAGCGTATGTATTAGCCCACCTATGTACAAATGTTGTTGTTGTTGTTAGCTTTATTCATATCCTGTATTCTGGCCAAAATTGGTATGTATTATACCAGGTGTAGGAACCTAAGGCCCGGGGGCTGGATGCGGCCCCCTGAGGCCTTTGGACTGGCCCCAGACCGGTCCTGCTGCCGCCGCCACTGCCGCCCCCCGCCACCGCCACCACCGCCCACCATGATGATATTGATTGTTGTTGTTATTACTTGTTCTTGAGGTTTTCTTGGCAACATTTCCACAGGGGTTTTGCCATGGCTTTTCTGGGGCTGAGAGAGTGTGCGTGCATATTTTTTAAAAATATTTTTTAATATTTTTTTTTTTAAAAAAATTATTTATTTATTTATTTATTTATTTTTGGTGCTTCAGCTCCCCAATTGTCTGAGGTACAGCAACCCGGCCCCCAGCTCAAAAAGGTTGCCTACCCCTGTATTATACCATTCATTGTATGTTGCTGGTCAAAAAGAAAGCATTTTTTCTGGTTGTGCAGAGGTGAGTGAGTATTTTTTGCCATGGGCAGCCAGAGAATGAATGACCTTTAGCAAGTGATAAAAACTTTTATATCCCAGCCAGTTCAGGGCTCTCTGTTACCAAATGTTTCCACTTTTTGTGCTTGGTAATATCCTCTTCCCTTTGCTCCCCCACTGGTCCAAGATGATGCTGAGGAGTAAATATGGTCCGCTAACTCTAGATATTATTAACTGTATAAATATTAGGATTCCCTGGTTGTTTAAGACGGATTATTGTTATCGTAGTCTGCAGATCCTAACACCCAATGTGACCCATGACCTCTCAGTTTGAGATATGTTTGAAAAAAGATTTATATGATTCCTCTGTGGATAGCTGTGGGAGCAATATACCAATAACTGCATTAGGGTCTTATATACTTCAAAAATAACTGAAGCACCTGTAAGTTTGTTTTTGTATTTTCTGGATCAGTTTAAGTCTTTCTTAAAACTTTTAGAATACATATTATTATAACTTTTAAAAATATAATAAATTACAATAAAGATACAATATATGATAAATGTATAATTAAGATTATACATTATTAAGAATATTAAAAGATATATCTTTTAAAAGATATACCGTATTTCTTTAGAATGGGAAGTGCTAGTTTACTCTGCTGAGAGAACAGAAAACTTTTACAGGGAGAGATTTAAAATCTTACTGCCTTGCATGTTTTAATTATGTCAGTGTAGATAATTTGTGTGTATTTGCACATGATGATGAACATATGTTAATTAAAGAGATTATTCCATCCCACCCATCCTATCCCTGGTAAAAACTTATTCAGGTGTCCCAGTGGTGGCCTATGTACAGCCAGTGACATGGTTTCCTCCTGGCCCTTTTGGCTATGTTTGTGGTTTGTGAGGGTGAAAATACTCTTGTTTCCAACTTGTGCCAGCATACTTTCTGCTCTGATTTTGACTTTGTAAAAGTGCCATGGAGCACCAGAGGTAAGAAAGAGATAATACAGCAGGCAGATGGCTAGGTGGAGAGACATTAATTAGTCAAGAACGTAAAATGTCAGGGAGCTAAGGAATCAGGGTTGCCAAAGCAAGAAGGGTGACCAGGCGATGGCTGAAAAATCTACAAACATATATAGAAGGAAGAGGTGATGAGACAAAGCATAAAGACTATTTGCTTCCCTTTGGCTCTTTTCACCATCCCAAGTGGATAAAATAACCAGAAACAAAGTAGGGATCCAAAGATTTCTATAATGTCTAAACAGATAAAATATTTAGATGTTTACCTAGGTACCTCTACCTGTGATGTATCTAGATATATGTTTGGCAAACTATTTTTATTCTTTCCATCCATCTTTCACTTTATTTATATCCTGCCTTTCTCTCAGACTGGGACTCAAGGCAGCTTATAAAAAGGCAGAAAATGCAGTAAAAACACATATACCTATGGTTAAAAAGGACAATAAAGGAGCTATCCTAGCTTCCCTTGGGATGGAATTCCAATGTGTGGGAGCTTATACAGAGAAGGCTTCCTCCCACAATCTCACCAACCAGCCTGTGATAGAGAAGTGCTTGCCCTGCAGATGGGACGATATGGTCCTTCAAATAATATGGACCAGAACTCCATGGGGCTTTATAGATCAAAACCAGCACTTTGAATTGTGGACACTGCCTGGAAACAGACCAGCAACTAGTGAATCTGTTGCAAGAAGAGATTTCTTTTTTGCAGAAGGCAGAAAAAATGAAATGCACAGATATGGGATGGATGACACCCAGCTTGAAGCTACATGTCAAAGGGATTTAGGAGTCCTAGTGGACCACAAGCTGAACATGAATCAACAGTGTGATGCAGCAGCTAACACACACACACACACATGATTCTAGAATGGATCAATAGGAGTGTAGTGTCTAGATCAATGATTCCCAAAGTGGGCGGTATGCCTCCCTGGGAGTGGTGGAAGGATCTAGGGGGTGGGGAAAGGGGGCAGCAGGGAGGCCTTCAGTCAAAGTATTGGTGTGCAGGAAAGACAAAGGAACTTTCAAATTTGGGACCCTGCTTAAACTTTGTGAGCTTTGCTGGGACTTGGCTGGCAGGTTGGAGGTGTGCTGCTGCTCCTGTTTTCTTTCATTAGACAGGTTGAGAGAAGAGGTAGCAGAAGAAACAATTTTTTGTGGGGGATTGGCCACTTGAAGCTGTGTGGGGAAGACATGTCTCTGGGGAAGGTGTATCTGTGCTTGATTCTTGGAAAGAGTCCTTTGTTCTGGAATGGCTCCTGTAATTAAAATCTCTCCCTTTCCCAGTCCACATCAGTCTCCAGTCCAGAACATGTGGCCTCTGTAAACCCCATACACACACTCCAGCTGCACCTTTCTCTGCCCTGATGAAGGTTTGAGAGTCCCTCCTCTCTAGGGAGAAGCTTCTCCCTTGCACCTGGTCATCCTGGGGGCAGCAACTGAGCAACTGGCTGAGCAGCAAGCAAGAGGCCTCTTGTCCGTACTGGCCTTTGCTACAAGGCTGGCACAGGTGAGAGGCTTCTTGGTGACTGCTTAGCCATCTGCTCAGTTGCTGCTCCCAGGATGACAGGGCGCAAAGGGAGCAGAGACTGAGCACCTATTGAAACAGCAACCAAGAAGTCTCACACCTGCACCAGCCTTAGCTGCATATCTGGCACAAGCAGCTATTCCCAAGATGACTGGGTGCAAAGGGAGCACAAATTTGTAGTAAAAAAGGCAAAGTTTTTTCCTTGACAAGATTGTCTAGTCGTGTCCAACTGTAGGGGGCGGTGCTCATCTCCGTTACTAAGCTGAAGGAGCTAGTATTGTCAGAGACAATTCCATGATCATGTGGCCAGAATGATTACATGGGGAACAGTAGACCTAATTTCAAAAAATAAGTGGGGGGAGGGGGTGCAACGGTTGTTGCCCAAAAAGAAAGGGGGCAGTAGCCCAAAAAAGCTTGGCGACCACTGATCTAGATTGAGGGAAGTTGTAGTACCACTCTATTCTGCTTTGGTCAAATCTCACTTGCTAAGTCCAGTAATCCCTTCAGGCTTCAGTAGTAAAATTCAGAAAAGCTTTATTCAATAACTAGAGATGTACACCAGAGACTGTTGTCAGAACTGAACAGCAAGCATTAGCAAATCATAGTTAAAGCACATACAATTTTAAATCTTAGGTGGGCTACCTTCTCATTTGTTATAAAAGCAAAACATTCTTTTCTTTCCCTGTTCTCATGAAGCCCTTCTCCTTTCTTCTTCTGCTGGCATTCCCAAAACATTGACCTTGGATCTCCTTGAGACAGGCTCAACTCTCTTCTATCTGCTTGTTAACCAGAATGGAATGTGATCAACAGTTTCTAGCAAGAAACACCCCAGTGTATGTCCCATCATTTCCCACAGTACTTATATAACACATCAAGACCAGTAAATAGTGAGTAAATAAAACTATACCCTTTTAGGTTAACATTTCAGACCATGGCAGTCAAGCTGAATGATGCAGCTCCTGACACCTGGAAAACTGTATCCTGCTCTGGATACCACAATTCAAGAAGAGTGTGGGCAAGCTGGCAAGCTGGAGTGTGTCCAGAGGAGAGCATCTAAAAGGATACAAAGTCTATAAACCATGTTCATATGAGGAACAGCTTAGGGAACTGGGAATGTTTAACCTGGAAAAGAGAAGGCTAAAAAGTGACATGATAGCCATGTTGAAATATTTGAAGGGATGATTTATTGAGGATGAAGAAAGCTTGTTTTCTGCTGCTCCAGAGTCTGGGACACAGAGCAGTGGATTAAAACTACAAGAAAATAGATTCTCCCTAAACATGAGGAAAAGCTTCTTGATGGTAAGAACTGTTTGACAGAGGAATACACGGTCTCAGAACATGGTAGAATCTCTGAGGCTGGATGTTCATCTGTTGGGAGTACTTTGTGTCTTCTTGCATGGCAGGAGGTTGGGCTGGATGGCCTTTATAGTCTTTGTGATTCTACAATTTGTCTTTACTTTTATATCAATGTTTTATATGCTTTTAATTGTATAGTCCATTTAATTCCCTTTTAGTCTTAAGTTATTGTATGTTATATATATATATATATATATATATATATATATATATATTAGCCACCTTTTAGCCATTTTAGATTCTTGGTTTGTTTGTGAGCTATAACCCTGTGTTCTTGTTTGGCAATAATGCTAAGCTTTTGCTCCCTGTTACTTTATTTTTAGGAGCCTGTGAAAGGTACTTTAAATATGTCCATTTTAAAAAATAAAAAAGATAAAAGAGCTCTTGAGTTTTCAGAAGGTTGCCAGATGGCACAAAGTTGCAGATGTTTTAGCCAAAAATAAATAAAATCCCTTTATAAACATTCTTGTACTTGATATCATTCCAGAAGTTGGCTAAGCTGCCTTTAGCTGATTAAATTCAGATCTAAGCAGCCAAATCTGATGTCTGTCTGTCTGTAGCTTTAGACTTACTTACCCCTAAATATAGATTTGTAGTATTACACAAATCCTTATATAAATTAGCATTATATCAATATAGATTATTCCTTTGATTGCTCAACTAGCATTTGTAGTTTTAAAAAGGTGTCTGCCTTCTTTCAAAGAAATTTGACATTCTTTCCACTTATTTTAGTGAGTGCAGAAACAATTGGTTGCTGATTCACTGAAATATTTTACTGGCTTTTCTTCACTTATGTCTCTGTTTTCTGTCTGTTTCTCCAGATTTACTGGGGATTTTAGAACAGAAATTGTGGCCTTCAAATTATCCAATGTCTAAATAAAGATGCCAGCTGGATGATAGACTACAGTTCTCACTGTGTTGTACAAACATTATCCTGTTGAGCTCCTTGATACAACACAAGCATTCAAATTTCTGAGCTTTGAGACCACCTTGTTTGGTCCATTCTGCATTCTCTTGCTAGGATGAAAATACAGGATGAAACTATTGTACTGAAGAGGTAGTTACAGTCTGACTCCCATATCTGAAGCATTGGAAACCATGGTTTCACTTACCCATGTTAGGAAAAAAGTCTCTGTAGGGGTCTGGAAGTTCTCCTGCATGACTCTATGGTCAATGCCCATTGGAAGTTGACCATAAAGTCAGGTTAGAGGGCCTACAGATGCCTGGAGAGACTACCTCTTTAGGCATCTGGAGGTGCTCAAGCATGATTCTATGGTCAACTTATGGTAGAAATAGAGCTTTTCCTATTATCTGCAGCTCTCACTATCTACAGTAAGTCTGGGAATGCATGCCCTGCAGATATAGGGGTTAAACTATAGTTTGCAAGGCGCAACATAGCATAGAAGCAAAGAGAGAGATTGATGGAATTGCTGTAAACCCATCTGTGACATGGAGCTGTCTTTCAGCATCCACTTCTCTGTAGCTACAAGATTTTTGGCCTGAACAGGCACATGCCTCTTGAAAGACATATACATCTCCTGGACTTTCAAAATTTGTAATGTCATATTTGGTCCCCATTCTGATACATACTTGTCTACTCAGATGTAAGCCCCACTGACTTCAGTACGACAGTATTTTAGGGGTATGATCTTGAATGCATTTATCTGAAGTAAGTTCCACTGAACACAGAGACACTTAATATCTGCATCTGCTTTACCTGATAGAAATCTTGCCATTTACAGACCAAACCGGTCTTGATTGTTTAATCAGAGGTATTTATGATATTATTATTATTATTATTATTATTATTATTATTATTATTATTATTATTATTATTATTATCCCTCCTGGTATAGGAACTCAAGGCATCTATATTCATGATTCATGACATTAAATCCAGGAATGTCAGCCTAGGGCTTGGTCACCCGTTCAGTAAGTCACCATTGTTCAACCTTCTTTTTCTCACTGTAATGCTAAAATGAATTTTACAGCATTACATAAAACCTTCCTCACAAGCTTGTTGCCAGGATGAATGAGCCATTAGCATGATATTCATTACCTAGAATGAAGCAGCAGCAGCAACAATAATTATAATATAATTCCATATATAGTCCTCAGTGGGTGTCCACTTTTCCTGGATCTGCTGCAGATACTGTATGCTGTTTAATGTAAAAGAAAATACATCATGTAAATGCCTGTATTTGTCTTTAAAAGCACATGGCATGTGCATCAAAGTCTAATATGATAATGTAGAGAACAAGATGGCAAAATTGTAAAATGATAGCAATCAAATGTTAAAAACAGCTGCTGGGCATGAGAGGAAGCTTGCTGCTTCCAAATTTTAACTCACTCACTTAGCTGACATTTGGGTACGATTCATTAAAATGTTTAGAAAATCAATAGGTTTGCCTGAGAGGCTACCAGATGGCTTCACTTGGTTAGCCAAATGCACCCTCTAAGGCAACCAATAAACTCTGGAATAATATATAAAAACTTGACAACTATAGATTGCCCTTGCTGTGGTACATGTGCTTAAGTTTTTATGCGTTAGCTAAACAAAGTGCTACAAACCAGGAATTATAGCTGGCCAGCACAAAAATCCCTAGACTCATAAAATGTGACCTTTAGAGATCAATTTCATCTATATTAGGTGCAGTTTTATAGAGCAAATAAATTATAGAATCTCTTCCACTGCAGATGCTGTGCAAATAGCAGAAATTAAAGATCTTGTTATTTCTCATTTTTCTAAGGAAATGTAAGGCTCTGTGTCCTTTAAGTTGTACTTTCAGTAATTAAAAACTCTGTTGCATGAAAATGTTACTTCATTCCTGCATATTAATGGGATTATCAAGGCTAAACTGAAGAGAGGTTTGGGTCAGCTAGAGTTTATTTAGGGCTTTTCAAAGGTACTCAAAGCATTTCAAACACATTATTTTAGTTATCCCAATGATCACCACATAAAGTGGAATGGTATAAATCCCAGTTTTCTTTATGGAGGATAAGGTTGTGAAATAGTGGTGTGTCAAAGGACAGCGTATGAATTAAGAATTAAGATTTGAGTGAAGACTTGTAGCTGATAGTTTAAGCTCTTCGTTGTTAAACATTAGTGTAATTCATGGATGCACGCCACAGAAATGACAAAGAGTGTTGCCTGTGCCCTAGGTCATAGCTTAGTGGCAAATCACATACCTTGCCTGGAGAGGGTCCAAGGTTCAGCTGGTGCTATGCCCAGTTCAAAAAATCAGGTAAAAAAAGTGATAGAAATGTTTCTGTTGATGACCCAGATCCACTAGAAAGGCTGACTACATAGTCTAGCCATCCATGTAGCTAGTATAATTCAGATCATTAGAAGCAAATCTTTGCCTGCCAGCAGTTGACCGTTTTTTGAAGAAGGACTTGCTCTGTCAAGACACACTTTCTCATTAAGATTTAAGAAAAAAAGTATTCATTAAAGTTGTGTGCCTTCAGGTTGCCTGCCGTCTTATGATGACCCCATGAATTTCCATAGAGTTTTCTTAGGCAGAGAATTCTCAGAGGTGGTTTGCCATTGCCCCCATCTGAAATGCAGCCTACAGCACTTGGTATTCCCTGATGATATTCCTGCCAAGGACAGTATTAACAGGTATGATCCTACTTAGTTGCCAAGATCAGACAAGGTTTGGTACCTTTAGGGTTACATCCCTAATCACAGAGCAGATGTTTCCAGCCTACAACCTCTACCCCAATTTTTCTAACATCAAGCCTGGTGAAGATTCAAAAGCTTACCTTTTTAATGATGATTTAGTGGTCTCAATAAAACTCATGATTTTCTCCCTGTGAACAGCATTATCAGCCTGAGATAGCAGTAAACTAACCAGGAATTGCTTTTATAGGTCACAGAGTAAAATTCTGCTTTGATAAGCATAATGCAAGAATTTATGCCTTGATAAACATAACTTCTTTGTCATGATGTGTCAGTCTCCAAGTTCTAAAAAATGTTGCTCTAGAAAATTAAAAGAAGTGCAAATATATATGTGTCTTAGAAATTCATAGATGTTTCTCATTGATTTTGATGAGATAAAGATAGAAAACAATGGCATACATTCTCCCAAGACAAAACAGATTGGGCCTCTGTTAAATAAAGTTTTAACCATACCCACTGTAGATTACAGTAGTACACTTTCTGTGGAACTACCCTTGAAATGTGTCTAGAAGCAGCAGCTAGTGCAAAATGCTCCAGCCAAGATTCCTAGTGTTCTCTTTTTAAATCCTTTTTATACCAGTCCTTTTTCATAGATCTTTTCATAGCTCCTTTTTATTTTGTGCTTGCTTTCAGTTTTTCATTTGCACCCACTTCTGGTTCCATGCTCAGTTCAGAAAGCCCTAAGCAGTTGGAGATCGGAACATTTGAAGATCAGATATCCTCTCAATTTAGTAGCCTTGTAAGTTTGTTGTTGCCTTCAGAAGCCCTGAGCACCATAATCTCTCTCATCAGAGGCGCAATGTGGTGGGTGGTGACATGAAACCATTCCTTTTGGTCGGTGCAGCCCTGTTACAAGACACTTTCTTAAAGGGAGTTAGATTGTCCCCTTCTTTGTTGACTTCTATGCATGTTGCTAAGACTTATCTTCTACTACACCTGGAGCATTTTTGAATCTTGTAAGTTGTAATTGTTTTTGCCTGTTTAATTACCTATGATGGTGACATCAGCAGAGCTAAAAACAAAACCTTGAGTCTGTTCTTTCACTGCCCCTTTGTAACTTATAGATTAACTTTCTCATCTTGCTTATTGAGGGAAGAAGGCATAAAAGTAATATTTCTTTCCACAGAGAAACCTCTTAAGATGGGAGGAAGGATCTATTTTGAAACAGAATTCACTTATCAATAGGATTGCCACCTTTTGGGGAAAAAAGGTTCTTGGGCTTGCATAGTAGCACAGCAGACAGTAATTTGGCAAGGTGCAAGAAAATTTCTTACCATGAAATTTTCATGACTCTTGATGTTTAGCCAATGATACAACTCTTAAAGACACAGGAGTTCTCCGATGTTAGGGACCGTATTTATCAAGATGCCTAACTGGATGCTAAGACCTGAAAATACTAAATGGAACAGTTCACTCAAGGTCACAGTGGCATAGCAGGTAACAGGCCCCAGACAGATTAATCCATAGACATCTGTTTGCTCTCCCTCCTATTGCAAGATGTGGCACAGGAAGGCACATTGAGGGAACTGTGGATAAACGGATAGCTTCTCCAGTGCCATCCCTTTCTCATAGCCTCTAGTGTTTCTTAAAAGATTTCTTGACTGTAAATCATTTTACATTGTTCTCCAGTGTGAAAAAATAATTGCTGATTTAAATATGCAGAGTTTTGAAATCACTTCAGAAGGAATGTGCTCAGTCATCCATACACTGCAGCCAAATCCTGGATAAGTTCCATTCATGCCCCAAACATGTGATCCTTGCTTGGATAATTGGGAAAGTCTTCCTGCCCTTTGCCTGCCTTGCCAATGACTTTCACAAAGTGTTGAACTCTGATGATAATAATAATAATAATAATAATACTAGCCAACAAAAAGCAAATCTTACTGCATTTCTGCCATGTATGGATTGCTGAAAACTATGCAGAAATGAAATGGATCAATAAATCCTTCTTTTAGCTTACCAGTACAGTGAAGGAAATCAAAATGTTCTGATAAATAAGAGCCAGTTTGAATACCAAAGAACTAATGTGATACTTCATCACTTGCCAAACAGATTTCCTCTAATTTGTGTGGATATGCATGAGAGAGAAAGAAATGTAACAGTGGAAATTACAAACTGAAAGTGATATAAAATGGATTTTCATAATTGTGCAATTAATCATTTGTTTCAGATTTATTGCATTACAGAGAACATATTTCCTAATTATGCTAAGCATACATACAGTGAGAAAGTCTCTGGATACATTTTATCAAGGAAACACATTCTTTAATATTCTGTGTTCAGCATTATAGCGGTTTTGGTGAATCTGATGAGTATGCTTTTCATGAGATTTTTAAAACCTTGCTCATTGTATTCTGTCTGCTTCTGCGTCACAGGATGATGAGTCTAAACTGAGGTTGCATTTGCACTACAGAATTAATGTAGTTTGACAACACTTTAACTAACATGTCCCAATGCTGTGGAATCCTGGGATTTATAGTTTGTTCTGGCACCAGAGTTTTCTGATAGAGAAGGCTAAATATCTCACAAATCTATAAATTCCAACATTCCTTAGCAGTGAGCCAAGGCAGTCAAAATGTTGTATGCAGGTGCAGCCTTTGACATACGTGTACAGAAGAATGAATGATTGCACTGCAGAGGTGGGCAATTGCCAGATGCTGGGGCCTCACCTCTCTACCATATCCTCTAGTCTTCTAACTGAGCCCCTCTCTGAATTATTTGTTCATTGCTAGAAGTGTCCTTCACAGGACATAGTTGCACAGCTAGGGAATACTTATTGGAATTACACAGTGTACAATAGTGAGATTTAACCCTCCCTTCTTACCTCTGCCCTTCCAGTTAGGGAAAGGAAGCTTCTGTTGGTGCTGACAAATATTTGTCTTCCAATATAAAAAAGCTCTGCCTGGTTAATTTCTGTGTCTGCTATAGAGACACAGGACAAGTATTTAGATAGAGACACAGGACAAGTATTTAGAATATGGAAATATGGCAATCACAGTTGTGAGAATGATATGTAGGTTTATTTGGCTGTAGGTATGTAATAGGCTGCCAAGATGTGCTTTCCCAGTCTGGATATCTCTAGCAAAATGCATGTGTGCATAATAATCACATGTAATGTCCTTTCTTCCTTTTAGATTGGGGGTGGTTTGCTTTGCTTGCCAAAGTTTCCAGATATGTAGAAGGTCCCATGGCATTTCTGGACAGGTCTGAAAAGAATCCTGCCTGAAACCCTGGAGAATCTAAATCCCATTTGGGGGCAAAAGCGTAATATAAATCCAAATAAATAAATAAGTAACCTCTGTCAGTCAGCATCAACAGCTGTGCATAGATGAGCCAACAGTCAGGCAATTTTCTTCCTGCTCAAAGAAAGAATTTGAAGGTGATTCACAATTCAGGACTTAGTCTGTACAAAAATTGCATGTGGTTTTTCATAGAGAGCAGAATTTTCTGCAGGGAAACAGCATTTTCTATGTGTAAAATAATATTTCACTCTAGAAATATTAATTCATGTGCAGTAAAGGCTGTTTTCTGTGCAAATCATCCATATACACAAGTACCCAATTGCTCCTTTTTTATATACATAAAACATTTTCTGTGCAGGAATTAATATTTTCTAAATTGAAATTTTAATTTCCATGCAGAATTTTTTTTCTGCACAAAACATTCATGTGTGAATTTTGCACAGAATAAGTCCTGAACTGTGAAGATTCTCATCAGTCCAGGATTCTGCTCATCAGGTTTTCTCAATACCAAAAACAAAGAAACAAAAACAAAAACAAACCCCAAACAAACCATTTTTGGAGTATTTTACGATATCCTTTCCATCACTACATCATACTGAAGGTTCTTTGTTACAAAATTAAAAGTGGTTCTGATGTAGGAATTGTCTAGACCATAATGTTAACAGATTGACTCCTACTTGAAAAGGTATTGACAAATGGTAAAAACCTGCCCATTAATGGCTCAAAAAATAAATAAATCTGAAAATATCATTCTAAGGCCAACACTGAGTGCATTTTAGCTTTGCACAGGGAGTCTTAACACATTTATGCTACAATGACGAGCTAGAAAAATTGGTACATTAAACTGAGCTGTCGGTGGAGTCATTAGAAGCCATCTTGAATGAGTTTAAAATCTCTTGTCACTAAACAAAGTGCTGTGGATAATATAAAAACCTTCCCAGATTGAGTTTGGCCTACCTTTCTTTTAGAAATTGCTTTGCAGAGGTCTGAACCCTTGCATCCCTCACTCCCTTCCATGAGGCAGCTATTGTACCAAATCAGTATTTTGGGATGATTTCCTAGACTCCGCAGAATAAATCTGATTCAAATTGAAAACAAAATAATATCTCTTAGTTACTAGATGTTTTATGTTCCTTTCATAAAAAGTGTGCAGCTCTCGCACATGCAAACCCATTTCAGATTTCATTCAAATGGAGATTTGGGACATATGTTAATTTCCATTACCATGCTGGATTTTTTACTGTGTCAGGAAAATTCACCAGGTTCCCATTCTAATTCTTCTGGTTTAGCACAGTGTTTGCATATCATAGGTGTGATGGGTAATAACATTATTCTGGCCTAGTCAATTAAAATGATTGCTTAGTCAAAAGAGAATATCTTTTGTACCGTAGCTGTGAAAGTTAATGTAATTTCATTACAGATAAAAACTTGAGAGCAGTGTGGCACTATGGCAGTTCAGTTGTATATCCCACCATTTGCCCATCAAATTGCTAGTTGATAATGTAGGTCTCCATCATTTCCTGACAAAGGGGAGGAAGGGATGCCAGGAGAACAAGAGGCTTAATAAAAATGAATGCTTCAACCCTTAGCCTGTTAACCTTTTGATCTCTTTTAGAAAGGACATGTGTATGGCCTGGAGACACATGCTTTACATTCTGATGTGAGCTGGTGGGACCAAAAGCTCATCTGGTCACAATAGGGGGAAAGCTGGAAATGAATGGAGATGAAATTCCATTTCAGGGTTCTGTTAAAGACCCAGCTGAGTGCTCCAGATATTTGAAAGTTTGCTCATCATGTGACCTAAATCAAAAATGAACTCTTGGAACATTTGGCCCTCCAGTCAAGGAATCAATGGACAAATATTCATATTGTGATTTGCTAATCCCTTTTGGGGGCAAAAAGTGTGGAGAAGAAAAGCATCTTCCATTTTACTTAACAGAAAAGATATACCTTTGAGTAGCTAAGAAATTATAACTGAGATAATCTTAATTCTTAAATTAACAGGCCAGGGTCAATTATCCAATGACAAGACCCTTTGCCTTTGGAGTGGGCATAAACCAAAGGTTGGAGGATCAGTTTTGGCACTTCCAGATCCCAAGTGGGCTGCCCTTGCTGCCTTTCCAGCAACCCACAGTGTTACTCCAGTCACATTTTAAAATAATTTTTTGGCTGTCTTGAAGTGACTCCACTTTCCAAACAGTGTTTAAGAGGGAAACTTCACCCCCTAGAGGTATTTTGGATAGGAAAAGTGTTTTTCCCCCCCAGCTGTGGATGTTAAAAAAAAACATGGGGAAGAATGGGGAAGAATGTTTTGGGATGTGGGAGGATGAAGAGCCACCTTTGGACTTCCTTCAGCTACTTGTGTCTCAAATTGTCTGGTCGCCATATCCAATTTAAGTGCTGGTTTTTGTTTTTGTTTTCTATATACATTTACCTATTTCCCTTTCTATTGGTCATTTTAGCTTTCTCATGCCCTCATTTTAAGGAACTGTTTATACCATGTGCTAAATGAGTAAATATCAGGGCAGAAGGAATAAGCACCACTGAAAGCAGGAAGACTGTCTTCTGAGTAAATATGCACATGTTGTTTGCCATTTTTTCATTTGTGGTTTGAGCGTTGGACTAGCTCTGGGAGACCAGGATTTGAATTACCCCATGGCTATGAAACACACTGTGTTACCTTTGGACATGACACACACTCTCAAACTTACAAAAAGGTAGTGGCATACCTCCTCTGAATGAATCTTGCCATAATAGGTAGGGTTACCAGAAGTCAGATGGGTGGTGACACTCCTCTCTTCCATGACAACTGGAAATTCTATCTGGATTTGGATAATGCCTAGCTTTGAATGTAAATTTACACTGGGAAAGAACTGGGCCTCTCCCCATGTGCATTTTGCAATACCAAGATTTGTTCTTATTTATATATGTGCATATTTTTCAAAAATAAAGTGAAATCTAACATAGACAGGGCCTGGTGCCATAGTCTTAGCCATGCAGTGTCAGAATTTGGTCAAGATGGCAAAAGTTATTAATAAGGAAGTACACACAAGCTAGGGGAGGTTGCAACAGTTTGCTTTTGCCTGAGACTGCTGGGAAGGACAAGATTCTGCCCCTACTATCCTCTTCCCCCTGCTGAGTTAATTACATTTGCAATTTGAACTCAGTTTGCAGCAGTTGAAGTAAGCTGAGGACATGGGAGAAAGGTGGGGGAGAGAAATTAAGACCTTTTCAAAGCAACTGAGAAAGCGGGATGTCAGATGGTTAATCTGGACTTCCTCTACCAAACTGGTGCAGTTGGAGAGTATGTGATCCTCTAACCAAGTTACAGTGGTCTGTAGTGCAATAGTTAATGATAACCTTCATATTTGTACCCTGCTTTTAATGCAACTCACCATATACAATAATGGTAACGGTAGTTAAATCATGTGGGTAGAGTGATCAATGTGTTCCAAGAAGCATGTGGTGTGGAATCTCAAGCAAAATTTTCTGTCTAGTTTGAAATTTTGTCAGGTACTTTCAAAAATGCAGAACTGTCTTCATCCACAACTTCTTCACAGCTTTCAGGCATTTACTGTTTCAAATTCTTCATTGTGCAATGTTACATTTAGTATTAATGTGAACATTTATTAAACTTTCACTAGCACAAATAAGAAGATTCAGTAGCAGAAGCAAGTAGAATGATATGAATATACACACTCATCTTTGTGAAGGGGCAATAATGTTTCAAGCCATTTTTGCTGATGAGACCAGATGCGTACTTAGTTTAATGCAGTGGAATTGATTTCTGTTTGCTAGCCTATCATTCCCCTCAGCAGGGGAAAATCAATACAGATCAATCATGTGTGATTTTGCATGCCATTAGATCCTGATTTAACCTCTGTAGCCCCCTCCCCTACTGTGGACCACACAGTATGATAGAAGATTGATTGCTTCAGATAATCTGGGCATGACCCTTGCATTGAAACATTAGAAGTCCTACCTCCTTTCCTAATACTTTTAAACCTAATTATGACACACGGGGCTTTTGGAACTATGCCATTCTTCTTCTGGGGAAATTGGAATTATGGGCAGGAGTCAGATCAGGCCATGCTGACATATTAACCCTGAAACTGAAATTCAGTAAATTAACTTTTATGGGAAGAATAAGTAATCCTCCTAACCCTGACCTAACAGCCTGGGCCAAAAGCATGTAAACAACAGATTCTTTAGCAGATGCTGTTGTGTCCGTCTGAGACCAGCTGACACTTAGAATTGCTCCTCTCTTTGCAAATTTTGTACTTCTTAACAATATCTTAACTGAAAGTTTATGAGATCTTTACATTTAGCCTGACTCTGGTGACCAGGGGTAGTCTGTAAAGTATACTTTTATTTAAATTGCAAGCTTTATGCAATTAATCATTTTGACTAGTAAGAATTGCATCTATTAAAAGATGAGAGCATGTAGGCCACTCAAAAAACATGATACCCATTCAGATTTGGATATGGGGGGGGGAAGATAGAAAGAGGCTGCATCCACACTGCAGAATTAAAGAAGTTGGACAACACTTCAATGCCTATAACTCTGTCTTATTGCCTATAACGCCTATAGGCCTTGGATAATGTAGTTTGGTGAGGCACCAGAGCCCTCTGACAGACCAGGCTGAATACCTCACCAAACTACAAATCCCAGGATTCCATAGGATAGAATCGTGACAGTTGAAGTGGTGTCAGACTTTAATTTTACAGTGTGGTTACATCCAGAGAGATAGCAAGGGATAACTTTTATTCAGTTGGGGTTGAAACTATGAAATCAAGATCTTTCTGGAAGTGGCATTTCTGAGGCTTTCCTTTCATGATCACAAATAACTGACTATCTCAGTACTTGGGAAGTAATGTGAAAAGATCCTAAAATGCAAAGAAATATAACTCAGCACAAAAGTCAGAATCATTACCATGTATGGATGTGAGAGTTGGACAGTCAAGAAAGAAGATAGGAAGAAAATAAATGTATTTGAGATAATGTGGTGCTGGAGAAGAGTGCTGAGGATCCCATGGACAGCCAAAAGGACAAACAGATGGGTCCTAGGTCAGATCAAGCAAGAGATAACCCTAGAAGCCAAGATAACAAGACTTAAAAATGTCATACTTTGGACACATCATGAGAAGGCATGAATCACTGGAAAAGACAATAATGTTAGTTAGGAAAGGTGGAGGGAAGTAGAAAGAGAGGCGGGCCACATGCTAGATGGATGGACTTTATTAAAGAGACCATGAATATGGGTTTGCAGGAGCTGGGCAGAGCAGTAGAAGATGGGAGGCCCTGGAGATGTCTCATCCAGAGGGTTGCCATGGGTCAAGATCGACACAAAGGCAGTTAACAAGAACAGCAGCAGCAACAACAAAATGTGTCTTTTAAGCCTGGATCTTCCATGGTGCTGTCAGGTGCTAAATTTTGCTTATTTTGATGAGTTGGTCATCGAACAGTTAGTATAATTATGGTGAATCATGTTTTCCAATTTGAAATGTCAGTCTGTTTCTAAAGATCAAGTCACTGGACTGTTAAACTCACAATTATTATTTCTGTGATCAGTGTACAGAACCATGAACACAGTTTTCAAACAATGAGTTAGGGCCATTGTTCCACATGCCTGACATTCAGTACATATCAGATTTTATTTTAAAAATGTGTGTGTGTGTGTGTGTGTGAGAGAGAGAGAGAGAGAGAGAATGAATTTGTATCCTTTGAGTAATAATGTTTTAATGTTTTAATGTTTAATTTTTATTTAATTTTATTTTTAAACTGACAGTTTCAAGATCTCAGAAGAGATCTTTGGCTGCAAGACAGTTATTGTACTTTCTGGAATTTGAATCAGAAGCAAAAAGGTGTTGTTTTGCTTTTTGTATTGCTATCTGTCTTATTATTTGGGAATGCCATAATCACGTATAGTCTGTAAGCAAACAATCAGGGAGCTGAACTATATATGCTCTGAATCTATTAACTGTGGAACTCAGTGGTGAGGTTTCAGCAGCACTAATTGTTGTTCTTATCCCTCTCCTCATACCCTGTTATTTTCTCTTTACCACTGCATGTTACTTTATCCATCATAACACAGAGCTTCAGTCATTAATTTAAGTTCTCTTCCCAGGTTGCTGGAACCACACAGTATCTTATTGGTTGCCTTTATTAGAACCACATAGGAGGCCTGGGACAAGGGGGATTATTGTACAATACCTCAGCCTGCTCTATTTGTGACATCTTTATTCCTTCAATAAATCTAAGTATTACTATCAACTCATCTGTCCAGCTAGAAGCTACATTTGCAATACTAGATTTCTGAAGAGGTCAAGTCCATTTTGAAGAGCAGCTTCAGATATGAAATGAGGTTTACTCAACAAGGTTGACCCATACTTCTTTTTTTAAAAATGCAAATCTCTGTGGTTCCAAGTGCTGTGATATGAATTTTCAGTGCAAAAAGGGAGCTTTAAAAGGAGCTCAGAGCTTTCCCTATATTTACTTGTCTGTAAATATACCTGTTTGACGCATATTCATACATCCCCCAAAATGTGGTCACTTGGCATGGTGATTTTTTTTTTTTTTTAAGAAATGATATCCTTACTCTTTGCATGTAGCTTGCCAAGGCAGTGTGACCTTGAGGGCACCTAATCCTGAACTGGGAGATACTTCCTAAATAATAGGTCAGCTGCCACTTGTATGAGTAGGGTTGTCATATTGCCCATCTTGGGTGGCCTTTAGCTGGATCCTAGCTATGTCAGTCTGTGCCCACTTGGACTTTTGTTGATCATCTGCTTTTTCATAGTGTCATAGAAATATAGAGCTGGAAGAAACCATAATGGTCATCCAGTTCAACCCCCTGCCATGCAGGAATTACACAATCAAAGTACTCCTGACAGATGGCCATCCAGCCTCTGTTTACTCCAGAGAAAGGGACGCCATCACTCTCTGAGGCAGCATATTCCACTGTTGGAACAGCTGTTACTTTCAGGAAGTTCTTTCTAAAGTTTAGGTGGGATCTCTTTTCTTATAGTTTTAATCCATTGCTCTGTATCCTGGTCTCTGGAGTAGCAAAAAACAAACTTGCTCCATCCTCAATCTGAAATCCTTTCAAATATTTAAACAGGGTTATCATGTCACCTCTTTATACTCAGCTCCCTAAGCTGCTCTTCCAAGCATATTGGTCGCCCTCCTCTGGACATGTGTCAGCTTATCATTATCCCAAAATTGAATTGTGGTGCCCAGTACTGTACACTGTATTCAAGGTGAAGTCTGATCAAAGCAGAATAGACTGGTACTATTACTTCCCTCTGCCACAGAACAGAATTGCACAAACTGTATCTGGTCTGAAAGTCTGTGCCTGATCTTCGGCACCAAATATGCCATCATATGCTGATTACTGATTAGCAATTAAAGTAGAATTTAAGGATATAGCCATGTTAGTCTGTAGAATTACTATGTAGAGATCATGTAGCACCTTTGAGACTAACTGAAAGAAAGAAGTTGGCAGCATGAGCTTTTATAGACTTCAGTCTACTTCCTCAGATCCTTTTGGTGGAGTGGAAGCCAGGGACAGACATATGCCTTTGATGTGTAAGAATCTCAATTCAAATTCAAAATTCTTTGTGTATGCAAATGAAATAGCAAGTCCAGTTTTAATTATTATCATTTGTGGAGAAATGTCAGGGATGATGGGAGTTGTAGCTCTTCACCTCTGGCTCTAACTCACCACCTTGTTGTGCAGCAGAGCTGACCAGCTTTGATCAGTGGTTGATGCTTCTTTCCCAAGCAGCAGAGTTTCAGAGAATAGGCTGAAGACCCTGACAAACTCTCCAAGCCTTCTCTCTCTTCTTCCTGAGATGTCTCCAAACTTCTCCAGGATTCTTCTGGTTCTTGTATCTTCCCTCAAGACACCAGACAACTCAGTAGTCTTATATAAAAGATCTACTTTATTCTACTATATACATAAATACTATATGCCCTACAAATCACAATCTCTACACTTCACAATATCTCCAAAACCACTCCAAACTACTCCACAATGTACATTAGCAAACATTGCAATTTATAGCCATTGTTAGACACCACCCACCAGTCAGTTTCCACCCAGTGGGTGTGTACATACATCTTGATTGGTCCACATAGATCATCCCATACCTAAGACCAACCCAAGTGTTTCATCACTTTACCTTGACCACTTAATGAGTCTCAGGTGTTTGCAATCTATCACAGGTGTTCTCAATATACCTTCTATAACTTTGTCCTTGGCTCTCAAGGCTTCTTAATTATATTATCTTTTTCACCTGTGTATCTTCCTGATTGCTCCTGCTTAGTCACTTTGACATTCACATACATATTTTTATTTCTATTACTGTATATCCCATGTTGCTTTTTCCTTAACATAGCCATTGGGTATGGAAATGAGGTGGCAAGATCAGTTTGGCCTTGGAAACCAGGCTGTAGGTGGGGAGAATAGATTATTATAGGATGCCCCCATGAGGATGGGGTCAGATAGTGTTGAAATGTGTGTAGTAAGCCACACACATTCAATCAATTGCTGAGGGACTGCAGTTTATGGATGAATTCCAATTTTGCTGTTTATCTTTTCAATCTACCTTTGTTGTTCTTTTGTTCCAAGGACCGCTGTTCTGAGGTCTGAGATGGAATGCCCATCAGCACTCTACATCAGGCAAACAAGCCAGTCCCTGCACCAGAGGACAAATGGACATAAATCAGACGTTAGGAATGGGAGTACACAAAAACCAGAGGCTGAACATTTCAATCTCCCTGGGCTTCTAGGCAGTGATTAGCTATGCTCAGTATCTTGAAGCAGATTGTGAAGCTGCATCAGTTTGACCAGAAATTTCTTGTGCTAGCTTGAACTTATAAATATCCAGTGTCATCTAAGTGGGAGGAAAATCTAGGTTTCCTTTTTGGTGTTCATACAGCAACAATGAGTAGGAGAGCCCTGTCTTCTATGGGCCTTTGCAGACTGCCAGAAATAGTGCAAATTGAGGCCACTTTAACTGCCCTGACTCAGTGCTAGGGAATCATGGGAACTGTAGTTTATTGTGGCACCATAGCTCTCTGACAGGGAAGGCTCAATGTCTCAGAAAAAAATACAATTTCCATGATTCCCTAGCACTGAGCCAGGGCAGTTAAAGTGGACTCAATTTGCACTATTTCTGGCAGTCTACAAAGGCCCTAAATTTTAAAATAATTTCACTTTTTGAGCTGCTGGAAATAGTCTACGGTTGCCAATACCTCCCTTCCATCAGTTCCTACCTCTTATTATTAGATCCTGTTTTGCTAACACTCACTTCTAGTCTGCTAATTTAACTGATTTATAAATGGCAGCATCAGTATTAAAGTCTGAGATAAATTGCTTCCAAAAAGTGTCAGGTCTGACTAGGAAGAGTACACACCAGTCTACATGAAATAGGGAGCCAGCATGCTGCAGTGGGTTAAGTTGGACTAGGGCTCTGGAAGATCAGAATCTGAATCCCCTCTTGGCCATGGAAACCCACTGAGTGACCTTGAGCAAATCACACTTTCTCAACCTCAGAGGAGGGCAATGGCAAACTTCCTCTGAATAAATCTTGCCAAGGAAATATTGTGATAGGGTTGTCATGAGCCAGAGTCCACTTGAAGGCACATAATGAGCATAATCTACATACAGGAAGGAATATGATAAGGACGTTGCCTGTGTAAGAAAAGGAAGAGTAAATTACTTGATAAGTGAATTGAGAGTTACTTTGTTAAAGTAACAGTGCAGCTGTCATGTGCTAACTCAGGAATGTGTTCAGTAAGCCTTACTGTTGAGATGGCATGTGTAGAATAGCAGCCCAAGATTTCTTATGATTATCTTAAGTTTTATTTCTCTTTTGAGAGTCACAGTACCCATTATATGCAAAAGTATCTGAAAAAAATTAACTACCTATATATTTTCTTCCTATAAAACAACTTTGAAAAAGGTTAGAACCTTAACCTCTTCTCAACTCTTTCTTGCATTCTTACCAAAAAAAGGTGTATACCCTCCCCATTTGTGATTTTACTGATTTGATTATTTATGGGTTTGATCAATATACCCTCTTTAGGACTCTAGTTCCTCCAGCACGACTCTATGGCCCACTTTTGCCAGAAGTTGCACAGGTGAGTGTAGAGTTTCCTATATAAAACTCTTCTCTATGTGTTTGTAGGTCCTCCAACACAATTCTTTGGTTAACCTCCAGTGGAAATTGACCTTAGAGTTGTGCTGGATGACCTAGAGATTCCTAGAGAGGTGTTAGGTTAAAAAAAAGTATTTTTTTTTATTTGTGGTTTTTCCACTTCCATGGGGTCCTGTGTCCCTAACCCCAGTGAATGTGCCCACTGTAATATACAAATGGGGCCTGTTAGATTTAGGGAACTTGAATATGGTGACCCTATGTAAGAAATGCATATGATCCCTTCCCTTTTTCCTGTGGCC
Source organism: Phrynosoma blainvillii (assembly GCA_026167975.1). Classification (NCBI taxonomy): domain Eukaryota; kingdom Metazoa; phylum Chordata; class Lepidosauria; order Squamata; family Phrynosomatidae; genus Phrynosoma; species Phrynosoma blainvillii. The sequence continues at coordinate 271,789,481 of JANUYF010000002.1, forward strand.
TTGGAAAAATTGGTGAAAGGTTTTCATGGATAAGGAGGGAAAATATTCACAGACTACACTCCTCATTTCAGTTGAGTTCCATTTGTAAGTGAAATAAAATGAGTAGGGAATGCTTCCACAACCCAAGACCCCTCCACAAAAATCCAAATGTAGCCCCAACAATATTGCCACACCAAGACATTTTCTCAATTAGCCAACCTTGGTCTGTTATCCTCCTGAACTAAAATGATATTTTTGTTCATGTTGATTTCTGTGATTACTTTTTACTTTCCATTATTTTTCCTCCTGATAAAAATGTATTGCTCCTGAAGAAATCAAATCCAGTCTTCAGTATATTTAGCATGAGAGCAATAAAGAACATTAATGCACTTCAGAAAGGAGAGAACAGCAGAGCTGGTATCATCTTCCATTTGGAGAAGGAAGGATCACCATGGAAACTGTTTTCCTTGAAATCTGTGCACTCCAGGCATTGCATGTGTAAGAAAGCAAGGAAAAGGGGAGGGTAAGGAAAAGAAGGACATTTCTTATTCTTTCTCCACTGTCGCCACAGAACTGCAGCTGGAATCTTACGGAGAACAGTCATGAATTATAGATCATGCAAATATAAATCTGTGTGGAATTCAAATTAATATCATAGCGTATTGGCTTTTAAACGAAGGAGGGTTTGAAGTAGCAGGCAACAGGATCAGATTATAATGCTTAAGAGTGTCACAAGTTAACCTGAAAAACAGGTTAGCCTCCACAGTGGCTTGTATGCATTTTTATCATTTGCAGATATCACTTAGAGGAAAAAAGGATGTTTCCCATACTAACCAAAAGAAGAAGGGAGAATATTTTCTTTTCATGTGGGTTTCAGATTCAATCTCTGGCATTTCCTAGATCAGTGATGGCGAACCTTTTAGGGGCCAAGTGCCCAAATTAAAAGGCCTTCTGGCACCGGGCATTACCCAGTGCTGGGGCTTCTGCCCTCTGGGGGCAGGACTTCCAGGGCAAGATTTCTTCCCCCCCCCCACCCTCCGGAGACAGCTGAAGGCCTGGGGGCAAGGGGGGAAGGAAAGGAACATGCATGCGCTTCTTCTTCTTCCTCCTCCCCCCCCAAATCATCCCCGGCCTTAAGCTGCCTCTTCCTCCTCCTCCTCCCCCCCCCCCCCCCGCACCATTCCTGGCCTTCAGCTGTATCCGGAGAGGTAGCTGAAGGCTGGGGAGGGTCTGGAAGGATGAGGAACAAGCACGTGCCTCTTCTTCTTTCCCTCCTCGTGCCGTTCCCAGCCTTCAGCTGCTTCTGGAGATGGCCAGGGGAGGGTCTGGAAGGAGGAGGAACCTGCGTGTGCCTCTTCCTCCTCCTCCGTGCCCTCTGTGTGCCGGGGAAAATGACTTTGTGTGCCATAGGTTCACCATCACAGTCTTAGATAATGCTGAAGGGGAAAACCTGCCTGAACCCCTGAAAAGACACTGCTAAGCCATGTTAATATTACTGGGCTAGAAGGGTCAAGTAACTCTGATGTTCCTAATTTTTTTCCATCTCTACTGCATCAAATCCACCTCTGTCCCTCTTGAACCTATGTGCATGAGTATGCACCTTCTTAAGGAAAACATCAGTCATCTGCTCCCATCCACTCTTTCCAAATGTAACAGGAAAGATGTGGCCCAAGATGACACATGAAGGTCTGGAAGCCATGCCCTATCAGGAGCAGCTTAGGGAGCTGGGAATGTTTAGCCCAGGGTCGGCAACCTACGGCCTGTGGGCCACACCTGGCCCGCTGACCCCCACCAACTGGCCCCTGCCACTGCCGTGTGCACCAGCATGTGCCACAGCTGCCATTTTGTTTGCCAAAATGGCAGCCACAACTCGTTTGCGCATGCGCAGTACTCCTGCGCATGCGTGAATGAGCCGCGGCTGCCATTTTGGCAAACAAAATGGTGGCTGCGAGTTGCGGCCGCCATTTTGTTTGCCAAAATGGCAGCCGCGCCTCGTTTGCACATGCTTTTCCATTTTAGCCGTGGCTTTTTATCGTTCCAAACAAAAAAAATTATGTCCTTTTGCCATTCTTTCAGGGGCTTATCACTATTCAAAATTGGCATAGTTTGGAATAGAAAATTGATCTTTGGTTAGACCATCATTTTCATAGCTTCAGTTCATCCAAATAACGATAACTGTAATTTACTCCATGTAGTTAGCTCTTTTTTGTTGTTGTGTCCTTTCAAGTCATTTCTGACTTATGGCAACCTTAAGGGGATCCTATCATGGGATTTTCTTGGCAAGATTTGTTCAGAGGCAGTTTCCTATTGACTTCCTCTGGGGCTTAGAGCATGTGAAGCTCTTCCTTATTTCTTGCCATGTGCTTGGTGACTATCAGTAATCTCATTGAATTTTGGCTCCTTATTTGTATTATGGACTAAGTACTCTACCAGTAGTAATCAGGTCTTAATTATTTTCTGTGTGACCTGTCAAATGAAATACTTATTTGCTCATAATGATGATGGACTAGCTAAAAGGACATGTGCCTTCTCTGTGTTTCTTAAACAACTTTGTAGCCAATTCCACTTGTTTGTTTTATGCTAGTGGAACTGAACTGAAATATTGCCCTTTAGTTAATTTGTCACATAAGCTTTAGCAGCAGATGGTAGAAACTTTGCAGAATTTGCTCTGCATGATGAACAGTAACCTACAGTGTGATGAAATTCAACATTTTTTGTTTTAAAATTCATTCTTTATAATGCAACAGGTTTCCTTCCTAGACACTCCATATTTACTTATTCACAAAGGTGTGTATCAATTCTACTGCAGCGCTTGTGGGCCTCTTAGCTGTTGTCGCAGAACTGTCAACAGTGGAATTGTCTTCCTAAATCTATTCATGGAAAGCAAATGCTAGAAATTAGTTAAGACAAACTTCAGAAAGCATTCACGTCTTGGTAAATATGCTTAGTGCTGAAGAGACAGGACAATATGGAGAAAATTGTGCAAATATTAATTGAGGCAGCATGGAACTCATTATTCACCTGCTGGATGCCATCTGGATCTTCATGGCCCAGCAGACACTGGGTGGGGGAAAATGAAGTGGGGGACAAGATTCTTGCATAGAAAGTGGATGGGCCCATGGAGAGTGAGTTCAAATGTTTCTTTCAAATTGTAGAACAATAGACATAAAGGGAAGCTATGCTGGAAATGGCTACAGATTACCATTAGTCAAGTATAATTTGCTACAGTAGCATGTAACCATCTGGTAAACTAATAATCTAAGAATGGGCAACCATGAAGAGTCAGGATGCCTTGGAGAGGCATCTTCCATTATACCCTCCCAAAGGTGAATCTTTTTCCCTCCCTGTGTTGATCAGTGGCACCTAGCGGACATTTTTGCCATGTTTTTGACCCCTCTAGGCCATTTTAGGGGCAGGAGACGTTTTCTTTCCCACAATAGGTAGTGACCCAGGACTTTATCACATATAGGTTTTAAACTGCAATTTTAGCTAGAGAATAACACCTTTGACAATACCTGTTGCACAATGTTGCCTTCACCGCTTTGATGCTGTGCCTCTGAAGCATTGTTAGAACACATCTTTTCATTGAGCTAATCGTGTTGCCACCTCATTACTTGACAGGTGTGCTAAGTTGCTCCTGCAGCAGTCCCAACATTGGGCTATCATGTGGTGCCAGTCTCCTCTTTTCCCTCTCTCCCCCTCACCATCGCAAGCAGCCTATTTTCTACCCACCTTTTTCACTGCTTCTGTTTCTGCTTCTGTTTCTGCTTCCTCTTCCTAAATCACATTCCCATAATTCCAGAATTACATTTCAAATGAAAATAAATGAAAGCCATGCTGGGTAGGGCATAAGGTAGGAATGCAGGGTTAAGGAGGAATGTGGAAAAGAGAGTGTGGGACCATCAATGACACAAAATGCCCTATTCATGCTATTTAAGAGATTGGGATAATAAATGCTCCAAAATGGTTGTGTTTCCATTCTCTTTGAATAACACAATTGTGGCAAGACTGAGGCGAGGCCAAGCCTTGTGTGATAAAGGCCCCAGAAGTTACTCTGAGGGACAGGGATTTGCCACTGCTTCATATCGTTTTCCTATACTACCACATTTTCATATATGAAACATCTTCATCGGGCTTTTATAAATGGGTTCCTAAATTTTGACTCCCAAATTATGAGGCAAGGGTAAGTCAATACCCAGTGTGACAATTCTGTGTCACAAATTGTGTTCTGCTAATAGATGTCATTGAGAGTGGTTCCATAATATTCTATAAACCTCTATGTCAGCAGTTATCATGCTGTTGCCCCTGTCTCATTCACTGGCTTGTATAGGGGCTTCAGGTATCATTGTCCTCCACTCATAACACCTCCTTGTTTTTTCCACACTTTCTTCCATCTTTCTTTTTCTTACTGTGAAAAATCGACTAAGGAGCAAAAAATAGCTGCACTATTCCTTTTCATTGCTAGCATTAGGAACCATCCATATAGACCAGAGGGAGGGGACTAAAGCAACATGGAGTGGCAGCAGTTCTTTATCTCTACAAATTAACATTCACTTGCTCTCTACAACAAAATTCTGATAGTTGAGACTACTTGTGAGAGCAAGCACTTCTGTTCTCTTCTTTTCTCTTTTTGCACCATGGATTTCTAAATGCATTGTTGCAAAATACATTGGGCTTAAAGTGCAGAAAAACAGTGCACATCTTGTGAGATGTTTCATGACAGACATGGCACAAGGTAATTTCTTCAGAGCAAAAAGGGTTTGAGTGTGTCTACAGTAGACTGTTACAATGTAGAGCAGTCTGATACCATCTTCATTGCAGTAGTTACATCCTAAACAATTGATTTCCCCATCCTAAGGAATGGATTTCTAAAAAAACTAAAAAAGGATTTTTAGTTTGGTGAGATACTTAGAAATCTCTGCTAGGAAGCTCTAATGGACTCCCCTGAACTACAGTATTAGAGCTCTTTAATAAGGAAGTCCAAAAACCCCAGGATTCCATAGGATGAAGCTATGGCAGTTAAAAGTGGTATCAAGCTGCTATAACTGTGTAGTGTGGATACATTCAGTTTGTTTCTTTGAGTATTTCATGCTTGTTGATTGCCATCATGCTGAGTTCCAGGTTGTCTGCACGGTCTGGATCCTGGTACACTGGATACAGATCTGGTGGATCCAGCCCAATCCTAGGGTAAATAACCTTTACTCTGGGTCAGTTTGACCCCTGGTTTACCTGGCTGATTAAATGCCCCCCCCTCCTTACATTGCCATGCCATTGCTCCTACTGAGAAGCCCCCTGTAGCAACTTCAGACACAGTAACAGGGTGCCTGGCAACATGGGTGCAGCTAGGTGCCCCATTTCTACATCAGATGTGGTAGTGGAGGGTTTCACAGTAGGAGTGACAGCATGGCAAGGTAAGGAACGTGCATTCTTCCTCTTTTCTACTGTCTACAACTACTCCTACAGTAGTGGTGCCGGGGTGGTGTGGGGACAGGTCACCCACCTATCCCTACACTGACTTGGGGACCAACTTGGATGAATACCTGGGCCAGGATAGCATGGACTCAGCCCATGCTATCCTGGCTTGTCTGCTCACCCTATGAATGAGACCTCCAAGTCACCCCATCAACAATAGCCCTGCTCAGGTCTTGCAGGCTCAAGGACGTAGCTTCCATGATTTAAGTTTGTCAGTCAGGAATGTAATCTTCCTCTTTTCCTACTACCTTTTACTTTACTAAGCATTATTGTCTTTTCTAGTGAGTTATGTCTTCTCATGATATGTCTAAAGTACGACAGTCCAAGTTTAGTCATCTTGTCTTCTAGGGAGAGTTAAGGCTTAATTTGCTCCAGGACTCATTTATTGGTCTTTTTAGCAATCCACAGTATCCATAGAACTAATCTTCAGTATTACATTTCTAATGAGTTTATTTTCTCCTTATCAGCTTTCTTCATTGTCCAGCTTTCACAACCATATATAGTAATTGGAAATACAATGGCATAGACAGTCCTAACTTTAGTATTCAGTGATATTCATAGCTGCTCATCCAAGCCCCAGTCTTCTGATTTCTTGACTGCAATCTCAATTCTGATTAATGACTCAGCCAAGTTGCAGAAAATCTTGCACTATTTCTATGTCTTCACTATTTACTTTAAAGTTATTTAAATAATCTGTTGTCATTATTTTGTTTTCTTAATGTTCAATTGTAAACCTGCCTTTGTATTTTCTTCCTAGTAATTATTTCAAGCTATTTTCTGTTACTGGTATGGTGTCATCTGCATATCTTAAATTGTTGATGTTCCTTCCTCCTATTTTTATGCCTCCTTCCTAAGAATCATGCTTTCCGTATATTGTGTTCATTGTACAAGTTAAATAGATAGAGTGATAAAATGCACCCTTGCCAGGCCTGCTTGCCAATTGGAAACCATTACATTTCTCTGTATTCTGTCTTGAGTGTAACTTCTTGTCCTGAGTACAGATTACATGTCAGGACAATTTCTTTAAAAGCGATCAACAGTTTTGCATCATGTACACAATAAAAGGCTTTGCTGTGAACCATAAAGCACTGGCTGGATTTCTTCTCAAATCTTTTGGTGCGCTCCATTATCCAACGTATGTTTACTGTATATAAACAAACCTGTCTCTTGCTACTGTATAAAGGAATAGGATGAAAGGAACCATCCATAGATTAAATTGATGCTGCAAAAGTTTTAAAACTGGAATACTTCCTGTCTCCTTGGGGCAACACCACACCAGGGGAAGACAGCATAGGATGGGTCTAAGGTCTGTACTGGTTTATTAGGTAAAGTATAGTTTAGGGTTGAGTCAGAACCATCCTGTTGATCTGAAATATGCATGAGGTGGGACTTCTGCTTCCTTCCTGCCCTCCTAAATGGCGATTTTCTTCAGATTTAACAAAGGTACTTCTTTTGTGGCCAATCATTCACCATCTACTCAGTGAACAAATTCCGTACATTCTTGTATTCTTTTTAAAAGCAGTACCAAATTCTTGTGAAGAAACTGAGAAAGCTGCTGGCAGTCACAAACTGAAAACAAATTATAACACCATAAAACCTTGTCTCTCAGACAACGAACATGGATGCCAAAAGCTAAAAATGTGTAAACACTTCCATTAAAAAAAACCAACAAAAAAAATCATAAGAAACACTTAACTAGTAATATTGCTGTGCTGGAAGCCATTTTCTTTCCTGCTCATACTTTGCCTTCACTGGAAACTGCACTGATATTCAATTGCTGAATACAAGCAGGGAATAATTGCAAAGGAATTAACCTCTGGCATTTTTTTCTAAAAATAGCTTTGAAAAATCCACTCATCAGCAGGTTACCTGTTTACCTGAATGCAGCATAAATGCTTCTCTACCTCACCTATTGAAAATCAAGCATTTGGAAGTTAACCATTCCCTTCCTCAACTATATGTTTATTCTAATAAATGCATTTTACTTTTTATTGGAGAATTATTATTAATTGTAATACAGTATTTACTAATAAGCTGTTCAGTATAAAAGTGAATTGGGGGATGGTCAAAACGGAATAGCAGTTTTGGAACTGTAAATGTTAAAATGCTTTTAAAATATATTTGTACAGATTGCAAGAACAAAATTGAGGCCCTTTGGAATGTGGAGGATTTGGGCATCACCTCAGGGTCCAATTCCCATTGAACTTAAATAGATTTAATTTCTGACTAAGCCTGTTTTGGATTTCTAAGTACAGTCTTCCCTCCTAATTCATGGACTTCCTGTTTGCGGTTTTGAATTTCCATGGACAGGAAGCCAGGCGGCCATTATACCCAATGGAACTTGGATATTTGCAATTTTTCCAGTTCGCAGTGTGTGTGTGTTCTGGAATGGATCCCCCACGAGTCGGGAGAGATGACTGTATATCTATATTTCAAGAGTGTGGTACAGTTGGAGTGTTCCTTATCCAAATGTGTTTGGGATTTTGGCATACCTGTATGTACATAATGTACATAATGAGATATCTTGGAGATGGGACTCAAGGCTAAACACAGAATTCATCTATGATTCATATGCACCCTATACACATAGCCTAAAGGTAAATTTACACTATATTTGTAATAATTTTGTGCATGAAACAAAGTTTGTTTACATTGAACCATCAGAAAGCAAAGGTGTCGCTTTCTCAGCTGCCTATGAAAAAGTTGGTTTTTTGCAGTATTTTGGATTTTGGAATTCTGGGTAAGGGAGACTCAATCTGTAGAAACCTCCTATGAGTGTCAGAACTGGCTTCAGATCTTGGGGGACCCCTAGATGGACATCTCTTTGTTCCTCCTCTTCCTGTTGTGCATTCTTTGTCATTTCATCCTTTTCCTTGTCTCTTCAGCCTCCTCTTTTCCCACCCTAAGGGTCTTTTCAGTTCAGGCCCCTTCCTGGGATTGATAGCAGGTCCTGAGCACTTCTACTCACTCTAACCTTTTCATTCCCACTTGTTGTCAGCCAGTGTATCCCTTGACAGTGGAATGGTAATCTACTTTGACTTTTAATCTACATTATTGCTCCCCAAGCTTTTTGGGGGCTACTGCCCCCTTTCTTCTTGGGCAACAAACTTAGTGCTCCCCAATACCTATTTCTTGATATTAGGTCTACTGTTCTACTGCAAATTTAAAACAACCAATTTTGGTCACTGCTCCCTTTGCACTTGGTCACCCTGGGAGCAGAAACCAAGCAGTTGGCTGAGCAGTGAGAAGCCTGTCATCCATGTCAGCCTTGTGGCAAAGGACAGTGCAAGCAAGAAGCCTCTCAAGTATGTGCTCAGCCAGCTGCTCAGTGCTGCTCCCAACATGACCAAGTGAAAAGGGAGAAACTTTTTCCTGGCAAGGAAGAACTCTCAATCCTTCTTTGGTAGGGTGGAGAGCAGCATAGCCAGTGTGTGTATAGGTGGTTTAGAGAGGCTACATGCTCTAGACTGGAGACTGACATGGACAGGGAAAGGGAGATATTTTAACTACAGGAGCCACTCCAAGGGGAAGAAGTCTTTCCAAGAACCAACCCCAGAGTCTCCTCCCCGTCCTTCCCCAGAGACTGTCTTCCCCACACAGCTTCAAGTGTTCTCCCCCCACTCCCCACACTGTTTCTTCTGTTTAACTCTTCTCTCAGCCTGTCCAATGAAAGAAAGCAGGAGCAGCAGTGTAGCTCCAACTTGCCATCCAAGTTCCGGTACAGTTCACAAAAATTAAGCTTTGAAAGCTCTTTTTTGCCACCACTTCTCTCTCATCCCCACATGCTCAAACCCGTCACTCCAGTCAGTCAGTCTGTCCCAAAATGGTGCTGCTCCAAGCCACAGAGATGATGTCCTGCACCCAAGCCTCACACGTTTCCCGCCCCTACTAGTGAAAGACGTGGCTAAGGGAGTGAGCTCATGCTGACAGGTGAAGAGCAGGAGACACCACAACATGAAGCAATCGGCGAGCCATCATGGTGGATTTAAGAGACCCTGAAAAGAAGTTTCATGCAACCTTCATCCCCACCATGGTCCTAAAGGCTGCTGTTTCCCATTGTCTTTCCTGTGCACCAATACTGTGACTAAACATCCTCCCTGCCCCCCTTTTTCCCTCACTGTCCCTGGATCTTTTCACCGCACCCAGGGGGTGGGAGGCCATGTTGGGAATCACTGGTCTAAATTTTAAAGGATCTCTCTCAGGTGTCCCCAAACAGGTTTGGCATATTAGACCCTTTGAAATTCAGACTGAAACCCAGAACAGGTTCAGCACCCCTCTGACATGGGAGCCATCAGTTTACACTGATATGATCATTTCTGGGCTGGGGTTGAGGTCACAGTAATAGTGGTGGTGGAGGGAAAGAAGAACATTGGATGCAACACTCCCACACTCTTTTTGTTAACTAGCACTTATATTCCTTGGCACATGAATCCAGTGAATAAGGCCAAGCCAACCAACCAACAACCCAACAACATTCTTACAACAGACTTTGTTGGTTGGTTGGTTCTGCTTCCTCCACTGATGTCTCATGCCCTTTCCATCAGAAAACAGGATATCAAAATAAATCTCTCTTGCAGAATAACTGAAATGATTCTCCATTCATTGTTGGATTGGGGAAAAATAATACAGTTGGACCTTTGTATCCACAGGCTTGTCATCCGTGGATCTGAGCATCCACTGACAGCAAGCCCCACTGCCACCAATTTGCTAGTGGACACGTACAGCACACTGCCATTAGGGAGAACAGGACTTGAGATCCCATGTTTTTTTGTATCCATGGGGGGTGGGGGTGGATGGGTCTGGAATGGATTCCCTGTGGATATGGAGGTCTAACTGTATAGTGGTAATGTCTATGTTATTCCCATTGTTTTTAATTTACAATATAAGATTGCATATCCATGTTCACCTTCCATGATTTTGCCTAGGTTGATTATGTTGTACAGCATGAATTTTGAGATGCACTGAAGTGATACGGTGGTAGAATGTAAAGCAGCAAAAATCATGTTGTCTATAGCTGCATCTACCTGCTATTGTTTCCTGAATGTGAGGCACTATTAAACAGGCATAATATTTCAACTTGTTTCATGCTTGTGAAGTAGAACAAATAATTACTGGAGGAGACATTACATTTTTCTCAACAAGCACAGGATACTGCAGGGTTTGCTCAGTTGTGGACATCTTTTCTTTAGAACATACCTCTGTTGTGGAAGCATAGTATTCTGTCAAACAGTGATATTAAAATGCTTGAAACCTGAGATTGATCTCCAGCCCTCATGTTGACTGTGATTGTGCATGCAGCATAGTATATAGCTGTACATTTCTTGGGGGTGTGTTGGATAGTACACATGAGATTTCCTTGGGTTTTTCCAATACCATTTGGTCAACTTTGAAAAGAGTTTATGTAATCCTATCTCTGAGGTTACAGGAGTATCCCACATAGTCCTTTAAAAAGCAAGCAAAATAGTGCAAAACATCAGTAGGGGTTCTCCTTCATTGTCTGCATTGCCCTGCTCTTTGCTGGTCTTTTCTTTCTTTTTAAAGTATTGCTTTATTTTAAAGCTGTTCTCTCCTCCTTTCTAGGAGTAGATTTATTCTTTTTTAAAGAAAGAAGACCTATCCCAGAGTATCCATTTGCAGCCAAGCAATTCCCCCTCCATGGTAGCAAAGCTACTCTTCCCATAGATTCCATGGGGACATGAAAATTGATCCTTACTGGCTAGCACTACTAAAGTGGTGTCTGTAAATTGCTGTCTCGTGTGAGGAAAAGTGCTGTCCTCATACCACTCCTTCAGCCTCTCAGCCAATGTTAATACTCTAGATGCTTATGTGGGTGGCAAAAAATGGATCACAAGGTTCAACTGTTGAAAAGTGCTTGTATGGAGTATTAAGTCTTGACTGTTTTTTGCTAACGATGCCTATGAATTCCCTTAATGATATTCAAGTACAATAGAAAATCTAAGTGCTCCATAGAAATTCCACTGGGGAGGCAAAGCTCTGACAGTAGTTATTCCTGTAACCATATAGGCAATGAGGCCTTCAGATGCTAGCGCAAAGCCAGTCTGCAGTTAACTTAAATTGCCTTTGTCTTTTTCTTTTCAGCTGACATTATCTCTACAGTAGAATTCAACCACACAGGAGAATTACTAGCGACAGGGGACAAGGGGGGTCGCGTTGTAATATTTCAACGTGAGCAGGAGGTAAGTGCTGGTGAATGCAAAAATGCCCATTTTTATCCTTTTAAAAGACACTTCCTGCTGCTTCCTAATCTTTGCGTGTCACTCTTCACCCTGATTCTCTCCTTGCAAACTAGAAATTGCAAAAAAGGCCATTAACATCAATAGGCCAGTTTCTGTCTCCAAAAGCACCCCGCAAATGTCGTTTTTTCTGCATCCTTTGGCTTCCTTTAACAGTCATTGAAGGCTCAGAATCTAATGTAAATGAAATACTGCTGAAGCATCATAAATTCAGAGAAAACCAACTGTTTTATATTTGCTCAGCCAAATAATATAAGTCTGGTTAGTTTCATCTTTAGCAGGACTTCCTTGCCCCAAATTGGTTTGGCTTTGCATAGATTTCATTATGGGATATACTGATTCAAAGCACTAGTGGTGATAGTCTTGATTTATGCTAGTCTGTTAAAAAGAAAAGTTTTCTATAAAAGCTAAGCCTTTACATATTACCATCATATTGGCAGCATAGTATTGCCAATGATAATTTCTTTTTGTTAGTACAATTGCCCACTGATCACATATTTTTCTTAATTCTTAAAAACTATATTTATATATGAAAGTGAAAAAAATGTATCCTATGTGCTGTCAGAGCATTTAAGGGCTGGCTCATACACAGCTTGGACATGTAGGCGGTATATCCGTGTGTGCCTACCATATGTACACCTTTAATATGAGCTAGAGCAGGGGTAGGCAACCTTTCCCCTTTAAGGGCCGAGGGACTTCAGCTCCCAGAAGCCTCAGCCATGTTGGCCAATAGTCCCATGTTGGCCAATAGCTCCTGGGATTCTGGGAGCTGAAGTCCCTCGGCCCTTAAAGGGGAAAGGTTGACTACCCCTGAGCTAGAGTGTCTGTACCATCTTTGCACTGCAAACAAGGCACAGACAGAGGAAGAACCAGTAAGTGGTGGCTGTCTTTGTACACAGACTCTGGTTCTCATGTAGTATTCTATCCTAGGGCTTACATATTTTGAAAAGCAAAAAAGAGGACCCCTTTACCAACTGGCTATTTGAAACCATTGATAGCTATGACAAATCTCACTTTAAACACCCTTAACTATATAAGCTTTGATAAATGTGAATGTTCCTAATCATAATTGTATTTAAATAACAACAGTTTCGCCTCTTTCTTTCTTTCTTTCTTTCTCCCTTTCCCTGTGCTTCTCTGACAGCCACTTCACTTTCTACGCCAAGCCGCCTTTTTCCATCACTCCCTCAACTGCCTCTCTTGGCTAATTCACCTTCCGTCTCCGGATCAGTCTCCTTTCTCCCCTGCACACGCACCTACTCTCTCTCCCTCTCTCTGGCTGCATCTGCACTGCAGAAATAATCCAAGTTGACACCACTTTAACAGCCATAGCTCAGTGCTAAGGAATTCTGGGAATTATAGTTTTGGGAGACATTTAGCCTTCTCTGTCAGAGAGCTCTGGTGCCATGACACGCTACAAATCCCAGAATTCCATACCACTGAGCCATGGCAGTTAAAGTGGAGTCAACCTGGATTATTTCTGTTGGACAGACATAGCCACAGTCTCTCTTTCTCTCTCAGTACTCTGCTGGAGCATCCTCCATCCCTTCTCTCAATGGAGCTGGTGTGAAGGCAATAGGTGTTAGCAGAAAGTGAAGCGGCAGTGGACATTTTAAAAATCCCCAAATATTTTAAAAATCAGTCCAAATAGACTTTTTACATATGAAAAAGAAGACATGTCTGGGGAAAGGAGGACATATGGTCATGGCACTGGCTGCCAGTTTGTTTCCAGGCACAAATTAAAGTGCTGGTTTTTACCTATAAAGCCCTGTATGGCTCAGGTCCAGGGTATTTGGCAGACTACAACTCCCTGTCTGAACCATCCTGGGTTTTGAGATCCTCAGGAGAGGCCCTTCTCTCAGTCCAACCACCATCGCAAGCATGGAGAAAGGGCCTTCTCAGTGGCTTCTCAGAATGGCCCCCTCCTTGTTGTCCTTTCACCAGCAGGCTAAGACTTTCCTGTACAGACAGATGTTCAAAACAGAAAGTCTTTAAAGAGCAGACTGGGGGTCTTGTACTGTTTTGATTGTACTGTTTTTAAGCGCCTTTAGCTTTTTTCAACTGCATTTTATTTCTTTTGATGAAGTGATATGTTTTAATACTGCAATAGTTTAATTCCATTTTAATGCTCACTTTTGTATGTTTTTAATTGTATTGTTCTTTTAAATTGTAAGCTGCTTCCAGTCCCAATGTTGGGGGGAAAGCAGGAAATCATCATCATCAGCAGCAGCAGCAGCCTATTCTATCCACATTGAATATACTACCTACATACTTGTGTAAACTGAGTCACTAAACACTTGAATCCTTTTTAAAAATATCTTTTATTAAACACCAAATCATACAAATGCATACAAAATTTCCATATCTAACAGACATGCAAGGAAACATACAAAAAACAAGTCTAACTAGCAACAAACAAACAAAAAACATTTTTAAAAAATCAGGGGAACAAAGGCTTCCAGCATATATTACTTATCTAAATCCCTCTAGATTATCCAAAGATTAATGTGTTACTTTAAAAAAAATCTCATATCTATCATGCTACTAATAAAAATACTTATCAAGGACCTAGTAAAAATATAAAACATTTTAAAAACAAATCCCCTATTCTATATACCAATCTTCTAAAACCCTAAAGCCTAATAGAACGTCCCTTATTTTCCATATATTCAATCAACATCTTCTACTCTTTCTTAAATTTATTCAGTTTTCTCATGTATTAACATAAACACTTGAATCTTGTTGGTTAATCCCAAGTAGAGCTGAACCACTAAATGAAGTGCTGATTGTGAGTCAGTGTGTAAATTAATCCCATTGTTTCAATAGGGCTGCATCCCTACTGCAGAAATAATCCAGTTCATTGTGTGTGTTGTGTGCCTTCAAGTCGTTTCCATGGGTTTTCTTGGCAAGATTTGTTCAGAGGAGGTTTGCCATTGCCTTCCCCTGAGGCTGAGAGCACTTTACTTACCCAGGGTCATCCAATGAGTTTCATTGACACCACTTTAATTGCCGTGGCTAAATGCTGTGGAATTCTGAGAACTGTAGTTTAATGTGGCGCTAGAGCTCTCTGCCAAGGACTGCCAAATGTTTCACAAAACTACAGTTCCCAGAATTCCATAGCATTGAGCTATGGCAGTTAGAGTGGTGTCAAACTGGATTATTTCTGCAGTGCAGTTGCAGCCCAAGTCTGTTATAGTGGGGACTAATGACAGGATTCAGGCTAATGGTTTGAAGTTGTCCAGTTATGGGGAAATGTTTGTAATATCATAATGGTTGCTGCTTTTCTTAGTTGTTAGCCAAATGTTCAGGGAGTTATATGCATCTTATAACTACCCACAATTTTATAACTATGCCTTATACTAAGTCACCATACAGTATCACCTGGCAGTGGTCCTCCAAGGCTCCAGGCCATACCTGCCATGGCTCCATTCTACAGAATCCTGGCATTTGTAGTTTTGTGAGGCAAAGAAGGCTAGTGACCTTATAAAACTACAAATCCCAGGATGCCATAGGATGGACCTACAGCACTTAAAGTAGTGGCAAACTACATTATTTCTACAGTTTAGATAACGGCATGATTGGTTATTTCTTTCAATAGCCTCCACTCTTAAGATTTCTATTGTGGTGTCAAAACTTATAGATCTATAGTTTTTCAATATGGGAGGGCAGCTGTTCAGGCAGGCTAATCTGTATCCCTCCTTTTTTCCATTTTGCTCTTCAAATATACAAGGCATTATTAGGGGGTGCAGACCACACCAGGTGACACCCTAAGTGGGGGTTGACACCACTGCTCCCCAAACATCTGCATTTGGGCAGAAACGTGCTGTGGCATTCCTCTGTGTCCCTTTAAAATGCTGCAGAAATGGTGTGAGTGTGGCAAGGGTCAGAGGGAGGAGAAAAAAAGAGGTAACTGGTTTTTTAAAAATTAATTAAAAAAAATTTTTTTTTAAGACATCACATCTTAACAACTTTTCACTTTAACCACATGAAACTATATTCATGTAAATACATTTAGGTTGTGCATATGGCATTGTAATTTAAAGGAATAATTTTAATTTTACAGATTGTTTATATTACGACTATTACCATTATATTCGGAATTACGGTTTCTGAGTAACATTAGTACAAAAGACATTACTGAGGATTCTGTATGGTGTGGTATGTGAGGAAGTCAATGGAGGGGGGTTGACACCATGAGTTATCTCACCAGGTGACACAACCCTAGTGATGCAACTGATGCTCAGTACAGCTACAGTAGGATGATGATGATTTTATGTACTTATATCCCACTTTCCTCTCAATATAGGGACTCTAGGGGGTTAATAGCAAATTTAAAACTGTACAATTTAAAACAGTAAAGAAGCAAGTATAAATATAAAGTTTAAAAACAAACAATTTAAAAAGCTAAGCAATAGCAATAGCAATAGCAATAGCAACTTCATTTATATACTACTTCATACCACGCTATGCAGTCTCTAAGTGGATTACAACTGTAAGCTCATTGCCCCCAACAAGCTGGGTACTCATTTTAGCGACCTCGGAAGGATGCAAGACTGAGTCAAGACTGAGCTGTTGGCTGGTATTGAACACACAACCTTGTGGTTTGTGAGTGAGTGGCTGCAGCAGAGGCATTTAACCACTGCTAACACAATTACATATTAAAAGATTAAAATGTATTTAAAACTATACACAAACCTTGATCTGACTTTTTAAAGCCCAACCCTTATCAATTTAAAAAGCATGATGACACAAAAATGTTTTTTCCCTGCTGCTGTCATGAACCGAGGTTCTCTGTTGTTCTTTTGATCCAGAGAGAAATTTAGCCACCCTAGACTATAGGATTTTCAACAAAGACACGTGGGAAACCAGATCTGGGTTTAGACACTATGCATGTAACATTTATTACACAACAAATAAGATAATAAAAAATAAGACAATAAGAAATAGGAAATAACAAATAAGACAACCATTTTAAGTATCAAGAGCTCTCATTCACACACCATTCATATAACAGACTCACAAAACTGGATGATGGATCAGTTCATCCCCAAAAGGTTGGAAGTCCTGCTACCGGATCAGGAACAAACTGCTAGTTGGGAAAATCTCATCTTTTAAGGTCTTTGCATAGTATTGGGCAACCTCCGCCCTTTTGGCTTCTGTCCACAAACTTTCAACCCAGCCCTTTCTGGTCCTTTTCTGTTGATACAGAAAACACTCCAAGTTTTATCAGTCTTACTCCAAACATTTTGTTATCTTCTTGCTTGCTACCTGAACCTTCTGAATGACCCGTTCTCCCATAGATAACACAGGCAGCTGCATCCTTGCTAGGATACGCCAACATCAGCAGTTTTAAAATTCTCGTCCTGCCAGGAACCTCCCACATCATGCATTGCGGTTCTCCACCTTTTTTGCTCATATTATTTAGTCCATTAGTGCCATTAAAACAAAATCCATTCACTCCTCACACTGAAAGGAGAGCAGGGTTGGGGCCATCCTGGCCTTTCTGGGAGCAGCCACCAAAAAGGCCCTCTCTCTTGTTCCCACCAAGCAGCCTGAGAGGGTGATGAGGCAGAGAGAAGGGCCTCTCCTGATGATCTCAGGGTTCTAGCAAGCTGGTAAAGGGAGATTATAGTTGTTGTATGCTTTCATCATCATCATCATCATCATCATCATCATCATCTTTATTTATATCCTGCCTTTCTGCAGAGCAATTGGGGCAGCTTACAACATTAAAATTTATATAAAGATATGTTAATACAATGTAAACAGAACCTAAAAATCCAGAAACCTGCCCACCCCTTAAAAGGTAAGTTTTAAAAGGTAGTCTAGGCCCGATGGTGCTGGGCCTGTTGCCTCTCCCCCAGATGACATCGGATGGAATGGAGGGAGGGCTCTTCTCTTTCATGTCATTTCTGACTTATGGCAACCCTAAGGAGACCTTATCCTGGCATAATTTGTTCAGAGGAGGTTTGCCATTGTTTTCCCCTAAGTTGAGAGCATGTGACTTGCCCAAGGTCATCCAGTGGGATTCATGGCCAAGTGGGGAATTGAATCCTGGTCTCCAGAGTCATAGACCAACACCCAAGCCACTATGCCATGGTGGTTCACATAAAAGAAGCTCCAGTCTTTCAGATAACTGGGTCCCAAGTCGTATAGGACTGTATAGGTCAAAACCAGCACTTTGAATTGTGCCTGAAAATGTACTGGTAGCCAGTGGAGCTGTTGCAATAAGTTAACAATCTGGCTGTAGTTTTTGGGGCCAGCTGAAGTTTCTGAGCATTTTTCAAAGGCAGGATCACTTAGGACCGATGTAGATGGTCCAGAAGGGGCGGCTCTGGGCCGCAGCAACCACATACCGCGGCCCTGATACTCCTTTTTGCCACCCCCAAAAGAGCAGCAAAATGCCGCTCCTTTGGGGGTGGCAAAAGGCCACCTTTAGAGCTGCCGACTCGTATTTTTTTTTGCGCCCCTTTGGCGCAGCATGTGCGCACACTGCTCCAAGAGGGCGCCCTGACACCGCACACCATGCAGACAAACACATGGCGTCGGGGCAGAGTCAGGGCGGCCGGCGTGCAGTTGCCCTGCCCCAACTCCACCCCCAGGCCAGCCTAAACTGCTGGTCTGCGTTGGCCCTTAGAGTAGAATCCCATTCTTCCCCAGGTCAAGCTTTACAGCATTGCTTACTGCAGACACACTGGTGCAACCTAAACTGAAAGTCTGATTTTTTCCCGGCCCTCATTCACCTTCCTCCTAATGTCAGTGCTGCAAAAACAAAGACAAAAAACTTCCTGCTAGGAGGGACTTGGCTGAGCTCCTAAAAGATTTAATAAAAGGAAGCTTCTTTGTTAGTGGCTTTGTTAACTGAGATATGCCTGTAATGTGAAAATTAAAACACAATTAAATAATCATCATATTAAACACCATTATTTTTTAAAGTATAAAAGCATGTAAAAACACAACAATAACGTTTCAAATGCAGTGCATCCCCGACCAAAAGGTTCCCTGCCACCAGTGAATCATTAAAATCCTGCTTGAATAAAAAGGTCTTTGTCTTGCCAGAGAAAGGAGTGCAGAGAAAGAGCCAGCCTAGCCTCCTGTGGAAGACATTTTTACAGCCACTTTTATTGTATCAAAGATTGAAGGCCCATGCTTCCTGTTAAACGCCTTCCCTATGTATGAAATTCTCCTCTCCAACTATATAGGATTCAGTACAAGAAGCAGGCATTATCTAGAGCAGGGGTCGGCAACCTTTGTTGCCGGGGGGCCGGGGGAGGGGGGGAAATGGTGCGGGGGCCGGTCGTGTGGGAGCTGGGGGTGCGCGCACATGCACTGGCACGCGTTCACCCCTGACAACTACCATGGGGCCTTTTCAAGGCCCCCCCGCCCCGATCCTTGGGCGAATTCGCCCCAGTATCAAGCGGGGAGGCCTTGGAAACGGTCCTCCAAGCCCCCCCGCCCCGATCCTTGGGCGAATTTGCCCCAGGATCGAGCAGGGAGGCCTTGGAAACGGTCCTCCAAGGCCCCCCCCGCCCCGATCCTTGGGTGAATTCGCCCCAGGATCAGCGGGGAGGCCTTGGAAACGGTCCTCCAAGGCCCCCCCCCCGCCCCAATCCTTGGGTGAATTCGCCCCAGGATCGAGCGGGGAGGCCTTGGAAACAGTCCTCCAAGGCCCCCCGCCCTGATTCTTGGGTGAATTCGCCCCAGGATCGAGCGGGGAGGCCTTGGAAACGGTCCTCCAAGCCCCCCCCGCCCCGATCCTTAGGTGAATTCACCCCAGGATCAAGCGGAGGGACCTTGGAAAGGTCCCTCTAAGGTTCTACCACTTGATCCTCGAGCGTTGGGGCCTTTCAAAATGGCGCCTCCCAGGAACAGGAGCGTGCCCAGCGGCGGCGGGCGGCGGCGGCGGCGGCAGGGGTCCCTGGGGGCTAGTCCAAAGGCCCCTGGGGGCCGGACTCGGCCCACGGGCCATAGGTTACCAACCCCTGATCTAGAGGGTCTTTACTGCTTACTTACAAAGGGATCTTATAGCACTCTTGATGCTAACTGAAGCTGCTGTCACATTGCAGAAATAAAGTAGTTTGATACCACTTTAACTTCCGTGGTTCAATGCTATGGAATTCTGAGATTTGTAGTTTGTTGTGGCACTCTGACAGGGAAGGCTAAATATTTCATGAAACTACAAATCCCAGAATGCCATAGCATTGAGTCATGGAAATTAAAGCGGTGTCAAACAGCTTTACTTCTGCAGTGTGACAGCAGCCTGAGAGAAAAGGTTAAAGCATAAGCTTTTGTAGCCTGGGTCTGCTCCATCAAATGTCAAACGTCTTTCTCTCAGGCTCAAAGGTCCTACAAGATCCCTTTGTATAGTGATCCGACTAACATGGCTATGTCTTTAGAATGAATACTGCCTATTTAGTAGTACAGCTCAGTTTCTGTAAGTGTGAAATTCCCTGGTATTAGTGGAACCCCAGCCATGAACATCCCAAGTGGCCATAGCAGGGGTGACAACTGTTGTGGTTTGAACTGCATTTCTGAACATTTCTCACCATTGGGTGTGCTGGTGAGGGCTGTTGGATGTACCAAAGGCCACACAATTTTCACTGTGCTTTAGAAGAAGCTTCCCTCTGTATCCACCCTACTCACCTCCCCTATATAGTATAAATAGAATAATATGTTCTTACCAAGCAGAGATATTGGGAGGTCTTTGTTAGTATTGTTTCAAGAAATTTTATTTTAAAATGGGCCACACTAGGTGGGGAATTCTGAGAGGTGTAGTGAAAAAAGAAAAAGAAAAAGAAAGTTACTTTCTTGAGCTCTGAACATTTCAGATGTGAAGTGTTACTGTAATTATGTGAAGTGCTTTCAACATTACCACTCTGCTTAAATGCTTTCATCTGCAGCATTGTTGAAAATATCCATATTATGCAAAGCCTAATTCATGCTGAAGAGTACCTGTGGTGTTTCACACATGGAAGAAAGAAGTAGCTGGCTTGCATGTGTGAACTGAGCCTCCCAGTAGGGCAAGCTGGCTGTTTCCATTCAGATGTGCTTCATAAGAGTGTCCAGCTGGACTCCACTTGATATGCTTTCTAGTAGAATAGTAGTAGTATTCAAATGCTTTTAAAGTCTATAGGCAAAATCAGTTCGCTATGTGCTGTAAGTGTGCATGTGTGGCGGGACAAAATTTCCACGGAAGCCCCCCACTCAAAATTAATATTGTAAAACTGAAATAGGCCTCCTAAGGTCTCTGTGGGCCAGGGGGAGGAATTTGGTCAGATGCCCTTCCCAAGCGGTTTTAGGTCTGGGGCACCATTTTTCAGAGCCACAAGTGATTTCCTGTCATTTTCTGTTTTGACAAAAGCGTGAACCTGGATCATAATCTTGCAAATGGGGGGAACCTGGTGAAATTGGCTCCGTGGCCCCTTGAAGTAATGCCCCCTCAACATTGTTTTAGGATGCGGATGGTCTGATAAAAGGCATGTGTAGTCACTGGACCTGGGGAAACCACCTGGCCCTGTTTTGTTGGCCAATATGCATCTGATTCTGTGCCTAAGCCAAACAGTAGTGTCTGTCCCTTGATTTGAGTCACTTCTTTTAGTCTTGTCAATTTGTCCTGGAGATAAATGATAAGGAACCCTTAATTCACTCCTTAAAAAATGAAACAAAACAAAGGTGCTCCACTTGTTTCCTATCACCAGCGCACAGATAAACTGACACAGAAGGATAATGCTTTGTGCAGAAAGATCTCTTGTGTCTGCTTTGATATCTAAACTGTAATGTGTCACCATAATCAGACATTTCCCTGTCTTTTAACAATCTTCAGACAACAAAAGAATCAATTGAAAATTTGCTAGCTCCGGCTCTTTTAAGAATCCTTTTATTGTTTTTTTCCCACTCCCTGCAGAGCAAAAATCAGCCCCATCGTAGGGGAGAATATAATGTTTACAGCACATTCCAGAGCCATGAACCTGAGTTCGATTACCTGAAGAGCTTAGAGATAGAGGAGAAGATCAATAAAATACGATGGCTCCCCCAGCAAAATGCAGCCTACTTTCTTCTCTCCACCAATGGTATGTTGCGATAATAAGAAATAACTCTGGTTGTTAGACAAAGATCCGTCAATGATTTGGTGGGCTGTAATAATTGTATTTGTAATCCCTCTATAGGAAAGGTAAGTATATCTCTTATCTCTTACATAAATGGAGCAACGGAGGCACACAGATATTGCAAGAAAAGGAGACCACAGCAGTGATTGAATTTTTAAAAAATGATTTAAGTCTACAACCCTTGGTATAAATGTTATATCAAGTTCTCCCACTTCCCTTTGCAATGTGTACTAAATTGTATCAGACATCTTGACACTGTGTTTCATTGGCCACTATTTTGTGGTGAGGAAAAGCCCAACCTGATAACACTAGGCCTCAGGGTACATATTACCAGGGCTTGGAAATTTTTCTTTTTGTATTACAGTACTCAGAATCCCCCAGACATCCTGATCTACTGTGGCTAGGGGACTGTGCAAGTTGTAATGGTAACTTTTCCAAGCTCTTTATGATACAGAGAAGGAGAATGAGGGAACATTTTCTACAGAAACCCTGTGTTTCCTTGTCATATGTAATTCTGCCCTCTGAGGCAGTTTAGTGAAGGAGGCAAAAGGCAGTTTTGACATCATTCCAACCTTAACATGCTTTTGCTACAGAAATATCCTTGTGCTTGAAACTTTCTCCCAGTCTTCACCTTGTTGAAAAGCTAGCACTTTCCCCAGCACTTACTCTTCTGCCTTGTCTATCTGCAGCCCTCTCTACCACAGAGGTGGGTGACACATGTGCTAAATGCACCTCTGCCTCATTTTTGACCTCGTCACCCCCAATTGTCTCCTAGTCTTCTGTGGCACCACAAAATTTTGGAAGGGTGTTGACCAATATGCCTTCCTCCTCCATGATTTTAATGTAAAACAAGGCATGCAGGGAACACATACCTTGATTTTTAAGTTGAATTGTGCTACTCAAAGCCAGTCATAGAACTAGGTTAGCTAAAGCCTTATTTGGGCATTTGGGATCATGGGTACTAAATGAAAGAAAGGGATAGCAAGAAGATATAGGCTAGCCTCCCAACCCCTGACACTGTCTGGTTTGCTGACTGCACAGTCTTACTAACTGTGTCTTTAGTGTCAGTGTGAAGATTACAAGATTCATGCTAGAATCCTGGTGGTGCACTAAACTGACATAATGGAACATTACACTGGCTCAGGTACACATTTTCCAGGGTTGCATAATAAGGCATGCATGGAGTTTTGTACAGGGGAGAAAGCAGAGAAGTCCACCTCCATCCAGAGAGGAAGCTCCTAGTTCCCAAGCAGTCTGTCTCCCCACTGCCTGTTTTCTAGATGGATCCTTGAAGTGAAAGACAGTTTGGGAAGCCTGCTTTGGAAATCTCCTATTCCAAGGCAGCATTGCCACCATGCTTTTAGCTGCAACAACCCACCTAGATCTCTGGCACGATGGAGATAGGCTACATGGGAATAGGCAGCTGCCTCTCTGATAGGAGACCTACCATAGGTAGCTCTCCCTTCTGCTCTTCAGCTGAGCCACTCTCTTTTTACTTCTTATTCTGCTGCTGCACTGGTTGCCACTTGCTGTGCCTGCTACCTGTGCTGGTGTTTCTACATCAGCCCACAGGATCTCTGCCATATACTTACACAGAGCTCTGTGATAGATCATAGCAATTTTCAGAGGAATTTAGAAACCTCAGGTAATTGAGTAACTGAAATAGGGAGTGAGACATTTCTTAGCATTTTTACTTTCTAAACATTATCCATCCTTCTGGGGGTGGGGAGGGGAGGGAATTGAATCAAATAAAGGTAACCTGTTACATTCTGTCTTACTACCCAATCCTGTGCTCCTTGGAATTGGCTTATATTTTTATTCAAGCATATAACTTGAAAATGAGTGTTACTGTGTCAGTGGTGATTAGTGTGCTGAAGAAGCATATTTCACAATTTGTCAGTAATTCTATATAATACTTTATGTAATATATTATTCAGAATAATATAAATAATACTGTTTATACTTGGGTTGGGGGGGGAAATCATTGTACCATGTCAGAAAAATACCATGTAACCTCTTATGAATAGTTACATTGAAATGAAAAGAGAAAAATACATTATTTAAAGTACTGTAGTTTCAGATGAAGCTGTGCATGTTTTTCTGAAAGGCTCCTAAGCAATTTGTATATGCAGGAATCCTTCTGAGTTGAAAGGGCAGACTGAAAGAGTTTGAAATTGTATGTCCTAAGGCAAAATACACCAAGAATTTTTCATTTCTTTGTCTTTATTTTTTTTCTTTAGCTCTGCAGTTCCTCTGTCCCTCCCTCTCTCCAATGTAAGAACATGCATTTCTTACAGTTGTATTAAAGCAGTGAGGCTAACCCTTCCTATCCATGATGTCAGCTGAGTTGTTGTGCCACTGGTATTGGATCTAGGACAGTGCTAATGAACTTCAAAGAATAAAATCTGGATGGTGTGTCTGCCCAAAGGGACCATAGTAAAAGAAGATCATTAAAAGTTTCAGTTGGTCTTTTTCCCCAGAGGAGGTGGGGGGAGGGCATATCAGTTTGTAAAATATTTTAATTTACAGCAGTGAAGATGAACAGCAAGACTGGATGTGCCATTTACTACTGTTCTTTTTTTCCATTTGCTTTTTGCAATGTAGCTTGTGTACTGGATGTCTGTGTGATTATTAGGGATTGCAGAACTATAGGGAATTGTGTTGTGGGCCTGTACACCTTAAACAGCACATTTAACAGAAGAAGTAATATAAAAATACAGTAGATGAACTAGAGGCATTTCTGTAAGATGAGATGCAAACTCTAAAAAAAAAAAAAAAAAAAAAAAGCTCAGGTGAAATGGTGAGAAGAATTGGTCACAAGCATGTTGATCAGTTAGATTCTAAGCATGGGAGAATCCATCAGTTGAACTTTGATGTGTGCTTTTCTTAGCTCGCTAGTATAAATCTTACCATGAGAGCAGGTTAACGCCACAAAATGCAGTGACCCAAATTATGAGAAACATTTCTTAGATCTCATGATTGGTATGAGGAAGCCAATGGCAGAATTGCACTGCATTTTTATAATAGGGAAGGTAGAAATATTCCTAATTTATATTTTTTGTGGGTTTTTCGTGTTATGTGGCTGTGTTTTAGAAGAGTTTCGCCAGCATCTGTGGCTGGAATCTTTAAAGAATGTTGGCATGGAAGTGAGTGGGATACACACACACACACACACTCATACTCTTTGGCCCTCGGTTGGGAGGAGTGATTTACATGTTAATCTGTGATCACTAATTAAATAGACACAAACCCTCCTTGCATATCCTCCCACCCCAAGGCCTTGCCTTTCAACAACAGAACAATACACAGATTAACATGTAAATCACTCTTCCCAACCTAGGGCCACACAGTACCCCACTCACTTCTATGCCAGCATTCTCTGAAGATGCCAGCCACAAATGCTGGCGAAATGTCAGGAATAAACTCTTCTAGAACATGGCCACATAGCCCGAAAATCCCATTAAAAAAGTATGGATGCTGGCCGTGAAAGCTTTCAACTTCACATTCCTAATTTATTTCAGTTTTCTGTAAGCTTATGCTTCATGTTATGTTCAGATAAATATCATGAGGACCCAGTTATGTTACTAGGATGAATGCAGCCTTAAGATGGATGTGACTTTAATTACTACAGGGGAAAGAGGAAGGTATAATTATCTTTCTTAGGGCCTCTGCAGATGGGCGGCCGTGGGCCACCCCAAGAAGCTGCGGATTGGGACCGAGGCTACCTCACACCTTGGCCCCAATCCACTTCCTTTCCAGTCCTGGAAGGAGTGCTAAAATAGCGCTCCTTCCGCAAGACACGGAAAGGGCGGCAGAAGAGGCAGTACATGCCTCTTCGGTGCCTCTTCCGGCTCAGCGTGTTTGGACACTGAGCCGGAAGGATATCATCGGAGCGCCTGCTGTGTGGAATGGTGAGTGCTCCAATGACATCCTCGGGAAGAGGTTGGGGTGCCCGGTGTGAGCTGACCCTCCCCTTCCTTGCCTCCAAGACAGTGCTTTGTGCCATCTGCAAAGGCCCTTAGTCAACTTACTTTGTGTTTTAGATTATGTTTTTAACTTTTGTATGTTGTAAATGTTAACTTTGTAGTGTTTTAATTAGGTTATTTTAATTGTTTTTTAAAATTTTGTTTTAATATGTCTTTATATTGTGAGCCACCTCTGGTCCCTACTTCTACTGACATAGAAGTAAAATAAAATAAATAAATTAAATACAGAATTTACCCTATTGATCATTGTAATAAAAAAATCTGAGAGTTATAAAACTTGTGAGGGGAAGACTCTCTGAAACACAATAAAGATTAATTATGTAGCTTAATGTTCTCTTAATTAAGTTTTTAAATAGTTTTTATTAACAGACGTATTTTTTTTTTATTCTAGGAAGTGTTTTAATATGCTAAGAAGAACTCAGAATGCTTCATGTTCTACCATTGGTCTCCAAATTTTCTTACAGTATTCCCAAAACAGCATAAGATATGGCAAGGCCCCAACATCAAAATGAGTTGATACAACAATATTAATGGAAGTCAAAGGAATCCCCAGAAAATGAGGGCCATGGAGAGGGGGGTGAGGTGTGAATGAAGATGAATAAGATTGTCTTTAAAGGCTGTGGGCCCAGTGACAAACTGCTGATAGAACACCTGCCAGGAAGGGGAAAAGAAAACACCATTATTCAGAATAAAGGCCACATATTCCTGAGGCTCTTTCCCTGAAGGACAGGATAAATGGGATGACAGCAAAATGATGAAGCCAATGGAAATATCCACCTGCCAGGCAAGCTGGCAATTGTGGAATTTAGCGTACATTCACTGTCCATGATAAAACGTCAGATTTTTTTTTTCATTACAAGGAGGAGGCAGGGAAAACTGACTCTTGAGTAAATTACAGACATGATTGGACTCCTTTCTGGGTCGTAATTTGTCACCCTTTGCACTTGCAGCGTAATCTGTTGCAATCAAAACTCAGCTAAAGCTGTTAGCTCTCGTGTAAATCTAAATTGCTTTTATGGAATGGTGCACATGCTAGTTTTCTTATTGAAGCTGTTCCCTTTGCCTGGACCCAAGTAAATTTAATTAAGATTCACATATGCAGTGTTGTTCAGTTTTGGGATCTCTATTACTATCAGCAGCGTTCCAGAGCAGACATTGGAATCTAACTTTGTAGTGTATGGTTTCAAAATCTAGTTGAAATATTCAGAGGTATGATACATAGATTGAGTAGTCATGAATGTTATTCCTTCTTTTGCCAAATGGAAGCAGGTTTTATAAGTGCCGTGTGGTTTTGTAAGAAACCAGATATGTTTTTTTTGTACTTACACCTTTTATTTTACACAAGACTACGTTTGTAACTATACTGAAATGAAATCAAATACCACACACTACTAAAATGTTCCTTTAGAGAAAATGCATGTGCAATAATTGAAATAATCAGTCATTGCTGGATCAGAGAGTAAATATTTTAAAACCTCAGTTTGGGCCAAATAAGTATAAGGTCACAATTTGCTGTGTTCACATACACAAACCTGATTATATTCAAATATAGAGAAAGAAAGAAAAATATCTCCAATGGCATCTTGTATACAAAGGGATCTTGTAGCACATTTGGGACTAATTGAGAGAAAGAAGTTTGCAGCATAAGCTTTTGTAGACTACTTCATCAGAGGCATGGAGTGAAGTGTCTAGGGACAGACATTTATACCCATGAATGAGCAGGCTGTGTGTATAAATAGTAATAGAAGTGCAAAACCTGTGGGTACAGTGATGGGGTGACAGGTTCACTTTTAACAATGGCCATCGGAGGACAGGCTGGGAGGAGAGATGTTGCCTAAAGCCAAGATGAGTAGATATCCATATGAATAGTGTTGGGAGTTCCTGGAATATAGTTTGTTGCTGGCTTTGAACCAGATTGGAGATGTGAGAAAATGAGCAAGAGAGACCTCATGGCTGGAGTATTAACTAGTGTTTTAATATGTTTAGTGTGCCAAGAAACCATTGTCCCTGTTCAGCCTAGGCTGTGAATATATCCCAATCCTTCTGTTTCTCTTTATAGTCTCCTCTTGAAGTTTCTTTTTTGGTCAAGGACTGCTGTTCTGATGTCCATGGTGGAATTTCCAGGAAGATTGAAGTATTCCCATTCCTAATTTTTGGATAGGCTTCCTCTTCTAGGACATGAAAAGTAGACTTGGAATTTCATATCTGTGACAAGAGGGATTTCTCCCTTCATTCATCAGACATAGCAGCTAACGTCGGCAGTCTTCAGTTAGTCTCAACGGTGCTACAGTATCCCTTTGCATACCGATCCAGACTAACACAATGGTCTTTGAATTCTGTTGGTATCTTGTGTGATTCAGGAGGAACAATGGGGAGGGGGGAGAGAATTTGTTATTTTTCTCAATGAGTGTAAAATTCCCATTCAAAGTCTTTCTGCTTCTCTGAGGAATGGGAAATTTCCCAACCATCCATCATGCAGGTTCAGAAACCTTTCATGGAACACAGCTTTAGTAACATTATCATTCCCATCATTTGACAGAGGGATGGTTCAGACTGTGGATTAGAATCACTTTTGTGTTAAGAGTTCCACTCAGGGCTTGAACTAGTGACCTGAGAGATGACACTCAGGGCTGCTGGCTGTGTGGGTGCACTCAACTCTAGCCAAAGAAGGGAACTGCCCCAGCCAAGGAAGCCTTCTCACACCAATACACTACGGTCAGAAACAAAGATTCTGGTCTTATCTGTGAATGTCTATTCTTCTTGAACAAAGAAGGATAGTTTAGGACAGCTTCACTCATCTTGGACATGGAAACTAGATTTGGAATTTCACAACTACAACAGGAGGGATTTCTCCCTTCATTCCTCATAATAGCTGACATTAGTAGTACTCTAGAGAGTAAAAATAGCAGAATGGATGAGTGGTGCCTCAGAAGAACTGTGGCTCTTTTTTGGACTTCAGCAAGTACAGGTTGAGTTTCACTTATCTGGAATTCCAAAATCTGGAAAATCCCAAAATTAAAAATTGTTCACATGGCTGAGATAGTGATACTGTTGCTTTCTGATGTTCAGTGTACACCAACTTTGTTTCATGCACAAAATTATTAAAAATATTGTGCATAAAATTACCTTCAGGCTGTGTGTACAAGGTGTATACAAGACATAAATGAATTTCGCATTTAGACTTGGGTTCCATCTCCAAGATGGCTTATTATGTATATGCAAATACTCCAAAATCCAAAATAAAATCCAAAATTCAAAAGACTTCTGGTCACAAGCATCTTGGATAAGGGAGACTCAACCTACAGCATCCTGAGAAGGCAAGTTTGAAATCAGAGCATTCCTCCAGCCCCCATTACAGACTAGCACAGAATGGATTATATGGATTGTTAGCCGCCTCGATTGCGCTCAGAGGGGCGGGGTTATTATTATTATTATTATTATTATTATTATTATTATTATTATATGCTTTGACTCATAATCAATTCTGGGGCAGGTTTTTTTATTGGTCTGAACAAGAACTCTCAACCTGCTTATGTTCCCTGCAGAAACACTAGTATCCAACTATGTGAGAACTGAGTTTGAGAATATGTAAAGTAAAGTAAAGATTTGGATAGAAGTCTCTCTCTCACTCTCCTATAGCTATGAATTTCTTTGGTGTGCTCCACCACAGTGACTTTCTGTACTATCAACTGTAGCTTTACATCTGTAAAATGATAAACAGTGTTGAAATGACAGCAAAAAAAAATTGAGATATGTAAGTGATAAGTAACTGGTGAATATCATTCAGTATTAAATTCATAATTCAGTATCATTTGATGTCTTAGAGAACTTTTTAATTGCCTATTCCTGTTCTCTCCCAGACAAAACTGTGAAACTATGGAAAGTTAGTGAACGAGACAAAAGACCAGAGGGCTACAATCTCAAAGATGAAGAAGGAAGGCTGCGAGACCCCTCTACAATTACCACACTACGGGTAAGACAAATACAGTTTTTCTAATTCATTGCTCCTGCTTTTCATGGAAAGGGGAGGGGAGAATTTTAAAATATACTTTAACTTATAAGTAAACAACTATGTACAAAACATATCACAACAATAAAGCAAAATTAAAAAATTCATCTCCAACTTTGAATATAAATGTTTTAAAAATATGTACTTTAACATATACATTATTGCAAATATCATCACACAGTAGCTCTGCACACACCCCAAAATCGCTGTTTGAAATTCTCTTTTTCTTTACATATACATAGAATGCCATAATATTAACTGTCCATGTAGCAGCCATAAGATAATGTTGGATGACACCATATTGAGAATCAAAACTTTGTTCTTGGCTGAGGCAGTCCTCCAGAAACACCTGTGAATATTTTTCATTGTGATGAACAGAGCAATCAGTGAACCTTATACCAACAAGATGCTGTTGTTATTGTTGTTGTTAATATAGTACCATCAATGTGCATGGCACTTTACAAGTAAAACAATCAAAAGCAGTGGGTCCAGCCAAAGGTGTACAATCTAAAATATATATCTACGGGGTGGGGGGTGGGTGGGGAGAAAGGAATAACAAAAATATAAAACTAGACAATACAATTGTAAAACAAATTATCTGTTTTGAATTCTCAGTTAGCTTTAGTCACATATTTTAGTTGCCACCATTTATTTCTCTTTCTACTTGGAGGTCACCTAACAGGAGGGTATGAAGGTATATCTGCTGAGCATTTCCAACTGGCTCCAAGCAGAGGGAGTTTCCCACATAACAAGTTTCTTGTGTGGAGATTATCTACATGCAGCAATGTTTGATTGAGGTATTGATGTGGTAAAAACACTTGCACTGCAGTTTACACACCCATATTTTGTAGTGTCATTATTATATATCTGCAGTAAAATGCTTAGAGGAAAAGAAAAATACAATTTCCCAGCTCTGACTGTAGAAAGGCTTGGCTATGCTTATGCAGTCAGTAGTTCTTATCTGGACAGAAGGTTGTGTCAGTAGTAATGGGATTTATCATCTATTCTAGATGGTACTACAAGAACCCTGAAAGAGCATTAAGCTGCCTATTTAAGCCTCTCTTAGCTTAAGGTGGCAATATATTAGTAAGACTTCAGGCTATTTTAGCTGCAATTTATACTGACTCCAGGGTCATTAACGTAGCATGTGTGTATTTATCAGAGCCCTGCTGGAAGTGCATTAGAATTAAGTGAACAGCACTATTATGTATGGTATAACTTTTCTTTCAATCTCATTCAACAAAGTGATTTCTCTCCTCTCCCTGGAAGGAATTCTCTGGTTTAAAAATGGTACTTCTTGTAGGGAAATATGTGTGCTGTGTTTTAGGTGCATGGTTGATTAGGACTTAAATCCTAAGCGATATCTGTTCAGGTCTCCCTGTTTATTACACATATCTCCTGCACGAAAGAATGACTGTATATCCTTTCACTGCCACGGGCAAATGAGGCTTTGTGCTAGAATATGTATTTTATAAAGAATGTAGTTACATTTCCTAGGCTGACTTGAATTGTGTTTCTTCATCTTGTTTCCTCCTCTTGTACAAAACGGCTGGTTTAAACTTCATTTATTTGTTTAACATATTAGTCTAACATAGAAATGTGCGATATTAATGTTGAGCAGTTTTATTTGTGGTACTGTGATTACTCTGGCCCACATTTATAGCTCCTTTTTCATTGCCAGCCAGGCCAGCAAGGGCATTTAATAACTCCAGACAGCTAATTAATTCTCACTAAGAAACAAATGCTTTCCATATTGCATTGTCCCTTCTTGCTAGTAGGCACATTGTTCAAGAGTGAGAAAATGTTTTTACTTTATTATATGTTTGCTTGCTGTCATTTTGAATATGGCATTTGGACAGCTGCATTTTCTCACTGTCATTCAGAGACCTACTAAATAATTTCTCAAAGATCCTGTCTATTTAAGGCAGTGTATTGGTATAAAGTGAGGCTATCTCTTTTTTCTTTAATAGCACTATGGAAAGCTTATTTCCAGAAGGTGAGAGAGAGAGAGAGAGAGAGAGAGAGAGAAGCATGTAGTGCAGAAAAGACAAGATCCCAACACAAAAATTCAGAGTTGGTGTCTTCATTTCATCTAGATCCAAGTGGAGATTCATCATATGGCAGAGGTGCCTATTTGATCCTGGGTGGTCCTGTTGGAGTGATCCTGTCCCATAATGCCCAGAAATCACAGATTGTGGTAGTAACCATTTCAATTAATTGTTTAAGGCACACTAACATGGGAGTAACTAACCACTGAACACAGTGTGCCTTACTGCTAAGCCTTACTGCTTACTTATTAGACATGAAGAATGTAAAACAGTGTGTAAAGTACTGTGCTGGGTACAGCAGGCAGCTTGTTAACAGCAGCCCATTCCATGTATTTCAGATCCAGATCCAGGGGCAGCTATACTATAAGGAAAGGTGAGGCAGTTACCTCAGTGGCAGACGGGAGACACAATTTAAAGTGGTAAAAAGATGGATCTTAATAGGTCAGAATTCTACAACTTGGATGAAATGAACTGGAACTGGCAAGAACCATGCTGTCTCCACATTCATATTTTAGGCACAAGTGCATTGGGAGTAATTATAAACCATGCACCTAAGATAAATATGCAAGGGGATCCTGTAGCACATTTGATACTAACTGAAAGAAAGAAGCTGTTAGCATGACCTTTTGTAGACTTGAGCCTACTTTCTCAAATGTACCTGAGGAAGTAGGCTAAAGTCTATGAAAGCTCATGCTGACAGCTTCTTTTTTCCAGATGCATCTGAGGAAGCAGAATCAAGTCTACGAAAGCTCTTGCTAGCTTCTTTCTTTCAGTTACTCTCAAAAATGCTACATACTGATTTTCCAGACTAACATGGCTATATCTTTGAATGCCTAAGGAGTCAACTTTAGGAGAAAAAACTAGAGTAGTTCAGAGTGGAGGTATCCTGCAGCATTTGTTGGCTACCTGAAAGACTGTACAGTACAATCCCTGTACATTTCCACTCAGAAGCAAATCTCAAGTCGTCTCCCACCCTCCAGTGGTGCTTGCTCCTTGGTAAATTGATATAATATTGCAGTCAATCCATGTATATATATGACACTCAAAAATGGCTGGAGGAAGATAGATAGATAGATAGCCTGCTGCTAATGTCAGTAGTAGATTTATACATTTCTTACAAATAGTGATGCAATTAAAAACAGACAAGATTAAGATTTCAAAAAGATTTTGCAGCAAGATCACATTCTAAGGGCAACACTGATGATTCGCCTTGGTTGAAATGCCTCACATTTTTTGAATTTATTCAAAATATTAACAAGCTATGGTCAAGTGGATGTAGCTCAACATAAATAAAAGTTAAGACACCTCAGTTAACTTTGTCTATTATATTGCTGCAAAACAAATACACAATAATAATGTTTGTCTTCACTACTGTTTACTGACATAATCTGACTGTTTTACATTGAGTATTTGAATAGTCCTTAAGTGGTTCCAAACCAGCTTAATCTTATCTTCTTTTCATTTTTACCTTTTTCTGTTCCTCAAAAGAAATATTCCATTTTCATGGACCAATGGGAGATAATTTGAGACAAAAGAGAAATGTAGTCTAGTGTCATTATGATTTTAGCTAGCATAATAATGAACATAGACCAGTTGTATGCATAGTATCTACACATGCAAAGGGCTTATGTGTGGAGAATTTCCTATTTGACAGCTGCCCATGAACCTCCTCATCCTCCTGACAGCAATACTATCACACTGTTGGTGCATGCACATCTTTGGTTTACCCCATAGCCATTCTGACATTTAGCCATTTCATCTCTAATATTAGTTTAACATTCGAACATATGAAGCCAAAAGTAATCAAGGTTCTTCTAAAGGAGAAAAGTATATGAATCATTTTCCTTAATCTAGAGGAGTGTTTCTTAAGCTATCTCATGTGAAGGACTGGCAGATTTCTTTTTCTCTAGTGTGCCAGGGACTGGCACCATATTTGTGCCCATTGGCTACAAGTGTTTATTTGTTGGAAACTTGCCATAGACCAGCAGCCCACCAAGTTGCACCAGTCCACAGATCACCATTTTGTGAAGTGCTGCTCAAAAAAATTGCCTTTAGCATCCCCCCCCCCCAATTTACTAGGACTGGGCTTATGATTGCTAGAGAATCAGTTTTTGTTGTGAGTTTATTCCATTAAAAGGCAGCAAGGACTTTTGGTGCCTCCATTCAGGGTATACGTTCAAATTTCTTCATATAACCATTCCCCTTTCTTAGCATTATTTAACAGTTATTAAATTATATAGAGATGTCGGACCTGTGAAGGTCAAAGACTTGAAAGAGGAACTGAGCAACAAAGTACTGGGATTTTTCATGCCTGTGAGGTCAGTGATTTATCACTGTCAAAAGGATCTTTCCTATTGACCAAGGTGAACTTTCCCTGAATAAACAGATGTTATATATTGGGAAAAATTCTCATGGCTCAATCCTCTTGGCTGCTGTACCAGCACAGTGACCATTGGACCAGTGCAAGTCTATGACATGTGAAATTACATTAATTTTCCATTTGCAGCAGTTAACACTGACATATGGGGAATGGTGTCACACACTGCAGCACAGAAATGTGCAAAGATGAAATAAAAGGGACACAATTCTGTAGATACTTTGAGGACCTTGGTCTATTCAGCACAATGTATGTAGCCTATACTATAGTGGATTCTTCCTATCAATGAGCTAGTGATCCAAGGCTTTAACCGCCCACAGATCGTCACACCCATATTACTCAGTGGTGGTGCTGCCATGTGCATGTCACCACCATTTAATAATATGGGGTGTGACCATTTGCAGTTTTTGCCATCTGCAGGAGTCCCTGGGCCGAACCCCCATGGATGGGAATGGCCCATTGTAACATCTTGCTTATGGTGATAACATGTTCTAATGGAATTAAAAGCAACAAAAGTGAATGTTCTCAACTATGTATTGTGGTTTATTGTGAAATGGGTGTTGGGGAGTTAGAACATCACCTCCTGTGCTGTGTTGGCTGCAAGATCAGGTACCCTTTCAGCATCATACCTCAATAGAAGTGTGTCTTTGTGTAGGAATGAGAGTTCATGTGAGAAAAAGGAAGAGCTGAGCAGATCCCCTAACATCTCAAAGGATCCTGACATGCAGGGGAGAGGGGGTGAGATTAAGATCATGGGATTTCCTTCCATTTCCTTCCTCCGATTAACCCCATTTTCCCCTTCACCTAAGATCCACTTGTCCCATTGATGGGTTGTATCTGTTCTGTGCCCTCATGTTGCCAGGGCTCCATGACAGTAAAAGGGCAGTCTGTTTTGTTTCCCATTCATTTTTATGTTTCTTGTCTGCATATTTCAGAGATTTGTGGCAATACAACCAGAAAATTCAGAGTTAGCCATGCAGAAAAGCAGCGCTTCAGTACCAACTGTGTAACCAATGCTTCATTGACTATCTCTTCTACCAGGTGTGGCAATGGTGGTTTACCAGCTTAATGTAAAATGTTGGTAATGCATTTGTTCTGAAAATCAAAATTGTCATAAATTAGTCAATTTAAAAAACAGAAAGACAAAGGAAAAGCTTCGATGTGCATTCATTTGGCAGAAACATTACCTAGTTTCTCTGTAAGAACTTTGTAAGCAAATTCTATCAGGAAATAGCTAATGAGGAAGCACTCATCTTCAAAAACAAGTGGAGGGATAGTTATTGAGTTTCTGGAAAATTGTCCCTTTTTTGTATTCAGTGCCACACTCTTTTTCAAAAGGAATTTCTGGAGATAAATTTTAAGGTTTTTAAAACAAAGAGTTGTGTAATCTTGAAGTCAAAACTCAAAGTCACTTGGATCAGTCTCCAGATTGGTGCAGGGATAGACAGGCATTTACACACCTGTCCATGTGCTGACCTGGGACCCGCTACACATTTCCAGAGGTGTGGTTGTATTTTATATACTTCCTCAGATGCAAAGAGAAATATGCTTGAGTAACAGGATGTTGAAGAAAAAATAAGGACAGATGGAAAACAAATGTAAACACACACACACACACACACACACACTGACAGTTACATTAAAATTTAATAGCTGCAAAATAAGTGCAGTGACATTTCACAACAACAGTAACTAATAATAAAATAAACATCCTAGGATTGCTCAGTTAATTAACACCTTAATTGAGTAAGAAACCATTGTTGTGATTCAGGCCATAGGTGACAGAATTGAATTCCTTGATTCCTGCTAACTGAAAGTAACACTACAGGTATTTAGTGAAGTGGATTTTATCTAATGTCATAATAAGCTTGCTAGCTCTTGGTTGTTTTTACTGCTCAGACAAATATAGCATCCTTCTCAAATTTTAAAGCTCTAGTAATATATTTAATCCATTTACAGATCAAATAATTCCAACACAATCAGACTGGCATTAACTGTCTGCATTTTTCCTCTCTTAGCATAGATTGTATAGTAAGTAAGTTGCTATAATTTTCTGGTATTTATAAGCAGCCAATCCTAAGGGAATACATAACTGCTTCCATTAAAACACTTAGAAGAAGCAGTACACTTACTAAATGCCAGGTTAGATGGTGCTCATTATGTGGCACAGGTAATGTCAGCTATATGTAAAAAAAATTAGATACCTTAAAGCAAACTGTTTTCTCTTATTATGTGGCATACAGAAAACAATAGATACTTAAGTCTGTTTTGCTATTCCTATGCTGCCTTTTCACACAGACCTGCTGGCATTTCAAGAAGCTGATCTTCCAGAGAGTTCAAAACAGCATTAGAACTTCTTTTAATGAACTTCTCGCATTGCAGAACTGCAATCTAGATGCATTTCAGTCTGGATTTAGGTCTGCGTTTGATACTGAAATAAGTTTCCTTTTTGTGGCTTAACATAAGATTTTGGACAAGGTAGAAAAAGAAATTCCACAAGAAAAGCAGCTGTTACTCCCGAAGTGTACATGGTGCTTTACAGAGTAGAAAAGGACAAGCCTCTGCCCCAAGGGCTTTACAAATTTAAGAGGAATGGAAGAAAAAGAAGCCAGAGAAGAACAGAGAAGCAAGATATGTTTTCTATAACTAGAGCATATGATAACCAACATGGTGTAATACTTTGAGTGTTAGACAAGGATTTCAGGACACCAGGGTTCAAATTCCCATCCAGCTATGGAAGCCCACTGGGGGGTTGTCTGCATGGGCCAAAAGGCCAGGGCTCCTCACATTGTCCAATTCAGATGACACAGGTCAAGACTGCAGGGCCAGGATCAGGCCCAATCCTGCCAGACAAGACATGGTTCCAATGGATCTGGCCTGATCCTGGGGTAAACAACCTTTACCTCGATTTGACCCATGGCAAATCCCAGCTGTTTTTATGGCCCACCATGCTCCTTATCTTGCAACACCATTGCTGGTACTGAGAAGCCCCCCATCACTGTGTCTGATGTGGAAACAGGGTGCCTGGCCACATGAGTGTAGCCAGGCACCCTGTTTCTGCATCAGATGCATGATAGGGAGCTTCTCAGTACCAGAGATGGCGCAGCAAAGTAAGGAGCGTGCACTGGTAGTAGGTCCCAGGTTGGCATGGGGATGGTTGTGTAAACACTCACCAATCCCCAAACTGACCTGGGCACTGACCGGGGTGAGCACTGGGGCCAGAAAAGCATGGGCTTAGCCCATGCCATCCTGGCCTGTCTGCTTAGCTCGTATGTGACCTTGGATAAATCATATTCTCTCAGCCTAAGGCAATGGCAAACCTCCTTTGACTCAGTCTCACCAAGAAAACCCTAGAACAGAATCGCCAAAAGTCAGAGGCAACTTGAAGGCACATAACAAGAACAATGCAAGGCAGGAGTAAAGGATTAATGGAAAAGGTGGACTGTGGATGCTAATAATAGTATTATGCTACTTTGCTTTTTATCCCCCTAATGTGCCAACAGGACTTTTTGCAAGTTTCCTTTGTAAAGCTATTCTAAAACCTTGAGTTTGGGTTTGTGCTAGAGCTCAATTTAGCATGGTTATGGTCTCTAAAGTGACTCTGTACATGTGGTTTAATCTATACTAGATAATGCTTTCAAGAAGTAATTAGCACAAATAACATCTAGAATTTACAGTTTCTTTAAAGGAGAGGTGTTTC
Organism: Phrynosoma blainvillii; assembly: GCA_026167975.1. Taxonomy (NCBI): domain Eukaryota; kingdom Metazoa; phylum Chordata; class Lepidosauria; order Squamata; family Phrynosomatidae; genus Phrynosoma; species Phrynosoma blainvillii. The sequence goes on from JANUYF010000002.1 coordinate 271,827,412, forward strand.
AACTTTGATCCTGCATTCTACAAATCAAGCTTCAGCGGAAGCACTGATAGAAGTGTTTCCCCCCTCATTTTAACTACTCTTCTAGTTAGAAAAGAAGGCTTGCAAATGTACCCCTGGGGTGTTCTGCACAGCAAGATACTTTCTGTTTTCTTTGATGAACCAACAACAACAACAACAAAGGTGGAGGGAGGAAATATGGGAATGAAATGGCTTCTAAGTTTAGTAGTGAAGATCAGATTTTGAAAGTAATGGAATCGTAGCCCCCCCCCCCCCCCCCCCCCCCCCGCTTTTTATTTTGATAGCAAATTGTGTTTTCTGAAAGAGACAGCTGAGTGAATATATTAATGTATATATAAAATGATCCTATCCTACAAAAGGTTAGCTGATTTGAAGATTACTGTTTCTGTGACAACTAAATCCATAATCCAAATATTCAGTTGATTTTTAGTAAATAGAATCCACTTACATTTCAGTCCACATTAGTTGCTTCTTGGTATGAGATATTTGGATATCAAATGACAAATATTAGGGAAAGCTGCAAGACAAGAGAAATAAATATGACTCACAGTCAAACCTGTCTGTCTTCCCACTTTTCAGGTAGCATACTGACACTGTTGGAGGTAATGCCAGGGTTATGAAAACATAGGGATTTGACTGTGTCATAAAAGTCAGGATTGCCTGTCTCTTTGCTCCCTAAGCACAGTATCATCCAAAATCCACAACACAGTGATACGTTTATGGTGCCAACCAAAATGCACATTATACATGTTGCAAGCTTTTGAAGCTCCACTGGCTTCTTCCTCAAGCAAAGGTGTTAAAAATGATAAAGAAAGAAAGAAAGAAAGAAAGATTGACAATGTTAGTCATACCCCTGCATTTAGTCAAAATGTTGTTGTCCACAGTTCAGATGGTATGGAAGGGTATTCATTCAGGTGGCCATCTTATGGTCTTCCTCTGTTCTGTTGAACTAGATCTCAAAGGCAGTACCTTTTTGTCTTTCTAATGGAATTTAAAGTTTATTTCCTGGACTGAATCTGTCAGTACTAACATGGCCATGTTAGTACTGACAGATTCAGTCCAGGAAATAAACTTTAAATTCCATTAGAAAGACAAAAAGGTACTGCCTTTGAGATCTAGTTCAACAGAACAGAGGAAGACCATAAGATGGACATTTGGCACGGGTAAGTCCATGTACATGTAAGAGTGGGACATTTGGCATGTGTAAGTCCAGTACATGTAAGAGTGGGACAATGTCATATATGATTGGATTACTGCAAAGCACTCTGTGTGGGACTTTAGTAACTCTTGCAAACTCTTGCCACAAGAGATTTAGGGCCAATGCAGATGTAAGCACCAGATCGGGGGCGCGGCAACCACATGCTGCAGCCCTGATCCTCCTTTTTGCCGCTCCAAAAAGAGCTGGCAAATGCTGTTCCTTTTTGGGATGGCAAAACGCCACCCTTAGAGCTGCCACCACAGCTCTTTTGCAGCTCTTTCGCACAGCGTGGGGCAGGGCGTGTGGTCGCCCTGCCCCAACTCCACCCCCAGGCCAGCCCTTTAGGCCAGTCTGCATTGGTCCTCAATCATGTATGGATGTGACTCCTTTGAGATGTGGTGCTGGAGAAGAGTGCTGGGGATAAACGAACAGATTAAGCCTGAAACCTTGAAAATGAAGATGATTAAACTGAGGCTGCCATACTCATACATCATGAGAAGGCACAATTCATTAGAAAAGACAATAATGCTAGGAACAGTAGAGGGTAGTAGAAACAGAGGCAGACCACATGCCAGATGGATAAACTCAATCAGGGAGATCACAGGCCTGAAGTTGTGGGACCTAAGCACAGCAGTGGAGGATAGATGGCTTGGAAATGTCTTACCCAAAAGTTTGCCATGAGTTGCGGTTGACTCAGGTCAGTTAACAACAACAACAACAAGGTAGAGGGAGCATACAGCTCCCCTGCTACAACAGCTCTACTGGCTGCTGGTGTTTTTTCGGGCAAAGTTCAAAGTGCTTGTTATGACCCATTGGTTTTGGGGTTTTGGGGAGGGGGTTCTATTTTTGAATATTTAGGTGGAAAAGTTTCAATAATCAATATATTTTAGCCATCTATGTTAGAAATGTAGAAAATAGATGCCAAGTTAGCCACATACAGAGAGGATTCTGGGAGTTGAGGCCCCTGAAAAAGAATGTAATGCTGGAAGATTTTAGCAGCAGGAATGTTTAGGATGTTCAGAGACAGATGACCTTTTGAAGGACTCTGATGCATTAAAGATGCCAGAGTGGGCTATGGCAGCCATAATAAATCACTGATAGACACTCTGTGCAAAGGGGTCCATGGTACCATCCTTGCTGATAAGAGAGCATTGGAATGTGGTTAAGTAAATTATAATGCATTCTGAAATCTTTACTCTTATTGCTTGAGATTCTATATGTTTAGAGTTTGAAATGTCCAATGAGGTGTAAGAATTGGATTTCTTTGTTTAGAGGTGTATAAAATGTAGCCATTTTGTTCTGTTCATGGCCCAAAACTTTGGAATGCTAATTCCTTTTGGGACTGCCGGCATAATAAACCTGTGTTTACAAACTTACTTTGGTCCCCTCTCTCTCACTCCTGCTCTGCAAGTAGCTGAAGGTGCTGGAGGCTTAGCTCACAGACTGGTTGTTTCTACTACATATTTTCAAGTTGTGCATAGTTGAATCTGTGGATATGGAGAGCCAACTGTATTTACATATTTTATGAACAACAATGTCTTTAATTCAATGTCTTTAATTCAGAACACAAACTGAAACCTTCCTATAGGCTTACAATCTATCTACATAAATACAGGAAAGAAGAAGAAAGAAGGTAGTAGCCAGGAAGGCAGTGGAGAAATAGGGAATTCAAATACCTGAGTGAATGAAAGGTATTTAGCACAGGGGAGATCTAGACCAGCTCCATATATTCTGACTGATATACCTTCAAATCACCCCTACCCCCATTTCCGACAGAGATGTTTCCCAGTCCAGTTATTCATGAGCCCTTTTAAATGCCAATGCCAGGGTCATGGAAATCATCTGTTCTGCCACTATACTATAGAGTCTCTCCAATACTTTGGGTTTAACTGATGGCAGTAAATTCCCAGTAAATTCTAGTCCAGTTTTGGCTCTCAGTTCTGACTGAAGATTTTGCGAATTTATAGCAAGCAATATGATGCTGCTATTTTTTTAAAAATATATATTTTGCTAAATGCTTAAGCAGTGTCTCATTGTGAGCTCTTTTTTTATCAGAAAGGATTATCTTTTTAAAAATATATTGAAATATATAATAGTGGCTAAAAGCAGAAACAGGATATTAGTTGTGCTAGTGCTATTACTTATCAGAGCATCAGTGGAAAAATGTTTTGTGAATCATAAATCTTTTAATGAAAATCCTGGTTATAACAGAAGAAAAACATGTGACACACAATTACAGATGTAAGATACAAAAGTAGGAAGGCCAGGTACAGACCTGGAGTTCAAGTCAAGGGTCAAAGATCATCTGTTCAGACATATTACTTCTTGAAATTGCCTTGCAAGGACTTTGGTAGAGTATTTTGAATGTCAAGCCTAAAAAATATTTTTGAATTCTGATCCTAAGGAGAACAGAAGATTTGCCTACCCTGGGGCATAGCTTGGAAATGTACTTTTTGTCTGGGAGATTGTGACAGTCCAAAAAGCAACTTCTCTAAAGTACAATTTAGAGCAACAGGCCACCAGTAGTATGGAATTTCCCTTCCTTCTGATCATATTAGTGTTTATCATTACTGTAATCTGTGCAAATTTCTTTCTTCCCTTTCTGAGTGCTTACAGCCTAGGCTGTCATGGCACACAATAAAATTGCATGGGGGTAGAATTCAGAGCCATAGCTGTATTGATCTGGAATATCAAGCCTGCAAGATCTTATGCTACAACTTCTTTCACAAAGTTACTCTCAAAGATGCTACAATATTCCTTTGTAAAATAAAAAATGCAATCATCCTTTTTAATTTAATGAAAGAAATGTCACCCTGTCAGCTGAAAAAGCACACCTCTAGCAGCCCATGACTGTTGTAGGTATTGGCCTTGCTGGAACATGAAGAATACAAAGACATTAGGGTTCCAAGGTGAATGTTGATGTCACTTTTTCAGTGGTTTGAAGGACCTTGGAAGCTGACAGCTGGCCCTTCCGCAAAGAGAGAGAGAGAGAGAAGCATCTGATTGGTTAGCAAACTTCACATACAAAATGCAACATGTGTGCCTCAAAAAGGCCTGCACATATAAATCATTATCTCAGTTTTCTGGGCAAAGAAAGAAAAGAAAGAAAAAGAACATTTCTGAAACTGACTAGTAGTGTGTAACCTTATTAAAAAGTCTTTACTTTCCCTTTGAAAGAGAGGTTTGCCCATTATTGAAGCAAGGGGGAACAGAATTTGCCATTTTGTAGGAAGCGTAGGGCGTACTTTCACTGACTTTTCCGCCGCAGCGTGTGTGGACGCTGTGGCGGGAGGTTGCCCTCGGCGCGCCGGCCGTGCGGAGGGCCGGCAGCTCCGAGGGCAACCTCGGGAGGAGGAAGGGGCGCCGATCGTGCGGCTGCCCCTCCTCTTCCCTGCCTCGGAGACGACTCTATTAGTCGTCTGCCGAGGCCCAAAGAGGTCAATTGTGGAGAGACCACAGGCAGATTTGAACTTTGGCAACAGCCAGTGGGTGCTAAATCAGGAGTGAGTATAAATTGAGGGACAGAACAGTGTTTTGAGATAATTAAGAGAGTTTTATTTTATCATGAGGGATTTAGCAGCCAAGAAGGCTGAGGGAGCAGTTAGAAGGGGGGTTTATGTACCCAGGATCAGGAAAGATGTTGATTGTACCCTGAGGGGTTAAGAGCTACTGAGGCTAGGATAGGCTGCTGTGAGAGGCAGTTGGAGAGGGATTTTAGGTACCCCAAATAGGGACAAGGAAAGTTATTAATTAAATTGTTATGGTAATTTCCTGCGGGAGGTATAGTGCTTGGTTTCTAGTGGAGTCACAGGTAACCAGAAAGGTTAAATCATACAGAAGATAGATAAAGGTTCTGTGAGAACTTAGACTGTAAAGAGACATTTATAAGGCTTTAAAGAAACAATTGCAAAGATAAGCAAAAGAAGCTGTTAAACCGTGTAACTACTAAAGTATGTATACGTCATATCCATCTTGGGTGCCATTCACTGAGAAATATACTGTATTCAACCTGATTTGTAAATAAAGTCCTTTTGTTTGTTCAACAAGCAGTTGTTTGAAGTGGTTAAAGAAACATATTCAAAATGCTACTAAGAGAGAGAGAAGACTTTTATTAGTTGGGGCACATCAGAGAGCGGGTGTATAGTTATCAGTTAACAATTGGTGTCAAGCTATTGGGATTTTGATAACCCAGAGGGCTGGCATCTGAAGAGAGTTATAGTGTAGGAGATTCTTAGTTAACTTAGTTCAAGTGTCATGTCACAAATTAGGCAGGAAACTGGTGGGATAGTTACCACTCCATGACATATTGGTGGCAGCAGTGGGATCAAAAAGACCCATTGTACTGCTATCAGAGGAAAGTAATTGGGTGGGTGAATTATCAATCCTGAAGAGAGGTCCACAGAAAACAGAGTGTCTGAAACAGTGTCTGAGGGTTACATGGAGAGAGTGGAACAACATGGCTAGGGCTGTGGGATATTTATGTACTATCTCATACCCTTGAGGGTGTTTGGTGTGATATTCAGTGTGACAGAGGTCTTTATGATTTTCCCAGGGATTTAACAAAAGGGAGCCAGAACGGCTGATGGTTTTAGCTCCAGAGTGACAAAACTTTGATTAGATTTTAGACCAGGAGTCGGCAACCTACGGCCTGCAGGCCGCACTCGGTCCGCCAACCCCCACCGACTGGCCCCGGCTGACCCCCTCCGCAGCTGAACCCCGCCGCTGTGTGTGTCGCAACCGCCATTTTGTTTGCCAAAATGGCGGCTGCGACTTGTTTGCGCATGCACAGTACTCCTGTGCATACGCAAATGAGTCACGGCCGCCATTTTGGCAAACAAAATGGCGGCTGCAACGCACGTGGAGGCAGCGGTGGTCATCGTCGTCGGGGGTCTGCGGGGTCTGTGCACCTGCATGTGAGCGCGCACACCGCCATTCCCCCCGCCGGCCTGGCGGAAGACTTGGGGACCAGCAATCGGCCCCAGGTACGTAAACCTTGGCGACCCCTGTTTTAGACAATCCCTCAATGACTATGCAGGAAGGGTAAATGGAAGTATGTCATGAAGTGAGTTAAAGGGTATGATCTCTGATTATTTTGTGAAAGACCTTCGTCAGCATTGCAAGAAGGAGTGTAAAAAGCATGTGAGGATGCAAAGTGCTCATCAAACTCATTTCCTTGTATCTGGGTCTTATTTACGTCCTCAGGTCAGTGTGACTCCTGCACTTGTCTGTTTTCTACAGGTCATCATAGCCTTGGGCCATACCCAGCACTTGATATTAATTATGAAACCCCATATCCAGCAGGAGGGGTTTAAGGTATGCTAACATTACACAGCCCAGGCCACTGCTCTAATAATAATAATAATAATAATAATAATAATAATAATTTATATCCCACCTCTCTGTAAAATACACCAAGGCGGCTTACACGATAAAACAAACAATCCCATCCCCCAATAACCCCCCCAAAAATACAATTAAACAGACAAAATATAAAAACATACTTCAGTTATAAATAACAAATAATTTAAAATAGCTACAACGGAAATCAGGGGCAGGCATAACTATTTTTGGTGGCCGGTTACCTACTCAGGAAAGGCCTGCCAGAAGAGATCCATCTTAACAGCTTTTTAAAAGCTGTTTAAGGTGGTCAAGTGATAGATCTCATCTAGCAGGCTGTTCCAAAGTCTGGGAGCAATAGCCAAAAAGGTCCTCTGGGCTGTTGCAGATAATCTAGTTTTTATAGGTTGCAATAAATTTTTCCCAGAGGACCTGAGTGCATGAGGTGGATTATACGGAAGGAGACGGTCCCGAAGCTAGGTTGGACCCAAGCCATTTAGGGCTTTAAAGGTAATAACCAACACCTTGTACTGTGCCTGGAAACTGATAGGCAGCCAGTGAAGCGATCTTAGAATACTTGTTATGTGGTCTCTTCTGGTTTGACCTGAGACCAGCCTGGCTGCCATATTCTGTACTGATTGAAGTTTTCAAACTCAGCACAAGGGTAGCCCCACGTAGAGTGCATTGCAAAAATCGAGGCAAGAGGTTACCAGCACATGTACCACAGTTTCGAGGTCCCCGACCTCCAGGAAAGGGTGCAATTGGTGTATCAGCCAAAGCTGATAGCAGGTGCTCCTGACCACCACATTCACCTGATTTGTCATCTGAAGCAACGGATCTAGGAGCACCCCTAGACTGCAAACATAGTCTTTTGAGGAGAGTGTGACCCCATCTAGGACTGGAGATTGTGTCCCAATACCTGGGTTCGGGGCTGTTACTGTTAGTGCCTCCATTTTGTCTGGATTCAGTTTCAATCTGTTTTTCCTCATCCAGTCCATTACCACTTTAAAACTTTCGTTGAGAGGGGAGATGCCATCTGAAGTCAAAGCTGTAGACCAAGACGTGGAGAAATATATCTGGGTGTCGTCAGCGTATTGATAACACCCGGCCCCATGTCTCCAGATGATCTCTCCCAGTGGGTTCATATATATTAAATAACATCGGGGACAGGATGGCACCCTGAGGGACTCCACAATTAAGCTCCTCTTTTGCTGAGCAACTGTCCCCAAGCATCACCCTCTGGAATCTGCCTGAGAGAAAGGAATTGAACCATTGCAATGCAATGCCTCCGATTCCTAATTATCTCAGGCGTTCCAAGAGGATGTCATGATCTATCATGTCAAAGGCCGCTGAGAGATCTGGAGGTCACACTACCCCTGTCGATGCCCCTGTTGATGCCCAGATGAAGGTCATCAGCTAAGGCAACCATGGCAGTCTCCACTCCATAACCTGTCCTAAAGCCAGTTTGAAATGGAGACAGATAATCAGTTTCCTTCAAGACAGCTTGGAGCTGAAGAGCAACAGCCCTCTCAATCACCTAGCTCAAAAAAGGTAGCAAAGAGACTGACCTATAGCTGTTCATGTCCAGAGGGTCAAGGGAAGGTTTTTTCAGAAGCGGCCTAACCACCGCTTCCCTTAAGGAAGATGGAACGCAACCTTCCCCAAGGGATGCATTGAGGATGTCCCTCAGGAACATCTTCAAGACATCTCCCCCCTGGACAGCCAGCCACGAAGGGCAAGGGTCAAGAGGGCAAGTTGTCTTCCTCACTCTACCAAGGAGCTTGTCCATGTCATCGGTACTCACCAGTTGGAACTGATCCAGTATAATCTCATAAGCAGAGTTGCTGGATACCTCATCGATCGACTCTACTATTACACCGGCTTCCAAGTCGGCTCTTATCTGAGAGATTTTATCTGCAAAGAAGTTGTTAAACACATCACAGCAGGCCGCTGTTGGGATAAGTAATGGGTTCTGCACAGATGGAACTTGTGTCAGTTCCCTTACCACCCTAAACAGCTCTGCTGGATGGGACTCTGCAGACACAATATGTGCAGAGAAGAAAGATTTCCTCACTGCATGTATTGCCTCTCTATAGGTATGACAACCTGTAATTCATTGTGATCCACCTTATTTTGTTGTTCTTGTTGTTGGTTTTACATCGGAGAGCCCTGAAAGGCCATGATGGCTTGGAATTTTGTTTTTACAAAGTTGTAGTCCAAAAAAAGTAATATTTTCAAGCTTTTGGGAGCCCTGCCTGTGCATCTTGTTCAGAGCACCAGTCCAAAATTTGTTTTGAATGAGAGGCCCAAGGCAAGTGGCATCAGTGGCCCATGCTGGGGTACTGGTCCCCTGACAGCTACCCAAGATGTCAGATGCTAATACTGGCCTTGTGTGTAGTACAGTCTGCCCTTGACATTCACAGGGGTTAGGGGTGCAAGACTCTCATGAATGTGAAAAAAATGTGAATCTGAGAGAAAGCCAGGACAGAGGAGGGGGAGTGCAGACACCCTTCCAAACTGCTCTGGTCCTGGACTTGGATGTTATTTCCTCCAGGAGGAGGAGGGCAAAGGTACACACTTCCAAACTGCTTCAGTCCTGAGCTTGGTTTCTTTCCTCTCCTGTCAGGAGTGGGGAAAAGCCCAGGACAGGAGGAGCAGGAAGAGGAGGATGTGCATACCCTTCCAAACTGCTCCAGTCCTTGGCTTGGCTTCTTCTCCCTCCTGTCAAACTTGTGATTAATCAAATCTGTGAATGTTAAACCCATGAATATGGAGGGCTGACTGTATTCTTGCACTTTACTCCCTTTTTCTATCTTGTCAGCAGTTGTTCTTGGTCCTGGAAACTGTAGTAGAATCCTGGATTTATAAACAGATTTCATAAAGTACAACATGAAGCTCCTTCCTCTCCTTTGTTTGTAGTGCTATTTCACAAATATTTTCTGCTTTTTAATAAGGGCTGCAATCCAAGCAGATTATCTCTGCTTTGTGTGGTGCATTTTTCTTTTGTCTAAATTTGGGACAGAAATCTTAAATGATCTTGATTTGAGGCAGACATATGTTTAATGCATAGTCTGCACTGAGGAACTTTTGAACAATGGAAAAGGAAGGTATGACTGCATCCATTGTTGTCTTCTTTCCTCACCTGAGAAGGAGTGCCAGCAAGACTGGCCATTATTTTTATACCAGTAGTGAATGAAGTAAATATGAGTTACCAGGCTTTAATGCATCATTCTGCTTTCATACCAGTGACTTCAGAAGAGCACATCTGTAATCTCCGCTATTTCTTGTGCCAAGGAGTGGCAGTCTGAGAATCACCATGCTGGTGTATCTGTACAAAGGAGGCCATGTGAGTCAAGGGGAATTGTGTTTTTATTCTCCTTGTTATTGCTTTGCTCTCCTTGTCTTAAAATATGCCAGAAAGCCATCCTTCTGCCAGTGGAATCCTCTGGGATGCAAGGGAAGAAATGGAAAGTAGGTTATAGTAATGCAGTGAAAATACAACACCAAGTAATCTGGAGAGACATGTCAGATGAGTGAACAAGTAATAGATGTTCTTTGCAATACAACAGAGCTCATTGCCTGCTTTGCTTAAGTACAAAAGATGGATATTCCCTTGGCAATAGGAGAGAGAGGGTCTTTGCAGACTGCCAGAAGTAGTGCAAATCCACTTTAACTGCCCTGACTCTATGCTAGGCAATCATGGGAACTGTAGTTTATTGTGGCACCAGAGCTCTCTGACAGAGAAGGCTCAATGTCTCAGAAAAAAATGCAATTCCCATGATTCCCTAGCACTCAGCCAGGGCAGTTAAAGTGGACTCAATTTGCACTATTTCTAGCAATCTGCAAAGGCCCGAAGTTTCCAAAGTTTTCCCCCTGCTTTCATCTGTGCATTGTGACTGCAATCCTTTGCATGTTTACCAAGAAGTCCAGAAAAATTAAGTGAACCTTAGTCCCAAGTAAGTATCAAATATGGAAGTAAGTGTGAATCCCAAATTCCTCTTCCTTTGCTGACTCTTGCTCTGGATAGCCCAGGCAGAGATAGATTCCTTTTCACTATCTCCAAACTGACTTTTAATACCTCTACAGTTTCAAAGGATCTCATGATGTTCAAACTTGTTACAAACAATAAGTCTTTCAGAGCACTGAAGCATTGTACATATGTGTATGTCCCTCTGTTATTTGTTGTCTTATGGCGAACCCATGAATGTCATAGTTTTCATAGGCAAGGAATACTCAGAACTGGTTTTGCTAGTTCCTTTCTCTGAAATTATTACTGTGGGTCTGCTGCACCAGGACTGGAGTGTCCCTGGCTCACCACACCCCAGTGATGACACACATTTGCGGATGTGCTGACATGGACACACACACACACACTGCTGCCTTTTGAATAATATGGGGTTTGAGCTTCCATGTTTTTCCCCATCTGCAGGGGACCCTGGAACCAAATCCACTCTATAGGGCTTTTATTGCCTTCAATACACAATTTTCTTAATCTCTTTTTGGGAACTTGGGAAACTACCACTGGTCTGTTTCATTCAGTGTTGAGTTTCAGACAGGAGTCTTTCTTAAACTTAACTGGAGACAGTAGGGGTGGAATCTGGTTGGGACTAGGGGTACATAAGCTTCCAGACCCCCTCACCCATTAAAAAAATGCATTTTTACCCCTGACCTGTCTCACCACCACCACCACCACTCCAAAAGAAAATCCCAAAGACTGATAGAAAATTGACTGAAAATGAAAGTGGGAATGATGTCACATCACTTAAAGTTTCTGTTTTGTACAACAGTGTGGTCTGTTACAGCTGCAGGGGAGGTAATGTGCTCTCCCTGTGCAGTTGCCCACTTCTGCATTATATTCTTAAATCTGTGATATCTGCATGTCAGGTGCTTTCTTTAATCTTTATATCCTCACTTTTCCTAGAGTGAAAAAGATTCCATCATACCCCACCATAATAAATACACCATCAACCAGAACAATGTGTATCATCCACTTCTTATTGCAAATTTTAGAAACACAGACACACTATGGATTTCAACGGCGCCTATACAGTGGATGCTAATAGTGTTAATAGTAAAAACAGTTATACAGCAAGAATCATGCTTTGTCTTTTGTGTCAGATGAGGATATATTCTGCAGCATAGACATTTACCACAAAACACACACCAATACACACATTCTTAGTAACATTATCATTTTAATGACAGATAGGGCAATTTGAAACAGTTGGCTTTTTAAAAAGAATGAAGTGCCATAAAACTCATGTGGCAGAACTAATCAATTTTGAATGATCAGATCATCATCAAACCGTTGCAACAAAGGTAATTAAAAAGGGGAGGGAGGTTTCCTCCATTTGTACTAAGCACTTAAATTGGTTCTCAATGAGTTCAATGGGCACCATTTGCATGCTCAACTGATCTCACATAGAAATCCGGTCCCTTTAGATAGACATACTTTAGTTATCCTGGAATATCTCAGATTCCTGCTAAGATCTATTCTATGCAGTATGATGGTTTGGACTAGCTGACGTAGCTCAAACATTTTTAAAGTCAACAGTTATTTTCACTCCAATTCGTCATTTGCATAACAAATAATCAGACTCTCTTTGTCAATCAGACCAGAGGTGACATCCAGTTACAGACTGCAAATGAAAGTACAGTCAATTGTTTGTTTATTGGAGGAATCAGTATTTATAAACTAGACTTATAACTAGACTTATTTATAAACTCCACTTATAAAAGTGGAGAACTTTTGTAGGAATTATTAAGCATTTATTGAATACATTTGTCCTATTATTAGCCATTACATGTGCTGGAATTGCCTTTGAGATTTTGACTGTAGTCCCACTACCACAGGGATAAATTGTGGAAGAAAATAATGAGCTGCCAACCTAGCAGTTCGAAAGCATGCAAATGCAAGTAGATAAATAGGTACCACTTTGGTGGGAAGGTAAACAGAGTTCTATGAAATCATGCTGGCCACATGATCACAGAGTAGTCCTTGGACAACGATGGCTCTTAGGCTTCATAACAGAGATGAACACTGCCCCTATGATTGGACATGACTTGACAACCTTGTCAACAGGGAATATCTTTACCTTTACCTTTTAATGAACTGAAATGAATATCAGACATGATGTCAATGGTTTTTTTCATTCCTGCTGCTCAAGTAAATTTTTTTAAAAAATAGAAATGCAAAATAGTGAATTGAAAACATTGCTGGTTAAGAGATTCCAGGAAGATAGAATAATAATTACAAGAGAGAAGATAATAAAATTCAATTCAAAAATTCTTATGGGAAAGCCCAGGAAGGAAATATATGTGAGGGGTGCAACTAGGCGTGTAGGTCCGGGGTCATTGACACAAAGCATCATCAATAAATGTTTCAGGGGAGGGGGGAGAATTCAGTTTTAAAAAATTTAAAAAGATGAGAGACTGAGGTAATATATGAAATAAGCTAGGACTAGAAGCAGAATGTGGTGTTTTTAATAGAGTAATGATCAGTTGTGATATTTTGACCCAGAAAAACAGTAAACTTGGGACCTTCTTTAAGTTCTACAATTTTCACTAAAGTTGTTTAAAATTATTGTTGACATCAGTAGGAGCAATTCTCTTCTAAATTTTCATCTTATGTACAGTTTGTGAACAGTAGCAGATTTCCTCATTGCAAAGATCAAGGGAATGGTTTAGAGATGGGGGAGATGGTGTTGTTTTATCATTTTGAAAAGTCTAAATAGGAATATTCACAGCCCCTCAGTTATAGTTTTGCCCCTCCATCCCCACCTCACATCCCTTACGAAATGCAATGGAATCCAGGTGAAAGAAAGAGGGATTTCCTAACTCTTTCCCTTCTGTGTATGTTCTTTAAAAAAGCACACTAATCCTCACTCTTGGCTGTCTGGTGAACTGACATAAGGAACCTCAGTGCGAACATGTGTGCATTTATTTTGTCATGTCATCTGCAGTTATTTTATATGCCTTGTAGTTATGTTTTTGAGGCTTTCATTGGAATAGTAAAGGCTGCAGATTAATGTTGATGGGGTTAAAAGGGGATGGAGGGGAGGAGATGCCCATAGTTTTACAACAGAATCAAAGCAATTGACTTTTTTCAAAGGCATGATTTTACTCACTGATATTTTCCATCCATTCACTCATTTTTCAAAAGAAAGGCATATATTGTACCAGCTTGAATAAGAGCTATGACAGTGAAATTCTTGTTGAGGTGGAGGGGAGAAAAGATACAAAAAGAGTCTTTTATTCCTCCTACCCCCACCTTTTTGTGATGGGCTGGATCCCCACTACACACACACACTACAGGCTTATTATTCATCCATTTAATATTTCTAAACTCATCTTGGACCTTCCTTGACCAGATCTGACCTCCTGGAATTTTTCTCCTATTCATCTGATTTTCTACAGCAATTACACTGTCGGTATCGGTGTCTAGGCATACTGTAAAAACAATGTGCTCAACGGAATTATCAAGTGGAATTAGATTGCTATGACTTTGCATTTGATAACACAATTGTGCTTTTGCATAATTCTCCCTGATTAGTGAAACGAGAGGAAACTATCAATCTGGCAGATGAGTTTCTGTCTTCTGGCTCTGTTTGGATGGGAGAAATATATTAGTGAGATCACTTGGAAGATCATGTCTTTTAGGGACTGAATTGCTAAGTAGACCATAAATCTATAGCTGTCAGGGAGCGGGAGGCATTAAGTTGGCTCCAGTTACTGAAGTGCTGCTGAAATTTTAGAATGTGAGAAAAGAAACATTGCCCAAAACTATTCCAAGTGATAGGATGCAGGCAGGGTGTGAGGAACAGGAGGAAGGTAGGGTATGTCTGAATGAGCTTTCAGGGGTTTAGATGAGGTCATTCCACTTTTCCATTTCCTTGATGTTCCTCTTGATCCATGACTTATTTGCACTGCTGACAGAAGCAGTTTTCTTTCTTTTCTATGCTAGGATTAGCTTGTTTCTCTTTTATGTTTTAAAATAAAACATATATTATTATTTTTAGGTTTTTGCCTTGAGACTCAAGGGGGTCACTGGAGACCAGATTTGATGGTCTTGCTCATGGAAGTTTACTCAGTGGTGGTGATGGAGATGGTAGTCCAGATGACAGTATTTACCATTTGCAGCCCTCCTGTGTTTTCTACTGCGTCTTCTCTCCTTAACTAATGCAGCCTGCAAAGATCAAAAAGACAGAATTGCTGCACATTGTCTTTTGGCTGGTAGTACTAGTCTGTAAGCACAGGTAGTAGTAGTAGTAGTAGTTGTAGTTGTTGTTGTTTTGTTTCTGACTTATGGAGACCCTAATGCAAACCTATCACAGGGTTTTCTTGGCAAGATTCGTTCAGAGGAGGCTTGCCATTGCTTCTCCCTGAGGCTGAGAGCATGTGACTTGCCCAAGGCCACCCAGTGGGTTTCATGGCCAAACTGGGAATCAAACCCTGGTTTCCAGAGTTGTAGTCCAACACTCAAACCTGCACAGGTAGTACTAATCTGTAAGTCCTACGAGATGTTGTTATTGCCTGGCTCCTACATGTTTTTAAAAGAACTTTAGAATTGCAGAAAGAGTGTCTTAGAGGATAAATCCCATTGCCTCAACTGGAGTAGACCTATTGAATCAGTAAAATTTATATTAGTATTGATTTACCAAATTTTAATTGATACCATGGTTTTGCTCTTGTTGGAATTATCAATTGGATTTATCTCCCTAGAAGTTCTTATGTTGGAAAGTAGATTGAAAGTTTTCCTAATGCACTTGCAAGGAGTACAGATTCTGTTTTCTCAAGACTCCAGAGTCAAGGTTTATATAAAGACAAATTCCTGGGTAACCATGTCAGTCTGTTTTTAAGGAAAGAGTAAATAGCAGAAGCATGGCAATGGCTTGGCAACTGTTTTGAGTATGATAAAATCAGTTTCCCCTCATTCACACGTGCCCCCAACCCATGCCCAGATCAGCCAAAAAAGGAATACAATAAACTCCTATGACATGTAGTGTTAGTCCATGGGCTGCTATGGTAGTGTTCATGCAGTCTGTTGGGTGTTAGTGTAGTACACAGGAGTTGGGACAGTAGCCCGAGTTACCATTTCAGTCTGAGGCAAGTGCATCATGTTTCCTTTAGAGCTGTGCCTGTGGTATTTGCAGAAAGGTATAGGTTGACTGAATCCTTCACATTGTGAAGCACTTCAGTGGCTGTCCCTGCTGGCAGCTCACTTTGAACTCATCATGAAATGATCAAAAGTGGATAAAGCAGGGAGGCAGGCAGCACAGGTTGAACTGGAAACAACCTATGTGAAACAATAGCCTCTCTCCATATTCATTTAACCCAAGTTCTTAAGACATCAAATGTGTAAAATTGCAATAATAATAATTCCAATAAAAACTGGCTGTCATTCAGTGGTGGTTTAGGCTGATGAGGGAGCCAGCATGGTGTAGTCGTGTGAGCATTGGACTATGGCTCTGAAGACCAGGGTTTGAATCCCACTGGGTGACTTTGAGTAAATCATAGTCTCTCAGCCTCAGAGGATGGCAATGACCAACCACCTCTGAAGAAACGTGCCAAGAAAACCCTGAGATAGGGTCTCCAGAAATCAGAAACAAGTTGAAGGCACACAATAACAACATGTTGAGGGAAAGATATGCCCCTTTGCCACTATCACTAAGTGGCAAACATGAGTAGGGGGTTGTTGTCCAGGAAAGCTGCCAAGAGTGCTGATAGCAGCTTCTTGTGAGGGTTGAAGCAAACAAAAGTATTTTGCAAAGCAAGAAAACAAAGGTCTGCATTACCAGTCCAAAGGTCCAGCCAGAGAATGGTCAAGCAGTCCGAAGGTCTAGGATTCCAGAGAGGCATAGTGACAAGGCAGTCTGAAGGTCAAGGGTTCCAGAAGCAGTCCAACAGTCAAGGTTTCAGGCCAAGGAACAAGGAGAGACAGAAACAGAGGCTTTCACTGAGAAGCTTAGATAATCTCTGGCACTGAGGCAGACCTTCTGCACCTACTTAAATTACCAAGCTGCAGGAGCTCAGCTGAGGTTAATTGCTCCTGCGTTTTTCATAAAGTCCCCTTGAACGCTGAAGGCCCTCTTTTACTGCTCAATGCTGGCTGAAGGTAGGTATTGTCCCTTGAACCTCCTCCATGTCTGAAGGTTCTGCTGCCAGGAGGCTTGGCTGTGGAGCCTCCTGGGAGGTCACAGGCTCTGCCTGAGCTGACAAAGCAGAACTAGGGCCAGGCTCAGTTTCAACAGCTTCAGACTCAGGTCCTAAGGGAGGCTGTGGCTCATCCCCCTTGTCCTCTGAGTCCTCAGCCAGGCTGAGCATGACAGTTGTGAGCTGAACTGCCAATCTCACTTGGCAGAAGATGAGAAAGCAGGCATACAGCAGTGTTTGCCTATCAAGCAGCAGATGCATAATGCACTGTAATACACTCTTTGTCTACTTTACTCCAGGAACCACACAGGAGCATATAGGTATTGAATTGAGGTGCCTACCTCATTGCTACTAGCTGCTCAGGTCTTGTGAGAAGGCACACTTTCCATTCTTGCAGGGTGAGTCACCATCCCGTGCTAACACCATGACCCATCTTTCCACAGTAAATTAGATGGAGTGACCTGTGTACTTCAAGGGTGCAGTCTAGGCTGACTCCCAGGTAAGTTCTCTGTTCTGCAGGTCCTATAAATCCATAGCTTCTGAGGTTGCCGCCTCTATTGTTGTTAACAGACGGGCGAGGTATAAATGAAATTTATTATTATTATTATTATTATTATTATTATTGCTGTTTATTCCAATCATGTTACCTCAGAGAGCAAGCTCCTTCTCCTGTGTCCAGTTGGAGACCAAAGACCAGCTTAAATAAAAAAGTCTTTGCTTTCTGGTGAAAAGAGATCTCAGAGGGTGGCCAGCCTAGCCTCCCATGGAAGAATTCCACATTGTGGGAGGAACCATGAAGAAGGCTCTTTCCCATGTCTTCAACATCAGTATCTGGGATACTGGGACAGAGAAAGAGCCTCCCCCCAGTGATTTTAAGGTTCAAGGAGACATATACATTCTTTAGCCCAGTTGCTACAAGGGTGTGTCCTATATAAACCTTGAGCTCTCCAGCCCTACCTTTAATCTTTTCTGCCTCCAGTGTGCACTTTGTTAATGGGGGGAAAAACTGGCCGGTGTTGGCCTCAAAGGAGGTTTTTCAGGGTACATCAAAACAGCAAAAAGGGTCTCAAAAGCAGCCCAAAACCAACTTGAAATGGGTAAGAGATGCTGTGGCCTACTGAGGATCTAGCACAGTGGTTCCCAAACTCTGGTCCTCCAGGTGTTTTGGACTTCAACTCCCAGCCAATGTGGCCAACAGTCAAGAGCTCTGGGACTGGAAGTCTAAAACATCTGAAGGAGCAAAGTTTGGGAACCACTGATCTAGCAGAGCCAGAGTTAGTCAGCTGACCTTGGCACTTCCCTAAACCAATGTCCTTACATTGGTCTCTTAAGTATTTATACCCCGCTCTTCAGCCAAAGGCTAGCAGAGCAGCTTACAAGTGGATTAATGATGGTTCCCTGCCCTCAGGCTTACAATCTAAAAAGACAAGACACAAAAGGAGAAGGGGATGGTGGTGGGGAAGGGGAATAAGTCCATCAGATCTTCTCTCCCTCAAAAGCCTGGACCAAAGCAGATGGACTGGAGGGAGGGCCCTTCTTCTTCAGGCTAGGCCCGATGAGATGGCCTGCCTTCTCTCCCTCCAGATCAGGGGTAGGCAACCTTTCCCCTTTAAGGGCCGAGGGACTTCAGCTCCCAGAAGCCTCAGCCATGTTGGCCAATAGTCCCATGTTGGCCAATAGCTCCTGGAATTCTGGGAGCTGAAGTCCCTCGGCCCTTAAAGGGAAAGGTTGCCTACCCCTGCTCCAGATGATGCCTAAGCCTGTACACCCTGCCTTGGGTCATGAACCTGAACCTGCTTTGACCATCCCAGTCCCTTTTGCTTCTCAGGAATCTGGCCCCTTCCTACTTTGGACTGTTTTTAGCTCAGCTAGTTGACACATGGCCTCCTTCCCTTGATCCCAGAGCTGGGCTACTTGAAATATGAACCTTCTTAAAGCCTAATATTTTGTTTTAACCCTTCTGTTCACACACACATAACAATTAATCTTTCTACAGTTGACCTTCCACATTTGTAGATTTCACTTTCACTGATTTGATTATTTATGGATTTGATTAATATGTTTTCTCTAAGAATCCCTATGTCCACCAGCATGATTCTGCCAGAAGCTGGCAATAGACTCACACTGGAGGATCTGGAGATTCCAAGAGAAATCACTTTTCTAGGCATTTGTAGGTCCTCCAGCATAATTTTATGGTAAATATCTTTCAGATGTTGACCACAGAGTTGTGCTGGAGGACCTAGACATTCCTAGAGAGGTGTTCTCTCTGTTTAATAAAATCATGCTGCTGTTTTTTAAATTTGCAGTTGTGCCCCTAACCCCAGCAAATGTGGAGGGCCCACTGTAATTGCATTATATAATATAGTTTGCTGAATATAAATTGATATGCCACCTTCTCTGCCTGCCAAAGATTCTCCCTTATTAATGTCAAATGTAATTATTGGTCATCTTTTACACTTAGTAATTATTTCAACTTTAAACTAAACTGAATCAAACAAATTATGGCTCTTCTGACATTTTTGTGGCTGTCAGTATCATTGTATCTCTTTCTCACTCTCACACACAGACTTTTAGCCAGCTTTTATGCTCGATAGCCTGAACTGCAGGGCTTGGAGATTAGCCTGTACTACTGAACATCTGTGTGGGAAGCTTCAGAGCCCTCAAAAGAGTAAGGGAACACAAGGGGCTGAGAACATCAAACCAAAAGGAAAGGGCCCTTTTGAAAATTCATGACAGTGAAGAGTTTTTAGTGAAAGCTTCTCTTCAAGAAATCTGAGGACTTCAGTTGATGCCTGAGAGGCTCTGAAACACTGCAGGGGGTCAAAGAAGAGAAGTACAATGCCTCCGCTGTAATTGCTTGCAATATGCAGTCTGTGGAAGAGGGAATCAGAATGCAAGATTCTCTTTAATATGGAGGAGCATAAATTCTGCCTGCCTTGGAGATGAATGTGGGTCAGCACTGTGGCTGGCAGCCGAGTAGGGGTGCTCCAGCTGCGGGAGACATATATGGTACAGGATTCTTTGTAACTATTTAGCCTCAGAAGACATTTGGGAGATGGTTTCTACATTAAAATTTTGCCTTCCTCCTCACTGGGGTTGCCAGGGTAAAAACTGGAGAGGGCTCCTGTACCTTTAATGGTATAGTGGAGATTTCAGCAGGTGTGGCTTGTCATGCAACCTGGTAGCAAGCAACACCTGATGAAATTCCCTCTTCAACAAAATAAAGGTATAGGAGCCATCTCCAGTTTTTCAGTCTGACAACCCTATTTCTATTGTGTAAGCTTCTGGGGAGAATAAAAGCATTTTTAGTCAGACAACTATATGCATACATTTGGTGGTGGTATGGACATGAAGAGAGTCAACATGGTGTAGTGATATGAGCATTGGACCATGACTCTGGAGACGAGGTTCAATTTCCTGCTTCACTATGGAAACCCACTGAGTGATCTTGGATGGGTCGCACACTCTCAGTCCCAGAAAGC
Source organism: Phrynosoma blainvillii (assembly GCA_026167975.1). Taxonomy (NCBI): domain Eukaryota; kingdom Metazoa; phylum Chordata; class Lepidosauria; order Squamata; family Phrynosomatidae; genus Phrynosoma; species Phrynosoma blainvillii. The sequence goes on from JANUYF010000002.1 coordinate 271,847,599, forward strand.
CCTGTGATAGGGTTGCCTTAGGATTGCCATGTCAGAAATGACTTGAAGGCACACAACAAAAACAATGAATGTAAAGATTGTGGGAGAAATATTGTCATGTTTCCCCCTCCAGTATACACACAATTAGTATTTGAACCTGCACTGTATAAGTTCTTCCAGTCACTGGCTCATTGTCTCACTGTACACAGTTACTGTGCAAAGCATCTAGGGTGTCTAAATATGTTTGTTGCATTTTGGAGGTGAAGTTCTAAAATGTAGAGCTTCTTTCTAAATTGGAATGGACAACTGTGTGAAGGTCAGGAGCCAATTTCGCCCCAGACCTACTGTGGTCTACCCCTTCTCCATGGCAAGCCAAATTTTCCTTTGTAGTCATTCTCAATGTGAACAGGAAGTGACATTGTGACACATCCTCACCACCTCACCATTTTGTCTCACTATACTCTAAATAGACCCGTTGTGAGCATGGACTGACAGTGTGCAAGTTGATGTGGAGGACACGATAGCTTTGATGCCAGTTTTTCTTCTTCCGTTTTCAGCTACCTCCCAGCATATCTTATTAGGCTGTGAGCTGAAGGAGGCTAGTTCAGGGCAGAACAGTGAAATGCTGCTTTTTCTCCTCTCCTCCTCCTCCTCTTCTGCAATCAGTTTTTATTTTATTAGCTATAGGTGGGCTATGAATATCTGCATGTGCTCTGGTGCTTGAGCAGTTCCATGTGCCAAGAGCATGCACCATTGCAAAATGGTTATTGGAACTCCTGCTGTTAGGTCTGTCAAGAACTGCTAAGCACATTCATTAAAGCAAACAACACTTGCTCTTGTGCTCAGTTTCACCATCCTTATTGTGTGCTTGATCAGGTATCTTGGAAGATTCAATCTAGCAAGCCAGCTCAGTTATCTGGTTCTACAAGAATATGAGTGATTTGTAGACCCTTCTCTTGCTATTTTGCACAAAAATTATCCATTCTGCTTTTGACCTCATCTCTCCCCCCTTTGTCATTCTTTTTGTGATCTGTGAAGAGAAAGATCTGTAAATGGGGGGAAATCGTCACAAATTATTGTATATCTTTAAACTATTCATCAGCCTATGAAGTACTTTTTGTGTACACGTACTTTCATGTTGCCTGTCAACTTATGGCAGCCCCATGAATTTCATAGGGTTTTCTTAGGTAAGGAGTACTCAGAGTTGGTTTTTCCAGTTCCTTCCTCTGAGGGTGCATATATACTGTAAACATAATGTAGTTTGACAGCACTTTAAGTGCTGTCAATCCATTCTTTGGAATCCTGGGATTTGTAGTTTTACAAGGTATTTAGCCTTCTCTACCAGAGAGTGCTGATGACTCACAAAACTACAAATCCCAATATTCCATAAAATGCAGCTATAGCCCCTAAAATGGTGTCAAACTGCATTATTTCTTCAGTGTAGATGCAACCTGAAATATAGTCCACAGCATCTGATATTAATTGGAAGTCTACCCTCCAAGTACCGACCAGAGCTGACTCTGGTTAGCTTCCAGGATCAGACAGCCTTTAGATTATTTAGACCCTGTATGAAATAATTTAATCCCCACTCATTACAGTAGTCTGCCTAAATACAAAGAACAGAAGAAATAGCACTAGACTGAGTATGAGAGTTTAAAAAGAGGGAGAATGTGAGAATTACCAGGGAGTGGTAACTAGATTGACCCACTAACAGAGAAGCACAGACAGCGTGAAAAATTGTAAGCCTACCATAATAACAGTCTTTGATGAATATGTTTTCTGCAAAATATTAATCTCCAGGCAGTACTGGGCAGTTATTCCTTTGGTTGGTAACCAAGAGGAAGAGAAAGGAAAGACTGAGCACTAGGAGCACCACCTGAATGTGGCAGTTATTATCTCACTGAATTTCTTCTCATACTAGAAAAGAGACACATTGTCTAGACAGGTGACATTTTACTTGTGATTATAATAAAATGATTCAGTTGAGTGCAACAGGAGGGGGTATTGGCTACTGCTGAGCACGCTGAGCCATTTTCTGAGGTTCATGTAGGCATACTAAGTAGTAGCTTCATGGCTATGGATGGTGTGCTCTGCTAAAGTTAATGGGGTCAAAATAAAGCTCAAGAGGAGTTTGATCAATGGCATCTGGTGGCATACAGATCAATTTCTGCATCTACTGCTGTGTTATTAAAATCATGTGCCCACTCACATGTTGTCACTTCCTCTAAAAATACATTTAGGAATCAATTATAAATGACAGCACATAAAACTGGGTAGCTTGAAAAGGAGACTCATGAATAGGAAGATTCTGGTATCCACTTTCAAAATGTGCTGGCTTTCTGCCTTCTGTGTTTTTTTAATTCTCATGTTAGCAGGAGTACTACACATTTTTAGGTAGAAATGTTAACTGTTTTTAGTGACTGTACAGTTTCAACTGCTCTGGAGGTGCTCAAGCGTTCCTTATGTTCCACATCAATTTCATTTGTCCATGTGAGAGCATGACTCTCCTAGTCAGCCACCAAGCATAGTATTCTGTATGAATGAAAAAATAATCGGGGTGTCTCTTGGGTTTCCCAAAGTTGGGAGCTTATACAGCCTAAAAGTCAGACTGTCCCAAGCATCCCCATCAAATTTTATGAGAATCCATTTAGCTGATTGCCCATGACAACCAGACAGAAGTTAAATATTATTTCCATAGTGAACAACAAAATGTCATAAAAGGTATCTTTTGAACTTAGTTTAAAGGTTTTGAAATGATGTGCCACACTACTCTATATGAATGGGAGGGATTGCAGTACACACTCAGGCTCCTCCAAAATTGAATTTCATTCATTCCAAATTGCCTATATTTTTAAGTCAGACAATCCCAGATATATATACCCTCCAAATATGGTGAAAATCCAATGAAAAAATAATTGAGGTTTCCCCCCCCCAAGAATTTCATGTACTCCCCTCTAAATTTGGTGAAAACCCACTCACCAATTTTTATGTGATAATGGTAACAGACAACATTAATTTGATTTATATAGATTGGGTCAGATGTAGAATCTACATTTAGGTATCAGAAGTTACTTCTACCTGGTTTGCAAGGTCCCTGACCCTCAGTGTATAATTTTCAAGAGACTGTAGAAGGGCTGCCATGTGGAGGAGCTGGCAGAGACTTCTACTTACACCAGCCCCACTAGGAGTCTACTTCTACCAACCTTCCACATGCGAATATAAATCCAACTGTCATCCTCCAGTTGTTAAAATACAACTGGGTATCTCTGTTTCTCCTTACAGAAATGCTATGCACATTAAAGAAATATTGAGTGTGAAATTTAAAAATGTAAGCATAGAGATTAAATGACTTGGATGAAGTCGTATAGAAAACTCTGTGAGTAGAGCACTTACATGCAAACCTAGAATCACGCAGATAACCTTTTTGTTCTTTCTTTCTGTCAACTTGTTGTGCTGCAGTGGTCTGAGACTTGAGACAGCTACTTTTGAACAGTGAAAGGTAGATCTTTGGGACAAAGCATGATTAATAGGGCAATCCTAACTCAATGATATGTTGGCTGCAGAAGGTTGGGAATAGACAGAAGTATTGTGATTCATCTCAATGGCCCTTATGCTGACACAACATCAGAGATCTGCAGCGTAACTGCCCTGCCAGGTGAGTTCAGCTGGCAGAAAAGAAAAAGAAGTGTGTGGAGAAGGGATGGACTAAGGGAAGAATCAAGTTAAAGCCAGATCCAAGCCAGCTCAAGCCAAAGGAAATAGCTACTGTTCAGGCACAAAGTGAGGACAGACAGTCCTAAGTAATTTCCAACATTAGTTGTCTGAGAGAGTCTTAGCTTCAGTGCAGCTCCAGTGGGCAGGCTGGGTGTCCATCAGCCATCTCGGTGAGTTTGGACTGCACTCTTAATTTTTGTTCTAATTAATAAGGCACATAGCCCCATAAACGAAGCAGAGTTAAAACTTAGAAGAAAGGTAATAAAACAGCAGCTGTTACCCTGATTGGTCTAAATCTTCCTACCTCTTCTTTCATTAACTTTCTATTTATTTATTTTGTTGCTTTTGTGCAGCTCAAAAGTGTTTCATTAAATTTGGAAAGAGATCAGTCTTTACTGGACAAAGAAGAAAGGGAATGCATCCTGTGTTTGGAACTATGAAATAATCACCTGCAAGCCATTTGCACAAAAACATTCTTTTTCTGTTATTTTTGTCACCTTGGAGAAGGGAGAAGGAAGACAACACATATATTTAAAAATGAAAAATGACTGGCATTTTGCCCCTCCTGAAAACACAAATTAATATAATTTGTTAGTTGGTTTATTTTACTTGACAGCCTTTGTAGATTCTTGATTTGGCTTGTTACACTGAATTACCCTTTAATAATGGGCATATAGAATACCAGATATAGCCCCAGGTGACTCAAAGTAATTGAATAAGGAATGTATTTAAGGAGTTGTCTGTATCGGTTAAGATTGTCATGACCATACTGGTAAGCAGTGGTTGACTTAAGTAAAAGCCTAATGATAAAAGCTTTATGCTAAGTAATTTTTAATTGCTATCCAATAAACACCCATTTGACTTTTGGCTGTCATTGGAGAGATACAAATACTATGGGTCTGAAAGCCACTTCATATGCTATCTCCACTGCAGTGTTAAAAGAGAAGAGCAGTAAATAGATGAATGGGTACTGAAGGATTTGAGTGCAGGAAACAGAAAATGTTATACCTTCCAACATTTCACAGACAAAAACTGGGGCACATGTAGCCAAGCAGTATCAGACTGTAGTCAAGATTGCAAAAGCTATTAATGAGGAAGACCACAGAAGCTAGTAGAGGCTGAAGCAGTTTGCCCTGGGCCAAGCCTACTAGGAAGGGCAAGATTCTGCCTCCTTTCCTCTCCCCTTCACTGACTTAACTGAGTGCAAACTATTTGCTCTTTGAACAGGGTTTGCATCAGTGGAAGTAAGCTGTGGGGGAAGAGGAAAAACAGGCATTTTAAAAGCAGCTGAAAAAGTGAGGTGGCAGAGGTTTAATCATGACTGTCAATGCCAAATCAGGATAGTTGGAAGGTATAGAACACACAGAAGAATACTTCTCCATACTGGAAATTAGTGAATGATATTAGGAGCCAAAAGAGATATGGGCCTAAATCCTGTTGTTAGTCCCAAGCGGAGAGGAGTTGAACCAAATAGGAAGTTGAGTTATATGAGTTCCCTTGATTCAGTGGGTACATTCGAGTTGGAACTAACAATTGAATTTGGGGGCATTAAAGAGGCAGATATTTGTAGTCCTGATTTCTATCCCATTCTTAGCTTGAGTGGAGAGTAGTACTCTATTTTCCTTTTTTGACAAGGAAAGGGGCATATGTGCAAGAGGTACTGAAGTCACCTCCCTCCTACTCTGCCTTCCCCACTCACACTACCTTATCACAGGCACTTTTCTGTTAGCTTGACAACTGTATATACTCGTGTATAAGTCTACAAATTTTAGTAAAAAAAATTGACCCAGAAAAACTGAGTCAACTTATCCACAGGTCAATGTAGGTATTGTAAGTACTGTACTATAACTCTATTTAAAAAAAAAAAAAGGAATTATCCTCCTGGTGAAAGGCAAAAATGTAATCTGTCCTGGAATCACTAACTCTACTGTCTCATCCAGCCAGCCTTTATTTTGAGCACAAACAGTTATTCCTGCTGGAATTTTGTATGTCTTTTGGCATTGTTTACATTTGCTTCATCCTTTAGATTGTTTGTTGCATGCCCCTAAGTTTTCACCTCAACTTATCCATGGGTCATATCAAAATCCATAATTTTGGCCCCCAAACCTGCCCTCGACTTATACATGAGATCAATTTATAATTGAGTATATACGGTAGTCTGAAACTGAACACCCATCCACTCACACCTGGCAGCTTTATATACAAGACAAGGGCAGAAGTCAAGCATCTTCACCTTTTCTTTGTCTTCAGGCTCTTGCATCTATGGCAGATACAGGCATCTGAATGTGGGGTGCTGTATTGCTAAGTTGTAGCTAAAAACAAAAGCCAGTATTTTCGGAACGTTGCCTTTAACTACCTTCAGATCACTTGCAGTAATTAATAGTAGCAGTGTCAAAAGGCACTGAATAACACTGAAGGATTTATTATTAAAGACCTTTTTTTAAAGTGAATGGGTTTTATTATTTACTATCTATAGTACTCAGTGTTACTCAGAAAAATCAGTAACCATTTAAAATTATTATCCTCTTTCAGTTGCCCTGATAGATGTGTGCTTGTCTCTTTGGGTGCTCAAACTTTCCTCATATTAGTTTCAGTTGCTCTTGAGAAAGCATGTGTCTCCCAAATAGGTACCAAGTACACTACTCTGTATGAATGAAAAAGTGACTGGAGTGCTCCTAGGGCTTCACCAAAGTAAATCCCATGTAACAAAGCCTATATGTTATGTCAGACCATGATTTTGGTGAAAATCATGGTCAGCTGTTTACTTACGATGTGGTGACATACACGCAAATATACAGAAAGTTTTATTTATGTAGTTAAAGCAAAAGTTCTAAAAAGGTAATTTTTAATTCAGCTCGTTAAAATCTTTTACATTAAATGCCACATTACTATCAACAAAAAATGGGGGTACCCCAGCCCCACCCCAGTGAATTTTAAATACTCCATAGCCTGTATTTTAAGTCAGACTATACCAAACATATCCTCCAGATCAGGTCCATCCAGCCATTTTCATGCATTTTTGTGATGACAGACAGAAACTTAATTTATATAACTAAAAGTAAAACTAGCAATCTGTTTTATTAGCATTAATTTCATATATTAATGTGCCAACTTATAAAAAGCAAGTTTGCCCCCATGCTTTCTGCCCAGTGTTTTTAAACAGCATATGGCTGAACATTATTCTGTATCTTACAATTAGATGTCTGATTTTTCTAAAATTTAATATGATAATACTTGGGTATCTTCAGAAGAACTAAATATGATTAGATTTTTTTTCTTGATAGACATGAAGTTAAATTTTCTAAAAAAATTCTCATAACCAATGATTTGTGATCATATACTTTGTTTCTACAGGGAAGTAGCCAGACAGCCATGCATATCCTTACCTTAGAAAGTTTAGCTCTTACCACTGACAAATAAGGGTGAATGTTTCCCTTTCTACCAAATTACTTACCTTTTATAACACTAGAATTACAGTAAGTGATCTTATGCTTGCTGTCATCAATGGACTGATCACAAACAGGAACAATTTTCCTAATATACCTTTACCCACTCTAAGAACCAGAGCATGATGTGAAGTTTAGATAGAAGCCTTCCTAATACTAAGCAAGCCTAGTTAGTACTTGGATGGAAGACCACCTGCAACTCCATTACTCAGTACCTGCCGTTCCATAATGGAAGGATAGTGGGTGATAATGCAGTGAATAAATAAGTGATCTTGCAGAGGTTCATGTCTAGAATAGTTGCTTCCTATAGTGGTCACTCACAAGGCTCTTATTGGTTTTGATCTTTGGCCCAGTGTTGCCCAAAGCAAAGTTGTACTAAGGTATAAATAAAAAACATTTATTTAAGTTGATCTCCTAAACTAATTTTTATCAGACAAGATGAATATTTTAGGTACTCATTACTTTAATACTGTTTCCCTTGTCTTTGAAGACTACATTAAGGGAGGGGGGTTATTGATTTGGAAAGTAAATCTACCTAATTCATACTTAGCCAATGATGAACCAAAATGTAGTTATCCTTTGGCATTTGCATATCTCTACACTTTGCATTTGTTGTTGTTAATTGCTGTCAAGTTGGCTCCAACTTATGGCAACCCTATAAATAAGAAACCTCCATGACAGCCTGTTCTCAAGTCCTACTCAGGTCTTGTAAACTCAAGTCCACGGTTTCCTGGATGAATCTATCAACATGTAATGTAGTCTTGCTCTTCCTATTGCTTTCTGTTTTACCTAGGAACATTGTTTTTTCTAATGAGTCATGACATCTCATGGTATATCCAACATTTAATTGCCTCAGTTTGGTCATTTTGCCTCCTAGGGGGAATTCAGGTTTGATTTGCTTTATTTGTCTTTTTGGTAGTCCATGGTATCCATGAACTCCCCTCCAGCACATTTCAGATGAGTTGATACTGTTCCTGTCAGCTTTCACAACCTACCTGGAGATTGGAAATAAAAGGGCATAGATCATCCTGGCTCTGGTGATATATTTTTGCACATGAGGATCTTGTCTAGTTCCTTCATAGCTGTACTTCCAAGTCCTGCTCTTCTGATTTGTTGACTGCAATCTCCATTTTGATTTATGACTGAATCAAGGTACAGAAAATCACCACATTGGGGGAGCCACTTCAGGAATGGAGAAAAGGCAAGGACCAATCCCTTTGGCTGGGAGGGGGAGGAGTACATTGGGTTTTTGTAACATTTTAAATAACCTGTCTGTTGGTCGGAGAGAATGTGTTACATGGAACGCATAGTAGAGGAAGAAATTATACTTCCCTGTCAGCATAGCATCTGCACAGTACAATTGTGCATCTGCCCAAAGAGTTGATTCAAGTGCTCAGGGGCCTTTTACACTCTGGCCCACAAGAAGAAGAAAAAGATAACTTGACAAAAACAAAGATTGTTCAACAGCCCACTGTGATGAATTTGCAAGACACTTGGTAGACAAAATTTCTCAGATTTGCTCTGACTTGGAGGCTGTAGTTGATTGAGTCAGGTTCATGGATGAAATTTTGGTGCTTGCTTGTCTACATTATTGGATAGGTTTTGAATTGTGCAGCCTGGCAATATGGGCAGGATACTAGAAGAAGTAAGAAGTACCACATGTATATTGGATCCTTGACCTTCTTGGCTTCTGAAAGCGGCTAGAGGGGGACTGGCCAAGTGAGTAAGGGGAGTTGTGAATGCCTCACTGCTGTAAGAGAGGTTTCCATCCTGCCTAAAGGAAGTTGTGGTGAGGCCATTAACTGAAAACGGTCTCCCTGGATCCCACAGTTCTGAATAATTATCAATCTGTAACATTCCATTTTGGGGCAAAGTACTGGAAGATTTGTTGGTTTTCCAGCTCCAGGAATTTCTAAATGAGATGGATTATCTAAATCCATTTCAATCTGGCTTCAGACCTATGAGGGAGTATCATAAAGTTTTAATTATCACCTTTAAAAAAATTTGACAGAAAGTTTGTTTTTATTTGTAGTTGTTAACTTTTATCTACATAGACACCATCCAGATTTACACATTTTTCCCAGTGTTTCTTGACTCTCTGAATACCTGATATTGTAGAAGTCTGCAGATTGCACCTTACAAAGGGATATTGTAAAGTAATAACTGTCATCTGTAAGTCATTATGGTATATTGATGAAATTTTGTCAGTGACATCATTGGTCCCTATGTGCGTGATACTGAGAACATCAGCTCATTTTGTCCTTTATTTTTGTGACAGGTATTGCCAGAAGTAACTAAAGTGTAAAATCCTTATAAGGTGAAATCTGCAGACCTCTACAATAATGCCACAAGAAATGTGGAGGGTCAAGAAATGCTGGGGGAAATGTGTAAATCTGGTTGGTGACTACATAGATAAAAGTTAACAACTACAAATCAAAGCAAACTTTGTCAAATTTTTTAAAGGTGATAATTAAAACTTTATTATACCCTCTCATAGGCCTGAAGTCATCTAATTGAAATCCATCTAATTTATGATAACCCCTCGTATTTGTGGGACAGAGACAGCTTTGGTCACCTTGGTGGATGACTTACAGAGAGAACTGGACAGGAGGAGTGTCCCCCTGTTGGTTCTACTGGACTTCTCAGCAGCTTTCAATACCGTTGACCATGGTATCCTTTTGTGCTGAATCTCTGGGATAGGACTTGAGGGCACTGTTATGCAGTGGTTCTGATCTTTCCTGGAGGGATGAACTCAAAAGGTGGTGCTGAGAGACTCCTGTTCAGTGCCTTTAGGGTTCTGTTTTGTACCTCATGCTATTTAACATCTATGTGAAACTGCTGGGAGTTTGTGGTACAGTGTCATCAATATGCTGATGACACCCAATTCTTCCACTACTTTTCATGTGATTCCGAGGAAGCTGTCTTTGTATTGAATCAGTGCCTGTTGTCAGTAATAAGCTGGATGAGGGCAAATAAATTTAAACTTAATCCAGACAAGCAGAGGTGCTCCTGGTGAGTTGAAAGGCAGATCCAGAGACTGCCTGTGCTGGGCATGGTTACTCTCCCCTGGAAATCTCAGGCTCCCAGCTTGGGTGTTCTCCTGGTCTCAACTCTGAGCCTGGATGCCTAGATATCAGCAGTGCCCAGGAATGCACTTGCACAGTTAAAACTAGTGTACGAGATGTGTTTGTTCCTTATTTTTATATATATATGCTACCTTTCTCCCAAACCAGACCCAAGGCAGCTCACAAAAGATGTTCCTTGAGATGTCAGATCTGGCTACGGTGACACATGCCTTGATTACATCCCATTTGGACTACTGTAACACACTCTACATGGGGCTGCCTTTGGAAACTGTTTGGAAACTTCAGTGGGTTCAGAATGCTGACTAAGGCCAGTTATAGGGAGCATATAACTCCCTAAAACAGCTTCTCTGGCTACCTGTTCATTTCTGGGCCCAGTTCAAAGTGTTTGTCATGGCCTATAAAGGCTTGGTCCAGACTATTTGAAAGACTATCTCTCCATACAAACCTTCCAGTCCTAAGATATACAGGGTAAGGCTTTCCCTCGGTCCTGCCATCATCACAGGTACACCTGTGACAGCCTTCTCAGTGGCTGTTCCCACCTCTGGAACTCCCTTCCACAGGAAGCTAAGCTAGGCTGGCCCCCTCCTCACTTTCCTTAAACTGACAGTCAAAAATGTTTCTGTTAAGCAGACTTTTAATGAGTAGTTGCTTGCAGGAAGGCTTCTGATGGGAGGGGAGGGTGCTTCATTTTTTAAAATGATTTTATAATGCTTTTTAAACATTCTATTGTAATATGATGATTTTAAGTATATTTTAATTATATTATTTTTAGCTTATTCTTTTGTGAGCCACCTTAGATCCAAAAGAAATCCAGGAGAAAGGCAGCATATAAATGCATGAAATAATAATGATAATAATAAGACCACCACAACTACCCATAAGGAGATTTGTTCAGCCTTCTCACTGATTAATTTCTTCTTTGCATTATGCCAGGCTCTGAACTTGAGTGAGCATTTGGCCAGAAAAAGTGGGAAATCAGTTAATCTGTGCCACTCCAGAATTTAGGTTATCATTTTAAAAAGTAACTAGTTGCAGTTATTATGCAACAGTCAACTCAAAGATAGGTAGTTACTTGTATCATTACATTAAACACCTATCCTTGCTTTCCTGTTCTCAAAGTGACTAAATAGTTACCCTGAATACTACAAACTACTGATTTGATACACAATGCACAGTTCCCACCCATCATCAGTACCTGACAACAGAGGACAAGGTACAGGATGACCGGGCACTTAAACTGTGTAATATTTCTCATCTACAGTTCATTGAAGCCATGCCCCATAACTGTTAAAGTAACCAAAAAGTTTCTTATAATGCAGAAAGAGTGGAATTATCCTTTATTATGTTATAGTCACAGTATGATGATGCCTTTATTGCTGGGGAGGAAAGGTACACATTACAAACAACTAGTTGTTTGTAGTGAGCTAACATGGTGTTGTGGCTGAATGTTGGGACTATGACTCGAGATTAGGGTCCAAATCCCTGCTCAGCCATGGAAACCCACTGAACCTTAGTATGTCACTCAGCTGCAGAACAAATCTGAACAAATCTTGCCAAGAAAACCCCATGATAAGTTCACCTTAGGGCCAACCTAGATCAGACACAGCTTGAAGGCATACAACAGCAAAGTTCTTTGTAAGGTGGTACTTGTGAGCTCTGTGCTTTTCCTACCTAACTTCACAGAGCTAAGTGAAATCTTATGCTGAAGTCACTAATTGTGTTCGTTTCTTTGTTTTCAGGGGAATCATGCATGACCATTGAACCTTTTACCTTTTGAAAGCCGTCATGTTTCTGATAGTCTGAATAACTGTTTGATCCCTGTAGTCTCTGGGCAAAATGCTAAGCCATGTCCCCAGATGGCTGTGCCAAGTCCTTCAGCAGCAAACGAAGCATCATTGAATATGTCAGGGTGAATTAGAAAGCAGGCCCATCACATTAATCTCAGACTCTGAGCTGGCAGTTCCTATGTTCTAGTGCCACTTGATCCTGGCTGTCAGAATCCTGTGCCCACCTCCACATCCATGGGAAATATCCCTGGGCAGCAAACAGACAATAATGCACAGTAAGGAGGTGTCTGAAGGAAATACTTTGCTGGCATTGGCCACCATTGGCTGACACCTTTCTGTTGTAATGAGTGGCCTTATGGCGTTATATACTTGAAGGTACTATTTATACTGCTCTTCATGCCTGCTGGCACTGAACAGATCTCTTCATTCAATATCTTACTATTGAATATCTTGCTATATTATTCTTAAGAAGAAGAAGAAGGAATGCCGTATGTCTTAGTATTTTGTCCACCTCCCTCCAGTTCTGCTCTTTATCCTCCCCGTCTTTTATTCCATGAGATGAATTGAACTTGGTGACAAGGGGATAGAATCCATCCATACTAAACCTAAATTTGATTCTTCAAAAATCTTCTTTCTAATAAGAGATTATTCAGAAATCTTCTCTGATCCAAGATTAATTTCCTTGGGCAACCGTTTGTATTATTTTATTTCTCTTTCAGAGATTTTGTGTTTCGCATAAAGCTTCCTTGTACTTAAAACCAGTTTAAAAATCAAAATAATCCAAAAATCAACAGATCTCTGCAGTAAATAGTAAAACTGCAGTAAAACTGAAAATAGGCCAGTCAAGGTAGATGCAATTTCCTTGTCGCTAGATTTCAAATAAACATTTGGTGCTTTGAGCTGCCATGTAAAAGAATCTTGGTTTGTAAAGCTAAGAAAATCTCTACCCAAGAATTTTGAAATTTATTAAGTAGATTGCATTGGAGTCTGTGTGCATCAGTGATCTTACCCAATATGTGTTGGTTTGTTTGTTCAGTTTTTCCACCAAACGGAGGAGAAGATGTTGAATAATGACACAAATACAATGAAGTAATATAGTACAATAAAAACAGTAATAAGCTAGGAAGTGAAAACTTAAAAACAAAGCAGGTCAAACACATCAAGGTGTGTGTGATTGTTTTGTTTTTTTAAATGATAAACCAGTTTTACCCGTCTAAGAATCTTTAGTATTGTTCTTGTTTTCTCTGTAATAAAAAACACATACAACAACCATCTCTATTTTTTAAAAAAAAATACAGTCAGAAAACCCTTTCAAGAAGTGGATTTTCAGACCATTGTTTTGCTTTAGGCCTTACATCAGAAATTAGCTTCATCATGACCATGGTGTCCATATCCTAACAAACCAACCCAGAAGTAGAGCAGCAATCTCTTTCTTCCAATAAAACTCTTTAAATCTTTTATTTTTAATAAATAAATAAATTTGCTTGCTGCATCGAGCTTTTGAAGAATGGCAGGGTAAGTAAATAAATATAAGGCATCTTCAAATTACTACTACAATGCTGAAAGCAATGTTCCAGTTTTCCTGCTGTTCAGCTTTTATTTTATCTCCATGCTAGAAACTCCTTCTGGTAATGCCATATGCCCACCAATAATATATTATTTGCTGTATGTTCTCCTCTCTTACTGAAGAGAAAGCAATTCACTAAATATTATGCACCAAGTTTTGTGATAGACCCTTGAAGTTGCAACTGGTTTGGCTGATTTATTGTAAAAGCATAATTGGAAAGGAAAGGGTTTGAATCAAGAAGCACAGGGGGAGAAGTGCTCAGCCTATGTCTACCCACTGTCTCTGTACTAACCCTCTTCTACAGTAGCCTTTTTCTTTCAGAATTCAGAACAAGAATAAGGGTGTTTCCATGTAATATGTAGAACAGATCTCAGCTGAAATGAACAATGAACAAAATTAACAAAGCTGAGGGTGCAAAGTTTATATATTACTTGATAAACCACTTTTATTCTCTACATGTTCATGAACAGAGCAAGATTTCAAATGTTAGAGCCAAGTTATTTTGTTGCACCTAATAGTGGTGATTAAGGAACAGACTGAATAACTACAGTAAGACCTTACACAGTAACTGAACCTAAAAAGCACAGGACTCAAAAGCTGTACGTGCAGTTTAGAGTCAAATGGTTGCAGTGCAATACATTACATAATACTTTCTTTTATAGGATGGATTTTATAGTGAATTTTCCCCTGTCTGACTAAGTGTTTTTCTTTCTTGTCTTTGCTAGGTACCTGTGCTAAGGCCCATGGATTTAATGGTTGAGGCAACTCCCAGGAGAGTGTTCGCAAATGCACACACATATCACATCAACTCCATATCTGTGAACAGTGACTATGAAACCTACATGTCAGCAGATGATTTGAGGATAAACTTATGGAACTTTGAAATAACCAATCAAAGTTTTAGTATCCTTTTCTTCATGAATCTGGCTGGAGTTATCATCCAAGCAGAAGGGGCTGCTTTTGAGAAGAACCAGCTTGCTGAACCTCAAGCTTGCATCTCTTGAATGGTTGGTTTGTTGTGTTCTAAAGCATAAAAATCATTTGTAAGTACTTGCCCTGGCCCTACATTTGCCTTTAGCTGGCTGACAAATATTTACCCAAATGTGAGGTTTAGTCTGTGGACGTTATACATGACAAGGGTTCAGGATCTTGATTATTATCTGTTTTTCTTGACACAATTCTCCCTAAATTATTTATTTATTATATTTGTATGTCATCACTGAATAATAAGTCATTCTTCTCAGACATCAAGTATATTTGTTCTATTAGAAGTTTAAACCAAGAAATATAAGAAGAATGTGAAAAAGTAGGGCATTTTAAGAGACTCTGAGTTATCTAGATACAGGGAGTTGCTAGTGTTTTTGATCTGTATTTCAAAGCAGTAATACACATGTAGAGGCTAGAAGATGGGCAAATATTAATCACCCTTATATGTTGGTGTCTTGACAAGTGGTTTCCTGAAAAGTTTATGATAGTGGCTAAAGAAAAGCCACATCATGAAATTGTTTTTAGATTGGCCGTATACTGTTAATATCAGGGGTGACTGGAGTTGTATGTAAATATAGCTTGGCAATCTACAGCATAAGCCCTTCTACACATGATTCTGAACCAATAACCTGCTAGGATGATGATAGGCAAAGATTAGGTCCCATTCTCATATACAGTTGTCCCTTCCCATTCACAGACTTCAAGTCCAAGGTCTCGCTCTTTGCGGGAGGGACAAGCAGGGATATAATGGTGACGCCCGCCCACATGCTGCTCCTATGCACAGTCAGGCGCGTGTGCCGTTATTTTCAATGGGGCTTGAATATTTGCAAGCCACCATTTTTGTGGTGGTGGGGAGGTCTGGAATAGTTCCTCCATGAATTGGGAGGGGCTATTCCCACACCTCTCTAGTACATATCTGAATATAGGAATCAGGTGAACAGGAGGTCCTTTTCATCTAAGAACATGATGACAACTGGATGGGAAGGATTCACACAGTGGTTCTGCCCAGCTTGGTTCCATTGTTGTGAAATGCAGGCATCTGAGTGTGAGACATTTTGTGTTACTGTGTGCAGCTGTACAGGAACTGTACTGTCGAGTGAACCTGTAATATTTCTACCAATTGTTCTTGAAAGAGCCACATGGCAGTAGCTCATACCATGTCAAACAAAAGTGGGAAGTGGAATATGGTGAAGAGATGGCAAAGGGGGATTTCTCATTCCCCCAGGGCAGTTGTTATTGCACTGACCCAACATAGTATGGGGGAAAGGTTTGTTTGTCATAGTTTGTCTGGACATGTGAATGGTTTCCCTCTGGCAGCCACCCTGGAAAATTTGAGTGGGAAAATCTTCTGGTTTTGCAAGAGAGTAAAAAGTGGGGAATTCCTCAGGCCTTAAAATTAGGTTAAGTGGCAATAGATACAACTGGGAACATTTTGATTTTAGGTACAAATTCTTACAGAGTTTGAAAGCTGGGCACTTTGGCAGCCAAGGTGCTTGCTGAAGGTGAAGCAGATTATATTTGAAGCTGTAAGAAGAGGAGGGGGTGCTAGAGCAAGCACTGGTTTGAGTTCTTAAACCATCCATCAAGGGCTTTACCACTGCTGAAATGCAACAGCTCTCTGTATGGCAAGACCATAACAGAATGCCTCATGTACCATATTTACTTTTTTATAAACATATATTTATGCTATATTTTATATTATATTATACATTGTGTAAGGGAGTGATCTCCTCCCATTAGACGTGTCTTGGTTTTTTCTTTGTTCGTTTTATGTGGTGGCAGAGTTTGTCAATGGGAGCAATGGGAGCAGAATAAAAACAGCCAGGAGGAATCTTGTGCTGTGGGCTACATGCTGTCCTCTGTTGCTTCTAAGTCTTTATCTGGGTCAAGGATTATAAGAATTCTCAGGCATCACCACAGTTTCAAAAGTGATAATTGGCCAATGCTCAATTTTCAAACAGTTTCCAATGTTATATTGGAGAAAATAGCATAGGGAAGCAGCTTCTTGTCTGCTGTGAACATTTCAGGTTAAATACTCTATGCCCAAGTATATTCTTTATTATTCTATTATTGAAGTATTTCCATCCTGCTCTGTATCACAAGATCTCAGGGTGGTATGCAAACAAAATAAAAAGCTATTTTTAGTTGCTTATCCAATAAATTTGCCCTACTCTGACACTCCAGTCTGAAAGGTGCTGTTGCTTTCAACAAGACATGTATCCAAGTAATGCATTATGGTCCTGCAGCTTAGCCAGCAATCCTGTGCATGTTTAGTTGAAGCATGTTCCACTGAAGTCCACTGAATGTTTTTATTGTATTGGCTATTTTCTGCCAGCAATGCAATGCAGCATGCTTGAAGGAGAAAAAAGAGGGATGAAGGGATAGAAGAATAACATATGCATTGAGGAAGAGAGAGAAAAGTGGGAGGAGGAAGAGGGGAAGGAGGAGGATATTGAAGTGTGGTTGAGGGTTAGGATCTTGGAGCCAGAAGAATGGATAAAGCAAAACCATGCAAGGAAGGGAAGAAGAAGCCTTTGGAGAGGCCATTCTTCAATGATCTCCATGGCAGAGAAAGAAATTGCATGACTAAAGATTTACCTGCCAAACCCCTTTGACTACAGCCTTCCTCATGCATTTATAATTTCTTTTCTCTTGTTTTGTGCTATTTAAATGGTCCTACATTTAAAATGTCAATTGATTTTTGGGCACTTACATGTTCTTTTTACTGTTCAGTCAGGCCTTCACTTCCTTAGGTAGCCAGAAATCTGATGGCTGCTCAGCTGGTTGTTCTTGCAAGGTGGTGCATTCCAGCTTGGTTGATAAGCTGTTGGATTTTGCTTGCAGGAACAATATTGCAAAGGGGAGGGGGCCTGGAATAGCAAGGTGTAATTGAAAAGACAGGTGCCATTGAAGAGCATGCAGAGAAGAAATATTAATAGCTAGCTTTCATTATATGCTACAGATGTGTGACAGGCTGCTGAAACAGGCATACAAATGAGATGGTGCCAATCACCTTAAAAAACACACAACAAGAATAATAATAGAACCAATGGCAATAATTGTCTTATAGCGGGTTTCCTAAAACATCTCCAAAATGCCTCATGGTGATCTCAGGCAGTGTTCCCCTCAAGTGGGTTTATGGCCCACTGAAGATTTAAAAGCGCAAAAACAAACCTTCAAAAACCCCAGTCCTAGATGTGTTCATAAGTGCTTGTCTGATAATGAAGAAGTCTGTGCATTCCTTCCCCCTTCCTTTTCTCCTTATTATCTTATATGGCCAGTGGGATGATGATTTGTCTGACTGGTATGTTGTGGTTCCTCATTTTCTCATCAGAAAACAGAATACCACCAAGCTGAAGAAGATATGAGGTAGCATTTCTGGTGAAGTAGAGGGGCAAAGGAATAATAATACTATACTCTAAGAAGTGCTGTCAGAATATAATTGGAAATGGAGAACTAAAATGCATCTCTCTCTCTCTCTCTCTCTAATATCCTGCCTTTCTTCCACAATGGGGAGACCCAAGATGGCTCAAAACATGAATTAAAACATAGTATGTCTAAAAACCTAATGATAAACAAGGTTTAAAAACTAATTAAATAAACTATCATACTTAGACATTAATACTTGAGAACAATGTAAAATTATTTTAAAACATAGCAATCACAATAAAAGTACAGTTCACACACAGAGACACAGATATTAAAGGCCTTTTCTGTGTAGTCAGTTAATCTCCAAATGCCTATTCAGATAAAATGGCAGAAGGAGAGTAGAGAGGGGGCCAGCCTAGTCTTCCAAAGGAGAAAATTCCAAGCCTAGGAGCAATGTCTAATTGATAACCAAGAAGGCTCTCTCTCATATCAAACATGGCTCTGATGCTAGTGGGACCAAGAACAAGCCTCCCTTTGGGATTTTAAAACTCAGGCAGGCTTATATAGGGAGATGCTGTCTTAGTATGAAATTGTATAATTGCTTTATAGGTCATAACCAGCACTTTGAATTATAGCCATAAATGAACTGGTATCCAGTGAAGTTATTTCAAAAAGGGAGCTATATTTTTCCTGTCACTCAGCTGTGAGGCCTAATTTTGCAGGATTCTGAATACTTGTTGATTGCAGAGGGATGTTGCTATGCAGCAAAGCAAGCATATGATTTTGGTCACGTTACATCAGGGCCTGCAGATCTGAAGCAGTGTGGTTGCCGCTGTGTACATAATTCTTGGGCTGACGGCATATTGGCTTAACCTGGGTGGCAAGATATTTTTATTTGTCAAGCCTATTGTTGAATATCACACATTTTTCCCCCTCTTGTACTGCCTGTTATACAAAGTGTGTTGCAACTGCCACACCACCTCAGCCTTTTCCACAAACTCAAAGTTTGTGTCAAGTTGGAGGCACATAACAACAACAAACTAAGGCAAAACTGAGACAGTGTAGTATCATGGTTCGAAAATTGAACAAGACTCCAGGAGCCTTAGCGCATGAGAAAACAAAGCGGAAATGGAGCCAGAGAGTCGCAGCTTTCTCCATTCCTTATTCTGTGACACTGTAGTGCTTTAATTATCTTCCCACATTGATGGAAGACATGTTTTTACAATCATTTCCTGTGGGAAGACCTGAAGCGCTATGGTGTCATGCAGTAAGTCATGGAGAAAGCTACTGTTCTCCAGCTCCGTTTCCACTTTCCTTTCTTGTGTGATAAGGCTCCAGGATATCAGGATTTGAATGCCCACTGGGTGATCTTGGAAACCCACCAGGTGACCTTCAGTAGACTCTCAGCCTCAGAGAAAGACAATGGCAAACCCCTCTGAATAAATCTTGCAAAAAAACCAAAAACCTATGATAGAGTTGCCATAAGTCAGAATCAACTTGAAAATATCTAACAATGACCACAAAAAAGGACACAACATACAACAACACTGACCCAAAAAACTCAGGTTTATGTCTGTCACTTAACTTATTGCTTGAGGTTTGTTACCCATTATATAGCATTACTTTGATCTTCATATTTTGTTTTGTCATGCTTGCTGTGATATGCCAAGCTAGTTTGTCTGTCTGTCATTTCAGAGCAAAAGCTATGTGGAAACTGTGGGTTTTGCAATTTAGCAGCAGCTTGTGGTAGCTTTGTAGCATTTCATTCTGGCTAATGAATGCCAGGTGTTATAGATTATATTTCAGAGGAAGAAACTGGCAAAACCACTTCTGAGGATTACTTGCCTAAGAAAATCCTATGAAATTCACCATGTCACCATAAGTCAACAGGTGACTTGAAAGCACACACACACACAAGGTTCGTAGCAGCCTATCTTTTGCCAGTTGAGTATATTCTAAATGACGGAGGCCTTCTGGTCTGACAGTGAGTGAAAGATGGAACATGTCAGCATGTTAGATCCCTTTGCTAAAACAGCTGCCTGGCTGGAGTGTTTTGTATGTATATATATGCCCAGTTGAATTGTGTCCAAGAAAGGACAGTGAACAGTTACAAAACTGACACTCACTTCTTCTTTAGTAAATGGAAAAACACTATGATGGATATTATATATCGGATATGGTCCTGCCAAAGTCAAGCATTTTTAATAACAAGAGTATTAACGTGGTATTTCCATAATACAAAGTATGGAGGCCTAGTTAACTTAAAAATCCAGTTACTTTAAGAAGTGGAGGTAGTATATGTATACCTACTTCACTTGTATTGTTGTCTCCTTTGGTTCTGTGAAGTAGGAAATACAGTTCCTTCTGCAAACAAGCTGATTTTGAAAGCCTCTTTTATCCTTTTCTAATATCTTAAGGATTATGGAGAGAAGAACAATGTAATATTTTTCTTTAGAGGTGGCTATTACAGGAGAAGAGGTACGACCCCTCATTTTTCTTTCTCTGATTCTTTACCCAACCAAGTTACAGACAACTTAGAACTGCTTCACACAGTACGTGATATGCTTATACTTGCCATAGTCCGTGCAGATATTTTAAAATGTGTATGTATGTGCATCTCTGAACATACAGTAGGCATGTGTCACTGAACAGAAGCTAACCGAACCTTAGGCCACACAATTTGAGCTCTCAAAATGTTTAAGATGTTTTGTGCATGTAGCAAAAGCGGGTGATTCATCAAGGGCAGCCAGCATGGTGTAGTGGTTTGAGCACTGGATTACAACTCTGGAGATTAGGGTTCCATTCCCCACTCAGCCGTAGAAACCCACTGGGTGACCTTGAGTGAGTCAAACACACTCAGCCCAAGAAAATCCCATGATAGGTTCACTTTAGAGTTGCCATAAGTCAGAAATGACATGAAGGCACACAACAACAGATGGGCTAATTTTGTCTGAATACATCACGAGTTATGGAAGCCTATTTGATGTATTCAGCACAATAAACCTGGAGTTCTCACAAGATGCAGTGTCATCTTTTGTGTGTGTGTTGATTGTTATACTGTCAGTTAAGCACTCCATCAAAACAATGTGTTCACACAGACAAGAGAATCAGTTGTATGGCTGCAATCCTGCACACTTAATGTTTGGCCTGCCTGTTATTGATATCTAAGAAACAATTTGTTATTTACAATTCATAACTAACCTCCAATGTTGAAATATGATAGAAGTGGGGAAAGATAATTGCTACAGTTAGTTAGTTAATTTATATCTTGCTGTTCACCTAACACAAGGTGTTTCACAATACCAGTTAAAACAATAGACCAGGGGTAGGCAACCTTTCCCCTTTAAGGGCCGAGGGACTTCAGCTCCCAGAAGCCTCAGCCATGTTGGCCAATAGTCCCATGTTGGCCAATAGCTCCTGGGATTCTGGGAGCTGAAGTCCCTCGGCCCTTAAAGGGGAAAGGTTGCCTACCCCTGCAATAGACAATACAGAAGTTTTTAAAAATTAAGCAAAGACTGTATTCTAAATATAAGTGTCTAATTGACCAGGTGCATAAGAGATGGTGTAAAATATGAAACCTTGGGCAAGGTTCTGGTGATGGAAGGGGCAGCCTACTCCCCTTGCTCTTGTGCCTCTTTCCTTTTTAAATAGGGCCATCCACATAAATAAATGGCCCTACCAGGCTATGTTGTTTTAGCTATGGTGGCAGTTGACCTCTGTGTGGCAAAGCAGTTTAATTCTTGTCTTGCAACCAATCAACCAACCTGAATAACTATATGCTCTATTAAAATATGGGGAAAGGGAAGCCTTGGAAGTTGCATAGAGCTGAGCTGAACCATTGACATTTCTGGTTCAGCATTGTCCACAGTCACTGGAAGCAGCTCTCTCAAATTTCCAGATTATATGGATACACTGGTGCTTGAACCTGGGGTCTTTTGTGTGCAAAATATGTGACTTCTCTCTTCCCCTAAAAGCTTGTGCAAATCTGCGTAGTAACAGGTGGTGGTATTCAATTTGTGATCACCAATCCACTCCTGTCTGCTTAGTTTCCTTGAATTAAATGAATTTAAGATCTTAGATTCAAGAGGAGAACAAGCTAGAGCTCCTACCCAAAGATGCTGGATCATATCTGGAAAATTCAAAAGGTCTGTGCATGCACAAGAAAATCCCATATTTGTAAGCTCACAGATGACCACTAGGATAACCACTAGAGAAGAGAAATGAGAAGTCATGACTCTTCTCCCATATAAGCCATTCCAGAGTGGTAACAGCTAAGCAACCTCTTATTTTTTTAAAAAAAACCCACATCCAAATATCTCAAAGACACAGGAGCATTAATACACTCACTGTGGGATCATCCCAAGTATTCTCTACACTCTTTGATATGATTTGTTGCTGACATTCTTAGCAAACCATTACAAAATTTTGTATGGTCCATAATAATAATGCCATTTCAGAAATACCTTTGGTTTATAACTATGAATAATGCAAGTTTATTTAAAAATTATTCCAGAGAAGCTGTATCTCTTCTTCATGAAAACCATTTCCTCCAGTATTGTTTCACTGTAGTCTGGAAGGCTTATCTACATGACTTGAAAAGTGACAGCAAAGTGTGTGGATAGGCAGAATTCGAATACAGCTTTTAGATTAATCTTCTTCATTTCATTTTTTGCGTATGTTATACAAACATGTCTTCCTCTTTCTGCATGTTGGTATACTTCTGCATATTGGAAACATGCACTTTTGTTAAGTGCTTTGAACAATGCAAAAAAAAAAAAGATTTGGTAAAACAAAACAAAACAAAAAAAAACACCAACAGTTTGTGGAATAAGTGACTCTATATTTTAAAGCACCAGTAGTCATGTGGACAACATTGATTCTTGGCAAAAGAGCATATATTTCTTAATCATTTACTTGTGATTTTAATCAGAGGACCATCTTTCCAGGATGGCTAGCAGAAGTATTAAAAGGAAGCCTGAGCATCTATGAGAAGCTTGTACACAGATTGCTCACACTGCTACCTTCCTTCTGGTTAAATCACAGGCACAACCAACATTACATGAACTGTTTCCTCACTTGTTGCAGTAATATAACAACAGTGGGTGCATCTACCCTGTAGACGTAATGCAGTTGGACACCACTTTAAGTGTTGTAGCTCCAGCCTATGAAACACTGGTCTTTATAGTTTTAAAGGTAAAGGTAGTCCCTTGACATGAATGTCTAATCATAACCAACTGTAGCAAGCAGTGCTCATCTCCATTACTAAGCCAAAGAGCCAGCATTGTCCAAGGACTATTTTGGTGGTCATGTGGCCAGCATGACTGCACCAAACACTGTTACCTTCCCATTGACATGATACCCATCTAGTTGCATTTGCATGCTTTCAAACTGCTAGGTTGGCAGAAGCTGGGACTAGTGAAAGGAGTCACTCCATCATGCAGCACTTAGACCTCGAACTGCCAACTTCCTGATTGTCAGAATTGGCATCTTAACCACTAAACCACCACATCCCCCTTTTATAATTTTACAAGGTCTTTAACCTTCTCTGTCACAGCACTCTACTGGTGCCTAACAAAAATGCAAATCCCAGGATAAAGCCATCAGAGTAAAAGTGGTGTCAAACAGCATTATTTCTACAGTGTAGATGCACCCATAGATCCATGTGCCAAACCATTCTGCACTATTATAGTTGCTGGCCAGTTTCCTCTTGATTCACACTGCTCATGGGACAAACCACAGAACAAGCAATTTGACATTTTCATTTCACATGTAATGAGACCTTCAGGACCTTGCTATGTGAGCAGAAGCTGACTTTCTGGATGAGACTGCTGCATGTGCCAGTCCTCATTAGGATCTTGGCTATATAGGGTAACTGATATAGAAAGTGTTTAAAATGGTTTCCACTTAATAATATTCTTTCAACATTCAAAGCATTTTACATTCATAACCTCACTACTACTCCTTAAACAGCATTTTAATATAGGTCAGTGTTATTATCCCAATTTTTTAGCTAGGGGGCTAAGAAAAAGTGAATTGTTTAAGATTAAGCTGCAGTCTATGCACACTCACTCAGTAGTGTGTCCCAGTGAGCTCAATGAGCCATTGAAATCACTGAGGCTTTACATATGGCGAAAACATATACAAGATTTGTACTATTGCCCACAATGCTACATTACCTTTCATCATGGCATAAGGGAGCATTTGCATTTACTACAGTGACCTGACTGATACATATTAGATAAAAACAAAAAATAGATGCATGCTGGAGCAGCTCAAAAGGCTACCAACCCTAGCATTCTGGTTCCCATTTTGGCCAGACAGATTTCTACCAGAAGCCTATAAATGGGATGTGAGGAGAATGCCAGCTTCCTCTGTTGTTTCTCTGATCCTGGAAGTAGCCTATAGCCATCCTGACTAGCGCTCACTAATAACCTTATTTATTGTGAATTTGTCTCATCTCTTTTTAATGCTATCTGAGCTTGTAACCATCACCGTGTCTTGTGGCAGCAAATTGCATGATTTGATTGTGTGCTATGTAGAGAGATACTTTCTTTTGTCTTTACTGAGCTTCTCCCTATTTGTGCTCACTAGATGACCCCAGGTTGTATTATTACATGAGAAAAATGTCATTACCCACTTACTCTATGCCAGGCATAATTTTAAATCCTCAAGCATGTCTCCCCTTATGCACTCTTCCTCCCCAAATTAAAAAGCACCAGTGATGTGACCTGCCTTTGTTGGTTATTTTCCCCAGGCTGCTGCCACACTGCAGAAATAATAATAATAATAATAATAATAATAATAATAATAATAATAATAATAATAATAACAACTTTAATATCTTACCTACCTCTCCTCAAGCTTGAGGCAGGGTACAAAACAGATTAAAATACATAAAATCATTTAAACACTATAAAAACACTGTTAAAACACAAAAGCACAGAGCATATTAAAATCATCCTAATTAAAATATCCTAATTTAAATTTCATGTTTAAAATCAACTAGGTAGGCCTACTGGAAGAGATAGGTTTTTAATGCTCTTTTCAATTCAAACAGCATGTTTAACTGTTGAATCGCTCCCGGCAGGACATTCCACAGTCTAAGGGCCTTTGCAGACTGCTAGAAATAGTGCAAATTGAGTCCACTTTAACTGCCCTGGCTCAGTGCTAGGGAATCATGGGAATTGTATTTTTTTTCTGAGACATTGAGCCTTCTATGTCAGAGAGCTCTGGTGCCACAATAAACTACAGTTCCCGTGATTCCCTAGCACTGAGTCAGGACAGTTAAAGTGGACTCAATTTGCACTATTTCTGGCAGTCTGCAAAGGCCCCAAGTGGCCAGTGAAAAAGTCTTCTGGGTGACAATTGCCAGTCTAGTCATAGCCAGTTGAAGTAAAATGTCCCCCAGAAGACCCAACTATAGGAAGTAGATTAATGCAGTTTGACACCACCTGTAACTATCATGACTGCATCCTATAGAATCCTGGGATTTATAGTTTGTTATGGCACCAGAGCTCTCTGACAAAGGCAAAATATCTCACAAAACTACCTCCCCAGAATTCCATAGCATTGAGCCATGGAAGTTAGAGCAGTGTCATACTGCTTTATTTCTGCAGTGTAGATGCCACCCCAGTCAACTGAACATTTTGCTTACCTTTTCTGCTTCTTTTCTGTATCCCTGTATGGTAAACACAACTGTTCACAATATAGATCAGTGGTCCCCTGAGGGCGTTGGAAAGCTCCAGGGGGGCGCTGAGGCAGGGAAAGGGGGTGGCAGAAAATGGTGGGGATGGGAGTTGCAAGTAGGGTTGGCATTGCTGCTGAAAAACTGTGAAAGTCCAGGACTGGAGTCTTTGAAAAGCAGCATGTCTCAGATTCCTGAAGGCAGGAGTAAAACCTCAGGAAAAAAAATCATCTAGATCCCATCCTTGAGGCTCTAAGACAGGGGTAGGCAACCTTTCCCCTTTAAGGGCCGAGGGACTTCAGCTCCCAGAATCCCAGGAGCTATTGGCCAACATGGGACTATTGGCCAACATGGCTGAGGCTTCTGGGAGCTGAGGTCCCTCGGCCCTTAAAGGGGAAAGGTTGCCTACCCCTGCTCTAAGTGGTAATGCACAGGCATGCCAGATCCAGAGCCCAGAGGTGGGAAGGGAAAGGAGTTAAGCAGAGGCTTGGAGCAGCAAGGAGGTTTTCTTGTATCCCAGTACATGTGTAGCAATGCTGCATGTATGGTGAAACATTTTGCTTGCTTGAGACTGGAGCTGCCCTTCCCTCCAGCTCTCCTCCCTATATAAAAATGTTTGTGCATGAATTTGAAAATGGTGAAGACCCTTTCTTAAGGTCCAGAGTCCTCTTAGTTTCATGCTCTTTCCTATTAGTTGCATGCTACTGGGCCGGAGCTCCCCTTTCCTCCATTCCCCTCCCCGGTAGAAATGTGTGCATGTGTTTGAAAAGGGGGGGGGGGTGCTCTGGAAGACAAACAATGAAGTCCAGGAAATAAAATTTGAAAATAACTCCATTAGCAGCACAATGAAAAACCTTCTACCTTTTTCTCTTCTGTATGAAAATACCTGCCCCCCCCTCCTTTGGCAGATAATACTGAATTTCTCTGTATTGCTGCATTTGGAAAAAACCTTTAAATGCTGCTTAAAACACATCAGTTGCAGCCCCATTTAAAAAACAAAAACAAACATTTTACTTTTGTTGGCGATAAAGACCTCAAAAAGTTAAGTCTCAGCCTTTTGTTCCCTCTTGTTGAAGATTGTCCTGTTGTGTCTAAAATGCAGTATCCTGAACTCTAGAAAGCATATTAGGAGTAGCTGTTGGCTACACTGCAAACAATAACATCCAAAACCCAAAAACAGTGATACCTTTCTCCTGTTGGATTTTTAACACCTTTGCCCAATGAGAAAGCCAGTTGAGCTTCAAAAGCTTGTTTAATCTATTTTGTGCATTTTGGTTGGCCAATAAAGGTATTACTGTTTTGTGGATTTTGGATGTTATTGTGCTTTGCTGTAGGCTGGCCAGCACGGCAACCCCTGGATATGATTCCTAGAGTAGGAGTCTCTCTCAGGACGTTATCACACAGGGGAAATCTGTTGGTTAATCCACACAAATCCCAAGCAAAAAGTGAATTTGCGCCTCATAATTTCACACGACATCGCACAGAAACTGGTCAGAAACTGGACAGAAACTGGTATTAGCCGAGATCTTTTTAATTTGGGGAGTTTAGAGGAAATGCATTTGCGAAATTACAGTAATTGTGCATTTACTTTAATCTGAAAAGCAAATACACACGGACAATTCTCTTTTAAAACCTGGAGGAGGGCCAAGAGGAGGAGGAAGAGGGGCCTCCAGGGAGGGAGAGTCCCGGGCTCCTCCTCAGTGCCATGCAGGGAAGGGAAGGGAAGGGAAGTTTGGGACAGAGGAAAAGTTTGGCATTTGAGATGGAGGGGAAAGAAGGGGAAAGAAGGCTTCCCTCGCAGCAGCTGTGGGTGGATGTGGGTGCAAGTGTGGGGTGTGCTTGTGGAGCAACTTGGAGATCCATCTCACCATGATGTTCTGCCCTGCAGGTCCTACAAAGGGGAAAGGCTTATGGGGGGGCATGGGAGCTACCTCCAGTTTTCCCCTCTCCTGGGCATCATCCAAGGCTCTGGCTCTCCCCAGGGAACACCCAGCCCTTCCTTCCTTCCTTCCCTTTCCTCCTCCTCCTCCTTCCCTGACAGCTCTGCCTGTGATCTTGCCCTCCTTGCCCATCTCCCCAGCAGCTGACAGCCTCCAATGCCAGGAAAGGAGAGAGAGAAAAGGGAGGGTGAGCCATCCCAATCCCTCCCTTGCCTCTGCTTGCCTTGCCTTTCCAGCCTCCTCCTCCTCCTCCTCCTCCTCCTCCTCCTCCTCCTCTGCTGTCTTGAGAGGTCCTAACCCCAACGGAAGGGGGTTAGGACCTGTGCAGGAAGACATGACCCCAAATGGAGGACAGTCTGACATTTCCTCCTGGGAAATGCAGGACCCGCCCTGCAAAAGGAGGAGTCTTGCCACAAAACACACCCATTTCCAGTACATGTACGGGTTCTTTTCATTTGTGTAGGAAAGTTAAAAAACGTCTTTTTTTCGCTTTTAACTTAATTCCGTTATTATTGTAATTACGTGTGAAAAGCTTTTGTGCAATTAAGCTCTATTTTTGCTTTCTTTTCGGGATGCTTCATTTCCACTTTATTATCTCTTTAACAACGAAACTGGCCCACATGTGATAATGTCCTTAGTCTCATAGCTGTTTGGGAGCTTTTCTCCCTCCTCCCTCCCCCACACAGAAGTGCTAAGTTTTCTTCCAAGTGGCTAGAATTCAGAGACATAGGTTTAATTTGCATTACAGAAATAATGCAGTTCAACACTGCCTTAACTGCCATGGTTCAATTCTATAGAAATCTGGGATTTGTAGTTTTCTGAGCTCTCAGGGAGCTATGGTGTGACGACAAACTACGAACCCCAGAATTCCATCGCATGGAGCCATGGCAATTAAAGCTGTGTCAAACTGCATTAATTCTGCAGTGCAGATTCAACCATAAGTGATGTTAGTCTGGAATATCAGTATGCTAAGGGATCTTGTAGCACCTTTGAGACTGTGTAAAAAAAGTTGTTGCATAAGCTTTCATAGACTTGCATTTAAGGTTTTGTGGAAGAGAATTATGGCAACCCTAGTTGCAAGAAACTTCTTTTCTACACCGTTCTGGGATAGGACAGAGGGAGGGAAACAAGCCATGTCTGTCCAGGCTGAGAGGCAAGAGACCTAGCACGGCTCCTCCAGCTTTGCCTCACCTTGGAACAGAGCAAACAGACCCTGTCCTTCCGTTGCTCCCTTCCTTCTTTGTGTACCAAAATACTTGCCATGCCTACTGTTCCACAGAAACTGCTCAGCATCCCCCCGCAAGGACCCCAAAGAAGATAACTTATTTGGTTGCAAGACAAAAGGAAAGGGATGGGGGCAAGCATGTGCTCTTCTTTCCCTTTTGCCTTGGCTAGCTAGCTCAGGGAAGGGGGCAGGCACACAATCTTTTTTCCTTTTTGCCTTAGCTAGCTAGCTCAAGTCAGCGAAGGGAAGGGGACAGGCTCTTCCTCTGTTCCCCCTTGCATTGGATACTGTCAATGCTCTGGTAACTCCTGGGGTTTCCTGTTCCTTCCCCCCCCCCTTTTATCCCCCTCTCCCTCCCTTTGCCAGGAGAAGCCTTGAGGAGGTGGAGGAGGAGGGCCGCCATTTTTTTGGCCTAGGCTACCCAGGCAGCCGGGTAGCCCTTCCTTCCTCAGGTGGAAATCCTGCTGAGCTTACCTGCCACCTGCCAGGCACCCCATTCGGACAATGTTGTTCCTTCCAGGCATCTTTTGTGCAGCATTATACACCATTAACTTTACATTTGTCATTCTCTTATCCATTGATCTATTTTTGAAAGATCCATTTGGGACACTTCAGAATCCCTGTTGTTTATTGTTGTTTGTTGTTATGTGCCTTCATGTTGTTTCTGACTTATGGCAACCCTGAGGTGAAGCTATCATGAGGTTTTCTTGGCAAGATTTGTTCAGAGGAGGTTTACCATTGCCTTCCCCTGATTGAATAATTTGGTTCCTCTCATAAACCTGTATCTTTCACTGCTCACTCCTAACTCTGAATCATATATGAACAAGTTTACTAGGATTGTGGTGAATTCACATTGTAGTTATAACAGCTTGGCACTAGTTCAGCTTGGCTCCACTTTATAAAATCCTGAGACCCATAGTTTGCTTTCAGTGTTTAAACTTTCTGCTATGGATCTCAAGTGCTGTAGTTCAGAAGAGTGGGCTAGTGGTAAGGGGAGTGGTCCCCTACCAGAGATTTCTCAATACCTCACCATCCTACAAATCCCAAGATTCAGTAGGATCCATATTGGGAACTGTTTTTAAGTAAGATTTTAATTGGTTTTAATTCTGCTATTTAATGTTGTTGTTGTTGTATGCCTTCAAGTAGTTTCCAACTTAAGGTGAACCTATCACAGGGGTTTCTTGGCATGTTTCTTCACGGAGGGTTGCTATTGCCATTCCCTGAGGCTGAGAAAATGTGACTTGGCCAAGGTCACCCAGTAGGTTTATATGGCCAAGCCAGAGTTTCACCCCTTGTCTCCAGAATCATAGTCCAACACTCAAACCACACTGGCTCTAGTTATTTAATACTATTTTAATATTAATTTGGTACAGTGGAGCCTAGTATCCACTGGGATTTGGTTCCAGGACCCACCCATTCCAAATAGATATCAAAATTCATGGATGCTGAAGTCCCACTAAATACAATGACAGAGTAAAATAGTGAAGAAAGCCAGCATGGTGTAGTGGTTTGAGTGGTTCAAATCCAAATTCAGCCATATATACCCACTGGGTGACCTTGGGAAAGTCACATTCTCTCAGCCTCAGAGGATGGCAATGGGGAACCACCTTTGAAGAAACATGCCAAGAAAACCCCCATTATAGATTTGCCTTAGGGTTGCCATAAGTCGGAAACAACTTGAAGGCACACATCAACAACAAAAAATAGTAAAATGGTGTTCCTCTATAAAATGGTAAAATCAAGGTTTGCTTTTTATTATTTTTACTTTACTTTACTTATTTATTTACTTAGGTTTACTTTATTATTTACTTATTTACTTAGGTTTACTTTATTATTTTTAAAATAAATTTGCAAGCCATGGATGGTTGAATCTGTGGATACAGAGGGCCAACTATAGGAGTTTTTTTTTTTAAACTATATGTGTTTTATTGTATTCTCTGTCTTTTTGTAAGTTTCCTTCTTGAGTCCTAGCCTGGGAGGAAGTCAAGTGATGGGTGGATAGCAGTTAAAGGGATATCAAACTGCCACAGTTCTGGCCTTGGCCACAATTAGGATGTTCTTCCTCCATTGTGAGAAGTATCGAATTATTCCTCCTTTCTCCTTCTTATGCTTCAATCACTTGTCAGTCCTCTTATTCCATGACTGTTCATTTTGGACTTTCAAAAAGTTTTTTTTAAATTCATATATATAATGGCCTGAAGCTAATTAGTAGCCACAATTAGAGCAGACTCATTGAATCATTTGCTGAATTGTAAGTCAACACTTATGTAAGTTACATTAATTCAGTGGGTCTACTTCTAGTGGTTCTAATAATTTGATTTAGGTCATAGTGTACTGCAGCAGCTATAACCACAGCTAGGTGGTATTACAGCTTGGAAATAACTAGTCAGAATAGTAAGTCAATTGTAATTCATTGCACTACACCCCCCCCATAAACAGAGCATAATGAGTGCATCGTGATTGTAATGTAATATAGAATAGCATGACTTCATTCTGGTGTAGTTGTTTTAGTTAGACTTGTAGATATGGTGTATCTACTTTCATACCTTCAGTTTGTTTATTGTAGCAGTCTTCTGTTTTTGTTTTAAGGTGACAGTTTGGGCTGCCTTTGCCTAACAAGAAAGTACTGTATAGTGTCACTTTTTAAATGTATGACAGTGGTCTAAATCCAAAGATTAGTCTGAGCTAGAGAAACTCCATTGAATCATGACAACTTGGTAAATCAACATTTATATAAGTTCTATTGGTTCAGTAAAGCTACTCTACTTTGGATTGAGAAATCTAGACTTATAACAGTAACTACTTTAAGGAGTTGTGCATGGGTTAGAACCAAAAATAAAATACTTTTAATGGTAACTTTCCAATTTTTGGTTGATACTCCTGAAAAGTTCTAAAAGGCTATTGCGTACTTTTTTATTACTATGTAATAAACATACACCTTCCCATTTCTCTTTCAAAAAAAAAGAATTGAATTGTACAGGATATAAAAAGTATAGAAACACAATCATTAAAGCTTATTTACAACAATCTAAAAGCAACAGCAAAGTTTAGTTAGTTAGACCAGACTTGCCTTTGCAGTAATGTTAATTATTCTTCTGCAGGAGTTGTCTTTTGAATCTCATATATATGTTTAATCAGAATTTCCACCAATTTATCTGGAACAGATGGTAAACCAACTGGCCTGTAATTCACTATATCCCTTCCTTTAAAAAAAAAATGGTTTTACATTGGCTGGTTTCCAGTCCCTGGGTACCAAAGCCAATCTTAGAAACACATTACATAGTTTTCTTAACCATTTTAGATGTGAGTTATATAAGAACTTTCATGTGGATACCACCCAGATCCAATAATTTGTTAATTTTTAATTTATCAATAAAGAAATTGAGTCTAGAATTTGTAAAGTCACTTGTACATTCAGTCTTCCCCAGGGGACATGCCCAGTGAATTGGATATCTTATCTCTCTCAAACAGAGTTTTCATTTGTGAGAAGATGAGAAGGGAATTAGAGTCAACTATTCAATTCCGCCATCATATAACATTAAGGAAAGTGTGTTTCACACAGCTACATATCATCAGTAATCATTCCAGGAATGGGATGTTCCCACCCTCCCATTCACTCTTGTTAACAGCAGGAACTTAATTTGTTTTCCAGATGGGGCAACAAAAACCTCTGTGCTTTTGTCTCTCACTTCCCCTTGTCCAAAGTAAGGTCTCACAAAGCCAATAGAATTGTCCCATGCTGAGTTTTTCCACAGTGTGAAATCTAAAACTGCTTGACACCACTGGCTACCATCTGAAAGCATGACCGACAGAGCCAATCTTCAAAAGATCATCTGCTCTAATCGGAGGCTTTGCTCTAAATGGTGTGGCTAACTGAAAAATGCTGCAGTGTCTATGATGCCATGAATCTTAGAATTATTTCCTTGAATTATGTCATTCAAGATAATCAGGAATGAATACCTGACAACAAAAACTCAGTTCCCCATGCCCTAAAATGATTAATACCTTATATCATGGTGCTTTGGATGTTTTTTAGCATTTTCACTTTGACCCAAAGGAGGGAGAAGAAACAAAATGATGATGTTTTATCTTGCCTGAAATTAAATAGGTAACATAGGGTAAAAAGTAGGATTTTTCCTTCAACATTCATTGTGGTTAACTAACAGCAAATCAATTTAATTTTATAGCAACCCTATTAATGAGAGACCTACAAGTCATCCTGTCATCAACAGCCCTGCTAAGGTCATGCAGATTCAGGGCCATGGTTTTCTTGATTGAGTCGATCTATCTGGAATATCATCTTCCTCTTTTCCTACTGCCAGCTGCCTTACCAAGCGTTATTGTCTTTCCTAGTGAATCATGTATTCTCATGATATGGCCAAAGTACCACAGTTTCAGGTTAGTCATCTTGGCTTATAAGAAGAATTCAGGCTTGATTTGATTGTGTCTTTCTGCATGACAGGGGGTTGGACTGGATGGCCCTTGTGGCCTCTTCCAACTCTATGATTCTATGGTTACTTTTGTTTGCTTAATGTTCAGTTGTAAATCTTCCTTTGCACTCTCTTCCTTGACTTTCTTCAGTAATTGTTCCATGTCTTTGCTATTTTCTGCTAGTAGTATGATATCATCTTTCTATCTTAAATTGTTTATGTTCCATCCTCCAGTTTTCATGCTGCCTTCCTCCGATACTAATTTTGCTTTACATATGATATGTCCAGCATGCAAGTTAAACAGATAGGGAAATAAAACATACCCCTGCTTAGCACCTTTTGTAATTGGAAACCATTCTATTTCTCCCTATTCTGTCCTAACAGTAGCCTCTTGCCTTACATATAGGTTTCTCATCAGGATAATGATGAAGTGGCACACCCATTTCTATAAAAGCGATCCACAGTTTTTCATTATCTATACAAAGACTTTGCTATAACCTATAAAGCACAAGCTGATTTTCTTTTGAAATTCTTTGATATGCTTCATTATCCAAGATATGTTTGGAATATGATTCCTGTTACCTCTTCCTTTCCTGAACCCAGCTTGGACATCTAACATTTCTCATTTCATATATAGTAAAGGTATTTGTTGTGGAATTTTAGCATCACTTTGCTTGCATGGGAAATTAATGCAGTGGTCCTCTGGTTACTGCAATTCTTGATGTCCCCTTTCTTGGGGACTGGAATGTGTATTTGGCATTTCCAGTCTGTGGGTATTGCTTTCCACATGTGTTGACAGATTTTAGTTAGAACTAGAGTAGATTCTGCCTTGGTAGACTAAAACAGCTCTTTTGGTTTGTCATTTGTTCCTGGTGATTTATTTCTCCCAAGTGCTCAGAGTGCAGCTTCCACTTCACTTTCTCAAACTGGAGGGTTGTCTTCATATGGTTCTTCCTTGAATGAAACAGTCACCCATTCATCTCTTTTTTATAGTTCTTCCATGTTTGATTCCATCCATGTTTGATTTCAACTTGGGACGTTATCACACGTGGGCCTGAAAGCGATAATAAAGTGGAAATTAGGCATTCCGAAAATAAACTGAAAATAAACCTTGATTCTGCAAATAGAATTACCTTAATTGCGAAATTAAAGTAAGCGCATTTAACGTTCACACACAAGCGAGAAAAACCCATAAATGTACTAGAAATGAGCTTCTTGCACCTGTTCAGATAGAGGAATGCTCACTGGAACAATGGGAAAAGCAGGGAAATGCTCCCAAATGCGCATTTGGCTATCACATTATGGTAAATGCGAAATTACCTTAATTGCGCATTTGCATTTCCTCCAAACAACCGAATTTCAAAAGATCTCCATTAACACCAGTTTCTGTCCACTTTCTGTCCTATTTCTGTGCGACGTCGTGTGAAAACACAGGGCACTAATCCAGCTTCTGTTTGGGTTTTGTGTGGATTAACCAGCAGATTTGCCCCCGTGTGATAACGTCCTTGGTCATGTAATGTGTTCCCCTGTGGATCGTAGAGGATCCCCACTCTTGGTTTAAATTTTCCCTTGATCTTGTTCATCCTTTTTTGTTGTCGCCTATTTCTTTGCATTGATTATTATAGTAGTTCTTGTCCCTGTGCACAAGTCATTGGACAGTTGCATTCTGGATTCTGACTCTATTTCTGTCTCCTTTCACTTCTGCTTCTAATCTGTCTGCTGGAAGAGTTTCATCTGTCATCCATTGAGACTTTCTTTTGGGGGGGGGGGGCTACAGATAGTGTCTTTTTCCATTCCTCCTTGACAGTGGCCCCGGCTTCAGTGCAGAGTTCTTCCGCCTCTTGGACCCTAAGGATGCAATTCTGTTTTTCACATTATCTTTACATTCTATAGGGATATTCTTCAGATAGCATTTTGGCAGGATGTTTGGTTTAGTGTTCTTATTTGGCTTTGCTCTAATTTTTGATATTAGGAGTTTATGGTCTATGCCACAATCTGCACTTGGTCTTGTTTTTGCAGAAAAAATGGAGCTTCTCCATCTTCAACTTCCAATTATGTAGTCTAGTAGATTTCTGTATTGGCCATCAGATGATGTCCATGTACACAGTAGCATCATGGGTTGCTTGAAGAATGTGTTTGTGATGTACAAACTATTGGCATCACAAAATTCAGTCAGTTGCTCTCTTGTCTCATTTCTTTATCCTAGACCAAATTTTCCTACAGTTATTCATTCTACTCTGTTTCCTACTGTTGCATTAATAGCCTATGATTAACAAGTCCTGTTTGGGTGTTTAATTAGTATATAATCTTTCAATTTCTCCTTCTCCCTTTGTATTTGAGCATAAACTTGGATTAAGATTATGTTGATGGGATTTCCTTGAAGTCTTATTGATATGATTCAGTCAAACTTTGCATTATATCCTTTGACTGCTTTTGCTACATCTCTCATCACTATTAATGCCACCCCATTTCTTCTACATTTTCATTTCCTGAGTGTAATTATCCCAAGTATTGCAATGCTTATACATTCTATTTTGTGTTTTAGCACATCTATCTTCCCCTTATTCATACTTTTCACATTCTATATTCCTATGATTTATGTTGTGCAGCTTTTGACTTTCCTTTTACCTCTGAATGTCCTTTTGGCTTAAGTCCAGTTGCATCATTAACCACAGCGCTACTTGTAGTTGTCCTCTGCTCTTCCCCAATAGCCCATTAAGTGCCATCAAACCTGGAAGTTTCATATTCTAGCACTATTTCTTACTGCATTTTGGATTGTGTCATAGGGTTTTCATGGTGAAAGATCTTCAAAAAGTTTATGCAGTGCTAACAAGTGTTAGCTATGCTGCCACTGGTGTTGTCTCTGAGAGATCCCCCCCTCTCTCTCATCCTCTCTCTCTCTCTCTCTCTCACACACACACACGCTACTGCTACTGTCCAGTAGCTGTTTGGCAGATTTAGTCTGGCTCCTCAGCAAAAGCCTGTCTGATGTGGGAGACCCTACCAGCAGCACTGCTGCCATCAGCATGGCCTCTTGCCTCACAGAAGGACACAGTCACACCATCATGGTAAGGTAGTGCCATTTCTTAGTATACTTTTACTTTATCTGATGACCTAAAATAGGTGAAGAAGCATAGGGTGCTATTTAATTAGTGTTGACACAACTATTTCTGTGAGATCTTTTGTTAAAGAAAATTCCAGCTAGATTTCTTGTTCCAGTTTGTTTATTTATTTGAAAACAATATGGTCTGGAAGCACCACATTATATCATGATTAAACTGCTAAGATTTTGTCTGTGGTGATTTTTGCCTTGAATCTCAAACTATCCATCATATATTTCCATAAAACCAGAGTCTTGATAAAATGCTGGTGAGATTTTCACTTCTGTGTTGGTGTGTTAAAAATTTAGCAGTTTAACTCAGTGTCTTTCATTGCTCTGCTTTTTACCTTTTTCTCTACATATGAGCCACCCTCTTGAGATGTATGGATTCAGTATAAATAATATTGCTAGATGTGCTCACAGCCGGACAATTTTGCTGGCGGTGTGAAAAATGGAAAGGTAGGAGGGAGCTTTTAGATGTCTCTATGGAACTGTGAACTTTGAAATGTCTCTGAAGTAACTGGAATGACATGAGGTCTTGAAATATCCTTTTCCATGACTGAAAAAAACAAAGTTAAAGCTGCTATTTTAAAGTAAAAGTAAAGTAGGTGCCTTCAGCTCATCTGTCAACTTATAGTAACTTCAAAAATTTCTTAGGACTTTCTTAAGCAAGGAATAATGAGGGGTGGCTTGCCATTTCCTACAGTATTTGGTATTCCCTGGTGGTCTCCCTTCCAAGTACTAACCAGGCCTAACTCTGCTTAGCTTCCAAGATCAGATGTGATCTAGTGTCCTCAGGGTAAACATGCCTCCTATGGAGTTGGTCCATTGAAAATGATGAGTAAACGTGTATGGAAATGCACTCCAATTAATAGAAAGAATTTACCAAGTTCCTGTGAACAAAAGAAAAATGTGTGGATAATGGGAAAGTGCAATCATAACCAGGGGAATCAAACAGAATGTTGTCTGCTCAAAGGAGGTATATCAGTGATTCCCAAAGTGTGTGATATGCCCCCCCCCAATTAATAGAAAGAATTTGCCGAGTTCCTGTAGTGAATAAATGTGAACAAAAGAAAAATGTGTGGATAATGGGAAAGTGTAATCATAACCAGGAAAATCAAACAGAATGTTGCCTGCCCAAAGGAGGTATATCAGTGATTCCCAAAGTGTGTGGCATGCCCCCCCATGGCAGTGGAAAGATCCGGGGGGGCGGTGAGGGGAAAGGGGACTTTCAGTCAAGGTCTTACGGCAAAAGTAAGACAATGGGAACCAGCAGCCTTTAGAACTATGGTGGGGGTGAGGAGTTAGAGCACGTGGTAGTGGGGGAGAAGCTGTGGCAAAAAAGGGGCATTCACATTTAGGACACTGCTTAAGCTTTGCTGGGACTTGACTGGCAGGTGTACTACTGCTCTTGCTTTCTTTCATTGGACAGGCTGAGAGAAGAGAGAAGAGAAAAAACAAAGGAGGGGGATGAGTATCCAGGGTCAATTATTCGAAAGAGTCCTCCACCTTTCTTGGTTTAAGAGTCCTTCCTTGCCAGGGACAAAAGTAGGAAGCCACTCACACGCCTCTCCACCCAAGTGAAGGACTGAGAGTCTTTCCTTGCTGAGGAGAAGGTTCTCCCTTTACACCCAGGTGCCTTGGGAGCAACAACCAAGCAGCTGGACAAGCAGTGACTGAGAAGCCTCTTGCCTGCTCTGGCCTTTGCTGCAAGGCCAGTGTGGGTGAGAGGCTCTCGGTCGCTGCTCAACCTGCTACTCAGTTACTTCTCCCTTTGCACCTGGTTACTCTGAGAGGAGCAACCTAGCAGCTGGCCTTTCTTTTGCTGTAAGGCCAGCATAGGTGAGAGGAAGTAGGCCTGGGCCACTGCTGCTGAGAGGAGGAGGATGGAGAGACACTGGTAAGCTGGGTGTAGCTGAGGTAGATGCCGCTGGCTGGCTGCTGCAAAAACAATAGACCTGATATCAAGAAACAGCCTTTGGGGGATGCTAGGATTCTCCCCCAAGAGGAAAGAGAGTGGTAGCCCCAAAAAGTTTGGGGACCACTGAGGTATATAAATGCTTTCCCATTTTATGGCACTGCCTCTTGCAGCTGCTCCAAGTTGTACAGACACTCTTCCTGTGGCAAACCGATCTTGGGAACAGGGTTCAGTATTTGGATAGTTCCCATAAAACCCACCTGTAAAGAATATTGCAGGAACAGATCCACCAGTAAAGAAGATTCACAGCTGTTCCCCTCCTTGACACAAATATGCCGTTGAAACAATGTCAGCTCCTATGAAATCTTTCACCCTGGTGCAAAAAACAGCAGCACATCTTTTATCAGCAGCATCAATGATTTAAAAATTGGGGTTTTGAAGAAAATGTTTTTGTGCAAAGAACATTGTATTCTGGGCAAATATATTTGTTCTGCAAATCACTGTTTTTTGGGAGGTAAAAATATTTTTGTGTAAAAAAAACTTTGCCAAATTCTAGCCAAAAAATGTCCTGAAATCCAAAAATGCATTTCATTTGGGATTTCATTTATATTCCTAATATTAATTAAATTATATTCCTAAACTAAATGCTCAAATTGGAATGTCATTTGTATTCTTAATCTAAATTAAAGAAGGGACAACAGTGTAGAATGATTATTGCTATGGGATTCTTCTAAGAAAAAGATCTGGACAATGAACCGTTATACCAGGGGTAAGCAACCTTTCCCCTTTAAGTTCCAAGGGACTTCAGTTCCCAGAATCCCAGGAGCTATTGGCCAACATGGGACTATTGGCCAACATGGCTGAAGCTTCTGAGAGCTGAAGTCCCTCAGCCCTTAAAGGGGAAAAGTTGCCTATCCCTGCCTTATACGCTGCACAGTTATAGCACTATGATTCCACTTTGACTGCCATGACTACATCCTGGAATTTATCCTTCAGTTAGAGGCACTAGAGGAACTCCCTGGCTGAGACTGTCCTTCCCTAGACTTGTCACATGATGGGATGTGTACTGTCCGATATTTCCAAGTACAAATTTGCTTTGTTAAGATTATTCATAGATTATTGCTTGCTATTGTAATGACCAAGACTGCTCAATGTGAGGCCTTTTAGATGTTGTTGAACTGCAGCTCTCATGATCTCTTACCATTGGCTTTGCTGGTTAGGGCTGATGGGAAGTACAGTCCAACAAGCTGTAGCCATGAAGGGCCAAACATTCTCCACTCCTAACAGAGGTCTAGCAGTGACCCTTAGAACCATGCATCTTCAGGGACAGGGCTTAAAGGAATATTGGAATCTGCCTTACATTGAATCAGACCATTGGTCTACCTAACCCAGTTATTGTCAGCTTGGATTGGCCACAATAGCAGTTCAGAGTTTCAAGCACAATTTTTTCCTAGCCCTAAGTAATATTCCCTGGTGGTCTTTCCATTCAAGTAATAACCAAGATGTACACTACTTAGCTTACAAAATTGGACAAGAATGGGCATGTTCAACTTGTTACAGTGGCTTCTAGAGCTTAGAATGTTATTTTTAAAAAAGAAATTGTAACCTTTACTTTTTGCATTGTTTTGAAAGGTAACTTGTTACTGTTACTTGTTGGGTGGCTCCATAAGTTTTACTGATTACATTGTGCTTTCCTTTTAAAAACACGTAAAAGAGTTTTTAAAAGACCTAACAAGTGGAGGGAACAACTCAGAATGCCCTCAAATAATTTTTACTACCACCAAAGTAACAAGTAAGCATTATTCATTACATGGGAGAGAAAAAACAACAATCTTACCATTCAAAGATATATAGTTAATGTTGGTCTGTAAAAGCAATACATTGAGAGATCTAGTAGCACCTTTGAGACTAACTGAAAGAAAGAGGTTGGCAGCATGAGCTTTTGTAGACTTAAGTCTACTTCTTCAGATGTATATGAGATGCATCTGAGGAAGTAGACTTATGTCTATGAAAGCTCATGCTGCCAACTTACTTATTTCAGTTAGTCTCAAAGGTGCTATTAGATCTCTTTACATAAACAATCTTACCAGTTACTGTGTTGCTTTCATAAGGACATTCTTGCTTCTTTTCTCAAAGTAATGTGTCTCAACACAGGAAACTTGCAGCAGGGAGAAAGCAGTTAAATCACAGTATTCTAACTCACCTTCCCTTCAACCAACAACCTGAAGAGACACTTTAATAATGGGAAGGCCATTGTATATCCAAATCTCATCTCCTTTGTATTTGATGTGGGCCCAAGCAATACTCACAAACAGGAAGGGTCTATTTGCTGGTCTGTCAAGGAAAACCAGATTTTTATTCTTGTGTCAAATTTTTGAATAGTTTTGAATAGAGTTTTGAATAGAGCAGCTAAATCAGACATTTCAAGTTTATTTCTGTCAGCCAATGGTCTGTCAAACATATTATTATTCAGGATGGGTGTGCTTGTTTTTTAAATAGACATAATCCATCAAGTCCTGGTATTAATAGATTCATACAACCTCTGTGAATCAAGTGCAGAGGAAGGTACCAGTACTTGACATATAGTGATCAGTTATTATCACTTCTTCTGATACCCTTGTTAAGTATTTTGCCACTTACTAAATCCTAAATCTACTATACAACAAAATCTACTATACAAAAGCTACTATATAACTTTCAAGGGATCAACCAAACTGTCAAAACAATGAGTGGGATTTCATGCTCCCATCAGGCTCTGTAATGTTATCATAAGCTGGGGAAGTGAGGGCCAATATTGAAAATACAGAGAATAAAAAAGATCTGGAATCCATCTTAAGGCTGGTTTTTCTGTGAAAAAAGACTGTTTTGAGTGTTTAAAGAACATGCAAAGGGGCTAGGTGAGTGTGGGTGTGTGGAAATCCCACAAATCTGTTCACTTTCCTTTCCACATTGAACAGAAAAGTCCAAAAGGGAATTCTATGGCCCTGTATGCAAAGGCCAAAAGGCCCATGCTTCCCCCCCAGCCTAACATCACAGGCAAGACATCCTGAGCCAGGATTGCCCAGATCAGACACTAAATTGGTGGTCCCGCTCCCATCCTGGCCCAAAGGGTCCTTAACCTAGTCTGAAAAGACTGGCTGTTTGCCCCAAAGTTTCTAGGAAACTCAGTGGTAACAGCTGGCAGACCAGATAGCCCCATGCACCCTGTACCTTCTTCTGCTGTCACATCTGCTGAGAAGACCCCCGTTATGGTCTCTGATGTGGAAAGGGGGTGCTTGGCCATGTGGGTGTAGCCAAGCGCCCTGTTTCCATCCTTATGGTCCATGACATGGGTCTTCTCAGCAGATGTAACAGCAAAGGCAGGTACAAGGCATCTGTCAGTAGCAGGTCCATGAAACAATGGCGAGTAATCATGTAAACACCCACCTGTTGCTGTGCTGACCAGGGATAGCTTGACCCATAGCCTGACCTAGGCTTAGGGCCTAAGAGAGGTTTTAGATGAGTTATCTATCATACCATTGCCCTGTGTTATTCAGTGAATTTTGTGTGTACTTCAGATGATGATGTCCTCTGCTTTTCCTTCTTCCTTGTCTCCCAGCACTTCAAATGATGATGTCCTCTGCTTTTCATCCTCCCTTGTTTTCCATGTTCTTTCCCCCCCAGTGTACTTGTATGTTTTTCCTTGCTTCAGAAAACCCATTAAGAAAAGAAAAAGAGCATAGCTGCCTAGAGTATTCTAATTGCAAGTATGGGGCAGGTGAGGGCTCTGTATGGAAGGATGCTAAGTGTGCTTGACTGAATGTACAACCAAAGGACCATGGGATCCTATCTTCCCAGTTTGGGGAGGTAGGGTGGGCAGGGGTGCTTTGTGCAGGATTAGCCCTCCAGATGTTGTTGGATGTCACGTCCCATCAACTGTAGTCATCCTGGCCAAAAGTGAATGTTACAAGTTGCCCAGCCCTACTGAAACACCATGCTAACCTTTTCTGCCCTGCCCCACCTTGTTTTTGGTTAACATCTGACCAAACAACTGTTCACTCTTCTATAAACTTTTGCTTGGTGCTAGTAAACACATTGCCTTACTATGGTTTAAGTTTACAAGATACCATGACTAGAAAATGACGTTGTGTCCAAATCATAATAGGAACTTTTCTATGAAGAGATTTTCATCTTAGAAGTTTAAAGTACATATGATATAAAACTGATGTAAAACATAGGGGAACTGAAGAAAGTATATTTTGGGGAATCAGCAGGACATTAGTCTAATAATCAGATAAATTTCCTCATTCAGCTGGGCCAATGTGGCTAGCACTTTATTTATTTGTTTATTTTATTGGGTTTATGTCCCACCTTTCTCCCAAAATGGGATTCAAGGCAGCTGATGGGATTGAAGGTGGAGAAACAATGTGAAGAAACAACATGACAAATATATCATGTAAGATGTAAAGAAGGAAATAGGCTTCTAATGACAGAAACTTTCTCAGTATTTGCTGAATGAGTAATGTTATGGACACTATGGTGATAGTTGCCATATTCTTTCCAAACATAGTATTTGGTAAATGTTAATGTCTTGGAAATTTAGTACATTTGCTATTTATATGAAGCAGAGTAGCAGCATGCCTCAGTGCATCTGAGCTTCTGGTAATAAACATGTTCTGGTAATAAACAGGATATTCTGGTATAGGTTAAAAAACAAGACTTATTGTATTGTTACAAAGAAATCCCATCTAAATATGGGAGAGTAAACATTTTATTTGTTTATTAATTTATTCCATTTGTATGCTGCCTTTCTCCCAAAAGGGATCCAAGGCAGCTCACAGATAAAAACATTTTTTTTAATTACAATAAAATATATATATGCCTGCTTAAATGAAAACGTCTTGGCTTGCCAACAAAATACAAATGGGGAAGGGGCCAGCCTAGTTCAGTGATGGTGAACTTTTAGCAACCAAGAGCCCAAACTGCAACCCAAAGCCCACTTATTTATTGCAAAGTGCTGCATCCTTCTGGCTTTCTAGTAATGAACTCTGACAAACTCCGTGCTGGGGCAACAGTGCATGTGCCCACAGAGAGGGCTCTGAATGCCCCCTCTGGCATGTGTGACATAGGTTCGCCACCACTGGCCTAACCTCTTGTGGAAAGGCATTCCAGAGGGTGGAAGCAGCCACTGAGAATGCCATCTCTTGTGTCCTCACCAAGCGAGCCTGCAATGGTGGAGTGACCAACAGAAAGTCTTCCCTTAAGAATCTTAGTGTTCTGGCAGGTTCATATGAGGAGATACAGTTCTTCAAATAGTCTGGACCCATGTATAGTTCATAGAGAGGGTTATCTATACTTGGTAGAAGAATCCTTAAAGCTGATTCCCATGGGTGGGGGAAGGGTGTGCAGGGAGATACTCACTTCTAAGAGAGAAGCATGGAGAAGAAGAACAAAGAGCATAGAGCGATAAACAAAGCAGGCAATTTAGGAAGTTCCTTCTCTACTCCTAGTTATCATAGCAACAAGCATAGATGCAATCTCCCTTTCCAACATAAAGTACTAGTATACGGGCTTCCTTGGCCTCCTTACAATGGAGCTGCACAGTTACCAAGATGTAATCCTACTGAGGAT
The DNA here is from genome assembly GCA_026167975.1 of Phrynosoma blainvillii. Classification (NCBI taxonomy): domain Eukaryota; kingdom Metazoa; phylum Chordata; class Lepidosauria; order Squamata; family Phrynosomatidae; genus Phrynosoma; species Phrynosoma blainvillii. Next base: position 271,891,441 of record JANUYF010000002.1, read on the forward strand.
CTATGGAAATGTTTGTCTACATATGCTGGGTTATACAAGCAGAAAGTTTGTATAAGCCGGGTAAGATGCAAGGAATGCAAAGAACACAGGAGAAAAAGCACAAGCTACTAACTCCTCATTTTTATGAAAGAAAATGACTGGTATTTTCAATTGCGTTCCTCTTCTTTTCATCTCATATGACTGGTTTGTTTATTTTCCTCAGATAATTTCCCCTGGTATTACCAATTGATTTTGTTATCTAAAATAGAAAAATCTATCACGCATCAGCCAGTCATTGGCCAGGGGACAACCTAGTTGACTAATGAGTTAGGAGTAATTCTGAGTCAATGCCTAAGCACATGGTTGATGGTAGATAAAAGAAAGCACTTGTAAACCAACATCCATCATTACCACTGGGTGATAAAGCAGGAGGATGTGTGAGGTGCTCACAGTGATAGAGGCTAAATAGTATGTGTGATATTGCAGTTCAGAGTTCCATTGCTAGAAGAGATTATACATGGCGTTCCATGTACTCTGTGTTAATTAATGTAATAGAATGAGAATTTACTGTCAAGTTGTAATCTCTGTCAGTTTCATGTACATATATTGAAAGGGTGGAACCCCATTTCCTTTTTTATAGTCCTCCTCCTGCCTTAGTTGTGAGCAAAATGTGAAAGATGATTCATTTCCAAAAATGATGAAGAAATAACCAGTTTGTGTTAACTGAGCTCATGTATGAAATCTGCACTCTGAAGAATAGCTTTTAAAACAGTTTCTGAGGAATGGGCCATGGTGGAAAATGTGTTTCTTTCTCTGGGAATAAAAAGTGGGAACAGGGCCATATACAAGATATGTGACCAAGAGTTTTGCATTTAAATCTTCATTTCTATAAAGAGTTATGCCCAGCGCAAGTCATTTTTAAAGTCTTCCCATAATAAAATGCAGGCATGCATAAAATGACTCTTATACAATATTTAGGTGAAGGGCAGCAGAATAATTTCCATATAAAGTGCTGAAATGTGCTCTTTTCTAACATGAAGTTGAACGAGGATCTGGGAAAGTGTGACTGTAGAACTTCAGCCAGGTGTGAAATATTAGCTGGGTTCTGAGGACAGACCAAAACATGCTAGATTTCATTTCTCACTTATAATGTTTTACCTTAACACTCATGTGAGATAGGTTAGTTCAAACGTTAAACTCTAAGAAATAGTGACTGTGGAAGATTACCCACTGAGCAGGCATTTCATGTCACAGCTTCTCAGTCCAGATCGGACATTGTTCCCCTCCTACTGTAGTTTGGATTTTAGTGTTGAGAAAAATCTACTCTGTACTGCTTGCTTTGCCTTGATTCACTTGTGCCAGATATTGTAGATATAAAACCAGCAAACATGGAGGAGCTGACAGAAGTGATAACAGCTGCAGAATTCCACCCGCACCATTGCAACACCTTCGTCTACAGCAGCAGCAAGGGAACAATAAGACTGTGTGACATGCGAGCCTCTGCCCTGTGTGACAGGCACTCCAAATGTGAGTATTCCTTGGTTCTACCATGTGCTGAAAAATAAAGATGGAGGAATTAATGAAATGGATTTTGTGTTACTTTGTACGATAGGTTCTTTCCTGCTAAAAGGAAGAAGGAAAAGCAGCCTCCTTCATTAATTATCTAGTTTTTCCTGGTGTAAGCTATCCCAGCAGGACATTAGTAGAAAAAGTCCTCTTTCCATTGTGCTTGGCAATATCAAATGCTAAAACACTCTTCCATTTTCCTAACATACAGAATACTTTTTACATTGATCTAGCATGTCACCCTGTCTGTAAAACCAAGCCCTGCCCTCCTCCTGGAACGAACAACACCCAGAACATCCTTTAATATATGGTTCACTGTATTCTCTGATATGTTCTAGGGATTGTTTAATGTCAAACAGAAAGTTCAAAGTACATGGGAAATCCCTGGATGTGGAAAGAGGGGGAGAATGCCATAAGCATTGATGGACAATTGCTTTAATACAAGGGTAGGCAACCTTTTTGAGCCGGGGGCCGAGTTGCTGTCCCTCAGACAATTGGGGGGCCGAAGCACCAAAAATAAATAAATAAATAAACAAACAAACAAATAAATAAATACATAATTTTTTAAAAAAAAATTAAAATTTAAAAAATATGCATGCACTCTCTCTCAGCCCCAGAAAAGCCATGGCAAATCCGCTGTGGAGATTTTGCCAAGAAAACCCCAAGAACAAATAATAACAACAATAATCAGTATCATCATGGCGGGCAGTGGAGGTGGCGGCGGCAGGACCAGCCTGGGGCCGGTCCAAAGGCCTCGGGTGGGCGCATCCGGGCCTTAGGTTGCCTACCCCTGCTTTAATTCATAGGAAACGTGGCCACCTTATTACTTTCTTTTGTGATAAAAGAGAAATATACAGTGGTTATAAATGGTTCCCTTTTCTTATGGCCAAAGTGGATAAAATTACTTTAAAAGATTAGTTTTGAACTCAGCTATATTTTTACTTGCAAAATTTAGGTGAAATCCAGTTTTCATCTCTCAGGAGCTATAGAAGTTTTCCACTGTAGGACTTGACAACTAATTATTACTACTGTGCTTTTTATTTTATAAATCAGATGTGGATAGTAAATTTTACCTCCAGTACAGATATCGCTTTCTACAAGAACAATGATGAGTGATTAAATACTTAAAGGCTCTTTCACATGATCAAATATAAGTGTTTAAACGAGGATTGACTGGGTCTGTGCAGAGTTCAGAGCCAGTGTGATGTAGTGATATAAGTGCTGGACTAGGAATCTGGGAGACCAGGGTTTGAATCCATGCTTGGCCATGGAAACCCACTGGATGGCCATGGGTAAGGCACACTCTCTCAACCTCAGAGGAAGACAGTGGCAAATCCTTTCTGAACAAAGCTTGCTGAGAAAACCCCATGATAAGTTTGCCTTCAGGTAGCCATAACAACTTGAGGGCACAAACAGTGCAGAATTCAGCACATGCTGATGCAGTTGTGCTGTGCAACATCTTCATATCTCTTCTAGTTAACAACTTCCCAGTCATTTATAACACTGCCACAAAAGAAGCCTGTTAAATGATGCAATCATATGCTTGCTTTGAAGTGTAAAGACATATTATTAAGTACCAAAGTTAGGATTGTCCATGCCATTGTATTTCCCATTTCTATGTATGGTTGTGAAAGCTGATAGGAAGAAAATTCAACTCATTTGAAATGTGATTCTGGAGGAGAGTTCTGAGAATACTGTGGACTTTTAAAAAGACTAATGGATAGATCCTAGAGCAGATCAGGCCTAAACTCTCCCTGTATGCAAAGATGATTAAACTGAGGTGGTCATATTTTGCCATATTATGAGAAGAAAGGAAAGCTATAATGCTTGAAAAAGTAGAGGGCAATATAAAAAAAGGAAGACCACATTCAATCTGAGATAGATTCAATCAGAGAAACCTTGGCCATGAGTCTAAAAGAGCTGAGCAGGGCAGTTGATGAAAGGATGACTAAGGTGAAAGGAAGACTAAGGGTGGCTGTGAAAGAACTAGAAAAGATTCTAAAATGCAAAGCACAAAAGTTAGAATCATACAAGCCACTGTATTTCCCATTACCATGTATGGATGTGAGAGCTGGACAGTTAAAAGATGATAGGAAGAAAATCAATTCATTTGAGATATGGTGCCTGGAGAAGAGTGTTGAGGATCCCATGGACAGCCAAAAAGACAAACAAATGGATCCTAGAGCAGATCAAGCCAGAAACCTCCCTAGAAGCCAAGATGACCAAACTGAGGCTGTCATACTTCAGACACATCATGAGAAGGGAGGACTCATTGGAAAATGCAATAATGCTGGGAAAGGTGGAGGAAAGTGGGAAGAGAGGAAGGCCTCATGCTAGATGGATGGACTCTATTAAGGAGGTCATGGGTATGGGTTAGCAGGATTTAAGTAGAGCAGTAGAGGATAAGGGGTCTTAGAGGTGTCTTATCCATAGGATTGTCATGGGTTGAGATTGACTTGAGGGCAGTTAACAACAAAAGGCAGTTATCCACTATTCAGCAACTCACACGTTCAAGCAAGTACAGACATTTTGGTTAATGCTAAAAGTTTGTTATACACATGAAGACTAATCAGGGCTTGTAACAAGGATGAGCACTAGAAAGCCTTGAGACTGCACCTTCCCATCACTCTTATTGTGCCTAAGAAGAGAATATTACACGATTTTAATTCTAGTTTACAGGAAAACGCTTCATCCAAATGTAGCAGCTGTGCAAATTAAATGGAAGAGCAACCATGGAAGCCTAATACTAGGCACCTCTTGTGCCTGTAACTATTGGTTGTCCCACCTTAGCTGAACATAGGACACCTCTAAATTTCTCCTCTGTTTCACTATCCTTCTTTACTTTTTCTGCAGATAGTCCACCTCCATTACATGATCTTATTTCTGTTTCCTGAAGTGGGAATGATATATCACTTTTATTGACTCTTACAAGGGCATTAATGATCTTACTATGCAAACATAAACACTTTCATAATGACTTCATAGCAGTTGGTTCAGATAGGAAGCATTCGCCTAAATACTCTTGTATTCTGTTTATTTATTTAGTTTTATTTTGTTCTAGGGCAAGTGAGATATTTAAAAAAATTGTCTTGATAGTTTTTAATTCTGAAGGTAATATTTACATAGAAAACACCAGATTCTGTCTTCTAAAACACTGCAGTAATGTGCACTGGCTGTTTGGAGCAATCCCTTAACCCCTAATAAACAGGTTACAAAAATGATGTCTTCAGTCTTATCTCTTCCACTTACTGGAAGCCAATTATTTTATTATTCCAAGCGTATGATTACACCCTGATATCTAACACTAGAGTTTATTGGATTTCCTTTATTATTTTTTCACTCCTTCCTTCCAGTTCTGGTTATTGTACCCCACCAGAGTCCAGTTTGGCAAGCTAAATTAATTTCCTTTGCTTTTCAGCACCAAAGTCCTTGGCTTGGTTTCTTCCTTTGTTCTGCTGCTGCAGTGTCCTTTAGAGCGCATACAAGCCAATTGTGAAAACACGTTCAATTTGACCTCTCCCTTGACATCTGATATTGATTTTTCCCTATCCTTCAGAAGCATTGGCTCTCAGTCAATTGCGGTTCAGCAGACATGCAAGTCAGAATGGAGGCAGTTCATCCAGATTCAAAGCAAAAAAGCAACTCTGGCCTGGACTTTATCCAGAGGAAATATTTAATAACAGTTTGCATTTAATGGAAATGCAGATGGTAGCTTAGCACATTGCAGTCCACTGTCTATAATATGTCACAGGTGGATATGGGTGAGATACACTGTATTGTGGTGTTAACTGATGCTCTCTGTACTATTGTAGATTTGATGGGAAACTCAACAGCATAAAATAGTGAGCACACTTAATCCACTGAGGCAGATATGAAAGTAACGCCATTGCTCAACCTTGCCTGTCCCATACTCCTAGAAAGAAGTCACTCTTTTTAGAACCGTTTCATGTTTGCCAGGTGGCTGTTGCAGAGGAAGTAGCGAGGAAACGTGTAGCCAGTTTTCTTGCACTGCAGCATCAAGGTCACATCTCTGGATACTTTTGCTGCAGGAATTAAATTACTGGAAAAGTTCCAGGCCCCACCTCCCCTGGGAGGGAATATTCCTGATTCTGTCTTGAGCCTTCTCCTTTTGTCTTGGAAAGTTAGGAAACCTGATGTCTTATTGCCTACCCTCTTTGGCAAATTCATAGTATTTTTGCAAGTTCATATTGTTTTGCATTTCACTGTGTTAGAAGCAGTGCAGTTTCTCTTGGGGGGGGGGGGGGGGACTGCTGGTAACCACCCATCTGAAATGAAAAATTGCTGTCTGTCTTGCACTGCAGGAAAATTGCCAGGTTTTTCCCATTATGGGAGAAATTGTCAGCCATGCCTACATACAGAGAGAATGAAATGTCATCTTAGGAGAGGGATGAGCCATATTTCTCTGAGATACCCAGCCCCGTCATACGCTTCTTGAAAGAATGTGAAGGACAAGACTTTTGTGCCTTTATGATGAGGCCATATACACTACAAGAAGAGAAAAGTCTGGTTAGAAAATAAATAGGAACATAATATATAGCTTCTTAAAGAAATTGAACTGTGTGTTATAAGACTATATAGGCCTATGGTTCTGAAGAAAAGATGGGAGAGAGCTATTTATTACTTTCACTGTGACAGGCAGGGTTAGAATCTCCTTCAGACTAGCACTGGAATAGTGGTCCCCTCTCCTTCCCCATTTTAAATGGGTCCTGATTAGCCTAGATATGAAAATCTTTGTTCATCATCACAAGTAAGAATGTTAAATTCTGAAAATCTTCTCACTTGCTGAGATTATGGGAGCTCAAGCACAGCTCCTGTAAAAGGGAGAGGTTCCACGGCTTCATTATCAGTCAGCCTGGTGAAGAATACAGATACTTTCACATTATTTTGTAACATTATGCCCCTAGTCCCCATAGACTAGTTGCATGAGTGGGAGGATGTAGCTTCACTTGTCCTGCTGGTGGGCTTCCATAAGGAACTCCCTGAGCATTCAGTAAACAGAACATTATACCTGATAGGCTCTTGATCTGATCCAGCATGTCTCTTATGCCCTTACTTTCTTATTTGGAATTTATCCAAGTAATTTACCCAAATTTAGTCAATTTACCCAACTAATAATATATTGTGGGAAAACTCGTGTGTTTGTGTATGGGGTGTGTGTTTCTTTTATCTCTTCCATTTGACTATTTCTATTGGTACCCAAACTTACTGGCTCAGTTTGGGACTGATGTCTCCTCAAAGATACCATCCTGCCAGTTGGAACAGGTCATTAATAGGTGATGATGGAATTTAAAGCTTCCTCTACACCAGTTGTCAAGGCACCTCTCAAGTCTCCAATAGTAAGAAATTTATTTGAGAAAGAGAGAGAGAGAGAGAGAGAAGGAGCACCATCTGGTCTTTGATAACTAGACAGTTCACAGGTTTCTGTGTTTCCAATTTTCACTTTGCATTGGTAGTAATTGCAAATAATGAAGACAGAAAATGTGGGGAGGAAGTTCTTTCATCTTTGCTGCTTGAAGACCAAAGCACAAAGCAGAGATTGTCTTAATGTAGTCTTGCGTAAACATGTTGTGAAGAGGAGGCTCTGGAGCAGAGTTCGGGTGTAGGTTCAATTCAGGGTAATCTAGATTCAAGGCCACTTCTAAATTCTACTGTCTGCACATATAATCCTCATCCTGGTCTGCTGGGCAAAGTGAGAAATGGCATTCTGGCAAGTGGAGCCATTTACAAAGAATGGACCTATTACTTGAATTTCACTTTCATCGAGTAACCTTTCCTCAGAATATAATCCTATATGTAAATATCCCCTCCTTTTATCTGATTTTTTTAAAATTTATATTACATGCCTATACACATAGAATGACATTTATACAAGTGTATGTGTGTGTGTGTTACACATTCAATAAGTATGGCTGAAAGATGAGTTGGTACTTGTATCTTTTTTTACTGTGAAGCTAATACCAGCTTTAGGGCTAACAGCAGCTTTGAGGAGGATTTAGATCAGGAAAATAGAGCGGGGGAAGATTACAGCCACCACCATCACATTGCATCAACTCTATTCAGATATAAAGCCCCTGCATTGGTTGTTTTAAAGTAAATGTATTAAAAAAAACCTCAGGAGATCACCCACGCTACACATATGCTGCCCCTAAATTTTTTCCATGATTGAAGTTTTGACATTTAGGTAGTGGTTGCAAATTTTCTCTTTCCCTTGCCACGAACCCTGTGCTTCTGCATGTCACTTTAGTGCTGCCAAACTTGACTCAAGCAAACACCTAACAGAGAACTCACAGAAATGATGCCGCTATTAAAAATTCCTCCCAAATCCTGCCCCCTGCTGTGCCTGAGCCTATAATTATTACAGCCTCGACAGGCTCTCATGGAAGTTAGATGCTTTGCACAAGCCACCTCAGATCTTGGGTTTTTTCTGCTGTTGATGTTTTTATTTCACTCTTGAAAAACCCACAAGTCATCAGGTTTCCTGCTGGCAGCTAAAGGACTGCAAGCTGGAGACTGCTGTGTGGAATGCCATTTCAGATTTGTTGAAAAATTATTTATCTTGGCATTTCAGAATTTTTCATCCTCTCTTTCCCCTGCACGCACAGTATCACAAAATTTAGGAATTCATAGCTCAGCATTCATTTATTCAGAAGGTAATAAGACTAACCAAATGTTTGTGCTGAGGAAGGAAATCCTGCTTTAGTTAGGTTTTCTCAGTTTTTCAGGCATGAACTTTGACTACCAATTTCATAGTTCTGTTTTGGTCTGGGTTTTTTTCCCCTTGATGCCAGTATGTTTATTGTTGTGTGGGTCATTACCCTTCTAAAAGCAAGTATATAGCATTGATTCCAGAGCATGGAAAGTTACTTTTTAGGACTGCATCTCCCGGAATCCCCAACCTTGTTAGCTGGGGGATCTGGGAGTCAGAGTCAAGAGTCACTTTTCCAAGTCTGCATAAGGCACTTTTTTCAACAATTTCTAGCAGTGGATGTTGCTAGGAATATAAAAATCTGGCAATTTTCCTTATGCTTCATCTTATTTTGACCTAACTTCACATTTTATAAATATGTGTTAGATGTTTTCTGTAATGAGTCCCAATTCTGCAAGGAAAAGTGGGATTTCGATCCTGCATTGTGTAGGGCACTGGACTTGATGACCCATGAAACCCCTTCCAGCTCTATGATTCAGTGATTCATGTCTCTTTTGTGGAGAGGATGACAATGTACAGTGGATGCTTAAAAAATCATGTCACATCTAAGGATATGGAGTCAGTGGAGGAATGTTTTTTCAAGCTTTACTGTGATACAACGTTTACAAGAATTTATATCTATATGTAGGTGATGGTGATGATGATGGACACATATTTGTATTTATACAGGATTCAGATAAAGCCATGTGTCCATTTGGTGGATCTTTGAGCAATAATTTTTTAAAAGAGCCTTACCTGCAGCACTTCATTAATCTGTTTTCATGGGCAATTCACATCCTGATTTATTTATACACAAAGTAAACCAGATTACTGTGGCTGCACTGTATTGACTTCCATTAGCTACCCCAATGTATTGATTGGCCCATAAAGCTTTCAGTCTCCTAGACTGCTGTCAGAGTTGATACAAGTGCTTCTTATTCCACCCATTGATGGCTTGGTGGCTCTTGGTTAAAATGAATTGTGACCTCTTTCCAAGATTGAGTGCTTTCATTCACATTTTCAAGTCATTTGCATTGCAGATCTCACCAGAACATACTGAATCGTCTTACAATGTCCACATCACCTTGATATGACCTCTCGATCCTAAAAGCATGACATACCATATGTGCTTGACTATAAGTCAACCTCATGTATAAATTGAAACCAGGTTATGGGGACAAAATTAGGGATTTTGATATGACCCATGGATAAGTTAAGGGTTAAATATAGGAATATGTAACAGAGGATCTAAAAGATGAAGTAAGGGAAAACAATGCCAAAGAACGTATTTCAGCAATTTCAGCAAGCAGAACCAGTTGTGCTCACACTAGAGCAGGGGTAGGCAACCTTTCCCCTTTAAGGGCCGAGGGACTTCAGCTCCCAGAAGCCTCAGCCATGTTGGCCAATAGTCCCATGTTGGCCAATAGCTCCTGGGATTCTGGGAGCTGAAGTCCCTCAGCCCTTAAAGGGGAAAGGTTGCCTACCCCTGCACTAGAGGCTAGATGGATGAGAGAGTAGAGGGGAGTCAATGCTTCCAGGAGAGGTTACACTTTTGCATTTCACCAGGGGGTTGTTGCTTTAAGAAAAAAAAAGAGTTAAAATAAACTACTTACATTGACCCATGGATAAGTTGACTCAGGTTTTTGAGATCATTTTTATAACTAAAATTTCTAGACTTATACATGAGTATATACAGTAAGTTCTATAGATGATGTACAAGATGAAGCAGTAGCCAATATATGGGATGGACATTTCCATGACAGAGAGACAGCAGATTGGAGTGGATGCCTTGGGAAGGAAGTTAGGGAAGTAAGTAAGGAAACACTACAAAAAATTAAAAGTTCTTCAACTGTATTTGAATATTTTTGAAGATTCTTTCCATTTTTAAGGCATAGCAGCAGATGTGACATGAGCCCCAACACAGCTGGATAGGCTAGAGGGAGGAAGGCCACTTGGGTAAGTGAGTGGGGTTATAGGACAGCAGAAAGTTTCTTCTCAAGTTGAGTACATCTTCAGCTATTTTAAGAAATTAATAGTTTACCATTCAAGATTTGTATTGACACTGAAGGTCCATTTTAATGCCTTGCACTGAAATATTAAAATGAGAATAAAGATAGCACTGTGTAATTTGAAACTTTCATTGGCTGCATAACCAGACTTTTAGGACTTCACTGTCCATATAACATGTCCCTCCCCACCCTTTGTCATTGTTCAAGAGAGAAGGCTTCAAAAGAAGTTGGGATGATTTTTTAAAAGGGAAAACTAGGATCTGGTTTTTAATATAGTGTTTTATATAAAACTAAGGACATTGAGGGGGGGATGTCTCAAAATATGTAGTTTTTGTTTAATAAAAAACAACTGATTTTATGGTCTTTTCTTTCCTCTGAAAATATATAGAATAATTAGATAGTACTCAAATGTTACATTTTCAGAAGTGAATTTTATTTTCCTTTACCTCATTGTGTTAACCATTATGAAAACAGATTTGTATCCCAGTACTGCATCAGAGTCTTTTGGCAACTTAATAAAATTTTAGGACATAGAGAGTAAGGCTTAATCACAACTATATTAAATTCTGTTGATTTAAGTCAGTTTATTCAAGGCATTATTCCATTTGGAACCATACAAATAAAATGAACTAAAACATCTCAAAATATTTTGTAATTATGGTAAGTTTCAGATGGGTATGCAGGCCACAATAACTATGCCAGCCTATGCAGTATTGGGAAAATGTTTAAACCTTGAGTATCACTGTTCCAACTGAATTGCATATCTGTTTTTGTACACAAAAAGTACAAACAAACATTGTTATAAAATCTTTAGGAAAGACTGGGAAGTCTTATCCCAAATCTCCAGATATTTTCAATTGAGTTTACTCTCATTGAAACTGATGCACTTTAGCATTCAGATATGCACATTACATTCATTTCAGTGGAACTTACAGCATAATTCTGCATGTTTTACATAGAAATAAGTTCCATTTAATTCAGTACAATTTACTCCCAGCTGAGTATATATAGGATTGCAGACCTACTTTCATTTTTATTTCTGTTGTGCCTATAGAGTTTATGTTCTGTTCTTTTCTGTGAAATGACAGTTACAATATTATATATAATGCGGTCCTAAATGTCACAATTTGCCATTAAATATATCCACAGATGAAAACATGAATACTGGGCCTAAGCCCTGTTAAATTTTGCCATGATCCAGCTTGAATCCCATTGTGGGAGAAGGGCAGGATATAAATCCTTGAAATAAATAAATTGTATGTTGCTTATCTTTTTGTGTGTTGCACAGTCTTTGAAGAGCCTGAAGACCCAAGTAACAGGTCATTTTTTTCTGAGATCATCTCTTCGATTTCTGATGTTAAGTTCAGTCACAGTGGGAGATTCATCATGACCAGGGACTATCTCACTGTCAAGGTTTGGGACCTTAACATGGAGAACAGGCCTATTGAGACATACCAGGTACTTCATTTTCTGAGTTACTGGAATAATCAGTGGGATGGGGCATCTAAAGCTTACAAATATAAAATAGTTTGAAGTAGGAAACATGGCTTTGGGTGTGTAGATGACTCTATTAAAACCAGATTCACCCCCTCATGCTTGTTACTGAAAATTGAAGTTTACATGGTACAGTGAATAGATTCTGGGGCTGGAATCCTTTTGGTGGTTTAAACTGGTTTAACCCAAGTTTTAAGCCAGTGCAACAGCTTTTTCTGACATTGTATAAGGATGTTTCCAGAACCTTTTAAAGCAATAGCTTGGAAAGGCTGTGCAGTATCTGCTGCATGGCACACAGGTACAACTCTGCCCCTTGGCTTCCTCATGCTACAGCAAGCTGGCCCCCTTCTCTCTCCTTCTTTGTTGGTATCCCTCACCTTTGCCCTCCTGGATCCTTGATGTAAGGCTCCCCTCTCCCAGTAAGAACACTTGACACTCTCCCAACTTCAAGTGACATCTTGGCCAAAGATGGCTTATCCCTTCTGTGAATCTTCACCACTTAAATAAGACCTTTGGGTAATCTTCCTTTGCTCACTGACAGATTATTTTGCCTTTTTCTAGACTTTTCAGCCACTTAGCTAATGGGATAGCTTCCCTTCATGGGAGAAAGCTCCAATCTTCCCCAGTGTTGTAGTCACCAGTCTCATTTCTGTGATTCATGCTTCTGGGTGAACACTGAACCACTTAGTATATCCATTGTACACCAAGAGCTGTAAATCTGTAAGATACTACTGTGCAGAAAACTAGATAGAATTCTGCTTTGGTCTGATAGATTTTTAAATCAAGCTTTAAAATACAGGCTGAGCAAGTAGAGTGCTGGAGTGTAGCATTCCACTTGTGCAGTTTTGTGCCATTCTAGCAATTGTCAAAGCCCAGGAGGATCCACTGCTGCTGCTGTTGACCAGGAAGAAGGGAAGGAGCGGGAGGCAATTCGGATGAGGAAAAGACAGCTGGTCTCAGCTTGAAGGAGGGAAGAAAAGATAGTGCCCTCATAGATGGAAAAGATAGTGCCCTCCTTTTCCTTCCGCTGGGAGCCCAGAGCAGCTGCATCTTCATTGTGAATTGCTTCTCTCCTGCCTCCCGTCCTTACCAGTAAATTGCTGGGTGATTTGGGAATAGCTCCCTGTACCCCATTTAAATGTGGTTACATGCACACATAAGCTATACTTGTACACTTATGTTACTAACTGGATGATGTCCTTAATTCCCACTGAACACTGTTTACCTCTCTCTAAGGTTCATGATTACCTCCGAAGCAAGCTGTGCTCCCTCTACGAGAACGACTGCATTTTTGATAAATTTGAATGTGTGTGGAATGGGTCTGACAGGTGAGGAGCATCATCAATGGTTATGTGGAAAAAAATTCTTTTTAGCTGATGATTCCCACAAATGTTTACACTGCCTTACCTGTTATTTCTTTTGTGTTTAAACATGAAACTGAATGAAACCTCAAATATGTTTATTGGAAAAGAGAGGAACACAACTGGCAGATGTTGTATGGCAGAGCCAGTAAGCAACACCTCTAATGGCCTAGAACAATGATTTTCAGATGTTGGTCCACCAGATGTCCTCTGTCCTTTGGAATATTTTTGTTGTATTCACCTGTCACATCAGCAATGTGAGGGTGTGGGTGAGGAGATAGAAAGTAGAGAATGCCATCTCATTACCCAGAGAAAACTGCCCAGCCAGCCCACTCAGCAGCTTGGGAAACAGAAATGCTGCCTTCTTTGGTGATGAAGACAGTTTTCACTGCCATTGCTACCCATCATCGCGGCCCTTCCATCCATTTTGTGCCTGCTGCTCTGCCATTGCTTATACTGCCACAACCACCTACACTGGCAAAATTAAAACAGCCAACAGTATCATGGCCTTGGAATTCACCTTTTAGATTTGGCCAGGCTGGCTGTAGATTTCAGTTTTGAAATTCAACGTACCTAGAGGACCAAAAGTGGCGAATTGTTGGCCGAAAATGCCAACATGGCAAGTGCAACAGGGAGTATCTTGAAGAGAAGACATTGTTCTCAGTTCTTTGGTCACATAAAAATGCCCTAATAGCATTCAGGATGGTAAGATTCTTCCTTGTATGTTATCACTGTTACCCAGATATCACTGAGCACAACAGAAAGATGCCATGTCAGCAAGTGACTTTGTAGAAACTTATAGCCTCTGTCCATGTGCAATCTTCTTTCTTTCCGGTGGCTATTCAAGGCAAGAAGGCAGCAAGGTGGCTTAAAGGGTACCAGGCAAGTTGTGTAACACACAGCTCTTTCCTTCAGCACCTTGCTCCCAGTAACTACCCCCAGAGGTGACCATCTCACCCTGCCTAATAATAGGACCATCTTTTGGTTAGTGCAGTCAGTGTTGACTAAGGGGGGAAGCAGACGACTGCTTCCGGGACGCCGCGGGACGGAGCGCCGGCGGAGCGGAGCCTCTGCACCATGGCGCTCCTGCGGCATCCCTAAAAGGAGCTCCAAATTGGCGCTACTTTTAGATGTCAGGGAAAGTGCGCCCTAAAAGCGGCGGGCGCACTTTCCCTGACTCTTCCGCCGCAGCGCGTCCGGTCGCTGCGGCGGGAGGTTGCCCTGGAAGCGCCGGCCGTGCGGAGGGCCAGCAGCTCCCAGGGCGATCTCAGGAAAAGGAAGGAGTGCCGCTCGTGCGGTGGCTCCTCCTCTTCCGGGCCTCCAAGACAGCTCAATAAGCCGTCTGCCGAGGCCCTTAGCTGACCATGTGACAAAAGGCCTTTGCAGACTGCCAGAAATAGTGCACATTAAATTGAGGCACTGCACTGGCTCAGTGCTAGGGAATCACATTATTGTATTTTTTTGTGAGACATTGAGCCTTCTCTGTCAGAGAGCTCTGGTGCCACAATAAATTACAGTTCCCATGATTCCCTAGCACTGAGCCAGGGCAGTGCCTCAATTTAATGTGCACTATTTCTGGCAGTCTGCTTAGGCCCAAAGTCAGAAGTGAGACTTTTTAGCTGTGCAGATCTCCACCTGGAGTAGATTGGGGGTGGATGACATTGAAGTTCTATCATTTAAAGCTAGGATGCCTCCTGGTTCCTGTTTTCCTGTCAGATGTGTTTCTCTTAAGTGTTTCTCTAAACCTTTGTAAAAATATGTGTGGCAGTAGATGTTACAAAGGAGGAAAGAATAGATGTTGGGGAAAGAAAAATAGCTTTAAATCTCACCAGGCACACCATCTGGTATGATTTTGACTCAAACTCTTTGTTCACTTTTCAGTGTCATCATGACAGGTTCCTACAACAATTTCTTCAGAATGTTTGATCGCAACACCAAGCGTGATGTGACCCTGGAGGCTTCAAGAGAGAACAGCAAACCCCGCGCCATCCTGAAACCCCGCAAAGTTTGTGTGGGAGGCAAACGGAGAAAAGATGAAATTAGCGTGGACAGTCTGGACTTTAGCAAAAAGATCCTGCATACAGCTTGGCATCCTACAGAAAATATCATAGCAGTGGCAGCAACAAATAACCTGTATATATTTCAGGACAAGGTTAACTAGGAGGAAAAAACCAATATTCTTTAGGAATTTTATGTACTGAATACTAGCAAACACAAGTTTTTAAATGTTTCTTTAGTTTTCTTCTCCTCTTCCTCATTCGTTTCATTATTCCTCTGCAGACATTAATTATGTAGAGGTAAGCACTCAGATTCCAGTGTCTATTGCTTTCCCCCAAATTTTAAGAAATTGGCTCAGCAAAACCTATTAGGAATATTTGATTTCGGCATATTAAGAGCTACAAAGTTATATCATTAATTCAAAAGCAAGTTTGAATTACTTTATGCTTTCATTCACCCCCGTACTCTCTAGTAGATTTAGTTTCTTTTAAGAATACTGATATAGACACCTACCAATTTATAATAAAATTAAGAAAATATTAATATATTTACAAAAAGAAGAAACTCGATCAAGGCCATAAAACAAGGATGTATTATATTAAACCATTCTGTTTTTTTGGTTTTGTTTTTTTATTTGGGGGATTTCCCTTCTGTTTTACATCTGTCCCCAAAGAGGAATTCACTTTTCTTTGCAAGTTTGTTTCTTGTAAAAAAAAATATTCCTTTTATTAACTCAGGGCCTTTCCAGATGATCATTTATGGTGCATAATTTATCATAACAGCAAATGTTAGGGTATAGCTAAATTGTTGTGAGAGTGCAAATATCTTTTTGCCCCACCTAATACATCTGTTGCAAAACCACATGATTTTCATTTGGGAAAAGTTTCTACTCCCACTCCTCTCCAGCTAGAGGGATTTGAAGTGCCATGTGTACTGTAGCTGTACAAGTGTCATGGACATGCATTGGCTAGTATATGTGGACACCAGTGGTGATCCGTGATGTATGCTTCCACCATGACCACACCAATAACTTTTTTCTTTCCAGAGACTATGAAATTTGTCTTTGGGGATGACAGCTCCCAGAATCAATTGAGAATTGTCACCTGAGAAAGAAACCTAGCTCTGTTTTCCCCCCTGAGAGTACAATCCAACCAGAACTGAAGACTTAAGCACCACTGACATCCATGGGACAGATTAAAACACTTGGTTAACTCTTCTATTGAATCAGTGGACTGCAAAAATATTTCTATTTGGTTGAATCTAAGTATTTGAGAAGATGAATACTCTTCCTCTGTACCCAAAAAGCCAAAAATCTTCCTTTTCGAATTGGCAACCATCCTCAGAACTGGTAACCAGCCCTTCCTAATACATGAACAGTGGTGTCCCAATTACAACTTTTGTAATGTCCTCTTTAACTTTTGTTCCATTCTGTTTGTATTGAGTTCCAGTGTTGGAGCGCTCAAATAAGCCCTCTTTAATTTTCTTTAAAAGAGAAAAAAATCCACTTGCATGAATATGGACCACACACACACAAACCCAGCTCTATCCCTGCATTCCCCCCCCCCCCGGTAGTTCCCCCTGCTGTTTCCCTTCCATAATTCTTGGACAGGACATTGCATTGCTAGTGTAGGATCCAGGCTGGTGCTTGCTTACCCTGAAAAGGAAGAAGGCCCCTTTTTATTGTCTGGAAAGGCCCTCAAGTGGGGGTGGGGGGGGACAGGGTATAAAAAAGAGAAAAGATTTGCAATGGCAGTATTAGGTTCATCATTTATGAACAACCATGTATGCTATCGAAGGCAGTTCCCTTCCATCATCATACCCCACAATCAGCCTCATATGGATTTGGCTGTGTTCATCCTGTGGTGCCTTTTGCTGGTATACAAAATACCATAGTAACAATGCTTCCAAAATGTGATAACTTGCAAACCAAAATGAATCTGAGCTTTCTTCTGCAATTCCCTTTATTTTATTTTTGATGTTACTTTTGCTTTGGATGGGAGAACTCAAAATTGTTATCTTTTAATCTTTTGCATGTCATCAGTGTGTATTTGTGGGGTTTTCCTTTTTCTCCTTTTTTTAGTAGTGTATTTTTAAAGTATGGTTTGTTTATTTATTTATTTATTCCAATAGAGATTTCTTCCCTCCTCCACACTTTTCTTTTTTAAGGGGGGAAAATGAATTCTTAAGTTGCTAATTTATGGCATTTTAAAACAACCCAACTAAAACCAACATGTAATAATGCTATTATCGCCTGGCTGCTTTCTAAGAGAGGTTGTCCATGGTTCTGCAGTTTGAAGATTAGCTACCAATAGCTTTTCATCTTTGCATGGTAAACTCTCCTGTTCTGCTACGAGGATAATCCAGGTCCCATCTTTATTTGGTCACTATTTTGGTGCGGGGGGGGGGGGGGGGAGAGGGATTTTCCAAAAAAGAAAAGAAAAGAAAATACAACAGAGAACAGTTCTTACAAGAAATAAACTTAATACTTTCTCTGACAAGATGGATCTTTGAAGATCAGTGTGCTGTGCATTTTCTCTGATTGTGAAAAGTGGGGCAGTAATTGCTCCAGTCTTTGTGATTGTTGCCATGAAGCATAGAAGAATGTCCAAATACATTCTCCAATAAAGGAAGCCTTGCCTCAGGCACCCTGGCCTGCCAGCAGTTACGCCTGATAAACAAAACAGTGACCACAGCTTCCTCAAGAGACATCAGACTGCCATGAGGCTGCACAGAACCTGGGAAGGGGACATTGATATAGTAGTCTGGGGAACATGAGGAGGTTCAATTATTTGGAATGCAGCTTTTAATTGTTATTAGACTATTTAACACCCTGTCTGCTCTTCATGAGAGACTGCTCAGGACAGGGGCAAAGTAGACATTTTGCCTTGTTTAAAGGAATGATTGCAGGAAAAAAAAGGTATGCTGGCTTATACATTTATTACAAGTAACGGCTTTCAGGACTAACCTCTTTTTTAAAAAAAAAATGAAATGATAAAAAATAGGAAGAGTAAATAAGTCATTTTTCTTAAACAAACAAAAGCCCACACTTTGGTATTAGAAGTAAAATTCGTCTCCTAGGTAATCTGGCGTGGAGTTTTCTGAATCCAGATGCTGAGGAATCCAACCCTGAATAATTGGCACTAAGCTCATCCCTCTGGCAGACTCAAAGGGCTTTGTTCGCACCAAGAACAACATCTAGATTAAGAGCCTCTTGTTTCACTCTTCTTCTTTACATTTTTTCCTATGAGCTGAGAGCAAGTTGGTGTTCTGGAGAGTGCGAGACTGTAGAGGTTGCTTTGCTTGATATGCAGTAGTGCAGCACTGGGCAGCTAAGCAAATGTGCCTGGGAAAATTCACAAATGGGACATTGGAAAATGGTAGTCATATCCTGTGGCTTGTTATTAGTTATTGGTATCTGGATGTGTATTTTGCCTTTCTAAAGGTAGGCTAGAGACTGGGAGAAATGCATATTTTTAACATTTAACAAAGATTCTGTTGGGATATATGCAATGATATGCAAGATAAGTTTGCCTCTTCACATGTATTGGTCTCACTGCATCATAAACCACATTTGGAAGTTGTATAAGAATTTAAAAAATAAATTGCCAAATAATGCACAGTGCTCTTGTTAGAGGGCTGGATCTTAGAACAGATTCATGGAAATCAATGGGACTTAAGTGAAATTAAGCAATCTAATTTAATTCGGTGGGTTTGTCCAAGGCAGAACTAACATTGGATTTAACCCAGAATATTTAATAGGAGTCCCACTGTGTAGAAATATCTTACCAGTCCCGTTGTTCATGCCATGCATAGAGGTTCCTACTGGTGCTTGCTATTCTGTAGGCATTAACACCCCAAATGTGTTCTGTCATGCAGCTCTGGGATCCAGATTGCCTCCCATCATCCAGCCTTTCAGAGGTCCCTAGAGAGCATCCCACACATAAGAACTCAGGGACATTAAAGAATCAAAAGATACATCATCATGGGCTGGGAAGAAATGATTCTTACTTGAGTGTGGCCACCATGATGTCAAGGAGCAAGAGGCTCCTTTCAGACACCTATCTTCCTGTCATTGCATGGTCGTGCTCAGGCATTGTGCTCAAAAAAATGAACTACTTTCCATATGCCAACCAACTGATGATTTTAACATTTACATGTATTAAGAAAATGCTTGTTGATTTCAGATCAGATCATCCATTTCATTTGGGATAACTTGTACACCAAGTGGACATTTGTAGCTGTATTGATCACACACACAAATGACTATTTCAGGGCCAGCACTATACTCCACAAAGTGTAGGATTGTTTCTGATCATCCTTATTGCCATTGTACCATCATCCCATTCTCCCTTTAAAAAACACCTAGGCCTGTCCACTTTTACTGAGGGTAGCAGAAATGGTCAAGTTGAGGCCTTGACGATGGTCCACTGAGGAGTGAAAATTAAAGAGAATAGGAAGAAAAATAAATCACACAGTAATACAAGAAGTACTGTGCAGTCAGAAAGAAAAGTCCAAGACATGGCTTGGAGTACAAGCTAACAGAATTCCCCAAGAGAGGCCTGTGATGAACAAACAAATCAATTGATCTGGTGTATCACATGCATCTAAGAGGGCAATACAAAGACGAGTGATCCTAAACACTATGTCTGCTGTTCCTAGATCTATAATCATAGTTTCTGGACAGGAATCTTCCTATCTGGCCACTGAGTAACAGGTTATTCCAGTCTGCCAGAAGTGTTATAATTTTGCCAATGCAAATGCTATTAAGATTGTATCTGCCAGGCTTTTGACCAGGGTGATTGTTATAGGAGACAGACCATTTAGCTTTAATTCACAGTTGAACAATTGTGGGGTGGTGTGAGCATTTTTTTTTTATTTTTTTTTTAGTGGAAGAGTTTCAACTGTGACTTTGGTAGAGGAGAATCTGAAGATTTTTGGGGGGTTTTGTATATTGGCTGGACCATACATGATCACAGTTCTGTTTAGGGATTATCTGTTCAAAGAGGTTCAAGTATTGTCTAGAAAGACTTGGGAGGAACAAGGTTTCTTATTCCATCACTAGTGGTTACATCCATTTTTTTTTTATTTTTTTTTACTTAGGAAAGGTCTACACTTTATTGCACTGGCACCAGAAATGTGAACTCATTGCCCTGGGAGAGGAAGGTTCTCTGAAGCTCTTGTTGATGGTTCCTCAATAATCCAAGGTTTGATAAGAGCATCACAAAAACCATGCCTGAGGAGTTTGTCTAATTTCTTTTTTGCTTGCCTTACTTCAGAAGAGCTAGAGATATTTTCAAGTGGTGTATTAAGGGCAAGGGACACCTATTACTCTTATGGCTGTCTTAGATAATGTGGTGCATATTAAGACATGGCATGATTCATTGTTGAAGGCAGCCTATGCAGAGGACCATAAAGTGTGCCCAAGCCATGTCAGCTCACAATCAATACAGTGTTCACTGATGTGTGAAGCAACATTATCACATCCTGGATATTACCCCCAGAGTCCAGCCTGAGCACTAAATATCTCCAATAACAAGACTATGTGAAGTGACAAGGGCTATTATTTTTAACCTGCAGTCTAAACCTTTCTGAGAAGCTGAGCTGCCAAAATCTTCCATTTGAGTTTATTAGTGCAGCTTCCTCAGCCCCATCGTAATCCCATGGCAGACGTCAAAAGGCTTGCCTGACACAACCAAGATTGGCAGTTCCATTTAGATAGGTTGCCAGACAGCACGTTTGGTTGACGAGACAGGTAAAATGTGGGATTTCTTTTATGGTCTTTGTAATCATCTTCTAAAAGATGGAAATTTGATTTCAATGTATCAGGGAAAATGTACTCTAATAAATGAAACCTTCTCCCAGCTTGGATTCTTTTTTTTTAAAATCTAATCTCAATATCTGTGCTGTAAAAAAAAAGTCATACCTCAGAGAAGCTTTCACTACTCATAAAAAGAAATCAACACAGATTTCTAAACATGAAATAAAAATTATTCATACTATAATGTCATGATCACAAAAACGTGTAGAATTTTTATACATTAAATTTTTATTATTATATGCTAATATTTTACAAAGGATTACAAGCTGATGCTAAAATGAGAAAAACAGAAAAAGTTGCATTCAAAATCTTGCTTTACAGCTATTGACTTCTTCAGCCCATCATAATTCATAGTGGGTTCATTGTACCAATTTCAACTTGGATAATGTGATCCTCATGTAGAGGAGTTTTTGAAGTGGAGTTTACAGCTTTAAAAAATACTGGTTAGTTAATCTGATCACTTTATGATAACACTCCCAAAATTCACCATGTCTATGATCTTCTGCTCTTCAAGACTTCAGCTTCCCTAATTTGTTTGGGGAAACAGGAACAGAAAATATTCAGTAGTAATTTCTCCTTCCTGGTTATTGCCAGAGCTTTCATTAGCTAACAAGGAATTAATGCAAGTTGAGTCTCCTTTCCCTGAAATGTTTGGGACCAAAAGTGTTTGGGATTTCAGATTTTATTTTAATTTTTTAGATTTTGGAATACCTGTATTTGCCTGTGCATACATAATGAGATATCTTGGAGATGGAACCCAAGTCAAAATGCAAAAATCATTTTATGTTTCATAGGCACCTTAGACACAGCCTAAAGGTAATTTTATACACAATATTTTTAATAATGTGCATGATACAAAGTTTTTGTACCTCAAACCATCAGAAAGCAAACGTGTCACTATCTCACCCACTCATGAAAAAAGTTTTGGTTTTTGGAATATTTTGGAATTTCAGAGAAGGGAGACTGCCTATAGAACATACTTATTTTTTAATTTCTATTTGGATAAGCATTTTATTCCCCCCCCCCCCCCCTCATATGTGTATCTATGTGCCTTCAAGTTGCCTGTCGATTGATTTATGGTGAGCTCATGAATTTTCATAGGGTTTTCTTAGGCAAAGAATAATCAGAGGTGTTTTGCCAGTTCCTTCCTCTGAAATACTAGTACTAACCAGAGCTGACCCTGCTTAGCTTCCAAGATCAGATGGGATGTGGTGCCTTTGGGGTATTGCTTAAAAGACTTCAAAAGAAAATGTTCAGCTAGTTGCCATATGTGCATTCACTATCTCAAAAACCAGTCATGCCAGACTAATCTTATCTCTTTTTTTGATAAAATTACCAGTTTGGTAGGTTAAGGGAATGCTGTGAATGTAGCATATCTCGATTTCAGTAAGACCTTCAACAAGATCCCTCATGATATTCTGGCAAACTGTAGGGCAATTTAAGTTTCCTAAGGCTTCAGCCTTTAGTAAGAAAACAAAAAAATATTGAAATATCAACAATGTCAATGCCAAGCCTGTTATGGTCTAGCTTTAAATTAGCAGAGTAGCAGAAATGTGTCTTTGTCTAGCTATGCTTCCCTAAGAACTGAAACTGAATCAGAAACAATAAACACATAGCTTGTAGTTTAAAACAAAAGTTTACTAATGGCTTTAATCTATATTTACATAAAGACTATATCCTAGTGTAGGCAGTGAATAGTTCAAGTAAAAAGAAATCTTTATCTCACCATCTTTCCAAAGAAAGTTGAGAGAAGATGGAAAACATGCAGTTCAGTTAAAAATCTTTGAGAGAGAATTTCAGTTAGTCCAAAAGGAGGAGTGACCTAAATAATATGGTTAGTTTGAAGGGGGGGGGAGAGAAAGAGAGGCAAGAAATCCCTATCTATCTAAGGAGGAGGAATGAGAGTGCAAAAATCTTCCAACACGAACTAGCTAGTAACATGTAGGCTAGAAAATACAACTGTTAGGTGGCTTTGTAATTCGTTAAATGGTTGAACCCAAGGGATGCTCAGCAATGGCTCTTCTTCATCCTGGAGTGAAGTGGCCAGTGGTATTCAACATCTATCAATGACTTGGATGAAGAAATAGAGGGCATACTTATAAAATTTGCAGATGATGCCAAATTAGGAGGAATAGCTAGTACCCCAAAGGACAGGATCAAAATTCAGAATGATCTTATTAGATTTGAAAGCTGGGTCAAAACTAACAAAATGAATTTCAAGATGGAGAAATGTAAGGTACTACACTTAGGAAGAAAAAAGGAAATACACAATGAGGGACACCCAGTTTAACAACAGTACATGTGAAAGAGATCCAGGAGTCCTAGTAAACTACATGTTGATCATGAGTCAACAGTGCGATGCTGCAGCTAAAAAAAAGCCAATGTGATTCTAGACTGTATCAATAGAAGTGTGGTGTCTAGATAAAGGGAAGTAATAGTGCCACTCTATTCTGCTTTGGTCAGGCCTCACCTGGAATAATATTGTGTCCAGTTCTGGGCACCATAATTCAAAAAGGATGTGGAGAAGCTGGAGCGTGTCCAGAGGAGGGCAACCAAAATGGTGAATGGTCTGGAAACTATGCCCTATGAGCAACAACTTAGGGAACTGGGCATGTTTATCCTGGAGAAGAGATGGTTAAGAAGTGATATGATTGCCCTGTTTAAACATTTGAAAGGATGTCATACTGAGGCTGGAGCAAGCTTGTGTTCTGCTGCTCCATAGAATAGGACCTGAAGCAATGGATTCAAACTACAGGAAAAGAGATGCCATGTCAAAATTAAGAAGAATTTCCTGCCAGTAAGAGCTGTTTGACAGTGGAGCACACTCCCTTGGAGCAGTGGCATCCTTGCCTGGTGTGTCACCTGGTATGAGGAGGCGGGGCTTCTGGCGCAGGGCCAAAAGTGCACTCCCCCCACCTTGCTGCCATGGTGCATAGAATGGTGCTCTGGCAGTGAATTGAGAGGCACACCTGGCCCTGTCAGCAACCCCTCCAGCCTTCCGAGTCCCAGGGCCATTGCCACAGGGGACCCAGAAGGCAGTAGTAGAACAATTTAATAAACCTTGAAAAACAAAAATGCAGAGGTATGTCGAACATAAAGCACTATGTATAATACATGTATCATTTTTCTCAGAGCTATAGGCTGGTTTGTCCTCCAGCACCAGCAGATGCACTCCTTCCCAAAGGGGAAAAATAATCAAAGATAATACTCAGCCGGTGCAGAGCATACTGAAGTATTAGGCCATCCCTTCCAATGTAGACTGTCATGTTTAAAAGAGAAAGTGAAATTGAACATCTGACTGAAAAGTGTGATGAGCTCAGGACTTCCAGCACCAACACCCTACTCACTGTGGAACCTTTCATGTGCCTTCCTTGATGCATTTTTTTTTTACCACATGCCAGCCTCTCTGACTCTACCCCCACGTCATCCTCATGCCACCCACCCAAATGGATGGTGGGCAGCGCCAGGGTGCTCCCTTGCCGCAGTGTTTAGACACACTGTGCTCCAAAAAGGAGTGGCATTTGTCAACTCTTTTTGGAGTGGCAAAGTGCCAGATCGGGGGCATGATGTGTGGTTACCATGGTCCCAATCTGGCACTCCCGGGGTGGCACAGAGACACCCCTTAGGGGCCATCTGTAGAGTCCCTTAGTTGGGAACACACATATTATTTCTAGTAAAATTATCATTAACATCTGTAATGTTCTTGTCCTCTCTTACGTTAGACCTTGCTGAACAACTGCTGGTCATGGTGGAAGAAAGGGAGGGGGGAGGCAAGAGAGAGGAGGGAAGAAAAGTGTGGCTCTTTCCTTCACCTCTTTTCCTCTTTTCTTGGAAAAAAATCCTTCCCAATGTCTTCAATAGGAGGAAAGCTCAATCCTGGTGTAGTTTCCCTCCTGTCCCAGAGATGAATCTGAGAATGAATGAGCTTTGGATCAAAAAGTCCCAAAGCTACTCCTGATCCATCTGTGAACCTCTTCCCTAAATGTTTCCTTTTTGCCAAACACCACAGGTGGTGAAGATACAGTGGTAGAAAGATCCTCCTACATTAGGGAAACCTGCATAGGCAAACTTTTGTTTCCACAAATGGATTGCAGTTTCCACCTATTGAGTGCCCTACAGCCTCCTGAGATGCCATCTCAGGGATAATATGAATGTATCCTGAATATGAATGCGTCCTAAATCTGGGCTGTGTTCAAGAGCTAAAAACAGACATCAGTGAATACTAATCTTAGTAGTCTTGCCAAATTCTACGTTGTTTTTGAGGAGAATTAGCTTTCCACTCCTGACAAAGCAAGTGTTGATTAGATATTGTTTTTACTATATATAAAACAGCTTCACCAGCTGGGCAGCCCAGCAATATTTGAAATAAATAGTCAGAAAGGAGCAATACTACATCATGATATGCCATAGTGCACAGGCGGGTTATGGGGGGAGGAAATGGTTGCCCCCTTGCCCAAAAGCATATCTTCACAAAAGCATAGATTACAATAATTTTACACAATCACTGCTCACCTGTCCAATGAGTTTATATCCAACCTCATTTTGCCCTTTATATATCTACACTACCCTGTGCTGAACATGATAGCTTGTCCTGAAGCCACAAGATTGTTTTCCTGTGCACAGACAAGATGGAAAGGAAGGAGAGATGCTTGATGACTCTGTTCCTTTCAGTGGTGTAGGGTTTGTTTTCTTTTTGGCTGTGCCATCCTATGCTAGATTAAAAAAAGAATAATCCTATAATCAGAATGTGGTGGTAATTTTAATGAGCTGGGTGGATCTATAGTTATTGTTCTGAGAATAGACACTGGCAAAAGTCTTCTCATCCACTGGGAACAAAGGTAATCTTTATTGGTTCTTCCCTTCATCTGCAGTCCCCATTCCCTCTTGGAAACCATCTGTTGAGAGCTGGAACTCTCTGGAATAGAACCAGAGGCAATATGGAAGCTGAAAGGGAAGGGCGAAATCAGTAAATATCGTATCCCAGCCTCCTTTTCCTTTTCAGCAACTTCTAAATGGAGTTCTGATCAGGAAATGCTCCCTCACTAGAAAGGAACAGAGACCTATTCTATAGTTTCTCCATATACAGGAAGTAGATGAGACTATCTTACACACTCAGTCCATAAATTTACATGTTAAGGTAATTTTGGTGACCAGTGAGCTTAGGCAAGTATCTTGCAACCAAATCAAGCCCTGTATCCAACTGTTAGATTATATTATATACAGACATCCCTCCTCATTTGCAGGGGATCCGTTCCGTCCCCTACCCCCCGCGAATCAGGAAAATCGCAAATATCCAAGCCCCATTGATTTCAATGGTGGCATATGCATCTGCACACACCATTTTGTCCCTCTCTGCTTGTTGTCCATGAAGGATTGAGATCGCAGACTCCAAGTCCACGAATGGGGAGGGATGAGTGTACTTAAAAATTCGAAAGTAAGGAAATAAGGAAAAACCAGAACATCCAGTGATGTGAGAATTGCCTATATTTTAAAACTCATTTACTGTACTGAATGCTTTCTGTTTCCATGAATTTTATAATATTTAATTTTATTGCTATTTTACTTGATTTGTATAGTGCCTCAAGCACCTTATAGGGAGAGAAGTGATTCATGAAAGTATTTGAATAATTATATAGATAATTGTATATAAGAAATATCAGCTTTTGTCCTACAGTACTTGGCATTATTGAGGGGAAAGCCAAGACCACAGCAATTCATCGTCATCATCATCATCCTGATAATGATGGTGGCAATGGTGGTGATGTCATCACTTTCTGGTACAGCACAGTTTTGTTACCACAGTGTTGTTGATTAAGAAACTTAAAGAGAAATGAGGTAATGTCCAAATAGTGCATACTTGAAACAGGGGGGAAAGCAATAAGAAATGATACCACTAATATCTGTTTGCTGTTTCCAAAGTACACCAGAAGTTGAATGTCATGCCATGTGCTCACTCATATTTACCAGAAGCTGGAGGACAGCCATTTACACACTACACACTGTGAGAAAACCCAAAGCTGGCCTATTTTTCAGGTCATCTGATAGCATATCCCCTGAGGCAGAGGTAGGTAATCGCTGAGAAATGTCTCATAACAGGGGTGAAATATATACATTGCATTGACATAAAGAGCTGGAACAGTAATTAAACTCATCAGCTAATATCTCAGATAGGGCTCTGTGGCAGGAAGGAGAACCTGAGGGAAGATATTTTTTTCCATGTCACTTACTAGCCATTCAACCATGCCTATTTATTTTACTTTAAATAAATAAATAAAAAAGCAAAGGGGCAAAAGCCTTTTGTTTCTTCTTCACCACCATCCTCATCAGTCTCTGGGATGTTTTCTAACAGGTGCCAGTGTTTATGTACAGCCTTCTGTATATCCTTGGTGATATAATTAAATGTCAGAATGCAGTATAGGTGATTAGTTTGTGGTCTATGTTTTTTTTTTAATAGTTTCAGTCTTGATTTGTCAGCCACTTTTGCCAACCCTTTGGATATTACATGTTGTGGATAACTCCTGTCGTTTGGACAGTAAGTCAGATTCCACCTTAAAGTCCTCTTCATGAGAACAATTGTGTTTTAGTCATAGGAATTGACCATATGGGAGATTGTTCCTCTTGTTGGTTGGATGGTTACTATCAAAGCTAAGATGGCCGCCATGGCAAGTGGAGTGGCCAGCTTTTTGAAGAATCCAGCAGAAGTCAAACAGAGATTCTGTCCTCTTTAGAATAAATCAAATTACTAGTGCCTGGATAGTAGTGTATATACTCAAAATCATGTCCTGGGGTAGCCATTTCAGGATGAATGGATTACCTCATTGCTAAATGGTTTTCTCAAGGGAGAAGAATGGTTGGGAGATTGAGGAAATGTTTAGACAATTGGCATGAACATCTCAGACAAAGGAAAACTACCACTGGAAAAGAGTCTTTTGTCTCTGTATGCACAAGCACCTTCTTCAGCCAGAATCCCACCTTCACCCTCCGTAGACAAAGGGATTATGCTGATGTCTTTGGGGGATCTCATTGGGTTGGATGCTCTTGCTTCCTCCTATGCTGCAGCTAACTGGATTTCCAAATATTGTATGGCCAGGTCTCTGCTATCTTGTCTTTCAGGCTACCCACTTCAGCATCCCTTTTAATATTAAATGGATATCAAATATGAGAAGGATGATTGAGGGCCTAACCTTGGGGTAACAACTGCTATGACTTTGAATTTTTATACCCAGTTCAGGAACTGCCATGAAGTCCATGCACGGACCCTCTCAGATAGGGCTCCAATGGCAGGAAGGAGAACCTGAGGGAAGAGGTTCCCCCCCCCCCCCCCCATCATGTCACTAGCCATTCAACCATGCCTATTTATTTTGGGAATTTTTAAATTAATTTTTACATTTTTAAGCAAAAGCGTGAAAGCCTTTGTTTCTTCTCCTTCTCCACCATCCTGATCTACAAGCTTTTAAAAGCTTCAGTCTCTTTGAAAAACTATTCATCAGTTAGTCTGGACACAAAAACGGAAAATCGCCAATATTCAAGCCCCATTGGCTTGAATGACCACATGTGGGCACACACCCTATTTTATCCCCCTCCATGTGCTGCCTGCGAATTGGGCAAGGGACACGGACTCCGAGTCTGCGAAAACAGAGGGGCAACTTTACTTTTCTTTAACCTGTGTTCTGCTGTCTTGCTGTTATGTTCTGTATTGGCTTTCACTTTCCAAACTGAACTTTTCATGTTCTTTTCTTCTCCTGGTTGTGAGTTGTACAGCAGATTAAGAAGCCCTGCTTTATGTACTGCAGTGAGACACAACAGTGCCCCAGCATCCCAGCTCACAGTAAAACAGGAAGCCATGTCCTTTCTCAGCTGTAAGGAACATTGATCAGGCTCAGGCTTGAACAGATATAAGGAATGAATTTCTCAGAATTAGAGGTGCATTCACTGTAATGCTCACTAAAGAGCACAAATCATTTGAGACAGCCAGTGAGGAGTTGCCTAAGGAGGGGAATGAATTACAGGCAACTTCAAAGGTCCCCCACCTGCCCTCTGTGACATCCTCTCATTAAAAGCTTGTTTGCTTTGATTCATAAACCATCATGTAAAACTACAAAGGCATTCATGAGAATCATCATCTCTTCAAGGTAAAAAAATAATAATAAACCTTGGATTTGTAAAATGCTGTAAACTAGACCATTTTGATACAAAACAAGGGCCAGCAAACATTTCCATCTCTCTCTGTCGCTCCACTATTTTTTAGTCATTTGATTTGCTTCAGCGTTGTCTTTGGGAGTAAAACAACTGCTTCCTGCAGTCTACGCTTATGTTATAGGAGATCTCTCTCTCTCTCTCTCTCTCTCTCACACACACACACACACACACACACCCATTTTCATATACTATTGCCATTTAATTGCCTGCATTTAGACTGAACAGTAAAATATTAGAATATGTCACAGCTAGCTATCTGGACAATTTAAAAATATGGTATGATATGCCTATATGAATGGTTCTCAGACTTTTCCCTCCTGCCCCCACTTTGCATCTACATGTGCATGTCACCCCCTCTCACTTGACATAGTATATGAATAAAAATATTTTGTTTTTTAGTGTGTGTTAACACATTTAACATATACTCATATTTTAACATTTTATAAGGAGGTAATGTTCAAATTAGAATGATTTTATTTCAATAAATTCAATACGCAACTCACCACAATGGTTATACTTAATGTAACGCACGTGCTTGCTTCTGAGTACAAAGTTCACTAAAATGAAGAATAATATTAGAAAGGGCAATTCTCAGTTCTCTGGTAACATAAGTCTTACATGATATTTAACCTTAATAGCTGCCAGAGCTGAGAATCCAGTTTCACAAAGGTACTACTTGCAACTAACATGAGCACTTTCATAGCCTTTTCATTTAATTTTGTGTGTTCTTGTTGAACACTACTCCTAAACTCTGGCAAGGAGATGAAAATCCTTTTTTTCTTCCACTGCCTGGGCACAGCTCTGTGTTGCCTATGTGGGAAGCTTTCTCCTCAACCCTCTTCAAGCTCCTTCTCTGATGATTTTCTTGGGAAACTGGGTTTTAAGCCACAGATATTTTTTTACCCTTCTACACATCCCTGTTGCGATCACTGTTCCTCTCCTCTGGCTCACAAACACAAGCCCCAGTCTCCCCACCCCACCGAGACACTTACTTTCCTCTCTTCCTCTCTCACTCCCTACCAGGCAGTCTGGAGCTGAAGGGGATGCTGAAAAAGTGTTCCAAGCACCTCATTTCACTGGAGGGCCAACTAATCAGTGCCCAAGGTTGGTTCTCCCCTTAAGAAACTGTCATACACCCCTGGGGGGTTTTTTGCTGGGCTCCACTGGTGAGAACCTAGGATCTGTATTGTCTGGAGGGATATTTGGATCATACAGTTCCTGAACAAGGCCAAATGTGGGGGTGGTGGTGAAGTGTTCTTTCAAAAATCAACACACCCTAACACGAATAGTGCAGATTTCTGTTCATGGAATCTGGAACTCCTCTAAATCCACCCAAAAATCTAGAATACATTTCAAGTGCAATGCAACGAGTCAGCTGAAGTGTGTTTCCATATAAGGTCCATGAGTCTACAATATAACATCTACCCTATAAAGTCAGTGAGGTGGATCCAGAATGAGGTCAATATTCTACACTGGCTACTTAGTTACATGCGCATAACTCAATGACATCTCCTGGCTCAAACCTTGAAACCCAACTTCACAGCAAGCAACTTCACCAAGCAGCTGCGATGAGGAATTGTGACAGTAGTAATGCTTCTGATTGTCACAGCTTTGGTTTCTAGTGCAAGAGGTCTGGAAACACCCTCATTTGTGCCCCAGTTGGCAGCTTAACAGGACTCTTTTGTTCAATGTGGCTGCTAGCTCTTAATGAGAGATGTCTATGGGGTATTTATGCAATTGTACAACAATTGTGACTTCATAGTCTCATTGAATACAAAACAGTTAAAAGGTAAAGGTAAAGGTATTCCCTGTTGACAAGGTTTTCAAGTCATGTCCAATCATAGGGGTCGGTGCTCATCCCTGTTACTAAGCCGAAGAGCCAGCATTGTTACTCTGGGGCCAGCATGATTGCACAGAATGCTGTTTACCTTCCCACCAAAGTGGTATCTATTTATCTACTTGCATTTGCATGCTTGCAAACTGCCAGATTGGCAGAAACTGGGACTAGTGACTGGAGGTCACCCCAACATGCAGCACCTGGGCCTCAAACTGCCAACCTGCTGATCTTGCAATCAACAGAGTCAGCATCTTAACCACTTGAGCCACTGCATCCCTTCATAACAAAACAGTTATGAATCTTTAATTCTAGGTTATGAATCTATAACTGCAATACAGAATGTGAGTGTTGAATACATATTCAGACAAGACCTGTTAAAATCAGTGAGGCTTCAGCTAGTCATGACCAGTCAAAATCACAGTAGAATTCAATGGGTAAACTCTAAGCATAAGGCTGAACACAACCCATTGTAAATAACACTTGAAGGAAAAAGGATGGCTATTCTCCTATCTGAAGAGAAGCCATTTCTCTCACGTGAAGAAGCCATTCAGCAATTCCAGCTATTCAGGGATAAGACAGATATATATTCTGCATCTGCTCCAAGTATCATTGTTCCATTGTTCTAAGACTTTTAGACAAGGTTGCTATACATACCATGCCAGTTTCCAGTAATAGAGTAGACAATGGCATTGCAGTGGTTTGGGCACAAAATTCATAGCAATGTTTAAATAGATAAATATTGGCTATTTTAAGGGTGAATTGCAAACAACAATAATGTATTTTAAAATCATAGTTATTTTCTGTTTCTTATAATAGTAACCTAGCCACCCAGGTCTGCAATTTTGTTTTCACACACAATTACAGTACTTCACCTTTGTTAATAACATATACCTTCAAGTTAATGGTACTACTATTGGCACTTGCATGGCACCACAATGTGCCAACATCTTCGTGGCTGTCCTAGAATAACAGTTCCTTAATTCCTGCACCCAGAAATGCTCCTCTACCTGAGGTACATTGGCAATGTCTTCATAATTTCAATTTGTGGAGAAGTCCAAGACATTCCACCAGAGTTTCAACAACTTCTACCCCACCATCAATCTCAGTCTGGAACTATCAAAAGAAGTTCACTTTCTGGACACCACACTTTATTGCAAACCCACTGACTGCTACACATACTCACATGCCTCCAATTTCCATCCTGAGCACACTACCAGTTCTATAGTCTACAGCCAAGCCGTCCGATACAATCATATCTGCTCAGACCCACAAGACAGGGACATCAAACTCATGGAATTACAACAAGCATTCCTCAAACTACAGTAACCACCATCTGAAGTAAAAACAACAACAACAACAACAACACAAATAAACAGGGCAAGGCTTGTACCCAGGACTAATCTTTCACAGAACGGACTGAAGACAGAAAATGACAGAACCCCACTAGTGGTCTCATACAGCTCCCAACTGAGATTACTCAGACATATCATCAATGAACTGCAACCTATTTTGGACAATAATGCTGCCCTCTCAAGGATTCTTGGTGGCAGGCCTTTACTCACCTACAGACAGCCTCCAAATCTCAGTTACCTACAGGAGGACACACAACACAGATGTGGACATGGGTACAAAGCATTGCCACAAACCCAGATGCCAACTTTGTCCACATATCTATTCAGGAAATGTCATCACAGGACCTAATGACAATTACCCACAATATCAGAAGGACTTTTTCTAGCTCATCCTCCAATGTGATTTATGCTGTACTATGTCAGCAATAGAGAGCTCACAGGGTATAGTGGTTTGAGTGCTGGACTACAACTCTGGAGACCAGGATTCAATTCCCAGCTTGGTCATGAAACCCACTGGGTGACCTTGGGCAAGTCACACACTCTCAGCCTCAGAAGATAGCAATAGCAAACCCCCTCTGAAGAAACTTGCCAAGAGCCCCATGATAGGTTCACCTTAGGGTTGCCATAATTTGGAAATGATTTGAAGAAACACCAGCATCACATTCTCCTTCAGCACTCTGTGTTGGGCAAACAGACTGGTCCTTGAACCAGAGGATTAAAGAACATAAATCAAACATTAGGAATGGGAATACACAAAAACCAGTTGCAAAGTACTTCAGTCTTCCTGGGCATTCCATCATGGAGCTCAGAACAGCAGTCCTTGAACAAAAAGAACTACAAATGAACAATGGAAAGAGAAATAGCAGAACTGGGATGTATCCACAGACTACAGTCCATCAGCAGTGGGTTGAACAGAGACAATAGTTTGCTGGAATACTACACACTTTTCAGTACTATCTAAACTCCTTCCCCCAGTCTTATGAGGGTGCCCTTGACATCACATCTCCCCTCTAGTTTCCGCACTACATTCCATCACTCTTTCATATGGTTATATGCTCTCCTTGGCTTTAGACGACATCCTTCCTCCTGAATTTGTTTCTCTGTGAACATCATTAAAATTGACTTGCCACTTCATCTCCATACCCACAATGTTTTATATTTCAATTGACATTCTCACATACAATCAGCTTATATAGGAGTGTCTCTGGACTCTCCACTCTACCTCATGCATCTGAGGAAGTAGACTCAAGCCTACAAAAGTTACAAGATGTTACAAGATCCCTTTGCATACTTATAATAGTAATGTTAGCAGCAGTGGATTTTTTTAAAGCAATACGCATTCTCCTTTTAGTATATATACTAAGGTTGCCATGTCAAGATTTTCCTAGTCCTGAGATTTCAGGACCAAAACTTGGGACATAGAGATGACTTCTATGATGTCACAGGAATTAGGCGCTGATGATTTCG
Organism: Phrynosoma blainvillii; assembly: GCA_026167975.1. Taxonomy (NCBI): domain Eukaryota; kingdom Metazoa; phylum Chordata; class Lepidosauria; order Squamata; family Phrynosomatidae; genus Phrynosoma; species Phrynosoma blainvillii. The sequence continues at coordinate 271,925,227 of JANUYF010000002.1, forward strand.
CTAAACATGATACATTAAACACCAGCCACAACTGCAGGGCATGCCATTCAAACCAAAATACCAAGTCTAACAAATCTATGTACCCTTTTTAGGGCAGCACTCTTACTCTGAGATTCTTCCTCCTCTCCTGAGGACCACAGAAAAAGGTCTAGGGCCTGAGATATGGAAACCCTAGCATGTACCTAATAAACAAACTACCTGAATTATGGTATTTATTTTTTAAAAAAGAAATTTATTATACAAATTATAACAGCAAAACACAAACCCAAATACAAAGAGTAACTTCATAATCATCACATCAACTATTATCGATGGTCTTCTTGACTGACTATGGGAAGGGGAGAATACCAATTATGTCTCTTCAAAAGACTCGTTGTCCACATGGGGGTTGCAATTGTCCTTGTTGTTTGTGGATATATTCAATAAAAATCTGCCATTCTTCCTGGAATGTTTCCTTGGTTTTATGTCCTTTGTTGATTTTCATTTGAAAGGAAAGTTTTTCAGATAGTCAGTTATCCCACCCTTGTCCACCGATCTGCCAAAGATAGATTTCCCATCTTCCAGTTCTTGGCCAGTTCCATCCTGGCTGCTGATATTAGAATGGCAATCAAAGCCCTAAATTTCAACCTACTGTTATTTCTAACATATAAAGATAGCAATAAAAGGGCCAGATAGAAGTCAATCTTTTGCTGTGTTATACTAGATAAAATACCCAGGATCTCTGTCCAAAATCTTTTTATCTTAACTGAACTGAATTATTTCTAACAATTATTAGTCCATGCAGTGTTCAGATTATGGGACGATAAATTACAGGCCTTTAATAAGGTCCACAAAAACCACCCCAGCCTTCTACTGTCACACATTTTAGTCTTCAGCCTTCCAAAAGAGAGAGAGAGAGAGAGAGAGAGTTAAGAAGATTTCATAACACTGTGCTTTTTGTCCTCCCTTCCAAATAATTAAGCACAGAGAATGTGTAAAACCAATCAATTGTCCAAAAGCATAGGCATTCCTGAGTCCTGCCTAGACTAGAGTATGAAAACATGTGTATGTACATTGGTCTTCATGCTTCTGGTGGTGGTGAGGGAAGCAACACTTAAGATGCTGGAAGAAACTGCTGGAGCTAGAGAGAATAAGGATTTCAGCTCTCCTGCACAACTCCCCCCCCCCCCGGCAAAAGAGAGAACTAATATGAATTTAGCCTGATATAATCAGTTCAGACTTATTCCTCCTGGAGACCACCTCTCGGTTTCTTCATTTGCTTCTGGCAATGCCATTTCCTTTGCATGGATGCAGCCTGCATCTCCACAACTAATGTAATGTGAAAGCCGACTGTCTCTGTTGCACTTGACACCCTAGCCTAAAGCTGAGGTGGTCCATCACCCATCAGTGACAGGAATGCAGTAAGCACCACTGGTTTGTTTTTAATTTGCAGGCTTTCACTTTCTCATCCTTCCCTTAATGCAATTTGTCACTGGAGTAAGATTGCTGTGCCAGGCATAAGTGACATAACATATAACAAGTATTAAGCTCTCTATCATCGGAGCTGCTGGACGATCAATTTTATTGCTGGCTTTGCCTCTCCCCTTCCCCCTCCTGTGCCTTCTTTCCAATGAGCTTAAGCCCTGACTGCTGTTCCTAGAAAAGATCAAGGAGATGGATTTGGGAATGTGAGACACCTCCATGTCCTAGGCTGGGAGTGAAGAAACAGCCTTAGGCTGACAGGGGGAGCTTATCATAATGCAATTTTATCAGCCAGGTTTCCAGGGGATTTAAGGCTATGTAGCACCTTGTTAAGGCTCCCTAGGGAATCCCATGTCAGCCTTCTCTGCTATAACCAATGATCTATGGTGCATTCCTCCTCCCATTATGCTTTGCTCTTCTTCCTGCCCAGCAAGGAAAAAATGGTAGATTGATGGCCTTTCTTTGCCATTACTCAGCTCTGAAAGGGGAAGGTGGATTTCTCTGGCAGGCGTCCTTAGTGTCCTTTTCATTTTAATAATATTTTTCCAAAGTGATTCACAATTGGAAACATGGAATAAGGAACCAATGGACTCCCTGAAATTATCTGCAGAATCATTCCAGCCCATGATAGCCATTGTACGGTTGTTATTCATTTGTTGTTCTCTCAGAATAGCATCTGGTTTAACACCTGCTTTTTTGGGTTTTGCCAAAAGTGAAACTGCAATACTTCATTAACCTGGAGGAAAAGCATGAAATTTGTCCTCCAGTTAGCGCATTCCCTGTCATGATAAAAAAAAAAGTGCTCTGAATGTGTCTGCACAAATGTCATCATGTCCTATTGGCTGGTGCCTGTGACTTCATGGATGATTTCATGGATTTATACCTTTCTCTTGAGATCACAAAGCTGATGTTTAACAAGCTGAAAAATGTTTCTGAGTGTCTCTTTTGTGTATATTATAGCCCACAAACTATCTTGGAGGTATATTTACAGTAGGAACAGTGCCCACATGACTGAGTATTCATAAATACTGTAGCTTCTGGTAACATTTTAAGGTGGGTTTGTTGATGTTCTCTAAATTTATTTTTGACTAATATACAATGGATGCTATCAATATGTTTAAAAGAAATTAGTGCACCACTACTTTCTGACAGCCAGCATGGTGTAGTGGTTTGAGTGCTGGACTACAACTCTGGAGACCAGGGTCCAGTTTCCAGCTTGGCCATGAAACCCACTGGATGACCTTGAGAAAGTCACTTGCTCTCAGCTTCAGGGGAAGGCAATGGCAAACCTCCTCTGAACAAATCTTGCCAAGAAAATCCCGTGATAAGGTCGTCATAAGTGGGAAATGACTCAAAGGCACACAACACATATATAGTACACACATACTTTCTTTTGGTAATCTTTGGGTTCTATTCTAAAATGTCAGGTTGCAATTTATTCTGTTAACATATGTTCTTTCCTGTTACTGTTGCTTTCAAATTAGCACACTTTGTGATTAACTGTTCCTTCCCCTGCAAGGCTAGATTAAAATGGTTGGGGCCTTGGAGCTGCTCCAAAATTGGGGGCCATTACTGCACATTTCTGAGCTATTCCAAGAGTGGTGGCATAGAAGTTATATAAATGAATACACAATAAATAAAGTGCAAAGTACAGTAGGAAGCAGCACAAAATCTTCCCAAGTGACACATTTTCAATCCTGAAGCTCTGATGAGGCTGACAGTCTGCTCCCCTAATTCTCATTCAGTAACTCAACACACAAAATGTTGATGATAACATTATTTATTTATTTGAATTGTGTCTTATCCTTCTCCCTGTATAGGACACAAGGCAGGTAACAGAAAGGTTTGGGTCCCCTGCAGTACTCAACCTTAGATGGAGGGCTGAAGTATGGCAGTGCTCCAAGTTTACTTGGAGAATGGAAAAAAGCCATGGAAGCAAAAGAAACTGAAAGTGAAGGGAAGCAGGAAAGAAATAGGAAATTACATTGGAGAATGCCCTCTGATACTAGCATACAAGGTTGTCTATCAGCAAAAGAGCCAGTCCTTTTCTGATTCCAGGCATGTGTTCAGCACTTTTACTTCCTCGTCTAAATGTGATTAGAAATTACAATAGAGCAGAGTGTTGTTAGTATACTTATTGTTTTTGTTGTTGTTAACTGACTTCGAGTCAATCTCGACTCATGGCGGCCCTATGGATGAGACATCTCCAAGACCTTCTGTCCTCCACTGCTCTGCTTAATTCCTGCAACCCCTTAATACTCATGACCTCCTTAATAGAATCCATCCATCTGGCATGTAACCTTCCTCTCTTCTTATTTCCCTCCACCTTTCCCAGCATTTTTGTTTTTCCAATGAGTCCTCCCTTCTCATGATGTGTTCAAAGTACAACAGTCTCAGTTTGATCATCTTGGCTTCCAGGGAGGTTTCCGGTTTGATCTACTCTAGGATCCACTTGTTTGTCCTTTTGACTGTCCATGGGATCCTCAGCACTCTTTTCAACACCACATCTCAAATGCATTGATTTTTTTCCTATAATCTTTCTTAACTGTCCAGCTCTCACATCCATACATGGTATGGTATGGAGCCCTGGTGGCGCAGTGGTTAAATGCCTGTACTGCAGCCACTCACTCATAGACCACAAGGTTGCAAGTTCAATACTAGCCAGGGCTCAGGCTAGACTCAGGCCTGCATACTTCCGAGGTCGCTAAAATGAGTACCCAGCTGTTGGGGGGCAATAAGCTTACAGTTGTAAACTACTTAGACACCCCATAGTGTGGTATGAAGTGGTATATAAATGAAGCTTATAAATGTCATACAGCATCCCAGTTTGAATTTTTCTTTGATTTCCCATATCTTGTGAAATAGATCTCTTGTTCTTCCCTTTTTGTTGTTGTCTTCTATTACTCTGCATTGGTTGTTGTAATTTTCTTTATCTTTTCACACAAGCTGTTGTACTATTACATTCATAATTCTTAGTTTGTTCTTATCTCCCTTTTGTTTTTCTTCTCTTCATATATATGTTTTTCTTCTCTTTCTCTCTCTCTCGTTCTCACCATATCAAATGAATTCATATTTATATTAGTATTTTTAGATTTTATTTGGTAATGTCATAAATTTTTCTTGAATGTCCTACATTTTGCAGTGCCTTGTCAGCCTTTGCACTCATGACATTTGTATTCTGTTGTTGAAACTAGTCAAGTTGGGGAAAAATATTTGAATGAGAGGTCACCTGAGAGACATGTCTAAGCAGCTCTGAGTTCCTCAGAGGAAAAGTGGGATACAACCAGAATCAGTCAAGCCTATTAATGTAATCTTGGGGAGATGGGAAAGGGTTGTCCAAACAATGCTGTCTAGTGATATCAAATCCTACTAAGTACATACTTTCTCAAGGAAATCCCATTGCAAAGTGTTGCCTTACAGTCACACTGGATTCTGCAAATGACTTCTTTAAGATATAACGCTAGCCTACCCTGTCCTCTCTCTCACTTGCCTGATAGAACCTGATTTACATACGTGAATGAGCTTCCTGTGCTGATAAATGTTTCCAATTTGTTCTCTGAATGTCAGCATTTCAGTGCTGCCTCCTGCCCTGGTGCTTGTAAAGATGAAGTTTTATGCTGTTTGTTTTTTAATTAGGGCCCTATATTTGGAGAAACAAATAACTTGTATTTAATTAAAAATCACTCATGCGCCTCCATCAGCTGAAACTTGCTGAAAATGAGACTCCCAGAAGGACCTGGGGCAGATTGATAACCAGAAGGAGAAGAAGATATCAGAGTCTTGTTATAGAGAAATAATTAAGAGATTAATAGTGAAAGTTGCTGCAGTGATGGGACTGGAAGGGTGCATCATTCATCCCAGGATGTCATAGGCATGCCCATTACAATACCGCCACTCACCGTATTATTACAGCTATAATCATTTCTGTACTATTTTAATGAGTTGGTGCTGTGTTCATAACTACTGAGGAAAACATATGATTATTATCCAGGTGACGGGGACTGAGAGACACCATCTTTTCAGCCATCTAGGGAGGTGATGGCTGAAAAGAAATTTGAACCTAAGTCTTACAAATGTCGCCATCTAATGCTTAGACCAGACAGCAATACAGATTGTCATGACCTCCCACCATAGGTATGATGCAGGGTGACCAGGCATCCTCCTTTTCCAGGACATGTCCTACATTTTGGCCTTCTCTCCAGGAGAAATTCCAAAATCTCCTCCATAACTAAGAAGCATGGATTTATATGAGTGGTTTTTTTGGGTGCCTTGTCCTCCCTTGTAGTTAGGACATCTGGTCACCCTGGTACGATGGCATTGCTGTAATCTCAGTTTCCAAAGAACTAGTTTATGGAATATTAGATTCTGGAAAATAAAACATTCCAGGCTCAAACAGGAAGTTTTGTACTTGGCCCTAGGATCCCATGGAACAAGAATATTTAATCAATCTATCTGTGATCATTCATTTTCTACTAGAAGGCTCTGACAGCAAGATTTGAACCAAGGAGATATTATTCTAAAGCTTACAATATATAAAGTAATGCACTTTACACAACTTTTTCAATAACCTTGGGAACCCAGTCCCCAGTATTTCCTATGCATTCAGGTATCAATCCCTACTGTATCTGTATTTACTATTTAGATCAATCAGAGCATTTAAACCAGATTGATACCACTCAATGACAAACCAGTCAGATTATTTACTGTAATGTTGTAGGCTTTCATGGCCAGCATCCATAGTTTTTTTTGTGGGTTTTTCGGGCTGTGTGGCCATGTTCTAGAAGAGTTTCTTTCTGATGTTTCAACAGCCATAGATGCTGGCAAAACGTCAGAAAGAAACTCTTCTAGAACATGGCCACACAGCCCAAAAAACCCACAAAAAGCTATAGATTATTTACTGTTGGAAAATTTATGTTTGCATTCTCCTGTCCCTTCTTAGTTAGACAGGGATGCCCTCCCTCCCTCTCATTCTATGTACACATGTGGCTCCTGTCACTCTTGGAGGCAGTTTAACAGATCTCTCCCAAGATTCTAGACTGAAGTCATCAGTCAGTAAGCAGTATGTTGTAGTTTCTTCTTGCTATATAAAAGATGGTGAGATTTATCTTTTTATCCAAACTATAACCAGTTAGATTAGGTTTTAGTTATTTTATGTAAATATTTATTAAAGCCATTATTGGTTTTTTTTTAAAACTACAAACTGCATGTTTGTTGTTGTTTTTCTGAGTAAGTATTCTTTAGGAAGCCAGATTTAAATTAATAGTCTGACCCACACTTCTGTTGTTCTGTTAATGAAAACTAGACTCTTAACAAGTTTAACTTTCATACTTGTGTATTTTTGTTTCCTTTAAAAGGGTTAACACCCTGGGAAACTAAGGACTTTATCATACAGGGGAAATCCCATGCAGAAACAGGATTTAAAAGCTGGGGGAAACCTGCAAAAGCGGGTTGATTTTCATACATGCCATTGTTAAGGTGTTGTTAACCCGAACGGAAAGTAGACAAAAGCCACTCCTTTTTTACTTTGGGGATTTTCTGTTTGTTGTTTTTTTTTTTCAATTTAAAAGCCTGTTTCTGCATGGGATTTCCTCCATGTGATGAAGTCCTATAATTGCAGCCACATTTACTGGTAGTAGGCAGCTCTGCCTGCCTTTTACAGTACCAGGGCAGATGATATTTGGACCATCTTATTTAAAAGCCACTGATACCATAACATTTGAATATGCCTTTGATTTTTAAAACGATGGATACTTGAAAACTGTAAGCACTAAAAATACAGTGTTTTGAACAATATTATGCTTTGTGAAAGTAGACTGTATGTTTTAAGATTTGCAGTTACTATAAATATGTATTCTATCATTATAGGGGGGGAAACCAACCCCCCCTTTTTTTTGGTATAAATCAGTGTCCTAGGATCCATTCATAATCTTACATACCTCTGTCTTATCCACCAGTAGTTTTTCATTTGTTGAGTTCATAACCCATTTGCTTTTTTTCCCTCTTATAATTAATTGCTGCTGTAAAGAGAAAGGTAGAGATTGTTCATACTTCGAAATGCGATCTTCTTTGTTAATTAGTGCCTGAATTTGCTTGCATTCCTGTTTGTTCTCAGTCCCCTTTCTTTCAGTATCATGTCTATTTAATTATAAAGGTTATCGCACTGTGTTCTCGTAACGTAATGGGTATATAATGTAAATGGAATAGAACAATCCTCATAGAGTTCCTGTTGTCAGGGATGATGGGAGTTGTAGCTCTTCACCTCTGGCTCTAACTCACCACCTTGTTATGCAGCAGAGCTGACCAGCTTTGATCAGTGGTTGATGCTTCTTTCCCAAGCAGCAGAGTTTCAGAGAATAGGCTGAAGACCCTGACAAACTCTCCAAGCCTTCTCACTCTTCTTCCTGAGATGTCTCTAAACTTCTCCAGGATTCTTCTGGCTCTTGTATCTTCCCTCAAGACACCAGACAACTCAGTAGTCTTATATAAAAGATCTACTTTATTCTACTATATACATAAATACTATATGCCCTACAAATCACAATCTCTACTACTCCACAATATCTCCAAAACTACTCCACAACACTCCACAATGTACATTAGCAAACATTGCAATTTATAGCCATTGTTAGACACCACCCACCAGTCAGTTTCCACCCAGTGGGTGTGTACATACATCTTGATTGGTCCACATAGATCATCCCATGCCTAAGACCAACCCAAGTGTTTCATCACTTTACCTTGACCACTTAATGAATCTCAGGTGTTTGCAATCTACAACAGGTGTTTTCAATATACACTCTATAACTTTGTCCTTGGCTCTCAAGGCTTCTTAATTATATTATCTTTTTCACCTGTGTATCTTCCTGATTGCTCCTGCTTAGTCACTTTGACATTCACATACATATTTTTATTTCTATTACTGTATATCCCATGTTGCTTTTTCCTTAACAATCCCCTCCGAAATAAAATATTGTATGTGTCTTATAATGTCATTCCAACCATTTGTGTCAGTCTTTCAAGTTTTTCCGCCGTCAATGCTTTTGTGAACAAATCTGCTATGTTGTGTTGTGTTTCTATATATCTCAATTCTATTTTACCCTTTTGAACCATGTCTCGCACATTTTGATATCTTACTCCAACATATTTTGTTCTGTTCTTCAAATTTTCAGCTTCAGCCATTGCTATGCATGACTGTGAATCTTCCAGAATTTCTACTGGTATCTTGTAACTTTCATTTAAATCATTTAACAATTGCTCAACCCACTGTACCTCATTCACTATCTCATTTAAAGCTGCGAATTCTGCTTCCGTCGTACTTATCACTACATTTGTTTGTTTCCTACTTCTCCAGACTATTGGACTTTCACTGTACTTGATTATTATTCCTGTAACTGACTTCTTGTCTCCTAATTCTGATGCAAAAGAACTGTCTACATAGCAATCTAAATCTGAATGACTGTTTCTAATTATCAATTTCTTATCTAAAGTTCCTTTCAAATATCTTAATAAGTGTTTTACTGCTGTCCAGTCTTCAATTTTTGGTTCATTAACTCTTCTGGACAATACATTTACAGCATACGAAATGTCTGGTCTGGTGTGGCAAGATATGAATTGTAAAGATCCTATTATGCTCCTGAATAAAGTCTTGTCTTCAAAATCTCTAGTTGTTTTTTCAGATACAAAACCAATTGTCATTGGAGTTCTTACTATTTTAGCATTTTGTAATCCACACTTTTCAATCAAATTTTCAATTTTCTTTCTCTGGCTTAACAAACAATGTCCTTCTTCTGTCCATTCAACACCAATACCTAAATAAGACTTTAATAAACCTAGATCTTTTAAGACAAACTTTTCAGACAATTCTCTTTTTACTGATTCAATTTCCTGTTTTGACTTTGCTGCCACGCACAAATCATCTACATAAATTACTAACACTATGTCTCCTTTTGTATAGACACAAGCATCTGCAATGCTCCTTTTGTATCCTAGCTTAACTAACTCGTCATTAATGCACAAATTCCATGCTCTGGCACTTTGTTTTAATCCATACAATGTTTTTTTCAATTTATAAACTTTCTGACTACTATTTTCTTCAAAACCTTGTGGCTGCTCCATAAAGATCTCTTCATCTAAACTAGCATTTAAGTAGGCTGTTTCAAAATCAAAATGCTCTACAACTAAACTTCTTTTTGCTGCTACAGCCAGAACCATTCGCAGACTTTCTGGCTTTGCAGTTGGAGAATATGTCTTATCGTAGTTCTCATACTGCTGTTGTGCAAAACCCTTAGCTACTAACCTAGCTTTATACTTAATACTTCCATCTGGCATTTCTTTCTTTTTGTACACCCACTTACAACCAATTACTTTCTTGTCCTTGGGTCTATCAACAACTTCAAAAACATCTTTATTTACCAGACAACCAAACTCATCATCCATTGCATCAATCCATCTTTCCTGTTCTTCTCTAGACAAACTTTCCAACTCTTCAAAACTTTCAGGCTCTTCCACTGCTAAACAAGCTCTTGCATTTGTCACAACAAACCTATCTGGAGGCTTTCTAACTCTGTGACTACGTCTGTGAATAAACTCTGCTGATCTGCCTCTTTCATCCTCACTTTCTGTACTGGGAGTTATAGTTCTATGGCTAAATCTCTTGTCCTCAGTCATTCTAGTAGTAATAGGTCTAGATTGTGTCTCATTATCTGAAGAACTATCACTGCTGCTAGTGGATGCTTCTGGCTTAACTGAAACCCCTCCGTTTCCTGGAGTTGGTTCAATTTGTGTTTCTGGCTCATTTGAACTTCCTAACCTCAAGAAAACTTCTTTATTGGCATGCAGTTTGTCCCAACCGGCATGTCTCTCGAAATTTGCAGACCTGGAATACTGCACTTCTCTTCCACCTAAATGAAACTTATAGCTATTTCCTGAATACCCCAAAAACCTAAGTCTTTTACTTTTGGGTTCTCCTTTCTTCCTGAAACAAGCTGGAATGTAAACATAAGCAAACTGTCCAAAGACCCTCAAATACTTGTAATTTGGCACTCTCCCATACAATACCCTGTAGGGAATGTCTTCAATTTCTGAATGATACAGTCTGTTACTAATATGTACTGCTGTCAAAGTTGCTTCTGCCCAGAAACTATCTTTTACCTCTGCATCTGCCATCAAACAAGCAGTTATCCTTTTTATATCTTGTATTTTTTTCTCCGCTAAACCATCTTCGTTAGGACAAGCAGGATTAGTAGTTTCATGCCTTATTCCTACCTTTTGAAACCAATTAAACAATTGATTACTTAGAAACTCTCCTCCCCGGTCAGTAACAATGGTGCCTACTCTAATATCAAATTGTCTTTCCACCATTCTCACCCACGCTTTTAAACTTTGCCCAGCGTCAGATTTGTTTTTCAATATTCTTACAAAAGCAAACCTTGTAAACCTATCAACAATTACCAGAAAATATTTGCTTCCCCCTAAAGATAAACAATTAGCTTGGGCAACATCTGCATGTACAAACTGAAATGGTCTTTGAGCAATTCTTTTGGTTTTCTTGGCTACTGGAAAAGCTCTGACCTTTACCTGATTACATACAGTACAATCTAAGTGATTTTTGCATTCAGCAGCTTTTAAATCTGGACACATACTGATTAACTTCTTTAAACATTTGAAACTAGCATGGCCAAATTTCCTGTGTAGTTCATGTATGCAGTCTTTATGAATTGGACTATTGTCTATGTTATTAGCATTTTCAACCCTGTAGCAATCAATATTGTCCTCCAAATAATAAAGCTTATCTTTTTTCAAGCCTATGCATCACAATTCCCCATTCAATTTTATCTTACACATGTCCTTTTCAAATATAACTGTGTAATCTCTGTCTGTTAACCTGCTCACTGATAACAAATTATTTTCTAACTCCTTTACATGTAACACATCATTAAAGTTTTCCTTTAGCCCAGGAATGAAAACTGTACCCATTTGATTTACAGTACTGAGCTCTTTCCCATCAGCTAAAACTACAGTATTTACATTAGCTGATTTTCTATTACTTATCAAATTGATATTGTTACACATTGAAGATGATGCTCCTGAGTCAATTAACCATTTACAATTAGCATTTTGTTTTTCCTTAATCATGGTTGCAAACCCCTTTTTGTTACCACTGTCCTTCAAAAATGGAGGTTTGGACTGCTTGTGATACTGCCGCGGCTGCCATCTGCTCTCTCCTTGCTTGCTTCTCTCAGCAGCAAATTGTTTACAATGTCTCTGTAGATGACCAATCTTTTTACAATAAAAACACCTCCGTTGCTCCCTTGTAGAAGCTGCTTCTTCCTGCTTTCGTTGATCAGGCATTGTTTGTTGTTTTGGCACAGTCCTTAAACTTGCTGAGTCACCCTGCTCAGACTTTCTTCTCAAGTTTTCCTCCAATATTCTGGCAACAATTAAGTCTCTGTTCAGCTCAGCTTCTGGCAAATTTTGCAAGCTATTTGTAATGTTGTCCCAAGAAGAGTCTAGCGATTCCAGTAAAATGTAACACTGCTGCTCTTTGCTAATTTCCACTCCTCTCAGTTCAGCTTGCACAAATAAATCTTGCATTGTTTTTAAATGTTCTATTACACACTGTCCTTTAGTCATCTTCTGCCTGTAAATTCTTTTAGACCAAAGCATTTTTGCAAACGCAGTTGAAGGAGTGTGTAATCTCTGCAAGGTATCCCACACATCCTTGGCGGACACTTTATCTCTTACGTCGTTAATCAAGTCTTCTTCTAGCATGAGATAAAAACATGCTTTTGCTTTAGCATCTCTTTCTCGAGCGGCTTCATCAGCATCAGCTGCCAGCCCTGTTTCAACTGTCGACCACAGAGACTCCTTTATGAGTAGATATTGGGCATATATTTTCCAGGTAGAGTAGTTATTTCTATTTAATTTACTAAACTTTAGGATCTCCATCTTAATTTGTGCAGTGACTCAATTTGACACAGTCCTTCTGAGTATGCACAGCAGACAAAACACAAAATGATTTACTCACAAGGCTCCACAAAACTTTCTTCCACTCTCTGGAACTTACTGTATATCCCATGTTGCTTTTTCCTTAACTTTTTCTGTCTTATCCACCAGTAGTTTTTCATTTGTTGAGTTCATAACCCATTTGCTTTTTTTTCCTCTTATAATTAATTGCTGCTGTAAAGAGAAAGGTAGAGATTGTTCATACTTCGAAATGCGATCTTCTTTGTTAATTAGTGCCTGAATTTGCTTGCGTTCCTGTTTTTTCTCAGTCCCCTTTCTTTCAGTATCATGTCTATTTAATTATAAAGGTTATCGCACTGTGTTCTCGTAACGTAATGGGTATATAATGTAAACGGAATAGAACAATCCTCATAGAGTTCCTGTTCCGTGCTCTGACAGTCCTTGGCCCGTTCCAGCAGGAGAACTGTAAAAATGCGTCCTCAGCCAGCAAGAATGCTTTCAGACCATTTGATATGATGTGTGTGCGATAATCCTACCCGGTCTCAATCTGTTGTCGTGTTCTGATTGGCTAAGACAACCTCCTCCCCTCCTGTCCTAGAATGTCCACAAATTCAACTCAACTTTTCCGGTGTTGATGCAAGGAAGGTGCCACAGGTAATTTAAAAATATTTTTTTTATTTTTGTAGATGAATTGTGTCGTGTTTACAAGAAACAATGAATGCTCACTATCTAAACCTCTCGGTAGCATTCTTTCCAATGCAGATATAGGGGCTTTCGCAACAGTGAGCATGTACCAGTGAGGGACAGCTGAGGAACAACAGTAAATGCAGTGCAATAATATGTGTTCTCATAACTTTACTATGGTGTTATCAATAGTCTAATGTGGTAACATCTGTTCCCATATCATTACGTTGCAGGGACTCAGTGGTACTGGTGTGATAAGCTTAATAAACTTGTAGGCAGGAACTGTGTGTTCCCTCCCCCCTTTTTTCCCTTTTTGCTTTTTGTATGGTGGCTAGACACAGAGTGGTCACTTGTATGGTTCATACTCACCAACATTTTACAAATGTAAGGCCGGACGTGTATGGCTGAGCAACATCAGAGTGTGTTCAAAAGGCTGTGGATAGGTGACAAGAGGGCAAAGGTTATTAATGAAGAACGCACAAAATTACTATTTTACACAGAGAAACCCTTGAATTTATGTAGTGAGTTTTGGAAAGCTTGGAAAAAAGGAAAACCCCAAATGGAAAGGACAAGACTTTGTCCACACTCTTCTCCTTCCGGCTGAGTTAGATGAATCCACATTACTTTTGCAATTTGAATTTAATTTGCAGCAATTGAAGTAAGCCATGGCCAGAGGAGGAAGAAAGAGAAGTCAGGACATTTTGAAAGTAGTTGAGAAAATGAGACAGCAGAGAATTAACTGGGACAATCCCTGCCAAAAAGAAAATAGGAAAGACATTTCACAAAAGGAGAAAAAAGAAGATACCAATTTGTATCAAACATGCATGTATTCATCACCATCACTATCCTTTTTCTCCTCCTAGTGATCACCACTTTTCAACTTCAGAGCTCACCAGAAAAATGTAGCTGGAAGTATAATACTAAGACAATTTTTTAAAAGTCAACAGTAATATTAGGGAAATGGCTAGGTTATGGATAGGTCAAATGGAGCCAAGGAAGATCTGAGACTACTGTATAATGGTTGTATCACTCTGAAGATTTAAATTACTGTATCCAATATGTATTCTGCTTGTTTATGTTTATGGCTCTCAAAACATTATAAATGCTATCAAATTTAAATAATTGTATAGCAAAGATATCAGAGATGGGTATTATATGGGTTTCCTGCTCTGACTTCCATCATAGAACTTACCTGAGCTTTGAATTCTCTCTCCTTCACTCCCCTTTCTCCCTTTCTCGAATTTCATCTTCCAGAATTTCCCATCCAACCTAATTGTGGCAATTCTGGATTGGGGATTCTGGGATTTAGGTAACTTTTCCAAGCTCTTGTTCTTAGTGCCTCTAGACTCATGGGCTACACACATGATTTAGAATCCCACTAGAGTTTTAAATAATGAGGAAAGCCTATGTAGCTAAAACAGGCATACTGGTTGAAAAATCCCTGACCAACATGTAGTCTGTTAGGGGTATAAGATGGGGATGTGATCTAGGAGGTGGACCCAGCAAGTATGGCCCCACTGTTCCCTTTAGAAAACGGTTGTAACCTGAGCTGCTACTAACACCTGAACAGGCCAATGCAGTTAGGATTTCCCAGGGAGTTAACTGAAGGCAAAGAGTCTCTAAAAGGAATGGCTCCAGCCTCTGCTACAAAATCTGTATCCAAGGTCACCCTGAGGTTAATGCACAATCTAGAGCTCTTTAATTAAAATTAATACATTCATGCACTGGTTGTGCATTTAATGTAGTGCTGAAGCTAAATATTACCCTATAAGTTGCTGCTGGTGCAATTTCTTTCTTCTCTGTTTTACTCATCTGGAAATAGTAAGGTCCTTAATGAGCATTACTTTCTCAACTTACTATGTGGGTGGTATTTATAAACTGAAAATTAACTAGGGTGACCTTTGTTACTCGTGCCATTTGTTTCGCTATTGTGGCCTCAAGGTGCTGCTAATGCATTTTGTCCATCCAGTTGCATTTGATCTTGAGGATTATCTGGAGGTCTTAGCTATCCTCTGGTCATTGGCAATCTGTTTGCTCTTGTCTTTAAGGCCCATGTTGAATTGCTGTAAAACTGTAAAAATTCCAACTGAATGGTTTACTTTTGCCTTACTAAATTTTGTATTTGCCTTGAGCCCCTGTTCTGGAGGAAGAGCAGGATATTGTTGTTATTATTCTAACTCTCTTAGCCCAACTCTCCTCCCAAACCTGACGGAAATGGCACTCACCCATGCTCCAATCACCAGCAGAAAGGACCTCCTTCTCCCTTGCAGCTGATGCCCGATAAAGTAGATTTGGGGTGGAATTTACAATCATGGCTACAGTGCCACAATCATGACTTAAGTAGTGATTGTGAATATGGAACAATGACAGTATACTGGTTGTTATTGTTGTTGCTGTTGGTATTTGATAATGTATTTTTTTAGATTGTAAGCCTGAGGGCAAGGAACTGTCTAACTAACCATTCGTAAGCTGCTCTGAGAGCCTTTGTAGCTGAAGAGCAGGGTACAAATACTCCAAACAACAACAACAACAACAACAGATAACCTTTCAGATTTATTGGCCAATGGTAGGTACCATTTTTAGGCAGCCAATGTGGTGTAGTGGTTTGAATGTTGGACTAATGACTCTGGAGGCCAGGGTTCATTCAATTCCTAGCTTGGCCATGAAACCCACTAGATGACCTTGGGCAAGTCATATGCTGTCAGCCTTAGGGGACAGCAATGGCAAACCTCCTCTGAACAATTCTTGCCAAGAAAACCCAGTAATAGGATTACCTTAGGGTTGATGTAAGTTGGAAACAACACAATAACAACAACAAAAGGCATCATTTTAAAGGGGGGGAATGACCCAGAAGACCTTAAGTGTGCTGGATATAGACTATATTATACTAGTTATGATGCCTCTGTCCTTGGAAGAGCATTCCCTGTTGGAAACGAGCAGTGATGGACAGGGGGCTCTTTAGCAGGTAACATGTATGGTTTCCCCTATTTGAAAATGTGGTAAGTCAGACATGCTGCATTTGTGGATCCTTCCATTCACTCTGCTGGGCAATCCACACTGCTAGATTTCTGCTTGAAATCCTATCCTGAGATCATCACAGGGAACAAACTATCCACTGAAATCAGTCTTAATACATGGAAACAGGCCACTGAATCAAAGCACTTGATGCTAGGCTTACAGAAGATCCATGATGCTCCTTTAAATTCTCAGGCACAAAGGAAGGTAAGACAGCCAAGGTGTTTCTCTCCTTTTCTTTTCTCAGTCTTGATAGCCTAACTACTCATCCTTACTTGCTATAATGAATAAGGAGGGCTGCTCTGCCATTCAGCAGAGTGTGGCCATTGCTTGAGGTGATAGTTGAGGAGTGGCGTGGAGAGGGCAGAAAGGCAGGTGACTGCTTGTTCCTCTCTGTGGGGCAACACAGCTGTGTGCTATGTGTAAACTGTACCCTCTAAACTAATCTATAGTGCTTGGATAATGTGGACAATACTGTCCCACCACTCGTATTGAACCAGAGTCATCTACTTCTTCATTTAGGTCACAGAGGAGAGGTGATCTTACTCTGATCCTTTTACAGATCTTGTGTAAGATTGAGAGAATCAAAGGATAAGGATGGTTGGTTTCTCAAAGTGGAGAAAAGGCTTTAAACTTTTCAGCATGATTTAAATTGGCTATCTTTCTTACATTTCTGGTGGTGGTGCACATTAGAAAACTGAATGGGGAATATGGGAAGCCTAGCTGGCATGGTGCCTGATAACATACCAGCTGGAGATTTAGATTCAGATTTGCCACTCAGTACCTACCATCTGGCATATTCACAGCTCAGGCCCTGGTGACAACATCATGGTGTGTGCAACAAATCTACAACAAGGGCCCTTGGTATGTTTTCACTGAAGGCTTTTTTAAGGGCGGCACTGGCAGCGCTTCCCAATGGTGAAAGACCTCCCCCATCTCTCTCACCTCAACATTTGTCAGTCATTTTAAAGATTCAAGAACCTGGGAAGCAAAGAGTTAGCTTGTTCAGGCAAACATATAAAATGAATATTCTTTTTGCAAAAGGAGACCAGTCAGCAGCTAGAGTGATGGAGGGGAGGGGCATGCAAAACACTCTGACAAGCCAGATGCTAGAATTGCTGAGAGGCAGAGAGTATTTTAATTTAAAATAATATGATATATTTATTTTGTAAGTGAAATATGCACCTGTCATGTAACTCCCCACAGGCAGTTAAATCTAATGCACATATCTCATTGGCCAGCATTAATGGTTAGAGGTTCCCATCTCTCAGAGTAAATTATGTGCCTAGCCTATAACCTCCTCCCTGAGGTAAAAGGCTGCACGAGCAGATAGATAACTCACTCTTCTTTTCTGATGGCAACAAATCAAGAAGGCCGGGAGCAAATCCCAGAGCCAAAGATGCTGGAAGCCACAAGACCACCCTTGCTTGCAGGTGTTCAGTGGCAAAGACTGTTAGCATGCCATTGCTGACATAAATTGTACTGGTATGCCATGAGGTCAAGGGAGGGAGAAACAGGAAGAAAATGATCCAGGTGGGACTGCTGTTCATCACATAGCTGGGCTCAGTGGGTGTTTCCTTGCATTTCTAATATCCCTGTGTGATATTTTATTTATAAAGGAGAGAAACATGGGTGAAAAGAATTTTATAGGCTTGTGATACGAGGCTGTTAAGCTGGTAACAAAATGCAAGCGATGTTAATGTCAGCCAGGATAAAAGTTGGAGTGTGGTGAAGTGGTGTTGGACTGGGGCTTTGGAGATGCAGGTTCTAGCCCCCAAGCTCATCGGATGACCTTGGGTCAGTCACTCTCTCACTGGGTCATTGTAAAGATAAAGCCATGAGGGAGAGAGCTGTTTATGCCTTTGGAGGAAAGGCAGGCTATGAATGCAAGAAACCAACATTTCCCTTTGTACTTTCTGAACTGGCTGGCTATGGATTACTTTTTTGTTCTCTTCTTCCCAGAAACTCAAAGAGACATTGTGTTTCCTATATCATCCTCAGAACAACCTGCTTAGGCATTTAGCACAGTGAGACTTACGAATTGGCCATGGTGGGCCCACTAAATTCCTAACTGAGAAGGTGCTGGAACTTGTCTTATCTCTATTCCATGCTGATTGTCAATTGGCAGAAATCGAGCAAGTTCACTGTTATTTAAACAGGAAGGACCCATCAAGATCATTTTCACAGCAGGTGTGGTTGCCATTGTTTTGGTATACAACTAGTATGCTAAAGCTTAAGGATATCCCTGGTCATAAAGGCAGTATTTAACCTAAACTCAAATAGCAATAGTAATAAATTAATAGTTTAGATCTGCCCTTTTAATGAAAAAGCAAATGAATTATTTAGTTTAACTAATCATAGTAACCCTCTCTTACTATTGTTCCTATCTCTGGGTCAGGCTGTTAGATGGGAATTGGAGACCAACAGGAGGGCTACTAGTTTCCTAGTCCTGTCCCACACACTCCCCAAAGCTTTGCCTAACAGATGTGTTTGCACTTGCTTGCAAGGCCAGTCTGCTTGATCATGGTCACTGTTTCTAGGCTCTAGTAACTATCATGGAAATATATCTACATGAATGGCAAAAGATGCTGTTTTGGATCTAAGTGCAGATTGGGACCCCTTTTCTGTAGAATGGTATAGCTGATTTGATAAGCTCTCTTGTGCAAATTCCTGGAAATGAAACTGCCAAACTAAGCAAGGAGCATGGAGCTCCAAATTTGTGAACCCTGGCAAATCCTACAACATGATCCTCCTGAAAGGCATTTCCTTTCAAAATGATTTTTTGCTCTCCTAAAGTGCGTTTCAGTTAAATTCCAGTCTATCAGACCATTTTTGACAGCTGAAATAGTAAATAATATCCCTGATGTGAAGTCGAAGGCTTTCATGGCCGACATCCATAGTTTTTTGTGGGTTTTTAAGGCTATGTTGCCATGTTCTAGATGAGTTTATTCCTGATATTTCACCAGCATCCATGGCTGGCAAAACATCAGGAATAAACTCTTTTAGAACATGGCCACATAGCCTGAAAAAACCACAAAAAATTAATATCCTTGATGTTTCAAGGAATGAGCTGGCAGTGTTATTTCCCTTTAGGGGAGTTTAGATAATGCAACACTCATTTTAAATCCTAGGTGGGTGTTCCAGAGAAACACTGCATTAAAAGATATGGCAAGGACCTTCCTACACACATAGTTAAATATTCCCTGGGTTAAATGAGTGTCAAGGAATACATTTTGCATTTACTCACACTGCCATTGTGTGGACTGATGTTCATTAGATGCATTCAGTATTAGCACAAAATACAGATGCACAGCACTAGGTACAAGCAATTGGTCTAACTCTAATCCTTTCTTCAATTCACTTTTTTAATGAACTAAAATCACACTAATCCAGAGGTGATCTGACCTGCATTGGCAAAGTGGGGAGGATTCAGGCCAAGATCCTGGATCAAGAGACACATTGAAAAGTTTAGCAGAGGGGAAACTATGAAACATCTCCCCTCTCACCCCCACCTCCCCATTGTACCTTAGCTGTTGCAGCTGCTTCCAAATACCAGTTTGCTGGCTGGTGGAGCATGAAGGAGTGGCAGAAAAGCATCTCTCTCTGGTCCTGAACACACAGAGACAAGGCATCCATTGGAACCTTCTAGGAGTCCTCCAGAAGTCCTGGAGGATGATACCAGTGCTGTGCATCCAGTTATAGGAACAGAACTGGACACTTCTCCACTACCACCACTCCTCTCTCCACCAGCCAGTAAATCTTTCTCCACTAGCATTGGGTGGGTGGCTGCAGCAGCTGAAAGATAGATTTGGGGGGAATTTGGTCATCAGGCAAAGCTGGCAGGGAATTCTGATTTCTGCAATGACCCCAAAAATGAGTTAGGCAGGCTTAAGTTGGACTTCCATCTAAGTAAGCCAGTAATGGGATACAAAGCTCTGTTTGCCATAATGGAAATTCAGGGGTTCTGCACCTCTTTCACAGGGAGATTTAGATGGGAAGCACTAGGCAGTATATTGATTATAAGCAGAGCATTCCTTTTATTCTAAACACATTTGGTTGAATGAAGACTAACTATGACAAATCACTTACAGGGTGAAAAACACAGACATCTCTCCCTCACGACAGGGAGGAAGGCAGAGGTAGTTGCAGGAAGAAGATAGGAATCGACGAAAAACAGTTGACCTGACCTCTTTCTTCCAGGGGAAGGATCTGCTAGATTAGAGTCCCTTCCATATGTGGAATGGCTTTTCTCAGTCTAATTAATTGTTCAGGGCTTAGCAGTTTTAGCTCATTGGGACCAATGTTAATCTGTTTTGTCTTGCTTTAATTATTCTTTAAGACACCGTGTATAGTGGTTGTACCATTTGTTGTTAACTGCCATCAAGTTGACTTTTACTTATGATGATCCCATCCATAGGAAGATAATCCAAGGGTCATCCACTTCATGCAGGAAGACACAATCAAAGTACCCCCTGTTAGGATATAAATGGGATATATAGTCAAAGGTGAAATGTAAAGATGTGTGTGTGTCTGTAATTTTCCACTTGAGAACAGTTTCTGGACAAGGCACAAACAATATTTAGAGAAACAGGGTGAATCAACGCCAGGTGGTAACAGAGACATCAACAATGTACTTTCCCAGTGATAGAACTGATGGAACCAGACTTTGTTATGGATAACAAAGAGATATCAAATATTAAACATCGTTAGGCTTGAGAAAGTTACTCACGTGGTGGATGATGGACAACAAGAGGCTGGGTTAACATACATCATACTGTCATTATCCAATTAACATAAAGTTAACACCTAAAAGGTGGAGTATGGGATGGGCTTAGAAAATCCTTTGTCTAAGAATTGTTTATTGTTCAAGATGTGAACATGTGTGGTTGGATGCAGTGGTTTTAACTGCAACAAGTTGGATCCTAATGCTTTTGGGATTGTTAAAGATGTAATCTTGTATGGCTGAACTGGACAAGTTCATCACAATGGATTTTACTTAGTTATCTTGTTTTTACTTTTTATATGCATTAATAAAGCTATGCTTTTGGACTTTACAATGTGTCTTCTTGACTGAGGAAGACAGGATTGCCTGGAGAAGAGAAGCTGAGCCAGTTGATGGCAAATCTACACAGTGGCTGTGGATAACAGCAGCCAGCTTGTCCTGCAGACTCTGCTGGGTGCCAAAGGGCATCACTACAACACTCATCATCCACACACCAACACCCCCAACAGATGGCCACCCAGCCCAAAGAAGGAGACTCTACCACTCTCTGAGGCAGCATGTCTCATTGTTGAATGGCTCTTACCATCAGGAAGTTCCTCCTAATGTTTAGGTGGAATCTCTTTTCCTGAGGTTTGAATCCATTGCTCCAGGTCACATTCTCTGGATCAGCAGAAAAAAAGCTTCCTCCATCCTCAACATGACATCCCTTCAAATATTTAAACCGGGCTATCATATTACCCCTTAACCTTCTCTTCTCCAGGCTGAACACACCCAGCTTTCTAAGTTGCTCCTTACAGGGCATGGTTTCCAGACCTTTCACCATTTGGTCGCCCTCTTCTGGACATGCTCCAGCTTGTCAACATCCATCTTGAGCTGTGGTGCCCAGAACTGGACACAATATTCCAGGTGAAGCCTGACCAAAGCAAAATACAATGGTACTATTAACTCCTTGGATCTATACTGAGGGAATGAAGGCACCTTATCTGCAACAGCCCTGCTAAAGGTTTGCAGACTCATGATCATGGCTTCCTTGATTGAGTCTATCCATATGCATTGCAGTCTTCCTTTTTTCCTACTCTCTTCTACCTTACTGTCAAATCCTGACAGAACCAAGCTCAGAAACTCGGGCTTCAGTAATTAAATCTCAGCAAACCTTTATTCAGTAACTATAGATCTAGTCCAAAGACATTCATTGTCAGAACTAAATAGCAAGTGTTAACATTGCCTAATTAAGCTACATACAATTTCAAACTCATGGCAGGCACAATTCTCATTCATTATAATGAATAAACACATTTGTTCCTCTCTTTCCCATACCTCCCCTTCTTTGTTCTTACAGCCAGATTCTTCCAATAGGAATCACCTTGAACAGGGTTGAATCATACCTGCCTTCCCTCCGGAGTCCTGTGGCTGAAATCACCATGTCTCTGTAATAACTCTTCTATTATATAACCTATCACATAACCTTCCCCATATTTTATGGCAGAAATGGTGCATTTGTAACTCCTGACACTTACCAAGCATTATTTTCTTTGCTAGTGAGTCAAGTCTTCTCATTATAAGGTCAAAATATGACAGTCTCAATTTACAATACACTGTAAATATCAAGCAGAAATGAAATAATAGCTAGAGAGCCAGCATGGTGTACAGCAGTGATTCCCAAATGTTGATCTTCCAGGTCAGGGATAGGCAACCTTTCCCCTTTAAGGGCCGAGGGACTTCAGCTCCCAGAATCCCAGGAGCTATTGGCTAACATGGGACTATTGGCCAACATGGCTGAGGCTTCTGGGAGCTGAAGTCCCTTGGCCCTTAAAGGGGAAAGGTTGCCTACCACTGTTCCAGGTGTTTTGGACTTCAGCTCCCAGAATTCCTGACTTTTGGCCAAGTTGCCTGGAATTTCTAGGAGCTGAAGTCCAAAACATCTGGAGAACCAGAGTTTGGAAACCACTGGTGTAGAGGTTTAAATGTTGGACTAGGACTCTGGAAGACAAGGCTTAATATCCTTGTTCAGCCATGGAAATCAAGTGGGTGACCTGGGGCAAGTCATACTCTCTCAGGTTAAGATGAAGGCAATGGCAAACCCTCTCTGAACAAATCATGTGAAGAACCCCTATGATAGATTGACCATAAGTCAGAGCTGACTTTAAAGAATAGAACAACAACAGTGAAATAATATCACCACCTCCATGAGAGTAGGGTAGTATGAATCAGTGGTCCCCAACCCCCGGTCCGCAGCCCGGTACCGGGCCGCAGAACAAATAGTACTGGGCCGCCCTGCTACTGCGTCTTCTGTGCAGCAGCGGCGGCGGGTCCTGCAACTTTTGCAACGCGACACCACAACCCCCCCCCCCAGTGGGCCACGGAAAAATTATCAAACGTTGACCAGTCCACGGCAATAAAAAGGTTGGGGACCACTGGTATGAATCTACACTTAGCTTTATTGCTGTACCTCTCATAGCTTCTCCAAGTTAAAGGGAGCTCTACCAATTCCAGACTTTTCAAGGGATAGGCCCCAGTACCAGGGGAGCTCCTGTTCAACTTGGAGCAGCAACAGAAGGTGATACAATCAGGAGAATTCACCACAGCCAGAGTGGAGGATCTACTTAGAATGTCCCTTGCTTTACATAGTCATTTCTGCCTAATACTAATGGATGGCTGTTGTTACCCTGACAGAGATGGAGTCAGTTCCCAGACCTACAGTAAAGAAATGGAAGTGTCCCCCTTGGATTAGACTGCAGGGGTCGGCATACCTTTTTTTTGGGGGGGGGCGGTTCCGCTGTCCCCCAGATCATCGGCGGGCTGAAGGGAAAAAAAATGGTGCTGGAGGTGCGCGCTTGTGCGTGCATGTGCACTACTCCCGGCATTGTGTGCATGCATGCACGAGCGCGGGGCACCATTTTGTGTTCTAAAATGACGCCTGCACTCGTGCATGCACGCACACTACTCCCAGCTTCAAAATGGCACCCGCGCTTGCGCGCACACACGCACAACGCCAGGAGTAGTGCGCATGCGTGCGCAAGCACGGGCGCCATTTTGGAACACAAAATGGCACCCCGCGTTGCATGCATGTGGCGGCGGCGGCAGCAGCAAGACCGGCCACAGGCTGGTTGAAAGGCCTCGAGGGGCTGGGTTCGGCCCCCAGCTCATAGTTTGCCGACCCCTGGATTAGAGCATAGAATCATGCTCTGTTCTCTGTTGCTGTCACAAAGGAAAGAGAGGATCAGGCTATAAATAAACACTGACATATATTTAAGCTAGGGATGGGCAAACTATGGCTTTCTAGATGTGGTTGAGCTGTGGTTCCCATTAGCTCTAGCTGGCACAGCCAGTGATAGGGAATGCTGGGAGCTGTGCTCACCATGCTTTAAATGTTGGGATATTTATGCTGAACCAAGAGGGATTCAACCCATTACTTGTGCATTGCTCCATAAACTTGGTCCTTCTCCCAGCAATCCCATGAACATTTGGGAATGGTTATACATTGATACATTGGCTTTGTCCCTTCCATAAATCTTCCCTTGGCCATTGGTGACCCCAGTAGATTCAAGCTTAACTTGAGATGAACACAAGTAACTTGCCACTGAATGATCAAGCAGCCAGTTGGACTGAGAACTGCTAGAAGGAGCCAATAGGAGGATGCATAATAAAATCTTTTCAGGGTGTAGTGTGTTGGAATCTCCTGGGGTTCCATGACTGTAGTTTTGGAAAGTGTTGTATGAAAGCATCCTTCTCATAGCAGCCATTTGGAATGGGATAGACTTGGTTCTTCTGTGGGTCCTTTAACAATACATAATTATAGGATTTCCATTTCACTTTAATTGCTATGCCTGCATCCTGTGGAATCCTGGGGTTTGTAGTTTGGTCAGAGGCACCAGAGGAGGGTCCTCCCTCTAAACTACCAATTCCAGGATTCCATAGGTTGGGACCATGGCAATCAAAGTGGAAATATAGTGTAATAATGCCTAAGGTCAAAATGCAGGGCTCTTTGGGTTTGTGCCAGCAAGAAAAAGGAAACAGGGGTTCTCTTGTGTCATAACTCTATAGTAGTCCAATATTTCACCTTTACTTCCTGCTTACCCTGATGTGGAAATGGACGCCTGTTAAGTGGACATCGATGTTGAGTGCCTTCAAGTGACCCATCATGGGGTTTTCTCAAAAAAGCTTCCCCCAAAGATCAGCAAGCTAACATACACAGTATACTCCATGATGTAACCTCTCAGAGAGAGAATAGAAAGTGGTATATCCATTTTTCTGTGCTATTTCCATCTTCTAACAGTGGCTATAGCAACATTATCAAATCAGATGAATTGCTCCTTGTGCAGGTGATCTGTTTCGACCATTGGTCTTCATCAGCAGCTGGGATATAAGCAGTCAAGTAATATTCTATATTTAGAGCACACCCGGGAATTGCAAGTGTGAGAATTTTTACATGACCACACATGAAAATTGATGCGTTGCTTGCTATTTTATTGGCCTGGTGAAATGAGTATAGGCAAATAAATTAGTGTAGCATGATTTATTGTTGATCAGAATTCTGAGTTTTTTGAGTAAATGTCACAAAACCATAATTTCCCAAGCTCTTGATTCTCTCCCTCTGCTGCATACATCAGTTTTTATGGCAAGAGGAGTTCTATAGACTGACACAGGCGGCCATTTGGGCTACAATGAAAACCTCAAAGAAATATTTTATTTCTGCTAACGGACTGCACAGTCCAAAATGGCAATGTTTCCCTAGGCGTGAAACACGGCATATTTTACATAATTGGTTTAGCTGCAAAATAAGCAGATAAATAAATGTTAATGAACAGCTGTTCCCAATAAACAAGATAAATTAAAATTAATAATAATCTTATTCATTTAATGAACATGCTAACCATATTTTTAAAGGTAAGGATAAAAAATGCATGAACCCCTGCAGGGAGGTGCAAAGCCAAGTGAGAGAAATGTGTTTACAGGCACTCCAGGGTTACCTTTGAGCTTCAGAGGGAGTAGGCATTTTGCCAAAAGCTTGAGGTTTTCTTTCTTTCTTTCTTTCTTTCTTTCTTTCTTTCTTTCTTTCTTTCCTTCTTTCTTTCTTCTGCTACCCAGGAGGTGGAGGTGGGAAGATTTGTTGTTTCACTGTTTTTGTTTGTACTGTGCATATTGAATCAAGTATAAAATAGAGTTGCCATCTTTCTTTGTAAAAATACATTCTGCTCCTGTGCCATTAGCTGCTGGGACCTGGGCTGTTGCACATCTTTGTACCAGGTAAAGCTCAGTATGGACGTTATCACACAGGGAGTTGCAGGGAGAAAGTGGAAATAAACGGGACAAGCAGAAGACTTTAATTTACGGGATTTGTCCCATTCCTCCTCGTCTGATAACTAAATTCGAATTTAAAAGAGGGTTAATTCGAACAAAAACCTGATCTTTTCAAATCCTCAAAAATCCCGAAAATGAAAAGATCAGGGTTTCGTTCGAATTAACCCCCTTTTAAATTCGAATTTAGTTATCAGACAAGGCGGAACGGGACAAATCCCTTAAATTAAAGACTTCCGCTCATGCCTGTTTATTTCCACTTTCTCCCTGCGACTCCCCATGTGATAACGTCCTATGTAGTGTTGGGCTATTAATAAAGTCATTGGAGAATCTTCCATAACATGGCATCCTATGGAAGTTTTGGACTGTAGCTAATCTCAGACCTGGGTCTAATCTGCACTGTGAAAATAATGCAGTTTGACCCTGCTTTAACTGCCATGGCTCAATGCTATGGAATCCTGGGATTTGTAGTTTGTTGTGGCACCAGAGCTCTCTGAGAGAAAAAGCTAAATATCTCACAAAACTACAAATGCCAGGATTCCATAGCATTAGACCCCAGCCAGCATGGTCAATGAAAGAAGTGATGGTTGGAGTTAAAGACCTCTTGAGGGCATCACATTGTGGAAAATGGCTAAGGAGAAGACTAGAAACCTGGACTGCTACTTATTAGAGGAAGCACCAAAGGGAGAGTGAATGAAAGGACTGAGGTGCTCACTCCGGAAGGGAGAAACAAATCCCAAAACTGTGGAGACACAGGCCTGAGTTACATGGTGTCTGAATTAATACAATTTACTCTTCTCAAGTCCACCTCCTCCCATATCATCTTGTCTGTGTATTAATATCTCCAGATGAGGACCTTCTCGGAGTATCATCAGGGATTCAGCATACGTTGATGCCAGGAAGGGTAAAATTTTGCCTCCCAAAGTTTTAGACTTTAGCTGTTATTATCTTCTATCAATAGTTCCTTGCCATTAGTCATGCTGTCTAGGGCTGATGGGAGTTAAAGTCCAAAATATTGGGAGGGCCAAATTTTTCCTCATGTATAGGACAGAACTGTTCCTGGGAAGACACTGGCATTTTGGAGCACCCTACCTAGGGAAGTCTAACAGATGCCAACATTATTACTTTTTATGAGCAAGACATTCTTGTTTGAGCAGTTGTTTAAAAGGGCTAAAATGCCCAAGATTTTTAGCTGGGCACCAGGGAAAGGACTCCACAAGGGAAGCTCATCTCTGCTCTGCTTTCTTACAATCTTTTCCTTTGGGGGCCATAAGTAGCCACTTTCTTCTTGTTGTTAACTGCCCTTAAGTTGGCCTTGACTCATGGAGACCCTGTGGATGAGATATCTCCAAGACTCCCTGTCCTCCACTGCTCTGTTCCTTTCCTGTAGACCAGGGGTCCCCGGACTTTTTGATATGGGGGCCGGTTCGCTGGCCCCCAGATTTTCCAGGGGGGCGGATGCGTGCGCGCATGCACGCATGCATGCGCACAACTCTGGGTGCCATTTTGGAAGACAAAATGGCATCTGGAGTCGTGCGCATGCACGCATGACGGCGGATGCCATTTTGTCTTCCAAAATGGCGCCTGAGTAGTGCGCATGCGCATGTGATGCTGGGCGCCATTTTGTCTTCCAAAATACTGCCTGGAGTCGTGAGCATGCACGCACAATGCCAGGCACATGCGCAAGACTCCGGACGCCATTTTGGAAGACAAAATGGCGTCTGGTGGTGGGCATGAGCAGCAGCGGCAGGGTGGCACGCGGGGTGGTAGGAAGGCCTCGGTGGGTTGGGTCCAGCCCGCGGGCCGTAGTTTGGGGACCCCTGTTGTAGACTCTTGTCCGGTGACCTCCCTAATTGAATCTAGCCATGAGCCATGTAGTCTTCCTCTTTTTCTTCTACCTTCAACCTTTCTCAGCATGATTGTCTTTTCCAATGGGTCATGCCTTCTCATGGTATGGCCAAAGTACCACAGCCTCAATTTGATTATCTTGACTTCTAGGGGTATTTCAGGCTTGATCTGTTCTAGGACTCATTTGTTTATCTTTTATCCTTTTTTAAAGCCACTTTCTCACTGAAGTGGTTTTCACAGGCCTGAAAAATTGAGGGTGATAAAAACATTTTTTTAAAAATATGTTGGTTTTATAGGAATTTGGCATTCTAAATCCAAAAATCACCTCAGATACAGTTTTGTCACAACTTGCATTGACATTTCTATGTTGTAATATGTGACTGAGTGAAAGGATCCTGAAAAGAAATACCCTACAAAGAGTAACAAAGGGGCTAAATTCTTCTAATAGACTTTTAAAGCACTTTAATTTGCTGATATCAAACACAAAAATCCATTCAAAGACACCAATAGAAATTGCACTGGAACATCAGCATCTGCATTTAACCAAAGCTGAGTAACAACTGAATTGATTTTAATCAATTTTAAAAAATTGAATCTGTGAAAGAACTGTGTGTGGTAGACCACTGTGTGTGGTATTGTGTTTTTCAAATTCAGTACCCCAAAATACATTAAAAACAACCACAATATTGAAATACGTTTTTTTGAAATACGTTTTTTCATGTGTTACTTGGTATTGCTTTTTGTATTTCTAAATCCTTTCCCCTCTGCTTTAGGTTGGAATGCTACAACCCTTAGGACAATGTTCCAGGGACATAGGATAGATTGGGACTCTCCCTCTGAAGTCAGAGACAGAGCTCTCACTTTGGTTAGGTAGATCCAATGTCTGATCCTGATCCCCATGGAACTTTCTCTGGCCCTTTGCATGTCAACCTTGGTGGTCTTTAAAATGGGCAAAACAGGAGAGCTTTTTAAATTGGTTTGTTTGGGCTTTCTTCTTTTTCTAAATATTGGATGTTACAAATAGGATATTAGGATTATTCTATATCAGGGGTCTCCAGATGTTGCTGGACTGGTCTTGCCTATGAGGTCCCAACTCTTGCTGACATCACTTCCAACCTGAGGAGAAGATCTGAATGGGTGACTTCATGCCTTCAGCTGAAGAGGTACATCACTTCAGTGGAGTGGAGATCAGGTGGTCTTACACATGGGGTAGGACAGCAACTCCTGAATAAAACTTGCTCCTGAGTAGGTTCAGGCCAGAGCACCATGTGGCTGCTTGGTGTCTGTTGTTAAACACTGTTCCTTCTCATGATGTGTCTGACGTATAACAGCCTCAGTTTGATCATCTTGGCTTCCATGGAGGTTTCTGGCTTGATCTGCTTTAGGACCCATTTGTTTGTCCTTTTGGCTGTCCATGGGATCCTCAGCGCTATTTTCCAGCACCACATCTCAAATGCATTGATTTTCTTCCTATGATATTTCTTGACTGTCCAGCTCTCATATCAATACATGGTAATAGGGAATACAATGGCTTGTATGATTTAACTTTTGTGCTCAGTTGTATATCTTTGCATTTTAGAATCTTTTCTAGTTCTTTCATAGCCACCCTCCCCATTCTTAGTCTTCTTCTGATTTCCTGACTGCAGTCCCCATTTCTATCAATGTTTGATCCCAGGTATGGGAATTCTTTTACTATTTTTATTTCTTCATTGCCTAGGTTGAACTTTATAGTCATTATTTTTGTTTTCTTTATGTTCGGCATTAACCCTGCCTTTGCACTTTGATGTTCCTTAGTAGGTGTTCCAGGTCTGGGAGATTTTCTGCTAGAATTATGGTGTCATCTGCATATCTTAGATTATTGATATTCTTTCCTCCTATTTTCACTCCTCATCCTTCTGTGTCCAAGCCTGCTTTTCTTATAATATGTTCTGCATACAAGTTGAACAGATAGGGTGAAAGGATACAGTCTTGTCTGACCCCTTTGCCAATTGGGAACCATTCTGTTTCTCTGTGTTTTGTTCTGACAGTAGCCTTTTGTCCTGAGTACAGATTCCTCATTAGGCCTATCAGATGTGTTGGCACTCTCATGTCTTCAAGAGCATTCCATTGCCTTTCATGATCTATGCAGTCAAAGGCTTTGCTATAGTCTATAAAGCACATGCTGATTTTCTTTTGGAATTCCCTGGTGCACTCCATTAGCCCTTGTATGTTTGCAATGTGGTCCCTAGTGCCCCTTCTTTTCCTGACCCTGCTTGGACCTCTGGGATTTCTCTCTCCATGTATGGTTGGAGTCTATGTTGCAGAATTTTTAGTATGCTTGTGCTTGCATGGGAGATCAGCGCTATGGTCCTATAGTTGCTGCAGTCTCTTGTGCTTCCCTTTTTGTGGACGTGGATGTATATTGATCACTTCCAATCTATTGGCCATCATTTTGTTTTCCATATCTGTTGGCATATGTTGGTTAGCACTAGAGTTGACTCTGGCAATATGGATTGAAGGAGTTCAATTGGAATATCATCTGTTCCTGGTGATTTGTTTTTTACTATTTCTCTTATTGCAGTTTCCATCTAACTTTTTAAAATTTGGGGTTCATCTTCGTATAGCTCTTCATTCCATGTGTCCTTCATTTTGTCATCTCTTTTGTATAATTCTTCTGTGTATTACATCCAACATCTTTTTATTCTTTCCTGGTCTTGAATTATGTTACTATTATTGTGATAAATTGACCCAGTTCTTGGTTTGACTTCTCCTTTAATTTCTCGTATCTTGTGAAATAGATCTCTTGTTCTTCCCTTTTTGTTGTTGTCTTCTATCAATTTCTTCCTGTTCTGCCTCTGTGGTTGGTGCATATACTTGAATTATGCTGGTATTCATAGGTTTCCTATGGAGTCTTACTGAAATGATTCGATCTGATTTAGCATTGTATATGCTGACTGCTTTTGCAACGTCCTTTCTTAGTATGAAAGCCATCCCATTTCTTCTTGTCTTGTCATTGCCCAAGTAGAACACTGTATGGTTGTCTGATTTAAACTGGCCAATTCCTGTCCATTTTAACCCACTCACCCCTAGTACTGCTATGTTCATGAATCCCATTTCCATTTTTACTATGTCTAGCTTCCCTTGGCTCATGCTTCTCACATTCCACATCCTTATTTTATGTGTAATGCTGCTTTGGATGCCATTTGCCTTCCTAAGGGTGTCTGCCATTTGTCTTGTCATCTTTCTTATGCCCTTGGCTAATCTTGCAAATGTGATGTCCCTTTATTTCTCCCTCCTTCCCTTTCTGTTAATGCTTTGATCCTGCCTGTGTTTTACTTGGGGTGTCTCATCATAGGATTTACTAGGTGATGGGGTTACACAAGGAGGACCACCTACACCTCCTTGTGTGCAGTGCCAACCAATGTTAGCTATGGTGTTACAATTCACTCCTCTCAGTAACACCTGACACAACTGCTGCTGCCCACTAGCTGTTTGTCTCCCTATATTATTCCTCCCGTTGTTGTTTGCTTGCTTTCCTACCCATCTCCTTATGCCTCCCTAGGTTTCCCTCCTTCCCTTCCCTTGTGTCTTCCCTCCTTTAGTCCGTCCCCATCCCCACCCTTCCATCCTATAGTTTCTTCACTTATTTCTCCATGTTTGGGGGAGGGCAGAGATGACTGGTCGCCTTCTTCCTTTCTCCACTTAGCTGTCTGGTCTTCTGGCGGTGCTCTGTTATCTTGCTCAGCTGAGGGGACAGAGACTGGGCTCAGTTGGAACTAGTCCTGGTTAATTAGTACCAATCCTGGATCATCCCAGAAGAAACAGGAGCCAACAGAGAATGTGATTCCTTTCACATGATCACAATGGAAATTCTTTTTCAGAGGTTGATCAATAAGAGTTGGTAATGAAAAAAAAAGTGGGGGGGGGAGCACTCCAAATTCTACCACCCAGTAATTAAGATAAATTAATACAGCAATTGAGAATATTGTGATTATGTAAATCAACTGGGTTGTGATTGATATTTTTTAGGCACCGTATCACTTCTAGGCATTGTCAAAAATTACTCCCTCAAATAAACCTTGGATCCTTTCCATTTACACAAAATTAAAACTGGCATTCAGGCTATGTCCAATGGCAAGGCATGGTGCAATGAAAGAATGGAACTTCCTTTCGACTAAAGCGCCTGGACTTAAAGTTGTCATGGATTTTTGGAAGATTCGGTAGCTGCTTTATCTCCTATCTTAACTGGGAACAAATTTTAAAAGAGAAAGTTTTGGTTTAAATCTTATTCCTACTTCCAACTGGAGGGGGCCCATGGAACCAATCGCTTAACTGAGATTTAAATAAATTCCATTGATTCAGTGGACCTACTCTAGCTGGGACCAGCAGCTGGATTGGGTCTTTGAGTGTTTGAAAGAAGCCCTTCTTCACACATTAATTATACTCCATTCCAATCAGTATTTCCTCCAATCATGTCAAGTGGCATATCAGGGATGTAGCTATTGGGAGAAGAGGCAAAATTAATACATTGCCACGTAAAATAAGAATTCTTCCCCTTCCCAACAAAATTTTCCTTCCCTTCCCAAATTCTAGCATTGTAGTGATTTTAAAACTTCTGTTGAGCCTTGAGAAATACAGTTTAGGAATCCAAAGAAAAGAGGCAGACAAAATTACCAAGGGAATGGGAAGGTAGCAAATATAAGAGTTCTAGGTGTTGTAGACAAAAGTCTATTAAGGAAAATTTTATCTAGCTCAAATTGAGAGGGGGTTGGCTACAAGGACCCTGCGAGACCATCTCCCACATGTATACCAAGATTTGGGGGATCTAAGAATTGATGCAGAGACAGAATTCTCCAATTAAAGTATTATTGATTAAAGGGAAAAATCACACAGCAATTCACATATACACATGAACTCATTCAAGGCTCAGGAAGTCAGGGGTTAGCTTGGAAAAGATGTTGAGGCAAAACTACGGGGGATACTTACTACAGATGAGGCTTTCTCCAGGATCCAACTGGATGATGTGGAGTGAGACATAACCATTTTGAGAGCGTGAGTTTGAACGGAGGTGCCGGTAACTAGACTAAAGAGCACAGTGATGTAGTGTTCCAAGAACTCTAAACGAGTGACATTGAAGGGGGAAATTCAGGGATTTTTAAGGCTAAAACTAGCTACAGGGCAAAGGTGTGAGATTGCATGGGTGAGGTAATCCGGTCTGGCAATATTCAAGGTGAATGGGAGAGGATTAAGTCATTAGCTGGCCCATCAGGTGAGACATCTAGGCCATTATCGCCCATTCTGATTATGGAGGTGATGATGGTCCATTTGCAAGTCCCACACTATCTGCCTGGCTTTGGGATGGGTTTTTTCCCCAGTCTTCCACGTGACCTTTTTATGACCTGCCTGTCATCACCCAGGTGGCACTTGGGGTCCGTTGCAGTGTACATCATGTGGAATTCATACACACACCAACATTCAGAAAAATGCACTTGGGTAACAGTGGGAACAATTTTTCAATATCTTAGTAAAATTTCATTTGTGGGGTGGAATTCTTTTTGGGGAAAGAACAATGCCCTCATTTTGCTTCCACTCTAAGCTTCTCGTTTGTATACTTGCATCCATCACTGCCTCACTCCATGATTTTATCCTTACTATAGCCCTATGAAGTCTAAAAGGGTGAGTGAGAGTGAGAGTGAGAAGGACTAGCCCATGGTTACTCCTTGAGCTTTATACCTGAATGGGATCTAAACTTGGGAAGGCAGCCTTGACCAACACTCTAACCACTGCAGCACACACATGTATTCATATACACTTCATCTGCTCACACTTTTGGTTGATCTTGGAACCATGCAAACAACTATTGTTAACTGTTTCCCAGGAGACAATATGTGCACACAGACACACACACACACAGCAA
Source organism: Phrynosoma blainvillii (assembly GCA_026167975.1). Classification (NCBI taxonomy): domain Eukaryota; kingdom Metazoa; phylum Chordata; class Lepidosauria; order Squamata; family Phrynosomatidae; genus Phrynosoma; species Phrynosoma blainvillii. Next base: position 271,959,117 of record JANUYF010000002.1, read on the forward strand.
TTCCTTTTTCAAAATCACTATTAGCTTCTAGGGGATGATAAAATCCCAGTCACTGCTTTCAGTCTCCATCCTACACTTCGGTCCAATGCTCCACCTTCCAGTGTATGCCAGTTGAGATGAGAGGTCCCAGTGAAACTTTTCATTTTCTCTCCCCACAACAAGAACCTCAGCATAACTGTCAAATTTTAACAACTGGTTCAGGCAAACTGGTGTGAACTAACTGAGTGGCACCCATCATCAACACCACACCCACCCATATTGAAAAACAATGTTTTAGCAAAGGAGCATAGAAGGTTCTTTTTTCATGGACAGGCTCAGGCCCTACTGACCCAATGAATTAACTCAAGTCTCTTTCCTTCTTGTCTGAATGGGGACGATTTCTCCCCTCATTGCCCCATCATTGCCAGTGACTGCCCTGGCATGCGTAATACATTTTAAAAGACAGAGGTGGTGCTTCTTTCTTGTTTGTGCAGCCCAGTTAACTCTCTGCTTCTCCCCATCCACTCCATCAGACCAGATTAATAAGAATTCTCATGGTAGGTCAAACCTGAGACAAAGTACTTGATGGTTTCTTTTTAAGTGCAGCAATTCGATTACAGATACTGCACTTTGCCTGCTTTCCATCTCCTCTCCCTTTGCAAAGGCTAAAAATATCACCATCGCTGAAGAGAGGGACTTTTGATCAGAGTGCTTTGTGCTGTTTTGAATAGGCTGAATTTAACTGGTTTAGCTGTCACAAAAGGATGCAAAATACCAACCTAGTTATCTCCAAATGCACGGCTGGACCAAATGACTGGAAGAGACTTGATTGGGGGAGCCACAATATGGATTACAGTGTCCCATGTACAGGAAAGCAATTAATGCATGCCGTTAAGAGCCTGGAAGGGGCTTACTGGGAGGGAAGCAAGGGAGATTATACATTTGTAAAGGAAGTCTTTGCTATCCATGGTAGACACCAATTAATTCATTCTGAACACCATCATTAATAACGTTCTACAGAAACAAACACAATCTAGGGGTCAAATGCTAATTAGAGGGAAGGATGAAAAATGATCCAAAAGCTTACCTCTGCACACCACATGGATGAATCCTAGGGTGGGATCCTCCAATTCAGCAATGATTTATCATATTTTCATACTGAAATGTGGGTGCTGGTTTTAGCATTTGACTCCCCTGAAAATGGGCATTTGATTAGAAGCGAGTGTGGTGTAGCGGTTGAGTGTTGAACTACAACCCTGGAGATCAGTGTTCAATTCTCCACTTGAGCATAAAAACCCACTGGATTTCTTGGGCAAGTCACACTCTCTGAGCCTTAGAGCAGGGGTAGGCAACCTTTCCCCTTTAAGGGCCAAGGTACTTCAGCTCCCAGAATCCCAGGAGCTACTGGCCAACATGGGACTATTGGCCAACATGGCTGAGGCTTCTGGGAACTGAAGTCCCTCGGCCCTTAAAGGGGAAAGGTTGCCTACCCCTGCCTTAGAGGATGGCAATGGCAAACCCCCTCTGAAGAAACATGCCAAGATAGGTGATAGGTTTGCCTTAGAGTCGCCATAAGTAAAAAATGACTTGGAGGCACACCACCACCACCACCACAAAAACAACAACAACAAATGGCATGTAAAAATAGTGCCGAGACCCTGGTCTAAAGCTACACAGAAAGTCAGGACAAAACTATCACTCCTTTAAATTATACTTAATACATTATTTCTGACCAGTTGTAAGTGACTCCATAATGTGCATCACAAATGTATACAATAATGAAATGGGAGTGAATGAAACTGTGAGACTAAAATTTAGAAGTTGTGGGGAGGAGTGTTTATCCTGATTTAGCCATGATTAAGACAGAACCATCAAAATCAATAAGCCAATTTAATCATATCACTAAATAGAATTAATTTTAGTGGGTCCCCTGTAGGCCTGAATAATAAAGCTGAATCTGCACTGCAGAAATAATAAAGCTTGACACCTCTTTAACTGCTATGACTCAATGCTATGGGATTCTGGGATTTATAGTTTTGTGGGGCTTCTCTGTCAAAGAGCTCTGTATCCACAATAAGCTGCAAATTCCAAGATTCCATAGGATGTGGCCATGACAGTTAATGTGGTGTCAAATTGCATTATTTCTGCAGTGCAGATTCAGCCTAAATCTGGATCCATTGCAGGGACTCTGTAGACATGTGAAGAACATTTCTTTGGGCATTTGAGGAATATCAGTAAGGTTGGGAGAAAAGCATTTATTTTAAAATTTTAAAAGTGCACATTGACTAAGAGGAAAAAGATATTTAATATTTTTCTTTTGAGAAAAATAGCCTGCTTGTCCTTCCATGCTTGCTTTCCATTCCCAGCTTGCTATAGAGGCACCTCGTTGACACAAAATTCATGAAGAAATGGTGACATCTAGTGGGCTAGGTTTGCATATGACTCTGCCATGAATTGATTCCAGATATTGCTGCATTATGTTTTTTTCAGTAAGAAAAAACACGGACAGTAATACTTTTGTTCAGTTTTTGAGGTGCCTCAAGACTCGTTGCTTTGCTTTTCTTAGTAAAGAGAATCTCATCTTTCATTTTAGTGTTCTTTCTGTTCGCATGAGCAAAGTTGGCAAAGGAAGTTTATCAACTGAGTTGATACACAGAGTTCAGCATCTGGTGCTGAGATGGTCATATGACAATGTTTAAACCACATGTCCAGCTCACACCCTGAGCTATGCTGTGAAAGGGGGATCCAGTCAACTGAATCAGGCAGTTACCAAAGAAATCAAAGCCAAAAGGAAGGCACAGCAGCTACAAAAATAACTTTAATGCATACCACACTTTGCAGAGATCCAAACCAGCACACATTCTCCTCACCTTGCTAACTTGCTTGCGTACATTTGGAATGTTATTGCTACAAAGCAGCATACCATTGATCAGCTTTCATACTGCATTGGATTTATCTCATGCTTAGCCACAATCTTGTGGGCACTGTTATTGTCAGTGAAGATAGTCCTACAGCACAACTAAGACCCCATGGCATTACAATAGCTCAGTATGTTTAGGTGCAGTTGCCAAAAATCATGAATCCAATTAATTGACAGGTTTCATTTGTACATGCAGATAGGGACACACTTTTTGTTGTGTAAGGGTGGATTGCTGCCACTATGATCTGGCAAAGCTCACCAACTTCTTACAAGGGCAAGTGGACAGTGGAAGCAAGGCAAGATATTTCACTTTCCATTCAATGGGGAGCACATTAGGGATGGATAAAATATTTGTAATTAATTTTACCCAGGTCAAAAAACAGGTTTCCCAAAAATCAAGAAGCCCCATTGGAAAGAAAACAGATTGGTGAGAATTTTGCATATTTTTTCCTAATATTCACATGTCCCAAAGTGTTGTAGAATTTTTTTTTTCTGGGGAGAATATGTGGGTCCCCCCCCTGTGAAAACATACCACTTGGACAAACTTGGATAGTTTGCCATTCTAGATCAACTGTTGCTGGATGTGCAGCTCTCATACTTTGTGTATGTGTGTGTGGCAAAAACAAATGCAGAATCAACAAACAAAGCAGGAAACAAAGCAGAATCAACAATTGTAGGAAAATTTGGACTAGGATCAAGAAATGAATCAGAGAGTGATTGAATTTTGTGAAGCCAACCATTATTCATTGCAAACCCATTTTTCAAGCAATCCAAGCAGTGACTATACATGGGTATCACCTGATGGACAATACAGAAATCAAATAGACTTCATAACTGGAAACAGAAGATGAAGAAGCTGAATTCTTTCTGCACAGACAAGACAAGGAGCAGATTGTAGCAAAGACCATGAACTGCTAATATAAAAAAATAGAGTAAAGCTAATGAATATCACTAAAACAGCCTTCATGCCAAAATACAACCTGAAAAACATCGCTATTTAAAGATAATGTAAAAAATATATATTAGAATTGGAACCAGAAGAATTCTGGATTGAAGCCAGGAACAACATCAAGTTGGAATGCAAAAAGACATTATCTGCAGCCAAAAACAAAGAAAAGCCTCAATGAATATAGATTAAACTGTTCAAGCAATTAAGGACAGACAAGAAGCAAAAGGAAAAGGTGACAGAAATAGGGTGACAATGCTAAATACAACTTTTTCAGTGACTTTTGTGCATGAACAAAGAGAACTACTTTAATAATCATTGGAGAAAAATAGAAATGACAAAAAGGAAAAAAGGAACAAGAGACCTCTTCCACAAGATCTGAGAAATCAAAGGGAAATTTAAAGCAAGAATGGAAATACCCTACGACAAGCAGGAAACACATTAAATGACCAAGTAGAAATAAAAAGCTGATGGACAGAGCAAATCAAGTTTGAATTCTCCCTCTAAGCCAAGATGACTAAATTGATGACTTTCATACTTAGGATACATCACGAGAAGACATGACTCACTAGAAAAGATCATAATGTCTAGTAAGATAGAAGGCAGCAGGAAAAACACATTCCAGTTGGATAGCCTCAATAAAGGAAGCCACAGTCCCAAGTCTGCAAGACCTGGGTCAGGCTGAAGACAGAATGACTTGGAAGTCTCTCATTCATAGGGTCACCATAAGTCGAAGCTGACTGGATGGCAGTTAACAACAACAAATGCCTTGAATGTGCACCAGACAAGACTGCTAAAAATTATTTGTTAGTTCCTAGCATGTGTCAGAAACAAAGATGTGTCAAAGAGGTCTGGGATATATGGTTGTGGTAGGCTGTAGTACAAAACTACCTAAGCAGTGAAGCTACAAACTCCTGTAACTGTTAAAATAAGAACTACGCAAGATGTAGCATTCTCTGTTACATTACATTGTTTATAAAAAAGACATAGCTGTGTTAGTCTGTATCAGCATGCAAAGGAATCTTGGAACATCTTTAAGACTAACTGGGGGGAAAAGGTCAGTTATGGCCAAATTGTTGAAAAGGGGATTAATTACAAACAATTCACTAATTGTAGGTAGTCATTCCAAGCTTTGGAATATATGTAGCAGGGCAGGAATACATACATACAACACTTGAGATGCACCTACATTGCAGCACATTTAGTGTGTCTATAATTCACTTCTTGTTGGAAAGCCTAGGCACTGCTACCTGCTGCTCATATACTCATATGGTTGTAGAAATAATGCAGTTTGACACCACTTTGACTGCCATGGCTCCATCTGACAGAATCCTGGGATTTTGTAGTTTTGGGAGACACCAATACTCTTTGGCAGAGAAGGCTAAAACTACAAATCCCAGGATGCCATAGGTTGGGGCTACAACATTTAATGTGGCACCAAACTTCATTATTTCTACAGTGTAGATGCACCCATAGAATTGCACTCTGAGTGCAAAAGATGAGTTTTATTATCACAACACAGGATTAACATGATTGCTGTCAGAGTATGGAAACTGATCAAATTTGTTTAAGTATTTTTTTAAAAAAAAAACAGCATATGTTTAGGGGTTTTATTTTTTAAAGAATGAAGTATCAAACCTTTATGAATTAGAGACAGTGGTATAGAACATTTTACTTCAGTGTGTGTTTGTGGAAGACTGCTGTTTAAACATTCATAGTGGAATAAAAGGCTTCATCTCCATTTTGATGTCAGACTGAATTCCAAGTTACTAACACAAAACAAACCAACACACGAAACCCCATTACCTGCAATTGGGTGTAGTGGGTGGAGGGGTCATATCTCTAGGGCATAGTTTTAAAGCTTTCTGCCTCTTCAGAGATCAGTGAAGTAGCTGAATCATCTACATAGCTAACCAGGTAGACACTGGAGAATATGGTGCTCCAACCATATGAGTATATGAGCAGCAGGTAGCAGTGCCTTGGCTTTCCAACAAGAAGTGAATTATAGACACACTAAATGTGCTGCAATGAGAATAATGTCCCTTGTCACTTTAAAAAGTGGCTCATTTGTAACACCAGCTAGGAAGCAGAGAGTGAATAATAAGTAGACAATCCACTTCATTTTATTCCTCGGATCAGAAGTGTGTGCGTATTTGTATGGGGAGGGGGGGGGAATTCTTTCCTTTGGCTATTCCTTCAGCAGAGGTAGGTAAACTGGCAATGCAGCATTTTCTAAAATAGTAGCAACAGGTCCACTTAATAGGCATGATCCAAACCTCATTTTCTACCTATTGATTTTATTATATGGTATTCAACATTAATTCTCCATGTGGTTCAACTGAAGGGTAAGTTCCAGTGTAGGGACCTGCCTACACCAGTACAACATATCTGGTTGCCAAGGCCTATTCTGTGGCGTTCCTACCCTTCAGGAATACCCAGGGTCTCTCCTTATTTATAGAACAGATTGCAAAGTCCTGGATGTTTCAGTTTGCTTTTAGCTAAATAGATGTTGCTCTTCTGTTTGTACACTGGATGTGTTATCGTCCCTGTTACTTTAAATAAATATTTTATGCTGCTGTTTTATAGTTTTATATTTAACAGTTTTAATTGTAGCATGTAAACCAGCATGGTTAGTGCCACTCTATTTTGCTTTGGTCAGATCTCACCCGGAATACTGTGTCCCATTCTGGGCATCACAATTCAAGAGGGATATTGACAAGTTGGACCATATCTAGAGGGGGGCAGCCAACATGGTGAAAAGTCTGGAAACCATGCCCTATAAGGAGCAGCTTAGGAAGCTGGGTATGTTTAGCTTGGAGAAGAAAGGTTAAGGGGTGACATGATAGCCATGTTTATATATTTGAAGGGATGTCTTATTGAGCATGGAACAATTTTGTTTTCTGCTGCTCCAGAGAATAAGATATGGAGCAATGGATTCAACCTACAGGAAAAGAGATTCCACCTAAACATTAGGAAGAACTTTATGACTGTAAGAACTGATGGCAAGTGGTAATTCACACAGCAACCGCATGCAAGTGATTGTGGGAGAAAGGTTTACAAGGTCTTTCGCCTTTTGTGGTGCCTCACAAAACTATAAATACCAGGATTCTGTAGGAAGGAGCCATGGCAGTTAAAGTGGTATCAAACTGCATTATTTCTACCATGTAGACAGTGTTTCCCAAACTTTGATCCTCCAGATGTTTGGGACTTCAGCTCCCAGAGGCCCCAGCTAGCCTAGCCAACAGTCAGGAATTCCAGGAGCTGAAGTCCAAAACATCTGGAGGACCAAAGTTTGGGAAACACTGGTGTAGATGCACCCTGTGAATCACTGTAGATCCAAAAGAACAACATCATTTCTATTTTCTCCACCTGTAGAACTGCAGCCTGGTGTTGACATCACCTTCTCCTCTCCCTGGATAGTAAATGGTCATGTCACTGACCACCACCCCCAGCTTTACATCTGTATAGAGCTACATGTACAGAACATCATGATGTGTATGATCTGATTTAGGATCTCAGCCATAGAGTTTTAAATGAAGTCTTATCATTAGTCATTACATCATTTAACAAATAATGAGTTGTATTGCTCGTTATTTGAAAATAAATACACAGCAAGACAGAATAGAGAATGGCATAAAACTTTAAAAAATCCTACAAAACACCTCTTAAACTACTTAAAAATGGCTATAAAAGATAAATTTATTAACTCAGAAATATGACTCATTACACCAAAAAAAATAGCTGCTGTCCCACTTGTTACTTTTAGGACTCTTTCACATGGCACTTTAACTCCTGTTGTTACTCCACACAGTAGCCCTCCTTCACCCTTAGCCAATCTTTGATATCAATTTATTATTAAAAGGGATGTTTTGGTCACGTAGCCACTGAGGGTGCTCCAATGTGAGGACAACAGCCTGCTCAAATAAGGAGATCCAGTGGGCTCAGCTTGGAAGCTCTTGCACATGTAGACAGGATAGGTCCATTGAGGCTGGAATCTGCACATTCCCTTCATGTAGGAGTGTGATGGTGGGTGATGCACTGGTACTTGCCAAAAGATTGGGAATCAAAGGGCACTTCCCTTTGGAGATGACACCTCTTTGTGTAACACATTTGTGCAAGACACATCTGTGTGTAAGAGACTGCCCTGCTATTTCCACACACTACTGGCCATTCTTCTCCCTGGAAAAATCCATACAAATACCTAAGAAACTGCCCCAGGACATATTTCATCCTTTATACATGCCCCTTTGGGGCAGTCCCAACTTGGTCTTGGTTGAGTTCAGCAATACTGGACTGGACTGGAGCTCCATGACCGAATCCAGTAAAGTATTGCCCTTTACTAAACCTTCTGAAATTGCTATCAGTTTCCACTTCTACACAGTTAATCTTTGTACGTGTGTGTGTGTGTGTGTGTGTCTTTGAGTGATTTCCCTTTGCTGTTATAAATAAAACTAAGCTGGTTTGGAACCTTCAGTCTGAAGGTCTATGGTTTGGAACCGTTATACATTGGCTAGACCCTGGCTTTTAAAAGATTACCTGAAGCCCTCTCACTGCTTCTTATTGAGCTAATTCCCCTATTGAATACAATTATGGGTTCCCTCATGGGACCCTTGCATTTTGGGTAAAACTGTGGCTGCCTCCTATGGAATTCTGGGTTTTGTAGTTTGCTCAGTGGCAGCAGAGGAGAGTCCCTTGGCTGAGGGTTCTTAAGGCCTTTACCCTGATCTTCAAGGATACCATAGCATGGAACCATGGTAGCTAAAGTGGAACTATTGCACTATGATTGTATAATGTGGAAGGGCCCTTAGTTACACCTTCAAACAAAGTGTGGGGGGGAGATGAAGATGTTATAAGTGACCTGTCATGACTGAATTGTGCACCTAGCAGAATCTTCATTGCTCATATCACAAGGCTTACACCCTGCTATCAGGAAAAAAGAAGACTCTTGTAGCAAAACCTAAACGTTTTGGAAATGTTCCTTAATGCAGGCCCAGATGCTAGGGCTTCCTTTGGGTAACCTTTCATTTTATATCCATACTCATTAACTTTACCCAGGAAAGAGGTATGAACTAATGTCTTAAGGGGATGGGAGGGAATGGGAGGAGGGATTGGGATATTGGATTGTTTTAACTGCATTGTCTTAACCGTTGTAAGCCGCCCCGATTGCGACGCAGAGGGGCGGGGTAGAAATAAAACTTATTATTATTATTATTATTATAATGCTCTGTTGTATAAAGCAGTGAACAGAGAAGTAACAATGCTGAGACCATGACTGTTTCCAAAGGGCTCCAGGGGTTACATGTCCAGTTACTTAGACACGTGTATCTCAGCCACAGTCCTGATGCATCCTAGTGAGTGGCTGTCCATGAGTGGTGGAACAGGAAATACATTTTCCCATTTTTATCTCGATGCACTTACAACTCACTCAGTTGCAGAAACTCTTCTCATTTTTGCAATATAGTTTTAGTAGTGGGCTACCCTGAAAATCTCTGTAACCCATTCTAATATATTTATTGAATGGTTTGAATTTGCAGATATCAAAATGAAAAGATTGTATCATATCAATAGTTTGAAACAATGCTCCAGTCTTACAGCGCTTACAATATTGAAATGTCCCTTACAAGAGTTCCCTAGATAAGCCAGTCAACTTGCCCCAGCACCTACATATGTTTCTAGAGGAAGAAAAAGGACAAGCCTTATTTCCTGCATGTTAAATGATCCAAATAATCTAAAACAGCTTCCAGTTGCTTCTTTTCCCCCACTGGGCTCAAACCTGACACACAGCAACAAAAAGATGCAATAATATAATATAAAAAGTCTCTGCTGAGATGGAGCTAACTAAACCTCACAGTCAAATGATGTTCAATGGTTGTCATTTTAGAGAGTTTGTGCAATAACACTACCCTGTCATTAAATCTCCTAATTGTTGAGGCAATTTTCTGCAAAGTCAAAATGCGATTTGCACCTGTAGCACACGGTGTAGAGCTTTGCCATTATTTTTGACATGATTACAGTTACGCTGTGGCCTATGTTCACATTAGCATCAAAATTAGGGAATCATTCAGTCCCTCTGTTCCTTCTTAATAAACGTCTAGAACTGACTTACCAAATTACTGGTTTTATTTGAGTTTTCTCAACTGAGAACCAGGCACAGTATATATATATATATATATTTGTTTGTACATCATTTATGGAAGAATCGTTTTAATTACTCCACAGGACTGCTAGGGCTGGCTATTAGACTTGCTAATAAGCTGCCAGCTAGGTGCTCCCACTGGGGGGCCTGTCAATCAAAGCTGTAGCAGTTATATAGCAAAGAGAAGGTCTGGCTAAATCCACATGTACAGTATTGAGGCTCCTTGCGGAGGCTGTATATTACAGGTGGAATGACAGATTTGCTTCAACCACAGAGGGCTTAAAAAGAAAGAAAGAGACGGAAAGACAGACAGACAAAACGGAGCAAGAAGGGATTGAGTCCTATTGGCGTGCATCGAGAACAACTGGCACTTGCTGGAGAGAAATCGGCTTTTTGCACCATGAACACTTCCATGGCTCAACCACTCCATTATGCAGGAGGCTATGAACCTCAGGATTCCAAAGAGTGGAAGGTGGCAATCCCAGCCTTCTTGGGAGTGATCTGCCTGGCTGGCTTTGCAGGAAATGTGTGCGTCATTGGGATCCTACTGTACAACTCCAAGAAAGGGAAACCTTCTATGATTCACTCTTTGATCCTCAACCTCAGCTTCGCGGACCTTCTCCTCACCCTTTTTGTTGTGCCCATCAGGGCAGCTGCTTACTCTAAGGGAGCCTGGCATCTGGGCTGGTTTCTTTGCAAAACCTCTGACTGGTTCCAAAATGCTTGCATGACAGCCAAGAGCTTGACCATTGCTGTGGTAGCCAAGACTTGCTTCATGTACGCCAATGACCCGGCTAAGCAGGTGACTATTAAGTGGCACACCATCTGTGCAGTGCTGCTGGTGATTTGGCTGGTGGCCTTGGGGATCCCGTTGCCCTTGTGGTTCTTTAGCAGCCTCCGGGAGCCAGAGGGAGGTTCTGCTGTGTGCATCATGGTGATCCCATCTCATGCTCATGAGTTTATGTCAGCTTTTGTCAAGCTCTATCCCCTGGTAGTATTTTGTGCACCCCTCACTTTTGCTTTCTTTTATTTCTGGAGAGCTTATGGCAGGTGCCAGCGAAGGGGGACCAAGACTCAGAACCTGAGGAACCAAATCCGATCCAGATGTCTAACCATGATGCTTCTGAGTGTTACTCTCACCTCCACTTTCATGTGGCTTCCCAACTGGATATCTTGGTTGTGGCTCTGGCACCAGATGAAGGATGGGCCCGCTCCTCCACAAGGGTTCCTGGCCACTACCCAAGTCTTGATGTTTGCCATCTCTTCAGCCAATCCTCTCATCTTTGTACTTATGTCTGAAGAGTTCAGAGAGGGCTTTAAAGGCTTATGGAAAAGGCTTACACTGAAAAAGCCTCTGCCTACCTCAGAGGATCAGGAGGAAACAGCAGCTGACAATAACTCAGAGGAAGTACCAGATTCTACTCCTTCACCAAAGGCAATGACTCCTGATCAAGAGAAACAGCCCCCTCCTGTAGCCCATAGCTCAGAAAGCATAGAAATAAAGAAGGAGATGCCTATTTTGCCAGATGTAGAGCAATTCTGGCATGATAGGGAAGCAGTCCCTGATGCTCAAGACAATGATCCTATTCCTTGGGAACGTGAAGGACAAGAGACAGTAGGTTGTGATCAGCAAAAGTGAAGTTAGAAAACTGAATGGGCAAATAAGATAATTTAAAAAAAAAAAGCAAACAAAATCATTGGGTTGGGTCCAGGCTTAGGCATGCCTATGACAGGCCCATTTAAATGAATGGGACTTAGGCTAGTCAGTTGTAAGCATACAAGAGCCTGGATCCAAACTCAGAATAATTTTGTTGCTTATTTGGGGTATGTATAGCACTGCTGTATTGACTACTATAGTTTTACTTTTGCATGTGTTCATTAGTGCCTAAGACTTGTCAATTCTTGGAAAATTCACGCTATGTATAAATGCAGCAATCCTTCCAGTTACTGTTTCTATGGTTTTATTATTCAGCTTATTTAAAAAGTAATATTATGCACTTTCAGGTGAAGGATTTAAGTTAAAAATTTCAGAAGGGGAAAAAGCTTTCCATTGGTGACATCTGTAGAGTAGTATTGCTTTATTAAGTGAATTGAAACTGCATGGTCTGACTATAAAGCTAAAGGAGTTCATTGCCCATTTGTAATACACATAAAGTAGGCTTTTGTGCACTTTAGGTGACACGTTAGGTCAAGCTGGTTTTGTTAAGTTCCACAAAAGTGCAGAGCAAATGTGTAATTTTGTTTTGTTTTACAAGTGATAGTACACGTTACAGGTGTTCTTGTTATTACTGCATATGTATTAAATGTGCTCAAAGCAAAAGCAGACCTGTTTCCTGAATAATTGATCAGTCTTATTAGTGTGCTAGCTTCCATGAATGATGGAGTGGGCTTTCTATTTTAGGTACCATATCGAAAGGCAGATGTGAAGAAATGTTCTACCTTTGTTTCTTTGGACATTTATTACTAGCAACCAGGCGAGGTTTGAACAAGAGTTGAAGCAGATGTATCATTTCAAGTCACGTCAACTGTACAAGGATTTCACATTATGTAACTGAACCTTTTTCATAACCACATATGATATACCGTAGCTATATATCTAGAACCTGGATATGTCTAGATTGTTATAGTGTTTGCTGTTCATGTTAGTACAAGGATTTTAAAAAAGCAAGTGAGCTTCTGACTAAGGGTGTACCTACACTGTAGAAACAATGCAGTTTGACACCACTTTAACTGTCATGGCTCCATCCTACAGAATCCTGGGATTTGTAATTTTGTGAGACTCCAGCACTCTATGGCAGTGGCAGCTAAACATGTAAAACTACAGATCTCAGGATTCCATAGGATGGAGCTACAGCACTTAAAGTGGTGTCAAACTGCATTGTTTCTATTGTGTAGATTCATCCCAAATAATATAAAATCCACCATCAATGATGTATCTCAGTTAGAAATAATGGAATATTTCCTTTCTCTGATTATCTGTTGGCAATGTGCAAAGCAGACTTACTTTTATTCCAATATCATATGACAGAGGGATACAAGAAGCTGCCATAGGAAATCAGATCATTGATCCATCTAGGTCAGTATTGTCAACATTGGCAGGCATTTGCCAAAGGATTCAGACTGGATTTTTCCTACCCAAAGGGGGGGGATACAAATTATTATTATTATTATTACCCCTATCTGGAGAAGTTGGAGCTTAAACCTCTGCATGAAAAGCTCTGCTACTGAACTACAGCTCATATATAAAACAAACCCTGCATTTTAAAGGGAGAAAAGTCACTTGGTGATATTTAGTGATATTTTCTGAGTTTCAGGTGCAAGAGTGCATGCATACAGCAAAACATGGGCTTACTTATTATTCATATCATGCAGGTTATAGAATTTAACTTTTATAAGCCACACTGGAATGAACAGGACACACATTTTCTTGGAAATAGTTTCAGTAGATTCTGCTAACAGACAGGTCAAAGGCAGATAATTTTTTGTTAACATTTCCTTTCTTCACGTATTTGTGGATTGGGTCATGAGCAGACAGTGACTGACTGGGGAAGGATTGTTGGTGTTGGGGTGAATACCGGAATGAAAATGTTTATCATGAGTGTGGCAGCTGTGAAAATGGCAAATTCTGTGTTAGGTGCCACAAGAGAAGATAATAAAAAATAAAACTGCCAGTCACAAAGTACACTTAAAGAAATCTATGGTGTGACTACATATAGAACACCTTGTACAGTTCTGGTCACCGGAACAAGAAACAAATACTTTAGCATTGGAGGGTCTGGAGGAACAACCTTCCAAAAAAGTTATGACAGGGTTTTCTAGATTAGGAAAATAAAGTAGGTGGGAAATTATACATATACGGAGATTTTCCCCCCTTTCCCTCTCAAATATTACAACTTGGGATCATTCACTGAAGCTGAGTGTTGAAAGATTCAGGAAGACCAAGGGGAATAGTTCTTTATACAGCATAAGGCTGAACTATTGAACTTGTTAACACAAGAAAGAGAGATGGATGTTAGGTTGGACAGCTTCAGACAAATTCATGGAAGACAAACTACTCATGTGATGACTATACGGTAACTCCACTTTTGGAAGCAGCATGCTTCTCATTGCCAATTGCTAAAGAACAAGGATGAATTGCACTGGCCATTCCATAGCCCTCTGACTGGCCACTTTGGGAAAGGCTTTTGGCTTGGTCCAATGTGGCTCTTTGCATATCACCCCAAGCAGTCCAAGAAGGTGCGGTCTTAGATTGTTAACAAGAGAGGACAAAAGAGATTAACAGTTGTAGATATCAAGAATTACACCTTCGACAACATTGCAAAGTATCCCAGGAGGCAGCTCTTGGATCACACATTTCTTCCTTTTTGTCTCTAAAGCTACCATTATCTTAAGCAGCATATCAGTGTGCTTCATAAAGGCTCCGGTGTGTAAATACACACTTATTTGGTTGCTTTTTCATGGAAAATCATTTGTCCATTAGTAGCCCATGACAGTTACTAGTTTGATTTTATTTGCACTTAATACTATTTGATAAACACCTTGAGTTTTAAGATGCTTAAAGAGCAAGTTGTTTCTGCAACACCTTGAAATGAATTATTTGAGTGAACACTACATTTAACAGAACCAAATGTCAGTATATTGTCCTGCTTCATTTCGCTCCTTTTAAGGCAAAAAAATGGCCAAGTCTTTAGTTAGACTTTTTAATAATATGACATTAAGTACATCCCAGATCAGAATCCTGTTCCAGAATGCTGGTAGCCATTGCCAGTATAGTATTTAGCATCTTTAGCATGGTTCTTGAGCTTACATACAGTGAACATCCCATTTGTCCTTAGGTTCTAAGATCAATACAGTTGGACTATGAGGAAGTTGTATGAACAATCTAGTTTTTTTGGGGGGCGGGGGGAATTGCAAGTATATGTAGAACCCATGTCAAAAATTTTAGAAATTTTTCTGAGATCTTCAGTAAAAAATAATCCTATAGAACTCATTTATTTTTACAAGAAGGGTGATCCATGCACGTGTTCATTATGCTGCTTTTTTTCCCCTCAAAAAAAGAAGACTTTTTGGGAAAGTGCTCAGTAGTGCTTACAACTAAATGATGTATGGTTTGCAACTTAAAAGTCCCAGCAACAGCAAGATTTAAACACAAATGAAAACAAAAACACCCAAGTGCAGCAAATAAAACTAATCATAACTGACTGAGGCATAACATAAATGATACTGATTAAGGCAAAGGCTTGCAGGAATTAAAACTGTTTTCAGTTGGAATCAAAATGTCACTAGAGAGCAACTTAGGTAGATATCTAAGGAATGCAATTTGCAGAGCCTGCATGCTGCAACAAAGAAGAGTCTTTCATCCCATGTACCAATTGCTCCTCTGATGGAAGCCAAGATACACAAACCTGATGTAATCCTGATCACTTCCAGCTGACTTAACTGGACAGGCAAGAGCAGGAGAAGATAGTTCTTTAAGTAACCTAGTCACAAGCTGTTTAGGATTTTAAGGAAATTAACAGCATTTTAAATGAAGCAAGCAAAGTAAATGAAATTACATTCTTCACAAAACAAATGTATCAAGAAATTTAGCTAATATTTTGTACCAATTTAGTTTGTTTTCAAAAGAAGCCCCAGACAGTGCATAATAATTCATATATCTGAACTTAGCAAGGTATATTCAGTTGCCCCTCCGTTTTTGCGGACTTTGAGTCCGTGGTCTTGGTCCTTTGTGGATCAGCAAGCCCCATTGGTTAAAATGGCATGTGCAGGGCCGTGTGGCCATTCAAACCAATGGGGCTCAAATATGGAGGAGTGGATGTATTCCAAAGAAACAGACCCAGTTGACTTATGTTATGTAAACACATTTCTGGTTGCATCTGCAATCTAGGTGGCCAGAAGCAAACTGTCAAGGTCACTTGTTAGCATACCCTACATAGCCCCCGCCTTATATTTGGGGTTTCCATATTTTCATATCTGGAGCCAGATATGTTCTTAAGAGGTCACAACGACCTTTGGAACACCAGGAGACTTTCCCATGGGAAGAACATGTAGACCGAAGACATGTGAAGGACCCAGGTAATACCAAATAAAAGCTAAATGGGTTTGTTGATCACTCTGTCATCCCCCCAGACTCTCCGCATATTCTTTCACACTGAAGACAATCGCAAAGGTGGGTAAGCCAACACTTTCCACCTAACTCCTGCCATGCTCCCAACCAACTTCCCTATCTATCCATTTTGGGGTTGTCCTAAATCCAATTAGTACTTTTGTTACTCCAAAGTTACACCCATCAGTTGTTCTGGAATCTCATTGTTGATTTCCTGGGAAGATCATCAGACCATTGCAAGAAAGCACATAGCACCCCTCCAGGCTAGGACCTCAGATATAAATATCAGTCCCAAACTCTGTGCACAGTGCATACAGAGATTCCTCCAGTTACTATGTCACATTCAGACGTTATCTGAGCCATATACTTCTTTCTGTGGTTTCTTCTCCAGGACAGGTAGATATTACCCCTAAGTTTCCACTATCCAATTTCTATACCTCTATTTCAGTTAGCTCTGAATGGTGTGTCTTTGAATCATTATCATGTAATTGCATTTCTACCTACTCATTACTACTGATCTCATCCAGAACCTTGCCCTTGG
The DNA here is from genome assembly GCA_026167975.1 of Phrynosoma blainvillii. Classification (NCBI taxonomy): domain Eukaryota; kingdom Metazoa; phylum Chordata; class Lepidosauria; order Squamata; family Phrynosomatidae; genus Phrynosoma; species Phrynosoma blainvillii. The sequence continues at coordinate 271,975,745 of JANUYF010000002.1, forward strand.
ATGAAGTAGAGAACTAGGTTATCATCAGTTATCTCTGGATAATCTTGATGTACTTTCCCATGTAAATGTTAGTCACTATACGAGAAAAGATATGATCCTGAGGGAAACTATAGGTCAAAAAATTAAATACTGAGCAGGAACTGTGTAGCACACTGTTGAAGAAGTACAAGAATCGCCATGAAGCAAGACTCATGTGGGACATGGAGTCCAGAAAGGTAGGATGGTCAGTGGTATCTAAAGTCACTGAGAGATATAGCAGAACCAACAAGGATGCACCACCGCCAAGGTTGACCAAATAATACAAAATAAAAACCATCAACCTTCCATACAATCTTTTTAAATATTTGGAGCCACAACTAAATAGAGAGTTGCTGTAACAGATATTATCTGAAGTGCTAAGGCAAACAATTATCTCCCAGCATACATATCACTAAGACAAAATATGATTATTATCATTTTTAAATATATTATGATCTTAGCCTGCAGTTAACTGTGTTTGATTTTTGACCTTCATATTATCCTCTAGTTGCATCCTATAAATATTTGCCTAGAATCCCAATGAATTCAACATGACTTACCAATCATCCCCATATAAATTAATAAACCATTACTAAGCATGTACAATCCATATATAAAAAGGGTTGGTTTATTGTTGCTCAAATACGTAAACTGAACAATCCCAACATTTCAAAATTAAACTTTAGAAACACAAGTTTAACATTCAAAACAGGAATATAGTTTACAAGAAATACCCAGAAGGAAAATCCATATTCTAATCCAGAGTGGGGTAGAGATCACTGTATGGTAAATAAAAGTGTATTTTTACAATCGTGCTATCTGGAGGGGGGGATTTTTTTTCTTCCTGGTGCATTTCCAATTTACAGCAAAAACATTACCAGACTACTGGGCAAAGCAACTTGATTCTGCCTACTGGGAAAGAGGGGGAGAGGGGGGAATCAAAGCAGGCCTGTGAACAAGATCAAAAGGTGTTTATTTAATTTGGTCACTGCAAGGTTCATTCTCCACTCTTGCTGGATCTAACATTAATGGAGTTAGTCCTGATTTATACAGGAAAGGCCACACATGAATAGATAATTAGGCCCTATACATTTTCAGGTTCATGAAGTGGCCTAATCTTACTGCGGTCTTCAGCAGTCAATAGTTTAATCATCAGAGTGCCTGACCTTGGCTCTCCCATTAGGACATCTGTGGTTGTTGGAGGTTTTGTGTGTATATTTTAAGATCTTAACTTCAAACCACAAATATCAGTCATCCCAAAGCTTTCACACATAACACTGCTGAGAAGAACTCCAAATGCTACCAACATCCACACCTCGTACACAGATATTGTATTGTTCTAGAATCTAAAAATCACTGGAAATAGCTGCATGGTTAGAATATTTGTCAGTCATGCAACAGAGAAAAAGCATCAACAATGCAAATGTTCTCTCTGTACAGAGACTGCCTTATGTTCACAAATGCTGCTTTTCTCTCTGCTCCTTGGATGGTTTGCAATAGTTCACGGTAATGTATATGATTAAACCTGACAGATGGCTCATGCAATCTTCTTGACTTAACAGTTATTCTTGTTCAAGAGTACTTTGTAATTATTTTGTTGTTCGTCTTGTAGGCTCTGAAGCTGTGGGAGGTGGAGGGGGACCTCTGCGATCTAAGTCATCTACATAGGACACGATGAGTTTGCGTCTCTCCTCTGGTACACAATCAAGCACCAGATAACGCTTGTCATTCTGCAGTATCTTTTCTATATCCTTTAGGTGTTGGTCAGATTCTTGGATCAACTTTTTGGATCTGTAATTAAGTACAAGGTTTAGTGTTACTATATGAGTATTCCACAAGTAAGCTGGCATTGCAGTAACAAGTCCACTTCCCTAATAAGATCTTTCTTGACACAGCAATTAGCTAGGGCAAGTGCTCAAAAGAAGGGAGGGACTGGCCTTTCCTTTCATCTACAAGATTACTCCCTCAGATCAGGAGTCAGGCAAAATGGCAGGGATGTGTCAGTGCCAAAAATCTTGCCTGTGGTTTAACTGTCTGCAGGTAAACAGAACACCTCAGTCTCAAGGGATGCCAGAACCTTTTAAAATCAGTACTTGAGCTAAACTACCCAAATATAATATAAGAGAAAAAATTAACAATTTCAAACTGATTGCTTTAATGTTGAAGAAACTCTCTAAAAACAGAGTCCAATATTCCAGTGGCAGTCCAATACAATCACAGTATTAATCTGATCATTACATTAATTTGAGATAGCAATCTATTTCAATGGCAACAATAATCAGACTTCAATACAACAACAGACAGACAGAAGAGACATATAGGCTGGAGAATTCATCCCATCAGCTCTTGAAGAGACACCACTAGCCTGAGATAAATCTGCAGTTATATTGTCTTCTACACTCGTCCCTCCACATTCACTAGGGTTGGGGCACAGGACCCCTGTGAATGTGGAAAAACTGCAAATAACAAAAACACTATGTTTTTACCTGCGGGAACCCCTCTCTAGGAATCTGTGTCCTCCAGTGCAACTCTGTGCTCAACATCTGCCAGACACTGAGCACAGAATTGCACTGGAGGAGCTACAAATGTCTAGTGAAGTGTTCTTTCTAGGAATCTCTAGGTCCTTCAATGTGACTTTTGGTTAAAGTTGATTACAGAGTTGCTCTGGAGGACCTAGATATTACTAGAGAGAACATATTAATAAAACCAGTGAATAATCAAATCCGCAAAAGTCAAAGCCGCAAATGTGGCAGGACGAGTGTATATCTTTTAATTTTGATATTTTAATCTGCAGGAAATATGTTGGCAAGGCAGTGTGATATACACATGTGCTGTCAATAAACACATACATACTTTGCAAATACAAGAACTGTAAAGAAAAAGCAACCTATTAGATCAAAAGGGAGTCTACTAGGATCAAATTCTCTATGTAGATTTTTAGGACTACTGGTAAGCAAAACAATCAAAGCTTTGGTAAATAATCTAAATAACTATGAGGGGCATAGTGCTATTCCGTAACTCTTGTGTAAGAGCTAGACTTTTTATAGTGCAATAAATACCACACTGTATCAAGATTTGTGCAATGGTATGAAAAACTATGATGGTATGAGAAAATTCATGGGAACATTTCATAGCAATCCTAAAATTTCTACATTTTAAAAATCTACTAAAATAACAAAAGAAAGCTAATCAGATATTGGACAAAGAAAAAGAATCAGTAAGAAAAAGATGGAAGAAAAAAACACCAATCCCTGTGTTACATATGAATACATACCTGTATGTGATAAATTTGGTCTCTTTCAAAAGTGTTCTAAAATCTGCTTTGGCGGTAATATATTTGTCTCTGATGTACTCTTCAAATTCCCTTTGCTTTTTCTGCAGGAAAAGACGTACATTTGGAAATCTCATTATCATTACAACACTGATCTCATTTTTCTTGCATGTTACATATTCTCATTCAATAAAAGATCACTGCTGGAGCTGAGGTGGAGGATGGGGAAAGTTATGGCAAGTTTAATACAAAAAACAGTACAAAGTATCTTACCCTGTCACTGGAAGAGAATTTAATACATCTGGGATCTTCTTTAATTATTTTCTTAACTTCTTTCCATGTTGATGTTAAAGTAATCTTTTAAAACAGGAAGAGAGGAGAAATTGTATTGGTTGTTAGCTATTCCATGCTAACAATGAATGACAGCCTGAAGCATCTGCAGTATCTAATGAATGAAATACAAGGGATGGGTCTTGAGCTAAAACAGGGTGATTTCAAAAAGAATGGTACAAAGCCAAAAATAACAGTTTTATTTTGGCATCATGCTTTTTGAACCACCCAGCATATGGTCAAGCATGGTCTCATCTATAGTGACTCAAGATTGAAAAGAAGTATTTAAAAACTCTGATGCAGAACTGCTGAAGTCCTTATATCCAGATGTATGGAGTGAGGATGTGAGGATTCATGCTGTGCACACATTTTATATTGCTATCCCATAACGCAGTAAGACAATTCTCTTTTCTTCCTTCATTATGATGGTAAAAACAATTACCGTATTTTTCGCCCTATAGGGCGCTCCGGCATATTGGGCGCACCCAATTTTTAAGGGGGAAAATCCAAGAAAAAAGGATTCCTCCCTTTAGCCGGAGTTGTTCAATGGGCTGGTGCTGGGATTGGAGACCGATCCCAGCACCAGCCCATTGAACTGAGGTCGGGGGGGGGGGGGGGGAAGGAGGGCTTCTTCCCCCCCCCCCCCCCCCCCGCGACCTCAGTCTTTGAATGGGCTGGGGCCGGGATCGAAGCGATCCCGGCCCCAGCCGATTGAAGACCCGCCGGCGAGGGAAGGAGCCTTCCTTCCCCCCCCCCCCCCCGCCTCGGTCTTGGAATGGGCTGGTGCCGGGATCGTTTCGATCCCGGCACCAGCCCATTCCAAGACTGAGGCCGGGGGGAGAAGGAGGGCTCCTTCCCCCCCCCCCCCCCGCCTCGGTCTTGGAATGGGCTTGTGCCGGGATCGAAACGATCCCGGCACAAACCCATTGAAAGACTGAGGCCGGGGTGGAAGGAGGGCTCCTTCTCCCCCCCCCCCCCCCGGCCTCAGTCTTTCCATGGGCTTGTGCCGGGATCGAAACGATCCCGGCACAAACCCATTGAAAGACTGAGGCCGGGGTGGAAGGAGGGCTCCTTCTCCCCCCCCCCCCCGGCCTCAGTCTTTCCATGGGCTTGTGCCGGGATCGAAACGATCCCGGCACAAACCCATTGAAAGACTGAGGCCGGGGTGGAAGGAGGGCTCCTTCTCCCCCCCCCCCCCCCCGGCCTCAGTCTTTCCATGGGCTTGTGCCGGGATCGAAACGATCCCGGCACAAACCCATTGAAAGACTGAGGCCGGGGTGGAAGGAGGGCTCCTTCTCCCCCCCCCCCCCCCGGCCTCAGTCTTTCCATGGGCTTGTGCCGGGATCGAAACGATCCCGGCACAAACCCATTGAAAGACTGAGGCCGGGGTGGAAGGAGGGCTCCTTCTCCCCCCCCCCCCGGCCTCAGTCTTTCCATGGGCTTGTGCCGGGATCGAAACGATCCCGGCACAAACCCATTGAAAGACTGAGGCCGGGGTGGAAGGAGGGCTCCTTCTCCCCCCCCCCGGCCTCAGTCTTTCCATGGGCTTGTGCCGGGATCGAAACGATCCCGGCACAAACCCATTGAAAGACTGAGGCCGGGGTGAAAGGAGGGCTCCTTCTCCCCCCCCCGGCCTCAGTCTTTCCATGGGCTTGTGCCGGGATCGAAACGATCCCGGCACAAACCCATTGAAAGACTGAGGCCGGGGTGGAAGGAGGGCTCCTTCTCCCCCCCCCGGCCTCAGTCTTTCCATGGGCTTGTGCCGGGATCGAAACGATCCCGGCACAAACCCATTGAAAGACTGAGGCCGGGGTGGAAGGAGGGCTCCTTCTCCCCCCCCCGGCCTCAGTCTTTCCATGGGCTTGTGCCGGGATCGAAACGATCCCGGCACAAACCCATTGAAAGACTGAGGCCGGGGTGGAAGGAGGGCTCCTTCTCCCCCCCCCGGCCTCAGTCTTTCCATGGGCTTGTGCCGGGATCGAAACGATCCCGGCACAAACCCATTGAAAGACTGAGGCCGGGGTGGAAGGAGGGCTCCTTCTCCCCCCCCCGGCCTCAGTCTTTCCATGGGCTTGTGCCGGGATCGAAACGATCCCGGCACAAACCCATTGAAAGACTGAGGCCGGGGTGGAAGGAGGGCTCCTTCTCCCCCCCCCGGCCTCAGTCTTTCCATGGGCTTGTGCCGGGATCGAAACGATCCCGGCACAAACCCATTGAAAGACTGAGGCCGGGGTGGAAGGAGGGCTCCTTCTCCCCCCCCCGGCCTCAGTCTTTCCATGGGCTTGTGCCGGGATCGAAACGATCCCGGCACAAACCCATTGAAAGACTGAGGCCGGGGTGGAAGGAGGGCTCCTTCTCCCCCCCCCCGGCCTCAGTCTTTCCATGGGCTTGTGCCGGGATCGAAACGATCCCGGCACAAACCCATTGAAAGACTGAGGCCGGGGTGGAAGGAGGGCTCCTTCTCCCCCCCCCCCCCGGCCTCAGTCTTTCCATGGGCTTGTGCCGGGATCGAAACGATCCCGGCACAAACCCATTGAAAGACTGAGGCCGGGGTGGAAGGAGGGCTCCTTCTCCCCCCCCCCCCCCCCCGGCCTCAGTCTTTCCATGGGCTTGTGCCGGGATCGAAACGATCCCGGCACAAACCCATTGAAAGACTGAGGCCGGGGTGGAAGGAGGGCTCCTTCTCCCCCCCCCCCGGCCTCAGTCTTTCCATGGGCTTGTGCCGGGATCGAAACGATCCCGGCACAAACCCATTGAAAGACTGAGGCCGGGGTGGAAGGAGGGCTCCTTCTCCCCCCCCCGGCCTCAGTCTTTCCATGGGCTTGTGCCGGGATCGAAACGATCCCGGCACAAACCCATTGAAAGACTGAGGCCGGGGTGGAAGGAGGGCTCCTTCTCCCCCCCCCCGGCCTCAGTCTTTCCATGGGCTGGTGCCGGGATCGAAACGATCCCAGCACAAGCCCATTCCAAGACTGAGGCCGGGGGGGAGAAGGAGCCCTCCTTCTCCCCGTGGCCTCAGTCTTTCAATGGGCTGGTGCCGGGATCGCTTCGATCCCAGCACCAGTCCATTCAAAGACTGAGGTCGCGGGGGGAAGGAGGGCTCCTTCTCCCCACGGCCTCGGCCCCTTCGCCCTATAGGGCGCACTCACTTCCCCACGCACGTTTTGGGGAAGAAAAAGTGCGCCCTATAGGGCGAAAAATACGGTATGTCCCTTCTTCATTTTGTTCATTGTTAGGTGAGGAGAAATTAGGAAGGCTATATACAAGCTTACAAATCTATGAAGAAGCAGAATAATTACTGCTGCATTCAGCTTCACTTATGAGCTCAGTGATATGTGGTGAAAACTTCTGGACACAGTGTGTTTCAATACATACCACTAAGCCTGTTAGTAAGCTGCTAAAACTACTGACATAGGACCAAAACTATTTCTGTCACCACTAGTACACATTTTCATTCACCTTTGAAATCCTGCTTTAATTTGCCAAAAGGGAACAGGAACTCATTTAAAACAGGGACCGGCAACCTACGGCCCAGGGGCCGGTTAAGGCCCCGGGCCCAGGTCTCAAAAAGGTTGCCTGTCCCTGATTTAAAAGATTCATTCCCTGTTACCACTCCTTGAATGCTCAGTTCTAGATGTACAGACCCAATCTAGTGGGTCTGGGCATAGAGTTATTGGTATCTTGTTCCAAATTTTATTAGGCAGTAAATAACAGAAAATAAATACAAGATAACTTTATTAAGAAGGTATAGATGTATATTGAGTAATAGCTAAAGAAAGGCACAACTATGAAATTAAAGCACAGTGTGTGTGCGCGCGCACGTGTGTGTGTATATAAAAAGGCAAACATCTCTCTTACCGATGATGTTTCATCCAGAAGTTGCCGAAAATGTTCCTTCTTCTTCTTTGTAAGAGCCTCTATGTGTTCATTAAATAGTTTTTCCTTTTCTTCTCTTTCCAAAAGGGAACCAGATTCCCACCGATGATCTTTTCGAAGTGTCCTTCTGGTATCAGACCATGACACATCTGAAGATCGCACCTAAAGAAGGAAATTTTTTGATTACTATAATTTATTTTGTTATTCTGCACAGTTCAAAGTTTCAGTCTACTTTTTACTACAAATCTTACCTAGAACTTAGACATGAATACTTTTGCTCAAGGAAGCAGAACACCTATGTGCTGTCTCACTGTATAACAGCTGATCCAATTCCATGCCTGTCAGACCTCACTGTCAGGCTCCTAGGTGGTAGCTCTCCTTGTGCCAAAGCTTATGCCAGTGTCTCAGGGCTTCAGCAGTTGTGAACAGGGTGCAATTGGGCATTACAGTAACATAAAGCCACAAGATTTCAGCCTGTATATCCACACAGGTAGCCAGTCAGTATTTTAAATTGTGGACTGTAATACTAAAAGGCTCCAACTGATTTGTGGAAAGGGATTTCCATGCATATCCTGTTTTATGTCATATTTTCAACACAATAAATATTCAGGCTTATTTTTCCTTGTGTATCCCAAAAAAGGAACTACCACATTAGGGAGATAAATGCATTAATCCAACATCTATCTATCAGGCAACTAATTGAACAAGACTGCAATCCAATATTCCAGTGTATTTCCATTTGTATAATTTTGCTATATGAAACTGGTGAACAAGATCCAGTGTATGGAGAATATTGGCTATTACGCAAGATGTAAAAACATGTTGATGTATTTCTAAATCATCTCAAGGGAAAGGCAATTAACATTCTACATTATTATACATATTGCTCTCTGTGTGTGCGTGCGTGTGTTCATGTGCATGTATCTATCGATCTCTACCTCTATCTCTATGTATAAAAAATAAACCACTGGGTACAGATGATATTCCAACTGAACTGCTACAATCCACATTGACAGAATCAACTGTAGTGCTAACCAACATATGTCAACAAATATGGAAAACAAAACAGTGGCCAACAGAAGGGAAACATTCAATATACATCCCAATTCACAAATAAGGAGATACAAAAAACTGCAGCAATTATAAGACCATAGCATTAATTTCCTATAAAAGCAAAATTCTGCTCAAAATTCTGCAACACAGACTCTAAGGATACATGCTGAGAAATCACAGAGGTACAAGCAGGGTTCAGAAAAGGAAGAGTTGCAAACATACAATGGCTAATGGACCATACAAAAGCATTCAAAAGAAAATCAGCATGTGTTTTATAGACTGCAAAGCCTTTGACTGCATAGATCATGAAAAGCTATGGAATGCCCTTAAAGACATGCAGTGCCACCACAAATGATAGTCCTGATGAGAAATCTGTATTTAGGACAAGAGGCTACTGTTAGAACAAAATATGGAGAAAGTGAATGGTTTCCAATTGGTAAAAGAGTTAGGCAAGACTGCATCCTTTCACCCTATCTGTTCAACTTATATCCAGAAAGTATCATACAAAGAGCAGGCTTGGACACAGAAGCTGGAGGTGTGAAGACAGGATGAAAGAATATCAATGATCTGAGATATGCAAACAACACCATACTACTAGCAGAAAATATTGCAGATCTGGAACAACTAAGACAGATCAAAGAAGAAAGTGCAAAGGCTGGCTTACTACTCAACATGAAGAAAATAAAAATAATGATCATGAAAGATTTACAGATACAACCTAAACAATGAGGAAATTGAAATAGTAAAAGAGTTCCTGTACATTGATCTAAATGGGGACTGGAGTCAAGAAATAATAATATTAGGAATGGGGAGGGCAATTATGAAAGAATTACAAAAGATCCTAAAATGTAAGATATACAACTGAGACGAAAGTTAGAATCGTACAAGCAATAGTTTTCCCTATTACTATGTATGATTACCATATATGATGGTGCAAGAGCTGGACAGTGAGGAAAGCGGATAGGAGGAAAATAAATTCATTTGAAATGTGGTGCTGGAGAAGAGTGCTAAGGATGCTGTGGATGGCCAAGAAAACAAACAAATGGGTTCTAGAACAGATTAAGCTTGAAAACTCCCTCAAAGCCAAGATGATAAAGCTGAGGTTGCTGCACTTTGGTCAAGTCATGAGAAGGTATCTTTCTTTCTTGGAGGGGAACTGAACTCAATAGTTTAACTGGAGGCTTCCTGATTCCATTTTTACCTTTGAACTCACTACATAAGCTCTTATCAGTACAATATTAAGAGAAGGTGGGACCAGGGAATACGATCTGAATTATGAAGTCACCAGTTTTATTGAAATGTGAATTGGTGGCATCATTCATGTAAAACACAGAATTTAGTTTTTGATGCAAAGAAGCTGGGTAAGAGTATTGAATTTCTTTTGTTATTCTGTAGAAAAGAATTCTACATTTCTCTTTTTGTGTCCAGGAGCAGAGAATACAACCAATAGGTCCCTATGTCAATACTACCACCACCACAAAAAAAGAAAAAGTAAAATTTGGCTGAAAACACAGGAAGTGCAAGCCAGAAGCACTTCCAGGCTGCCTTTTCAGGGCAGTCTATAGTGCACATATTTTGGTCCCTGGGGGGATCCAAAAGGCCTCCAGACATGTTGGAAATACTCTCCACACACCCCTAGAATGCATTTGGGAGCATTTGCAAATGAATTTGACACCCCTGGGGTGCCTTGAGGGTCACAAAAACACTCCAGGAGACTGAATGCAGCTTGAGGGGCACACTTTACCTACCCGTGCTCTAGGAGGACTTATAAAACAGCATCCCACAACCTTTGAGATGTGTTGGATTACCATTCTCATCAGTGAACAAGCCAGCAGAAGTGGATGGGAATTTTAGTCAAATTCAAGTGAGAAGCATGAGATTAGAGAAGACTACTAAATTAACAGTTACATTAGTTGTTATCTCTCTTCCCAAGAAATAGCTTGTTTGTTAACAATATTTTGTGTTTGATCTTTCATGTATTACAACTGATCTGAATGATTTTTTATATCTTCCCTATACACAAAGTAATACTCTTTTAACATGTAACATATGAGATCCTGACCATATCAGACAGAAGAGCTTTAAAGTTCTGGATGGCCTCTTCTCGCTTGTGCTGTTCTCGTTCTCTATCAATCTCCTTCGTCTGCTCAGAACGAGCCTTCTGAACTTCTCTCTCTCGTTCACGCAGGCTTGCCTCAATTCGAGCCTGTCTTTCCATTTCTTTTTCTTTTTCAGAGTCCACATTCTAAAATTCAAGCCAACATTACAAATTCTGATAAGTACACATATTAATGCAATGTAAACTTAGGAAATAAGATGGATTAACTTAATGTTAACACTTTTAGAATATGACCATTTAATACAACAACTTTGGAAAATATTTTGCTATTACCAATATAAAGTTCCAACCTAAGTTTCATTTTTTAAAGAAAACTTTTAAAGTATCACAATTCTAATGGGTCACATAAATTACAGTGCCTTGCAGAAGTTATACACACACTCCCTTTGAGAATGCAAATTAAATCAACTTTGATTCCAAGTTGTACCATAAGAAAAAATGCTAAATTAAAAGTGGAAGATGAATTCATCTGCAAGGCACATGACCTCAATACATTCTTCTGCATATTTAAAGAGGTGAAAGATGAATGAATAAATTGAGATTTTTTTTATTATGCGCATAAGACAAACAATGGCTGGTATTCAAGGAACAGCCTGAATGGTTTTAAATGGTCAACTGGACTTTGGATTTAGATTTCTAGAACTCACACAAATAGGTTATTCTGCACAGTGACTTTTTGGAGCATCCTATATCATTCTAAAGAGTTTTAGTGGTAGGCCTGCCCACCTCTGCCAGCCCTATACAAGGGGCTCCTGCCAATACCCACCAGTTCCATAGGGTGCCACCAATGCAGTCATCCTTGTGAATCAGCAAGACAGGACAAAGAGACAGGGTTGTGTGAGTTCACAGATGACCACTTGAAGAACTATGCAACCTGTCCTCCTTCCTTGTGGTCTCTGTGACTCACACAAATGGGAAACCAGCCAGCTACAAGAAGTAGAAGGCATGGTTGCCATTGTAAATAATAAAACTTTACTGAAGAATATGTGTACAGTCAACAACCATAAGCACAACAACCCACCTGCTCCAATATGTCATACAACAAAATAATCAAATTAACACAATTTCAAAGGAAGGGAGAATCACTGAAACAGTAGAAGACATTACCAAAATAAGGTGGTATTTGAAGGCATTCAGCAATACAATACAGAGATAGCATTCAACAGTAATGAAATAAGGCTGAATTCAAAGGTATTCAGAAATACAGTACAGAGATAACATGCAATCAGTACAATCAGTTAAGGAATGAACAAAGTACAACTTTCCCAAATACAATATCATTGTGAGACCTCGACTCCATTCTGTAATATAAAATAAAAGTCATAGGTTGGGACCAAGGAGTTGCACGACAGATGTCCTTGATTGGAACACCAACCAGGAAAGCACAGATGGCAACCACTTGGTAGAGTTGGTTCAAACCCAAGTCAAGAGGGTCCTTTCAAGTCAGTTCATAAGACAACTGGATAATCAATGCCACCCACTTTGAAAAACATTGGAGGGAGACAGACAGTCCTTTCCTCGAGGCTGAGTAGCAAACAAACAGTCTGGGAGAGGTATGAAAGGCTGTAGTCCTGTCCAAATAGAAGATCAATGCCCTCTGTACACAAAGCAGTGCCAACACCTCTCTCAGTCCAAACTGGGGGTTTCTGAAACAGGGAAGGTAACACAATGTCCTGGTTAAGGTGGAAGGATGACATCACCTTTGGCAAGATGATGTCAGGTCTCAACATTGTCTAGATGAAACTGGAGATATAGGTCATCCACCTGCAAGGCACACAGTCTACCAGCTACTCTAACCAGTCATCTGTGTATAGATATTGGACAACACCTTGGTTGCTGAAGAAAAGTAACCAGAACAGCCATCACCTTTGTAGACACTTGAGGAACTGTGCTGAGGCTGAATGGTAGAACTTGAAACCTGTATGACTTTCCTCGTACAGTGAAGCACAGGAAATGTCTGTGACAAGGCCAAACTGAAATATGGAATTAGGTATCTTTTACATCCAAAGTGGCATACCAAATGCCCTCTTGCATCAATGGAAGGATTGAAGATAAAATCAACATCCTTAAGCATTGTGGATGAATGTACAGATTCACACCCCTCAAGTCCAGAATCAGCCTCTAACCACCATCGTTCCTGGGGATGATAAAGTACCAGGAGAAAAAATCCCGATGAACTTCAGTGTGTGGTACAAACTTAATTTCTCCCTTTGTAAAAGGGTGTCTGCTTCTTGGAGTAGAACAGTGGAAGGAGACGTCAATCAGAAGAGCACCATTGGAGGATAATACTTGAACTTGATGCCGTAGCCTCTCCTCAGAAAGTCTAGCACCCATAAATCTGTAATGATGGAGTTCCATGTCTGAAAAAAAAAATTTGTAGCTGACTGTGGAATGAAAGAGAAGGTGTTGGTGCAATAGTGGGTAGAAGATGAAAGACTTTCAGGATGGAGAGATGTTTGGATGATGGTGGAATTTGTGATCCAGTTGATAACAGCTCTGGGTTGTTCAGAACGAAGAGTGGTGTGAAGTGGGAGACTTGGCCGTCAAGGTGTTGTGTAACAGAAAGTCAAAGTTGGCACTTGGAGGTGTCACCAGGCTTCTTCTTCACTTGCCCAGACTTGAACTTCTAGCCTGATGCAATGGACTTCTGAACAATTGATGCAGCTGGTTGGTAACTGTGTTGAAACTGAGATTTTGGTGGTTGGTATGACTGTTTCGAGTACTGTCCATACTTGTGGGCTCCATACCAAAACTTGGAGAAAGACTGGACAAGAGGGTTGAGTCTGAACTTCCTCACTGTGGACCACATCTTATAAATGTGTTCCAGCCTGGAGTCAATTAAACAGGCCAGGATTAAACAGGCCAGGTCAAGATCATTGAAAGGAAGATCTTCTATAATCACTTGGGCTTGGACAGAAAGACCTGATGATTGAAGACAGGCATGGCAATGGAGAACTATTGCCCTGGCTATTGCCTTGCCCCCACAGTCAGCAATATGTTGAGCAGTCATGATCTGATCATCTGCCAGTTTGTGTGTCTCCAAATGCATGGGACACCACTCTGCGATCTTCATCAACAAGCTTAAGAACGGTGTTATTTTCTCCCAAAGGAGTTGGTTGTAGGCCCCCATGCAAGCCAACTAGTTAGAGATCTTGGAGATGAGAGCAGCCAAAGAGTAGAACTTCCTCCTCATAGCACTGAGCTTCTTGGCCTCCTTGTCCATGGGTGTAGAATGCACACAGCATGAAGCTCTCGATTGGGCAGCATTAACAATGATGGAATTAGGTTTTGGAAGCTACCCTAGAGGAGGGATGGCTGAATTATCTACTCTGTGAGAGTCTTTAACTTGCTGTAAGTGGATGGAATGGACAACAGTGTTCACTAGGACTTCTGAATAACATGAGGAAGGCATGGGAGCATTGGTAGATGCTCAGGAGTGATTTCTTGTAATTGGATCTGCTGGAAAACTGGATCTTCACTTGGAATAAGTTGTTGCTGGACCTTAATGTTGAGAAACTTGGCATTTGATCAGCAAATGCCTTGATATCATCAGGTGGGGAGGAAGGGTCCATGGCGCCCAACTCAATCAGAGGAAACTTTCTAGTCAGCACAACCAAAGAATCAGATCCAGACCTGGAACTCCCAGACATTGTAGAAAGATGGATGACAAGGGCAACACTGGAGGCAGGAGGAGTGAATTTTTCCTTTGTACCAGATGCAGTATCCTGGGCTTGACCTGGCCGAGACACAGCCTGGTCTTGAGATGCAAGTACCTTTAGGATTCCAGGCCCAACCTTGCTGAACAGAGGCTGGAACAGCAGAGTGTGTGTTGTCCAAATGGCATCTCTTGTGTCTCAAGGTTTGTGCTGAAGAACCTTTGTACCTATAGTGGCGAGTATAATGCCCAGAACAGCTGTCACCAGTCGAAGAGCTAACCTCAGAATAGCAGGATTCTGAAAAAGGAATCGATAACTGTAATAGCCATAGTATCATCGGCTATGGACAGTTCATGGATGGGACTGACAGTGTCATCTGCTCCTGTAACACTGATAGGAAGAAACCGAATCAGTGTCCGGATTAGAATAAGGGTGTGACTTGGAATGGTACCAATGTCGTCTATGCAGAGATGGAATTACTGGACATGGTTTCTCTTGAACTGAGACTTGAGCTGTAGAATGAGAAGCTATATGAGAGGGCTCTGTATTTCTCCCTCTAAAATATGGTTGTCTGACCTTCTGTACTGGAAGGAGATGGTATCTGTCACCACAGTACACTGTATCAGATAAGCAAGCAAGGAAGGTACCACAGCCTCAAGAAAAAATGTCTCTGAGACAACTCCCTGGAGATGGCTCAGCTACAGCCATAGCCAAATGCAAAGAAGGCTGAGGCATAATGTTCTTTTGATCTCTTCTTCTTATGTTTGTGGTTTAGGCCAGTCTGCACCTCAATCTCAAGAGATTTCCTTGGAGTCGATGGACAATGAGACATCCTTCTTAGCCAACATACTTGCAATCTTTTGTTTAGAGGAGCTCATATCCCTCAGGACCGAGGCAGCCTTTTCCATATTAACTTCAACTTCTTCAAAACCAAATATTGATGCTGAGGGCCCTTTGCATCTCTCAAAGTCTAAGGTTGCTGATGAAATACAGGCTCCTGTGGTTTCATGGTCTGCTTACATAGGAGAGCTTTAAGGGTGCACTCTGTTGTGTTTGGCCTGTAGTGTGAATGCTGCACAGTGCACACATGAGGCAACAATATGGGACTCACCTTACAGACTTACCCAAACACTGAAAGCATTTTTAAATGATCATTTTGGCCCTGAATCTTAGTGCCATATTTGACACACTTCTTAGAAGCAGCCAGGTACCAAGAAAGCCCCAAGGGGTAATATAGCTACAAAGCCCACATCGACAATCAATCCTCAGAAGATGTCTTTCAGGTTGAGCACACAAACCATGTTCTTGACAAGTAAGCTGCAATGGTGGAGGTAAAGGAGCTGGTAGGTTTTGGCGGAAGCCCCTTAAATAGGGCTGGCACAGTTGGGTGGGGCTAGTGTCAAAACTCTTTAGAACACTATAGAACAGGGGTAGGCAACTTTTCCCCTTTAAGGGCCGAGGGACTTCAGCTCCCAGAATCCCAGGAGCTATTGGCCAACATAGGACTATTGGCCAACATAGCTGAGGCTTCTGGGAGCTGAAGTCCCTCGGCCCTTAAAGGGTAAAGGTTGCCTACCCCTGCTATAGAACATAGACACCCCCCCATGAATGATCGAATATGCACCTCCCTCAGGAAATGCGCTTAGAATAATTTTCAAAGCAAAGAGAAGTCCAAAAACCCCCAACTTTTCTTGCCCGTGGTTCATGGATGCCCTGCAGTCCATCTTTGGACCATAGCTTAAGAATCCCTGATATAGGAAATGCCTATCACTAATAAAACACAGGCTGAGAGCAGACATACCTATGATGACACAGCTCTGTTACTGTACAGTCGTCCCTCCCCGTTCGCGGACTTCCCATTCACTGGTTTTGAGTTTCCATGGATGGTAAGCCAGGAGGGAATGAAATGGTGCATGTGGGAGTGTGCCATTATAGTCAATGGGGCTTGAATATCTGCGTTTTTTTCTATTTTACGGGAGGGGTCCGGAATGGATCCCCTGCAAACATGAAGGAATGACTGTAGTTACTTTTGCTGATGTTGCCCCCCAAAAATATACTTCTTAAGCCAGGCAGTGCCTCAGCCAAAGAGGTGTGTAGACTGGGGTGGTGGGAATTGACTGCTTTCTTGGTCATGGGGTGCACAAAGACATGCAGCTGGAGAGACCACTTGGAGTCCTGCCACAGCTGCTTGTCTCAACACACCCTCCTCCTTGTTCTTTGTGTTTATTTATAGAGTGCCGTAAAGTTTGCATGGCATTGTGCAGAGCCATCAAAACAACATAAAACCTGCCAATGGCATACAAAGACAGGTTGCTTACCTGTAACTGTGGTTCTTCAAGTGGTCATCTGTGAATTCACACAAATGACTTATTCTGCACCTGCGCAGACCGTATTCGGAACTTTCTAGAGCTATCAGAAGCGTTTTGGTGGTAGCCCCGCCCACTCTCCAACTGCCTTACTGGCTTTTCACGCCTAAACCCTCAATTCCATGGATGCCAAAGCAGCAGCCTAGGTGGGTTTGTGTGAATTCACAGATGACCACCATTCAAAGAACCACAGTTACCGGTAAGCAACCTGTCCTTTTTCATGGTCTCTGTGAATACACACAAATGAGTTAGACTAGCAAGCTGTAATCACAGGAGGAGGGAGTGCCATGCCACATGAGAAAGGCACATTGCTCCCAAACAGAATTACCCTTGGTAATGTAGCCAAAGGGCACATAGACATAAAAATGACCAGTCTCGCTCATATGACAACTCTAAGTCAAGCTGAAATTCCAATACTGAGATGTAGTGGAAACAGCCACCAATGCAGGTAAAGAAGTATGAACAGTGGCAGGGGGGAAAAAAACAGGCCTGCTTGCTAACCTGTATGTTGCACAGACTGTTGGTAAGCCTTGATAACCAAGACACTTTGTAGGTACTGGCCATCTCTACTCTGTAGATGAGTGAGAGAGGGAATAATTCTGGAGGATAGCGCCCGACAGTAACGGGACAGACAAGGAGTATTGTAAGAGCAATAGCAGTAGCTATAGCATTTACATTCCTATAGTGTTTATTAGTGAACAAGTGGTCCATAAATGGATTGCCAGGTGTAAGTCTAAGCTCAAGCGAGAAACCTCTGACCTAGACAGTAGAGGGCACAGGGTTGCAGGGAATGGCGATTTTCCACGGAAAGGTATCCAGCAGGTAGGTGATGTGAAAGTAGAAGAAGCTAACAACTGCAAGCGGTTGTAGGACTAGTAGACAAATACTGAAAACAAGAAGGTATGGTATACAAACACTACTTGATCTAATAAGAAAAATGCACCATAACGTGAAGGGCAAAAAAACCCTTGCAACAATGTGAAACTGCGCAAGCCGTGGCATTGGTAATCAAAACAGGGCTTACCAAGCCCTTGGAAAAGTGAAGATATGTCAGTAAAGAAATCTTCAATGTAGGATAGGGGCAGTGGCCTGATAAAGCCACTCTAAGCCATATATGAGATATTATGGCATCAACAGACAGATCCCACAAAGCTAAAGTACTCCAAAGACTAAATGTCCTCTTTAGCATAGAGTGTGAAGCAGACAAATCTGCGTTCAGCAATAAGATGGCAGGGCATCACCAGCAAAGGCGCCAGAAAAAAAGTGCTCACACTACAAAGTGAGTAATAGAAAGTCTGGGCAATCCATCCCATCCAGAGAGAGCCTAAATGGCATCGAACTGCAAAAGAGCTTCCGTAACAATTTCTGGAATTATGGTGGTTATCAGAGAGGAGGAAGTAGTACTTTGTCTAATCCTATCAATACACTGACAACAAGGAACAGTGAGAAGAGTGCTAGATTCAATTTACATGACAAACAAGACACGCTGCATCTAAAAGCCTAATGTTCCAAGCTACCAGCATGAAAACATGCAGTGCTTGCTGAAAGTGACATCTAGAAGACTAGCTACACTATTACAGAGGTAAAAAGATTCAACACTGTTAAGTTGAAAGAAATTCCTGTGGAAACATTATTCCATGATTTCCTGCAGAATTTGTAACAAGGATACCATGGTATGTCAGTAATGACCAGGACTGCAGGCAGGGGAAATGAAGAAGACGTCCGTGAAACCCTGCAGGGGGACATAGGAATTATCTTTGATGCTAGCTAGCTATAGGAGCTTGCCTGATATAGAGGTTACATGTAATGAAGAATATGTCCAAGGAGAGCTGTATGTGCGATCCGGTAGGTATACCAAGAGTGATATGGTACCAATCAATCATGAATGAATCATGGGGAGAAGAATTCTAAAACCAGGGAGATGGAATAGATTTCAAGAGCCATGAAGTCCAGCTCCTAGCCATGGAGGTACAAAACACCAGGCAATATGACAGAAGTTGTACAGGCTGTCCAAATATCTCCAAAGAAAGAGGAGCCCCACACTGGGAAAGGGTGTGCTACATTACCAAACAGGTTTTGTTGTCAGAATGTTACTCCTAATGTTTAGCTGGAACATCTCTAGGTGCAGTTTGAATCCATTGCAATATGGCCAGTATGAACATAAGAGCATTAGAGACCATATAACAGTGCCAGAAACACCCCTATCGTATAGATCCAGGGAGAGTAATGAAGCACGAAATACACTGTCATATGCAAGGAACAAAATCCAGCTCCATATGTTGGTCCCAAAGGACAAGTTGTGAGTCGAAGCAGCCTATCAAAGAAAAAGTAACTATCCACGTCAATGAAAGAAAGATCACACATTGCTGAAAAAATGCAAAGGGAGCAGTTGGAATGCAAGCGGATTAATGTAGTGGCAGTTATTAGATATTCCTGAATAAGTGTGTGATGTCAGGGCATAGTGACTCAGGGAGCACAGGTTTTCCTTTTCGGGAAGGAATCCCCAGGAAGATTGCAGAATGCAGAGTCTTATCAGGGCTGCAGGTGGCAACCAGAAACACAGCCACCTTACCAGAATGACACCTTGAGACACGAAGTCCAGAAGAACCAAGGTACTATGATAACAACTGATATGGAGAGACGGGACAGGTATACTTTTTTTGTGACATTGAAACTTCAACCAGGGTGGACAGATCTTCTAGATGGAGGCTCGAATCTGAGGCGATTTTGAAACATATGTGTGTCTCAGATCCCCACGGATAGCGTGGAATGCCCCCAAAGGGTGGTCCTGGGTACTGAGGGGCCAATCAGCTGGAATCCGAGGTACGGTAAGATGGAAAAGAATTGAACCATTCATCATTTGCAATGAGGTCCCAAACTGGTAGGGGTCCTTTATAAGGAGCTTAAGATTGCACTGACATCGGGGGTCAGTAAAAGAGATGGGCTCATCTCAATTAGAGACTGATCAGTTGTATCCCTTATGTCTCAAGGAAGGTGAATGGTACCAACAAGACCTCCTTGGAAAGGCTGTGTGTATGTGAAATGGACATCCACTGATGCAGTAGCCCTGTGTCGAAGGGACAATTAGTCATGCTTACTTGGTACAGAACAAACAACACTTGATAAAGGGATCAAGATAGAGGGATGAGAATGCCCTATGGACTCATGTGCTTCACATAGAGTCATGTGGAAGGAGTAGAGATGTTGTTTTACAATGGACCCTTGCTTTATGTGGGGGATCCGTTCTGCCTCCCCCCCCCCCCCGGTAATGGAAATACCATAGGACCTCAATTTCAATGGCAGCATGTTCCTGTGAGCCATGCTGCATGCCATGGCGTGCGTGCGTGCGTGCGCACTATTAAGAGGACTGGGGCTCACCGTCCATGTGACCTTGAGTTTGCATATGGAGAGACCATGTGGGTGCACTGTATATAGTGGTCCTTGGTAGAAAGGAACCACCTACATTCTCTGATACACCCGTACTGAGGAAGTGACAGTACGGTCTTCTGGCATGGAAGGAACAAGTACATCCTCAAAGCCATCCATATGGAGGAAGCGAAAGTACCGTCTCCAGTGAAACATGCAATGGTACTGACCCTCCATATGAGGGGGAGTAATCATGTCTTCGATTTGGCCGTCTAAAGTGAATGATGGTATTGGTCCTCAGTATAGAGGGACTAAGCACATCCTCCAATACATCCGTATCGAGCAAGTGACATACTATGCCTTGGTGTGGAGGGTACAAGTACGTCCTCAGAGCTGTCGGTACAGAATAAGTGATGGTACCAAACTCCTCCATGGAGGGAGTATGATGATTACAGTCATGCTGGTACCAAGTGCATAATGCTACTGTCCCTAGGCATGGAGGGAGCAAAGCAGTCCTTGAATTAGATCCTCCAATCCTCAGGGCTGCCCATACGGAGTAGGTGACGGCAACGACCTTTGGCATGGACGGAGTATGACGACTGCAGGATTGTCCGTACTGAGCATGTACTGGGAGTGTCCCTAGGGTTAAAGGGAAAAATCATGCCGTCAAATTCAACTGTCCTAAATGAGTGATGTTTAGCTGCCTTCGGCATGGAGGAAGAAATATGCAGTCAAAGATATCTGTACCTATAACCATGTGAACAGGCAAGGAACCATGTCCTCATGAGAACTGTATCAAACAAATGGTGGTACCCTCCCCCATTATGGAGGGAGCACCATGTCCTCCGACTCAACCACATAAGGCGGGAAATGATATTGGGTCTTGGTACAAAGGGAATACTCATGGAGGCAGTGATGACTGTGTATGGCTAGGGAAGATGTTATCCCTCGGTACCGAGGGAGCAACCTTAAACACAGCTTTTTTAAAAAACAAATTGAGAAGTGGCATAGAGTGTGCAATGGTAGAGGACTTCAGTACAGAAGCAGTAACCACAACCTGGAATCCGACTGAGCGCCAGGGTAACCATGGCTTGGAGCCAGCTGAATGGTTGCTGGTAGTGGCCCGACATACAGAGGGAGTAACTATAGCCCCAAATACGACCCAGCATGAGTCGGCACTGGCCCTTGGTACAGAGGGGATAATCATGGCTCTGAATTTGACTTAATGCTCGCTGGTAGTGACTCTTAGTACAGAAGGAGCAACTACAGCCGTGAATCTGACCTAGTATCAGCCGATACAGGTCCTCAAGAGGGACTAATCAGGGCTTCGAATCGACCAGACGGTACAAGAGAAGCACAAGGCAGTACCAATAATGGGCCCCAGAAACTGAAAGGCCAGCTGCATCCAACTCCTTCTGTGCAGCATGAAGATTGATACCAACGTTAGGCTCTTAATATTTTTTCTCCCAGAGGAACCCCAGGACAGTCTGTGGCCATACAGTAATGCCGATCTGGCTGCCATCTGACACTTTTTTAGCCAGTGCTGAGGAAGGTGCCATACAAGACCGCCTGTGGGTCAATCGATCTGACAAATCCATAGGGTCAAGACTGATGAGGATCGAGGTACGGCAGAGAATGAGAAGTGAATGATCCCTCCAAAGTAGAGAATTTCCCATCGCCCAAGAGCCTCAAATAGGCTAAGCTCATACAGTAGAGCGGTTAACCTCACCTCAGAAGTACAATGGGCCTTTGCCAAGCGCGACAGCATGGCAAACAGCCATTGAAGATGACTGCCCATTTAAATAACTTCTCCTCAGAAGTACAATGGGGCTTTGCCAAGTGTGATGGCAAGGCGAATGACCATTTAAATAAATTTACCTCAGCAGTACAATGGGCCTTTGCCAAGTGCAACAGTGAGGTGAGCGGCCATTGAAGACGAGTGGACATTTAAATAACTTTGCCTCAGAAGTACGATGGGCCTTTGCCAAGCGTGACAGTGATGCATTTCAGTACATGATTTTATCAGAAATCGCAGTGCTCCTCTTAAAATATGAAGAACGAATAAATTACCACCAAAATGCAGAATGATCCTATCAAACTGAGAATTTAAAGTCTGACAGGAAAATGAAACTCTGAAGAATTCCTCAGATGCTGAGGTAGATAAAAGAAACGGAAGGTTTAGGTGGGAAGAGTCAGTAAGGCAGCTGAAGAGTGGGTGGGACTACCACCAAAATGCTTCTAACAGCTCTAGAAAGTTCCGAATATGCTCTGCACAGGTGCAGAATAACCCATTTCTGTGTATTCACAGAGACCACGAAGAAGAATCTAAAATCACAAAATATAAAATATAGTAAATAGACTAATTATCCCATTAAAATAGCTCTAAAACTATAATATGATAGACAAACAATATACCCTTAATCTGAATGATCAGAGTTATCAAGCTGCAGTCTAAAATGCTTCTGTAAACAAAAAGCTCTTTAGTTCAGACTTGAAATTAGTTAGAGATGTAATAATCTGCAAATGTTTGGGGAGGCGGTTCCAGGAATAAGGAGCAGCAAGAGGGTCAAATTTGGTCATTAATAACCATAATTGTGAATCCTAAAGGTAACAATATTGAAAGTCTGTATCTCGTAAACAGTGAAAAGAATGCCAATCTTATTAAAGAGAGAACTGCCTGTGGCAAGGATTCTTATCCTGTGGTCCATGGACTTGTATTCAGCAGCTACTGTGAGTATTTTAAAGTCTTATGACCTAAATTCATTGCTAATGGTACTTGAGGTAGACATAATGAAATGATTTGCTATTCATAATTAAATTAGGTCTCACTAATTTCAATAGTTCTCCTTTAGATAGGACTAATGCTCGATGTTGTCTTACACCAGTTGTTCCAGCACTGAAATACTATGAAAATGGAAGTACTTTTGTCAGTAGCAAACATACTTTGGCTATTTTTTCAATGTACTGCTTAAAAAGATCCTCCCTTTGTGAAGAGCTATCCACAGCCTTGTAGCGGGGATCAGTCTCTACTTTGTCCTTCACTTTGCTCCAGCGAGACTGACTGTCCAAGTGGTGATTAGATAAGAGTTCAAAGAAGTCCATTTTGATCTATATTTTAAACAGAAGACAAAAGAAAAAAAAGGGAAATGAAGAGCCACTTCCAAATACTTGAATGCTATTCTTAAAAAGCAGAACCACTTTCCTTTCCAGACTTTTCATAAGGATACTAAACTTTAAATTTAGGCCACTGCCATTTTGGATAAAACTTTGATCAATGTAATAAAAATAATAACAAAAGAGGCTTCAAAATGTTAAGCTGAATAGTTCCTTAAAGGATACTGTACTCATTACAGTCATCAGCCGCAACATAAAGAGAATCCTTACACATGTGTCAGAGATCTGCCTCCATACTTAAGGCTTTTGGGGGGAGTTTGTATTATAGCAATACCAACTGCTGTTTCAAAGTGGTGCATCTCCCACGCATCTGATATTGCTCCAGTAGGAACTACACCAGGAAATCTAGACTACAAACATGGGGTCCCTCCACAAACATGGACCTTGTTTAGTGTGTGATGCAGTGTGTATGTATGTGTACAAAAACACAGGAGTGTACAATTCTTCCTTTTTAAGGAAATGGAGGTAAGGAAATACAGAGAAAAACCACATGGTCTCTCCATTATTTGTACTGAGGATGTGTCTGGACAAGTATCCTAAAGCTCTATTGCATATGTATAAACTAAACTTTTGGATTCCAGACATTGTGTAGACCACTGAATTTGCTGTTTCACGGGAGCTATACCTGGTGGATTTAGATTTCTCATTGTATTTTAAGTGCCATTTCATAAAACATCTAAATTAAGAAATGTAATAATAAAATACAGTCGTCCCTCTGGATTTGTTGACTTCCTGTTCGTGGTTTTGAATTTCCGCAGACGGGAAGCCAGGAGGGACAAAATGGCGCCTGTGAGGCCTCACCGCCATTAAAAACAACGGGGTTCCAATATTTGCAGTTTTTCCAATTCACGGGTATATGTGTGTGTTTGTGTGTATGTCTGGAACGGATCCCCTATGAATCGGAAGGGACAACTGTACACACATACCTGCATCAAAATGGGGGAGCTAATGTTCTGGAAACACTATATTAACAGCAGTGGTGGCCACAGTTAAGCTGCACATAGAATACTGAAAAGCTTGTCTTAACGTGCCTGTTTTATTTTAGTTAAAATTAAAAGCAAGTACTATATAAAACATAATTAAGAGTACTGCCCATCACTCAGGGTTTGGCAGGCTGCTAATGCATTTGTTAAATATGCTTTATTTCATCATCTTTTTAAAAATACAAGAACAGAACATGAATTATAAACTTTAATTTCATTCAGAATGTTTACTGATATAATGTAGATATAATAAATGAGTTTTGTTTGTGTGAAATGCCTCCCCATGTGTTTGCAACAGATATATTCTTCATAGCCACAAACCCTTCCCTTGTTGAAAAAAGTGAATTTATATAGGTATAGTTGAAGTTGGTGCAAGCACAAGAGAAACTGGTTCACACAAACAGCTTACAATGTGAAACTGTAGAGTATGCAGTGTGTAATAAATATTCAATCATGCAAGTGGGATTATGTGTGAATTTGCCAAACCACCTGAAATTTCACCGCTATCTATATAAAAGGGAGAAAATACTGTTATTTTCTGTTATTACCAGCAGAGAAAATAAACATTCATTTCTGCTGTGTATGTTCACAGAGAAGGGCAAAGTGTCTTATGAAACATTTCAGATTAGTTTATTGTGTGAAACTGTATTCACATATAACAAAACCTCTACCGCATGGGAAAAAGCCTTTCAGTGAGTACAGTATTTTGTTGGGCAAAATAGCCAAGTTTATCTATGGAGCTATGTATAATCCCCTCAAAATTTCCCAACTTCTTTTAATACTTGATAAAGTATGGTTACTCTTGCTATGTCATTCAGTTGTAAGCCTCACCAGATCACATATTTTTAACATCCTTTTGCATTAATCCGGAGTATACATGCACAGAATTTCACTGGAAATACTATTTCTTAACGTATTAAAGAACTCAAACCTCACTGACTCAGCTATGCTTATATTGCAGCTAGATGCATATGTGCCTCATCAGCCAATTAAAACTTGTGTTCTGTTTCCCTTCAAAGACCAACGGTAATTGACACATACAGGACAAGGTAAAGAACAGTGTTAATGGCCTGTACACTTCCCTCAATGCTGGGAGTTGGTTCTTTGTACAGTATCTAAACATCTGAGAACATCAATTATGCTTCCAAAATCCACAGGTAAATAAAGGCAGAGTGTTGTGAACAGCAAATGTATTAACCCTCTACCAATGTTACTGGTATGAGCTACCACAACAGTGTTTAAGATTATGTACAACCTCTAAGTATCAAAATACTAGCTTGGATCCAGAAATGCCTTGCACTTCCATTTGCAGAAGGCTGCTTCACTGAATTCTCCTGATTTCTCTTCTTGCCCAGGTCCCATCATATGTTACACACTTCCCCAATCTTGAGAATCAGCTTTTGGTGGACAGGGACACATAAAGAATTACAACGGGAAGAAAGAACCAGGTAAAGTCCTGTTGTATGAGCAGAGGTCTGTTCATCTATTTCTGGATCCAACTCAGTATTTGTTATCTGAAATGTGAATTTAAACATAAAACACATCTAAGTACGAAAATATAAAGCGTTCTAAACCAGATGTAAGAACCTTACACTCGAAAAATGAAAAACAAACATTTTTTCTGTAGAAAACTCTAAAGTAAGGGCAAATGAACAGACACTTCATGGATTAATGTTATTTTCTATAGATTTTTAAAACTGTCTATTAAGCTTATCTGTCAAGTCAAAACAGAGCTGGCATTCATCTGGAAAGATTCAAAGCATTATAGTTATGAAGTCTCTCCAGCAAGTATCCTGTATCACATCTACACAGCATGCATCCTTGTCTCTATAGAAACCAGCAGCTCTCATCCCGATTCTAACCTGAAAGCCAGCATGAGCCCACCACCTAGTGCTAATTCTTGTGCCAAAAGAGAACAGTCAGTACTTTAACAAAGGCACTGCTACTACTATCTTGTCTAAGAGACAAAGGTTTTAGAGAACATGCAGGACATTAGTTTCATAAAAGTGATGAGAACTCTACATTTTAGTTAAAAAACAAAACCCTGTGTACCTTTTAGAAAAAGCAAAGAAGAAAATAAAAAGTATAAAGTTTAAAGTCAAGGGCACAGATAATAATCTGTAGGTTGCAGCAGTACTGCTGAAACAGGAAGCAGGTGTCCCTGACTGCCCTGAATAAATTTAATTAGTGCCCAATGGTCTGTTGACTGTAATAAAGGTTTTGGTTTGGTTCTAATTTAATTTACCTTTTAAAATATGGCCAGAATAACTCCAGTTACATACTTGTTACTAGTGGCAAGAAAGGAGCTGAAAATTGTTAAGTCAAAGGATAACACAATAACACAAACTTCCCAAAGGATATATAGTTAATCTCTCCCTTAAGCATAAAAATATGTTCCTATCCTAAAGGTTCTTCATTATATTCTCTTTATGTTACTAAAAGTGGACTATAGCATCAGAGGATAACCATACAGAATTAATCCAAGTGTGACAATTCAAACCCTTACTTTAAAGCCCTGTGGAAAGCTCACACAATTTTTACAGTTAACTACTTTTCTGAAAAACTGGTTGAGAAAGCTTCACTTATTTCAGAAACTTTTCTGATAACTTCTAGCTTTTTAATGGAAACACAACAAAAGCAAATATGGCTGAAATACTGTGTGCGTATTTAGGAGGATTTTTCCCCTTTTTTGCAGTTTACACATTCTGGGTATAACTCTCATCACTTCACAAGGAAAGAAACTGAAAAAAATGTAAAGTACCGGAACTGCGGGAGGCTAAAGTCACCACACAGAGATACCAATTCTTTCCTCACTAGGGAATCCCATAATACTTTGCGTGTCAGTGATTGACAGCTGTCAGACTGAACTGATTGACAGGCCGCACAGCACAAAACTGTAAAATCTATCCACTTGTTACAAAACAGAATACATAAAATGGTTACAAGAGGCTTTGGGAGAAAAGAAATAATTAGTTTCAAAATGCAAAGATAAATACAATATTTAACACAAAATCTAATTTGATGTAGCTCATGCAATATCAACAAATTTACTTATGGATTAGTCATATTGATTATGGCAATGCAGTAGCAATAAAGTTTAAACTATGACTGTAGATTAAAACAAACAGAGTGCAGATTTATATTGAAGTTTCAAATTACATATATTAACCTCTAGAAAACTGATCATTCTGGTGTAGTACAGAGTTTAACAGCATAACCATACATGTGCCTATTGAGAAAAGTACCACTGAGTTGATTGGGGCTTATTCCTAGGTAAATGTCTAAAGCAGTGGTCCCCAACCCCCGGTCCGCGGCCCGGTACCGGTCCGCCCTGCTACTGCGTCTTCTGATTTAATAATCAACGTGACGCCGCAAACCCCCCCCCCCAGTGGGCCACGGAAAAATGATCAAACATTGACCGATCCACGGCAATAAAAAGGTTGGGGACCACTGGTCTAAAGGACTGCAGTCTAAAAAACTCAGTGATGCACTTAGAAGTCCCCGGTTTGTATCTCACTTCTGTCAGGAATTCATGTGTTCTCCTACTCTTAGTTCTTGAATTGTAATATGGGAATAACAGTACTGATCTACTCTAAGGTATTGCTGTTGGAAAACTCACAGTAAGATATTATGTCTTAAGCAATTTTGGTATGTTCCAAAGTGATGTAAATACATATATACATTACATATATACGTACTACTACTAATAATAATAAACAAATAAGCAGATGGCTGGGAAGCACCATGTAGATCTACCATGAAGTTCTACAAGATTTTTTAATGTACATATTCATAAGATGTTTGCTTTCCAATTGTGAATGTATTCCTATTCCTGTATGACAGAATATATTTGCATGAAATAATACATGCCTCTACCCATATTTATTTCCTATTTGACAGGACTTATATTCTTTACTTAGAGAGTATATAAAGAAACACAAATACCAGAAATGATTAGGTTTCAGAGTTATATCATTCCTCCCAATCACACATTTAGTGTACTAGAATGCTAAAGAAATCTGCTACTAACAACATTTGATGCTAACACCACTGAAGACACTTTGTTAGCTTTCACCTTCCCTAGGCTTTGTCTCTTGTACTGACAGTGCAGACAAATGACATTTGGAATTCATTAATCTTTTATAGGTGACCTTTAATTCTGATAAGTAGTCATACTAAAATACATTTACTGGAAGATGAAAACACCACTGAAGTGTTAGCACTTAAGAGGTAAAACAACTATTTGAAATTTGCTCACAAAGTTCTCAAATCTTACACCATTGACAGATTGGGTACACAACTGTCTGTCTGGAGCCAGACAAGACTCCGCCCACCACCACCACAACTCTAGGATTTTAAAAGCTAGATATTAAGTTAAACACACTAGTATTAGAATAGTATCCACACATTTTAGGGGAAATAATTCTGAAGATCAGAAACACCCTGAACAAATAATTAACATAGGAAAATGCTTCAAAATTTCTGAGAGTTGGGTGGGAACCTGGAAGACTAGCACAGGCACTCTCCAACATTTTTTTACATTCTTTCACAATCCTGATAGAAAAATCTTACCTTCTCTCCTCTGGTCTT